>JASDDO010000010.1:390661258-391940089 GCA_030015575.1 Agapanthus africanus | reverse complement strand
AAATTGATGCTCTGCATCATTTATAAAGGGCAGAGCCCAAATAAAATTGATGCTTCTGCATCATTTATAAAAGGGCAGAGCCCAGTCCAAACAAAAATAGAAAGTAATGCAATGTATTATCTAAATGTGGGAAAAGCCCTAGCACAGGTTTAATAGACCAAAAATAAATAAAAATGTTGAACATCTTCAACTGGACTTAGCCCAATTTTGGCCGTAAGTCCTCAAATTAAAGTTGACTGAGCACAGCTGCTCTATATTAAATCAATTTATATCCGGTTCGAGAGTACATCTCCGAACTCCCCTGACACATGTCGTTGTAATCCTTCAACGACGTCAGAGAGGTGACGGGTCTCGATGACCACACATCAATATGGACTGCGGGGTCCTTAAACTCATGGACCGAAACGTCCTTAAACTGATGATGGACTGCGGGGTCCTTAAACTCGTGGACCGAGACGTCCTTAAACTAATATTGGACCGAGACGTCCTTAAACTAATGCTGGACCGAAACGTCCTTAAACTAATAATGGACCACCACGTCTCTAAACTGGAACACGGACCACCACGTCCTTAAACTGGAATATGGACCACCACGTCCCTAAACTGGAACATAGACTGCAACGTCCTTAAACTACCTATGGACCACTACGTCCCTAAAATGGAACAATAGAGCCTCCAAATGCTCTTTTGCCGGATCTAAATGACCCCGTTTAAGTTGATCTTAGCCCCAAACACGGCTAACGTATCCTTAAACATTCAAATGGACTATAAAACTCCAAATCAACTTTGGTTCAAGGGTACATCTCCGAACTCCTCTGACACCTATCGTTGTAATCCTTCAACGACGTCAGAGAGGTGACGAGTCCCGACGGCCATATATTAAATGGATCACCACGTTAAGTTGATCTTAGTCTCAAACAGGACTAACGTATCCTTAACGAATGTTTAAGTTGATCTTAGCCTCAATACGGCTAACGTATCCTTAAACTAAAAACACCAAATCCAAATCTAAGTAAATACGGATTTGGACTAATCCACGTCCTACGGGCGACGGCATTACTCAGTCTCCGTATACAATCCACGGGCAACCACAAACAAAACAAACACACACGACACGAAGTGAAATTCCGGAGAAGGAGAAAGTGGCTACCGCGATGCGGTAGCGTAATTAACTGCAGGGGCTTGCGCCTGCAGGGAAGAGCGTCCCCACAATCAAAAAACCCCTCTAGCGAGGGGGAATCTGACGAAGTTTGCTACATCGGCCGCATCCTTCTAAACCTCCGATACACGGTGTCATAAATCAACTTGGCATCTTCGGAGAGGTAAACGGATAAAACCATATAGCATCTGCCCCGAATCTCAGGCAAGACGCCCTCGCGTCGTCGGCCGTCATTCGGAGGGGAACAGATTCTGGCACGCCCGGTGGGACCTTTTATTCTTTCCACTCCACACTTAGTATGTCTTCTTCGCGAACGAATCGCGGTTTGCTATGGTTGCCTGTGGATTCAAGGTACTAAGATTTGGTGTCTTGCTCCGTGCAGAAAACAAAAGATCAATGGCTTCAAAATGTAACTGCAACTCTCGCTCGGTCCCTGCTGGAGGAGTGACTTACGGGCCCCAAGCGGCCTCTCTTTTCAAGATGCCAGTGGAGCAAGTAACTCAAGCCACCACTGGATTATCCTTCGGGACCATACTCCCACCGTTGAGATTTAACGCCACAATGACGTTGCAAGAAACCCCAGAGAAGTTGGTATTTAATCGGCTTACCACTACCGCGACCCCTCTCAACGGGTCGCCCGGTTTCAATACCTCAGTTTTCAACGGACTGGGCCAAAACGTCTGCAAACCTGCGATACCCGAAGCTGCCATCCCAAAGCGGATAGCTATCCCGGCTCAAGCGGACGAAATCATTGGAAGGGTTCCTCCTTCCGAGAAGTCAGTTTTTACAAGGCTGGCTATTCCGGTTGCTACTCCAGGCGAGGTCCTCAAAGCTGCTTCTCCTACCCAGGGCAGGGGGCATGAAGAAGCTTATCCAACAACGGAGGTGACTCCATCCGCAAGACACGCCCGACGTCGCCACTGGCGTCGAGTAAGAAAGGCTGGGGGCAACTCCCCCTCTGGATTTACGCTACCAGCTCCGATGGTGGGGATCGATGCTGCTGTTCCAACCGGAAATAGTTTTGAATTGCTGAATACGGTGCACAGAAATTCTCCTACCGCGGTGTTGAAACGAACTCCTTCACCTGTGGAGAATACTCCGGAGAAGAAGCTAGAGCAACCCCCTCAATGGCTGTCCTCTAAAATTTACAAAGTCTGGCGACAGGTCCAAGAGTCGGTGATTGATAAAAACTATCTCCGCCGACAGAAAATGATGAAGGTGCGGCAGAAGAAGGATTACTCTGTCAAGCCACAAAAAGCAAAAGCTACTTGGGTGCCCACTACAACGGCCCCCTCAACTCCAATCACTCAAAAAAGGAGGCCACAAAAAGCCCCTGTGTCTTTGGCAAATCGCAAAGACACCGAACACAAACGCCCCAAGTCTGGGGGCATGGTGGTGCACACCGTTTATATGGCTTCCGGAAAGGAGGAAAGCCGTGCTTCGACGGGTCACCGACCGCTCACCTGATCTGTGACGAGAGCCCAGGAGCAGCAACAGAAGCTTCAGGAAATGATGACTGTGATGGCTGCACTTACCGAACCGAAAGAAAGTTCGGAAGTATCATCAGAACAGCGTCATGAACAAGAAACTGATGCTGACTTCTTACGTAGAATCCTCAAAAAGAAGGACACAGAAGCCGCAGAAAAAGCGGCTAACATAAAACAAATGGCACTCCTCTTCCAAGACATGGTAGGGATGATGTTACAGCCGGACCCTCCAGCTGAAGACCCTCCGGTCATTGTCGGAAATGACAGAGGGGAAACATTCGATCCTCCTCCGGCTCTTTCAGCAGCCAAGGAAGAAACTATTTCCAAGACCACGCTGGATGACTATATAGCCCAGCAAATACGGGCTCATCAAGTGAATGAAGCGGCTGCGCAAATTGTTTGAACTGGACGACCCTATCCGGGCTGGTATGACCAAATCAATTACCCACCGGGATATACGATCCCTAAGTTCCACGTATATAAAGGGACAGGGAATCCGCATCAACATGTCGCTCAATTCAGGGCCTTATGCGGCAACACTGGAGGCGATGACAAACTGTTGCTTCGCCAATTCGTCGGCAGCTTAGCAGAAACATCCTTTGAATGGTATTCGGAGCTACCTAACGACTCTGTCAAAACATTTGCGGAGATGGAGTTGCTGTTTACACAAAGATTCGCGAGTGCTAGTGAACGCACCCCGATGACAGCACTGATAAATGCCAGGATAAAGCCAGGCGAAACGTGGGTCCAATACGCAACACGATGGCGGAACCTATGGTCGAAATGCGAACAACGCATAGAAGAGGCACCTGCGGTAGGCATGTTCGTGGGCACTCTTGATCCGCAAGCGACCATCTCACAATTCATGATGTTCTTCAGGCCGACCACCTTCCAAGCATTGATCGACAAATTAGCCCAGATGGACCAGATGGGCCACGGACCGTCTCCTCCAAAACCAGACTCTCGAAATGAGAAGGGAAAAGGGAAGGCGACTGTCGTTGCCAACGCTCAACAACAGCCGAGCAACTCAAAGCCGGTCGTTCGCCAAAATAACGCACATCCACGCCCGTCCCTCGAGGAGAGACTAGGACGTCCTTACTCGTTTCTTCAGAATAAAACGAGAAGACTGTTTGAACTGGCAGTACACAACAGACTCATCAATCTGCCGAATCCAAAACGTCCGTTGCGACCAGGCGATCTCAATAATCCCGATTGCTGCCCTTATCACCAAGCGGTAAGTCACCCGATCGTGGATTGTTTTGTCTTTAAGGGATGGATCGAGGATCAATACCTACAAGGCAAGTTTGCGCTGTCTGAAAACTGGAAGGTAAACCCACCACAGCCGCACACTTCAAAGAAGATGAACACGCCGGGAGCAGCTTGTTCTTTTGTTGAGGACGAAAATGATAGAGAAGACTCATCACACGAATCCGAAGACTACGTGGCGAGTTGTCATGTGATCTCTCACTCATTGGCGGATGATGAAAAGGCTCCTTGCGCCGAGGAACCGAGGGCGGACCCTGAACCAGAAATTCTGCGGCCGTCAGATGAATTGATTGATGCCTTCCTGAATGAGATTCGTTTGAAAGTTAAAGCCGATCAAGAGCGTGAGATGGCCATACTGGAAGGAGCCAGACGCCGACTACTAGACCAAAGAGTCGAAGCACTCCCGTCAAATCAAAAGCCATCCGCTGCGGATAGAAACAAATTCAAGACGAGGAAAAGGTTCGCTAAAGCCCTGTCAGCAGGAATGGTGCTACCACCCTCTGAAGAAAATACTCTCGATGAAGTAGAGATGCATCCTAACTTCTGCTTATATCATCAGAAGATCATACATCCTACCGAAGACTGCGACTCCATTAAGTGTTGGTGGCAAGGATATGTTGCTCAAAAGCAACACTTCAACAGGACAAAATGTGAAGCTCGTAGACATCGGAAAAATGCGATAGATGAGCGCAAAAGAGCCGCCAACGACTGTCACAAAGCCGACTCCAAGGGATCGCAAATTATCATCTTTGGAAGCGACTCTGACGAAGAAGTTGCCCTCAACCTTCTCCTCAAGGAATCCATTTCAAAAATGAAAGAATTAAGGAGTTGCGAGAAAATTCAGCCGTGCAATCGCCCGCTACTCGAAAAAAATCTCGGCCCCGCAAACAAAGGATCGAGCAGAAAGGATAAAGGAAAGGGGAAAATGACCTCCATCGCCAACACTCGACAACAGTCGAGTGGCTCTAGACCAATTGTTTGTCAAAATAATGTGCGTCCACGCATATCCCTCGAGGAAAGGCTAAGACGTCCTTACTCATTTCTCCGGGATGAAACAAGGAGGCTGTTCGAAGTGGCAGTGCATAACAAGCTTATCACTCTACCGGAGCCGAAATACCAACTACAACTGGATGATGTCAACAGTTCTAATTATTGCCCTTACCACCAAACAGTAGGTCATCTGATCGAGAATTGCTACGTCTTCAAAAACTGGGTTGAAGACCAATACCTACAGGGCAGGTTCGCGCTCTCCGAAAACTGGAAGGTGAACCCGCCACTACCGCACGCTCTGAGAAAGACGGATACGCCGGGGGCATCATGCTCAGTCATAGAGAAAGCCTCATAGACCGAAAAGTCAGTAAACTAGAGATTCGCCTCAAATGTGGCGACAACGGACCGAAACGTCCTTAAACTAACGACGGACCGAAACGTCCTTAAACTAATGATGGACCGCAATGTCCTAAAAAAAACTTGCAAAGGACCGAAACGTCTTTAAACTACTACCGCAGCATCTTTTAGGCTGACGAGATATAAAAAAAACATATAAAAATAAAATTAAAAAAAACGGTATGTCCATAAGCAAAAAGGGCACGGATGAAAGCCCGAAAGGGCTCCGTGAGTAAAAACAGCAGGGCTACCGGCGAGTGTTCGTGAAAATCCGAAAGGGCGCGACCTCGTAAAAATATATATATATATAAAAAGAATATAAAAAAAAACGGTATGTCCATAAGCAAAATGGGCACGGATGAAAACCCGAAAGGGCTCCGTGAGTAAAAACAGCAGGGCTACCGGCGAGTGTTTGTGAAAACCTGAAAGGGCGCAACCTCGTTAAAGGACACTTATAGGGTCCTCTCGACCTTGTAAGGAGAAACCACCCGCGTGAGATCCTTACGACTCACAAGGGAGCAACACACTTAGGGATCCCCACGATTCCTAAGGAGAAAATACACTTGCGAGATTCTCACGACTCGTAAGGAGAACTCTCTTATGGGACCCTCACGGCTCATAAGAGTTGAAAGTCTTAAGTTACAGAGACCTAAACCTGTGCTTAAGCAACCCCCACAACTTCCGATATTGCCCTACAAGTGGCTCAATACTGACCCTTGTATACAATCCACGGGCGCGAATAAACATTTCCCTGACCAAGTTCCATCCGTGACCGGGGATATGTACTCATGATGAACAAACCTTATAAGTCCTCTCGACTTACAAGGAGAAAACCCTCTTGTAGGATCCTTACGACTTACAGAGGAACATACACTTAGGAATCCTCACGACTCCTAAGGAGAAAATACACCTACGAGATCCTCACGACTTGTAGGGAGAGATACCTTCGTGAGACCCTTACGGCTCATGAAGTCAAAAGCCTTAACCGACAGGACCTTAACCCTGTTCGCTTAGCCACCTTTGTTCGACATCGACAGAGGCAGATGATGATTCGCTCCTGGTAATATCCCAGTTGTAGCGGTGCTGATGCCGAAATCGGTGTCTAATTTCATGTTTACGGTGAAAAGCCGATAGGCCGCACATGCATACGAAATAGCCGAAATGATGGGGCAACTTGCAATAAAAAGCAGAAAGTAAAGATGTATGCACACGAAATAGCCGAAATGATTGGGCAACTCGCAATAAAAAGCAGCGAGCAAAAATAAAATAAATAGACGAAATGATTGGGCAACTCGCAATAAAAAGCAGCGAGCAAAAATAAAATAAATAGCCAAAATGATTGGGCAACTCGCAATAAAAAGCAGCGAGTGAAAATAAACTAAATAGCCGAAATGATTGGGCACCGCGAAAAATAGCCTAAATGATTGGGCAATCGCGACCTTCACGATATAAAAAGCTGAAATGATAGAGCATCGCGGAAAGAGAATAAAAAAAAATGAATGAAACTTCTGCCCTACAGGCTAGATCACATCGATTCCTGTATACAATCCAGGGGCACAAACAAAGAGAGAACCATACCTTCCCAACAGGCTCCATAAAAAAAAGAAAAAAAAAACTGAAGCCAAATCTCGACGGTTCACAAACAACCTAGAGACCATCTAAGCATTCGTCTCGTTACAGCAAATGAGATGTCAATAAAGGCGTTCCTATGCAGTCCATCAAGATGTGGATACAACGCCAACAAAAGACCCCATGGTCAAACAAGCGGAGTAACGAAAAAATCGCAGCTCCACCTAGAAATTCGTCTCGATACAGCAGACAAGATGTCGTCCCAACGTCCGTCTTGACACAGCAGACGCAACGTTATCAAACAAATGGAGCCACGGCAAAATCCCTAGTTCCAAACCTCGACGGTTCACCAGCAACCTAGAGACAACCGCGACGTTCGTCTCGACACAGCAGACGCGACGTCATCAAACAAATGGAGCCACGGAAAAATTCCAGCTTCACCCCGACGTTCGTTTCGATACAGCAGACGAGTTGTCACCCCAGCGTTCTCCCTCCAGCAGGATTCAGACGCGACAATCAAACAAACGGAGCCACGGCAAAATTCCAGTTCCACCCCGACGTTCGTTCGATACGGCAGACGAGTTGTCACCCCAGCGTTCTCCCTCCAGCAGGATTCAAACGCGACAATCAAACAAATGGAGCCACGGCAAAATTCCAACTCCACCCCGACGTTCGTCTCGATACAGCAGACGAGATGTCACCCTAACGTTCGTCTCGATATAGCAGACGCAACATCATCAAACAAATGGAGCCACGGCAAAATCCCTAGTTCCCAAACCTCGATGGTTCACCAGCAACCTAGAGACAACTATAACGTTCGTCTCGATACAGCAGACGAGATGTCACTCCAGCGTTCTTCCTCCAGCAGGGTTCAGACGCGACAATCAAACAAATGGAGCCACGGCAAAATCCCTAGTTCCCACCGCGACATTCGTCTCGATACAGCAGACGCGATGCCAGCAAATGAAGCAAAGGCCAAATTCCTAGCTTCAGGGTCTTGACGGCAACTCACATAAAACCTGAAAGACTATCGGAGATCATCCCACACTAGCGCGGAGTGGATATGACTCATCGGGGCTCGCCAAAATAAGCCTAACCTCAAGTAAAAAGCGGCATGGCAAATTCCTAACTCTTGCTCTTCCGACGGTCAAACTTCCTAGGAAGATTGCTTGAAGACGTCTTGTCCAGCCCTCGAAGGGATCAGAGACACGGCAGTCGCAGGGCTACTCGAGCAGCACGATTGCCTATCGAGGAACATATCAGCTTATGCGATGGTACGACGGCCAAAACCCTAAGTACCACAGACCCTAACGGACTTCTGTCGTAAAGAGCAGAGGTTAACTGTGACGTTAAGATATTCTTGCGAGAAATGCTCGATTCGTCTCGACTTGTGAAGAAATTGATGTCTTTGCGAGAAATTCTTGATGCGGCTCGACTCGTGAGATAAAGCCTTAGGCAGTAGGCATAAAAGAAGCCTGTTTCCTAAGCACTGGGACCCTGCAAGTTGGCCCAAAACGGTCTCTTGCACACTATCCACGGGTCTCACTCTCCAAACTCGAAACTCGACAAGGAGGGAAGCAACCGCTTACGGGTCCTCTCGACTCGTAAGAGGGAAAAATTCTCTTATAGGATCCTTACGACTTATAAGAGAAAACACACTTAGGAATCCTTACGATTCCTAAGGAGAAAATCCACCTACGAGATCCTCTCGATCCGTAGGGAGAAAAGTCTCTACGAGACCCTCACGGCTTATAGAGTTGGAAAGTCTTAGGCGGCAGATCTGAACCTGCGGCCTAAGCCATCGCTATTTCTTGAGAAAATCTAGATGCTTGCTCTATTATCTATCGACCCTGTTTATTAAGACAGTATAGGCACAATAAAAGAAAGAAGGAAGCGACAGGAAGAACATCTGATTTACATTTGATCAAGCGTTCGAGACACACTCACTCATGCATGTGCAAAAGATTCAGAACAAAAGATAAGACAGGCTAGGAAAAACAAAAATTTTCATTAATATCGCCAGAAGTTCTTACAATCATAAAATCAATAAACTAAAAATATTATTACAAGGGAATAACCTCGAACCCAGGGCATGGATTGAGGAACTCAAAAGCTACTCTATCTATGACTTTCCAGGCCTCGCGGACCATCCTAGTATGCTTTCTTTCGCGAGCACAAGCGTCAGGGTCCCCCCTGATGTCTTCCACCCTCCGATAAGCAGCGAGTATGGCGGACTGTTGAAAGACCTCGTGCAAGAGATCGATAAGACTGTCTCGCCGCCTCTTCGAGATAAAGTTCAACAGGTACACCGAGTGCACCTTGTCCTCAGCAGCATCCAACGCCCTAAGTGGCATGCCGGAACAGAAGAGGGGGAGCGCTTCCCAGATGGCTCCCACGATAAGCTTAAGGAGGGAGGAACGTCGGGGAAGCAGTGGACCATTGTACGCGTCGAAGCGACTCATTATTTCGGCACACTCCTCGTTTGTGAACTCTCGATTTTGAGAGCGGCCAAGTCGGCGGATGTCCCCATATGAGATGATCTCGTTAAGAGCATACATGTGGACGTCCATTGTTCCTGTGAAAGAGGATCAACAGAATTATCAGAAAGACTGATTAAGCAAAACGATATAATGCACTGAGGAATAAAATGTCATCGTTAACTTCCAAGATCCATGAAGAATTCTTAAGAGTTCTTCTATATGATTTGGGAGGAGCAAAGCTCCATTAATGAAATGAGAAAATACAGGGAAGATCTTTTAGAGAGTAAAGCTCTATTAATGGAACCCTAATAGGGCTCTCCTTAGTCTTCTATAGACCCCCTTAGAGCAAAGCTCTGCTAAGTGAAACCCTAAATGGGTCTAATTTAGATCAGGGATCTATTGAGAGCAAGGCTCTTAAAATTGATTGAATTTAATCAAAATTAATATTTTTACCTAAAAATTCTCTAAAGTTTGAACTTTTAAAAGTGTTTAAACAAAAGAGCAGGGCTCTGAGTTTTGAAAGTAAAATTGTGAAGATGAAAATCATCTAAGGGACCAAAAGGTCCTATTTATAGGCATCAAATGCCCTTTCAACTTTCAAAAGTTGCCGCGACGGTTGGAATTCGGCGACCGCTGCGCTCACGTTTAAGGCCACGTAAGCGCAACGGTGGGGGGGCATTTGTTTACCCCAATCAGAGCAAAGCTCTGTTCAAATTCCAAGGTAGGAAAAGAAGCAATGCTTTTGTTTTCCTCCAATCAGAGCAAAGATCTGTCTTAAAAATTAAAGTGAAAATCAAAGTTAAAATAAATGATGCAAAGCTTCAGATCCCCCGCGCTGCGCGCAGAACGCCACGTGTCAAAATCAGACACGTTAGCGCAGGGGGCGCAGCGCCCAAGGCAGCGCACCTAATCAGAGCAAGGCTCTGTTTAAAATTCAAACTTTAATTAAAGAAGCAACGCTTCAGTTGGCCTGCGTCCTGCGCTGCATGCCACGTGGCAACACGGTTACGCTAACGCGGTTGCGCTGCGCTCTGCGCTATGCGCCGCGTGGCAGCGCGGTTGCGCTAGCACAGTTGCGCTGCGCTGCGCGACACGTGTCAGCGCAGTTGCACAACTGCAATTACGCTGCGCTATGCGCTGCGCGACACGTGTCACGAGCTGGTGCGCTTGCGCCAAACAGAATTAAAATTCTGAAAGATCTTTCTCAATCTTGTTAAAAACAAGAAGATTGTCTTCTGTAAAACAGAAGCCCTTGGATCAAAGATCCAACGGTGGGGAAAATTCCCCAAATCACTCAGAGAATGATCTCTTTAACAAATTTTAACTAATTTATGGACACTATAAAAAGGACCCTAGACCTCAATTCAAAGGGAGGAACATTTTTTGTGAGAAATAAAACAGAGAGAACTCTGAAGAATTGGAGAGAATTCCTCAAGAACAAAAAAAGGTAAAAACCTTTAGAGAAAGAGAAAGTTCTCTTATGAACAGATCATAGATCTAAAAAACAAGATCAATGATCTTTAATAAAAAACAAAAAAAATTAAGTAGTGCTTTGCACTTTTCATGAACCTTTGGTTCTCTGAGATAAGAAAAAGAAGAAAAACTTATTTTTCTTTGATCTAAATTAGATCAAGAAATCAAATAGGGCTTCGCACTTCTGTTCTTGAATCTAAAAGATTCTTAGTGCTTTGCACTTCCAAACTGCACTGTTGCGCTCTTAGGAAAGCGCCACGTGTCAACTACTTGTGCTATGCGCTTTAAGATAGAGCTTTGCTCTCTGTAATTGGCGCAACCCACCAAAGTACGCCACGTGTCAGCAGCACAAGCACGGCGCACTAGCGCAGCGCACTATGCTTGCATGACACGTGTCGTCACCACAAGCGCTTGCGCTCCCTGATTGGCCTAAAGCGCCTGACGAATGCAATGCATTTCTTAAAGGGCCAGGCCCAAATCAAAAGACCTAGCAGGCCAAAATAAATTGCAAAGCAATAAAAGGGCAAAGCCCAAATAAAATTGATGCTTCTGCATCATTTATAAAGGGCAGAGCCCAAATAAAATTGATGCTTCTGCATCATTTATAAAAGGGCAGAGCCCAGTCCAAACAAAAATAGAAAGTAATGCAATGCATTATCTAAATGTGGGCAAAGCCCTAGCACAGGTTTAATAGACCAAAAATAAATAAAAATGTTGAACATCTTCAACTGGACTTAGCCTAATTTTGGCCGTAAGTCCTCAAATTTAAGTTGACTGAGCACAGCTGCTCTCTATTAAATCAATTTATATCCGGTTCGAAAGTACATCTCCGAACTCCCCTGACACATGTCGTTGTAATCCTTCAACGACGTCAGAAAGGTGACGGGTCCCGACGACCACACATCAATATGGACTGTGGGGTCCTTAAACTCGTGGACCGAAACGTCCTTAAACTGATGATGGACTGCGGGGTCCTTAAACTCGTGGACCGAGACGTCCTTAAACTAATAATGGACTGAGACGTCCTTAAACTAATGCTGGACCGAAACGTCCTTAAACTAATAATGGACCACCACGTCTCTAAACTGGAACACGGACCACCACGTCCTTAAACTGGAATATGGACCACCACGTCCTTAAACTGGAATATGGACCATCACGTCCCTAAACTGGAACATGGACCGCAACGTCCTTAAACTACCTATGGACCACTACGTCCCTAAACTGGAACAATAGAGCCTCCAAATGCTCCTTTGCCGGATCTAAATGATCCCGTTTAAGTTGATCTTAGCCCCAAACACGGCTAACGTATCCTTAAACATTCAAATGGACTATAAAACTCCAAATCAACTTTGGTTCAAGGGTACATCTCCGAACTCCTTTGACACCTATCGTTGTAATCCTTCAACGACATCAGAGAGGTGACGAGTCCCGACGGCCATATATTAAATGGATCACCATGTTAAGTTGATCTTAGTCTCAAACAGGACTAACATATCCTTAACGAATGTTTAAGTTGATATTAGCCTCAATACGGCTAACGTATCCTTAAACTAAAAACACCAAACCCAAATCTAAGTAAATACGGATTTGGACTAATCCACGTCCTACGGGCGACGGCATTACTCAGTCTCCGTATACAATCCACGGGCAACCACAAACAAAACAAACACACATTACACGAAGTGAAATTCCGGAGAAGGAGAAAGTGGCTACCGCGATGCGGTAGCGTAATTAACTGCAGGGGCTTGCACCTGCAGGGAAAAGCGTCCCCACAATCAAAAAACCCTCTAGCGATGGGGAATCTGACGAAGTCTGCTACATCGGCCGCATCCGTCTAAACCTCCGATACACGGTGCCATAAATCAACTTGGCATCATCGGAGAGGTAAACGGATAAAACCATATAGCATCTGCCCCGAATCTCAGGCAAGACGCCCTCACGTCGTCGGCCGTCATTCGGAGGGGAACAGATTCTGGCACGTCCGGTGGGACCTTTTCCTCTTTCCACTCCACACTTCATGTGTCGTCTTCGCGAACGAATCGTGGTTTGCTGTGGTTGCCTGTGGATTCAAGGTACTAAGATTTGGTGTCTTGCTCCGTGCAGAAAACAAAAGATCAATGGCTTCAAAATGTAACTGCAACTCTCGCTCGGTCCCTGCTGGAGGAGTGACTTACGGGCCCCAAGCGGCCTCTCTTTTCAAGATGCCAGTGGAGCAAGTAACTCAAGCCACCACTAGATTATCCTTCGGGACCATGCTCCCACCGTTGAGCTTTAACGCCACAATGACGTTGCAAGAAACCCCGGAGAAGTTGGTCTTTAACCGGCTTACCACTACCGCGACCCCTCTCAACGGGTCGCCCGGTTTCAATACCTCAGTTTTCAACGGACTGGGACAGAACGTCTGCAAACCTGCGATACCCGAAGCTGCCATCCCAAAGCGGATAGCTATCCCGGCTCAAGCGGACGAAATCATTAGAAGGGTTCCTCCTTCCGAGAAGTCAGTTTTTACAAGGCTGGCTATTCCGGTTGCTACTCCAGGCGAGGTCCTCAAAGCTGCTTCTCCTACCCAGGGCAGGGGGCATGAAGAAGCTTATCCAACAACGGAGGTGACTCCATCCGCAAGACACGCCCGACGTCGCCACTGGCGTCGAGTAAGAAAGGCTGGGGACAACTCCCCCTTTGGATTTACGCCACCAGCTCCGATGGTGGGGATCGAAGCTGCTGTTCCAACCGGGAATAGCTTTGAATTGCTGAATACGGTGCACAGAAATCCTCCTACCGCGGTGTTGAAACGAACTCCTTCACCTGTGGAGAATACTCCGGAGAAGAAGCTAGAGCATCCCCCTCAACGGCTGTCCTCTAAAACTTACAAAGTCTAGCGATAGGTCCAAGAGTCGGTGATTGATAAAAACTATCTCCGCCGACAGAAAAAGATGAAGGTGCGGCAGGAGAAGGATTACTCTGTCAAGCCACAAAAAGCAAAAGCTACTTGGGTGCCCACTACAACGGCCCCCTCAACTCCAATCACTCAAAAAAGGAGGCCACAAAAAGCCCCTGTGTCTTTGGCAAATCGCAAAGACACCGAACACAAACGCCCCAAGTCTGGGGGCATGGTGGTGCACACCGTTTATATGGCTTCCGGAAAGGAGGAAAGCCGTGCTTCGACGGGTCACCGACCGCTCACCTGATCTGTGACGAGAGCCCAGGAGCAGCAACAGAAGCTTCAGGAAATGATGACTGTGATGGATGCACTTACCGAACCGAAAGAAAGTTAGGAAGTATCATCAAAACAGCGTCACGAACAAGAAACTGATGCTGACTTCTTACGTAGAATCCTCAGAAAGAAGGACACAGAAGCCGCAGAACAAGCGGCTAACATAAAACAAATAGCACTCCTCTTCCAAGACATAGTAGGGATGATGTTACAGCCGGACCCTCCAGCTGAAGATCCTCCAGTCATTGTCGGAAATGACAGAGGGGAAACATCCGATCCTCCTCCGGCTCTTTCAGCAGCCAAGGAAGAAACTATTTCCAAGACCGCGCTGGATGACTATATAGCCCAGCAAATACGGGCTCATCAAGTGAATGAAGCGGCTGCGCAAATTTTTAGAACTGGACGACCCTATCCGGGCTGGTATGACCAAATCAGTTACCCGCCGGGATATACGATCCCTAAGTTACACGTATATAAAGGGACAGGGAATCCGCATCAACATGTCACTGAATTCAGGGCCATATGCGGCAACACTGGAGGCGATGACAAACTGTTGCTACCGCGACGCGGTAGCGTAATTAACTGCAGGGGCTTGCGCCTGCAGGGAAGAGCGTCCCCACAATCAAAAAACCCCTCTAGCGAGGGGGAATCTGACGAAGTCTGCTACATCGGCCGCATCCGTCTAAACCTCCGATACACGGTGCCATAAATCAACTTGGCATCTTTGGAGAGGTAAACGGATAAAACCATATAGCATCTGCCCCGAATCTCAGGCAAGACGTCCTCGCGTCGTCGGCCGTCATTCGGAGGGGAACAATGGGCGCTATAAAAGGACCCCAGACCTCAAATCATAGAAGGAACATCTTGTGAAAAATTAAACAGAGAAGACTCTGAAGAATTGGAGAGAAATCCTCAAGAACAAAGAAAAAGGTAAAAACCTTTAGAAAAAGAGAAAATTCTCTTATGAACAGATCATTGATCTGAGAATAAGATCAAGGATCTCTAATGAAAAGAAAAAAAATAATAAATAATAAACAGTGCCTTGCACTTCTTTTTATGAACCATTGGTTCTGAATCTAAAAGATTCTCAAGAAAACAGTGCCCAGCACTTGCCAAAACTGCGCTATTACGCAAGCCGCCAGGAAGCGCCACGTGTCAGCAGTGTAACAGTGCAGCGCACTGACGCAGCGCACTGCGCTGTTGCGCTTGCGCTCATCAGAACGTGACACGTGTCACCTCTACGAGCGCTTGCGCTCTTTAATTACGCAAAGCACCTGACAAGCCATGTGGGGCACTGTCAGAGTATTAAATAATGCTATGCATTATTTAAAGGGCAGAGCCCAATTGAGAGGTCCAATGGACCAAAACAAATGCTCTGCATTATAATGAAAAAGGGCAGAGCCCAGTCAAAATAGGCATAAATGGCCTGAAGTAATGCTATGCATTATTCTAAAAAGGGGAAAGCCCAAACAAAGGCCTAATAGGCCAAATGCAAACAAAATGTGAACATTTCCAACTGGACTTAGCCCAATTTTGGCCGTAAGTTCTTAAATTAAATTGACTGAGCACAATTGCTCTCTTAAATCAATTTATATCCGGTTCGAGGGTACATCCCCGAGCTCCTCTGACACTTATCGTTGTAATCCTTCAACGACGTCAGAGAGGTGACGGGTCCCGACGACCATATATCGATGTGGACTGCGGGGTCCTTAAACTCATGGACCGAAACGTCCTTAAACTAATATTGGACCGAAATGTCTTTAAACTAATATCGGACCGAAACGTCCTTAAACTAATATCGGACCGAGACGTCCTTAAACTAATATTGGACCGAGACGTCCTTAAACTAATGTTGGACCAACACGTCTCTAAACTGGAATACGGACCACCACGTCCCTAAACTGGAACATGGACCACTACGTCCCTAAACTCGAACAATAGAGTCTCCAAAAGCTCTTTTGTCGGATCTAAACGGTCCCGTTTAAGTTGATCTTAGCCCCAAATACGGATAACGTATCCTTAAACATTTAAAAGGACTATAAAACGCCAAATCGACTTTGGTCCAAGGGTACCTCTCTGAACTCCTCTGACACCTATCGTTGTAATCCTTCAACGACGTCAGAGAGGTGATGAGTCCTGACGCCCATATATTAAACGGATCACTACGTTAAGTCGATCTTAGTTTCAAACGAGACTAACGTATCCTTAACGAACGTTTAAGTTGATCTTAGCCCCAAGCACGGCTAATGTATCCTTAAACTAAAACACCAAACCCAAATCTAAGTAAATACGGATTTGGACTAATCCACGTCCTACGGGCGACGGCATTACTCAGTCTCCGTATACAATCCACGGGCAACCACAAACAAAACAGACATACACGACATGAAGTGAAATTCTGGAGAAGGAGAAAGTGGCTACCGCGATGCGGTAGCGTAATTAACTGTAGGGGCTTGCACATGCAGGGAAGAGCGTTCCCACAATAAAAAAAAACCTCAAGCGAGGGGGAATCTGACGAAGTCTGCTACATCGGCTGCATCCGTCTAAACCTCCGATACACGGTGCCATAAATCAACTTGGCATCTTTGGAGAGGTGGACGGATAAAACCAAATAGCATCTGCCCCGAATCCCAGCGTCAGGACCCCGCGGTCATGTGCGCCGCCTTTCGGAGGGGAACAATGTCGTGTGTGTTTGTTTTATTTTAGGCTGCCCGTAGATTGTATACGGAGACTAATTGGTTTGTCACCCGTAGGGCATGGATTAGTCCAAATACGTATTTTCTTAGATTTGGGTTTGGTTTGATTTAAGGATCGTTAATCTCGTTTGAGATTAAGATCAACTTAAATGTTTGTTGAGAATACGTTAGTCTAATTTTAGACTAAGATCTACTCAGCACGGGTTTTGGATCATTCAGACCCAACAAAAGAGCATTTGGTCTCTATTGCTTTAGTTTAAGGACGTTACGGTCCATAAATCACCATTTTTGGTATGAGGGTTTAGTTTAGGGACGTTGCGGTCTACAGCTAGTTTAAGGACATTATGGTCCATAGCTAGTTTAAGGACATTGCGGTCCATATTGGGATGTGCCCGTCAATTTAGGAGTACACTAAAGAGTTGTTGGTTATCGAGACCCACCACCTCTATGAAGACGCTGAAGAATTACAACGAAATTTATCAGAGGTGTGAGGAGATGTACCCTTGAACCAATGTCCGTTGGAAGATCAATAGTCGTGTTTGGGACTGAGACCAATTTGGAAAATGGTGAGCACATGGGCTCGGTTGATCTGAATTAGGGACTTTGGGTCAACTTGGACTCATCCCACTTAGTCTTTGAATAAAGTGTTAAACACTTGTTTGGCTTCAGTTCCTTCTTTGTACAAACAATGCTTAGCATTGATATGGGCTCTGACGCTCACCCTTTACTTTACCCTCTCTTTTTTTTGTTTTTTATGGAGTATTAAATACTCTTTATGGCGTCCACGTACGGAACACGTGAGGCGCTTGGTGCTGAGCGCCAAGCATTGAGTGCTGAGCACTCTTTATTTGGGCAGCGCCCACGTGATGGGCACGTGAGGCGCTTGGCGCTGAGCGCCAAGCATTGAGTGCTGAGCACTCTTTATTTGGGCAGCGTCCACGTGATGGGCACGTGAGGCGCTTGGCATTGAGCGCCAACTATTGAGTGCTAAGCACTTTTTATTTAAGCAGCGCCCACGTGAGGGGCACGTGAGGCGCTTGGCGCTGTTTCTTTCTTTGTGCATTTTTCTGAAGATGTTCAATTCTCCGTTCTCCCCTAGATCTTCGATCTCCAAGAACAAAGTCGTCCCCACGAGAAATAAATTCTCATTTGTAGGAGACTTGTCTCATGGATCTCGAATCCAGCGGAAAGAACTATGTTCTTTATGAGGGTTAAACCCTTGGATATGCATATGAGATATTATGATCTCTATTATCTTTATTTACCTTAAAGAATGTTCTTATTCCTTCTTCTTTCTTAAAGCTTTTTTTTTGCTTGCCCTTTTTTTTGAACTTGAAGTTTATGGGGGTGTTCTTCTGTACAAGACTTGAAGTCTTGGGGCCTTTATATAGTGGAGGCAAGTTTGTTGATTTAATTTAAAAAAATCTCTCATTGAGACATTCTTAATTAATTTGGGGATTTTATCCACCATTGGATCTTTGATCCAAGGACTTCTGTTTTACAAAAGATATTTTTCTTGTTTTTAACAAGATTGGGAAAATATTTTCCATACATAGCTTATTCTGTAGCTTCATGATTTTTAATCACCATTGGATTTTTAATCCAACGGTGCTCTGTTTTACAGAGCGTAATCTTTCTTGTTTAGAAAGATTGGGAAACATATAAACAGTATGCACCATCATGCCCCCAGACTTGGGGCATCTAGGTTCGGTGTCTCTGTGGTTCGCCGCGGTTACAGGGGCTTTCTCTGGCCTCCTTCTCTTGTGAGCAGTTGAAGTCGAGGGGGCCGTTGCAGCGGGCACCCAGGTAGCTGTCCCCTTTTGTGGCTTGACAGGATGATCCTCTTCTTGCCGAACCTTTATCTTTTTCTGTCGGCGAGAGTAATCTTGATCAATTACCGAGTCCTGAACCTGTCGCCAGACTTTATAAATTTTGGAGGACAGCCGCTGAGGAGGCTGCTCCGACTTCTTTTCTATAGTAATCTCCATAGGTGGAGGAGATCTCTTCAGCACGGCAGTCGGAGAGTTCTTGCGAACCCTCCTAAGCGGTTCAAAGCTGTTCGCAGTTGGAACAACAGCATTGATTTCCACCATGTGAGCTGGCGGAGTTAGCCCAGAAGGGGAGCTCCCCCGGCCTTCCCTACTCGGCGCCAGTGGCGACGTCGAGCATGTCGTGCGGACGGGATTGTCTCAGCTGTAGGGGTGACTTCGTCATGCCCCCTGTATTGACGGAGGGTTGTCGTCGGTGCCAGCCTTTTGAAGACTGACGTTCGCCAAGAAATAATGTCCAACCTATCGAATACAGATCTCTGGGCAGAGGTGACTTTGCCTGGAGCGGGAGCCGGGATGGCCGGCCTTGTGAAGACTGACTTCTTGTCAGGAGAAGCTACTTTGGTGACCTCGAGAGCAGGAATGGCTATCCATTTTGGGATGGCCGCTTCAGGTATCGTGGGCTTCTTGACAGGCCTATTGGAGTTCAGACTCAGCCTATCGAAGACTGATGTTGTTGGCTTGGCATTGGATGACCCGTTGAGAGGGGCCATGGTGGTAGTGAGCCGATCAGAGACCGACTTCTTCTACGCTTCTTACGGCAGCGGGATGTTAACGCTCACTGGTGGGAGCATGGTCCCGAAGAACAACCCGGTGGTAGCCTGCGTTACCTGCTCTATCGGCATTGTGTAAAGGGAGGCCGCCTGGGGCCCGTAAGTTACACCTCCAGATGAGGCGGAACGGGAGTTGCAGTTGCAGCTGGAGCATTTTGTGCAAGTAGAAGCCATTGATCTTTCGTTTTCTGCACGGAGAAAGACACCAAATCTTAGTACCTCGAACCCAAGGGCAACCATATCAAACCGTGATTCGTTCACGAACACGACACACGAAGTGTAGAGTGGAAAGAGGAAAAGGTCCCACCGGGCGTGCCAGAATCTGTTCCCCGCCGAAACACATGACCGGGACGTTGGGACGTCCAGACCTGAATTCCGAGGGCAGATGGTAATTGGTGTTATCCGTCCACCTCTCCGAAGATGCCAAGTTGATTTATGACACCATGTATCGAAGGTTTAAACGGATGCGGCCGATGTAGCAGACTTCGTCAGATTCCCCCTTGTTGAGGGGTTTTTTGATTGTGGGGACGCTTTTCCCTGCAGGCGCAAGCCCCTGCAGTTAATTACGCTACCGCATCGCGGTAACCACTTTCTCCTTCTCCAGATGGTCACTTCATGTCGTGTGTGTTTGTTTTGTTTTTGGTTGCCCGTGGATTGTATACGGAGACTAATTTATGTTGTCGCCTGTAGGGCATTGATTAGTCCAAATCCGTATCTTCTTAGATTTGGGTTTGGGGGTTGGGTTTAAGGATACGTTAGTCTCATTTGGGACTAAGATCAACTTAAACGTATGTTAAGAATACATTAGTCTAATTTTAGACTAAGATCAACTTAACGGGATCATTTAGATCCAACAAGAGAGCATTTGGGCTCTATTGTTTAGTTTAGGGACATTGCGGTCGATTAGTTTAAGGACATTGCGGTCTATTAGTTTAAGGACATTACGGTCCAGTGTTAGTTTAAGAACATCTCGGTCCAAGGTTAAGGACATCATAGTCCGTGAGTTTAAAGACATCACAGTCAAGGTTAAGGACATCATAGTCCGTGAGTTTAAAGACCTCACAGTCAAGGTTAAGGATATAATAGTCCGTGAGTTTACAGACCTCACAGTCAAGGTTAAGGACATCATAGTCCGTGAGTTTAAAGACCTCACAGTCAAGGTTAAGGACATCATAATCCGTGAGTTTAAAGACCTCACAGTCAAGGTTAAGGACATCATAGTCTGTGAGTTTAAAGACCTCACAGTCAGGGTTAAGGACATCATAGTCCATGGGCTTAAGGACCCCACAGTCCGTGGAATGTTTGGTTGTCGGGACCTGTCACCTCTCTGAAGACGTTGAAAGATTACAACGACATATATCAGAGGAGTAAAGAGATGTACCCTCGAACCGATGTGAGTTGGTTGAAAGATCTGTAGTCCAATTTGGGGCTAAGATCTGTTAACATATTTATGAGCAGATGTGCTCAATTAATATGGGTTGAGGACTTATGGCCAATATTGGGCTAAGTCCAATCAGGTTAAAATGTTTAAGATTTTATTTTGGGATGTTGAGCCTTTATTTGGGCTTGACCCTTTTAACAATGCTGAGCATTGATTTATATCTTGACAATGTCTTTGTCTTTTATTGAATGCTGAGCATTCATCAGAGCTCTGGGCTTATTAAAGAACAATTTATGTTCTGTCAGCGCAACACGTGGTGCGCTAGGCGCTTTGCGCCAATCAAAAATCGCAGTGCGCTTCTGCCAAGTAGCGCATATGTAAGGGACGCGCTCGGCGCCAGATGATGAGCGCATGATGCCAGTTTATGAGCGCTAATCCATGAGCGCATTGCGCTTTCAGTTTAATGGCGCACACGTGAGTGACACGTGGTGCGCTTGGCACTGAGCGCCAGCCCATGAGCGCAGTGTGCTATTTCAGAAGCGCAAAGCGCAAGTTATTAATTGGCGCATACGTGGCGCATTTGGCGCTGAGCGCCGGTCCAGAGAGCGCAGAAGCGCAGTTCAAGAGCGCAAGGCGCATTTCAAGAGCGCAAAGAGCATCTGATCAATTTTATGATCTGGGAAACAAATCTATGTTCTTTTAAAAGAGACTTTGTCTCAAGATCTAAGAACAACAGTTCTTATTTTTGCAGGAGATATTTCCAATCTCTTATGTTGATGAAAGGCTTTGCCTTTATAGATCCATGATCTGTAAGAAGAATTATGTTCTTCTTCTATTTTATGATGAGATCTTTTAATCTCTTTGTGAAAGACTTTTTGTCTTTGTAGATCTATAATCTTTTTAAAGAAATGAATTCTTCTTTCTTAATCATGAGATGATTTCATCTTTGTGTTCATCATCCTTCATTCTTATCTTGAAGAAAGATCTTCTTGCAAGAGCTTGCTCTTTATCTTTGAGTTTCTCAAAGTTTATGCGGGGGTTTTTCTATATAAGACTTGAAGTCTTGGGGCCTTTATATAGGGCAAGCTGATTTGTTGAATCAGTTAAAGAGATCTTTCTCTGATTGATTTGGGGATGTTTCCCTACCATTGGATCTTTGATCTTAGGGCTTCTGTTTTACAGAAGGCAATCTTCTTGTTTTTAACAAGATTAGAAAATCTTTCCATAACAGAATTTAATTCTGATTAATTAATTATTTATCATTATTATTATATCTTCGATCTAACGGTGGGGAGTTTTTTAATTCCAACGCTAGCGCACACGTGCTTTGCACGTGGTGCGCTGCTTAGGGCGTAGCGCACCTGTATCTTACACGAGGTGCGCTGCTCAGAGCGCAGCGCACCTAGCGCTAGCGCATCCGTGTCTTACACGTGGTGCGCTGCTTTGCAGCGCACTTGGCGCTGCATCTGAAGCGTTGCTTCAATTTGAAATTTAAATTTCAAACAGAGCTTTGCTCTGATTGGGGAAACACCCGTTGTAGAGCAATGGCCTAGGAGGCTGGTTTAGGTCTCCGTCACCTAAGACTTTTCAATTTTTTGAGCCGTAAAAGTCTCATAAGAGTATTTTCTTCATACAAGTCGAGAGGATCTCGTAGGTGTATCTTCTCCTTAGGAGTTGTGAGGACCCTCAAATGTGCTTTCATCTTCTCGGTCGTAAGGATTCCACGAATGTGTGTTTTTCTTACAAGTCGAGAGGATCCTGCAAGTGTCGTTCTCTTCATGTATCGTGAAGATACATGAGTGGGTCTTCTGAAATGAAGTATGATTCCAAGGGCCGAGACCGGCCGCAGGGCTGGTGATTGTGGTGGGACATGGGTATAATTTAGCTCGTTTATGTATGTGGATGGTATACGTGTTGGAGATAGTGCCCTCAGAGTCGATTATTGGATCACAGGCACATGATTGCAATGATTGAGGGAGGACCTATCCCGGTAGGACAGTCTTACTCGAGATGATAGTATGCTATCTGGTTTACCTTTATCATCGTGTACTGCTTTAGGTGACATGACATGTCGCTATTGCACGTTGATAGAGCCCCTAGGATTCTTGCTTGACTACCGGCAGTATGAGGGCGATCATATACGTGGGAGCTGGTAGTCTATAAGCACATCCTTAAAAGGTCCCTAGTCGTAGGAGTTTCGAGATAGGGCATCGATACTCCAGAGTAGACTAGTGTATACAGTCGAGACCCCGACGAGGGGCGGTGGCCGGTCTCACAAGCCACTGGTGTCAGTTGGTTCACCTAAGATGTATACAGGTGCTCATTGGGTTATGAGTACACCGGACAGGACTCGCCGGGAACATGCTAGTTGGTCTTATACCTGACGTCAGATAGCAGTTCCCTGGTGACATGTGTACAGGTTAGTTCATCGACCCGGGGATCGTCATTTGTCTCGTGTGAGTTCCCACTGTGCTTTGATTACTACCCTACCACGGCTCAAAGGAGTCGTGCAAACAGGTTTTAGTTGGGTACAGTCCCGAGCCACATGGAGGCAGTGAGCGGATCTTCAGGGGTTCGTCTCTCCCGGTATTGGGGGTGAGGTCGCGCTGTGTCTAGGAGAGCCATTACACGAAGACCTTGGCCAAGGCAGGAGATTTACTGGTAGGTATTCCAGTAGTATCTCAGGGTGTTCTGGGCTACACTCCGACACGACTTGTACCGCTTTTGGGGGTCTGACTTTTACCAACCCCCTAGGCCCGACATGCGATGCTCGTAGACGAACGGACCGGACTGTACGGATATTGTCACTGACAGGCTCAGTAGGGTGTCAGGATGAGTTCGCTCATCGACGTCCCTTTTGGTCAATAGCTGGTGGCCCGTCACGTATTGGCTTATACCTCTGACGTGCTAGTGGTTAAATCCACAGCCATAGTATTGACGAGTCTTTAGAGTCCACCACACTTTCAGTTACTCAGGCTTTCGGGCGAAACGCTGTAGAGGCCGTATGGAGATATGGCAGGGTCCGATCAGATACGTGCGGTATTGCACGGATCAGGATCGGACAGTTTTTGTACTAGTGGCCGTATAGTTATATGGCAGGGTTCGATCTGATACGTGCGGTATTGCACGGATCAGGATCGAACGGATTTTACTAGCCGGCTTTGGTTTAAGCCGGTACTAGTTTAGTACAGTGTAGATTTTGTCTCATTGCATTTGTATCCGGTCAGAATACAGATGCGGGTGTGTATGCACAGTATCGGGGTTTTCCTGTAATTTATTACGGGACCAGTTTTCTGGAGTTGCCAGTTTGCATTCCGTTCCGGCCGGTTTTTCCTTTCTTCTTTCCCGGCCAGACTTTTCCGATGGAGGGGGTAATTTGCAGTTTTGCAAATTACACTTTGTGGAGGATTTTCTTGCATATGTATTTATCATGATAGCATCTTTTCTTTTCATGCTTTATTATGATTTGAAGTGAGTTGAAAGTTGATGAGAAAGGATTAGAGTTGATGTGAGGTTGTGATGATGAGGTTTAGGATATGGTCACCCTTCATGCTCTCCTACACTCACCTCCCTCTTGTTTGATATACATTCTTTCCTCCACCATTTATTTGGAGATGATAAGTTTTTCATGGTTGAGAGAAGAAGAAGAAGAGAGCTTCATTCTTGAGAGTTTCTTTCTTGATCTCATTTTCATGCTAGAAAAATGCAAGCACCATTTTTCTAATCCTTGTTTCCTCCATCATCCTCAATGGCAACAACATAACCCCAAAGAGACAAGCATCTTCTACACTACATTCTACAGCATATCTTGAGCATGTCGAGTTGCCGGCTTCATGCTCGAGTTGCCTCGGTATTGAGGCGGGAGCCCGTAAAAGACGCAGGCGATGTGGTGCCCTTCCGGCGAGGAGGCGACGATGTGGAGGCAAGACTTTCCGCGGGAGATCAGGAAGATGACGAGAAGACCGGAGGACTCGGATCTCTCGGTATACTTCTCTTCCCTTTCTTGTTAGTAGCTTAGACTTGTTAATGGTTACGATCCGGATGTTTAGTGCGCGGTGGTGCCGGTTTGCTAAGTCCGCAAAAATTAAAGTTTATCACCGTTTCCGCATTTGGCCGTCGGATTGACGGCCGGGGCGCCGCCGTGCACTTACAATACGGTGCGCGGGAAGCGTCAAATCCGCAGGGTTAGGAGAATTCGGGGAAATTGGATTTTGGTTTTGGGTTGGCGTCTGCATCGCTACACTGGAATAGTGCTAGGAGCGAATCATCATTCGCCGTTGGGACATTTGGAGATTTAAAATTTTGTTGGCGTCTACATCGCTACACTGGAATATGATATCAAGAGCGAATCGTCATTTGTCATTGAAGGGGTTGAGATATTTATTTATATATACATATATATTTCCAGTTTAACGACTTAGAGATCAAGCTTTTTGTTACCACGATTGTTCTATCATTTTAGCTTTTCTTATCGCAAAGGTCGAGATTGCCCTATCATTTCGGTTATTTATTCACGGTTGCTCCATCATTTCAGATTTTTAGTTTTATTTTTACTCGCTGAATTTTATTGCGGGTTGCCCCATCATTTCGGTTTTTTATTTTTATTTTTACTCGCTGATTTTTATTGTCGGCTTTTTATTTTTACTCGCTGATTTTTATTGCGAGCTGCCTCATCATTTCGGCTTTTTATTTTTATTCTCACTCGTTGATTTTTATTGCGGGTTACCCATCATTTCGACTATTTATTTATTTATTTATAAATATTTTTTATACTCCCAGTTTAACGACTTAGGAGTCGAACTTGTGCGTTTATTCAAGCTCCTTGCACTTTGATTTTGGCAAACCTGAGTCGATGACCATAACTTAGTGGTTCGCCAGTGTATCAGAGGACATTGAGATTTTTCGAGTTTTATATTAGTTCTTCACCCAGTCCTTAACCACGTAATAGTTTTCGATAGTATGACTCACCACCCTGTGATATGGGCAATATATGGGATTACCGGTCATATTTATTTCATGTGGTCTATTTTGAATGGGCAGCTGCAGACCGCGATTTAAAGCGCCCTTGAATATTTTGGGGATTTCTCCCCCCCCCTGAAGGAGGAGATTTTCTTTATTCTGTCTATCAGAGTCGGTGCTTTTCTTAGTACCATTTTTTGAGGCCGATCGGTCTTTGGTTCACTTTTTGTTTGCTTACCCCGGCCAGTATACGTCTCGAAAGGGTTGGAGGCTGATCGCGGTCAACTTTCGCAAAGATACTTCGCTCTTAGGCTAGAGGGAATATCTGTTGGCTGTTTCAGGATGTCAATCCCTGATTTGTGAACCAAACTTTGATTTTGTTGCAATTACTTTCGCGCGACCTAAGTCGTGGGATTTGCCACAGCATTCGTTAGATCGTCGATTTTGTAATGGACATTAGCCAACTTCTCGTCCCTGTCCTTAAGCTGTTTTTGAACCCATTAGAATAATACTTGTTCTATAGTTCCGGGTATGATAACCGGGTTGTCCTTACTGCCTGAGCTCAATTCTTCAGGAACCACGGGCTTCTTTTGCTTAATGGCCTAAACAGGCTCTTCATCATCTGGATCGAACCGGTGTTGGGTAGCAACAACCACGTCATTGTCATGGCTATGAAGTGTAGGAAGACTTGTTCTTCTGGGCTCCACCATGTAGACCGTATGGATTGTTTACCTGTCCAATGCCTACTCATTGGTAATATTGTTTGTTAGGATTTTGTCTTGTTGCCTTGGTCCGCTCTTTTCAGAGAAGAATAGACGACTGAGAACAGTAGGTTCCCGAAGGGTTTCGGTCTCTGTTTGTATAAAATTAGCGGCCGCAACTTGATTGTCCACTAACACGCCTTTGGAGGGTTCTTTTTCTCCTGTCTTGTATTGTTTCTCAACCCAATCTTTAAAGACAAAACAGTTCTCAATGGCATGACTTACACTCTGTGATAGGGCAGTATTTAGGGTCATTAGTCATATTCGCTTCTTACAGTCTTTTCGATTCTGGCAATTGTAGACCGATTCTTAGGGCGCCCTTGAATATCTTATGGATTTTGTCCCTTCTGAAAGAATAGACCTTATCTAGCTTATTTTTCAAAGGCGACTTGCCTTACCTTCCCAACATTGGCTTCCGAGGTTGGCTGGCATTGCGCTTGCCCGTCCTTCGCTTATTTTGGTCAACCGAAATATTAAAAGATTCGGTATCGTCGGAATTTCCACCTTTGCGATTATTGTCCTTTCGGTTCCTCCAGGATTTATTGTTAATTTGGGGGTCCGATGTGGACTCTTGCCTTGCGTTCCAACATTTAGACTTTCTTGGTCAGCTCTTGGAACGTTTTGAGACCCGCGGTGCATAGAAACGGAGCCATTCAATTGTTGAGATTCCCGACGAGGAGGCTGACAGATTGGTCCTGCTCTATTGGCAGTTCGCATTTGACAGTGACGTTGCGTCATCAGGCTATAAAGTCTGTGTTGCTTTCGTTTTCCTATGGCCAGGTCCTCACAAGGTCAACAATGGTGATTTTATCATTAACACTCATGAAACTTTGCTGGAATAGAGATTCCATTTGGGCAAACGTAATAATGGATCCATCCGGTGTACTTGCGTACCAGTTGAAAGCAACGCCGGTCAAACAATTAACGAACTGTCGAAGGAAGAGCGTATCATTGCCCCCAGTATTCCTGCACGATACTTTAAAGTGGGAAATGTGTTGGTTCGCATTTCCGGTCCCATCGAATATTCTGAATTTAGGAATGACGTAACCGCTGGGAACTTTATAAAATCATACTGAGCAGAATACGGCCTCCTACTACTTCCAACATCTTTCTCTGCCTTGGCTTCGGTCACCAATGTTTTAACTTTACTGGTGACCAAATCCATGATCCGATCTCATATTAGCGGAATACTGCCATCAGGGGCCAAGACGTCCTCAGAAGCGGAATGCTGCCGACTTTCGTGTGGCTCGCCCATACTTAGACCTAAAAGGGCAGGCATTGGCTACTTCAGGTCATTGTTACACGGCTCATGAGTAGAGACTTGCGCTTGATTAGAGGGCGCCTGAGCAACCTGAGCTATGAGTTGCATCACGACATTCATCAAGTCGTCAATTTTGGAGTAAAGTTTGGTTTTCTCCTTGTTTTTACAAGAAGCAAATATAGGACTAAGCAAGGGAGAGTAGACATGAAGCAAATAAACAAAGCGGGGGGGGAGGGGGACGACGAATACATTGATTATCTGGGTCTGTCTAGTTTCGACAAGACGGGACTTCTGAGCTGTTTTCGGAGCTCTTGAAGCAACTGTTGCTCTGCGGTCTGGGGATTAAAATCGGCACCTCATCGCTTTCTGGGCTTGACTCCTCATGAGTTGAGGGCTCCTTCTGCTTATCGGCCTCACTGAAAGGGTTTTCATTATCTTCCGGAGGAGGCTGGTCTTGGGAAGTGGCAGCCACATTCAAACCAAATTGGGCTTAGGATGTGGTGGCTCCATCCTTGCTCTTGCTGCGTGTGCCCGCCATATAGACAGTGTGAACCACATATCCAGCCATCTCTTTATCTTTGGTGGCTGATCTTTCGGACTGTCATCGTGGCCTTTCCTCTTTTGGAAACAACAGGCGACTGAAGATGGTAAGCTCGGCTGAATCCTTGGGTGGCGCTGGCCCCCCCCTTTCCGGATTTTCCCCGATGCTCTTGCGTGGCACATAGCGCTTGGAAGATTCTTAAAGAGACAGCATCACACTTTCTGTTTTGGGGCTTGAACATATCCTTTCGTAGTGCTATTTGGATTGCGGTTTTCATGATTGTTGCGATCATGGAATTCTTCTGAACCAATTTCAACGGCTCAAAAGAGTTAGCAAGCTTCACTGCCGGCCCGGCTTGTGTCGTGGGGTAACTCAGTTCTTGGAATTTTACGAAATTCAACCTGGTAGGAACATGCGTCCTTTTGTTGGTTCTATACCTGAGCCGCTTCTGTCTTAGTTTTCTATTTTGAGTGATCGGCGGGCTTGTGCTCTTTGGGAAGCCGTTGTAGGTTGGTTGACCGAGAGCCTTGAAAAGACATTCGATCATGCATTCGTCAAGGGCATCGCCTGAGCTTGCCCACGACATCCGATGGTTTCTCTTATTTCGACGCCCTTGCCCTCAGCTGGAGCAACTGGGAGCCGTTCAAACACCGACTTGTGCTTGACTTGTGGTGCTTTTGCGATCACCACATTTGGCCTCCTGCCCCTTGAGCTTGGTTTGGCCACTTTGTCTGGTAAGGGCTCTACAATAGGAGCGCTGTCTGCTGGGTGGATTATGATTGAGCCGAACTGGTGTGGAGGCTCCTCCCATTACCTCATGAGACTTGCCGGAAGAATCACACGTGTATTCATTTTGAACACGTATGTCACTGGAGTTGTGTTAGAAGCCGAGCTCATCTTTTGAGATATCGTTGAACGATATGGTTGTTATTGATTGTTGAGAGTTGATTGCTACATGAAAAAGTACTATTTAAGTACAAATATCGGTATATATTGCATGAGTTCGAATGAACTTTTGACCCAAACTATGGGAGGAGAGATAATTCCCATCAGGCGTGCCAGAATCTACAAAGTGTTTTTCGTCACCTTATTGAGGTAGGAATGTGCGTGCTTCTCAGGCATGTACAGATTCCCCTTGCCTGGGGTAGACTGGGGTTTATTGATTGTGAGGATCTAAATCTCTGGCAGCCGTGGACAAAACTGCCGTTAATTATCCCTTGCTTTTGGAGCGAGAGAACTTCCGATTGACGGGTCAAACTGGTCATGCGAAATCAATGTGATGTGTTGGTGCTTGAAAGTAATGCAGAATGACACGTTCATTTCATTTTATTTATTCAAAAGAAACATTTTCTTCTCTTTTTTTTTATAAATATTTTAATTATTTTTTTGTAAAAGATGAGAAAGGGCATGTGCGCGACACGTGTTGACGGGATAGCTCACGTGAACGCCATGTGAGCACCCGCGAGACGCTCACGTAAGCTCACATGAGCGCTCGCAGGGGAGCTCACGTGAGCGCCACTTGAGCTCCAGCGGGACGCCCATGTAAACGCCACGTGAGCACCTGCTAGGGAGCTCACGTAAGCGCCATGTGACCCCCAGCGAGGCGCTCACGTGCGGCCGCGAGGCATGCAAGGAGGCTTAGCCCCTGATTGGAGTTGAACTCCGCGAATGATTCTGCTTAGAGTTAAACTCTAAAAATAGGATTTTTATTTGGAATTGAACTCTCAAGAAAAAGATTTTTATTCGGACTTAAACTCCTAAAAAAATATTTAGAAAACCAAAATGGGTCTCTGTAAGCCTCAAGATTTATGTGAAATGGGACCATTTTCTTCTTTTTTAAGCCTTAAATCCTCCCAAAGTAAGATTTTCATAGATGTGTTTCTTTCGTCCTCCTCTTTTTTTGGATCTTGGAGAAAAAAGGTGATGAGATTCACTTTTGAAGATTTGATGGACGATTTGAACTCATATTCAATGATTTTATGGTGAAAAACTGTTTCTTTTTCAGTAAAGAAGAGTTGATCTTTTGATCTAATTCAAAAATAGAATGAAGAAGGTTTTAAAAGTTTGAAGAAGAAGACACAGAACCCTAAATTGATATGAAAAGAATCAAAGTTGTTATTCATTTTTTATTATGTTTACTTTTTATAGACTACACATTTTACATGCAGCCTCTTGGGCTTTACAAAATGACACTTTTGTCTATCTCATTCTTATGTGCTCATTTATTTCTACACATAAGCTATGCATTTTTACATATTTTGGCTTCTTGTCCATTTTTATTACATTTATTCATAAAAAACATTAAATCTATTTATTGCTTGATCTTTTTTCTTGTCATGGGGGCCGGCCTCTTCATATTTGGGCTCGACTTGGGCATAGGCCTATTTGGCCTGGGTTTGGACCCCCTTGCTTGGACCGGGCTTGGACCCACTTGACTTAGTTTCGGGTTTGAGCTCACTTATTCGCGGTTTGACTTTGATTTGACATGTCATGTCAAACAAGACCAGACTTGCACCAGTACGAACGAGCACATATAGGTATGGGCTGGTTTCAAATTACAGGCATATAACAAATTACCCAAGTGGGTTGTCAAAGAGCTTTTACAGCAACATAAAACTACAGATTTGGTTTTCATTATTGTGCATCCATTTAAGCACTTCAACACAAGTTATTTACTTAAACAAAGGAGAGGAACAATTTGTGAACCTAAAACATAGGAAAAGAAAATTCCACAAAATCTAATAATAAATAATTATGCATCTTCCGATATACTCCGAAAATTCATTGCTATTTTGGCATATATATCCCTATTATTCTTGGAATTCATTAGACGCCCCAAATTTCTTTAAAGATTCTGAGATACCATTTAACTCCGTTAAGAAGCGGTTAACTTTGACGGAGATCGAGAAGGGAATAGTAATTATCCTTTCTCACTGATGATGCTCAATATTGGCGGTCTCCAAGATCAGGACACGTGGCAGGTGACGTGCCCCAGAACTCGGAAGAAAGGGCCCACAGGGGCCGACCGGGCCACCCTGTACCTGACCTGCAAACACGAGCTGGCCCTCCTCGGGGGCCCCTGCAAATTAGCCTCCTTGGTCCCTCAGCTCGCCCCGAGCTGCCACAAGACCAATACTTCTCGGCCTCCTCGCTCGTCTCCGGGCTCCTGGCCGAGACCGTCTTCCTCGGCCCTCCGACCAAGGCCACCGCTCACAGGCGTAACCGCCGCCCCGCGAATCTCGCCATGCGCAGATTCTACGCCAGCAACATCCCACGTTCCACGCCATCACGATCCCCATTAATGGGTGATCCGCTCTCTACGCGGGCGTGACGTCGGGAGCGTAACTGCCGGCGAGATTCTCGTGCCTGCTGCTGCGTGCCACCGCCGCTATATAAACCCCCGTCACAGAGGAGTCAAGTAAGCCATTCCTCACTCTTCTAAGCCGTTACTCTGCTCGGATCTCATCACTAACTTGATCGTCGGAGGGTCCTTGGTGGTACCAAACCACCCCGGGACTTCTTTGCAGGTACTCGGCACCAAACTCCTCATACCACCTCTTCCACCAAAACCCATTGAGACCCACACGTAACGAATGATAACCATCAAAGTCCACCGGGAGATCAGCAGAGGACAACATCTGACGGAGTCCCGAAAAGGACCTCCATCAGTTGGCGCCGTTTGTGGGAAATAACTCCACAAAACACAAAGTTGACCTTCCGATCTCCGCCCAAATGGTGAGCAACCACTCTGAAGATCCCGGTACCAGCCGCCGCCTTCCACTCACCGAAGGCGGGGATGAGCCTCCTCCAGCGACTGTCATCAGTGCCCTCGCAGGCCGGATAGATCGGCTGCAGTCCCTCGTCCACGTCCAAACGGCTGGGCCTGGCCCAAGATCGCCGCTCCACCACCTCCAGAAGGCTCAGCCCCTGTTTGGATGGCTGACCACCATCAGGCTGCGACTCCTCGCCACCGATCTCTCGAGCCGGTGCTCCCTGAGGCCCGCTGGGCGCCCCACGGCTCCACACCAAGGTCCGCCGCCAGAACGCCTTACCTCGAGCCTCCTTGTTCATATCAGATTTTTGCATTTTCATACCGCCCAATTTTTATCACATTGCATATCGGTAGATACTCTTGAGCCGTGTTTGCTAGTCAATTGCAGGTTACAGGTTCTCGGCTCTAAAACGGTGAAATTCGTGGAAAACACGACAAAATCCGGGTTCCTGCCAACCACAGATAAAACACGGTCTCCACTCTTCATCCGTATGTTGCCAGATACCAGTTTAGGAAGACAAAATGGCAAATCAATGTCATGTCATGCACAAGGCTCAATGGTAGCACAAAATTCAAGAGATCTACGCGGAGCTCGAGGCAATCATGACAAAATCTTGACAAAAAGTCCACCTTTCCCTCAACAGAAATTCTGGAAAATTCGTGAAGGAATTATAAAAAAATACATATACCAGAATAAAGTAGGCAGAAGAACAGGGAAGCCCAAGAAACCAGAAAGCCCAATTCAACAATAAGGCCGCGGATCCGCGGCCAAAGTGGGGTCCAGGCCGCGGATCCGCGGCCGTTTAGGCGCCAAGACTGCATATTTTTGGGGGGTATTTTGGTCATTGCATGTTTGGTCTGGTGGTTGCCCTAGGTTTCCATTCTCCAGCCTATAAATAGCCCAGAAGTTTGAGAAGGAAGGGGTCCATTCTTGTATTTCTTTTTGCTAGGTTTTAGTTTACATGTTCTTCTTCCTCTTCTCACCTCTTCTCCATTAAACTTGTAAGTGAGCTTTTGAGTGAAGAGTGATGAATAAAGAAGACCATTTTATTATCATGCTTGTCTCCTTATCTTTATGCTTGTTGTAATTTTAATTCATTAAGTAGTTGTTGTTATTTCCTTGTTGTTTATTTCTTCTCTCTTTTTCTTTATCATTCATACGACAATGATACTTACGCTTGATCCTCGCCAAGGTGAGGTCGCAAATAGTTAGTCGTATTCTTCTAGTCTCCTTCTTTCTATCTTCCTCTTTTGTTTGTTTTATTTTTCTGTATTATGAAGTGTGAGTAGTTTTATACTTGTTAGGGTAGGATAAGGGAAGTTTGAGAGAAGGAAATCTCTCTCACTCTTTCCTTGCCCAACAACTTAAATCAACTCCCGTTAATTGAACCACAATCCGCTCCTTACGGTACCCTATCCTACATGATAGCGGTGATTCCGTAGTGAGACCGGTTGTGGTTGAATTAACCGGAAGTTATGGATAAGAGCCAAGAACGGACGGACAAGCACCAAAAGGAAGGACTATGCGTTGGAAAGCCTAGCTTATACTCGCAAGTTCCTTCCTAGTCGTGCTAATCCCCGTTGTTACCGATTACCGTAACACCGATATTAAGTGGGGCAACGAAAGATGTGGAGACTCCTAACTCAAACTAACATAATCCTAACCCTAACAAGCTCTCTTTAAATATCAACTCAACACTTAGATAGTTACAAACAAAATCTGAACTTTCGGACTTAACTCGTAAAAACACTTTGAAAAAGACTCCCATCTCCCTGCGGACGACCCGTACTCAACCGGCTAGCTACAAGCGAAACCGTCTTGATTGCGGTATTTAAACTAGAACTTGAACACGCACTTATCCTATCAATCACTCCTCGCGACCCATATCCCCCTGAGGAGATGTTAGTCACCTCGCCTATCCACAGGCATGGTCGACACCGCCATACTTGGCGGGGCCGCACAGAAGGGGTTCACCTCGGCGGCTCGAAAGCCACCTCGCCCAAGGATCTGAGGCACCTCATCGAGAGGAACCGGGGCCGCTCCCAGACGCAGGTCACCCGCAGCGGAGACCAGGGATCCCAAGGCACCGATTCCTCGGGATATCACGGTCGGCTCGACGCCCTCGAGAAGAAAATCGAGGGCATGCGCCGGGAGGCTCACCTCTCGAGCGACGGGGCTAAGTACGCCTCCGACTCGCTCACGAAGCCGTTCACCGAGGAATTGCTTGTCGTCCATGTCTCCTCGCGCAATAAACCCCCAAAGGTCTCTCTGTTCGATGGGAAGACCGACCCAAAGGACCATTTGGACGCTTTCACCGCAGGGATGAGCTTCCAGGACCACTCCGACACCGCACAGTGCAGGGCCTTCCCGGCTACCCTTATCCGCGCAGGTCGGGACTGGTTCCGGGGGCTCGAGCCCCGCTCGATTTCGACCTTCGACGAGCTGGCTACTCAGTTCCTCGGCTTTTTAGTTGGGAACCGTCGACAGAAGCGTACGGTCGACTACCTCTTCACGGTTAAGAGTGGGGACAAGGAAACGTTCAAGGCCTACATTACCCATTTCTACAACGCCCTTCTCGAGGTGCCCGAGCACCGGGATGAGACCGTCATCATGGCGCTTAGATCTGGCATGAGGCACAAGGAATGGCTGCGCTCCTTCGCGTTGGCACAACCTAAGACCATGGCCGAGGTCAAGGCGTGGACCGAGCGCGAGGTTCAGCTGGAATCTGAGGTGAACGCTAACCTCCCCCGAGCAGAAAGATCCGACCAGAAGAAGAGGGCTCGGGAGGAGAGGCCGGAGCGTCAGCAGCCCTACCACCCGAAGTTCTAGGAGTATACCCCCCTCAACGTCTCCCTCGCAGTATTGCTGGAGGAGGCCCATAACGAGGGGTTCTTCAAGTTCCCTCCGATCCCGCGTCAGGCCGCAAAGCAAACCCGGGGCCCCTACTGCGCTTTCCACCGGGTACTGGGCCACGCCACAGAGGATTGCAAGCAACTTAGGGACTACATCGAAGAGCTCATCCGATCTGGGCACCTTGCTGCTTACTTAAGGGACAAACGACAGGCTGACCGCGAGCAAGAGCAGCATCGCCCTCCCGCCGACCTGACCATCGGTCAGATCATGCTCGTTTCAGCGGACGGCCAGCCCGGAACTCAGGGAGCCCCATACCCTGTGCCAAGCGCGGGGGCCAACAGACCTTCAAGGAGCTCGGGCCGAGCCAATAAAGTCATCTACTAGCTTGTACTTTTCTTTTAGAAGCGATGTAAACTCTTCCTAGGATTTATTGTTGATTTAATAAAAGATCAAGGGAACATTGCGAAAAAGAAAGAAAATCTTTGTTTATTCAAAAAGTATTATAGGCTCCTCATCCATACAAGCAAAAAAGAAAAGGAAATTACAACAGTGGGGGAAGGGGGTGCAGCGAGCACTGCTCGTGGTACTCGGTAAAGATCTCCGCCAGCCGGGGCCTTGCAAGGTCCAGCCTTTGTCCCCGGTTCTCCCCGCGCGCGTCGATCCCAAGCCTCAGCTCGTAGCATTCACGGACGAGCGCCTCTGAGCGGGCCAGCCGGTTCACGGAGATCAGGCCGAAGCGCCTCAAAGACCGCAGCTTGCCCACGGCCTCGTCATAGAGCTGCTCAGACAGGGGGTTGTAAAGCCCCGGCGACGCCCTCCAGATGGAGTACATCAGCAGTTGCAGCATGGAGGAGCGTCGGGGGAGCAGCCGGCCGAAGTGCTCCTCAATGCTCCCATAGACCAGCTGCATCTTGTCCTCGGTGCAGTTCTGGTCGTAAAGATACACGTCTTCGAAGTGGATGATGTCGGGGATGGTAAACGGGAAGTCTTGCATTTTCGGCGACCTGTTTACGAAGGATGAAAGGACCAGTACCTCTTCAACCTTATATAGCCCACTGCGCAGCTCGACAGTCGCCCGCTTTCACCCAAAAGGGCGCCGCCACGCGGCGGTCATCAAGCCTTCTCTGATGGAGTCGAAGCGACGCGCCCCTAGCGCTTCGCCTCCCCCCGCATTCAATGTGCATGCTACATGCACCGTTGCCTCGACTGTTCCTATTCCCTATGCCTACAGCTGGACGGTCGGGCTCAACCACACCAAGATTCAACCCGGCAGCTACCCTGCTCGGTCACCCCTGACGGGTAGCTTCCCTACCGCAACGCCAGGGATCGGAAAGCCCTCCCGGAGGCAGTCGAGCCCGAGGACCCCTCGCTCGGCTATCCTCAGCGGGCAGCTTCCCTGCCACAACGCTGGGGATCAAAAAGCCCTCCAGGAGGCAGTCGAGCCCGAGGACCCCTCGCTCGGCTATCCTTAGCGGGCAGCTTCCCTGTCACAACGCTGGGGATCAAAAAGCCCTCCCAGAGGCAGTCGAGCCCGAGGATCCCTCGCTCGGCTATCCCCAGCGGGCAGCTTCCCTGCCGCAACGCCGGGGATCAAAAAGCCCTCCCAGAGGCAGTCGAGCCTGAGGATCCCTCGCTCGGCTATCCTTCAGGACAAAAGCCCTCACCAAGAGGCACCGGGCAGTAACCCTGCCCGGCCAAGGGTCCTTGGTAGGCTTCTACAGGCTCTCCCGCGCCAAGGACCAAAGTCCTCCCAGAGGCAGTCGAGTCCTTGCTCGGCTATCCCCGGCTGGTAGTTTCCTACCACAACCGACAGGGATCAAAGTCCTCGCCAAGAGGCACTGGGCAGTAACCCTGCTCGGTCCCCGTCCTGAAGGATCAAAGCCCTCGCAAGAGGCTGTAAGTCCACGGTAGCGCCCCGGCCGTCAAACAGACGCCAAATGCGGAACAAAAACTTTTACAACTGGCGTTATCGCGTACTATAACCCGGATCTGCCATTAAAGCTAAACTAACAAACTACAAAGTGGGTAGAAGAGTTATACCGAACGATCCGAGTCCTTCGGTCTTCAACCATCATCCCACGCTTTGTTGTGGCTGCTCCGATCTCCTGAATCTCCAGTCTTCTCGTCCAGGTGGCACCACGTCGACGGATCTTTAAACGGGCTCCCGCCTCTGAACCGAGGCAACTCGGTCGTCAAGTTTGCTAAAAGAGACGACCAAGATGAAGTAGAGAATAAGTAGAACACTTTGTCTCGCTTCGTCCAAAGCCATGGACGAACGGTTAATGAAGTTGCCTTTTGGATCGGGTGGAAATGTGAAATGAGTATCTATCAAATTTCCATGAGTCTAAAACCATCATAATCTTTTTACAAGCAAACCATCATTCATCAAGAGAGGGGGGTCGGCCTATATAATGAGGAAGGGGGTGAGTGTAGGAACAAAGAGGGTAACCATTAGCAAAAAAGAATTAATGCAAATGGTGACACATTTAACCTAGTCATCCATTCATTAAATGCATATAATGAATCACCTTAACACATCATCTAAACATTTAACGCAAATGGATGACTCACTAATCCTAGTCATCTTTTCTAGAAGCTTCCACACACATCACCCTCATGACTCACCCAAGTGACGAAAAGATAAATCCGCATTTAACCGAATGTTAAATACGGGCGATAGAAAACAGGAAACTGGCAACTTCCAAAAGCGATCCTGAAATGAATTTCAGGATAACCCCGTAACAGTATAAACATACCTGCATTTGTATTACGAACGAATACAAATGCAACTGAGACAAAGATATTATATCTACAGAGTATAATACTTGGATCCGGCTTAAACCAAAGCCCACCAGTATTATCAGCCTGAAATATGACACGTGCGTAAACGCACGTGCATTTTCCGAACCCTGCCATAAAACCATACGGCCTCTACAACGTTTCGCCCGAACTTGGGAAACGGTCTGTGGGGGACTCTAATGACTCATCAACACACTGGCTCTGGGTATAACCTCTAGCACGTCAGAGGTACAAGCTGTACGTAACGGTTGCCTATATATTGATTAGAAGGGAAGCTGACGAGCGAACTCATCCAGAAACCCTACTAAGCCTGACAGTGACAATATCCGTACAGTCCGGTCCGTTCGTCTAAAGAGTATCGCATATCGAGTCTAGGGGGTGGATAAAGTCAGACCCCTAATAACGCGATAAATCGTGTCGGCATGAAGCCCATCACCACCTGAGAAACTACAGATCCAAATCAGTAATTCTCCACTAGCTCGGCCGAGGATTTCTAGTGATGGCCACCCGTGCACTGTGCAACATCAACCCCCAATACCGGGAGAGACGAATCCCTGACGATCCGCTCACTGCCTCCATGTGGCTCGGGACTGTACCCAAAAAATACCTGTTTGTACGTCTCCTTTGAGCGTGGTAGGGTAGAAATCAAAGTACAGTGGGAACTCACACGAGACAAATGACGATCTCAGGTCGACAAACTAACCTGCACACATGTCACCAGGGAACTGCTATCTGACGATATATATAATACCAACTAGCATGTTCCCGGCGAGTCCTGTCCGATGTACTCATAATGCAATGAGCACCTGTATACATCTTAGGTGAACCAACTGACACCAATGGCTTGTGAGACCGGCCATCGCCCCTCGTCGGGGTTTCGATTGTATACACTAGTCTACTCTGGAGTATCGATGCCCAGTCTCGAAACTCCTACGACTAGGGACACTTTAAGGATGTGCTTACAAACTCCAGCTCCCACGTATATGATCGCCATCATACTGCTGGCAGTCAAGCAAGAATCCTATGGGCTCTATCAATATGCAATAGTGAACTAAAGCATGTATACGATGATAAAGACAAACCAGATAGTATACTATCATCTCGAGTAAGACAGTCTTGTCGGTATAGGTCCTCCCTCAATCATTGCAATCACGTACCTGCGATCCAATAATTGACTTAGAGGGCACTATATCCAACAGAGGCAACCGAGCAGCTACCCTGCTCGGTCATCTCCGTTCGGTACCTCCCTACCCATGACGCCAGGGATCGAAGCCCTCGCAAGAGGCGTCCGAGCGGCTACCCTGCTCGGTCATCCCCGGCTGGTAGTTGCCTACCCGTGACGCCAGTGATCAAAGCCCTCCCAGAGGCAGTCGAGTCCTTGCTCGGCTATCCCCGGGTGGTAGCTTCCTACCACAACCGACAGGGATCAAAGCCCTCGCAAGAGGCACCAGAGTGGCTACCCTTCATCCGTCCCAGGCTGGTAGTTGCCTACCCCCGACGCCAGGGGTCAAAGTCCTCACCACGAGGCGGCCGCGCAGCTTCCCTGCCCGGTCACCCTTAGTGGGCTTCTTACAGCATCCCCCAACGCTGAAGATCGAGGCCCTCGCAAGGGGCGACCGAGTAGCTGCCCTGCTCGGTCACCCCTGGCGGGTAGCTCCCCTACCACAACGCCAGGGATCAGAAAGCCCTTGCAAGAGGCGACTGAGCAGCTACCCTGCCCAGTCACCCCCGGATGGTGGTCGATGCTCGAAGTCAAAGATGCCCTGTGGCCCGCGGAGGATCCGAGACCCCAGTGAAGGGCGTCATGTCTATCCAAGTCTAAACGATCTCCCCTCGACTACGGGGCCCATGGGGATACCTCCTCGGTAGCGCTTGGCATGCTCGTCTGCTAGTGATTGAAATCGACTCGACGGACGATCGCCAGACAGATGGCCAACCTGACATGAAAACACAACGGTACAAGCAGAGATATCTTACGAGCATTCTTCACAAACAGATGGTAGAGTGCAATTCGATGGAGCCAAAGAAAATTTTTATTACTACCAAAGACAAAAGTTTTACAAAGGGTATTTTTTGAGGCTCCCCAGCCTTACAAAATTCAAAAAAAAAAATAAAAGGAGGGAAACGGGGGCTCTACGCCTCGGGGCCAGGTGCGACCTTGAGGTCCTCGACCTCCACCACGTGACGCGCGGGGTCCTCGGCGGCTTCATCGCCAGGAACCTCTTCCCCGGCGCGTTGGTCTCCACGAGGGGGAACTCGGCCCGGAGGTCTCCGTCGGCAAACTCCGGCATCCGGGTCTTAACAGCATCGAGGGCGTCATGCCAAATGCGGGTCGTAGCCACGGCCAAGTCATCGTAGAAGTCCTTCGACTTCTTATATCTCTCCACCGCCCTCAGTTCGGCCGACTTAGCCGCCTCGGCCGCCGCCCCAAGCTCCTTCCGGAGGACCTTCACCGTCCTCTTCAGGTTGCCGGCAAGCACCTAGGCATCCTAGATCTTGACCCCGGCGATCACCGCAGCCTCGCGGTGGCGGGCCACCTCCCGTTTCCCGGCCTCCACCTCGCCTTCCAAGGCGGCGACCCTCGCCATCATCGCCTCCAGCTCCCGCTTGGAGCTCTCTTGCAGTGAGGCGAACCGACCCGCAGCCTCTAGCGCCGGGGCTACCACCTCGGCCTCCATGCGCAGGGCGAGGGCTACATGCTGGAGAACCTGGGAAACACGGAAAAGATCAGAAAGATGAAGGAAGCACTGAATCTCACAATGAACCAAAAAACTTACCTGCACGGACTCCTGGGCGATGGACGCCAGCTGATCCCTGAAGGTCCCCCCGGGGACCCAACCCCCTGCCGAGGTCTCTATCTCATGCAGGAGGCTATCCACAACGGGCAGCCCCGATGGCACCGCAAAACGGAGGCCCCTTCCTCCACCACGGTCGGCGAAGACCGGCCCCGGGAAGGTCCCCGGGAGCTCCTTTTGAGCGGCTCCGAGGGGGAGCCGATCTCCTCATCCGAGGCCGGGTCCTCCAGAATCAGGGCCCGCTTCCGGCCCGATGCTCTGCTGGGACCCGGGGCAGGATCTGCCCCCGAGCGCTCGCAGGACACCGCCACCGGAGCAGTAGGAGCCGGGGCGGGCTTCGCGCGAGAAGAACTGGCGCCCCCAGCCTTCGTAGGCTGCCTCGGATGGCGCATGGAGGCTTTGAGCGAGACGAAGTCCATGGTTCCTGCACAAAACAAATACCCAACAAATCAGCGACACGAGCAAAACACAAGCCAAAAAGCAAGCCTAACTTACCGACGAACTCGACGGGGCTAAGCCCGGCCCAGCTCAAGACCCTCTCGGACAGCAGCACGTCAGGTCGGGGGATGGGATCCTACGACGCCACTCTCACCACGGCGGGATCATCGGACTGGTTCCCCGGCAGACATTTCTCCCTAGACCACTTGGTAGGCACGGGCCAGTCCTCACCCTCGGGAGGGGAAACGAAGAAAAATTTCTTTTTCCAATCATGAATAGAGGAGGGCAAGGACACGACCCCAGTCCCAGCAGCGCCCCCCGGCCGCTTCCTGAAATTGAGATAAACCCATCTCGGATCGCCCGCTCGACCACCAGGGTGACTCTTGAAGGCGAGAGAAAAATTGAGAAGGGAAAGGCTGAAGGGAACCGCATGTAACTTCAGGCGAATCAAGAACCCGAGGAGGATCGAGTTCGGTACTAACTGGCCGGGGGCCAAACCGAAGAAGTTCAACGCAGCGACGACCTCGGGAGAGAAAGGCAGGCGCATTCCGCCCCAAAAAGCTTCTAAATATAGGGCGATTTCCCTACCCCGTACTTGATCTGCCCTCTCTCCCTCCTTGGCCAGTCGAAGCGTGTAGCGCGAGGGGATATGGAAGCGAGCCTGAGCATTGGCGAGCTCGTCCTCATGCCTCACCCAGCACGAGGAGCCAGGGGCCACATCTATCGCCTCCTCCCTGGAGGCGGCCCCCGCCTCACAATCCCAGGGAGAGGATCCAACCCCTGCTCCCCGAGGAGACTCAGACACAGCTAAAGGGACCGTAGAACCTACTCCTACAACGTCTACTGATTCTACAGAGGAAGACATCTAATCATGGAAAAGAGAATCTTCATGGGCTGAAAGCAGGAGAAAGGAGACGAGCGCCGAGCAACCAAGACTTGAGAGAGGGAAATATGAAGGAGTAAGGGCCCTAGAGTGGACCCCACCCATGTTTATTGCTGCATACGGCTCCTCGCGCCCAGCGGCTCCGATCGCTCCACGTGTCAGTCATGCGCTGGACCGCGTCCCATCAGACGCCGCAGTCCTACATACGTCGCATCAGCCCATCGACGCTTGACACGTGGACCTTCGCTTCAGTTGCAGAGTGCACGAACCGGCGCACTTTCTTTAATGCAGAGATCTCGCCTTGATTCGCCAGCGGAAAAGACAACCGACGGCCCGAGGATTCGTCCCGACAAAGCCCTTGAAAAGAGCTCACCTCGGGAGGCCCGGCAGTCCACTCCTGACCCGACCCGCTAGCTAGTCGGGACAAGAGTGGGGGCTAATGATGATGCTCATATTGGCGGTCTCCAAGATCAGGACATGTGGCAGGTGACGTGCCCCATAACTCAGAAGAAAGGGCCCACAGGGGCCGACCAGGCCACCATGTGCCCGACCTGCAAACACGAGCTGGCCCTCCTCGGGGCCCCCTGCAAATTAGCCTCCTCGGTCCCTCAGCTCACCCCGAGCCGCCACAAGACCAAGACTCCTCGGCCTCCTCGCTCGTCTCCAGGCTCCCGGCCGAGGCCGTCTTCCTCGGCCCTCCGACCAAGGCCACCGCTCACAGGCGTAACCGCCGCCCCGTGAATCTCGCCATGCGCAGATTCTACGCCAGCAACATCCCACGTTCCACGCCATCACGATCCCCATTAATGGGCGATCCGCTCTCTACGCGGGCGTGACATCGGGAGCGTAACTGCCGGCGAGATTCTCGCGCCTGTTGCTGCGTGCCACCGCCGCTATATAAACCCCCATCACAGAGAGGTCAAGTAAGTCATTCCTCACTCTTCTAAGCCGTTACTCTGCTCGAATCTCATCACTAACTTGATCGTCGGAGGGTCTTTGGTGGTACCAAACCACCCCAGGACTTCTTTGCAGGTACTCGGCACCAAACTTCCCATACCACCTCTTCCACCAAAACCCATTGAGACCCACACGTAACGGAAGGTAACCATCAAAATCCACCGGGAGATCAGCGGAGGACAACATCTGACGGAGACCCGAAAAGGAGCTCCATCACTCACCATCTTCTTTTTCTTCCCATCTTCTCTAATAACAAAATCTTGGGTTTTCTATACTATGGTCTTGCATTGATGATATGCAGAGACTACAATGAAATATCATGATATGAACATTCTGCGAGTTTAATTAATCTGTTAAACTTTTTCTTAGTATTATGATTTTAATCCTTTAAATATATCGAGGTTGATGGAGCTAAGATATGGCTTAGCAAACTTACCTTTAGGTATATGAGAGGAGGAAGGAGGAACATCTAACTAAAAAAAGAAATAACTTAAAAAAATAGGGCTTATTCACTTTTCTCCTCACATATCTCAGTAAACTTAGCTAAGGCATATTTTAGCGCCATTTTTCCCAGGATTTTATGTTAAGGATTTGTTGATTTGGAATTTTGGGTTAGGGTTTTGTTGATTTGGGTCCTTCAGGTTTTGTTGATTTGGGGCTTTTTGTTACTGTTTGTTGATTTGGGTTCTTCGGCTTTGTTGATGTGGTGTGCTTTTGTGTAGGGCTTTGTTGAGTTGAGTTTTCCGTATGTACGTTTTCGGGCATTTGTGACAAAATAATAATAAATATCACGCTCCTACATTCTCATTAACTTTGATTGGCGATTTTGGCATTCCGCGTTGCACGTAATCATAAAAAAATTATTAAAGAAATTCTTTATTAATTTCCCTGCGTGCATCATAATTTTAAATACTAATAAAATGGCAATTTAATTAAGTGTGTCACACTTATAAAATAATTATTAATTACGTGCATTGAACATAAAACAGTGGTGCTAATTTTTTGTTTGATTTCTCTGAATAAATAAAAAGTCATGTCATCAATCAATTTCAAAATTACAAGACCTTCTTGCTTTCGCCCTATAATAGTAACCGTGTTCAAAATCAAACCCAAAAGTGAAGTTAAATTTTCATTCTAGGTTTCTCCAACAAAAATAACTATGAGACTAGAGAAGGAAAAAGTACTCATCCATCAGATTAAACCAACTTTTGCCACTTAAAAATACACATTAATAGCAATCTCATATTCTTCTCCTAAAATAACTGCCAACAAATAATAATTATGCAATATTTTATTATCTCATGTGGGTCGCTCTCGTGTAATACTAGTATATCTTCTCTACTATTACAATACAAAGAGGAGGGGTCACGTGGGCACTCACATTTTTTTAAAATTTAATATTTAGAAAAATAAGAAAATTCTTTTATTTTAAGATGGTTCACGTCATCGTTTTTTAAATGAGAAAATCTTTTGGTATCAACTACTATAAAACAATAAAATACGGAAAAAATATTAAATGAGACTAACAAAAATTTTAAGATTATCACAAATTTAAAACATATGAACAAACTTCTCAAGATGTTAAAAAATAGCCCTTTTCCAATTTTTTTTGTAATTTTATATTTACTATTAATTTAATCAATCGCGTGTCATACATGCAGCTTGATTGTATCCTTTTCTTTAAAGACCAAGTCAATAATTAAGCTTTTGTTTGGCAAAAAAAAAACAGTCAATAAGCTTTTGTTTTATTTCAATTTTCTTTTTCTTTATCTTTTTATTCCCTAATAATTTTTTAAATTTTTTTATTTCCTACTATATTTTCTTTTTCCATACATGGCCCTCCTTATATTTGTTAATTGTTTGCATAACCCAAGAGTTACAATTGACTAAAGATTTCTTTGTTTAATGTCACCTTCAAGGAAATGGATTATATTTGTAGTTGAGTAAGTTTTCTTACTTTGTAAACAATTTTCTTCGTTTATCAATTGAATTCATAAAAAAAAAGGAAATACAAACATTACAGAAGTTCCTTCATACGCATGTTTGCAGACAAATGCATGAAATAACTAGCAAGCAAGCATCAGGTCATGAAACTAATATGATTACCGAGGTAGTGTTCATCCATATCATACAATTATCATGTATAAACTTACAACTCGTAATAAAAGGGAAAGTATGGAATTAAATGCAAAATAATGAAAACTTGTTATTGGTTATATGAAAAAATTTGTATTAATCATGTCGAGACATTGGGGGTGACCAAAATAAATTATTTGTTTATTTGTAAAGAAGTAAATTCTCATTGGAGGTTAATACATAACTTGCTTTTTTATTGAAAAAACTTTTTAATTAGTACTTTATTTTTCAATCATCCACATATTATTTATGTTTGATGGATGATTAAGTATGAAGGTTTAAAATGTTGATTTTCAACTCGGTTGCTTCTGGCTTTCTTCATCATCATAATAATTAAATGTGATGGGAAATAAAATGTGTCATCAAGTTTTAGTTCAACATGTCACACTTTGTTATGGAAGTCTTATAATGAATTAATATGTTTTTTCAGATATGGGAAGATAAGGAAGATTGGATGAATCAACAAAGGATGGTATATGAGCATCGATCCCAATTAAAAGACTAAGAGACATATAAAAAACCAAAATATAATTTTAAGAATAAATAAAACATCATTCCTTACTAAAGATGGAATTGATCAGGAACTGCAACTTCTTTCGGTTTTATTTTTTGATTTTAAGTTTCTTTATTTTTTGATTTCAAGTTTCTTTATTTTTTATATATTTTAAATTTAAGATTTTTTTGGTTTTTATTTTGTCTTTAATAATTTTATGGAATTAATTCGCAAGTTTTAGGATAATCTTTATTTATTGTGACCTATTGTTTATTTGAGTTTGTAAATGATAGTTAATTTAAATAGAAACATTTCACAGGTTTGTGATATTTCCCTTTCTTTGATAAGTTGTTGCTATTTTTCAAATTTAGACATGTCTCAATAAAATCATTTGTGCATAACTAAACAAGTAATATCTATTGAAAATGTATATGTTGCAACTTTTTAAGTAGTGCCAATATTGATAATATATGATACTTTGGTTTGCATATTATAATGATGTAATATTAATTCTAAGCATATATTCATCTATATTATTAGACGCGTTTGGGTATTATTCAGCATATATAGGTCGAAATATTTGATAGAGAAAAAAAAGAAAAATGATGTCTCATATAATTCCTAGGGCTTATTTTTTCTCTATTAAAAAAAAGAGTATCCAGACATTTGAGTTTATGATGCAAATGGGATCGGAGTGAACTCTTTTGTCAAGTACTGGTGCATGAGTCGTGTTGGAGCAGTTTCGTATTCTTTATCCCTACTAAATCCTTTTAAACCCATATATTTTCGTTTTTGCGGATAGATTTTATATCATTTCTAATATCCATCCTCTATAATCTCTAATCTCTACTATTATAACTATTATATCGTAAACTTCAATGGTACAGCTAGTTTCATGTATTGATGGCGTATATATCTTTTAGTAAAAGATTCCAAGAGATTAAGAAAATATTATTAATTTGTTATAACAATTAAGATATCCATCTCATAATCACAACTAAATTTTTTAAGTACCAAACCTACATATCTCCCTCTCTCCCCGAAATATATTTAGACACCACTGTCTTTGGCCATAGCTTTTAATTTATAGAAGTATTTATAAAACTTTATTCTAAACTATACCGACCGACGTATATCGCATATGCAAAACAAACCAGTAGGTATATATATTTGAACCATCAGGGACCGCTTATGCAGTTTTTTTGACAATTTTTACACTCAATCATAAATTTAAAATCTAAACCCAAAATCCGTCTATACTCAACGAGTGTACAATGTGTTATATCCAAACCCAACAAATTCAGATTTTGGCTAGGTTTAGATGGGTTTTTGGCTTTAGATGGGCTGATCAGTTCTTTGAGGGCTTGGATACTGATGTAAACGGATATGAACAATCCAAATAGAATCTGTATTCGTATTAGATCTTATCAAATACGAATATTCATTTTCATTTCCGATGACTGCTTGTATCGTTATTCGAATTCGTCAACGATAACCGGATACAGACATGGTAACATATATATTCCTTCGGTATCCGTATTCGATTCAATATCCGACTTTTTATACTATATATACATATAATTTTTACAATATTCATTTTATATCCGTATTAGTGTCTGATTCTTTCCTTAAATATGGATAGATGCATGTTTTTATTATCTATATCAGTATTCACATCCGCCAACGATTACCGGATATGGATATGGTAACACATATATCCTCCGATCAGTTTATATCATTAAGATTAGCATGCTGTAAATTATTAAAATATCAAAATTATAAAATTTGAGGTGAAGTCTATCAAATATCTATGCAAAGATTTATATTCCCAAGAACTTATAGCACATTATATGCTATAGATGGATAAATTAAATATAAAACTTTACCAATTAAATGTCTATGATATATATCGAGTGGATCGGATATAAGAAGATGTTTAGTTTGGGCCAAATTAAGGGTTTGGACGAACATGTTTTATATAAAACCCATAACTGACCTGAAAAAAATTTATATTTAATCTTGTTTCCACCTGTCGGGTGCAGGAGAGTATAGGAAAAGTATCGGCTGGGTTAGGTTTTTCCCCTGAAATACCCCTCAAAATACATTGCAAGTTTGACATATCCTCATTATTCTTGGAATTTCTGAATTCTTTAATTAAGAAATCTTGGTTTTACTAGGATATTGCATTGATATGAGAATAGAAGACATGAAACTTGGAATAGAAGAAAAGCACTAAACAATAAGGAAGTGTGTGAATTGAATTTTATAAAGAAAAATGTGAAGCAGAAGAAGATGAAATTGTGGGGGTTATTATTGGTTTTGAATAAAATAAATTTAAATACTTCAAAATTAACAGCAAGTTAAGCAAGTTAAGTGGTTGGAAGTATTTGAAATTTTTAAAAATATTCTGGAAGGTGTGAGGAAAATCAAGGATATTCAAGGATATATCAAAATAAATGAGGGTATATCTCGAAAAACCCTAATAAAATTATATAGCTTTCAACATTAAAAAGTGCATCGCTTAACAACTCACTCTTCACAAAAGAATTTTAACTCCCAACTCATGAAGAAATCTATTTATCTATAACACACAAAAAGGGAATTGAGCTTTTCTTACGTCACAAATAATTCTCCTTCCTTCAAAACTATTTCGGTTTTTTTCGTTCTTTATTGTATAAATTTATATAAAAGTTATATTATATTATTGTATAAACTAAAGTTTTATAACCATAGAAAATTCAATTTTCTGTTTTCACTTAAATTTTATTGAAACCAAGTCAAATTTTGGAATGAATTAGAAATTTCCTATCAAAACAAATTAAAAAAAATTAAATTCAAATGAAACTTAAAGTGACGTATGCTAAGTTTAGCATTGAACAAAACCTTATGTTATACCGATATTTTTTTGAAATAAAAAGCAAATCTTCAAATAAATAAATAAATAAAAACCAAATATTTTAAAAAAATAGAAACAATCTAATTATAAGCACGAATAGCTAGCTTTATTTTTTGAAAAATGGTTGTAGATTTAAACAATTTTATCTTATCCAGAAATATTCATGTTTATCATCATACAAGTTTATTTTTTTACCTTTTCCAAAAAAGGAAAAAATAAAAAAAATACTTTTCCTATACTCTCCATAAAAAACGAAACTGCTCCAAAAAGTACATGTGGAACTATGATACAATAATGTCTTGTACGAGTGCAAACTTGCTCCATAAAAAATCTAAGAAGAGAAAGATCAAAAAAATTATGATCATTACTAATATATATATATATATATATATATATATATATATATATATCTCTGAAAATCTATACTATGTAACTAAAAATCTTGCTAACTCTTAATTTTAATGATATATATCTAACATATGTATATATAGGCATGCATGAGCAAAGCCAGCGCATGTGTCACCACTGATTAAGATAATTGCTTTTCAAAGGACAATTAATTTGGATTTGAGAATTTGAAAACTGATTTAATAATTTTTATTAACTAAAAAAATTATGTTTGAATTATAGAGTAAAATTAATTATCCAGCCTTATCTTATCATGAGAATAGATGTTCATCTCATGTAGCAGTTTATATATGTCACGCCCCGCTTCCCAAAATACGGAATATGAGGGGTGACAAGGCCAGCCATACTCCTACAGTCAAGAAAATATCCTGCCGTAGTCACACTTCGGCTTCTAGCTTTGCGTGGAAATCAGAAATAAATGCACAGGTAATGAGAAATGCAGTCACTAAATCAAAATAGATATAAAACTAACCAGATGGAGTCAAAAAAAAGATAGCGCTGACGTCGCTGATCTAGATGTCCTCCATATCCTCGAGGTACGTCAGGTGCTGATCCGAGCTAAGTCCGCTTCTCACTTTGAACATGCATACTCAGATCGTCAGAGCGACACAATAGCAATATATATAAATGCAAAAGTAAACACGTTCAATGAAGATGAACATGAAGCAGTAAATATGGAATGATGACGCATATTAAATAATCGGTACAAGTAAACAGTAAAGCAGGTATATCAAATCAGTAAGCAATGCATGTCAATGTCACTAACCCTATCAGTCTCTAAGTCTCACTGTCCAGATCGTTAAACCTATCGTCAGTCCAAGTGTGAGAGTCAACCACACAGGAGTATCCCCAACCCAAGGGTAGGGCCCTAGGGACAAGGGAACACGGGCCCAAAACGCTCTCTAATAATCAGTAATATCACCCATATGACTCCCAGAATCGCTGTATATGCCGGCAATGGGGCTCCCGAGATTCCGTTGAACTCACACTCAAACTACCCCACACCCCGTGGTCTACATCAAATATCAACCATGAATCCAAATACTAGTCGGTCCATAACAAGTCTACGCGAGAACTGGAGACAGGATCTCCATCAAGCATGTCTCGACTGGCACCCAAGATAAATGAACAGTGTTTGACGCCTTACCTATGACACTAATATAAGTGCTTCCATAATCAATTATAGTTACACTTACATATGTCCCATAGACGTCGACAATGCAATAAATTAACTGGTTCAGCTGATTGTGTACAAGTACGTATCACTTCACTTAATCATTTACGCTTTAACACTAACGTACTTGCCACAATCCAAACACTAATATCTATCACTTGGTAATGTACACGATCACTAGATTATCAACGTATGTGACCACTATTCAAATGAGGATACCACTACTACATGATATGATGAGAATGCACTAAATACGATAAGAATAAAATATCAGCAGCCAGTGTCCTACCACTTGAATAATTTACTATAAATCATACGTGCAGAATTAAGCAAAACAATTTAAAAGGGGTAGGTAGTATGTTAATTATCTGTCCATAAAAATTAGTTTCGCGTCAATTGGGCTTCAGGTTCTCTAGTATGGCCATTCCATTTTAAGTGTTCACTGCTGGAAATCCAATTCCTGAACTGGAATTCCTTTTCGTAACACGCTTTACTCCCAGTTAGGAGCATAATTTGGCGACGCTAGAGTTGGATAATATTTAGGTTTCCAACGCATCAAAAGGATCGATAATATCCGCCGCGTGCTGGGAGATATGTTCAGTTTAATATCAATGTGTACAAGCTGTCATTGCAGGATACAACGGTACTAAAATACGAATTAAATATCAAACGATAGTGAAACGACACGGGACCAGATACATGGGTGCCAATATAATTATCTACGTGATCATATGGGGCTCCACGCATTTTCAATTTAAATAAGGGGTATACAGGTGTTCCCAAGCCAGGTATCCAAAACGAACGCTGTTCCAGACTGCAGTTCAGGGCCGCGAATCGCCTCAGTATTCATTAATATAACTTATCAAAATGCAAAGATGAATTATGGGGTACTGTAGGTTTATCTATTGGATTCGATACGAGCCCTAGCACTCTGTGATCCGAAATATAGATAATTTATTATGATTTTAACCGTTCAGCTTGTCCGAGAAAAATCAGCTTTCACAAGGGTTTTTGGGTTGTCGTTTTAGGGGAGGTAACCAACTTTATTTTACAGCCAAATTTATATACGATGTTCGTTAACCCCGCAGGGTTTCATTGCTCATGAGTTCCGCCATTCTAAAGTAGATTTTCGCTTAGGTTCTAGCATCAAACACTTGATTAATTAGAGCAGTGTAAATTTATATATAAATGTGTATCAATATATATAGCAAATTAGCATGTAAAGCAAGTGAGGGGTTCACTTGCCTTAGGTCGCCTCATATAGAAGAGACGCCGCTGCAGAGTTTGTCTCGACACATGAGTCTGGACACGGGCGCGATGCGCGGGCGCGATGCGCGGTGATTCGGTACTGGACGCAGTGGTGACGCGGGCGCGACACGACCCTGGGCACGGTCTGGACTCGATGCGTGGTCCGGAAGCGGCACGGCGCGTACACTGGATCGAGCACGGTGTGGCACAGGGGCTGGCAAGACGTAGCACGGGGAGTGGGTACAGGGCACGACACGTCTGGGTACGCGGTAACACGGAGGCGGGCACTGGACCGGGCACAGTAGTGGGCATGATGTGGCACGGTGCCGGGTACGAAGCGGGTGCTGTCGTGGCACACAGGTGGGCACGGTGGTCCTGGGAAAGGGCACGGCCTGGCACTGGCAGCGGGGACGGCAGCGAGCTCGGGTGGCGGCTGGAGGCAGTGGGCTCGGCACTGGCAGCGGGCGACGAGAACATGGAGACGGGGATGTGCTCGAAGAAGTTGGAACTCGGGGCGGTGCTCGGGTTCCGACGAGGTGGGAAGCTCGGCGAGGGGGTGTGCAGGCGATGTGTTCGGCGGAGGAGGCAGAGCAGCGAGCTCAGCTTTCGGCGTTGGAGTGAGGAGCTCCGGCGAGGTGAGCTTGGATGCGGCTTGTAGGTGAGGGAGCGCAGAGATGGTGGCAGCACGGTGGTGGCCGGGCTCCGATGAGGTGATGCTCTCAGTGATGTCGGAGGCGACAGAAGTGCCGTCGGTGGTGGTATGCAGGCGGCGTTGGTGCAAGGAAACGGTGACCAGGGGTGAGGCGGCGAGGTGCCTGGGTGATGATGGATTGGCGTGGGGGCTTGGGCACGGCTTGAGGGGAGGAGAGAGAGAGGAGGTGGGGCTGAGGCGCTCATGGAGTTGGTGGTTATAGTGTTGGGAGGAGGGGTGGTCGAGGTCGACGGCGTGGGGTCGAGGAACGGAGGCGATGGAGTTCTGGCGATGGGTTCGTGCAGGGGGTGCTCGGGAGTGTGGGTTGTGCAGTCGGGGAAAGAAAGGGAGGAGAGTGGAGGTGATCGAGGGAAGTTTGTTGGCGAGGGAGGAGGGGTCGTGGGGCGAGCGCAGGTCGGGGGAAAGCGGACGCAGCCGTTACGGCATAGGCGCGGATCGTGGGAGAGTGAGCGAGAGAAGCGGGGGACGTTGAGGTTGGGCGAGAGAAGCGCGCGGGGGTAGTTGATGAAGGAGGAGCGGGTCTCGGGGGTGTGGGGGTGAGGGAACGGGTCGTGGGCGCGAGGAGGGTGAAGCAGGGGAAAAACGGGCAGGAAAAGGAAGCGAGGAGAGGAAGAAGAAGGGAGTGGGGAGTTCGGGTCGGGTTTGGGCTGGGGTGTGGGTAGATCAGGTCGGGTTTGGAAAAGGGTTTAAGTTTGGGGATCATGGGCCGAGCCTTGGGCTGGGCTGAGGTTAAAAAGAATTTAAAAGAGAGGGGAAAGAGATGGCTGGGTTGGGTTTTGAGTAGAATTTTATAAAATAATAAAAGGTTAGGGTTTAATAGTTAAGGTTAGAAAAATTAGATGAAGATTAATTGGGAAATTAAAAATAAGAGTGAGAAAATGATTAGGAACAAATAGGATTTAATGGAAAATGAAATAGGAGGAATATAGGGTAAATATTTGGAAAAATATAGGAAATAAATTTGAAAAATATACAAGATTTTTATATACAAGATACCGGGTATTACATCATACCCCATTTATATCAAATTTCGTTCTCGAAATTCTAAATAAACGGTAAGATATAAAATGTCATGAGTAAGTACAAGGAATAACTGTCCGTATTAACAAACTATATATATACAATATATACATTTATAATGAAAGATATCATAACCCCTGTTTATCCCGATCAGAGCAAAGCTCTGTTCAAATTCCAAGGCGGGAAATGAAGCAACGCTTCTGTTTCCCCTAATCAGAGCAAGGCTCTGTTTTAAATTCAAATAATAATAAAGGAAGCAACGCTTCAGCTGACACGTGTCAAACGCAGGAGCGCTTGCGCCAACTGTGCCAGCACTAAAACAGAATTAAAATTCCAGAAAGATCTTTCTGATTTTGTTAAAACAAGAAGATTATCTTCTGTAAAACAGAAGCCCTTAGATCAAAGATCCAACGGTGGGGAAAAAATCCCTAAATCACTCAGAGAAAGATTTTTCTAACTGATTTAACAAATCAATTGGCACTATAAAAAGGCCCCCAGACTCCAAGTCTAAGAATCATCAGCACAGAGAGAATTCACAGAGTTCTTCTAAGAACTTTGAGAAGAATTCAGAAAGAAAGAAAGAAAAAGGTAAAAACCTTTAGAAAAAGAAGAATTTTCTTTTGAAAAGATCAATGATCTAAGAACAAGATCAAAGATCTTCAATAAAAAATGATAATATTAATAAAAAGAAGTAATTTACTTTCTCTTTAGATCTTTCTGATCTAAATAAAGGCATTGCCTTTTGATGGACCATTGGTTCTGGAATCTTAGAATCGGATCAAGATATTGAACAGTGTCCTGCACTTGAAAAAATTGCACCGTTGCGCTCTCGGGTTGGCGCAAGCCACCAGAGAGCGCCACGTGTCAGCCTCAGAACAGACTGCGCTATGCGCTTCTAAAACAGAGCACTGCTCTCTTAAATTGGCCCAAGTCACTAGAGCGCGCCACGTGTCAGCAGCGCAACTGTCGCAGCGCACTGCCCTAGCAGACTTACGCTCACCAGAGCGTGACACGTGTCACCTCCACATGGACTTGCGCCTTGCGCTCCTCAATTGGCGCAAAGCGCCTAACAAGCCACGTGGTGCTCTGTCAGACTAATTAATGCAGCGCATTATTAAAGGGCAGGGCCCAATTAAGAGGCCCAATGGACCAAAACAAATGCTCTGCATTATAAAAAAAAAGAGAAAAGAGCCCAATTTAAAAGGCTTAACAGGCCAGAATAAAATGCAATGCAGAGCCCAAACAAAGATCTGTCAGACCAAAACAGATGTTGTGCATCATTTAAAAAGGGCAGAGCCCAAATAAAGGTCTAATAGACCAAACAAAATGCCATGCATTATTAAACAAGGGCAGAGCCCAATCAAAGGCCTAACAGGCCAGACAAATAAAAAATTGTTGAATATTCTCAACTAGACTTAGCCCAATACTGGCCGTAAGTCCTCAAATTAAATTGAGCTGAGCACAACTGCTCTCTTAAACCAATTTACACCCGGTTTAAGGGTACATCTCCGAACTTCTCTGATATTTGTCGCTGTAATCCTTCAACGTTTTCAGAGAGGTGACGGGTCCCGACAACCACATATCAATATGGAGTTAAGCGTCCTTAAACCAACTCATGGACTTAAGCGTCCCTAAACCAACCTATAGACTTAAGCGTCCTTAAACCAACTCACGGACTTAAGCGTCCTTAAACCAATGGACCAATATGTCCCTAAACTGGAACAATAGAGCCCAAACGCTCTTTTGTCGGATCTAAACGATCCCGTTAAGTTGATTTTAGTCTCAAACTGGACTAACTTATTCTTAACAAACGTTTAAGTTGATCTTAGCCTCAAATACGGCTAACGTATCCTTAAACCGTCAAACAGACTTTAATCCCAAATTGGACTACAGGTCTCCCAACCAACTTTGGTTCAAGGGTACATCTCTGAACTCCTCTGATATCTGTCGTTGTAGTCCTTCAACGTCTTCAGAGAGGTGACGGGTCCCGACGGCCATACATGCAATGGACCTCTATGTCCCTAAACTAGAACAATAGAGCCCACACGCTCTTTTGTCGGATCTAAACGATCCCGTTAAGTTGATCTTAGTCTCAAACTGGACTAACGTATCCTTAACAAACGTTTAAGTTGATCTTAGCCTCAAATACGGCTAACGTATCCTTAAACCAAAACCCCAAACCAAAATCTAAGAAAATACGGATTTGGACTAATCCACATCCTACGGGTGACGACATAAATTAGTCTCCGTATACAATCCACGGGCAACCACAAACAAAACAAACACCCACGACACGAAGAGAAATTCTGGAGAAGAAGAAAGTTGTTACCGCGATGCGGTAGCATAATTAACTGCAGGGGCTTGCGCCTGCAGGGAAGAGCGTCCCCACAATCAAAAACCCCTCAAGCGAGGGGGAATCTGACGAAGTCTGCTACATCGGCCGCTTCCGTCTAAACCTTCAATACACGGTGCCATAAATCAACTTGGCATCTTCGGAGAGGTGGACGGATAAAACCAAATAGCATCTGCCCCGAATCTCAGGCCAGCCATCCTTGTCTTGGCCACCATTCGGAGGGGAACAGATTCTGGCACGCCCGGTGGGACCTTTTCCTCTTTCCACTCCATACTTCGTGTGTTGTGTTCGCGAACGAATCGCGGTTTGCTGTGGTTGCCTGTGGATTCGAGGTACTTAGATTTAGTGTATTGCTTCGTGCAGAAAACAGAAGATCAGCGGCTTCAAACCGCACTACCTGCAATTACAACTCTCACTCCGTCCTTGCTGGAGGAGTGACTTACGGGCCCCAAGCGGCCTCTCTTTTCAAGATGCTAGTGGAGCAGGTGACTCAAGCCACCACTGGACTATTTATTGGGACCATGCTCCCACCGATGAGCTTCAATACCCCAATGACGTCGCAAGAAGCTCCAAAAAAGTCGTTCTTTGATCGGCTTACAACTACCGCGGCCCCTCTCAACGGGTCGCCCAACTCCACTGCCTCGGTTTTTAACAGACTAGGCCAGAGCTCCAACGGGCCCATGAAGAAGCCTGCAATACCAGAAGGCGTTATCCCGAAGTGGATAACCAACCCTGCTCCCGTTCCAGGCGAAATCACCAAGGTTGCTTCCCCTACTTGGAAGTCTGCTTTCGATCGGTTGGTCGTCCCCATTCAACAGACGTCGGTCTTTAAAAAGCTAATAGCAGCGAATTCTGACCAACACAGGGGGCATGAGGAGGTCATCCCTGCGGCTGAACCAACACCATCCACGCGACATGCTCGCCGTCGTCACTGGCGCCGAGTACGGAAGGCTGGGGGCAGCTCTCCCTCTGGATTTACTCCACCAGCTCCAACGGTGGGGATCGATGCTGCTGTTCCAACCGAGAACAGTTTTGAACTGCTCAACGAGGTGCGCAGAAACTCTCCTACTGCAGTGCTGAAGAGAACTCCTTCACCTGTATGGAATAATACAGAGAAGAAGCTGGAGCAGCCCCCTCAGCGGCTGTCCTCTAAGATTTACAAAGTCTGGCATCAAGTCCAAGACTCAGTTGTTGATCAAGATTACCTCCGCCGACAGAAAAAGATGAAAGTTCGGCAGGAGAAGGACTACTCTGTCAATCCAGAAAAAGCAACAGTTGGCTGGGTGCCCACTGCAACGGCTCCCTCAACGTCAATCGCTCAAAAGAAAAGGAGGCCGCAAAAAGCCCCTGTGAACATGGCGAGCCGTAAAAGCACTTAACACAAATGCCCCAAGTCTGGGGGAATGGTGGTCCATACAGTTTATATGGCTTCCGGAAAGGAGGACGGCCGTGCTTCGACGGGTCACCGACCGCTCACTCAATCCGTGACCAAAGCCCAGGAGCAACGACAGACGGTTCAGGAAATGATGACTGCAATGGCCGCACTTACCGGGCCAAAAGAAAGCCCGGAGGCATCATCAGAGCAGCGTCACGAACAAGAAACCGATGCTGACTTCTTACGCAGAGTCCTCGAAACGAAGGACAAAGAATCCGCAGAGTAAGCGGCTAAAATAAAACAAATGGCGCTTCTCTTCCAAGACATGGTAGGAATGATGTTACAGCCGGACCCTCCAGCTGAAAACCCTCCGATCATTATGGAAGACGACAGAGGGGAGACATCTAATCCTCCTCCGACTCTCTCAACAGCCAAGGAAGAAACCATTTCCAAGGCCGCCCTAGATGATTATATTTCTCAGCAGATACGAATTCATCAGGCGAATGAAGCGGCTGGGAAAATTGTTAGAACCGGAAGACCCTACCCGGGCTGGTATGACCAAATCAGTTACCCGCCGGGATATAAGATCCCTAAATTCCATATGTACAAGGGGACAGGGAATCCACATCAGCATGTCACTCAATTCAGGGCCTTATGTGGCAACACTGGAGGCGATGACAAACTGTTGCTTCGCCAATTCGTCGGCAGCTTAGCAGAAACGGCCTTTGAATGGTATTCGGAGCTACCTAACGACTCTGTCAAAACATTTGCGGAGATGGAGCTACTGTTTACACAAAGATTCGCAAGCGCTAGTGAACGCACCCCGATAACAGCACTGATTAATGCCAGGGTAAGGCCAGGCGAGACGTGGGTTCAGTACGCGACACGATGGCGGAATCTGTGGTCGAAATGCGAACAGCGAATCGAAGAAGCATCTGCGGTAGGCATGTTCGTGGGCACCCTAGACCCTCATGCAACTGTTTCACAGTTCATGATGTTCTTTAAACTGACCACGTTTCAGGCTTTAATTGATAAGCTAGCCCAGATGGATCAAATGGGTGACAGACCGTCTCCTCCAAATTCGGAACCCCGAAACGATAAGGGTAAAGGGAAGGCGACCTTCGTTGCGAACACCCAACAGCAGCCCAGTGCCCCAAAGCTAGCGGATCAACTGGAAGAGAGACGGTTGTATTATAATTAGAAAATGAAGCGCCCTTACTCATTCCCGCGGGATAAAACGAAGAGGCTGTTCGAGCTGGCGATGCGCAATAGGCTTATCTATCTCCCGAATCCAAGGAGACCACCGCAACCCAGCGAGGTGAATAATCCCAATTATTGCCCTTACCACCAAACGGTAAGTCACCCGATCGAGAATTGCTTCGTCTTTAAAGGATGGATCGAGAATCGGTACCTACAAGGCAAGTTTGCTTTGTCCGAGAAGTGGAAAATAAACCCACCACGGCCGCACGCTCCAAAGAAGACGGACACGCCGGGGGAAACTTTTTCTTTTGTTGAAGAAGCTCCATGGGAGGTCGTGCTTTCCGCCAAAACCAAAAAAATGCTGAATGATCTCCAGACATGCCTGGCGATCAGATGGAAGAACCCGTTGGAACCTAAGATCATCAAGGGGATGCTGAAGCCGCGCCCAACTCCAAAGATTGGTGATAGCCAAAATGTTCACACCCAGCCGTCGAAATCTTCGAAAAAGAAGAAGAGATCCAAAAAGCTCGTGAAGCCTGGCGACAAGTGCACGGATTTGCAGAAACAGATTGATGCGCTGGAAGAGTATAACCAGAAGGCGCGGATTCCAATCACGCTCCAAGAGTTCCTCAGCCACGTCCTCGAGGACGAAAACGATGGAGAAGACTCATCAAATGAATCTGAGGACTGCGTAGCAAGTTGTCATGTGATCTCTCACTCATTGATAGATGATGAAGAGGCTCCTTGCACCGAGAAACCGAGGGCGGGTCCTGAACCAGAACTTCTGTGGCCGTCAGACGAAATGATCGATGCCTTCCTAAATGAGATTCATCTGAAAAGTAAAGCCAATCAGGAGCGTGAGATGGCCATATTGGAAGGAGCCAAACGCCGGTGACTAGACGAAAGAGTCGAGGCACTCCCGTCAAATCAAAAGACATTCGCTGCGGATAAAAAAAAATTCAAGATGAGGAAAATGTTTGCTAAAGCCATATCAATGGGAATGAAGTTACCATCCTCTGAAGAAAACACTCTCGGTGGAGTAGAGATGCATCCTAATTACTGCCTATATCATCAGAAGATCGCACATCCCACTGAAGACCGCGACTTCTTTAAGTGTTGGTGGTAAGGGTATGTCGCTCACAGGCAACACTTCAACATGACAAAGCGTGAAGCTCGTAGACAGCAGAAAAATACGAAAGATGAGCGTAAAATAATTGCCGGCAATTATCATAGGGTTGATCCCAGGGGATCGCGAGTTCTCACCTTCGAGAGCGACTCCGACAAAAAAGTAGCCCATGGTCCTCTCTTCAAGGAATCCATCTCTGAAACGAAAGAATTGAGGAGTTGTGAGAACATTCAGCCGTGCAATCGCACGCTACCTGAAAAGAATCTCGGACCCGCAAATAAGAGATCGAGCAAAAAGGATAAAGGAAAGGGGGAAACGGCCTTCGTCGCCAGTGCTCAACAACAATTGAGTGACCCTAGACCTGTCGTTCACCAAAGCAACAAGCGGCGACCCCTCTATGAAAAGTTGAAACGTCCTTACTCATTTCCCCGGGATGAAACAAAGACGCTGTTCAAACTAGCAGTGCACGACGGGCTTATCACTCTACCGGAGCCGAAATGCCAACTACAACTGAATGATGTCAACAATCCTAATTACTGCCCTTACCACCAAGTGTTGGGCCATCCGATCGAAAACTGCCACGTCTTCAAAAACTGGGTTGAAGACCAATACCAACAGGGTAAGTTCGCGCTGTCCGAAAACTGGAAGGTGAGCCCACCATAACCACATGCTCCGAGAAAGATGGATATGCCGGGGGCATCATGCTCATTCATAGGGAAAGCCCCATCGACCGAAAAGTCAGTAAACTAGAGATTCGCCTCAAATACGGCGACATTGGACCACTATGTCCTAAAACTGGCGAAAGACCGAAACGTCGTTAAACTAACGATAGACCGCTATGTCCTAAAACTGGCGAAAGACCGAAATGTCGTTAAACTAACGATGGACCACTATGTCCTAAAACTGTCTGAAGACCGAAACATCGTTAAACTAACGATGGACCACTATGTCCTAAAACTGGCTGATGACCGAAACCTCGTTAAACTACTACCAACCCGCGGCATCTTCAGGCTGACGTGGTAAAAAAAAACGGTACGTCCATAAGCAAAATGAGCACAGATGAAAACCCGAAAGGGCGCCGTGAGTAAAAACGGCAGGACTACCGGCGATGTTTGTGAAAACCCGAAAGGGCACAGACTCGTAAAAAAAAGGGTATGTCCATAAGCGAAATGGGCATGGATGAAAACCCGAAAGGGCTCCGTGAGTAAAAACAGCAGGGCTACCGGCGAGTGTTTGTGAAAACCCGAAAGGGCGCAACCTCGTTAAAGGACACTTACAGGGTCCTCTCGACCTTGTAAGGAGAAACCACCCGCGTGAGATCCTTACGACTCACAAGGGAGCAACACACTTAGGGATCCCCACGATTCCTAAGAAGAAAATACACTTGCGAGATCCTCATGACTCGTAAGGAGAACTCTCTTATGGGACCCTCACGGCTCATAAGATTTGAAAGTCTTAAGTTACAGAGACCTGAACCTGTTCTTAAGAAACTCCAACAACCTTCGATATTGTCCTACAAGTGGCTCAATACTGACCCTTGTATACAATCCACGGGCGCGAATAAACATTTCCCTAACCAAATCCCACCCGTGATTAGGGATATCTCCATATGGTGAACAACCCTTATAAGTCCTCTCGACTTATAAGGAGAAAACCCTTTTGTAAGATCCTTACGACTTACAGGGGAACATACACTTAGGAATCCTCATGATTCCTAAAGAGAAAACACACTTACGAGATCCTCACGACTCGTAGGGAGAAATACCTTTGTGAGACCCTTACGGCTCATGAAGTCAAAAGCCTTAGTCGACAGGATCCTAACCCTGTTTACTAAGCCACCTTTGTTCGACATCGACAGAGGCAAATGATGATTCGCACCTGGCAATATCCCAGTTGTAGCGATCTTGATGCCTTAACCGGTATCAAATTCCAAGCCCTTTCATGGCAAATGATGATTCGCTCCTGGCAATATTCCAATTATGGCGATGCTGATGCTGAGATTGGCGTCAGATTCCAAGTTCCACACTCGCGATAAAAAAAATCACCGAGCCATACATGCATACGAAATAGCCGAAATGATGGGGCAGCTTGCAATAAAAATCAGCAAGTAAAAATGTATGCATGCAAAATAGTTGAAATGATTGGGCAACTCGCAATAAAAAGCAGCGAGTAAAAATAAAATAAATAGCCGAAATGATTGGGCACCGCGAAAAATAGCCGAAATGATTGGGCAATCGCGACCTTCGCGATATAAAAGCTGAAATGATAGAGTATCGCGGAAATAAAATAATAGTATAAAAAAATGAATGAAACCAATGCCCTACAGGTGAGATCACATCGATCCCTGTATACAATCCAGGGGCACAAACAAAGAGGGAACCATACCTTCCCAACAGGCTCCACCAGAAAGCGAAGCCAAATCTCGACGGTTCATACACAACCTAGAGACAAGCTCGACATTTGTCGCAATATTGCAGACACGATATCAACAAACGGAGCAAAAGAAGATCCCTAGCTTTAGGGTCTCGACGTCGATATCGACAACTTAGAGATCACTAACGGCGTTTCTCCTCACTCCAACCAGATGCAGACATGACGTCAACAACCGACCTCAGAGTCGTAATGAAATGGAGCCACGGCATAGTCCCTAGTTCCAAATCTTGACGGCAATATCTACAGCCTAAGAATCAACAAAGGCGTTCCTTTGCAGTCCAGCAAGATGCAGATACAATGCCAACAAAAGACCTCGCGGTCGAAACAAAGCGAAGCGACGGAAAAATCCCAGCTTCACCTCAACATTCGTCTCGATACAGCAGACGAGATGTCAACAACGGCGTTCCTTCGCAGTCCAGCAAGATGCAGATACAACGCCAACAAAAGACCACGCGGTCGAAACAAAGTGAGGCGACGGAAAAATCCCAGCTTCACCTCAACATTCGTCTCGATACAGCAGACGAGATGTCAACAACGGCGTTCCTTCGCAGTCCAGCAAGATGCCGACACAATGCTAACAGAAGACCTCGCGGTCGAAACAAAGCGAAGTGACGGCAAAATCCCAGCTTCACCTCAACATTCGTCTCGATACAGCAGACGAGATGTCAACAAAGGCGTTCCTTCGCAGTCCAGCAGGATGTAGATGCAGCGTCAACAAAAGACCCCATAGTCAGTAAAGCGGAGCCACGGCAAAGTCGCTAGTTCCAAACATCTACGGTTCATCCAACAACCTAGAGACAACCGCGACATTCATCTCGATATAGAGGATGCAATGCCAGCAAACGAAGCGAAGGCCAAATTCCTAGCTTCAAGGTCTTAACGGCAAGTCATATAAAGCCTGAAAGACAACCGGAGATCATCTCACACCAGTGCGGAATGGTCACCACCTCAACGTTCGTCTCGACACAGCAGACGCAACATCTTCAAACAGCGGAGCCACGACAAAGTCCCTAGTTCCAAACCCCGACGGTTCACCAACAACCTAGAGACAACTGCGACATTCATCTCGATATAGAGGACGCAATGCCAGCAAATGAAGCGAAGGCCAAATTCTTAGCTTCAAGTTCTTAACGGCAAGTCATATAAAGCCTGAAAGACAATCGGAGATCATCTTGCACCAGTGCGGAGTGGTCACCACCTCGACGTTCGCCTTGATACAGCAGACGAGATGTCTCCTCAGCGTTCTTCCTCCAACAGGATTCAGACGCGACAATCAAACAGCGGAGCCATGGCAAAGTCCCTAGTTCCAAACCTCTACGGTTCACCAACAACCTAGAGACAACCGCGACATTCGTCTCGATATAAAGGACGCAATGCCAGCAAACGAAGCGTAGGCCAAATTTCTAGCTTCAAGGTCTTAACGGCAAGTCATATAAAGCCTGAAAGACAACCGGAGATCATCTCACACCAGTGCGGAATGGTCACCACCTCGACGTTCGTCTCGACACAGCAGACGCAACATCATCAAACAGCGGAGCCACGACAAAGTCCCTAGTTCCAAATCTCGACGGTTCACCAACAACCTAGAGACAACCGCGACATTCGTCTCGATATAGAGGACGCAATGTCAGCAAACGAAGCAAAGGCCAAATTCCTAGCTTCAGGGTCTTGACGGCAAGTCATATAAAGCCTGAAAGACTATCGGAGATCATTCCACACCAGCGCGGAGTGGTTATGACTCATCGAGGCTCTCCAAAATGAGCCTAACCTCAAGTAAAAAGTGACATGGAATATCCCTACGCTTGCTCTTTCGACGGTAATACTACCTGGAAGATTACTTGAAGACGTCTTGTCCAGCCCCTGAAAGGATCAGAGACACGACAATCGCAAGGCTACTCAAACAGCAAGATTGCATATCGAGGAATATATCAGCCAACGCGACGGTACGACGGCCAAAACCCTAAGTACCACAGACCCTAACGGACCTCTGTCGTAAAGAGCAGAGGTTAACTATGACGTTAGGATATTCTTGCGAGAAATGCTCGATTCGTCTCGACTCGTGAGGAAATTAGTGTCTTTACGAGAACTACTCAATATGTTTCAACTCGTGAGGAAAAGCCTTAGGCAGCGGGAATAAAAAAAAACCTGTTTCCTAAGCACTGGGACCCTGCAAGTCGGTCCAAAATGGACTCTTGCATACTATTCACGGGTCACACTCTCCGAAGTCGAATTTCGATAAGGAGGGAAACAACCGCTTACGGGTTCTCTCGACTAGTAAGAAGGAAAATTCTCTTATGGGATCCTTACGACTCTCAAGAGAAAACACACTTAGGAGTCCTCACGACCCCTAAAGAGAAAATACACCTATGAGATCCTCTCGATCCGTAGGGAAAAAAGTCTTTATGAGACCCTCACGACTCATAGAGTTGAAAAGTCTTAGGCAGCAGATCTGAACCTGTGGCCTAAGCCATCACTGCATCTTGAAGAAGCCAAGACAGGAGGCTCGCTCTATCATCTATCGACCATGTTTGCTAAGGTAGCACGTTGATAATAAGAGAAGGGAGAAAGCGACAGAAAGAACGTCCGATTTGCATCTGATTAAGCGTTTGAGACATACCCATTCATGCATGTGCAAAAGATTTAGTACGCGAAACAAGACAAGCTGAAATGAGAAATTTTCCATTCATATTGCAAAAGGTCCTTACAATTATAAAGAAATAAACAAAGACATTATCCAGATGATTACAACGGTAAAACCTCAAATCCCGGACATGGATTGAGGAACTCGAAGGTGACCTTGTCCAAGACTTTCCAAGCCTGGCGAACCATCCTAGTGTGCTTCCTTTCGCGAACACGGGCGTCGGGATCTCCACTGATGTCCTCCACCCTCCGATAGGTAGCAAGAATGGCGGACTGTTGAAAGGCCTGGTGCAAGAGATCGACAAGATTGTCTCTCCGTCTCTTCGAGATTAAGTTCATCAGATACACCGAGTGCACCTTATCCTCAGCGGCATCCAATGCTCTAAGCGGCACGCCGGTACAGAACAAGGGAAGCGCTTCCCAGATTGCTCCCACGATAAGCTTCAAAAGAGAGGAATGCCGGGGAAGCAGTTGACCATTGTATGCGTCGAACCGACTCATGATTTCGGCACACTCCGCGTTTGTGAATTCTCAATTTTGAGAACGGCCGAGTCGGCGGATGTCCCCGTAAGAGATGATCTCGTCGAGATCGTACATGTGGGCGTCCATCACTCCTATAAAAGAAAATCGACAAAATTAGCAACTCTTAAGAATTCTGCTATATGATTTAAAAGGAGCAAAGCTCCATTAATGAATCAAGAAATTATAAATAAAATCCTTTCAGAAGATCAGAACTCTATTAACGGAACTCTAATAGAGTTCTCTTTAGTTCTCTCTGGATCCCTTTAGAGCAAAGCTCTGCTAAGCGAAACCCTAAATGGGTTTTTTTTAGATCAGGGATCTATTGAGAGCAAGGCTCTTAAAAAATTAATTTAATCTACTTTAATTTTTACCTAAAGATTCTCTAGAATTTGAACTCTTAAAAATGTTTAAACAAGAGAGCAAGGCTCTGAATAAAAATTCTTAACAAAAGAGATGAAAATCATCTAAGAGACCAAAGGTCCTATTTATAGGCATTGAGAGCCCTTTCAATTTCCAAAAGTTGCCGCAACGGTTGAAATTCTGCCACCGCTGCACTCACGTTTGGGGCCACGTAAGCGCAACGGTGGGGGGGCATTTGTTTACCCCAATCAGAGCAAAACTCTGTTCAAATTCCAAGGCGGGAAATGAAGCAACACTTATGTTTCCCCCAATCAAAGCAAGGCTCTATTTTAAAAGAAATTCAAATAATAATAAAGGAAGCAACGCTTCAGCTGACATGCGCTCTGTGCTGCGCGACACGTGGCAGCGCAGTTGCGCTAGCGCAGGTGCGCTGCGCTCTGCGTTGCGCGACACGTGGCAGCACAGGTGCGCTGCGCGACACGTGGCAGCACAGGTGCGCTGTGCGACATGTGGCAACGCAGTTGCACTGCGCTCTGCGCTACTCGACACGTGTCAAGCGCAGGAGCGCTTGCGCCAACTGTGCCAGCACTAAAACAGAATTAAAATTCCAGAAAGATCTTTCTGATCTTGTTAAAATAAGAAAATTATCTTCTGTAAAACAGAAGCCCTTGGATCAAAGATCCAACGGTGGGGAAAAATCCCTAAATCACTCAGAGAAAGATCTTTCTAACTGATTTAACAAATCAGTTGGCACTATAAAAAGGCCCCTAGACTCCAAGTCTAAGAATCATCAGCACAGAGAGAATTCACAGAGTTCTTCTAAGAACTTTGAGAAGAATTCAGAAAGAAAGAAAGAAAAAGGTTAAAACCTTTAGAAAAAGAAGAATTTTCTTCTGAAAAGATCAATGATCTAAGAACAAGATCAAAGATCTTCAATAAAAAATGATAATATTAGTAAAAAGAAGTAATTTACTTCTTCTTTAGATCTTTCTGATCTAAATAAAGGCATTGCCTTTTGATGGACCATTGGTTCTGGAATCTTAGAATCGGATCAAGATATTGAACAGTGTCCTGCACTTGAAAAATTCGCACCGTTGCGCTCTCGGGTTGGCGCAAGCCACCAGAGAGCGCCACGTGTCAGCCCCAGAACAGACTGCGCTATGCGCTTCTAAAACAGAGCACTGCTCTCTTAAATTGGCCCAAGTCACCAGAGCACGCCACTTGTCAGCAGCGCAACGCACTGTCGCAGCGCACTGCGCTAGCAGACTTGCGCTCACCAGAGCGTGACACGTGTCATCTCCACATGGACTTGCGCCTTGTGCTCCTCAATTGGCGCAAAGCGCCTGACAAGCCACGTGGTGCTCTGTCAGACTAATTAATGCAGCGCATTATTAAAGGGCATGGCCCAATTAAGAGGCCCAATTGACTAAACCAAATGCTCTGCATTATAAAAAAAAAGATAACAGAGCCCAATTTAAAAGGCCTAACAGGACAGAATAAAATGCAATGCAGAGCCCAAACAAAGGTCTGTCAGACCAAAACAGATGCTGTGCATCATTTAAAAAGGACAGAGCCCAAATAAAGGTCTAATAGACCAAACAAAATGCCATGCATTATTAAACAAGGGCAGAGCCCAATCAAAGGCCTAACAGGCCAGACAAATAAAAAATTGTTGAATATTCTCAACTGGACTTAGCCCAATACTGGCCGTAAGTCCTCAAATTAAATTGAGCTGAGCACAACTGCTCTCTTAAACCAATTTACACCCGGTTCAAGGGTACATCTCCGAACTCCTCTGATATTTGTCGTTATAGTCCTTCAATGTCTTCAGAGAGGTGACGGGTCCCGACAACCACACATCAATATGGACTTAAGCGTCCTTAAACCAACTCATGGACTTAAGCGTCCTTAAACCAACCTATGGACTTAAGCGTCCTTAAACCAACTCACGGATTTAAGCATCCTTAAACCAATAGACCACTATGTCCCTAAACTGGAACAATAAAGCCCAAACACTCTTTTGTCGGATCTAAACGATCCCGTTAAGTTGATCTTAGTCTCAAACTGGACTAACGTATCCTTAACAAACCTTTTAGTTGATCTTAGCCTCAAATACGGCTAACGTATCCTTAAACCCTCAAACAGACTATAATCCTAAATTGGGCTACAGGTCTCCCAACCAACTTTGGTTCAAAGATACATCTCTGAACTCCTTTGATATCTGTCGTTGTAATCCTTCAACGTCTTCAGAAAGGTGACGGGTCCCGACGGCCATACATGCAATGGACCACTATGTCCCTAAACTGGAATAATAGAGCCTAAACACTCTTTTGTCGGATCTAAACGATCCCGTTAAGTTGATCTTACTCTCAAACTGGACTAACGTATCCTTAACAAACGTTTAAGTTGATCTTAGCCTCAAATACGGCTAACGTATCCTTAAACCAAAACCCCAAACCCAAATCTAAGAAAATACGGATTTAGAGTAATCAACGTCCTACGGGCGACAACATAAATTAGTCTCCGTATACAATCCACGGGCAACCACAAACAAAACAAACACCCACGACACGAAGTGAAATTCTGGAGAAGGAGAAAGTTGTTACCGCGATGCGGTAGCGTAATTAACTGCAGGGCCTTGCGCCTGCAGGGAAGAGCGTCCCCACAATCAAAAACCCCTCAAGCGAGGGGGAATCTGACGAAATATGCTACATCGGCCGTATCCGTCTAAACCTTTGATACACGGTGCCATAAATCAACTTGGCATCTTCGGAAAGATGGACGGATAAAACCAAATAGCATCTGCTCCGAATCTCAGGCCAGACATTCATGTCTTGGCCGCCATTCGGAAGGGAACAACCCCGATAAACAGTAGTGAAGGATTTGCCGAAAAGCCAAAAATATTTTAGTAACAAGACCGATCAAGCAACTTAAAATAATTTGAGAAAACCCATATGGAGAAATAGGAGAAAATAAAACAAAATAGTATGTGCGACATATATTTGCGCTATTGAAAATGTGAAAAATAGTAAAGCATTTAAAATAAGTAAAACGGAAGTGGTTAATAACGCGAATCTTTTTTTTGGATAAATATAAAATAACGAAAACTAAATTTCAAATAGTAATGTCACTGGATGTAATTACAGTAATAAGAGATAGCACTAATAATGTATAGAGAGCTAGACAGGGTATGGATTACAGTGGAGTATGGCCCATTCAAAAAGGTCGGAATGCGGTACTTTAATCTGAATGTTGAAGAGACGGGGTCAGGTCACTACAAGGTGCAAGGATGAAGAGTAATGAATCTCAGGAGGGAAAGAAATTTATTGGGGAGGGAAAACAGTCAATGCATCATGCGAATCAATACTCAAAAGATATGCGCACTCAGGAACTCTATTATTATTTATTTTCCCAGAAGAATTTCAAACAAGGCATACTCGAAAGATAAAAGTGGCCCTAAACTATAAATAGATTTATTTTGCCAGAAGAAACAAAGATAAGTCGCGTCAGTCGCGATTACGGAAGTTCAACAGGTTATGGTAAGCTCGCGCGCTAAGATAGAGGCGTCCACTTCCATCGCGCCCCACAGGGATTGCCATTGGAGGTTCTTCTGCCTCGAATTCCTCCTCACTCGAGGTTTCATCCTTCGACTCTTCCTCGGCTGGGGCCTCGTTTTCGGGTTCTTCCCCCATGGGGTTTTCTTCTCCTGGTCCTTCTTCCTCGGCTGAGGCTTCTTCATCGTAGTCTGCTTCCACGTGATTCACCTCTTATGGATCTTCTTCCACTGGATTCTCTTCTACTGGGTCTTCTTCCACCGGGTCCTTTTCGAGGTCCTCTTCTTCGTCGTCAGAGTCGCTGATCATGTCGACTTCTGGGGCTGCGACTCCCTCGTCATCGGAATTTCTGTTGCCGAAAATATCCTGTGGGCCATCGACCTCGTCATCTGAACTCACTAGCATGCAGTCCAAGGAAACACAGGACCAAGTGTCCTCATCGATGGGCGGCGCTGCTCCAGGATTGGCCATGGCCTGAAAAGGGAGAGTCATGATCAGATAGTGGAACACACAAGAAAAATAACCAAAGATGTGGAGCATATGGAAAATATACGGCAGGTAAGGACTGAAAAATTAAAATTTTGAATAATGATGCAGTAAGCGGTATAAGGAAAATGAATGGCAATAGGACGATACATACATCATAACTCACAATTTTATTGCATTCAAACTAAGAAGTTCAACGGATACAAGATTTTAAACGAAAGGAAACATTTACTAAAGAGTGACAATATTTTTATTGAAAACAGAAAAGGTGATAACTCTGCGTCGATATCTATCTCTGCAATCTCATAAGACAAGTCTGAATCCTGTGCTGGGTCCATATCATCCTCGAACTCGAACTACGAAACAACCAAGTCGCTCAAGTAGATATGGAAGGTGTTGACGAATCCCCTCCTTGTAGCTCTTTCCTTCGAGGGAAACCATTGATAAGATGTTCGTTGGATCCACAAATCAAGAACTGCCCTTTGGCGCTGCGACAGTCTCTCTGAAGATGTCCTGGTCTCGTACAATATCCACAACGTTGAGTTCTCCGCTGCTTCCGTTGCCGAGGAACAAATGGGCGCTTCATCTTCACATCTCTTCTTTGTTTAACAGGGATTCCCTTACGATTGGAGGCTTCCGCTGGTGTTTGAGCCATTTGCCTTCTTAGTCCTTCAGCTAAGAGATCGTTCGCTCGCTCCTGGGCTTCCTTCAAGCCTTGCAGTATACCCAAAATCTCGACGGTCTGACTCTGGGGAGTGGAGATAGAAGAAGAGTCGTTAGAAGCCATGGTCCTAAAACAACAAATTTGAGAACGATATAAGGTATAAGGAATAAGAATCAGGATAAGATATAGAATGGACAACGAAACAAGAATATATGGTGAAGTGAAACTCAAACGAGTGGAAATCAAATGTAGAACTCCAAGTCACTCAAGCAGAATGCTTCCTTGTAACTATGCTGTAGTTCATAGTTACAATCACATAACTCTACTAAGTCACCCAAAACTCTAGCGGATGGATCAAAATATGTAGCAGAACACACTATATGAATCAAGATCAAGGATAACAAGTTTACAATCTAGACCGAAAGGGTGGCTTAGATTGTCAAGCCCTACTCGGAAACTGCAATCCCAATCATAGCAAACCTGGCTCTGATACCAACAAAACCATGCCATGCCCCGCTTCCCAAAATACGGAATACGAGGGGTGATAAGGCCAGCCATGTTCCTACGGTCAAGGAAATATCCCGCCATAGTCATACTTCGGCTTTTAGCTTTATGTGGAAATCAGAAATAAATGCACAGGTAGTGAGAAATGCAGTCACTAAATCAAAACAGATATAAAACTAACCAGATGGAGTCAAAGGAAAGATGGCGCTGACGTTGCTGATCTAGATGTCCGCTATATCCTCGAGGTATGTCAGGTGCTGATCCGAGCTAAGTCCACTTCTCACTCTGAGCATGCATACTCAGGTCGTCAGAGCGACACAATAGCAATATATATAAATGCAAAAGTAAACACGTGCAATGATGATGAACATGAAGCAGTAAATATAGAATGATGACAAACATGAAATAATCGGTATAGGTAAACAGTAAAGCAAGTATATCAAATCAGTAAGCAATGCATGTCAATGTCACTAACCCTATCAGTCTCTAAGTCTCATTGTCCAGATCGATAAACCTATCGTCAGTCCAAGTGTGAGTGTCAACAACGCAGGAGTATCCCCAACCCAAGGGTAGGGCCCCAGGGGCAAGGGAACACGGGCCCGAAACGCTCGCTAATAATCAGTAATATCACCCATATGACTCCCAGAATCGCTGTATATGCCGGCAATGGGACTCCCGAGATTCCGTTGAACTCACACTCAAACTATCCCACACCCTGTGGTCTACATCAAATACCAACCATGAATCCAAATACTAGTCGGTCCATGACAAGTCTACGCGAGAACTGAAGACATGATCTCCATCAAGCATGTCTCGACTGGTACTCAAGATAAATGGACAGTGTTTGACGCCTTACCTATGACACTAATATAAGTGCTTCTATAACCAACCCATACCAATTATAGTTACACTTACATATGTCCCATAGACGTCGACAATGCAATAAATTAACGGGTTCTGCTGATTCATTCACGCTTTAACACTAACGTACTTGCCACAATCCAAACACTAATATCTATCACTGGGTAATGTACACGATCATTAGGTTATCAACGTATGTGACCACTATTCAAATGAGGATACCACTACTACATGATATGATGAGAATGCACTAAATACGATAGGAATAAAATATCAGCAGTCAGTGTCCTACCACTTGAATAATTTACTATAAATCATACGTGCAGAATTAAGCAAAATAATCTAAAAGGGGTAGGTAGTATTTTTAATTATCTGTCCATAAAAATTGGATTCACATCAATTGGGCTTCAGGTTCTCTAGTTATGTCCATTCCATTTTAAGTGTTCAGTGCTGGAAATCCAATTCCTGAACTGGAAGTCCTTTTCGTAACACGTTTTACTCCCAGTTGGGAGCATAAGTTGGATAATATTTAGGTTTAACAGTTAGGTTTACAACGCATCAGACGGATCGATAATATCCGCCGCGTACTGGGAGATATGTTCAGTTTAATATCAATGTGTACAAGATGTCACTGCAGAAAACTGCAGGATACAACGGTATACTAAAATACGAATTAAATATCAAACGACAGTGAAACGACACTGGACTAGATTCATGGGTTAGCCAATTAAATTATATACGTGATCATATAGGGCTCCGTGCATTTAAGTTTAAATAAGGGGTATACAGGTGTTCCCAAGCCAGGTATCCAAAACGAACGCTGCTCGAGACTGCAGTTCAGGGCCGTGAATCGCCTCAGTATTCATTGATATAACTTATCAAAATTCAAAGATGAATTATGGGGTGTTGTAGGTTTATCTGTTGGCTTCGATACGAGCCCTAGCACTCTGAGATCCGATATATAGATAATTTATTATGATTTTAACCGTTCAGCTTGTCCAAGAAAAATCAGCTTTCACAAGGGTTATTGGGTTGTCGTTTTAGGGGAGGTAACCAACTTATTTTACAGCCAACTTGTATACCATGTTCGTTAACCCCACAGGGTTTCATTGCTCATGAGTTCCGCCATTCTAAAGTAGATTTTCGCTTAGGGTCTAGCGTCAAACACTAGATTAATTAGAGCAATGTAAATTTATATATAAATGTGTATCAATATATATAGCAAATTAGCATGTAAAGCAAGTGAGGGGTTCACTTGCCTTCGGTCGCTTGATATATAAGCGACGCCACTGCAGAGTTTGTCTCGACACACAAGACGGCGCGATGCTGGACACGGGCGTATAGCGCGAGCGCGATGCGCAGTGATTCGGTACTGGACGCGGTGGTGACGCGGGCGCGACACGACCCTGGGTACTGTTGCGCCACGGCAGCGCCCCGGCCGTCTATCCGAGGCCAAAATGCGGAATCAAAATTTTTCTTAACTTTCAAACTGGCGCTACCGCGGACAATATACCCGGATCGTAACCATTAACCGATACTAGCTATCAAGAGAAAGGGTGAGAGATATACCGAGTGATCCGAGTCCTCCAGTCTTCTCGTCATCGTCCCGATCTCCCGCGGAAAGTCTTGTCTCCATATCGTCGCCTCCTCACCGGAAGGGCACCACATCGCCTGCGTCTTTTACGGGCTCCCACCTCAATACCGAGGCAACTCGGGCATGAAGCCGGCAAGTCGACATGCCCAAGAAATGCTGTAGAATGTAGTGTAGAAACTTTATCTCTTGGAGTTTATGTAGTTGCCATTGATGGATGGAGGAAGAGATAAAGAAAATTGGTGCTTTCAATTTTCTAGCAAGAAGAAGATGAGATGAAGAATTCCTCACATAACAAAATGAACTCTCTCATTCTTTTTCTCTCAAGTGAAGCCTCTCTCATCTAGTGAGAATGGTGGAGGAATGAAATACAAACCATAACAAGAAGGGAGGTGGGTGTAGTAAAAGCAAGGGGGTGACCACAGCCCTAAAGAAATGATAACCATCTCAAATCACAATCTAATCACTTCTAATCTCAAAAAGCAAGCCATCATGAAAAGCAAAGATGCTTAATCTATCATAATGCCACAAGTGCAAGAAACCCCCTCCACAAATGTTATTTGCAAACTTGCAAATAACCCCCTCCATCGGAAAAGTCCGGCCGGGAAAGAAAAAAGGAAAACCGGCCGGAACGGAATGCAAACAGGCAACTCCAGAAAACTGGTCCCGTAATAAATTACAGGAAAACCCCGATACTGTGCATACACACCCGCATCTGTATTCCGACCGGATACAAATGCAATGAGACAAAATCTACACTGTGCTAAACTAGGATCTGGCTTAAACCAAAGCCGGCTAGTAATATCCCTTCGATCCTGATCCGTGCAATACCGCACGTATCTGATCGAACCCTGCCATATATCCATACGGCCGCTAGTACAAACCGTCCGATCCTGATCCGTGCAATACCGCACGTATCTGATCGGACCCTGCCATATCTCCATACGGCCTCTACAGCGTTTCGTCCGAAAGCTTGAGTAACTGTAAGTGTGGTGGACTCTAAAGACTCGTCAATACTATGGCTGTGGATTTAACCACTAGCACGTCAGAGGTATAAGCCAACACGTGACGGGCCACCAGCTATTGACCAAAAGGGACGTCGATGAGCGAACTCATCCTGACACCCTACTGAGCCTGTCAGTGACAATATCCGTACAGTCCGGTCCGTTCATCTATGAGTATCGCATGTCGGGCCTAGGGGGTTGGTAAAAGTCAGACCCCCAAAAGCGATACAAGTCGTGTCGGAGTGTAGCCCAGAACACCCTGAGATACTACTGGAATACCTACCAGTAAATCTCCTGCCTCGGCTGAGGGCTTTGTGTAATGGCTCTCCTAGACACAGCGCGACCTCACCCCCAATACCGGAGGAGACGAACCCCTGAAGATCCGCTCACTGCCTCCATGTGGCTCGGGACTGTACCCAACTAAAACCTGTTTGCACGATTCCTTTGAGCCGTGGTAGGGTAGTAATCAAAGTACAGTGGGAACTCACACGTGACAAATGACGATCCCCAGGTCGATGAACTAACCTGTACACATGTCACCAGGGAACTGCTATCTGACGTTAGGTATAAGACCAACTAGCATGTTCCCGGCGAGTCCTGTCCGGTGTACTCATAACCCAATGAGCACCTGTATACATCTTAGGTGAACCAACTGACACCAGTGGCTTGTGAGACCGGCCACCGCCCCTCGTCGGGGTCTTGACTGTATACACTAGTCTACTCTGGAGAATCGATGCCCTGTCTCGAAACTCCAACGACTAGGGACCTTTTAAGGATGTGCTTATAGACCACCAGCTCTCACGCATATGATCGCCATCATACTGCTGGCAGTCAAGCAAGAATCCTAGGGGCTCTATCAGCATGTAATAGCGACCTGTAAGGTCACCTGAAACAGTACACGATGATAAAGGTAAACCAGATAGCATACTATCATCTCGAGTAAGACTGTCCTACCGGGACAGGTCCTCCCTCAATCATTGCAATCACGTGCCTGTGATCCAATAATTGACTCTGAGGGCACTATCTCCAACAATCTCCCACTTGCACTCAAGGCTAATTATTGCGATGTCGCATACTCACAGCCCGTGTGATACCGAACACCCAACTCCTCTACTGGTCAGTCTCACAAAGCTCGTTTGCGAAACTATTGCGTTCGAGGAATAGCCTCAGTGAATGGATCCGCTGTGATGTTTCTTTCTATGTCTCTCTATATCTCAAGTTCGCAGAGAAAGCCATCTCCCGAAATGAGCAATACCTGTCTTAGAGTATGTCTGGATATCTGATGGGACCTAGCTCATAAATGAACTCCAAATCCAAACTTCTTAGACTGTATCGATAACTGAACTTAATCAGTACCCAGTGCCATGCCTCCCTCAGTATTGCCTTGGACCACCTGTCCAAAATACTGCCCCTCGTCAGAAGGAGAAACTATAACTCTGACAGCCACTCTGCCATCCATGTTACCTTGGAAGCCTGGAATGATAACCGTCTCCTAAAAGAGGCTGTCGTTATCACATCCCTAGAACACGCACTTATGTCCTAAAACTGCTTCCGATTGTTTCTCCAGGATTGGATTAATATCAACTTATTGCATCTACTGCAAGAACAACATCTGGTGTGGTACTTGACATCTCATGATTGACTCAATTGCCTAAGCAAGTGATCTGTCAATCATGCGTATCCCTCTCCCCTTTAGTCTGTAAGACACCTTTAGAGAGGGTTACTCCATTACCTGCAGGTGTACTACCGTGCCAGGAGTCGTCCATTCTAAATACTCATAGAATGCTGTCAAGGTACCCAGATTGGGAAACCACCCAAATCTAGATCTAAAACCATAGATCTAGTAACCAGTATGTCTGATATAATGTCCAAGTCCTTTCTGGAGAAACCACTGTGTGACGACCAAAGTATAACCGATCGTAGTATAGGAGTTTCTTTTCCTACTTTGTGTATGTCATCCAAAACCAGGACATCACACCCTACTACCTTCTCAACAGATCCATCCCCTATTCTGATGAAGTCAAACCTATGACTGTCACGTCAGAAATAGATGATCTATCTCCGCTACATCTGCTTTAGTCTATAAGTAGACATAAGCTACCTGTCCACCAATGCTTCCGCTGCTCCCATTGACTACAACAACCCTCTGGCAGAGTCATATACACGTACACTTCTGAAGCTAGTTCAGAACGATGCTATACTCATCCTCCTGCCGGGTCTCGCATCCTGGAACAACAGCAATGGCAAGTGTGGGTAAACAAGAACTTCCCTGTCACCGTCCTTGAGGCTACCGGAGTACCTCTCGGGTGCCTGAAGTTACCCACCGTATCTGCGGAGTGGCCAATGGAATGTCAAACCAGATTGAATCTTTAGGTTCCTTATCAAATCTTCAGTAATCGTTTGCGGTTCTGGAATCACTTCCAGTTCTACCATACTCCCACTACTGTTTTCCGAAAAATCCATTTTTATTAAAACTGTGGCGAGTCTAGAACAATATTACTATTGATCTCCCAGATGGTAGAAAGTCATCCCTCATCATAGCCTGGGTCAACCCACAAACAGCCATTACAGAAACGTGCCTTGAGTTGTCCAGTGTCTGGTTTTAATCATAATTCGGACAACTCCCCGTACCTTAACATCGTTAAGATATGAACTGTTCTATATCCAATATAGAACCAGAGGCACTGATTTAATTGAACCAGATTCAAATCATGCAGCTATCTCCAGTGCATGTCAACTAAATGGAAGGAGGCCAATCAGCGTTACTTAACTTAGGAATGCTTCCAATTATGAGTAACATGAAAGAGAAGCAATTTCTCTTTATCATTACTATCAACTGAATACCATACACAAGTATCTACATTTTCGATCACTTTGAAGAATCCCGATACTTGCTACACCTGGTTCTCTACTGTATTCAAATACCTATAACTCCTCAAAACTTAGACCCTGTGTTTCTACGAAACACATGTCTAAGAACTAGAGAAGTTAAAAGTAAACAGAATATAGTATGAGGACCAACCCCTCTGTCCTAATGGACACTGGACAACATACAATACTCTGTATAAGTCCGCTGAGTCTAACAACTCTTTCACTGTGCGTCGTAGGTTGAAAACTGTACTTATGGTTAAGAAGAATTACACCGCTGTTTGATACTCCTTACCTAACCATCCACTGATATAGGTAAATGTCATCGACATAATATCAAAAGGTATATCTCACTCTATGAAAATAGACGTACAGATATATCAATTTGAAATTGGTGCACAACAGCGGATATTCAAAACCAAATATTTGCCGACCGGCAAACAGCCCAGATGATCTCCTCAAATATCACCGATTACAACGAATCCCGATATAATGAGGATGATCACCCTATTCCCAACGACTTACTCCCACTCATCATCTGTAAAACCATACAGATGTGAGAATCATACCTGGTAAATACATACCCTGGAGTAAGTATCTAATCGGGAAATCAGTTTTCTTTTAACATTACACAGTGAAACTGAAACATTGAAATGTTTCGGTGGGGTATTCCGGTATTCTTAGTAATGCCTCTTCCATTATCCAGATTCACAATTATAACCGTATAATTCTTTTCCACCTCTCAAAATCCCTTTATATGTCTTTAGTCATTACCTTCTGCACACCCCTTTAGGACAATTGGTTTTCTTCCTTCCCTACCGTTCGGCACCAGCCTATGGTTTGGAAGAAGACTATCCAATAAGCATAATGGGTGTACTGTCCTAATCCTAGGAGCACTCGCAATGCGAGAGAAGGTGAAGAGAAAAGACAACCGAATAAATCGTATTCCTATTTCTCCTGGACCAGAATCCATCCCCGAACTGGAACAAGTTCCTTTCGAGTTCGTATATAACCATACGATGGAGTATCCAATAAATTGTGGATCTTCGTAGTGATACGGAGTGTCCTGGAGAAATACAAAGGTGATTTAGGATTGGCGAAGAAATACTTGGTTTGATCGTGAACAGCAGTCACAATTTACTTTGCCCTCTTACTAATCCCTTGCTTTGTCTTAACTTAATACCTTCTGCACACCATCGTTATGCTAATTGGTTTTCTTCATTCCCTACCGGTCGGCACCAGCCTAAGGTTTGGAAGAAGACTATCCAATTTGCGTAATAGGTGTACTATCTCCTAAACCAAGGAGTACTCGCAACCTGAGAGAAGGTAAAAGGAAAAGACAACTGAATAATCCTATCCGTTTTCTCCAAAACCGGAAACCATCCTCGAATTCCTTCGAGTTCGTATCTAACCATACGATGGTTTTGTCCAATGGAAGTGAACGTTCGTAGTAATACGGGGTGTCCTGGAGAAAAGGGTAAAAGTAGGAGTGGCAATGAGGTCTGCAACTCTGACAATCCAAAAGCCAGTGTTAAGAAGGTTCGGTCAACTTGGTCACTGAGTCATAGTCTTAGGGTCGGGTCAATGGTCGCTGCCAGAGAGAGAGAAAAGAAAACACTCAGCGTGCACTCTAACCTAGATCAGAATGGTTATCACTTTATCTAATCTGGAAACCTCCCACTGTAACGTCAAATTCTTCCCCAAACCTGAAAGAAGAATTAGTCGGGATCACCCGAGGAGTAAACCAACTCATCAGTGGGAATCGGGATCCAACTATCATCGCATGATAACTTGACGGAATCCACTCAAGTCACCACACTCCAGAAGGTATGCGCATGCCTGGCAAGTTTCAGTTCTTTTGAAACTCCCGATGTGATTTTTACCCCTAGGACCCAAGTGACCTTGACTGAGCCAACATATCAAAGGATCCTAGTCAAGTTCAACCCGTCATTATCTTGATTGCATTAGACCCACCCGCACGAATCCTTGACTGAGCCAAAATGACCGCACGACTGTCCTAACCAATCTCATATCCATGCAACAGAAAAGCACTACATAGCTACCGAACACTACGCCTCGGCTAAGCACGACATACGCAGCACGAATACTAAGCAATACTAATCTGAAATGACGGAGGGCTACGACTGGTTTTTGGCGAAAAACCTTTAACGTAATGAACTTGATATCGTTGAAGGAACTGCATAGACTTTTATAAAAATATAGTGACGAAAACCTTTACTAAAGAGGTCACTCCCGATGAAGGGATCTCGGCTCTTTCCCCGTAGAATGAGGTGCAGGATATTCCAACTGAATACCACGATGCAAAGCAAAAGTAATCGGCTATAGTGAAGTTAATGCCCTAACGCAAACTTCTGTCCAAGGGGTCACTCCCGGTGAAGGGATCTCGGCCCTTGCCTCGTCGACTGAGGAGCAGGATATTCCAAATGAATACCACGATGCAAAACAAAAGTGAACGTCCTTGCAATAACAGCTTTTTTGAAAAATGTTCCAACAACATCAGAATAGGTTTGTTTAGCTTGCATTGATCTGAATCAACGCAGTCCCATCAATTGATCACACCACAAAGAACGAAAATATACTGATGTACGTATATATCATCCGCATTCGCCACTGGGTCCCGTCATTACCCGTTAGGTTAGCTAACTAACGACAGAGCGGGGACTGGAATAGCGCGGATGTAAAACATATACAACATCTACTAATATATATACCAATATATTATATTCGCTCAAGGCGTGATAAAATGCAACATCACAGAAATATACAGCATCACAGAACAATACAGATATCTGGAAGCCCCGGGTTTCACAGAGCCGCTGCTGAAACCCGACGTTCCCCTGGTCGTGTGGATAGCCTGTGCAATGAAATCCTAGACCCCTACGGGCGCGGCAAGTCACCCGCCAAAACCTGAAGCGAGGCAGCCCCCTTCAGCACCGTGAATGGACCACCCAGCACTTCACGGAATCCGGTAACTTGGGCACCCCTCCTGGGTCAACCTGTACCCCCTACGAGAGCGGCGAATAGCCCGCCAATCCTAGAGTGAAGCCCCCTCCGTCTCAATGCCATGAGATGCGGGCCCGTTGCCCTCTAGAACCCGGCTATCCGTGCACCCATCCGCGGGGTAATCCTAGTACAGAAAGTAAAATATACATACAACGGGTACATCGACCGCAACCAGGCCGTGCCCCAAAAGAATAATACAAACAAGCAGTGACGGCAGTCCACATGTCGGACTCTCGCCCCGCAATATCAAATGTACATATAAAACAAAACTGTACTAACATTGCATCCAGGCTATCCCCCACGACCGATCCGCAACAACACAGCATAAACACAGAACATCAACGTGAATGTCACGTTCGCAAATCCGTCTAACCGGGCTATAGCAGTTAGACAGGATTTACCGATCGAGTGACATTCACGGTCGCAGATATAATGTAAATACTGTGAACTAGCATGTCTAAAATATCCGATTGAACAAATTTACCAAGTGGGCCCCAAAGCATTACTGTAGCACTTACAGAAAATCTGGGCCCAAAAATAATATTCCAAAAACCCTATTTTCTAGTGTAAGACAATCTGGAAAAATTTGGTGTAGTGAGGAGCCTAACTGGCGGCGGAACCGCGGCCAAAGCATGGCTTTGGCCGCGTTTCCACGGTGATATGATAGATTCAGGCGACCAAATTTTACCAGAATTCTTATACTTCCCTGCACATCATTCTGCAATCACCTGAAAAATTTTTAGAGTCCAAAAAAATTCGACAGAAACCTGATGCACACGAAATACGGTTTTTGGGATTTTTGTCCGATCGGGTCTTTAAACATACTAGAGCAAGCTAGACAAGGTTAATGGTGTGTCTCTGATACCATGTTGTGCCACGGCAGCGCCCCGGCCGTCTATCCGAGGCCAAAATGCGGAATCAAAATTTTTCTTAACTTTCAAACTGGCGCTACCGCGGACAATATACCCGGATCGTAACCATTAACCGATACTAGCTATCAAAAGAAAGGGTGAGAGATATACCGAGTGATCCGAGTCCTCCGGTTTTCTCGTCATCGTCCCGATCTCCCGTGGAAAGTCTTGTCTCCATATCGTCGCCTCCTCGCCGGAAGGGCACCACATCGCCTGCGTCTTTTACGGGCTCCCGCCTCAATACCGAGGCAACTCGGGCATGAAGCCGGCAAGTCGACATGCCCAAGAAATGCTGTAGAATGTAGTGTAGAAACTTTATCTCTTGGAGTTTATGTAGTTGCCATTGATGGATGGAGGAAGAGATAAAGAAAATTGGTGCTTTCAATTTTCTAGCAAGAAGAAGATGAGATGAAGAATTCCTCACATAACAAAATGAACTCTCTCATTCTTTTTCTCTCAAGTGAAGCCTCTCTCATCTAGTGAGAATGGTGGAGGAATGAAATACAAACCATAACAAGAAGGGAGGTGAGTGTAGTAAAAGCAAGGGGGCGACCACAACCCTAAAGAAATGATAACCATCTCAAATCACAATCTAATCACTTCTAATCTCAAAAAGCAAGCCATCATGAAAAGCAAAGATGCTTAATCTATCATAATGCTACAAGTGCAAGAAACCCCCTCCACAAATGTTATTTGCAAACTTGCAAATAACCCCCTCCATCGGAAAAGTCCGACCGGGAAAGAACAAAGGAAAACCGGCCGGAACGGAATGCAAACAGGCAACTCCAGAAAACTGGTCCCGTAATAAATTACACGAAAACCCCGATACTGTGCATACACACCCGCATCTGTATTCCGACCGGATACAAATGCAATGAGACAAAATCTACACTGTACTAAACTAGGATCCGGCTTAAACCAAAGCCGGCTAGTAATATCCGTTCGATCCTGATCCGTGCAATACCGCACGTATCTGATCGAACCCTGCCATATATCCATACGGCCGCTAGTACAAACCGTCTGATCCTGATCCGTGCAATACCGCACGTATCTGATCGGACCCTGCCATATCTCCATACGGCCTCTACAGCGTTTCGCCCGAAAGCTTGAGTAACTGTAAGTGTGGAGGACTCTAAAGACTCGTCAATACTATGGCTGTGGATTTAACCACTAGCACGTCAGAGGTATAAGCCAATACGTGACGGGCCACCAGCTATTGACCAAAAGGGACGTCGATGAGCGAACTCATCCTGACACCCTACTGAGCCTGTCAGTGACAATATCCGTACAGTCCGGTCCGTTCATCTATGAGTATCGCATGTCGGGCCTAGGGGGTTGGTAAAAGTCAGACCCCCAAAAGCGGTACAAGTCGTGTCGGAGTGTAGCCCAGAACACCCTGAGATACTACTGGAATACCTACAAGTAAATCTCCTGCCTCGGCCGAGGGCTTTGTGTAATGGCTCTCCTAGACACAGCGCAACCTCACCCCCAATACCGGGAGAGACGAACCCCTGAAGATCCGCTCACTGCCTTCATGTGGCTCGGGACTGTACCCAACTAAAACCTGTTTGCACGATTCCTTTGAGCCGTGGTAGGGTAGTAATCAAAGTACAGTGGGAACTCACACGAGACAAATGACGATCCCCAGGTCGATGAACTAACCTGTACACATGTCACCAGGGAACTGCTATCTGACGTCAGGCATAAGACCAACTAGCATGTTCCCGGTGAGTCCTGTCCGGTGTACTCATAACCCAATGAGCACCTGTATACATCTTAGGTGAACCAACTGACACCAGTGGCTTGTGAGACCGGCCACAGCCCCTCGTCGGGGTCTCGACTGTATACACTAGTCTACTCTGGAGAATCGATGCCCTGTCTCGAAACTCCCACGACTAGGGACCTTTTAAGGATGTGCTTATAGACACCAGCTCTCACGCATATGATCGCCATCATACTGCTGGCAGTCAAGCAAGAATCCTAGGGGCTCTATCAGCGTGTAATAGCGACCTGTAAGGTCACCTGAAGCGGTACACGATGATAAAGGTAAACCAGATAGCATACTATCATCTCGAGTAAGACTGTCCTACCGGGATAGGTCCTCCCTCAATCATTGCAATCACGTGCCTGTGATCCAATAATTGACTCTGAGGGCACTATCTCCAACAGGTACGGTCAGGAATCGGTGCGTGGTCCGGGAGCGACATGGCGCGTGCACTGGATCGAGCACGGTATGGCACAGGAGCTGGCACGTCGTGGCACGAGGAATGGGTACGGGATGCGACACGTCTGGGTATGCGGTGATACATAGGCGGGCACTGGACCTGGCACAGTAGTGGGCACGATGTGGCACGGTGCCGGGTACGAAGCGGGTGCTGTCGTGGCACACAGGTGGGCACGATGGTCCTGGGAGAGGGCACGACCTGGCATAGGCAGCGTCGACGGGTGGCAGCAGGAGGCAGTGGGCTCGGTACGGGCAGCGGACGACAAGAACTTGGAGACGGGGAGGTGCTCGAAGAAGTTGGAACTCGGTGGCAGTTCTCGGGTTCCGACGAGGTGGGAATCTCGACGAGGGGGTGTGCAGGCGATGGGTTCGACGGAGGAGGCAGAGCAGCGGGCTCAGCTATCGGCGTTGGAGTGAGGAGCTCCGGCGAGGTGAGCTTAGATGCGGCTTGTAGGTGAAGGAGCGCAGAGATGGTGGCAGCACGGTGGTGGCCGGGCTCCGATGAGGCGATGGTTTCAATATGCCGGAGGCGACAGAAGTGCCGTCGGTGGTGGTATGCAGGCAGCGTTAGTGCAAGGCACCGGTGACCGGGGGTGAGGTGGCGAGGTGCATGGGTGATGATGGATTGGCGTGGGGGCTTGGGCGCGGCTTGAGGACAGGAGAGAGAGGAGGTGGGGGTGAAGCGCTCGTGGAGTTGGTGGTTGTAGTGTTGGGAGGAGAGGTGGTCGAGGTCGACGGCGTGGGGTCGGGGAACGGAGGCGATGGAGTTCTGGCGATGGGTTCGTGCAGGGGGTCCTCGGGAGCGTGGGTTGTGCAGTCGGGGAAAGAAGGGGAGGAGAGAGAAGGTGATCGAGGGAAGTTCGTTGGCAAGGAAGGAGGGGTCGTAGGGCGAGCACAGGTCGGGGGAAAGCGGACACGGCTGCTGGGACGTGAGCTCGGGTCGTGGAAGAGTGAGCGAGAGAAACGGGGGACGTTGAGGTTGGGCGAGAGAAGCGTGCGGGGGTAGTTGATGAAGGAGGAGCGGGTCTCGGGGGTGTACGGTGAGGGAACGGGTCGTGGGTGTGAGGAGGGCGAAGCGGGGGAAAACGGGCTGGAAAAGGAAGCGAAGAGAGGAAGAAGAAGGGAGTGGGGAGTTCGGGTCGGGTCGGGTTCGGGCTGAAGTGTGGGTAGATCGGGTCGGGTTTGGGAAAGGGTTTGGGGCTGGGGTTTATGGGCCGGGCCTTGGGTTGGGCTGAGGTTAAAAGGAATTTAAAAGAGAGAGAGAAGGGATTGCTGGGTTGGGTTTTAAGTAGAATTTTATAAAATAATAAAAGGTTAAGGTTTAATAGTTAGGGTTAGAAAAATTAGATGAAGATTAATTGGGAAATTAAAAATAAGAGTAGGAAAATGATTAGGAACAAATAGGATTTAACGGAAAATGAAATAGGAGGAATATAGGGTAAATATTTGGAAAAATATAGGAAATAAATTTGAAAAATATACAAGATTTTTATATATAAGATACCGGGTATTACAATATATATCTCAATTAATTTTGTGTTTAGTGGTAAGTTTTGGATATATATTAGAGTCAACTGGTGTATTTCGTGGTATTACTTTAATTGTCTTTTTTCCTTTTGTATTTGGAAAGTTTTGGGTTTAAAGTATACTAGCATTAGTACGTGCGATGCACGTGATTAATTAATTGGTAGGATATAAAAGTACATAAAATTTTGAAAAAGAATTTGCTATTTTTTAATTTTGTTGAGATGTTTGTTCATATTTTTTAAATTTGTAATAATCGTTAAATTTTTTTGTTAGTCTCATTTAATATTTTCCTATTTAAATCTATATTTATTGTTTTATAGTTGTTTATACTAAAAGATTGACATGGATTTTTCATATTATATCAAATATTAAATTTGAAAAATAAATATGATAGCGCCCACAGGACCTCCCTCCTCTTTGCATTGTAAGGATAGATATTAGCATATTTTGCATATGTATATAACCGCTTGAGCGGATATTTTGGTTCAAATAATTGAGTGTGTTATTTTACAAAAGAATTTTGGTAGAGGCTTTATAAAATAGTTTTACTAAGGATTAGATTGAATACTTAATTAAAAAAAAAATCCATTTTTTCAAATCAACCTCATGCTTCTTCGGGGATCGAACTTGCGAGGTCTCACGTTGGAGAGAAAATTGTTGCTCATAATAGTAGAAATATATATTTATTGCTTATTCATAGGATGGATGGGAAAAAAATTGAGTGTGGTGTCGTGGATTATCGAAGGTCGATATTATATAACGGAACTCCCATACATTCTCATAAATTGGAATATGCCGAGCATCTTCTTTTCCATTTTTAGTTAAAATAGTATACACATGTTTAATTACTTCTTACTAGCTAGTATTTTACATGTTCAATGTATTTACATATATATGTTATTTTGACCAAATGTATTTAAGTAAAACTTCGATTTCAATGCAAATTTATAACCTTTCTTTTGGCATTATAATAGAAGAGATAATGCAAAAAAAAAAAACAGTTCATTTTTATATGTTTATGTTTTTTTATATTGAATAGTCCTTTAAATTTATTGGAACCCTTTTTCTTTTGTGGGTAAAATATACCCACATTATGGGATATGAATTTATGCTTATTGGCATAGCATCAAATCTATTACATTATTTTATATGGCATCTTAGTGTATACAGTAAGAACGGGCATAAGTTTTCAAGTATTAGAAAATTTCATTGGCATGGCATCAAATCTATTACTGTATTTGGGGTGATTAGGATCGTGTAGAATCCTCATTTGACATATATGGCAACTTATATTAAAAATGAAGAAATATAAACAAGAAAAAAAAATGTTTTATACTGCGTATTAATGTATACATTCGGGACTGGCATAAATTTTTCAAGTATTAGAAAAGTTTGGGAATGAGGTATGGAAATATTGAAGTAAATTGATGCAAGATATACCTACCATAAATCATTTGTATTTATTTTTTAATTGACCAAGATATATTTGATGGGATTTGAAACCAGATATAACATCCATTGCATTGCTTTGAGAAATTTCAGTTATTAGAACAATTCTTGGCAGATATAAATCATTTGTATTTCATTCTTTTCGCCCTTTTTTCCTTTTGACTAAAATTCTTTTCATCCAAATGCAAATATGAAACCTTTACCATCTATTTTATTTTAGTTTTATTTTCCTGTTTTTCATTCTCTAATACTTCTCAATTATATCTCCCCCCCCCCTCCTTAATTGTAATGTACACAAAAATATACCGATGTACAAAAACAAATCCTTTTTTATTTTTCTATTTTATTAACTTGAGCACTTGCATCACATGTGCCAAAACAATAGTATATTAGTAATATATAATGCATATCGATTATAAATTACTTGGGATTAAGTTGTAGTCTAATCTGTGATAGTACTAATTGAATGAATATTGTTTATTGTGTCATGCAGATGAAGAATCCTGTGCACACCATAATAAATGAAGCTTTACGAAGATCCCAACATGTTGAAGTTAGAGTGAGTATCTTTAAAAGATTTTAGTTTTATAATTACGTACGTTTATTAACTCAAATTAAGATATTATGTGCAGTTTTCCTTCTCTTAATTTTTTGGGCTAAAATTATAATATTTGTTATGTTGTAGGGTGACAAGATGAGGAAGAGACATGGATGGGAACACTACGTAAAGAAAGAGGATGACATAATTAATTTGCCGAATTAAAGCATTTTATTTGAAAGTCTTGTTACTTTTATTTCTTGAAATATTAGACGAGGGATTTTTCAATTCTAGCAATCATACACATGGATATTCTTGTGTCATGAATTTATTAGCTATATAATTTATTCTTTTAAAATTCATGAGATTTAGTATGCAGTTTTTTATACATGTACTTTAATTTGTGGAGCAAATGCTTATATTCGTTTTTGGCTTCCATAAATTTCTGTGGAATATTTTGATTTTCTGTTGGTTTGTGATTAGGGTTGCATCCGGATGTGATACAAATAAATATGCAGTTTTATTGAATATTTATGTAATATTGGCTTAAAATATCTGATAAAGATAAGTATGCATGCAAATGAATATTATATGAATAAATAAAGCTGCTAACAAATGTATATATACTATAAATATTACTATCTTAGTATTTTGCATATTTTCAAAAATATTATGAAATAATATGCATACCATACGAAATGAGTAAAAAAAAAGGTATTGTTTAAATAACCATTATTAACAAAAATAAATAAATTTAAAATGATAGATTTTCTTATATTTTTCGCCCATATCCGTATCTATAGCTGAAGACTCTGAAAATATGTGGATCCAATGCAACCCTATTTGTGATACCTGCTTTCAGAAAAATGCAATGTGCAATTATGGATACTTATAATTAATGGAGGTTGGGGGTTGCTGGCAAATTCCACCTCAACCTCCACAATTTTCTTATACTTTTAATATTGGCCCACCACCAATGATGTGGGATTGTAGAGCTCCATCTTATAATCCACAACAAGGAATCCGTTATCTATACAGTATTAAAATTTACTTATGAAATTAGATAAATTTCTGAAAATACCTCAAAGTTTACATCACTTTTGCAATCTAATATCTTAAATGTTTATTTTTCCAATCGTTTCTATGGCTTTCCGATCTATTCCTTTTGTCTTAATTTTTCATCTGCCTAATGTATATCTCCGAAGTAAAACCTCTAAAGAACGGAGTAAATAATACACTTTTGGGTTTATTTAAAATTTGATTTTTAAAATAAGGATACAGAAGTCCAAGAAAAAATCACATGATTTACATATGGATTATTTTATTTAATAATTTAATATGCTAGAGTTATAGTGCTATAGACTTTGCGGGCATTTGAATGAAGGAAATAAACATTAAGGTATTAAAGCACAAGGGGATGTAAATTTTGAGGTATTTTTCAGCGATCGGACATATAAGTAATATTCAATTTGCTGTATTGCATTCAAGATAATTTAATTTTCTATGGTAATCCAAAAAGGGACGACGAGACAAGGTCCAAAATTTAAATTTCGGCATCCAAAATTTAAATTTCGGCATTGTACGTGGCATAAAATAGTCATAAAAAATATTATTAAAATAATTCTTATTTGTTCAAATTTAATATTTTCAAAATTTGTTCAGGAAAATCTTTTTAGATCTTTATGAATCTCTGCTAAGATCTATATTATTTTAACTAGATTATTTTCTCAAATCTTTTTCCAATATATTATTTTAACTAATTACTTGTGCACACGATGCATTTATGTAAAAAGTCTTTACTTAATGCAAGAAAAATTCTAATGCTGTTCAAATTGAGATTTTTTGACACTGAAAAAATACTTTATCTGTTAACATCATAGATAAAAAAAATTGCATAGTTTTTAAAGAATAGTGAAGATGGTAATAAAGTTTGAAAGAAGTTTAGTCATATACAGTGTAATTTTATGCTAGATATTAGGCATTATGATCTCATAAGTCATTTTCTCACCAAAGGTGTTGGACAATCTTAAAATCAAGAATTTTTTCATTCTTTTTTAAATGCATGTAATTAATCAAAAACACATTTTACAAGCATGTCTTCAAAATATATATAGAGAGAGATAGAGAGATGGAGAGAGATAATGTTTTAGATGTTACCCTATTCATATTAGTACAGGAACATGTGTCGATGTTTACTGTCCATATTTAGCAAAACAAAGTGCAGTGCCAATATACATTGGATCGGGTTAGGGATTTATTAAGGGATGAACATGGATGTACAAGTTCGGGTTAGGGATTTATTAAGGGTTAGGGATTTATTAAGGGATGAACATGAATGTACAAGTTCGGGTTAGGGATTTATTAAGGGATGAAGAATGGATGTACAAGTTTGAATCTCGCTCTTTATTCGATTTTCTAATAAATTACCAATCCTATAGTAGATGTGGAGAAAAATTATTTTAGCCCGTCACCCTTTATATTTTAGTCAATCCGTTCAAATTAAATATTCATGCTTTTGATAGTTACAAAATCTACCTTTATTTTATTTTAAAATTCCAAACAAATGCTCAAGAAAATGATGAAGAATGCACCCTTTATTTTTATATATTCTTTATGTATGATAGATGATTAAAAAGGAAATTTTGGATACGAGTTTTCGAAATGTTCATTCTCGACCTAACTTCTTCCCGTCTTTCTGGTCGCAACAATTGAAGACATTAGGAGCCGAAATGTGTCAGCAGGTATAATATTACTTCAGGTTGCAATATTAGTTTTTTCTTTATTAAACCGAAATTCCTAATTATATGATTTTAGTTATTATGTTATTTTTCTGAACAATTTTCTTTTTGGTACAGTGACGAAAATCTAACAACCGACGGCCATCTTCAAAGTTTAATGGATCATGAAGGCTTTGTGCATACTGCACATATCGCTTTCATTTGATATGGTTGGTGTTGGCTATAATGCCCTCAAGACAATTATTATAATCGTAGACATGCGATTATGATGATTGAGAGAGGACCTATATGGGTTGAACAGTCTTACTCGAGATGATAGTATGCTATCTGGTTCATCTCTATCATATGTATATGTATAATGTGGTATTACGGATCACTGTTACATGTTGATAGAGCCCATAGGATTCTTGTTTGACTACCATCATTATGATAGCGATCATATACGTAGGAGCTGAGTGGTCCATAAGCACATTCTTAAATGTCCCTAGTTAAGAGAGTATCGAGACTGGATATCGATACTCCGAAATAGACTAGTGTATACTTTTCGAGAACCCGACGAGGGGCGGTGGCTGGTCTCACAAGACATTGGTGTCAGTTGGTCACCTAAGATAGTATACAGGTGCTCACAGGAGGTGAGTACACTGGACGGACTCGCCGGGAACATTCTAGATAGTATTATACATATTGTCAGATAACAGTTCTCTGATGACATGAGTACAGATTAGTCTGTCGACCTGATATCGTCATTTATCTCGTGAGAGTTCCTATTGTGCTTTGATTACTATCCTACCACGGCTCAAAGGAGTCGTGCAAACAGATTTTAGTTGGGTACAGTCCCGAGCCCTATAGAGACGGTGAGCGAATCATCAGGGATTCTGTTAGTTATATGTATGCCCTAGAGGCCATTACTATACATAGGATGTATATTGTAGTGGATGCTTGGACATATATAGGGAGGACTTTCTTGCTCGACATGATAGTATGCTATCTGGTTACTCTTTACCTTAATGTGTACACTGATTGTCTCTCTGTTACATGTTGGTAAAGCCCTTAGGATGTGTACTTGACTACCTGGACTATGATGCGGATCATACTAGTGGGGACATGGTAGTCCATAAGTACATTCTTCAAGGTCCCTAGTCGTGGGTGTATCGAGACAGGGTATCGATATACCAGAGTAGACTAGCGTATACCTTCTCGACCCATACAGATGGGCGATGGATGATCCCATATCCATTGGTGTTTGACATCAGAGATGATATACGGGTGCTCAGTGGAGACTGGGTACACTGGACGGACTCGCCAAGAACTCCCAGATGGTATTATACCTTACGTCAGATGGCAGTTCTCTGGTGACACTGATACAGGTTAGTCTGTAGACCCGAGATCGTCATAGAGTCTTGTGTGATTCCCACTGTGCTTTGATTTCCACCTTACCACGTCCAAGAGGGCGTGCAAAATGGTGGTTTTTGGGTACAGTCCCGAATCACATGGAGGCAATGAGCGATAGGAGGGGATTCGTCTCTCCCGGTATAGGGAGTTGATGTTGCACTGTGTTCGATTGGCTATAACCAGAAATCCCTGGCCAGGGTTGCTGAGATTTGCTGGTAAGTGTTACCAGTAGTTTCTCGAACTGTTATAGACCTCATATCGACACGACTTATCGAGCTACTGGGGTCTGACGTTTACCACCCCTAGGCGAGATATGCGACATATCAGACGAACAGACCGGACTGTACGGTAAGTGTTACTGGTTGGATTCACAGGAGTGTGAGCGGGCTTGCTCGTCGATCTTCTGATCGCTCAATACCCGGGTGGCCGTTACATTTAGCAGTCCGCTTGCGGCTTGTGGGTGTTTGATATGATCATCACCTGCTGCCGGCGTATTGACGAGTCTTTAGAGTCCTACACAGAGGTTTCCTGGCTCAAGCGAAACGAAATAGGAGCGCATATGAGATATGTACGGGACCGAGAATAATGCGTGTATGTGATACCGTATTCTATTCTCGCGATGAATGTATCGATTGGTTGTATGCGATATAACCTGGTTATCGAATCGAGGATTGATTCGATAAGTCGATACATTGGATATTAGTCGGTCATATGCGATGTGACCGGATCGTTAAATCAAGTGTTGATTTAATGATTTAATGTATAATTATATATATTTGATATATTACTTTACATTAACTAATATTGGTTCACTTAAGATTACTTTCTCACTTGAATGTGCACATTGTATATATGATATAGTTTTCTGCACTAGTTTGTATCATGTTTGATGATACATGCAAACTTGGGTGTGTATAATTAAACCATGATTAAGTTAATGGTTAGGGTTTGATTTACTTATTTATTTATTTCTTTTCATTTATATTTGGACAAGAAATGAAATGGTTGCTACTTTTGTTTTTTGTTGAAGCTTCATGAAGCTTTGAAAGCTTGACCATTTTGTTTCTTTCCTTAACCCTAACCATTCACCTAACCCTAGTTTATTCTCTACACTTAACCATGGTTGAATTATGATAACCATCACTTATTTTTCTATTATAAATAATTCTTTTTCATTCTTCTTCTTCTTCTTCTTCAAGATGAAGAAAGAAAAAGCTTGCTTGAAAAATGTCAAGTGATGATCCCAAGTGAGAAATCCAAATCCAAAGTGAACCCACTTCCTATTTCTTCATCCTCTACCACTTGCCAAGTAGTATAGGGTGTTTTCTTCACAAGTTTTATGACTTGGTGATGTTGGAGTTCGAGTTAGAGTTGCCTCGACGTAGATCATCTTCGGCATCGAAGTCAACGACCTAGCCCGATCATTTCTCCGACGAAACGATCGTTAGGGTCCGGGATCGTGGTGATCGCAGCGAAGGGACGTCAACACGGAGCTTAGGAAGTGGAGGACCGGATCTACAAAGGTTGTATTTCCATTCACTTAGCAATAAAGATGTTTAATTGCATGTTTCGCCTTTGCCTCTAGTTAACGATCTTACATTAGGGTTTCTCGGCACAAGAAAAATTTGAATTTGGCATGGTTGATGCCTTGTGAGACCTCATGAGTGTGCCTAGGAACCCTACAGATTCGTCTCTCCCGATATTGAGGGTAGATGTCGCACTGTGCACGGTGGCCATCACCAGAAATCCTTGGCCAATGTGAATGAGATTTACTGATTTGGATCCGTAGTTTCTCAGTGGGTGATGGGCTTCACACGGACACGAATTATCGCGTTATTAGGGGTCTGATTTTATCCACTCCCTAAAACCGATATGCGATGCTCTTAGACGAACATACCGGACTGTATGGAGATTCTCACAGACAAGCTCAGTAGAGATACGGATGAGTTTGTTCGTCGGCCTTTTTTTCGCTCAATACCTGGGTAGCCGTTACGTACAGCTAGTGCCGCTGACATGCTTGTAGTTAAAACAACTACCGACGTATTGACGAGTATTTAGAGTCCCACACAGAGGGTTTTCCCAGTTTAGACGAAATGATGTAGTGTCCGTATATTGATACGAGTAGGTGTTCATAATATAATTTTGCATTATTATATTCCCCATTCTTATTCATTTTACAAATTATAACAACTCCATTTTTAATGTACAAAGAATTGATTTAAATTCAATGTATACTTGGAGTATTTATTGCAGCTAATATCTCTTTAAGTATTTATTTCACTCCATAATTACAAGAAGGAGCTTGTAGCTCATTGGTAATACTTTGCACTGCTGAACCAACCCACCAAAGTTCAAATCCCATACCCCACATTATTTTTATATTTATTTTGTTTTAAATTTTTGGAACGTCAACAGTCAAACCGTCATAACTCACAAAATTTATACTGAACATAAAAAGTTAAATACACCAAAATTCCCCCCAGGAAGAAACCCACCCGACGAGCCTTCGACTCGGCCGGACGGCCGAGTCGTCAACACGGAATTTCTCCGTGTTGACCTGGTCTTCTCACCTGAATACTTTATTTTCCCAGATCGGTTATCAAATTCTCCATAAATCACTTTTACTCCAAAATTTAATGATTTTTAATGTTTTTTTTATATATATTTTTATATATTTTTTAATTAAAACCCTAACCCTAGCCTAACCTTATATAAACACCCCTACCCTCTACCCTCTCACCCTACATTCCTAAGTCCACTCTCTAAAAATTTCAAGAGAACTCGGTATATTAGAAAACGAGCGAAAGGCGAAGCGCTGCCGAAATTGACGGCGAATCCCGACGATCGTACTAGGACCTATTCACGACGTTTCGACGCACCGACAAACACACTACCTTCCTCTCACTCTCTAGCGTTGTCCAAACTCGTAAGTCCCCTTTTCTATCTTTCTTTTCCTTCATAATAATACGACTTTTTAAAACCCGACGGAAATCGGAACAAACCGATTTCCGATTCGGTTTTTCTATCAAAACTCACTTGTCGCTAATTCCATAATGCTTAAACATATTCATGTTGACTACTAATCACTTAAAAATCAATTTGGATAAAGTTTCTCACCTGAAATGATAACTTTTGCAAAATACCGTATTTTCGCACTTAAATACCACCATGTTTAGTTTATCTCATTTAACCCTTTAACATTGCTATATCTTAAAATAGATCACGAGGTAATGACCTACCTCCACACACACGCAAATACAACCCTAATTGATATCATCAAAACTTAGAATACGATAATACAGGATTTTACAATAAAATACCATTTTCTTTATAAACCTTTTCTGAAAGTTCTAAGTTGTATACAATTTTAAAACAAAATCTTTTAATAGGAAAATACGATATGTCATGGACATCGATCGTTTATCTAAACCCGACTTTGTGGTGTCTAGGAAAGTGTGTCTAAGACGAGTGGTTACTTAATTAGGACCACTACTTGTAGTGGAGAGCATCCCACTCACCTGGCACTTACCTGGCCGCAATTGGCGGTGAAGAGGCGATTTGAGGCTTCTAATGACGTGTCGTTTAGACCATTTAGAAATAGGCTAGTTGGCTTAAGAAACCCTAGAATCTAAAATACGGAAATTTACACCCTTTTACAAATAAATACCTTATTTTTATAAAACCGTTTTCTAAATGACTAGTATTTATTAAATCTTTGCAAAGCGCCACTACAACCCACCTTTGGGGAACTCGTTAGGGATAGTACGGTTTATCGTGCACCCTCGGGCTTAGTAGTGCGAGATTCAGATCTCCGCAAGGAGCATTCGGTCTCGAAAGGTTTAAAATACGACTTTTAAGAAAAATGAGACTTCGGGAAAATAAAATATTTATTAAAATTTATTTTTGTATAGACATATGTATATTTAATATTTAAACACCTATTTTATTATAAGATAAAGTTTTCACCTTTTCCTAAAAATTACAAGATTAAAAGTTACATTAAAATACCATGAATTTCAATTAAATCAATATTACAAAATTAATACTTTTATTTATGTAATTAGGATATTCTCACTAGAAATAACATAAATAAAATTTACACTCATTATAACTATAAAGACGAATAATAAATACTTGGGGTGTATCTTGAAAACTATGCAAAAGTATTTTTACATAAAACCCCCTCAAGTTTTATAATTTACAATAAGGACCCTAACAATTATAGAACTTCAAATTACATTTCTTTTAGTCTGACTCGGGTTTGAGTCTGATTATTTCTGACTTAAATATGATTCAAGCCAATCTATATTCTTTAATATTCCAACTCAATATGTATACATGAATCCCAGAATCCAGTTAACAATCTATATAACTTGACTGAATCAAACCATGGATATACATCCATTATCCCGTTATTCCATTTACCTGATTATGCAGTTACAATCTGTTTACTGATATCATGGTTTTGGTCGGTCATCTAACTTATACAATACAATACAACAATACTATCAAAACACTACGGGGTTTAAGGGGTAGATTGGTACGGAAGGTGTTAAAGGTGGCACGAGGTGGTCAGATTAAGACACCTAATCTATATTCCGTTGTTGTTGTACCGTGGCTTAACGGTTCCTTGTACATTCCGTTTGCCCTGGTCTCTAGCATATAGAAACCCCCCTCGTATACACTGGCATCCTTCTGTACCAAGCTACAAACAAACAGCGTTAACATAACATTACAACAATAGTATATAACTTTAAAAGATATCCCCTTATTCTGTCTTTCTAATTCTTCTTTATCTTTGGGACTTATCGAGCGACCTGTTCGCTGACGACATTCTATTTCTTTCTTCTATGAATGTCGTCAGGTGCGTTGGACCCAGCAGAGATCGAGCCTACCGGTGAAAACTTGGAGCATTTTCACGAAGACCCTGAGCTCTAGACATTGTACCTTGTTCTATTCAGTATTTTCATTTCCTATTATGCCATTGTTTAGGCATCGCTTTTCATTTCAGTTGTATTTACTTTTCATGCATTGTACAAAAGAATGTTATTAATAAAGTTGCTGTTATTTCTACATCTCTTGTCTCTTGTGATTTACTTTATATTGCTTAGATACGCTTAGCGTATGTACTTCTAAGTATATACGTAGCGGACCTCGTCGCGTCCACTTCGCCGTACACCGGAAAGCGGGGCGTGACACAAATAAACAGGTGCGTTTGATCCATGTCTGCTACATAATTGCAGCTTACAGGTTCTCGGAACAAAAACAGTGAAAACGATGAAAAGACGATACAAAAGTGAGACTACTACCAACAAATGGAAGAATCTTGATCAAGCCTACAGTTTGGAGAATAAACGAAGATCAATGAACAAGTTCACAAAGTACAAAGGCAGCGCAAAGTTCAAGACTTCGACACGAAGCAAGCGGTAAAGTCCACGACATTATTCACTGTGGAAATCTGGAAGAAAACTAGAAGACAATCTGAGAAACCAAGTGAAGAAACAAGAAGAAAAATGCAGCTAGAAGAAACCCAGAAGAAATCAGCAACCAAGCCTTCAATATGGCCGCGGAACCGCGGCCAAACCTGGCTCTTGGCCGCGGTTCCGCGGCCGTGCGAAGCGCGTGTTGTCGCAAATTTTTATGACATGGCGGTGCGTTGACTAGTCTTCTTAGGGGTATATTTGTAAATGCATATGTGAACCGAATGTAACCCTAGGATTTCTATGTTCTATAAATAGGAACCCTAAAACCTTTTTTAGGTTATGCCTCTTCTTGTACCTCATTGTATCTATCTAAATTCAGAATTTCAATTCTTGTAAAGTATGAAGAGTGCATCAAATTAGAGTAAGTTTTCTATTCTTGCCCTAATTAATTTTATTATCTGCCCTAGTATAATTTTCCTTTCTGCCCTAGTTTAGATTTTATTCTCTGCCCTAGTTAATTAGTTTAGAAAATGTTAATCAATTCCCTAATGAGTGAGTAGTCTCCTCACTTGTTAGGGTTAGATTTGGGGATGGCTTGAGAGATGAAGATCTCTCACCCCTTTCTTGCCCATCACACGTTTTTATAGGACTCCTTGCATACATGCACACACCGCTCCCTACGACATCCTATCCCACGAGGTAGCGGTGATACCGTAATATAAAAGACCGGTTGAGCATGTTTTCCATGGAGGTTAGGGTAAGAATTAAGAAAGGAAGGACAAGAACCTAGAAGAAGAAACATCGTTTCTTCCCGATGGTACTAATCCACTTTATTAATTATTACCATAACACCTCATAGATCTTAATTAGGGCATAGAAAGCGGTGAGGAATATTGATTTTCCAAACTTCACCTAAACCTAACCCTAGCAAGATGTTAATCTTAGTCTAGATAAACTTTAGTTTTCAGATTTAATCAATCCGACAACAATCGGAATTAACTCGTTAGAACAATTTGAGAATACACAAAATCCCTGTGGACCGACCCGTACTCACCGGCTAGCTACCAAGCGACGCCGTTCTTGATTGCAGTTATAAATATTCTTTGAACAAATCAAATGGCGCTGTTGCCGGGGATGACGTGTTATTTTCTTTTTGCAATTTCGGGTTAATATAAAATTGAAAAATCATAAAAACTGAAAAATATAAAAATATAAAAAATTTATTATCTTGTTATTTTGTGAAGGGTATTTTTGTTTGAATGTTGCAGGACCGACGAACGAATTCAGATCTGGAAAAATCCAGAGAGCGAAATAGAAAACAACAGATCTGAACAATCGAGGAGTACCATAACAGAGCAACCGAAAAGATTTGGAGATCTAAACAAATCCACTGACCGCGGAACCGCCGTGTTGACCCATCTTTGACCGCGGATCCGCCGCGGTCTTGTGACGTCAGCAAGCGAAAAATCCTCTTTAAGCTTCTCCTCTTCTTCTCTGCAACCCCTGATATCTCCTCTGTAAAAATTTCCTGCAGGATTCTTTGTGCCAAAAATTTCTCCCCCTTCCAATAATTGATCTTATGTAGGATTCTTTGCGCCGCGCTATAAAAAAAATTGTTTGCAAGTGATTGTGTTACTGCTTTGCATATTTTAAAATTGACTTTAAGGGGCTTGAACACCAATCCAGATTGGGTGGGGATTTCATTACCTTCCCAGGACCCCAAAAATCACATAAGGTATATTGCATTGACCATCAAGTTAATTAAAAAAAGATTAGATTCAGCCCTAAGGACTTCGCGCTCAATAGGACAGAGGAATAGTTGTAGGTATCGACCGTTGATCCTAACCTGACTTTGTGGTGCCTAGGCTAGACAGGTAGGGAGAGGTAATTTTAAAAGGCCCGTCTTATGGTGATTCGTGAGCGGATCCCTCCTCTCTTTACTTGTGCTTACCTGGCCACAATTGGGGTGAAGAGGCGGTTTGAGGTCCTACTTCTTGCCCTTTGGAACAGTTAGGAGCTGTCTAGCTGACCTAGGTGACCCTAGATCTAAGCCTGATTGTGCATTTGTGGTTGATTGAACGTGTGTCTAAGCCTTTTATTGAAAATCTTTTTGCAAAAAGCCCATAAAAAAAGAAAAAAAACACAAAAAGAAAAAAAGATTTTTTTTTTCAAAAACTTGCAACTTGTCGCTAAGAAATCCGCGCACCCCACTTCCACCCACATTCTTTTTCTTCTCCTTTCTTACATCATGGGTACCCCACCTCCCAAAACTCTTGCCGAACTTTGGTACCCTCATCCAAACATTGCTTCATACGCGAATTGTTTTGGTCGAATTACGGATGACCCCTCCATGCCAAATTTTTTTTGAAAGATCGAATAGAAGCGTCTAGGAGAAACAGTTCGACTCCACAATCCACTTTGTATCAACCATTTCAAGCTTCACCACCTTCTTACGTTGATACTACTTTTTCTAGTCCTGTTGTAACTCCGAAAACCATGTCTATTGCTGAACATATAGAACAATCTCGTAACCGATCTTTCACTCCTTTCAACACTTCTAGTTCTTGGGATCAACAAGTCCATTCATCTTTTTATCCAAATGTTGATCCTACTCCTGTCCAACCATTCAATTCCTACCAGTCCTACCCGACTTTCACACGTTCCCTAAACATTGCTTCTACACAACCTTTTGGGAGTTTCACTTATCCAAACAACTTTGAATCTTTTACTGAAACCCCTTCACAACCCATGTCTAGTCTAGAACAGTCGTTGGAGGTTTATATTGTAGCGACAAACAAACAGATGAGGAATTTGGATGCGTCCATTGCCGCCCTTATGCAACCTAGTGAACCGGTAGCTAGTTTCCAACTAGCTCCAAATCTTCCAATGTATAATGAGGCGGTTGGACAGATTGAGAATTTGAGTGGAGAGAGTGAGTTGTGCACCCTTCCAAATCAAACCTATCCATCACCAATTGAATCCCACAACTCCAGTTTTCAAACAAGTATCCCAAATGATTCACCAGTTGAAAATAAAACGTTTAATGAGTTGTGTGACTTTGTAGTGCTTGATTTGCCAGATTGTGAAGGGTCCCTATAGAGTGAAACCATCACCAATCCTTTTGACCTCTACACCTCCAATATAGAACCTGAATTGATAAATATCCATGCTTGTGATGAGGTGTCTAAAAAAATTGATTATTACTTGATTGAGGACATTGACATCGGGAATATTTTGGATGATGAACCCGTAGATTTGACTAAAATTTTATCTCCAATTCATCATCCCGAGTTATTAAATGTTTCTCCCGAACTTTATATGCGTCTTGATTTTGATTATAATTGCATGGATGAGATAACTTTTGAGGAGAATTCTGAGGATAGTATTGAGGAGAGTATTGAGGATAGTATTGAGGATGAACCAGTTTTGTTTGATGTGTCGGATTATCCAATTCATCCTCCTGAATCTTTAACTGTTATACTTCCTAAATCACTCCCCTTCGTCCTTTCCATCGTTCCGACCACGCAAGAAATCATGTAGGAGGACTGTGAGCTTGAAAAATTTCTGTTCGATCACAGCAGTTTCGACGCCACTAGTGCGTTCCTCTTTGAATCTGACATAGTTCTCACAACCGATATTTATTATGAGTGTTTCACTTTTGCGGACGATTTTGAAGATCACCGTCCGAGTTGGAGTCTTTTGAATTTTAGAATGAGTTAGTTGAACCATCAGACTCGGTTGCTTACAGTCATTTTGAACCATTGATGGAATCTTACGAGTTCGAGACTGATTACTTAGGTGAGAATAAGACTATCCCTAAATCAATCCCCTTCGTCCTTTCCATCGTTTCGACCGCGCAAGAATCCATCGCGCTTCCATTTTCAATGGATGGTTTACCAAGTTCAACGTACCCATGTTTTCTCGCGAATCTTGAGGGATTTGACCACATTTCTCGATGGGTTGATAAATTAGCACAATCGCTTTTAACATATCGGTTATCACAATTTAAGCTAATTTATTCACTCGATTTACACCCTCAAGTTCGTACTACACTTCTTTCTCTTTTCCGCCATTCTTCTTCTCCACTTAGACCATATTCCACCTCTCTTCCCATACGGTCTTGTGTGTTTCTTATTTCTTTTCTCTACACTCCATTCTTTCACCAACCCTACCATTATCACGATAGAATTTTTGAATGGTTGGTGCTAACCTTTGGCCTGTGTAAGGCCTTGTATAGTTTGATTTTTCTCCTCCATAACTCTGAACTTTAACGCTTAAAACAGTGGAAACACTGTTTCACTTAAATTTGGGGGGGACCTTGTTGTATATATATTTTGTTTTTCTTTTAACAATAAAAAATTATAAAAAAAAATAAACAGGGGAGTGCCGACATTTTCAACCCTCTTGGTGTAGCCTAACAGTGAGGACACTGTCAAGTTTAATTTTAGGGGTGTGCTCGGTAAGCTTTCTTTCTTCGCATTTATATGTACATCTTTGCATTTGCATACTTATTTTAAAATCCATAAAAATTGAAAATTATAAAAATTAAAACATTCAATTTTGGCCATAATTGATTTGAGTTTGACAAATAGGTTAACTAGCTAGGAACAACTAGATTTTAGACTTAGTGAATTAAAAACCCTAAAAATAACCTTTCTTAAAAATTTAACGGTAGAAAGTATATGTCTTTGTAGTTTATTTAGAAATAGGCAAATTTCGAATTGACTTCGTGGGCTAAGTTAAAATAAGGGAAAAGTATTGATATTTTTATTAAAGTATAAGTTTGAAAAATAATTCCTAGTTTAAGTCTAAATTATGAAAATATATACCCTACAAATTGCACAAACACGAACCTTGAAACTTGGAATAGTAGAAGAGACCTTGAAATGCTCTTGTCTAAAGTCCTTAGTATGAAAAAAGTGTGAATAAAGAGATAATAAAAAAAAATGAACACTGGTTGTTGTGATTACTTAAGGCTGCATTAATAAAAAATATTTAGCGAGGGTGCTTCATCACCTAGTGCCTTAGACCAACTGGCTTGGGAGTCACTGCTATAAGCCTTAGGTATTACAAGACTAGGAATTACGCATTAATGTGCAAGCACATCTTGTAATCGGTCGTTGGTATCTCAAGAAGTATTAACGGCCGCATGAAGAATGTGCGAGCAATTTCATCTAAAAATTCACCAATTGAAAAGTACTTTGGACAATGGACAAGAGTATAATAGCTTGATTTGAATTTTCAAGTGTAGGGGTGATATATACACACACGTAGGGGTATGTGATTGGGGTTTAGATAAGAGATAGGAATGAAGAATATGACTTATATCTTTAATAGAGATGATAAAAATCCCTAAGTTGAGATAGAACCCTAGAAGGAAAACTTAAAAGATGCTAAAAGCTAAGTAAATTTACAAGAACATAAATAATCTTAAGTTAAGTAATAAGGAAGCGTGAAAAATACGGGTGGATAATTTCTGAGTCGCATATAATAGAGTTTCTTGTTAGAAAACTTAATTGGAGAATAAGAGTCAATGGGCCGAATTGATAGGATTTTGTGGGTAGTATCCGCTGAAAACCCTCAGGAGACAACACTCCTCCTACTAGGGACACCTAGAGGTTTAACGGCTTGTTGCACGAGCTCAGTGCAATCGCGTTTCCCTGCGAAAGTGAGGGTAGGTCTTTTTCGAGAATAAAAACTAGGTTTGCTCGAGGACGAGCAAAAGATAAGTTTGGGGGTATTTGTTCATACCATAATTTTGCATTATTATATCCCCCATTCTTATTCATTTTACAAATAAACAGGTGCGTTTGATCCATGTCTGCTACATAGTTGCAGGTTACAGGTTCTCGGAACAAAAACAGTGAAAACGATGAAAAGACGATACAAAAATGAGACTACTACCAACAAATGGAAGAATCTTGATCAAGCCTATAGTTCGGAGAATAAACGAAGATCAATGAACAAGTTCACAAAGTACAAAGGCAGCACAAGGTTCAAGACTTCGACACGAACCAAGCGGTAAAGTCCACGACATTATTCACTGTGAAAATCTGGAAGAAAACTAGAAGACAATCTGAGAAACCAAGTAAAGAAACAAGAAGAAAAATGCAGCTAGAAGTAACCCAGAAGAAATCAGCAACTAAGCCCTCAATATGGCCGCGGAACCGCAGCCAAACCTGGCTCTTGGCCGTGGTTCCGCGGCCGTGCGAAGCGCGTGTTAGCGCAAATTTTTATGGCGTGGCGGTGCGTTAACTAGTCTTCGTAGGAGTATATTTGTAAATGCAGATGTGAACCGAATATAACCCTAGGATTTCTATGTTCTATAAATAGGAACCCTAAAACCTTTTTTAAGTTATGCCTCTTCTTGTACCTTATTGTATCTATCTAAATTCAGAATTTCAATTCTTGTAAAGTATGAAGAGTGCATCAAATTAGAGTAAGTTTTCTATTCTTACCCTAGTTAATTTTATTATCTGCCCTAGTATAATTTTCCTTTCTGCTCTAGTTTAGATTTTATTCTCTGCCCTAGTTAATTAGTTTAGAAAATGTTAATCAACTCCCTAATGAGTGAGTAATCTCCTCACTTGTTAGGGTTAGATTTGGGGAAGGCTTGAGAGATGAAGATCTCTCACCCCTTTCTTGTCCATCACACGTTTTTATAGCACTCCATGCATACAAGCACACACCGCTCCCTACGGCACCCTATCCCATGAGGTAGCGGTGATACCGTAGTATAAAAGACCGGTTGAGAATGTTTTCCATGGAGGTTAGGGTAAGAATTAAGAAAGGAAGGACAAGAACCTAGAGGAAGAAACATCGTTTCTTCCCGATGGTACTAATCCACTTTATTAATTATTACCATAACACCTCATAGATCTTAATTAGGGCATAGAAAGCAGTGAGGATATTGATTTTCCAAACTTAACATAAACCTAACCCTAGCAAGATGTTAATCTTAGTCTAGATAAACTTTAGTTTTTAGATTTAATCAATCCAACAACAATCGGAATTAACTTGTTAGAACAATTTGAGAATACACAAAATCCCTGTGGACCGACCCGTACTCACCGGCTAGCTACCAAGCGACGCCATTCTTGATTGCGGTTATAAATATTCTTTGAACAAATCAGTGGGTTCTGATTAAGTATGTGTACTAGCTACACGGACTTTAATCGGACGGATGATAATACTAGCCAGTTTTGGATTAAGCCAGATTATTAAATCAAGTTTTGATTTGATAATTTACATATATATATTTCGATATGTATATTCTAATATTATATTCATCATATTTTTTTATCTCTTGGGTATTCGTATTTTGATACAAATACGGACATATATTTGCGAAGACGTATTCTTATATTCATACAAGAATACTTCTAGAAAGAGGACAACTCATTTCTAGGTTTTTCTTTTGTTAAAAGAAATTATGAAATGAGGTTGAGGAGAGAAATGGTGGAGGGTATGGGTAAATGAATTATTAATTCATTTTCTTATACTATTCAAGTATGGTTTCAATTTTAAAATGGAAAATTCTTTTAAACAAAACCAAAATGAGCATGCTTGAATATGTTATGTGATTTTCATTCAACCATTTTAGCTTCTCTCTCTTTCATGGCTCCTCCTCCTCCTTCTTCTTTATTATTTTCAAACCTCTCATGAGTTGAGAATCATGAAGATAAAAGAGAAAGAAAAATGCTAGAACACTCACACACATCACTAAGTATTCTAGATTAGTAACCTAGGATCCTTAGTTACTTCATTGATAAATTTAAAGCTTAAACTTTGTTCTCTTAGGTAGATCATTTTTAGTGAAGGAAGACAGGCTTGCAAGTGCGACTCTGAGCTCTTGAGAGCATACTAGAGTCCAATCCAATTAGAGCAAATGAAGACGCTACAAAGGTTGTGATTTTTATTTTGTTGTTTTTTTTAGTTCAAGTGTTTGGTGTACATTCTTGGGGTTTAGTTTCTAGCGCCATCAAAAATTTTTATTTTGGATTCCGCATTGGCCGCGGGTTAGTGGCGGGGGCATTAGAAACCAACAATGGTATCAGAGCCACCCAAACACCCTAAACTCGATAAATACGACTCCCGAATCCTGCCGGTTTTTGTCTCGCAAAAACTTCCATAAAACCAGTGAGAAAATCCATGCTAATTTGATGTTTTGACTCCCTACGAGCTCTCGGTTTGGACTGACAAGCTACATCGAGGTGCGCGAGGACCCCGGACACGTCCCGAAGGGAGCTAGGAAGGGCCCATCCCCCAGACCATCCTAAGGTGGCCTGGGGGGTAGGAACCCGAGCCTTGCCCCAAGAGGGCAGGCTCGGGTCTGCTGACCCCTTTGGCCATATTAGGGTGGCCTAGGGGATAGGTACCCTCTCTAGGTGTCTCCGGGTCGACTCTAATTTTGTGTCGGGGATCTCCGTGAAGTTTCGGATCAATCCGAGCTCATTTCGGACTCCCGGAGTGGCTTTTAGCGTGACATTTTTGCCGGTTTTTAGCACACTTGACTTTCAGTGTTTTGGAAAATTGAAGTGTTGGCTATTAGTAAGCAGTGTTCGATTGTTGTAGGCTTATTGATGGTTGCGTGTATCATAATATTTGGTAAAACGTCGTCTAATTGTTATATGTATCATTTAGATGGGGTTACGGAATTGATACTCGCAAGTTTGCATGTTCTGTGATGGATATTGCTATGTTGATTATGGTTATATTGGATTTGTCACGATGGATAGCCTATTGTATGTAGTATTAGATGTAATTCTCTGTGATGTAATATATATTCATATTGCGTGGCAAGCGTCCGACTTATGGGCTGCCGTCATTATGACTTGTATTATTCTTTGAGGCGTGTCCGGGTTGCGAACGTAGTCACCGTTATATATTCAGGTTTTCATTACATGCACTATGATTACCCCGTAGCGGAGTGCTCGGGTAGCCGAGTTCTAGAGGGTAATAGGCCTCCATCTCTTGGCGTTGAGACCGGGGTGTCTTACTCTAGAATTGGCGGGCTATCCCGGATTTTGGAAGTGCTGGGTGGCCCATTCACTTCTTTGATTGGGGTTGCCTCACTTTTGGGTGTCACGACCCGGAAAAGGCACGTGACTGGCACTTGAATCACGTGAAGTCTATAGGATCCCACCTAATCCAAGTAAGCCAAAAGCCCAAAAATCTAAACCTTTTATGGGAAAATAGTGGAGGTGGAGTTTTGAAATAAAGGTTTAATGAAATCATGTTCTTTCTTTAAAACATAAGTAGTATCATATGAAATACAATGTTTTGTATCTATCTTGAAAACATTTTTCGTCGTTTGAAATTTTGGCAGCACCTCCTTTGTAAATTTTAACCCGAAAACAATACAAGCAATAATAATAATAGGCATCCCCAAGCGGGAGCTAACTCTTCGCCAATTAGCGGAAACAACCACGCAAAGATATAAATATACGACGCCCTTAGGCGAAGATCAAACACAAAAAGAAAGGAAACTAAAACATCATCAAAGAAAAACTAGAATAAAGAATAGATACATGAGCGTGACTCTGAGTCCGAAAGAATATACAAGTCGAGATTTCTAAGTCTACAATATACATGATCTGGTTGATGGAGTTTTTAACTAGATACAACTGAATAAATAAATAAATATAACTGGTGGTTACGATGCAAGTGTACCCCACCTACCAAGCAATTCACCCGAAAGGAAACTGTGTGCAAGCAAGCCACTACTGAAACCTGTGTGGTTAACCTGCAAGAAAACTGTGGCACAATGGGGTTGAGTTGCCAACTCGTGAGTATAAGAAATCACCGAGTAGAAATCGAATGTATGAGATCTCCTAGGTCATACAGTAAAATAATAATATAATATCATCGAATGGTAGCGAGGGTAATAGTATGAGCATAAGTGTGATACTAATGTACTCATGTCCGTGTCATAAAGTGGTAACATGGCATGTGTATCATATGTAAATGCATCATCCAACATGTGTCCAGTAACGATACACAAAATCATGATAAAACCCTAGTGCCCAGTATCGACACTCGAAAACATCATAAAAACCGTGTCCAACAGCGACACGTAATCCTCATATCTCGGGCTCCGTCAGTCCGGATCGGCCCCATATCCATTTGATCTTATGGCTCCGGTCGGTATCCTCCGAATATCCGCCGAGCTAAACTATCACCGGTCGGTAGTGCTCCCCTGCCGGGATTAACATCTCTCTATACGATCTTCTTGTCTCAGGGTACCGCACCGGGTCCACCATGTACCCGCAGACGGTGCCTCCTCTCTCCTTGAATCGGGTATACATATAGCTCAAGAACTGAGAAATCTCATGGTGGACGCCACACATCATATCACGAGAAACCGCATTTTTCTTTTAAAATGATCATATGTTTTCAAAATTCGCATGCGGTTTCCCAAATGCAGAAATCTCATGAAAATCGAAATTTCATAATCATGAGCTGATAATGAAACAATGAATACCGGCATCAAAACCAATCTACAGTGCATAATCAGAATGTATATATAAATGCATGTGGCATCTAAATAAGAAATGCAATATCTAAACTAGCATGCGAGATCACGAATGCTAAATAATACTACTAAGCTACAAATTATCAAATTGTACGAGTGAAGTAACAGTTTCTAATGTGTACGTGGCATGACAATTACCGATGATGATGTGTGTGAGCCGGAAAATAAGTGTAGGTGCAACATGCGCATCATCGGTAATGATGCATGTGTCCTAGCAGACGAGATTATAACAGCTAAAGAAGAACATGTATATATATATAAATGCAATGAGAATGATATGAGCATAACAGAAAATTAAACATTAAGCGCAACAATATAAAATATATACCTATATACGAGCCATACAGTTATAGTATTTAAAATAGCACGAATCGTTGCTTTTAGAAAAGTATGGGCTACGGTGTTTTTAAGAAAAAAGATACCTTTTGAAAATCCGTAGCGTCTCTCGGGTTGTCTTTTTGAAAATACATACGATTCGTTAGTTTTGAAAATAGGTATGACTCCAATATTATATTCTAACCTCTACCTAAGTAATTAAAAGACTAAACTAAAGTAATTAGAAAATCTATAGCATCTCCGAGTCGATATATCTATCAGTCGGCGATCCAGCCTCATAGCATCTTGTACGGTATAGTCCGTCGTACGATATCCTCGAGTCAAGAATGCGGATCAATCATCCTGTGTGTGTGTGTGTGTGTGTCATATCTCGTACGGTATCATCCGTCGTATGATATCCTCGAATCAAGAATATAGGTCAATCATCATATATATCATGCCTCGTACAGTATCATCCGTCGTACAATATCATAATCAAGGGTACGGATCTAAGGTCACATACATTCTATTATCTTATCAAGTCACATATTATCTCATGTTATATGTATATCTCCCAATGATCCTTTAATATATCATATCATATACGATGCCTCAAACTCAAATCATATATCATAATCTCTTGACATCATATCCGATCATATCGACTCATATCCTTTTAGCATATCATATCCTCATCTTAAACGTATGTGTGTGTGTGTATCAACATGTCCACACACACACACACATATCATACCAAGTGTGTGTGTATGTGTGCACCAATATAAAACCCACGGCTCACGACTAAGAAAATAAAACTAAGGGTAAACCTTCCTACGAGTACTCTTAATCTAGGTTATAGTCTCCTAGAACCTAACTTGCTAAGTATCCATATCTCACATTGACATATATATATATATATAAATATATATAAGTATCCTAATCTACGGTTGCAGGGGTGCTATACGCCATCCACTCGACTTCCTCCATAGATATACATCTACGCACCTACTATCCTTGCTTAGCCTAAGTCGATGACGTCTTGCTCTCCTTTTGTCGTCCCGAAGTCCACGCGAAGGTACCTACAATTCAACGCACATCGTATCGTAAACAAGAATCGAATACGAAAACCGATACAACACACAAAACACACATATGTTAGAACCTATGATCCACGCATGCAAAAACAACCAAATAACTCTCGACATAGACGTGCAAACGTCAAACGACCGAGTCAAAACTCAAATATCAAAACTCAAGTTAATAAATGTCGCAAAACGAAAACAACAACTTGAGAAAACACTTTCAGATTTTACCCTAGGTTGAATTAGGATATTTTGCGTATAGGATAGGTTTAATTATCAGATGATTGAGCTGTCAACCAAAGATCACACCCTAACTTCAAAATATGGCTGCAAATTGCGGACATACCTAATAAATCTGCGGCCCAAGTTAGGATATAGGGACTCGGGTTTTTAAGGTAGCTTCCTAGGTGCTTGCTCGTCTCACTGTGTTTGCAAAATATTTTTCAGAGTCTCCGGGTCATAGTAGATTCTAGTATATCATCACATTTTCCACAAAACCCGATATCGGCAAATTCCAAGTTCATGTTTTGGGGTCATAGCCTCAAGTTTAGCCCAGAATTCTAACACTAGAAGGGTTGTGGTCACTAACTACACCTCCATAATCCAAAATATCTCCTAAACCTCAACTTAGAATTTTCCATGATCATTAAACTGCATTTGTTTAACACTAAACTACTATAGGAGGTTAGGAAAACAAGATACTTAACTAAAAGTCTATGATTTACCTCTTAGAAGCAACTCAAGAAAATTCTACGATGGCCCAAAGTGCTCAAAGTCCAAACTTGATTCACTCATAGGATTTAGGATGAGATTGTGGTCATTTTTTGTGAAGGGAATATGCGGTTTTGGTTAAGTTTTGAAGGTGATGGATGGTGGTAGAGGAGGTGGAGGAAGAGGAAGATGAAGGAATGAAAATGAGGGGAGATGAAGAAATGAAGTGGAGAAACCATGATTGAAGAATAACCCCACCTCTCTTACCCATGCCTCAATGTCCCATCTCCATCAAAATATCTCTTCTTTTATTTTTCCTTTTTCTTCTCATTTTAAAACAAAATCATTTTAAAGAAAGAAGTCATGGTTCAAAAAAATGTAACAAGTATTGTAACATGTCATGTTGCATGTCATAATACATAAATATGATTAATGCATAATTAGTGAACTATTAATTAAGTTTAGCATTAACTTGTATACAATTAATTGTATAATAATTTATAAATTGTCCCAAATCACATAGATCCTTTTCAAAATCAATAATTCATATAAATTTCCATACTTTTTATAATATTCATAAAATTGATTATTTTATTTATTTAAATTCCAAAAATTATATTTTATTTTTCTGAAATGTTACACTGGGATTGGCGGGTGGCTTGCTGCACTCATAGGGATCTAGGGTCTGATACTACAAGCTATCCATACGAGCGTAAAATTGCATTTCATATTTGTCTCCATTGAAATATATTTTTCCTAGATTATCCTCATTTCCATATTTGTTTGCTTCTGCTATGATACTTCTGTAATGTTACTTGATATCATGTGTGAGACAAATGTTGCTAAATATATATTATATTTAGTAGGCGCTATATATATTTTGCATCCGTGTTAGTCCTGTCCCCGCCCTGCCGTAAGTTAAGTAACCTTACGGTGAAAACCCGGGTCCCTATGGCGAATGCGGATGATATATATGTGCGTGCCTATTTTTGTTCTTTCTGACATAATATGTTTAATTGATGGGACTGCATTAATTCTGATTAATGCAAGGAAAGCAAACCTAAATGATGTTGGAATCAATTTTTGAAAACTATAGACGTTTCCTTTTGTTTTGCGTCAAGATATTCAGTTAGAAATATCCCGCACCTCATTCAATGAGGAAAGAGCCTAGATCCCTTCACAGAGAGTGACCTCTTTAGCAAAAGTTTACGTGACTATAAACCACTCGGTTTTCTTCAAAACCATTGATTTTCTAAAAAAACACCCATTTTAAAAATGCGGAGCCTAAACCACTCTTTTTCAAAAATGCTCGGGTTCTTTCAACGATATTCAAGTTCATTACGTTAAAGGTCTCTCACCAAAAACCAGTCGTGGCCCTACGTCATTTCAGATTAGTAGTATTTAGTATTCGTGCTGTGTTTGTTGACTTAGTCTAGACATAGTGTGCGGTAGCTAAGTGGTAGTTTTCTGTGCATAGAGATGTGATTGGTTAGGACAGTCGTGCGGTCTTATTGACCTAGTCCAGGGCTCGTGTGGGTGGGTTTAGTGTAATCAAGAAAATGACGGGTTGAACTTGACTAGCGGTTTTTGATTTGTTGACCTAGTCAAGGTCATAAGCCGTTAGGGGTAAAAACCATATAGGGAATTTCAAATATAAGGGAAACTTGCCAAGTTTGTGCATACCTTCTGGCGTGTGGTAATTTTGGTCGGCTTCCGTCAAAGTTATCACACAATGATAGTTGGGTCCCAATTCCTACTGATGAGTATGTATTACTCCTCGAGAGATTTTTACTTCACAATTAGCTAATCTATTAGGTGTCTAGAAAGTGGTAATGAGAATACGCCTATACGGAAATGGGGTTATTTAATTAGGTCCATACGAAAGTACGAGGAAACTCCCTCGGAGTACCAACACTGGCCTGACTGAACGGTTAGCGAACTTATAAAGTGTACATGGTCCCGACTAGTTCTCCTTTTAGGGTTTGAAGGAGAATTCGAGGAGACAGTGGGAGCCATCCCGATTAGATAAAGTGATTAACCAATTTAATCTTAATAGAGTGCATGTTGAGTGTTTCTTTTCTCTCTCTTTCTGGTTTGCGACCATGACTCACTTTTAACTAAAACTCATGAACCAACTTAACTGAACCTTCTTACACACTTTGGATTTTGGATTTTCATGATTCACGACAAAGTCACATATATCCCTGCCACTCCAACTTCCCCTTTGCATTTCTCCAGAACACCCCGTATCACTATGAAGATCCATATTTCTTGGGTATGCCATCGTATAGTTATATATGAACTCGAAGAAATTTATTTCAGTTCGATAATGGATTCCCGTTCTGGAGAAATTGAATAGGATTATTCGGCTGTCTTTTCTTTTTATCTTCTCTCAGGTTGCGAGGTCTTCTTGTATTTGAAGAGTACACATATTACGCTTATTGGATAGTCTTCTTCGAAACCTTAGGCATGTGCCGAAAGGTAGGGAAAGAAGAAAACCAATTAGCCTCAGTGTGGTGTACAGAAGATAAGAAGCAAAGACATATAAAGGGATTGAAGTGAGCGAAAAGAAAATTGTGACTACTGTCATGAATCTGGATAGTGGAAGAGGCATTACTAGGAATACCCGGCCACCTCATCGAAACATTTTCATATTTCAGTTTTACTGTGCGGTGTTAATTGAAAACCGCTTTCCCAATTATATTCTGACTCCACGGTATGTATTTACCAGACTTGATTCTCATATCTGTATGGCGTTACAAATACTGAGTGGGAGTAGAACATTGGGAATTGGGTGATTAAATCCTCAATATCAGAATTCTTTGTAATTTGTGGTATTTGAGAAAATCACCTGGGTCTTGCCTAACGGCAAATATTTGGTTTTGAATATCTGTTGTTATGCACCAATTTCAAATTGATATATATGAATATTTATTTTATAAAGTGAGATATAACTTTTTGAAACTATATTTATAATATTTACCTTTATTAGTTGATGATTAGGTAAGGTGCATTCAATAACGATATAATTCTTCTTAACCATAATACAGTTTTCAACCTACGACGCACAGGGCTTGAGTTATAAAACTCGGAGAACTTATACAAAGTATTGTATGTTGTTTGATGTCTATTAGGAAAGGGGTTGGTACTCGTACTATATGTCACGTCCCGCTTCCCAGAGTATGCTAAGATCGGCACGTGATAGAGCCAACCATACTACCTGTGGCTAGGAAACATCCCTCCACAGTCACATTACGGCTGTCTATAAGATATCAAGAACAGTAGAAATAAAATAAACTATCTAGTACATGTCCAAATGCCAGAATAAACGAGTTAAGAGATAATATGCGGAAGCAATAATTCCAAATAACAATAACAATCTGGAAGGTACGTCCCAAATACGGGATCATATCAAGAAATGAAAATGCTAAAAGAAAACTAAACTAAAAAAATACTAACAGGATCCTCATAGCTCAGCCTGACGGCAGAAATACTCCTGATCAGCCTGCGAAAGAGGTAAAGGATCTGGGCCATGCAAAACCCAGACGTCAATGCGTCATAATATCAAACAATAATAAATGAACATGATACACGAGATATGCAGGCATGAGTATACACAGTAATAGGTGTATAACAGTAACATGAATACGGAACAATGAAGTGTATCGGTGTATGTGAAGTGCAGTGAGTAATCTAAACTGTGCTACTGGGTTATCTATTCTAAAGTCCTCGAAATCAATTAATATAATCCTCATCGTAACCCATCGATCTATGCCCCGTTCATTCCCCACGGGACCATGGTAGCAATATACGATAGGCTGTCAGTCTATATCCCGTTCATTCCCCACGGGACCACGGCAATATGATGTAATAGCCCTTTGAGTTACATTCAGTTAAATTCTTGATTTCCCCTTACCCTCAAGGTTATGTGTTCAAGTCGGGTATTGATAAACTGGAGCTAATGCCAACACAGGATCAAGCAGGTACATGTTTGTCTATGTAGACAACAGGAAACGTCCGTAGGGACAACATGTCAGGATTGTCGGCATTAATAACATGATCAGGTAACATGTCAAGTAGTGGTATATTAGGTCATGTCAGCTAGTGTACATGTATCAAGTGGGTGCCCTAACAGTAAAATGTAGCAAGTATCGAATCAAGATAAATGTACGGATGTACAGTGAAAGCATGGATGCACAAATATTTATCAGGGGTTATATCATGACTATGTAGAATGCACATTATCAAGTATGGGGTACTAATGTAACAATAATATGAATTAACATAATATGGCATGAAACTAGATATGCAGAATTAATGGTATGAATACACAATAAAACATGGATGCACAATTATCTATCAAGGGTTACAACTACTATGTAGAATGCACATTATCAAGTATGGGATACTAATGTAACAATAATATGAATTAACATAATATGACATGCAACTAGATATGTAGAATTAATGGTATGGATACACAATAAAATATGGATGCACAATTATCTATCAGGGGTTACAACTACAGCTCCATAACTAAGTAGGATGCACATTATTAAGCATGGGGTATTAATATAACAGTAATATGAGTTAATGTGATCTGTGGATGCAGCTACATATCTAATAAATGATATGGATGCATACGGGTATCCGAAAATAGTAAAACATTAATATGGATGTAAAATGCCATCAATATGTGATATTTTTATTCATATGGATGAAAAATAAGATACATAGCATGTAGCAAGATAAACTTGCATGCGACTAGATATGTAAATAACGGTATGGATGCATACGGGTATCGAAAAACTGGAAAATTGTAATATGGAAACAATATGTAATATTATTATTCGCATGAATAAAAAATATTGTAGTATAGCATGTAGCAAGATAAACTTTCCTAATCGGAACACACGACGGGTGCGTACGGCATGTCCGACGTCGGGTAAACGTCGCAACGCACTCACGGCACGCGGGAAGGGTCCAGGCAAGGCAAGAGGATAACCATGCAGGTAGGGGACGTTCACTGGATTACTCGGGTCGTCGGCAGCGGTACGGCTCCAGCGGGTGATCACCGGAAAAGAAACAAGATCAAGAAAAGAAAGAAGAAAGAAGAAGAAAAAGAAGAAGAAGAGAGGAGGGTGCTATGGGGTTGGTGCTGGGGTTTGGGAGAAGGTGAGGAGGTCGTTGCGAAGGTGTGAGTCGACGAAAAGGGATCGCCGGCGAGGTGTGTAGGCGAGGCCGGGGTTTGGTTTGGGTTCTCGGGTGAGTTGCAGGGTGTTCGAGGAGAGGAGAGGGGTTTAAGGGAAGAGAGAAAGAGGTGAGGAGACGGGGATGGTGACGAGGGCAGGCCGACGAGGTGGTCGGCGATGAGGGGCGACGGCGACAGAGGAGGCGGCCGCAGTGAGTTCTCGGGTGTGTAGGGTTGGCTCGGGGTCGTCGGGGATGAAGTTGATGATGGTGGTGGTGATGCCAGGAGTCGGAGGTGGTGAGGAGGTAACGCGACGACGACGTCGGCGCTCCGGCGGCGAGTTGTTGCAGTCGCAGGGTTTTCGGTATGGGTTGTGGTTATGGGTTGGTGGATTTTGGATTGGTCGGCAAGATGAAGGAGGATGTGAGGTTGAGGAGAAGAGCGAAGAGGCGCGGTCATGGCGATGGCGACGCGCGCGAGCGATGGGCGCGGACACGGGCACGGCCACGAGGACGAAGTAAGAAGGTGGGAGAAAGAAAATAAAATGAAGGAGGAGAGAGAGAGACGTGGGTACGTATGGGTTTTGAATAATAAAAAAATAAAAGAATATAATATATATGTATATGTGCACAAAGAGAGAGAGACGGTTGTTAGGAAAATCTTTAAAAAATATATATTATTATATATAATATTTAGTAAGAGAGAGAGAGAGGTAGTAGAGATTAGTGAGGAATTAGGATATTTATAAAAATATTCGGTTAATATATATATTAAACAGAATTATATTATAAGAATATAATATTAGGAAAATTTGAGTTTTAGGCGAAAATACAAAATAGTCCAAAACACGTCCAGGTCGGATCTAAAAATCCAGTTTTAAAATACGGATGATATACGTGTCAACCAAAATCAAAACGGGATATCCGGGTCACGAAAAAGTATACCCCCAAGAACGGATGCACGCACGTACACGTAGCCATCCAAACGAGTCCGTTTCACTGAACGGGACGAGAACAAGATATGCGGATACTACGACAGGGTTAGGGGTATCATGCTGGCCATGCTATACATTTTAAAAATATTTTATGTGACATTATATGTTATATTGAAAAGTATGCAGGTGCCAGATAAAATGTCAGTATACAGTATATGAAAAAATGAAAGTGCACGGATCCACATAACAAGCGGGGATAAATCATAAACAGGAATCAAGACGGGTTTCCAGCAAGCGGGTCGAGTCGGATGAAAATACAAATGTCGAATTCACTATTTGCACCCAAAACACAAATAAATCAGGAATATACCATAAATAAGGAAATCCTTGAAATAGAAATGGTATAAATGAACTAGGGTGTTACATTATACCCAACTACAAAAAGAATTTCGTCCTCAAAATTCCCAAAACAAGAAAAGATAAACAAACATGAATCTACAAGAAGAGGTGTTGAAACTTCTGTTGAATCTTGTCTTCTCGTTCCCAAGTCGATTCTCCGTGCGAGAGATTCCCCCATGAAACAAGTACGAGAGGGATAACCTTGTTCTTGATGACCTTTTCTCTTAGATCAACAATCGACATCGGTCGCTCCTCAAAGGTCAAATCCTCCCTTACAGTCAGCTCCGAATGATCTAGCACGTGTGTTTCATCTTGAACATACTTACGTAGTTGAGATACATGAAACACGTTATGAACATTCGCCAAAGGTGGTGGTAAAGCCAACCGATAAGCCACCTCTCCAACACGCTCAATAATCTTTAAAGGCCCCACGAATCGACGACTAAGCTTGCCTCGACTCCCAAAACGAATCACTCCTCTAGTCGGTGATATCTTCAAGAATACCAGATCACCAACAATGAACTCTAGAGATCTTCTCGATGTATCGGCCCAACTCTTCTGCCGATCTTGTGCTTCCTTCATGTGATTCCGGATAGTATTAACCTTCTCTACTGTTTGCACGATCAAATCCGATCCCAACAATCTTCGTTCTCCAACATCATCCCAACAAACGGGTGAGCGACACTTGCGACCATACAACGCTTCGAATGGAGCCACCTGAATAGTCGCCTGAAAGCTGTTATTGTAAGAAAACTCACCAAGTGTAGATGATCCTCCCATGAACCCTTGAAATCCAACATGCAAGCTCTCAACATGTCTTCAAGAGTTTGGATCGTTCTCTCCGACTGGCCATCTGTCTGGGGATGATAATCAGTGCTAAACTTCAATCGCGTTCCTAAACTTTCTTGTAAACTCCTCCAGAAGTGCGATAAGAATCGGGTATCACGATCGGAAACGATGCTCACAGGTACTCCATGCAATCTCATAATCTTCTGCATGTACCGTTTTCCTAACGCTTTCGTTGACTGACCCACTCGAAATGGTATGAAATGAGCTGCCTTGGTCAATCGATCAACAATCACCCAAACTGCATTATTGCCCTTTGGACTCCGCGGTAAAGCTGTCACGAAATCCATGGTTATATGTTCCTACTTCCATTAGGGAATCAGAAGTGGTTGCAATAAACCAGCTACCCTTTGATGTTCAGCCTTAACTTACTGACACACCAAGCACTTTGCTACAAAACGGGCGATCTCCCTTTTCATACCTTCCCACCAGAAATGCTGTCTTAGATCACGGTACATTTTCGTGCTTCCTGGATGTACGGAATATGCGGAACTGTGTGCCTCCTTCATAACTTCTTCGTGAATGTCTTCTTTCGACGCACACAAATGGCTACCAAACCGCAATGAACTATCTTTATGAATTAACAAGTCCGTTCGAAGTCCCGCTTCAACTTGTTTTCGAAACTTCTGCAATCTTGGGTCCTGTGACTGCGCTGCTTTAATATTATCGATCAACGACGACTGTACTTGCAGCTATATCAACTGTACCGATGAATGCGGTAGCACGATCTCCAACTCGAATCTCCGAAAATCTTCGATAAGCTCCTTCTGTGCAGTCAACATCGGAATTGTTGGTAACCGACTAAGCGCATCAGGCACAACATTAACCTTCCCCGGATGGTACTTAAGATCAAGATCATAGTCAGTCATCAGCTCCAACCATCTACGCTGTCTTATGTTAAGCTCTTTCTGCGTGAACACATACTTTAGGCTTTTTTGATCGGTGAATACTTCGACCCTTTCGCCCAATAAGTAGTGTCTCTAAATCTTCAAAGCGAAAATCACTGCTGCAAGCTACAAATCATGACTTGGGTAATTCTTCTCATAGGTCAGTTCCCCGCCGGATGGCGCGATCTGGACGTTTGGACGTCCGGGCCTGAATTCCGGGGGCAGATTCTATTTGGTGCTATTTATCCACCTCTCCGAAGATGCCAAGTTGATTTATGGCACCATGTATCGAAGGTTCAAACGGATGTGGTCGATATAGCAGACTTCGTCAGATTCCCCCTCGTTGAGGGGTTTTCGATTGTGGGGACGCTCTTCCCTGCAGGCGCAAGCCCCTGCAGTTAATTACACTACCACATCGCGATAACCACTTTCTCCTTCTCCAGATGGTCACTTCGCATCATGTGTGTTTGTTTTGGTTTTTGTTGCCTGTGGATTGTATACGGAGACTAATTTATGTTTTCGCCCGTAGGGCGTGGATTAGTCCAAATCCGTATCTTCTTAGATTTGGGTTTGGGGTTGGGTTTAAGGATACGTTAGTCTCATTTGAGACTTAAATCAACTTAAACGTATGTTAAGGATACGTTAGTCTAATTTCAGACTAAGATCAACTTAACGGGATCATTTAGATCCGACAAGAGAGCATTTGGGCTCTGTTATTTAGTTTAGGGAAATTGCGGTCGATTAGTTTAAGGACATTACGGTCCAAGGTTAAGGACATCATAGTCCATGGGCTTAAGGACTCCACAGTCCGAGGTTAAGGACTTCACAGTCCATGGGTTTAAGGACCCTACAGTCCGAGGTTAAGGACATCATAGTCCGTGGGTTTAAGGACCCCACAGTCCGTAGTTTACAGACATCATAGTCTATAAAGTTTAAGGACATCATAGTCCATGGGTTTAAGGACCCCACAGTCCATGTAAAACCTGGTTGTCGGGACCCGTCACCTCTCTGAAGACGTTGAAGAATTACAACGATAAATATCAGAGGAGTAAAGAGATGTACTCTTGAACCAATTTTGGTTGGGAGATATATAGTCCAATTGAGACTAAGATCTGAGATTTATGAGCATATGGGCTCAATTAATCTGAATGAGGGGTGTATGGACAACTTGGGCTCGGCCCACTCAGTTAAAATGTTAAACATTTGACAAAGCTGAGCATTGATTTGAGTTCTGACAATGTTTTTGTCTTTTATTGAATGTTAAGCATTCCTCATAGCTCTGGGCTTTATAGAACAATTTATGTTCTTCTAGCGCTCACGTGAGGAGCACGTGGTGCGTTTGGCGCTTTGCGCCAGTCAAAGAGCGCAGAGCGCTTCTACTGGGTAGCGCACACGTGAGGAGCATGTGGCGCGCTTGGCGCTGAGCGCCAGACCATGAGCACAAAGCGCTAGTTTATGAGCGCAAAGCGCTATTTGTTTAATGGCGCACACGTGAGGAGCACGTGGTGCGCTCGGCGCTAAGCGCCAGTCCATGAGCGCAAAGCGCTATTTTATGAGCGCAAAGCGCTATCTGTTCAGTGGCGCATACGTGAGGAGCGCGTGGTGTGCTTGGCGCTTTGCGCCAGTCAAAGAGCGCAGAAGCGCATCTGATCAATTTTATGATCTGAGAAATAAATTCTCGTTTATAAGAAACTTTGTCTCAAGGTTCCAAGAACAAAGTTCTTATTTTATAGAAGATATTTCAATCTCTTATTTTGGTGAAAGGCTTTGCCTTTATGGATCTCTGACCCTAAAAGAATTGAATTATTCTCCCCTCTCTTATAATGTGATACTATGATCTCTTTGTGTAAAAGACCTTAGTCTTATAGATCTATGATCTGTGAGAAGAATTATATTCTTATTCTTATTTTATGATGATGTCCTTTGATCTCTTTGTGAAAGACCTCAGTCTTATAGATCTATGATCTTAAAGAAAGAAGTGGATTCTTCTTTTTTTATATAAGACGATTTCGTCTTTCTGTTCTTTTTACCTTGAAGAAACGTTGTTCTTCTACCGAAAGCTTGGCTCTTCTTTGAGAGATTTCTTAAAGTTTATGGGGGGGGTTCCTCTGTATGTTTCTGTATATCTGAGACTTGAAGTCTTGGGGCCTTTATATAGGGCGAGCTGATTTGTTCAATCAGTTAAGGAGATCTTTTCTCCAATTGGTTTTGGGATTTCTCCACCGTTGGATCTTTGATCCAAGGGCTTCTGATTTACAAAAGGCAATTTTCTTGTTTTTAGCAACTGTGGCCTATAGATAGTAGAGAACATTTCATCTTAGCCTCCTTGCAGGGTAGCGATGGCTTAGGAAGCAGGTTCAGGTCTGCTGCCTAAGACTTTTCAACTTTATGAGCCGTAAGGGTCTCATAAAGACTTTTCTCCCTGCGAGTCGAGAGGATCTCGTAGGTGTATTTTCTCTTTAGAATCGTAAGGATCTCACAAGAGGATTTTTCTTGCTTACGAGTCGAGAGGGCTTGTAAGTGATTGTTTCCTTTCTTGTCGGAGAGTGTGGCCTGTAGAAAATCTACCTTGACCTCTCTACGATGCAATAATGGCTTGGGAGACAGGGTTAGGATCTGCCACCTAAGACTTTTCAACTTTATAAGCCGTGAGGATCTCATAAAGACTTTTCTCCCTACGAGTCGAGAGGATCTCGTAGGTGTATTTTCTCCCTAGGAATCATGAGGATTCCTAAAGACGTTTTCTCTTGAGAGTCGTAAGGATCTCACAAGAGGATTTTTCTTCCTTACAAGTCGAGAGGACTTGTAAATAATTGATGAGTTGACTTGCTCCCGAATCAAAGAATTGCTTTGACGGGGAAGTCGAGGATTGACCTTATCCGCATTTCACGGGGTCAGGGGTTGACCTTATCCGCATTTCACGGGGTCAGGGGTTGACCTTATCCGCATTTCACGGGGTCAGGGGGTTGACTTTATCCGCATTTCACGGAGTCAGGGGTTGACCTTATCTGCATTTTGTTAGTGTATATGCCCTAGGGGCCATTATTGTATCATACTAGCTTGTATATTACTTAATGGAAGCTTGGGATATTCACAGTTATATTAACAGTCTTACTATACATGGTAGTATGCTACTTGGTATATTTCTATCTTAATATGTGTATGTGTTAGCATATCGAGAATACATATTGATAGAGCCCTTAGGATCTTGCTTGACTACCAGCATTGTGATGGCAGTCACACTAGTGGGGATTGGATAGTCTACAACCACATCCTTTTTCAGGTCCCTAGTCGTAGGATTATCGAGACAGGGCATCGATACTCCGGAATAGACTAGTGTGTATGCTTCTCATCCCAGTTGGGGAAATGGTCTGTCCCACAGCCATTAGTATACAGGTGCTCATTGGGTTACGGGTACACTGGACAGGACTCGCAGGGAACTGTTGGTTGGTATTATACCCGTCGTCAGTTAACAGTTCCCAGGTGACATGAGTACAGCATAGTCCGCAGACTTGACACTGCTGCTTCGCCTCGGGTGTGTTCCCACTGTTCTTAGATTGCTACCCTACCACGGCTCAAAGGAGTTGTGCAAACAGGTAGCAGTTGGGTGCAGTCCCGAAGCACTTGGAGGCAGTGGCGGATAGATAGGATTCGTCTCTCCCGGTATTGGGAGTTGATATCGCGCTGTGTTTGGAGAGCCATTACGCAAAGTCCCTGGCCAGGGCGGACGAGATTTACTGGTAGGTTTTCCAGTAGCTTCTCAAGGTGTAATGGGCTTCGCTCCAACACGACTTATACCGCTTTTAGGGGACTGATGCTTGCCGCCCCCTAGGCCCGATATGCGATAGTCATTGACGAACAGACCGGACTGTACAGAGATTGTCACATCAGGCTCAGTAGGAGTTCGGATGGGTTTCCTCATCGGCCTTCTTATCGACATCTACCTGGGGACCGTTACGTACAGCTAGTGCCGCTTGCGGTCTGTGGTTAAACCCACTGCCATCGTAGTGGTCGAGTCTTTAGAGTCCCACACAGAGAGTTTCCCTGCTTCGGGCGAAACGATATAGAGGTCGTATGGTTTTACGACAGGGTTCGGACACATACGTGTTTTTACGCACATACGATATTCGGACAGTTTATACTAGCAGGCTTTGGTTTAAGCCATATTCTAGTATTGGATTATTGGATTTATACAGTCTCAGTATTTCCGTGTTTTCACGGATAGGAGGGGTGTTCTCGTAATTACTCGAGAAGTTTCTAGAAGGTTGATGAGGTGGAGAGCTTAGGTGTTATATGCATTAAATGGTTTTGTGACTCATGGAGATGATTCATCAAGTGAGTTAATGAAGCATTAATGGTTTTAATGACTCATTAAATGATTCATTATGTATTAAATGAAGCATGAAGATATTTGTGCAAAGATATTTTTTGCAAGATATTTTATGCTTCATGATAAATACACAAATGAGTTAATTTCCATATGATAATTATTCTCACATTCTCTCTCCTCAAGCTCTCTCTCTTCAACCCTAACCTCTCATGTGTTGAGATCCAAGGGTTAGCAAGACTAATAGATCGCTAATCCTATTCTATATCCTTTAGGTTACTTTGATTAGCACTCATAGCAACCTAGTTACCTCAAGTGCGAGGTTAAAGCTTGGAGAAGTAGCTCTCGGGTGGATCTTCTATCACATCGAGGAGGCCGACGAGGAGGTGGTCTACGAGAACAAGAAGGACTTGATTCATTAGGTATAATCATCTTTCATAGTAGCTAAACACTTCAATGTTGTTGTTAGTTAGGGTTTGGCAAAGATCCGTAAAGTTAGTCGATGCTAGTTTAAACAAAATAATTGTTTTACCTATTCCGCCTCCCCGCATCATGTTGGGTGTCTAACGTCGACTTACAGTGGTATCATAGCCTCGCTAAACCATAACTAACTTATTAGCAAAGTCGTTAGAAATTCGATCACAAAACGAACCCGAAAAACATCATTTTAACCTAGTTTCTGCCGATTTTAAAATGGGGTCTAAAAATTTTCAGGAACCCTTAATACTATAAGCAGGGAATTATAAGGTTACTGGAGAAATTTGGGATCCTAACTCGGCCAAACCGCCGCGGAACCGCGACCGATCCAAAGCGATCGGCCGTGGATCCGCGGCCGAGTTGGAGCCGAATCAACCCAAAATTCCCCAGTAACTCTTCTGTGTTAAATTTGTATTTTCTGGGATGTTCTGTTTCTGCTCAGGTTTTAGGTGCACAGAGAATTATTTGGAGTAGAATCATTTGTGTTTGCTTGATCGAAATTCTAAGATGTTTGGCTAACTTGATTATATCTGTGATGTGTTTAATGTGTTCGTAAACCTCACCTAACTGCTAGTTTGTCGGTTAGCAGGGGGTTGCACATTTCTGTAATGGTTTTTACTGGTTTGTGTTTGTGGACTTGTTGGATTGTTGTGAATGGATAGCCGGGGATGTGAGACGAGTGTTTTTTTCATTCAAATGTAATTTGTAAATTGTTGTAATATTCTTTTGCGGGGCACATCCGGGATGAGGTTGTAGCCACCGTTGTATTATTTCATTTTCCGTTTTCTGCTCCTAGGATAGACCCAAGATGGGGTGCACAAACTACCGGGTACTTTGAAGTGTTTAGTGGCCTACTCACGTTGTTGAGGGAGACCGCTTCACTTCGGGTACTAGGCGGGTAGTTTTCCGTACCCGTAGGAGTCTAGGGTGGGGTTTTGGCTATTCATCGCGACTGTCAAATCCGTCTTTCTTTGCAGGCTCAAAAGGAATGCGGATTCGTAGAAAATCCAATATGTTCAACTGTGATTTGGAATGCCTATTACTGCGTCTGACGAATGTACAATATCTATATATGATAGCTATTAGACGTCACTTATGTTTTGCATCCGCGCTAGCCCAGCCTCCACTCTGTCGTTAGTTAAGTAACCTAACGGGTGAATGACGGGACCCAGTGGCGAATGCGGATGGCATAAGAGGACGTTGTATTTTCATTGTTTTCTGCAATGATAGGTTAATTGATCGGACACATTATATTAATGCAAAGAAAATAAACCAAAGTTGAATCGTTGGAACAGTTTAAAAGAAACCACTCGGTTATTTTTAAAACAGATGATATTTTTAAATTGCGGAGCTTTAACCACTCCTTTTAAAAGCTATCAGGTTCCTTCGATCATATCAAGTTCACTATGTTCACGGTTTCGCCAAAACTATTCATAGCCCTCCGTCATTTCATTTGGGTATTCAGTAGTATTCAAGCTATGCATTTTGACCAACGCTAAGGCATAGTGTTTGGTAGCTGCTGGGTATTCATTTGTTGCATAGATAGATGAGTTAGTTTGGGACAGTCGTATTATCATTTGGCCAACGTCAGGGGTATGTATGGATGGGTTCAAATTAACAAGATAATGATGGGTAGAACTTGACATGTGACTTATGACATTTTGACCAACGCTAAGGTCATAAGAGCATGGGGCAAAAATCCATATCGGGAATTTCTAAAGAAACTGAAATTTGCAAAGAGATGCATACCATTTGGAGTGTGATAATTTTGGTAGGATTCCTTCAGTTTTATCACACGATGATATTTGGATCCCGATCCTACTGTGAGTATCCGCTACTCATCAGGAGATTCGTCACTTAACGATCAATGCTATAAACCAAGTAAGTGTTGAGAAAGGTTTCAGGGGGGTTACGCCCCCAGAGAAAAGAGGTTATTTAATTAAGGAACTTCGCGAAAGCGTCGTAAAACCTCCCTCGAAGTACCGACACCGGCCTGGCTGAACGGTTAAGCAAGTATTGTACTGTGAGAATAGTCCTGGCTAGTTCTTCCTTTTTGGTTTGAGGAGGGATTTGAGAAACAGTGGGAGTCATCCTGTTTAGATAAACTAAAAACCACTCTAAACTTACAAGAGCATCATGCTAAAGTGTTCCCTCTCTCTCTCAATGCAGCGACCCAAAACATGACAGGCCTTAAGTTACTATTAGAGAAAAATATTTTGACAGGGTCAAACTATAAAGATTGGTTCCGGAATGTTAAAATGGCTTTAACTTATGACAAATTGGGGTATGTCCTTACTGCTAAGGCACTTGCTGTCCCTGATCTAAAATCCAGTTTTGCGGATAAGGAAATCCACAAGACCTGGAAGTTAGATTGCGCGAAGACCAAATGCATCGTGCTTGCCTCTATGAATAATGAACATCAGAGGTGGCACGAGGATATGGGTCTTGAATCCATATTTCTCCACACAAAGGATCTGTATGGAGAGCAATCTCGTATAGCAAGATACGAGACCTCGAAAAACTTGTTTCAGTCGAGACTGTCCGTCGGATCATCTATAGGAGAACATGTCCTAAAGATGATTGGCTATAGAGAAGAGCTCGCGGACCTCGGGATGACTTTGGAGAACGAGCTCTATACAGACTTGGTTCTTCAGTCCCTTCCTTCCACCTATGCCCAGTTTATTCTGAATTTCAACATTCAAGGAAAAGAAGTTGAACTTCCAGAACTCCTTAACATGTTGAGGAGTGCAGAGAGCACCTTGCAGAAAGCAAGGGAAACACCCACTATGTTTGTTCGCGGTGCTTCCTCTTCCAGGTCCAAGGCAAGGGCCAAAGGAAGGAAGATGAAGGCCGCTACCAAACCAAGAGGTGGTGTTAGTAAGGTGGGAGTTAAGGGAAAGGGAAAGGTTGCAGTGCCAGTAGTGGCAAAGGACGAGTGCTTCCACTGTCGTAGGAAAGGCCATTGGAAGAAGATTGCAAAGCTTGGATTGCCAAGAACCAGGACCCGAAGCAAGCTGTGGCTTCGACTTCAGGTGTGTTTGTAATTGAAAATTGTCTGTCAATCAACTCTACTTCCTGGGTATTGGATACCGGATCAGGATCTCATATATGAAATTCATTGCAGGCACTGAGAAACCGTAGAGAGCTGAAGGTTGGTGATATGACCCTCCATGTTGCTAACGGAGCTAGCGTGGGTGCTGTGTCCATAGGGGATTATCACCTAGGATTGACGAGTGGACATATTTTGGTTTTGCGCAACTGTTTTTGTGCACCTAGTTTAACGTGTAATATCGTATCAGTATCGGTGTTATCAAAAGAAGGTTATGATTTCACGTTTGTAAGCGATGTTGTTAACATCCACCTTAATCATGGTTTGATTGGGTCCGGTACACTAGATAACGGTATATACGTACTAAACCAATTACAGATTTTCAATGTCCAGAACACACTAAAAAGAAAGTCTCCAGATATAAATCAGGCTTTCTTATGGCATTGTAGACTGGGTCACATCAATGAGACAAGGTTAACTAAGTTACATAGAGAAGGATATTTGGATCCGTTCGAATATCAATCTTATGCAACTTGTCAATCATGTCTCAAAGGAAAGATGATAAAGACTCCATTCACTGGACATGGAGTAAGAGCGAGCGAGCTCTTAGGACTCATACACAGTGATGTATGTGGTCCAATGTCTACACATGCAAGAGGTGGTTTTTCATATTTCATTACTTATACAGATGATTACTCTAGGTACGGATTCATTTTCTTAATGAAACACAAATCCGAGGCCTTTGAGAAATTCCAAGAATATAAGAATGAAGTAGAAAACCAAACCGGCAAAAGTATCAAGACACTGAGATCTGATCGAGGTGGTGAATACTTAAGTGCCGAGTTCCTAAGTTACCTAAAAGAGAAAGGAATTCTCTCTCAGCTTACTCCTCCATACACTCCACAGCAAAACAGTGTATCGGAGAGATGGAACCGGACCCTATTAGATATGGTACGTTCCATGATGAGTAATGCTGAGTTACCACGATCTTTCTTGGGTTTTGCACTGGAATCAGCTGCATATCTTTTGAACAGGGCTCCTACCAAGACTGTGCCTACCACGCCATATCAGATGTGGAGTAGGAAGAAACCCTTTCTTCAGTATCTAAAGATATGGGGATGTCCAGCTTTTATTAAAAAGCAGCATGCGGACAAACTCGAGACATGATCAGTACAGTGTAAGTTTGTGGGATATCCAAAGAACTCCAAGGGGTATTTTTTCTATTACGCAGAGGAACAAAAGGTTTTTGTTTCTCGTAATACCAATTTTCTAGAACAGCAGTTTTTAGAAAAGAAAACAAGTGGGAGCGCAATAGAACTGGAAGAAATTCCAGAACCACAAACTACTACTGAAAGTTTGGTAGAACCAGTAGTTCAAGAAGAACATGACATTCCCGCACCTCTCCGCAGGAGTAGTAGGCTGTCTCATCCGCCTGAGAGATACTACGGTTTTCTCATAGATGGGGATAGAGAGGATTGCGTCATTGATAATGATGAACCTATTAGCTTCCAGCAGACCATCCAGAGCGGCGACTCGGTACAATGGCTGGATGCAATGCGGATCGAGATAGAGTCCATGTACACTAACAAAGTATGGACATTGGACTTTGCTCCAGGTGGGGTAAAACCTATAGGACGCAAATGGATCTTCAAGAAAAAGATTGGTGTAGATGGACAGGTGGAAACCTATAAGGCTAGACTTGTTGCAAAGGGTTTTCGTCAAAGACCTGGTTTGGACTATGACGAAACTTTTTCTCCAGTTTACCATCTGGGAGTTCTCGGCGAGTCCGTTCAGTGTACCCAGTCTCCACTGAGCACCCGCATACCATCTCTGATGTCAAAAACCAATGGATATGGGATCATCCATCGCTCATCACATGGGTCGAGAAGATATACGTTAGTCTACTCTGGAATATCGATATCCCATCTCGATATTCCCACGACTAGGAACATTGAAGGATGTACTCATGGACTACCCCGGCCCCACTAGTACGATCTGCATCATAATCCTGTAAGTCGAGTGCACATCCTAAGGGCTTTATCAACATGTAATAGAGAGACAATAAGTGTACATGTTAATATAAAGAGAAACTAGATAGCGTACTATCATGTCGAACAAGAAAGTCCTACCTATATGTGTCCCAGCATCCACTACAATATACATCTCATGTACAGTAATGGTCTCTAGGGCATACATATAACTAACAATCTCCCACTTGCACTAGGGCCATCTGTAGCAGTGGTTACAGTATCTCATACTCAACCATCCCATAAAAGTCTCTCTGGGAAAAGGCCTTTGTGAGTGGATCCGCCGTGTTGTCCTCTGAGTCTAATCTCCTAACCTCGATCTCCCTGGAGATCAGCTATCTCCATGATCAGGTGATACTGTCTTGGAATATGTCCGGGTCACTGATGGGACCGTGGTTCCTGGGCTAAAGCCCCATCTCAATTGTCACACAATGGTAGGAACCTAGTTCATCTCATGAACTAATATACTCCCAAACTGCCTCTTTGGTAGTATCTTTGATAGCGATGTCACTAGCCTTTATCGTCTAGTCTGCCACGGTATCTAGCTTGGAACTCTTCCAACATACCGTCCCTCCACTGAGGGTAAAGACAATGCCTGCGACTGACATTCAGTCATCCTTACCACTCTGGAAGCTATCCAGTGATTCTCCCCAGGATCGATTGATACCATCTCACTATACCTAGTGAGAATCCTAACATCCATTTAGATCTATCTCATAGATCCAAAACCCAGGATTTAGGAGGTATCACTTTGATCCTATATGGAGAATCCTTGTGATAAGAGGAGATTGACCGTGCGTAGCATAGGAAACTCTTTTCCTATCAAGAGTGTGTTGTCCACGTGACAGTACAAGGAATACCACCATACTCTCTACTACCTTTTTGTATAGACAAGGTTCATCTACCATTTTGATGAAGTCAAACTCTTTGACTACCACATCAAAACAGATGTTCCAACTCCGCGATGCCTGCTTTTTCCCATAAAGCATCTTGCACACGTTTCCGCTGCTCCTACTGTCTACGAAGCCCTCTGGCTGTATACTTATAGACGCTCTCTTCTAAATCAATATTTAGGAAATCAGTCATGACACCCAACCACAAGATATCGTAGTCGTGGTATGTAGCAATGGCAAGTAGGATCCGGATGGACTTAAGCATAGCCACTGGAAAAGGTTTCATCATTATCCACGCCTGGTCGATGATGAGAACCTTTAACAACTCTAGCTTTGAAAGTCTTAACTTTTCCATCTATACCAAGTAATCTTCTCAAGATATACTTGCTCCTGATGGGGATTTAACCCTTCAGATATAGCAACCAAAGTCCATACTTTGTTGGTGTACATGGATTCCGTCTTAGATCGCTAAGCATCCAGCCATTCTTATAGAGTCCCCACTCTTGATGGCCTGCTCGAAATTAGTTGGGTCATCATCTCATTATGCAATCCTCGCTCCCACTGTCATCGAGAAACCGAAGTATCACTCAGGCGGATGAGGAACTCTACTAGATCGGCGGAAAGGTTGAGGTTCGTCGGGGACTATTGAATCCTTTGGTTCTACCAAATCATTAGCTGCAGATTGTATAGCTGGAACTCCTTCCCGTTCTACAGAACTGACCTTGCCTCGAGCTTGTCCGTATTTGCTTTTAGACATAGGCCGGACAACCCCAAATCTTAACTCACTTAAGAGATGGGCTCTTCCCATACCATATCTCATATGGAGTGGTAGGCACTGATTTTATTGGAACCCAATTCAATAGGTATGCAGCTTCTTAAGTGCATAACCCCAAAAGGAAGCAGGTAACTCAGTAATACTCATCATAGAACGCACCATATCTCATAGGGTGCGATTGCTCCGCCCCGATACACCGTTGTGCTGTGGTGTATACGGAGGAGTAATGCTGAGGGAGAATCTCATTCTCCTTTAGAATAGTCCAGGATCTCCATGCACAAGTATTCTCCTCCCTGATTACATCATAGGACATAATACTTACACCTATATTGGTTCTCTACTTCTGTCTTATATTCTTTGAATTTCTCAAAAGCTTCAGACCTGTGTTTCAACAGGAACATATGTCCGAAGCTTGAGAGATCATCAGTGAATGTAAGGAAGTACAAAGAACCTATCCAGGCATATGTAGACCGGGGCCCTTCATACATCACTATGTATCAGTCCCAAGGGTTCACTAACCTTTTCTCTGTTTCAAGTAAACGGAGCTATGGTCATCTTATCTTTGTGACATGACCGACAAGTTTCACAAGATGTAAATTCAAACTGATTTAAATATGCATCTAAATGTAACTTTGCTAGTTGGGTCGCATTGATATGACTTAGTCTATAATGCCTCAAGAAGGATTCGTTCATTTCTGAACTCTTCCTCTTGTGTGTGTTCTGTACGTTAGGAACTGTGGTTTGATTTAGAATGTATATGTTTTTAGATAACGTGCCTGAACCGATCAACTTTTGATATAGGAAATGTTCAAAACATTATCCAACAATACAAAATTATATTCTTCTTTAATAAATAAAGAGATTAATATGATGTTGTATATCAGGTTCGGTATCTAATAACATTCGTTCAGAATCAATGTATTTGGTAATACAGGGTGATAACTGCCAACATCTTGGCTGCAACAATTGCACCATTTTCAACTCTTGAAACTTATCACCCGTTCTCAGTTCTCTACCTATCTGTAGCCCATGTAACAGATTACATATATGGGATCCTGATCCGGTATCAAATACGCAGGACGTAGAGGATATTGAGAAACAGTTCTTTGTAATGAACACACCCGAAGGAGACGCATCATCATGCATTTTCTTCGTTTGGGCAGCATGGGAATCATGGTGTTCCCCTATTTCCTGCTCGATCTTATAACAATTATAAGTTGGAGCGGGACCAACGTTCCCCAGCTCAGTATAACAAGCAGATTCGGTCAATACATCCATATTATTATCTTGATTAAGGCGTGACATGGTCGCTACCTGGAGAGAGAGAGAAGAAAACACTCTGCATGCGCTCTTGCAAGATTAGATTGGTTATATATTTTATCTAATCGGGATGGCTCCCACTGTTTTTATCAAATCTTCCTTCAAACCTTAAAAGGAAAGACTAGCCGGGATTAATTACACTCTACAAGTTCGCCAATATTTCAACCAGGCCAGTGTCGGTACTTTGAGGGAGGTTCCCCGTGCTTTCGCACGGACATAATTAAAATAAATCTCATTTTCCCAGGGGCGTAACCCCGTTGACACCTTTCTAGACACCTACTTGATCGGCTAATTGTAAAGTACAAAACTCTCCCAGGAGTAACAATTACTCGCAGTGGATATCAGGATCCAACTATCTCATAGAAGGTATGCAATCTCATTACAAATTTCAACACTTGAAACTCCCGATAATATTTTTTACCCCTAGTACTTATGACCTTGGCTATGGTCAACAAATCATAAGTACTAGTCAAGTTCTACCCGTCATTTCGTGATTAATTAGACCAACCCACATGACTCTTAGCTAAGGTCAACAAAGTCACATGACTGTCCTAACTATTCGCATCATATGCTGTGTAAGAAGACAACACTTATCTACCGTACACTACGCCTCGGCTATGGTCGACAAACGTAGTACGAATACTAAGTACTCTACTTCCTAAAATGACGGAGGGCTGCGAATGGTTTTTAAGAAAACCTTTAACGCTTTGAACTTGATATCGTTGCAGAATCAAAAGGTTTTAAATGGAGTGTTTTTTAGGCTTTTGCTAGTTTCGCTAAAGAGGTCACTCCTGGTGAAGGGATCTCGGCTCTTTCCTCGTCGAATGAGGTGCAGGATATTCACAATACCACTATGCAAAGCAAGAACTAGAAAAGCAGTCAAAATACAAACCGAAGGTTGTAGCATCTGCTAATTATTGCTAAAGAGGTCACTCCCGGTGAAGGGATCTCGGCTCTTTCCTTATCGAATAAGGTGCTGGATGTTCTACAAGGAACACCGCTATGCAAAGCAACAACTAGAGCTACGCAATTTTTGAAATTCGATTCCACAACATCTTTTAGGTTTATTTTTCTTTCATTAATCTCATTAATGAATGTCCCATCATTTAAGTCACCTAAACATCACAGATAAATACAACGTACGCTTATGTCATCCGCATTCGCCTCGATGTCCCGTTATGCACCGTTAGATTAGGTAACTAACGGCATAGCGGGGTAGGGCTAGTGCGGGTGTAAAACATAAGCAATGTCTATAAAATATATCATATATACTATATATACAGTATCTAACTGAACATATCACATGATCACATCACAGATAACGCAGCAGAAAACAACATATGAAATATTGGATATACTAGGATGTCCGTGTTTTATTTTGAGCATATATAAAACACGGATTCCACGGTCGTGATGAATAGCCAAACCCACATCCCAAGACCCCTACGAGAGCGGCAAGAAACCCTACCAATTCTAGAGTTAGGAGACCTGGACTCGACTCCTCGAGATGGTCTCCCACTGGACCCTAGAACCTGGTTACTTGTGCTCTCCTCCTTGGTTCTATCCTAATGCGGAAAAGTAAATAATATACATCAACGGTGACATCTTCCTCAACCCGGAAGTGCCCCAATAAAAGAATATTACATACAAGTTTTTACATGAATGAAAATGAAAAACACTCATCTCACATAAAAAACCCCGGCTATTCAAACACGACGATCCAATATAACATATCCAGCAACACATAACATCACATGTCAACAACATAAGTAAATATGCGTATCCTAATTGTCGTTGAAGTATAGCAACAAAACCGGCGATACCCCACATATTACACTTACGGTCGCAGAAAAGAAAGCGAAAAACTACAACAATTGGAATCCGCAACGACCTTAGACATCATAAACCCGTAATATCTCATATTGCGGATTTCAAGCCTAACAAATGAATTCCTTAGATATCGCATGCCTAACAATTATAAACCCCGCATTTTAGTCTCGATATTGAAAACACTTTCCAATAATCAGTCGGGCAATTCAACAAGATTCCCGATATCCCGATTGAATGCTCGTCGGAAACTTTAGTAGACGGCCGCACCCCCCGATACCGACGACAAAGTGCACTTAGGCGGAACACCACAACCGCGAGCACCCAGACGGATGCTTTTTGGCAACGGAGTTCTCCTACAGTCACTTGGTCGGGGATATGGGGCGTGGCTATCTAGTAATGTTACCCACCGAGTATCCGAATACACAAAGTGATTGCGACGGATTTTTGATCACATCAAAATCCCGTGGCAACCAATCAAATGAGACTAAATTGCTAGACTTATAAAATTCAAATGTTGTTGATTCCAAATATTGTATCACAATATACTAGACTATGTTTAAACATTTCAATCGAATCAACCAATCCCCACAACTCCCAATGAGCTCAACACTTGAGCGAAGTTAAAGTATCCAAAATGTGCTACAGTACCTATGATCCAGCCATAGAAGGGGTAAACCAATGCCTCACCTATGACACCGCGGAACCACGGCAAACCCTAATGTTCAAACCGCGGTTCCGAGGGCACAAAATCGAGTTAAGGTTTATATGTTCTTCTAGAGGGTCCATAGAGTTACTTGCACGAACATTGAATATAATTAACTTAGAAAAATTCCAACTATTGGAAATTTCAGAGGGGGTTATGGGGCTCTGTTTGAAATTCTTTCGAAGTGTTAAACATAGCCTAGGTTACCAATTACAATGCTAAAATATACGACTACGAAATACTCCGCAAAGAGTCTATAACACAATTATCATCACATGAAAATCTGGACTAAACAAACAATACCAGAAACCCCAGAACAAGAGCAGAAGAGCACAGGTGCAATACGAGAAGGGAAAGAGCCAGTACGGTCGGCGTCGCCGGAAATTGATGCCCTGTCGCCGGTTTTTGTCCGAGATTCCCTCCTTGTATTTCACCTGTGTTCATAGAATACCCTAAATTCCACTCTGCAGTTGCTGAAATAATTTTTAGACTACTTTTAAAAAAAATTCCAGAGAGCAAATTCAAGGTTCTAAAATCGTATTTTTACGGAGTTTTTCGGTTTCGCATTGTAACATCATCTAAGTTTCTAGTTAGGCTCTGATACCATGTTGGGATTCTTAGCACCTAGCCTAGGGTTTTCAAGCATCACACATGCCATAACAAAAATTTTAGGGTGTGCTAAGCAATCTAACTACGAATCGAACTAGAAAACTAGGGTAACAAAATAGTAATCTACCATTTGAAATAGAAGTGAATGAAAATACAACCTTTGTGATCCGGTCCTTCACTTCTAAAGCTCCGTGTTGACGTCCCTTCGCTGCGATCATCGTAATCCCGAACTCTAGTGATGGTTTCCTTGGAGAAATGAACGGGCTAGCTCGTTGACTTCGAGGTCGAAGATGATCTACGTCGAGGAGACTCAAACTCAAGCTCCATCTTCACTAGGTCAAGAACTTTATGAAGAGACACCCTAAACTAAATGGCAAGTAGTAGACGATGATGAAATATGAAATGGGTTCACTTTAGATTTTGATTTCTCACTTTATTTTTTCACTTTAAAAATTCTAGCAAGCTTTTCTTCTTGATGAAGAAGAAGAAGAAGAATGAAAAGAATGAAAAAATAAAAGAATAATAAGTGAAGTTTATCATAATGCAACCATGGGTGAGTGATTGATCTTCAAATTCGATGTGTCGTGTTTAGAAAAGTGTAAAGATCACAACCAAAGAAATTTGTAAACCGCAATCAATAACGGTGTCAATTGTAGCTTCGTTAGCGAGTGCGGATCGTCCACAGGGAAAGTGAGATTTGATCGTTATTGTTTTAGTTGAGATAAAAATTAAAAGATAAAAGAAATTGCAATAAAATTGATTCAAGATTTGTAAATTTTTATTTCAAGAACTTAAAGAATGATCTAGAATCAAGAATCAATAGTTGTCCCAAATTGTTTTGATTTATCAAGATAATGAAGAATAGCTTGTAGGATTCGATTGAGTTAATAGTTAATGATGAATCTAATAATTCCTAATCTTATCTACTGATAATTTGTAACTAGATTGATAATTATGATGAAGATTAGGGATCTCTTGAAGAAACTAGGGTTTCTTCTTCTATCCCTTGTCTTTTCAATCATGATCATTCGGATCTAGCCTTTAGTAAAGAAAATCATCAATCGTTTGATCCCTAATTTGCAACGAAATTCACAAGAATGTGATCTCGATCCAAATTAGGTCATTGATGATTCTTTTTCCTAAAGTTCACAAATCTCGTAAGACTTAAAAGTAGTATTAAGGTTTGATCATCATTAGATCTATCAATTCTCTTGAATCTTCCACAAGCGGAGATTTCATTCACACATCATGAAAATCAATGAATCAAAGATCAAGAAATTTCATAACGCAAGAATGTAAAGAAAGCAAGAATTTCAATTATCACCTTTATTAAATCGACGACTAATTACACATTCCCTCAATTCGAGGTTACAAGATGTTGCTCTCGATCGCTCCTTTTGAAGAGGTGACTAGATCCGTCGAAGTTCGCTCCGCTTGATCTCCGTGAGTCGCGGATCGCCTTGGATCTCTTGCTCGGATGAAGATTGGCCTCGCGGATAAAGGATCAATGGTTGTTTGCTTGATTTGCTTCTAAAAATGATCTTGATTTGGCTTTGGATTTGAATTTGGGCTAGGGTTTTGATTTACAAGTTGTGTCACTCAACTTGTGGAAATTTTGGCTCAATTTTCAACCCTAATTTTGTGTATCAATTAATGAACAACCCAAAACCCTAGATCTAGATCTAATTTTATAACCACCTCATTTGAATCTTCCCTCCAAAGCTAGGTTGTTAGAGAGAGCTTTCTAGAATGAGTTTGTTAGAGGGAATATTATAGAATGAGGTTGTTACAAAGAAGATTCTAGAGTGAGTTTGTTAAGCCGAGCCTTCTAGATAAAGCCACGTGCTATTTTGGAGTCTTCTGGAAGCTTGGCCGTTACGATGAAGCCACGTGGAGAATTCTGAGGTGCTGATGTGTCCATCAAGCCGTAGATCCGCGGCGGATATGCCAACTTGGCCGTGGATCCGCGGCCAAGTGAGGAGCTCTCTGCTTCAATTTTACAGGGAGTACTTCTCTTGGTATTTGGGTCATTATGGAATGTCTGGAATATTTTTATACTTTCTTGTTCACTGCCAGATTACAAGTCTTGGACTTGGCGTATTTTTATCAGCACTTTTAGCAGTTCCGGTTCTTTTTCCTGGAATTTTCTGCACACAATCTCGAGACAAGTGTTGCGATATAAAAAGATCATGCGTGCAATAATAAACATTCAATTTCCCTCAAAATGCCGGTTATAATGTATAACACAAGTTATTTGGTATTTTACCGACAATTTGCTAATATGTGTTATATTCATACCGAACACCTTTAGATGATTGCAAATAGTAAGGAAATTGATGTGTTAAAAATGCAATATTTTCGACTGATCAAATTCCCCCAAACTTAGTTTTGATCGTCTCAAGCAAACTTATTTTATTTATAAGAGAATGAGAAAATAAAGAAAAAGAAAAACTAACTAGCACGCTTTCGTAGGCAACACGATTGCACTGAGCACGTGCAACAAACCTTTAAACCTCTAGGTGTCCCTAATAGGAGGAGTGTTGTCTCCTGAGGGTTTTCAGTGGATTGCACTCACAAAATCCCATAATAAAAGGAAGACCGTGAAAGTTAGATATAAAGATAAGAATTGTAAAAGAAAGACTTTGAAGATTAGAGTTTCCAACTAATACTAGCTTTTCAGTTGTCATGAGCCCTATCTTAATAGTCATGAAAAGATGTTAGAAATCGCATCATCCCACAATAAAACATCGTCTTTATTCTTCATTCTTACCTTTCATCCAAACATCGATCAAATACCCCTACGTGTGTGTAAAAGACATCCCTACACTCGGAGAATTCAATTCAAGCTATCATACTCTTTTCCATCACCTCAGTACTTTTTAATCAATGAATATTTAGATGAGATTGCTCACACATTTTTCATGCGACCGTTAATACTTCTTGAGGTACTAACTGACCGATTACTCATGTGCTTGCTTATTAGGTGTATTAGTATTTTCCTCGTCTTGCACCACCTAAGGCTTAGCAGTGACTCCCAGACCAGTTGGTCTAAGGCACTAGGTGATGAAGCACCTTTGCTATATTTTTTTATTGTTGCCTTGGTGATAACAAAACCAGTGTTCATTTTTTTCTTAACACCATTTTATATTTTATTCAATTTTTTTATTTCCTTCATACTTTGGCTTTTAGACAAGAGCATTTCAAGGTATCCTCTACTATCCCAAGTTTCAAGACGTGTGTAAGTGCGTATAGTAAGGTATCAACGTTCAAATGTTTGGCTTTCAGAATAGGAACTATTTTTCAGACTTATTTTTATCCTCAGATTAGTGACTTCTTTCATCTTATAACCCTTGGGACAACGGCTCATAACTACTTATTACTAGTTTTTTTTAAGAAAACTTCTAATTTTCTTGGTTTTCTTAAATTTTTCCAACCTTTTGGATGTAATTTTTCACTATCTAATCTTTTATTATCTTATTTATGTACAATTTTTTTTTAATGTTCTGTACTTATGCAAAGTATGATGCAAAGAATGCGCAAATAAGCACAAACCTCCCCCAAACTTGTTTTCAAAAGTGTCCTCACTGTTGCCTTCTGCTAAAGTTCAAAAACCTGTAAGCCTGGGAGGAAATTTATTAACGGGGGCAAAAAAAATATGATCGTGAAAATCCTCCCCCAAACTTATTTTTGGCTCACAATTTTTGAGTAAAAATTTTCTATTCTGGAGCCAGATTATCCCTCCCCAAACTTGAGTTAAACAATGTTAAGCTTTGAAAATCACAAGAGGGGGTCAAAGTTATTGGTCGATGCCAAGTTTTGCAAAGACCGAAAGTCATCACCAACCATTCGAAGATTTTATCAGTGTAATGCACCGGTTGGTGGAAGAAAAGAGCTAAGAAGTGGCGAAAAGATAAGTGGTGTGAAAGAATGTGTTTGCGCCTCATTTTGGAGAGACGACACGGTGATTATGATGGATTACTCGCATTCTCTTTATAGTCCAGAAGAGGGGGTGGAGGTTCACATTCTTCGTTTTGGAGACGATTCATCTCAACACCCGTGTTTGCTAAAAATGCAAGTTCATCGGCGAAAATTTCCTCAAATCTCTCATTGATACCCCGAAGAATATTGTCATCAAAAAGCGCGGGGTGATCTTCAGACTCTAAAAACGGTTCATAATCAGTGTTAGTTGTTGAGCCGGACAACTCGGTGGAAGAGTCCGTATGTGTATGATACATAGTTGGGTCAAACAACAACATATGAAAAGAGTCTAGATCAATATCATGAGGCTGATCAAATTTGCTGCTGTCGACATCCATTAATTCGACAGAACATACTCGAGCATGAGGATCGGAGGGTTGACTTCCCAACTTGTAAATGTTGAGCTCAATTGACCTATTCCCAAAAGATAGGTTCATAGAGTTGTTGGATATATGTATGCCCTAGAGGCCATTATGTGATAGTGGATATATTTATACATGTATATATATATATATTCAGTGTACATTCTTGCTCGACATGATAGTATGCTATCTGGTTCTTCTTTATCTGACATGTTGATTTGATCATGCTTTTACTCATTCACACATGTTGATAAAGCCCTGAGGATATTGGCTTGACTACAGTGATTATGATAGAGATCATACTAGTGGGACATCTGTAGTTTATAAGCATATCTTGAAATGTCCCTAGTCGTAGGTGTATCGAGACGGGGCATCGATATACCAGAGTAGACTAGCGTATATGATACTAGACCCATATGATGGGCGATGGATGTTCCCACATTCATCGATGTTTGACATCGAGATCGTATACGGGTGCTCAGTGGTGACTGGGTACACTGGACGGACTCGCCGAGAACTCCTATATGGAATTATATCTATCGTCGGATAGCAGTTCTCAGGTGACACTGGTGCAGGTTAGTCTGTAGACCCGAGATCGTCATAGAGTCTTGTGTGTTCTTCCACTGTACTTTGATTACCACCCTACCACGGCTCTACTGAGTCGTGCAAACAGGTGGCCGTTGGGTACAGTCCCGAGACACACGAAGGCGATGAGCGATAGGAGGGGTTTCGTCTCTCCCGGTATTGGGAGTTGATGTTGTGCTGAGCTCAACTGGCTATATCAGTAAGTCCCTGGCCAGGGCTGTTGAGATTTGCTGATAAGTGTTATCAGTAGTTTCTCAATCTGTTATAGACCTTTCATTGGCACAACTTATTGAGTTATTGGGGTCGGCGTTACCGTCCCTAGACTCGATATGCAGCATATCTGACGAAGAGACGGGACTGTACGGTAGTGTTGCCGATTGGCTCGACGGGAGTTGTAGCAGGTTCGCTTGTTTTCCTCTGATCGCTCAATACCCGGGTGGCCATTACGTTTAGCTGACCGCTTGCGGCTTGGGGGTGCTTGATATGATCATCACCCACTGCCGGCGTATTGACGAGTCTTAGAGTCCCACAAAGGAGTTACCTAGTCCAGGCGAAACGTTGTGGTGCGCATATGCGATATGCGCATGGACCCGGTTAAAATGCGCGTATGAGATACCGTATATTAATCGGGCGGCTTGCTTTTGGTTAGGTCGTATGTGATATGACCGGATTGCTAAATCAAGTGTTGATTTATCATTTGACCATTATTTTCTCACTAGAAATCCTTTCTTGTCCTTTTAGATGCATGCATGCATGTATGCATTCATTCTTGTTCATGCACATATGGATGTGCATGCACACATACATACATACATCATTCTATCATGGTTGTATATATATAGAAGATGGTGGCAATATAAGACTCACACCTTATGATTATATATGGATTTTTATTTGTATTTGTGTTAAAACAAAAGAAAAAGAAAAAGGTTAATTCATGGTTAAGTTTCTACACTCTTCTTTGAACTAACCTTGTTCACCCACTTTTTAACTATGGGTTAACTTTCCTTTTTTTGTTTTAACTCAAATACAATAATATCTTTATTATGTAACCATGGTTTGAGATGAAGAGTGGAAAAATATATATACTTATATTTTCCATTTTTCAAGTGAGATTATCATTTCTCTTGTTTCTAAAAAGCCATCATCTTCTTCTGCCTTGCTCTTTTGCTCTCTAGATTTCTCAAGTGAGAAAAATACTCACCAAGTTAGGATTTTGAAGTGAGAAAAGTAACCACAACACCATTCTACACTAGTCTTGCCCATTAGTGGAGAGTGTTAGCTTCCATTTTCTTTTCTTGATCTTGCGAAGTTACAAGCTTGGACAAAGCGGACTCCGGGTGGATCATCGTGGACCTACAAGAGTTCAAGCGGACCTTTTCCAAACCCTAAGTAGCCGAGGAGTCTAGCGTAGGGAGCTACAAAGGTTGTACTCTCAAAACCCTATCCTTTTCTACTTGTGTTGTTGTCTTGTTTAAGAAACCCTAAAATTCTAGTGATGATTCTTTGCATGTTCACTTAGCACTTTAAAAATTTAATTTTGAGACATGTGATGCTTCCAAACCCTTCATGAGGTGCTAGGTAAACCTAACATTGGTATCAGAGCCGACCTAGAACTTTAGGCGACATTTTAACGAAGTTAAAACTCCGATCGAACCAAAATACGGACTTTTAGAACACTCTCTGGACATTTTTTCAAACTGTGGTTTTTCCAGAATTAAAAATATGTAAAAAATTCAGCAGGGTATTCTAAGAAACCCTGTAAAAAACGAAGCCCTAATTCCAAAATCCCACCGCGGAACCGCGGCCAAAGCTTGCTTGGGCCGCGGCTCTGCGGCCGTAAGGATGAATTAAGCCCTCGTTTTTGTACAGTGTTCTTATTTCCTGCTTATAAATGTTTTTAGGTATTTTTAATCTGGTTTCAATGATAGATGTTCTGGAGATTGTTTTGGATTCTATGATTCGATCGGAATTTCAATTTCGTGCTTTTTTTCCGGGTAACTTATAAAGTATTAAAAAGTTCGAACGAGTATCATTAACTCACTTTTTCACGGGGTTTAAATCTTTCGGAAATACATGCAAGTTTTGTGGTGGACCCTCTAGAAGGCAACAAACCTTAACTCGATTATGTGACCGTCTTGAACTGCCTTTTGAACCTTAGGGTTTGAGGCAGTACGGCGTGCCACATGTGAGGCGTTGGCTTGACCCTTCTACGGCTGGACCGCTACTACTGTGACACATTCCGGGTTTTTTGAACTCCGCTCAAGTGTTGAGCTTTAGGAAATTTTGGGTATTTGATTATTCGATCGAAATGTTTAATACTGTTTTTCATACCATAATACTGCATTATTGTATTCCCCATTCTTATTCGTTTTATAAATAAACAGGTGCTTTTGACGCATGTCTGCTACATATTACAGGATACAGGTTCTTGGAGCGAAAACAGTGAAAAAGACAAAAGTTGATACGAAAGAGGGACTTTTGACCAACAAGTAGAAGGATCCTAGTCTAGCCTAAACGAATAACATTTCACAGAGGTACAAGGCAATGCAAGGTCCAAAATGTCAAGTGAACGGTTAAAAGACCAGTACAAGTTTTCACTGAAGATCTGGAGAAGGACCAGAAGCCAAAAGGAGAAAAGAAATAAAGAAATAAAAAGCCCAAGAAGCATAGAAGAAAACCCAAAATTTTCCAGACACAACTCCCTAGTTTGAACCGCGGCCAAACCCAGGCTGGGACCACGGTTCCGTGGCCATCTGCTGCACGTGTCGGTGCAGAATTTTCCTGGCGGTGCGTTGGTGCGTTGGTTGGGATTTTTAGGGGGTAATTTTGTAATCGCACATGTGCGAGTCCTGTAACCTTAATTTCCCTATTTCCCTATAAAATTGTATTCTAAAGATTGTATTAGGGATGCCTCCCTTCATTAATAAATTTTAAAATTCTTTTGGAGAGCATCGGTGCCTCTTTTTATTTCATGAATTCAGATCTGACAACCCTGTGTTGATGTTTGGATAGAGCCATTTGTAAGTAGTTTTATTTAATTGCTCTAGTTTAGATTTTAATTCCTTGCCTTAGATGTTAGCTTTGGGGAAGGCTTTTGAGAGATGAGATCTCTCATCCCTTTCTTACCCATCATATATAATTAATAGGACTCCATGCATACACGCACACACCGCGCCCTACGGCACCCTACCCACGAGGTAACGGTGAAACCGTAGTATAAAGGCCCGGACATGCATGACTTCCATGAAAGTTAGAGCAATTAGTAGGAAATGACGGACAAGGATCTAGAGGAAGAAACTTCGTTTCTTCCCAATCATCCTAATCCCCTTTACTAATAATTGTTATAGCTTCTAAAAAGACTTAATTGAGGGCATTGAAAGAGGTGTGAATATTAATCTTATCAAACTCACCTTAGACCTAATCCTAGCAAGTTTCTTGATCATCGTACAACTTAGTTTTTAGATTCAATTAAAAGACCAAACAACCATTGGAATTAGCTCGTAAGAACACTTAGGAAAATTACACATCCCTGTGGACCGACCCGTATTCACCGGCTAGCTGCAAAACGACGCCGTTTCTAATTGCGGTAAAATATTTTTGGTGATCGTAAAATCTCTTTCAATCAAATGGCGCCGTTGCCGGGGATGGCGTAAAATTTCTTTTGTGTAAATTCGGGTTGATATAAATCTTAAAAATCATAAAAATCTGAAAATAGAAAAAGTACCAAAAAAATTATCAATTTTTATCTGTTTGAAGGGTTTATTGTTTGAATCTTGCAGGAACAGCGAAGAATCTCGGATCTGGAAGTTTACAGAAGGTGAGAAAGAAAAAGATACATCAAAACAGAGAAGGATTGAAAACACAGAACAGCAGAAGAATTTCGGAGAGCTGAAGCTTTCATCATACCGCGGAACCGCGGCTTTACAGAGCTCCAGACCGCGGAAACGCGGTCGCCATGTGGCAGAATCGCGAAAATTTTGCATGGTTCGTTCCCTCCTTCTCCCCTCTGCAACCAACAATATATCCTTTTGCGAAATTTTCTGCAGGATTTCTTTGCGCTAAAAATCTTCTTCCCCCTTCTAAATAACAGATTTTCTGCAGGTTTCTTTGCGCCGCGCTAAAAATAATTGATTGCAAGTGAATTTACTGTTTTTGCATATTTTAATCGGACTTTAAAGGGCTATTGACCAAACTCAGATTGGGTGGGGATTTCATCACCCTTCCCAGGACCCCAGAAAGCACTTAAAGCATTTGCATTGACCACTCTTAATTAAAAAATACTAGACTCAGCCCTAAGGACTTCGAGCTCAATAGGACAAAGGACTAGTTATAGGCATCGACCGTTTATCCTAACCTGACTTTGCGGTGTCTAGGCAAGTGTGTCAAAGGCTAGTGGTTTTTAATTAGGCCCACTACTGTGGTTCCTTTCCACTTACCTGGCACTTACCTGGCCGCAATTGGCGGTGAAGAGGCGGTTTGAGGTCCTATTTCTAACCCTAGTTAGGAGCTGTCTAGCCGACCTAGGTGACCCTAGATCTAGGCCTGATTGTGCATGTGTGGTTGATCGTATTTGTGTCACAAGTCTCTTGTCAAAATTTTTTTGCAAAAATCTCACATAAAAAAAGAAAAAGAAAAATAAACTTTTCAAAACTTGCAACTTGTCGCTAAAGAAATCTTGCAACTCACTTACACCACTTCCTTTCATTGACGTTATCTTACCTCCACATTTTGTCTTTCATTTTTTTCTGACTACACTAACCCTTTAGTGTATGTCACTTTGGACTAAGGATACTAGCGCCCGATTAGTCCGTGTTTCGTTGGTACCGACTGACGAACCTTTCGACACCGAAGTCGAAATTCCGTCCACTTTCTTACCTCCACCTTCAAATTCTTCCTCCGAAGGCATGTCGGGATTCAACCCCAACAATACCTTACCGACGGGAATGATTCCACCTCCGTTAGGTGTGAATAACCCGAATCAACCGCCTGTTGAAGCGCCCGCACGAGTCGCGCTCCAGGATCTCTTCTACCCTGTCCGCACTTCTTTACCTACCTGTCTTTCACCCCCACCGGCAAATGGGGACAATTTTGAAATAAAACCACATTTCATCAATATGCTGCCAAAATTTCACGGTTTGGAATCAGAAGATGCGTATATTTTTATTAATAAATTCCAAAATGTTTGCGCTATGATGAAAACGACCCAATTATGTGATGACGCTATAAGGCTAAGGGTCATTCCTTTCACCTTATGTGACCTAGCCGAGAAGTGGCTATACAGCACAGCATCATATTCCATTAGAAATTGGGACGAGTTTGTGAAAGATTTTCTTAAAAAGTTCTATCCTCATCACAAAACTGCTAGAATCCGCAATAAGATTATACAATTTTCACAGCTTCCTTCCGAACCATTTTGGAAGTGTTTTGAGAGATTTAAAGACCTACTCGTTCAATGCCCTCATCATGGGATCGAAAGTTGGCAACTTTGCCAAACATTATACGAGGGATTGAACTCGGCAACGAAGCAGTTGCTAGAAACCATCTGTCAAGGTCACTTTCTCTCCAAATCTAGTGAGGAAGCGTGGCAGTTTCTTGAGGATCTTAGTGAACAAACAATTCAGTGGGAGAGCTCCAAGACCACATCATCTTCTTCTAGTGGTCAATCTAGGGCAGGCATACATCAAGTAGAGATGTCAATTTCTATGAAGGCCGAGATGGCCGCTCTTACGAAAAAGCTAGAAGCGATTGAGACCAAAATCTCGTCGCCTTCTCCTGCCCCTGTTATGCCTCCGCGAACTGTGTGTGCTTGTTGTTCGGCTCCATCACACTTAACCGAAGAGTGTCCTTACAATGCATCTACTCAAGGACATGATCAAGTCAATGCAGCCTTTCAGCAACGACAAAGAAACGATCCATACTCTTCTATATATAATCCAGGTTGGAGGAGTCACCCAAATTTCGCTTGGAACCAAAATCAACAATTCCAAGGAAATAATAAATTTCAAGGGCCTCCCCCACAACAACAACAAGCACCTCCACAAACTCAATTTCAACAGCAACCTTTTCAACAGCAACCTTACCCTAATCAAGTGAACAATTTTGTGCCTAACAATTCTTACCAGCCAAACAATTTTGTTCAACCTAATAATGACAAGGTTACTTCGCTCGAAAGAAGTCTAGATGCGTTTCTAAAGCATTCTACACAATCTACAGCAAGATTAGAGACTTCTATTCAATCTTTGGTGCAAAACAATACCTCACACGATCAAAGCATCAAATCTATCGAGGCACAAATTGCACAACTCAATGCAGCATTGAGCGAGCGAGAAAAAGGAAAGCTCCCATCTCAACCACTGCCCAATCCCGGTCACGCACATGCTGCATATCAACAGCAAAATCATAACGTAAACGCTGTGACCACGTTGAGATCCGGGAAGGTGTTGCAAAACAATGTGGGTATTAACCATGACACCCCTGTCGGTGGTTCTTCTTCTTCACCTTCTTCTTCTTCGTTAGAACCTATTCTCCATCCTTCACATGGCTTTACTTCTTCTAGCTCGAACGGACCCACTTCTCACAACACGAACACATCTACACGGGAATCCGTTCCAACTCAACAATCTGATCCGCAAAAATTGGACTCAACAACCTTTCCAAATGTACCTTTTCCAAACCGGTTGAGATCCAATAAACCAACTCCACAGATGGAGAAGATTGTAGAGTTGTTCAAACAGGTCAGCATAAATATCCCTCTTTTGGATGCAATCCAACAAGTTCCTTAATATGCAAAAATCTTAAAGGACTTATGCACCAAAAAGAGGAAGACACAAGTACCAAAGAAAGTTTTTGTGGCTAGTGCTATTAGTGATGCTATTGTAAACTCTTTACCCCCAAAGCAAAAGGACCCCGGTTGTCCTACTATTTCGATAACAATTGGGGACAAAAACATCAATAGAGCACTATTAGATCTTGGTGCTAGTGTCAATTTGCTACCTTATTATGTGTACGAGCAATTAGGCGTTGGAGAGCTTAAGCCCACTCACTGCACTCTCTAAATGGCCGACCGATCAATCACCCATCCTAGGGGAGAGTTGGAGGATGTGTTAATTAGAGTTGGGGATTTCATTTTCCCCGTAGACTTTATTGTTATGGATACACAACCTGTCGCTAACCCCCGGAGTCAAATTCCGGTGATACTTGGTCGACCATTCCTGGCGACGTCTAACGCAGTGATCAATTGTCGTAACGGTTCAATGAATCTATCTTTTGGCAATATGACAATTGAACTCAACATATTTAAGTTGGGAAATCAGCCTGCCGAGCCTAATGCTAGCGTACTTGATGTTTGCTCGATCAATGATATCGCGGAGGAGGACTGTGAGTTCGAAATTTTTTTGTTCGATCACAGCAATGTTGACGCCACTAGTGCGTTCCTCCTAGAATCCGACACAGCTTTCACTGCGGATAACGATTATGAGTGTTTCACCTTTGTAGAAGAATCTGAAGACTCACCACCCGAGCTTGAGTCTTTTGCTTTTTCGGATGAGTTAGTTGAACCATCCGACTCGGTTGCGTACACTCGATTTGAACCTTTGATGGAATCCTTCGAGTTTGAAACAATTACTCCATTGTTACCATCTATTGTTTCACCTCCTAAACTCGAACTAAAGCTTTTGCCGTCGCACCTAAAATATGCTTATCTAGGTGATAATGAGACTTTACCCGTTATCATATCGGCCTCTCTCGCTCTTAAGCAAGAGAAGGCCCTTTTAATGGTCTTAGAGAATAATCGGCAAGCTTTTGGCTGGTCTATGGCGGACATCAAGGGGATTAGTCCCCTCATTGTTGAACATCATATACACTTGATGGATGATGCCAAGCAGGCAAGGGATCCACAAAGACGCTTCAACCCCATTATGAAAGAGGCTGTTAAAAAGGAGAATGTTAAATGTCTTGATAGTGGTATCATCACCCTATCTCGGATAGCCAATGGGTTAGCCCCATTCACGTCGTACCAAAGAAATCGGGCATCACGGTCATTACCAATGAGGCAAATGAGTTAATTCCCACTCGCACCCAAACGGGGTGGCAAGTTTGTATCGACTATAGAAAACTCAACGCCGCGACAAGAAAGGACCACTTTCCTTTGCCATTCATTGACCAAATGCTAGAACGATTGGCGGGGCACGAGTTCTACTGCTTTTTAGATGGCTATTCCGGTTATAACCAAGTCCCCATAGCCAAAGAGGATCAAGACAAGACTACATTTACTTGTCCCTTTGGCACTTTTGCTTATCGTCGCATACCCTTTGGGTTATGCAATGCTCCCGCTGCATTTCAGCGGTGTATGATGGGGATCTTTTCAGACATGGTTGAAAAGTTCTTGGAGATCCTTATGGATGATTTCTCCATTTTTGGTGACTCCTTCGACGAGTGTTTACGACATCTTGACGCTGTTCTTACCCGCTGTAGGGATAAGAACCTGACTTTGAATTGGGAGAAGTGCCATTTTATGGTACGAGAGGGCATTGTCTTAGGACATGTCATCTCGCAAAACGGCATAGAGGTTGATAGAGCCAAATTTGAAGTCATCTCTAATCTTCCTCCTCCTAAATGCGTTAAAGACATTCGAGCTTTCCTTGGCCACGCCGGATTTTATAGACGGTTCATCAAGGAATTTAGCAAGATTGCTAGACCCTTGACTCTCTTATTGGCCAAAGACACAACATTTGATTTCGACTCAACTTGCATGGAAGCATTCGAGTCTTTGAAACACTCTCTCATTTCTGCGCCCATTCTTTCATCTCCAGACTGGACGCAACCTTTCGAAATTATGTGCGACGCATCAGATTTTGCCATTGGTGCTGTCCTTAGACAACATATTAACAAGATGCCGCACGTGATTTACTACGCTAGCCGTACATTAAATGAGGCTCAACTAAACTACACAACAACAGAAAAGGAGTTTTTAGCAGTTGTGTTTGCACTTGAAAAATTTCGGCCTTATTTAATCGGCTCTCCAGTTATTGTGTATACGGATCATTCAGCTCTTCGCCACCTTTTTGCGAAGAAGGATGCAAAATTAAGGCTAATACGTTGGATCCTCCTGCTACAAGAGTTTGACCTTGTCATAAAGGACAAAAAAGGATGTGAAAACGTAGTGGCCGATCACCTTTCACGACTTCCTTCTTCGCCCACACTTGAACTTCCTATCACTGATGCTTTTCCCGATGAGCAACTCTTGACCGTTTCTTGCGAACCATGGTTCGCTGATATAGTAAACTACTTGGCCACCGGCTTGATACCTAACGATTGGTCGAAACAGGATAAACTTCGATTCTTATCCCAAGCAAAGCATTTTTACTGGGATGAACCTTATCTTTTTAAATACTGTTCCGACCAAATCATTCGTCGGTGTGTACCAGAAAACGAGTTTAAGAGTGTGTTGTCTTATTGCCACGATCAAGCATGTGGCGGGCACTTTGGCCCAAAGAAGACGGCCGAAAAAATCTTGCAGTGTGGTTTCTATTGGCCACGACTTTTCAAGGATGCATATGAATACTGCAAGACATGCTCCCGGTGCCAACACTTGGGCCGGATATCGCGGAGAAACGAAATGCCGCTCCAACCAATTTTGGTTGTCGATGTTTTTGATGTTTGGGGTATAGACTTCATGGGACCATTTCCCAATTCTTTTGGAAATGTTTATATTCTGTTGGCTCTTGACTACGTTTCAAAGTGGGTTGAGGCTGTGCCTAGCCGAACGAACGACAACAAGGTCGCGGTTTGATTTCTTAAAGAACACATCTTTTCTCGATTTAGGCACCCTCGAGCGATCATAAGTGATAATGGTTCTCACTTTTGCAATAGGACTTTTGAGTCCTTAATGCGCAAATATTCTATAACCCACAAGTTGTCAATGCCATACCATCCCCAAACATGTGGGCAGGCCGAGGTTTCAAATCGGCAAATAAAGTAAATCTTGGAGAAAACGGTTTCTAAAAACCGTAAGGATTGGTCACTTAAACTGATCGATGCACTATGGGCTTTCCGTACTGCATACAAGACCGATCTGGGTATGTCTCCATACCGGCTTGTTTACGGGAAGGCTTGCCACCTCCCAGTAGAGATTGAGCACAAGGCATTTTGGGCTATCAAAGCGCTAAATTTATTTTTAGGAGATGCGGGCAGCAATCGAAAGCTGCAGTTGAATGAACTAGAAGAGCTGCGGGATGAGGCATATGATAATGCCGTAATTGTGAAAAACCGAACTAAGGTGTTCCACGATAAACACCTTTTGCGAAAAGCATTTCAACCTGGTCAACAGGTTTTGCTCTATGATACTCGGTTACATTATCACCCCGGCAAGCTCCGTTCTAGATGGAAGGGACCATTTGTTGTCCGCACCGTTTATCCGCACGGTGCGGTCGATCTTGAAAATTCTGAGGACGGTACTTTATTCAAGGTTAATGGACATCGATTGAAACCGTTCCTTACGGCGAACCATTCGGAGGAGCTCCTGTTTTTGCAGGAGCCGATTTACACTGATTGATTTCCACTTTCACCCCCGAATTTCCAATCAATTTTCCAAAACTTTATTTCAAATAAGTTTGGGGGTGTGTATCATTTGTAATTTATTAATAAGCAGGACATTGCCGACATTATCGACCCTCTTGGTGCAGCATGACAGTGAGAACACTGTCCAGTTCAAGTTTGGGGGTATGCTCGGTACGTCTTCTTCCTTCGCATTCATATGTATATTTTTGCATTTGCATACTTATTTTGAAAACCCATAAAAAAATTGAAAATTTAAAAATTATAAAAATTATTGTATTCAATTTTGACCATATTTAACTAGAGTTTGACAGATAGGTTAACTGGCTTGGAACAACTAGATCTTAGACCTAGTAAATTAAAAACCCTAAAAATAACCTTCCTTAAAGATTAACGGTAGAAGGTATATGTCTTTGTAGTTTATTTAGAACTAGGCAAATTTTGAGTTCACTTTTTGGGCTAAGTTGAAATAAAGGAAAAATATTGATATTCTTATTAGAGTATAGGTTTGAAAAATAATTCCTAGCTTAAGTCTATATTCTGAAAATGTATACCCTACAAATTGCACAATCACGCACCTTGAAACTTGGAATAGTAGAAGAGACCTTGAAATGCTCTTGTCTAAAGTCCTTAGTACGAAGAAAATAAAAAAAAATGTGTGAATAAAGAAAAAAATGAACACTGGTCTTTGTGATTACTTAAGGCTGCAAAAATAGAAGAAATATTTAGCGAGGGTGCTTCATCACCTAGTGCCTTAGACCAACTGGTTTGGGAGTCACTGCTAAAAGCCTTAGGTGTTGCAAGACTAGGAATTACGCTTTAAAGTGAAAACATATCTTGTAATCGGTTGTTGGTACCTCAAGAAGTATTAACAGTCGCATGAAGGATGTGAATTCACTAGTTAATTAGTGCTTTGGACAACGGACAAGAGTATAATTGCTTGATTTGAATATCCAAGTGTAGGGGTGATTTATACACACACGTGGGGATATATGATTAGAGTTGAGATAAGAGAAAGGAATGAAGAATAGAACTTGTATCTTTAGTAGAGTTGATAGAAAAATTCCCAAGTGGAGATGGAACCTTAGAAGGAAAACTTAAGAAATGCTGAAAGCTGAGTGAGTCTATCGAACATATATAATCTGAAGTTAAATGATGAGGAAGTGTGAAGAATATGGATGGGTAATTTATGAGTCAATGATAATAGAATTCCTTGTTAGAAAACCTAATTGGAGAATTAAAGTCAATGGGCCAAATTGATAGGATTTTGTGGGTAGTATCCGCTGAAAACCCTCAGGAGACAACACTCCTCCTACTAGGGACACCTAGAGGTTTAACGGCTTGTTGCACGAGCTCAGTGCAATCGCGTTTCCCTGCGAAAGTGCGGTTAGGTTTTATCGAGAATAAAATAATAAGTTTGCTCGAGGACAAGCAAAAGATAAGTTTGGGGGTATTTGTTCATACCATAATACTGCATTATTATATTCCCCATTCTTATTCGTTTTATAAATAAACAGGTGCTTTTGACGCATGTCTGCTACATATTACAGGATACAGGTTCTTGGAGCGAAAACAGTGAAAATGACAAAAGTTGATACAAAAGAGGGACTTTTGACCAACAAGTAGAAGGATCCTAGTCTAGCCTAGACGAATAACAGTTCACAGAGGTACAAGGCAACGCAAGGTCCAAAATGTCAAGTGAACGGTTAAAAGACCAATACAAGTTTTCACTGAAGATCTGGAGAAGGACCAGAAGCCAAAAGGAGAAAAGAAATAAAGAAATAAAAAAGCCCAAGAAGCATAGAAGAAAACCCAAAATTTTCCAGACACAACTCCCTAGTTTGGCCACGGAACCGCGGCCAAACCCAGGCTGGGACCGCGGTTCCGCGGCCATCTGCTGCATGTGTCGGTGCAGAATTTTCCTGGCGGTGCGTCGGTGCGTTGGTTGGGATTTTTAGGGGGTATTTTTATAATCGCACATGTGCGAGTCCTGTAACCCTAATTTCCCTATTTCCCTATAAAATTGTATTCTAAAGATTGTATTAGGGATGCCTCTTTTCAATAAATAAAATTCAGATTCTTTAGAAGATTAAGAGCATCATTTCTTGTAAGTTCTTTTTAATTTTCTGCCATAGTTTAAAATTAATTTCTTGCCCTAGATTAATTCATTCTTTTCCCTAGCTTTCTAATTTAATTCTTGCTTTAGATAAATCATTCCTTTGCCCTAGTAATCTAGTGTAAAATCTTTTAAACTGCAGTAGGTAAGTAATCTTAAAATGGTGTTTTTAATAGATCCCCTAATGAGCGAGTAATTTCCTCGCTTGTTGGGGTTAGGAATAAGGGAGAGATTGAGAGATGAATATCTCTCATCTCTTTCAAGCCCAATAATTTGTAATAACTAGAACTTCATGCACGCATGCATGATCCGCTCCCTACGGCACCCTACCCACGAGGTAACGGTGAAACCGTAGTATAAAGGACCGGACATGCATAACTTCCATGAAGGTTAGAGCAATTAGTAGGAAAGGACGGACAGGGATTTAGAGGAAGAAACTTCGTTTCTTCCCAATCATCCTAATCCCCTTTACTAATAATTGTTATAACTTCTAAAAAGACTTAATTGAGGGCATTGAAAGAGGTGTGAATATTAATCTTATCAAACTCACCTTAGACCTAATCCTAGCAAGTTTCTTGATCATCGTACAACTTAGTTTTTAGATTCAATTAAAAGACCAAACAACCATTGGAATTAGCTCGTAAGAACACTTAGGAAAATTACACATCCCTGTGGACCGACCCGTATTCACCGGCTAGCTGCAAAGCGACGCCGTTTCTGATTGCGGTAAAATATTTTTGATGATCGTAAAATCTCTTTCAATCAATTGTCTATTTATCTGGAATGTGATACAATATGTGGAATTCATATAGTTAGGCATGAAATGTAAGGTTTGTGATATCTCGGATTTACGATGTCTAAAGAGAATGCGGATTCCAAATATTGTAGTTTTACACTTTCTTTTCTGTGACCGTAAGTGTAGTATGTCGATATCGCCGGTTTCGTTGCTATACATCAACGACAATCGGGGTACACATACTTACTTACGTTGATGATATATGATATTATGTGTTGCTGAGATATGATGTGCAGGATTGTCGCGATCGAATAACCGGGGGGTTTTATGTGAGATGAGAGTTTTATTTTTCATTCATGTAAAATTCAAATGTAATGTAATATTCTTTTATTTGGGGCACTTCCGGGTTGAGGTTGATGTCACCGATGTTGTATATTATTTACTTTTCCGCATTAGGATAGACCCAGGAGGGGAGTACAAGTGACCGGGTTCTGGGGTTCAGTGGGAGGCCATCTCGAGGAGTCGAGACCGGGTCTCCTAAACTCCAGGATTGGTAGGGTCGCTTGCCGCTCTCGTAGGGGTCTAGGGTATGGGCTTGGCTATTCATCGTGACTGTGGAATCCGTATTTTCTATTATTGGCTAAATACTAAATACGGACGTCCTAGTATATCCCACATTATATATATGTTTCTGCTGCCTGTGTTCTGTGATATCTGAGACGAATGATATATTATATATGAGATATATAGTAGAAGTTGCTTATGTTTTACACCCGTGCTAGTCCCGTCCCGGTATGTCGTTAGTTAAGTAACCTAAAGGTGCATAACGGAACATTGCGGCGAATACGGATGGCATAAGCATACGTTGTATTTTCGTTTCTTTTCTGTAATTGGCTTAAGGACTTAAATGATGAGACTACATTAATATGATTAATGTAAAAAAAATAAACCTAAAAAGATGTTGTAAAATCGGATTTAAAAACCACTCGGCTCTTTATGAAAAAGCTATATTTCAAAACTGCGGAGCACAAGCCACTCCTTTTAAAAACTATTTGATTCTACGATGATATCAAGTTCAAAGCGTTAAAGATTTTCTTAAAAATCATCCGCAACCCTCCATCATTTTAGGAAGTAGAGTACTTAGTATTCGTGCTACGTTTGTTGACTTTAGTTAAGGCGTAGTGTACGGTAGCTAAGTGATGTCTTCCTACACTGCATATGATGCAGATTAATTAGGACATTCATGCGACTTTGTTGACCATAGTTAAGGGTCATATGGGTGGGTCTAATTGATTAAGAAATGACGGGTAGAACTTGACTGGTACTTATGATTTGTTGACCATAGTTAAGGTCATAAGTACTAGGGGTAAAATCATATCGGGAATTTCAAGTGTTGAGATTTGCAATGAGATTGCATACCTTCCATATGATGGTTGGATCCCGATCCCACTGTGGGCAATAGTTGCTCCCAGGAGAGTTTTGCAGTTTACAATTAGCTAACTCATTAGGTGTCTAGAAAGGTGTTAACGGGGCTACGCCTTTGGGAAAACGAGGTTTACTTTAATTAGGTCCGTGCGAAAGCACGGGGAACCTCCCTCAAGTACCGACACTGGCCTGGCTGAACGGGTAGCGAAGTTGTAGACTGTAATTAATCCTGGCTAGTTTTATTTTTAAGGTTTGAAAGAAAAACTTGATTAAATCAGTGGGAGACATCGATTAGACAAGATAATAACCAATCTGATCTTTGCAAGAGCTTTAGCTGAGTGTATTCTTTTCTCTCTCTTAATGGCAGATACCAATGACTGGACTCAAGCTTTTACTAGATAAAAACAAACTGAATGGGACCAATTATAAAGACTGGCTGAGGAATCTGAAAATAGCCTTGACATATGATAAAGTATCATATGTCCTCACGGCTTCAGCCCCGCCCACCCCAAGTCCAAAATCCTCAGTTGCGGATATTGAAGTCCGCAAGACATGGGACGCTGACTGTGCCACGGCCAAATGCCCCGTGCTTGTATCGATGGACAACACACATCAAAAGCAGCACGAGAATATGGACATTCAAACCATATTTCTCCATACAAAGGAGTTGTATGGAGAGCAATCCCGCGTATTACGAATACGAAGTATCAAAGAAATTGTTTCAGATGAGAATGGCCCCTGGCACACCAGTAGGAGACCATGTTCTGAAGATGATAGCTCTTATAGAAGAGCTTGAGGACCTTGGATGGACGATGGACAATGAACAATATACAGATATTATTCTGCAGTCCCTCCCCTCCACCTTTGCTCAGTTCATAGTTAACTTCAACATGTACAACATGGAGAGGGAACTACCCGAACTCCTTAATATGTTAAGGAGTGCAGAGAGCACACTGAAATCAGTGAAAACTCTCATTATGACTGTTGGACAATCTTCCTCTTCTCGCCCAAAGGCTAAGGCCAAAGGAAAGAAAAGAAGAAGCCCACCAATCCTAAGGGTGGAGTTAAAAAGGTGAAGGGAAAGGAAAAGTCCAAAGCTGGAGACTCGGGGAAAGGTGAATGTTTTCATTGCCACAAAACAGGGCATTGGAAGCGCAACTGTACGGAGTACTTAAATCTCAAGAAGAAGCATGAGGATGCTTCCGCTTCAGGTGTGTTTGTGACAGAAAACTGTTTTTCTATAAACTCTGCTTCCTGGGTATTAGATACCGGTTCAGGTTCTCACATTTGCAATTATATGCAGGGGCTGAGAAATAGCAATGTTTTGAAGACAGGTGACCATACTCTCCGCGTTGGAAATGGTTCCAATGTACATACAGTCGCAGTGGGAGAGTATCACTTGGGGTTGCCATCTGGGTGTATATTGGTTTTGAACCCATGTTATTTTGTACCAAGTATGCTTTGTAATATAATATCTGTTTCTTTGTCAGACAATGAAGGATATAATTTTGTATTGCAGAACAATGTTATGAACATTCACCTGAATCAAATGTTGGTTGGGTATGGTACACTTAATAACGGGATATACGTCCTAAATCAACACACAGTTTTCAGTATACAACACACTAATAAAAGAAAACTTTCAGAAATAAATGAAGCTTTTCTTTGGCACTGTAGACTTGGTCATATTAACGAAACAAGACTAAACAAGTTACACAAAGATGGATATTTAAACCCTTTTGAATATAAATCTTATGCGACTTGCCAGTCTTGTATCAAGGGTAAAATGACCAAAACTCCGTTTACCGGACACGGAGAAAGAGCTACCGAGCTCCTAGGACTCATACATAGTGAAGTATGTGGGCCAATATCTACACAGGCTAGAGGCGGTTTTTCTTACTTCATTACTTTCACTGATGATTTCTCAAGATTCGGTCATGTATTTTTATTAAAGCACAAATCTGAAGCTTTCGAGAAATTCACTGAATATAAACAAGAAGTAGAAAAACAAACCGGCTTGAGTATCAAGATGCTTCGATCAGATCGAGGTGGGGAGTACCTCAGTACAGAATTTGCAAACTTCCTAAAAGAGAATGGGATTCTCTCTCAGCTCACTCCTCCTTACACACCACAGCACAACGGTGTGTCTGAACGACGGAATATGACCCTATTAGATATGGTCCGGTCCATGATGAGTGACGCTGAGTTACCTGTCTCATTTTAAGGGCATGCATTGGAGACTGCAGCGTTTCTACTAAACAGGGTTCCAACCAAAACCGTGTCTACCACGCCATATGAGATATGGCATGGGAAGAGACTATCTCTTAAGAGAATTAAGATTTGGGGTTGCCCGGCCTATGTTAAAAAGCAGAATCCGGACAAACTCGAGACACGGTCAGTCATGTGTAACTTTGTGGGATATCCAAGGAACTCTTATGGATATCTATTCTAACACAAAGAGGAACAAAAGGTGTTTGTTTCTCAGTATGCCACATTCTAAGAAAAAGAGTTTTTCACAGATAAAGATGATGGCAATGTGGTGGATTTAGAAGAGGTTCTAGAGACACAAACTACAAATGACGACTTGGTTGAACCGGCTGTTGCAATAGAAACTGAGGAACCTCGGCCACTCCGTAGGTCTGGTAGGACTTCTCGCCCACCGGAGAGGTACTACGGTTTCCTCATTGATGGTGACAGAGAAGACTGCATCATAGAGGATGATGATCTTACCAGTTTTCAGCAACCTATCACGAGTGGTGACTCTGTGAAGTGGCTGGAAGCCATGAGATCCGAAATGGAGTCTATGTACACCAACAAAGTTTGGACTTTGGACGTTGTACCCCCTGGGGTAAAACCTGTGGGATGCAAATGGATCTTTAAAAGAAAGATTGGTGTACATGGGCAGGTAGAGACCTACAAGGCAAGACTTGTGGCGAATGGTTTTTCATCAAAGACCAGGTTTGGACTATGACGAGACTTTTTCGCCCGTAGCCATGCTTAAATCCATTCGGATCCTACTTGCAATTGCTACTCACTATGACTATGAAATCTGGCAGATGGACGTTAAAACGGCATTTCTAAATGGGGATTTAGAAGAATGCGTTTATATGGATCAGTCGGAGGGCTTCATTGACAGTGGGAGCAGCGGGAAAGCATTTAGATTGCTTAAATCCATATATGGGTTAAAGCAGGCATCACGGAGTTGGAACATCTGTTTCGATGATGTTATCAAAGAGTTTGATTTCATCAAAAATCCAGATGAACCTTGTGTTTATAAGAAGGCTGTAGGGAGAGCTGTCACATTCCTCGTATTGTACATGGATGACATTCTTCTGATAGGAAATGATATTCCTATGCTGCAGTCGGTCAAATCTTTCTTATCATTAAGGTTCTCCATGAAGGACCTGGGTGATGCCACATACATTCTGGGCATAAGGATCTATAGGGATAGATCCAAAAGGTTATTGGGATTGTCCCAAACCAAGTACATCAACACCATCCTAAAAAGGTTTAGTATGGAAGACTCCAAGCGGGGTGCCTTACCCGCTTGCCATGGGGTCACTCTCTCCAAGGATTCTTGTCCAAAGACCGATGAAGAGAGAGCTCGCATGAGCATTATACCCTATGCTTCGGCAGTAGGATCTATAATGTATGTGATGTTATATACACGCCCAGATGTAGCTTATGCACTTAGTGTTGTAAGCAGGTATCAATCCAACCCAGGGGAGAATCACTGGATAGCTCTGAAGAACATTCTTAAGTACTTGCGAAGGACTAAAGAATTGTTCTTGGTGTATGGTAATGGAGATCTCCAAATGGAGGCATTTACCGATTCGAGCTTCCATAGCGATAAGGACGACGACAAATCTATCTCAGGGTTTGTATTTACCCTCAATTGAGGGGCGGTAAGTTGGAAGAGTTCCAAACAGGATACCGTTGTAGACTCTTCGATGGAAGCTGAGTACATTGCTGCGAATGATGCCGCCAAGGAAGCCTCTGGATGAGGAAGTTCGTCTCGGAGCTAGGAGTAATTCCAACCATTATTGATCCAATACCATTGTTTTGTGATAATAATGGGGCTATGGCATTAGCCAAGGAGCCCTGGTCCCATCAGCAATCCAGACACATCCTGAGGCACTTTCATTTGATCCGGGAGATTGTAGATCGCCGCGAGATCGAGGTTAAGAGAGTAGACACAAAGAATAACGCCGCGGATCCACTCACCAAGGCCCTCCCTCAGCCGCAACATGAGCGACTTTTTGAGATGTTGGGTATGAGATACGCCAATAACTGGCCTTAGTGCAAGTGGGAGATTGTTGGATATATGTATGCCCTAGAGGCCATTATGTGATAGTGGATGTATTATACATGTGTGTGTGTGTGTGTGTGTATTCAGTGTACATTCTTGCTCGACATGATAGTATGCTATCTAGTTCTTCTTTATCTGACATGTTGATTTGATCATGCCTTTACTCATTCACACATGTTGATAAAGCCCTGAGGATATTGGCTTGACTACAGCGATTATGATAGAGATCATACTAGTGGGACATCTGTAGTTTATAAGCATATCCTGAAATGTCCCTAGTCGTAGGTGTATCGAGACGGGGCATCGATATACCAGAGTAGACTAGCGTATATGATATTAGACCCTTATGATGGGCGATGGATGTTCCCACATTCATCGATGTTTGACATCGAGATCGTATACGGGTGCTCAGTGGTGACTGGGTACACTGGACGGACTCGCCGAGAACTCTTATATGGAATTATATCTATCGTCGGATAGCAGTTCTTAGGTGACACTGGTATAGGTTAGTCTGTAGACCCGAGATCATCATAGAGTCTTGTGTGTTCTCCCACTGTACTTTGATTACAACCCTACCACGGCTCTACTGAGTCGTGCAAACAGGTGGCCGTTGGGTACAGTCCCGAGACACACGAAGGCGATGAGCGATAGGAGGGGTTTCGTCTCTCCCGGTATTGGGAGTTGATGCTGTGCTGTGCTCGACTGGCTATATCAGTAAGTCCCTGGCCAGGGCTGTTGAGATTTGCTGATAAGTGTTATCAGTAGTTTCTCGATCTGTTATAGACCTTTCATCGGCACAACTTATTGAGTTATTGGGGTCGACGTTACCATCCCTAGACTCGATATGCAGCATATCTGACAAAGAGACCGGACTGTACGGTAGTGTTGCCGATTGGCTCGACGGGAGTTGTAGCAGGTTCGCTTGTTTTCCTCTGATCGCTCAATACCAGGGTGGCCGTTACGTTTAGCTGACCGCTTGCGGCTTGGGGGTGCTTGATATGATCATCACCCACTGCCGGCGTATTGACGAGTCTTAGAGTCCCACAAAGGAGTTACCTAGTCCAGGCGAAACGTTGTGGTGCGCATATGCGATATGCACATGGACCCGGTTAAAATGCGCGTATGAGATACCGTATATTAATCGGGCGGCTTGCTTTTGGTTAGGTCGTATGTGATATGACCAGATTGCTAAATCAAGTGTTGATTTATCATTTGACCATTATTTTCTCACTAGAAATCCTTTCTTGTCCTTTTAGATGTATGCATGCATGTATGCATTCATTCTTGTTCATGCACATATGGATGTGCATGCACACATACATACATACATCATTCTATCATGGTTGTATATACATAGAAGATGGTGGCAATATAAGACTCACACCTTATGATTATATATGGATTTTTATTTGTGTTAAAACAAAAGAAAAAGAAAAAGGTTAATTCATGGTTAAGTTTCTACACTCTTCTTTGAACTAACCTTGTTCACCCACTTTTTAACCATGGGTTAACTTTCCTTTTGTGTTTTAACTCAAATACAATAATATCTTTATTATGTAACCATGGTTTGAGATGAAGAGTGGAAAATATATATACTTATATTTTCCATTTTTCAAGTGAGATTATCATTTCTCTTGTTTCTAAAAAGCCATCATCTTCTTCTTCCTTGGTCTTTTGCTCTCTAGATTTCTCAAGTGAGCAAAATACTCACCAAGTTAGGATTTTGAAGTGAGAAAAGTAACCACAACACCATTCTACACTAGTCTTGCCCATTAGTGGAGAGTGTTAGCTTCCATTTTCTTTTCTTGATCTTGCGAAGTTACAAGCTTGGATAAAGCGGACTCCGGGTGGATCATCGTGGACCTAGATAAGTTCAAGCGGACCTTTTCCAAACCCCAAGTAGCCGAGGAGTCTAGCGTAGGGAGCTACAAAGGTTGTACTCTCAAAACCCTATCCTTTTCTACTTGTGTTGTTGTCTTGTTTAAGAAACCCTAAAATTCTAGTGATGATTCTTTGCATTTTCACTTAGCACCTTAAAAATTTAATTTTGAGACATGTGATGCTTCCAAACCCTTCATGAGGTGCTATGTAAACCTAACAAGAGCCGTTTCTACAGTTGATTACAACGTTGGAAGTAGCCAAAAAGGGACGACCTAGAATCACCGGAATTTGGTTCCGTGGGTTCGCTACAGGCTGTGTATCATGAACAATAAAGTCCACAGGGAATACAAATTCCCCGATTTTTATCAACACATCCTCAAGTTCACCCCTAGCTTTGGTGATTGATCGGTCGGCCCTGAAGAGTTATGTTCGAGGGCTTTAACACTCTGATACTTAGTTGCTCATAGACTGAATATGGAAGCAAGTTAACACTGGCACCAAGGTCAAGTAAAGCATGGTTAATGTGTTTATCCCCAATAGAAATAGAAATAGTTGGACAACCAGGGTCCTTACGTTTCCTTGATAATTGTTGGGGAAAAGCCGTGTCTACAGTACTCGACATGAAAACTTTTTTAGGCACTTGAGTCTTCCTCTTCCTAGTGCACAAGTTCTTAAGAATTTTTGCATAGGACGGAACTTGTTGTATAGTATCTAGGAGAGGGATGTTGATTTTAACTTGCTTAAACATTTCCACAAGTTTCTCCATTTAGGCATTGGGTTTGTTGGGCCTCAACCTTTCCGGAAATGGAGCTCTATCAATAAGTGTTGGGTCCCACATTTATGGAGAAGGTTGTGGGGGTGGAAAGGATGAAGTTGGTGGAGGGTTCGATCCTTTGGAAAAACGGAGAATAGGCTCGGAGGAAGAAGGTAAATTAGACGAAATAGGGTAAGAAGTAGAAGTGGGAGTGGAAGTGGAAGTGGAAGCCGGGGTGTTAATGATCAATTCATCATTATCAATTTGTTCACCCACATGATTGTCCAGCACTCTTCCAGATCTCAACATGGTAAGTGCATCCACATTAGTGTAATGTGAAGGTCCGGGGTCAGGTAGGAGTTGAGATGGAAGATTCCCTTTCTCTCTAGCACTCAATTCTGCATTTATATGGGCAATTTGTGCTTCCATCGATTTAATACTCTCACTTTGGGAGTCAGAGTTTTTCTGAATTTTGTCAACGGAAGACTTTATTTCATCCGAAACTTGCATGAAATTTGTCAGAAGAAAATTCATAAGTGAAGAGGATTCATCAGTACCGGTCAACTGCAAAGGATTATTCGGTGCAGGTGTGTTGACCGGATTTTGAAAGTTTTGTGATTGGTAGGGGTGCTGACTTATTTGTGGTGGTTGCTGTTGCTGTGGAGGGACCCATTGAAAGTTATTCTGGTTTGGATCCGTGTATTGAGTTTGGTGTTGTATCCAAGAAAGATCAGGGTGATTCCTCCAATCTTGATTATATGAGGAAGAAGAAGGATCGTTTCCAGAACTTTGCTGGAATGCAGCATTAGTGTGACCTTGAAACGGTACATTCAAAGGACATTCTTCCGTCAAATGTGATAGGTTTGAACAGCAGCTTCACACGGTATTGGGAAGTGTGTATTGGTTTAAGGTGGCTGAAGAGAACTTGTTTTCTAGGGCGTCGAGTTTGCTTTGTATTGCGGCCATTTCGGCTCTCATTGTGACGGAAACATCGAGCTGATTGATATCTTTCCTAGGTGATGGTGGTCTAACACTTTCCCATTGTAAAGTGTTTTGAGCTAAATTTTCTTGGTATTTCCAAACTTCACCATCATCTTTAGATAGGAATTGACAATGACACATGGTTTCAAGCATCTGTTTAGTCGTGAGATCAATACCCTCAAAGATAACTCGACACAAATCCCATCTGGGGATTCCGTGATGAGGGCATTGTAAAAGAAGATCCTTGAACCGTTCAAAGCATTTCCAAAATGGTTCATCGGGAAGTTGGGTAAATTTGAAGATTTCGCTCCGAACACGGATGGTCTTGTGATTGGGATAAAATTTCTTAAGGAATGCTGCAACAAATTCATCCCATTTTGAAATAGAATGTACGGGTGTGTTATAAAGACACTTCTCGGCTAAATCGCACAACGTGAATGGGAGAAAACGTAAACGCAGAGCATCTAAAGACAGTTGTGACGTTCCAATCATTGCACATGCGTTTTCAAATTTGGAGATAAAAACGTATGCGTCTTCAGACTCGAGACCGTGATATTTTGGTAGAAGATTGATGTATTGGGGTTTGATTTCAAAATTGTCCCCATTAGCTGGTGGAATGGTGAGACAGGTCGAAAGAGGACCTCGCATAGGGTAGCATCTCTCTCAGAGAGAGATGCGGGGTCGATTCTGCGCACCTGCGGACGGCGGCAGAGTAGTGTTAAAGAAGTTCGATGGAGAACCGTCCATCGAAGTGGGTGTGGTGGTGGGTAAAGAAAAAGTAGACGTAGAAATACCGACTTCGGAGTCGATAGGAGGAACGCGGACAAGTCGGGCACTAGAATCCCGTGTCCAGCCAAGTATGCACTAAATGGTTTAGCACAAGTGGCAGCGTTGTGATAATTAGGGGAAAGATAAGTTTGGTGTTTGTTTTGAAAAAAGATACGGATTTTTGAAAAATGCAAATCACAAACAATGCACAAGAAACCCTAAATCTAGTGGTCACCTAGGTCAAGTCTCTAGACCGCTCCTAGACTTCCAGAAGACAAGTCGCAAGATCAATCCTCTACTGCCTCTTTGTCTCTCCTGTGGCCAGGTAAGTGCCAGGTAAGTGGGAGGTTCTCCACTACGTAAGTAGTGGGCCTAATTAAGTAACCACTTGACTTAGACACACTTGCCTTAGACACCTTAAAAGAAACACGGATAAGCAATAGATTACCCACGACCTCCTTCTGTCCTAAGTGAGCGCGACGGTCCTTAGAGTCATTTCTAGATATTTTTTAGTTAATGAGGGTAATGCGGATGCAGTTTTGTGATTTTTGGGGCTTAGGAAGGATAATGAACTCCCCACCTAATCTGAATTTGGTCTTTGCCCCTTAATTTCCGTATTAAAAATGCAAACAACCAAGATCAAACACGCACATTTTTTTCTTTTTGCAGCGCTGCGAATTTTTGCAAAGAATCCTGCAGAAATTGGTTAATGAAGCGGAGAAGGAAGGAGATAAGAAAGTACAGGAGATACCAGAGAATTTTGAAGCAGTGAAGCTGCTTTCCCGCCGCGGAACCGCCGCAATAAGCTACCAATGGCCGCGGTTTCGCGGTCTATTGTTGAGATCTCTGCACAAAATTTTCTCAAGATGCTTCTGTTGCCTCACTGAACTCCCAGAGATGCTCAGAAAATTTTTCCTCTCGCTCCACAGATTCCAGATTTCCTCACAAAAATCACAACAAATCGTTAAGCGCTTGTGTGAATTTTGATCTAAAAATTCTGATGGAGTAACAAATCTTTCAACTCAAATTACAAAAATGAACAAATTAGCACACAATCCCCGACAACGGCGCCATTTGATTGATCTTCAAATTCGATGTGTCATGTTTAGAAAAGTGTAAAGACCACAACCAAAGAAATTTGTAAACCGCAATCAATAACGGTGTCAATTGTAGCTTCGTTAGCGAGTGCGGATCGTCCACAAGGAAAGTGAGATTTAATCGTTATTGTTTTAGTTGAGTTGAAAATTAAAAGATAAAAGAAATTGCAATAAAATTGATTCAAGATTTGTAAATTTTTATTTCAAGAACTTAAAGAAAATAAAGATCTAGAATCAAGAATCAATAGTTGTCCTAAATTGTTTGATTTATCAAGATAATGAAGAATAGCTTGTAGGATTCGATTGAGTTAATAGTTAATGATGAATCTAATAATTCCTAATCTTATCTATTGATAATTTGTAACTAGATTGATGATTATGATGAAGATTAGGGATCTCTTGAAGAAACTAGGGTTTCTTCTTCTATCCCTTGTCTTTTCAATCATGATCATTCGGATCTAGCCTTTAGTAAAGAAAATCATCAATCGTTTGATCCCTAATTTGCAACGAAATTCACAAGAATGTGATCTCGATCCAAATTAGGTCATTGATGATTCTTTTTCCTAAAGTTCACAAATCTCGTAAGACTTAAAATTAGTATTAAGGTTTGATGATCATTAGATCTATCAATTCTCTCGAATCCTCCACAAGCGGAGATTTCACTCAAGCATCATGAAAATTAATGAATCAAAAATCAAGAAATTTCATAACGCAAGAATGTAAAGAAAGCAAGAATTTCAATTATCACCTTTATTAAATCGACGACTAATTACACATTCCCTCAATTCGAGGTTACAAGATATTGCTCTCGATCGCTCCTTTTGAAGAGGTAACTAGATCCGTCGAAGTTCGCTCCGCTCGATCTCCGTGAGTCGTGGATCGCCTTGGATCTCTTGCGCGGATGAAGATTGGCCTCGCGGATAAAAGATCAATGGTTGCTTGCTTGATTTTCTTCTCAAAATGATCTTGATTTGGCTTTGGATTTGAATTTGGGATAGGGTTTTGATTTACAAGTTGTGTCACTCAACTTGTGGAAATTTTGGCTCAATTTTCAACCCTAATTTTGTGTATCAATTAATGAACAACCCAAAATCCTAGATCTAGATCTAATTTTATAACCACCTCATTTGAATCTTCCCTCCAAAGCTAGGTTGTTAGAGAGAGCTTTCTAGAATGAGGTTGTTACAAAAAAAATTCTAGAGTGAGTTTGTTAAAATGAGCCTTCTAGATAAAGCCACGTGCTATTTGGGAGTCTTCTGGAAGCTTGGCCGTTACGATGAAGCCACGTGGAGAATTCTAAGGTGCTGATGTGTCCATCAAGCCACGGATCCGCGGCGGATATGCCAACTTGGCCGTGGATCCGTGGCCAAGTGAGGAGCTCTCTGCTTCAATTTTACAGGGAATACTTCTCTTGGTATTTGGGTCTTTATGGAATGTCTGGAATATTTTTATACTTTCTTGTTCACTGCCAGATTACAAGTCTTAGACTTGGCGTATTTTTATCAGCACTTTTAGCAGTTCCAGTTCATTTTCCTGGAATTTCCTGCACATCTCGAGACAAGTGTTGCGATATACAAAGATCATGCGTGCAATAATAAACACTCAACTTCCCTCAAAATGCCGGTTATAATGTATAACATAAGTTATATGGTATTTTACCAACAATTTGCTAATATGTGTTATATTCATACCGAACACATTTAGATGATTGCAAATAGTAGGGAAATTGATGTGTTAAAAATACAATATTTTCGACTGATCAGTAAGTTAACCTTTGTAGAGACTAAACCATAGTTTAAGTTAGTGGTATGGTTAATAAATATCTTTAGTGAGACAAAGTTTGTGGACTTGGTCAAATGATACTAAAAGCTTCATGAAGCTTCAAGCATGACAAAATGCACACTAATTTTGAATTACAAAATAAATATAAACCTTTTCCACTAACTTAAATATGGTATAAGTCACTCATACACCCAAGTTTGCATGTATCATCAAGCATGATACAATCTAGTGCACAAACATATATCACATATACAACATGTGCACATTAAGTGAGAAAATCAATCTTAAGTGAACAAATACTAGTTAATGTAAAGTAATATATCAAATATATAATTATACATTAAATCATTAAATCATTAAATCAACACCTGATTTAATGATCCGGTCATATCGCATATAACCGACTAATATCTAGTGTATCAATATATCGAATCAACACTTTATTCGGTAACACGGCTATATCACATATAACTGACCGATGATACAAATCGCGAGAATAGAATACAGTATCACATACTGGTATTATTCTCGGTCCCGCACATATCTCATATGCACTCCTATTTCGTTTCTCTTGAGCCAGGAAACCTCTGTGTAGGACTCTAAAGACTCGTCAATACGCCGGCAGTAGGTGGTGATCATATCAGTCACCCACAAACCGTAAGCGGTCTGCTAAACGTAACGGCCACCCGGGTATTGAGCGATCAGAAGATCAACGAGCAAGCCTGCCCACACTCTTGCGAATCCAATCAGTAACACTTACCGCACAGTCCGGTCTGTCCGTCCGATATGTCGCATATCTCGCCTAGGGGTGGTAAACGTCAGACCCCAGTAGCTTGATAAGTCATGCCGATGTAAGGTCCATAACGTTCATGAAACTACTGATAACACTTACCAGGAAATTACATCAACCCTGGCCAGGGATTTTCAGTTATGGCCAATCGAACATAGCGCAACATCAACCCCCAATATCGGGAGAGACGAATCCCCTCCTATCGCTCATTGCCTCCATGTGAATTGGGACTGTACCCAAAAACCACCTGTTTGCACGACTCAGTAAAGCCGTGGTAGGGTGGAAATCAAAGCACAATGGGAGACACACAAGACTCTATGACGATCTCGGGTCAGCAGACTAAGCTGCAGCAGTGTCACCAGAGAACTGCCATCTGACGTGAGGTATAATACCATCTGGGAGTTCTCGGAGAGTCCGTTCAGTGTACCCAGTCTCCACTGAGCACCCGCATACCATCTCTGATGTCAAACACCAATGGATATGGGATCATCCATCGCCCATCACATGGGTCGAGAAGATATACGCTAGTCTACTCTGGAATATCAATACCCCGTCTCGATATTCCCACGACTAGGAACATTGAAGGATGTACTCATGGACTACCCCGGCCCCACTAGTACGATCTGCATAATAATCCTGGAAGTCGAGCACACATTCTAAGGGTTTTATCAACATGCAACAGAGAGACAATAAGTGTACATGTTAAGATAAAGAGCAACCGATAGCGTACTATCATGTCGAGCAAGAAAGTCCTACTTATATATGTCCCAGCATCCAATACAATATGCATCTCATGTATAGTAATGGCCTCTAGGGCATACATATAACTAACACTACGGAACCAGGATTTGTTCTGGGCGTTTCCCACGGGGTCAGGATTGACATTAACCGTGTTCTACGGAACCAGGATTTGCTCTGGGCGTTTCCTACGGGGTCAGGATTGACATTAGCCATGTTCTGCGGGACCGGGAGGTGCTCTCTCGGTTGTCTGTGAACCATCGAGGTTTGGAACAAGGACTTTTCCATTGCTCCAAGGTTGATTGTCGCGTCCGAATCCTGCTGGAATGAGGAGGAACGCTGCTGGTGATCTCTAGGCTGTCTGTGAACCGTCGAGATTTGGCTTCTTTTTTTTATGGAGCCTGGTAGGAAGGTATGGTTTCCTTTTTGTTGTGCCCCTGGATTGTATACAGGGATCGATGTGATCTCACCTGTAGGAAAAAGTTTCATTTTATATATTTTTCTTTCCACGATGCTCTATCATTTCAGCTTTTATATCGCGAAAGTCGCGTTTGCCCATTCATTTCGATTATTTTTCGCGGTGCCCAATCATTTCGACTATTTGTTTTATTTACTCGCTGCTTTTTATTACGAGTTGCCCGACCATTTCGGCTATTTTGTATCCGTACATTTTTACTTGCTGATTTTATTGCAAGTTGCCCCATCATTTTGGCTATTTCATATGCATTTGTGGCTCGCGGACTTTTCGCTGCGAGTTTGGGATTTGACACCGATTTAGGCATCAGTATCGCTACAACTGGGATATTGTCAGGAGCGAATCATCATTTGTCTATGTCGATGTCGAACAAAGGTGGCTTAGCGAACAGGGTTAGGATCCTATCAACTAAGTCTTTTAACTTCATGAGCCATAAGGGTCTCATGAAGGTATTTCTCCCTACGAGTCGTGAGGATCTCTTAGGTGCATTTTCTCCTTAGGAATCGTGAGGATTCCTAAGTGTGTGTTCTCTTATAAGTCGTAAGGATCTTATAAGAGTATTTTCTCCTTATAAGTCGAGATGACTTGTTAGTTATATGTATGCCCTAGAGGCCATTACTGTACATACGATGTATATTGTAGTGGATGCTAGGACATATATAAGGAGGACTTTCTTGCTCGACATGATAGTATGCTATCTGGTTGTACTTTATCTTAACATGTACTCTGATTGTCTCTATGTTACATGTTGATAAAGCCCTTAGGATATGTACTCGACTACTGGGACTATGATGAGATCATACTAGTGGGGCCACGGTAGTCGACGAGTACATCCTATAACTGTTCCTAGTCGAGGGTGTATCGAGACAGGGCATCGATGCACCAGAGTAGACTAGCGTATACGCATCTTGACCTATATGATGGGCGATGGATGATCCCATATCCATCGGTGTTTGACATCAAGGATGGTGTACGGGTGCTCAGTGGAGACTGGGTACACTGGACGGACTCGCCGAGAACTCCCAGATGGTATTATACCATACGTCAGATGGCAGTTCTCCAGTGACACTGGTACAGAGTAGTCTGTTGACCCGAGATCGTCATAGAGTCTTGTGTGGTTCCCACTGTGCTTTGATTTCCATCATACCACGTCCAAGAGGGCGTGCAAAAAGGTGGCTTTTGGGTACAGTCCCGAATCATATGGAGGCAATGAGCGATAGGAGGGGATTCGTCTCTCCCGGTATAGGGAGTTGATGTTGTGCTGTGTTCGATTGGCTATAACCGGAAATCCCTGGCCAGGGTTGCTGAGATTTACTGGTAAGTGTTATCAGTAGTTTCTCGAACTGTTATAGACCTCATATCGACACGACTTATCGAGCTACTGGGGTCTGACGTTTACCACCCCTAGGCGAGATATGCGACATATCAGACGACGAGACCGGACTGTACGGGAGTGTTACTGTTTGGATCCACAGGAGAAAGTACAGGCTTGCTTGTTGATCTTCTGAGCGCTCAATACCTGGGTAGCTATTACGTTTAGCTGACCGCTTGCAGCTTGTGGGTGGTTGATATGATCATCACCTACTGCCGGCGTATTGACGATTCTTTAGAGTCCTACACAGAGGTTTCTTGACTCAGGCAAAACGGAGTAGGAGCACATATGTGATATGTGCGGGACCGAGGATAATGCGATATGTGATATCGTATTGTATTCTCGCGATATTTGATATCAGCCGGGTCATCGGATCAAGTGTTGATTCGATGAATCGGTACGGATAAATATTAGTCGGTTATATGCGATATAGCCGGATTGTCGGATCAAGTGTTGATTCGATAATTTAATGTATAATAATATATTTGATATATTAAATTACATTAACTAATATTTGCTCACTAAAAGATTCTTTTTCTCACTCGGGTAATGCATTGATATATATGCGATATATGTTAAATGTATTATTTTATTTTGTTGCAATAAATATTGTATATGTGATATATGATATTGTAACATGATATGATAAATAATGCAACTTGTTTAGTAGAGATTAAACATGGTTAGGGTGTGATTAGGGTTAAGACTTTCTAGAAGTTTCTAGAAGTTTTCTTTCTTTGTCTTTGTTAAGATATTATGCTAGATATTTCAAAACCCTAACCAAACCTTTAACCCTAGTAAAATCTCTACAAGAGTTAGCTTGACCATGGTTGCATTATCTATCATATTATTTCCTTTACTATTCATCACAAAAGGATATTCAATTATTCATCATCTTCTTCCTTCTTCTTCTAAGCTTGAAATGGTTTCTTGCTTTGATTTTGTGATGGATAAATGTGAGAAAAATACAAATAAATAGAGCAAAATTCCTACTTCATCATCCTCATCTTCACTTGCCATTTAGATGAGGGTGTTCACATCATTTCATGAGTGTTAGCTTGTGTTAAAGAAACTTCGAGGTAGATCATCTTAGTATCGAAGATCGGAAGCAAAGGTTGCGTCTTTCTCTTCGTGGAACCTCTCGAGAGTCCGGATCCCGATGATCGCAGTGAAGGGACCACAACACGAAGCAAATGAAGTGATGGACCGGATCTACAAAGGTTGTAATCCCTCTCACTTAGTGTTAAAGTGTTTAGCATGCAAGTTATCGCCTAATCTCTAGTTTAAAGTTCCGTATTCGGATTGTTCGGCACGGCTAAATTTTTATTCGGGCATGGTTGATGCCTCGTAGACCCTTGTGCGCGTGCCTAGCAACCCTACAGTGGTATCAGAGCCAAGCTAGAGCTTTAGGCGAAGTCTAGACGAAGTTTAAAGTCCGAACGAACCCGAAAACCCAAACCTAGCATGCTCTCTGTCCGGATTTTAAATCGTGGATTTTTCCGTATTAAAAATGCCCAAAAAATTCAATAAATAATTATAAGAATTACTGTGCAAACTCAGGCGAACAATTCATCCAACAGAGCGCGGAACCGCGGCAGAAGCCCAGCTTCTGCGGCGGTTCCGCGGCAAGGTGATGACGTCACCTCCCAATTGTTGCACAGTAATTCCTATTTTAATTTTCTGGGTTTTCTAGGAATTTTCAATATTCTTTCAAGAGTTGAATTTTCTGGAGTTGTTTTGGGGATTCGGTGTTTCGATCGGGGTATCAAATTTTGTCTATGTGGTTTTCCGGATAACTTTTAGAAACTGTTAAAATGTTCGAACGGATATCAATAACTCACTTTTTCCCCTGTCGGAAAATTTTTCAAAAGTTGGATTTTTCCTCGTGTTTAAGAATGTTCTAAGTCGTGCAAGTAACTCGGTGGACCCTCTAGAAGACAACAAACCTTAACTCGATTATGTGACCGTCTTGAACTGCCCTTTGAACCTTAGGGTTTGGGGCAGTACGGCGTGCCACATGTGAGGCGTTGGCTTGACCCTTCTACGGCTGGATCATTGGTACTGTGGCATGTAATGGATGTTTTTAAACTGTTTTCAAGTGTTGAAATATGTTGGGGAAATCTTGGGTGCTTGATGATTCGATCGGAAAGTTTAACTTTTTCTATTTATCTGGAATGTGATACAATAATTGGAATCCACAAGATAGTTATGAGATAACTAATTTGAATATTATAAACATAGCAGTTTAGTCTCAGATGATCGGTTGCCACGGAATTTTGATGTGATCAAAAGTCCGTCGCAATCACGTAGGGTACGCGGATACTCGCCGGGTAAACTTAATAGACAGCTACCCCCATAGCCCCGACCAAGTGACTGTAGGAGAACCCCGTCGCCGAAAGCATCCGTTCGGGTGCTCCCGATAGCGGTGTTCCGCCTTGGTGCACTTCGTCGACGGTATCGGGGGTGCGGCCGTCTACTAAAGTTTGCGACGAGCATTCGATCAGAACGTCGGGAATCTTGTTGAATTGCCCGACTTGATATTGAAAAGAGTTTTCGATAATGAGACTAAAATGCGGGGTTTATAATTGTTAGGCATGCGATGTCTAAGAAATTCATTTGGTTAGGCATGCGATGTCTAAGGAGGTTGCGGATTCCAACTGTTGTAGTTTTACACTTTCTTTTCTGTGACCGTAAGCGTAGTATGTGGTGTATCGCCGGCTTCGTTGCTATACATCAACGACAATCGGGATACGCATACTTGCTTACGTTGATGATATATGATATTATGTGTTGCTGTGATATGTTCTATTGGATCGTCGCGTTTGAATAGCCGGGGGTTTTATGTGAGATGAGAGTTTTTCTTTTTCATTCATGTAAAATTCATTTGTATGTAATATTCTTTTGTTGGGGCACTTCCAGGTAGCGGAAGATGTCACCGTTGTATATTATTTACTTTTCCGCATTAGGTAGACCCAAGGCGGGGAGCACAAGTAACCGGGTTCTAGGGTCCAGTGAGAGACCATCTCGAGGAGTCGAGACTGGGTTTCCTAACCCTAGAATTGGCAGTGTTACTTGCCGCTCTCGTAGGGGTCTAGGGATGTGGGTTTGGCTATTCATCGCGACCGTGGAATCCGTGTTTTATACAGGCTCGTATTGAAAACACGGACGTCCTAGTATATCCAATATTTCATATATGTTCTTCTGCTGCAATGTTCTGTGATGAGATCATATTACTGCCTGAGACGAATGTTTATATTATATATATGAGATATATGTTATATTGCAGATTTCGTTTCAAATGTGATGCTTATGAAGCATATTAAAATGGGACTTCATTAATGAGATTAATGAATTAAAAGAAACCTAAGATGTTGTAGAAACTTGTTTATAAAAACTGGTAGCTACAGTTCTTGCTTTGCATAGCGGTGTTCCTTGTAGAACATCCAGCACCTTATTCGATAAGGAAAGGACCGAGATCCCTTCACCGGGAGTGACTCCTTTAGCAATAACTGGCAGATGCTACAAACTCGGTTTGTCTTTTGATTGCTTCTATAGTTTCTGCTTTGCACAGCGGTATATATGATATATCCTGCACCTTATTCGATGAGGAAAGGGCCGACGATCCCTTCACCGGGAGTGACCCCTTTAGCAAGACTAGAAAAGCCTCAAAAACACTCCATTTAAAATCACTCGATTCTACAACGATATCAAGTTCATTACGCAAAGGGTTTTCTGAAAAAACCGTCGTAGCCCTCCGTCATTTCAGATAAGTGTTGTTTAGTATTCGTGCTGCGTTTGTTGGCCTCCTTCAAGGCGCAGTGTGCGGTAGCTAACCAGTATTTATCTGCTTATGCATATGATGCAGATTGAGTTAGGGTAGTCGTGCGACCTTGTTGGCCTCCGTCAAGGGTCGTGCGGGTGGGTTTGATTCGATCAAGAAATGGCGGGTTGAACTTGACTAGTAGCCTATGGTTTGTTGGCCTCCGTCAAGGTCATAGGGTGCTAGGGGTAAAATATTATTGGGAATTTCAAGTGTTGAAATTTGCAATGAGATTGCATACCTTTTATGAGATAGTTGGATCCCAATACCCACTGCGAGTAAGAGTTACTCCTGGGAGAGTTTTATACATTACAATTAGCCGATCAAGTAGGTGTCTAGAAAGGTGTTAACGGGGTTACGCCTATGGGAAAATGAGGTTTACTTAATTAGGTTCGTGCGAAAGCACGGGGGACCTCCCTCAAAGTACCGACACTGGCCTGGCTGAAAGATTGGCGAACTTGTAGCGTGTAATTAATCCCGGCTAGTCTTTCCTTTTAGGGTTTGAAGGAAGATTTGACTAAAACAGTGGGAGACATCCTGATTAGATATATTAGATAACCAATCTGATCTTGCAAGAGCATACGCTGAGTGTTTTCTTCTCTCTCTCTCCAGATAGCGACCATATCACGCCTTAATCAAGATAATAAAACGGATATATTGACTGAACCCGCTTGTTATACTGAGCTGGGGAACGTTGGTCCCGCTCCAACTTATAATTGTTATAAGACAGAGCAGGAAATTGGGGAATACCAGATTTCCCATGCCGCCCAAACGAAGAAAGTGCATATTGATGCATCATCTTCGGGTGTGTTCATTACACAGAACTGTTTCTCAGTATCCTTTACGTCCTGGGTATGTGATACCGGATCAGAATCCCGTATATGTAATCTGTTACATGGGCTACAGATAGGTAAAGAACTGAGAACGGGTGATAAGTTTCATGAGACAGAAAACGGTGCAAGTGTTGCAGCCAAGTTTGTTGGTCACTGTCACCCTGTATTACTAGAATACATTGATTCTGAACAAATGTTATTAGATACCGAACCTGATATACAAAATCATATCAGTCTCTTTATTAGTAAAGAAAGGATATAATTTTGTATTGTTGGATAATGTTTTGAACATTTCCTATATCAAGAGTTGATCGGTTCTGGCACGTTATCTAAAAGCATTGACGTTCTAAATCAAACTATAGTTCTCAGTATATAGAACACACACAAGAGGAAGAGTTCAGAAATGAACAAATCCTTCTTGAGGCATTGTAGACTAGGTCATATCAATGCGACCCGACTGGCTGAAGTTACATTTAGATGCATATTTAAATTAGTTTGAATTTACATCTTGTGAAACTTGCCTGTCATGTCACAAAGATAAGATGACCACAGCTCTGTTTGTTGGAAACAGAGAAAGAGTTAGTGAACTTTTGGGATTGATACATGCTGATGTATGATAGTCCCCTGTCTACACATGCCAAGATCGGTTCTTTTTACTTCATTACGTTCTCTGATAATCTCTCAAGATTCAGACATGTGTTCCTGTTGAAACATAAGTCCGAACCTTTTGAGATATTCACAGAATATAAGTTAGAAGTAGAGAACCAAAATACGGGTAAAAGTATTATGTCCTTTGATGCGATCAAGGAGGAGAATACTTGAGCACGGAATTCCTGGACTATTCTAAAGGAGAATAAGATTCTCTCTCAGCATTACTCCTCCGTATACACCATAGCACGATGGTATATCGGGGCGGAGCAAACTCACCCTATTAGATATGGTGTGCTCTATGATGAGTACTACTGAGTTTCCTATTTCCTTTTGGGAGTTATGCACTTGAGAAGCTGCATACCTATTGAATAGGGTTCAAATCAAATTAGTTGCTTACCACTTCATATGCGATATGGAATGGGAAGAGCCCATATCTTAAGTTTGTTAAGATTTGGGGTTGTCCGGCTTATGTCTTAAAGCAAAATCCGGACAAGCTCGAGGCAAGGTCTGTTATCTAGAACTGGAAATGTTCCAGCTATACAAACTGCAGCTGATGATTTGGTAGAACCAAAGGATTCAATAGTTTCCAACGAACCTCAGCCTCTCCGCCGATCTAGTACGGTTTCTCACCCACCTGAGAGATACTTCGGTTTCTCTATGACAATGGGAGCGAGGATTGCATCATGAGATGATGACCCAACTAGTTTCGAGCTGGCCATCACGAGTGAGACTCTGTAAGAATGGCTGGATGCTTATCGATCTGATATGGAATCCTTATACACCAACAAAGTATGGACTTTGTTTGCTTTATCTGAAGGGTTAAATCCCCATCAGGAGCGAGTATATCTTGAGAAGATTACTTGGTGTACATGGAAAAGTTGAGACTTTCAAAGCTATGCTAAAGTCCATTCAGATCCTACTTGCCACGGCTACATACCATGACTACGATATCTGGTGGTTGGGTGTCATGAATGCTTTTCTAAATGATGTTTTAGAAAAGAGAACGTCTATAAGTACACAGCCAGAGGGCTTCGTAGACAGTGGGAGCAGCGGAAACGTGTGCAAGATGTTTTATATGATAAAACAGGCATCGCGGAGTTGGAACATCTGTTTTGATGTGGTAGTCAAAGAGTTTGACTTCATCAAAATGGTAGATGAACCTTGTATATACAAAAAGGTAGTAGGGAGTATGGTGGTGATCCTTTTAGAGTACGTGGATGACATACTCTTGATAGGGAAGGAGTTTCCTATGCTACGCTCGGTTAATCTCCGCTTATCACAAGGATTATCCATATAGGATCAAAGTGATACCTCCTAAATCCTGGGTTTTGGATCTATGAGATAGATCTAATTGGATGTTAGGACACTCACTAGTTGTAGTGAGATGGTATCAATCGATCCTGGGGAGAATCACTGGAAAGGTTCCAGAGTGATAAGGACGACTGAATGTCAGTCGCAGGCATTGTCTTTACCCTCAGTGGAGGGACGGTATGTTGGAAGAGTTCCAAGCTAGATACCGTGACATACTAGACGATTAAAGGCAAGATACATCGTTACCAAGGATACTACCAAAGAGGAAGTCTGGATATATATAAGTTCATAAGATGAACTTCGTTCCTACCATTGTGTGACAATGGAGTTGTGGCTTTAGCCAAGGAACTACCGTCCCATCAGAAATCCAGATATAATTCTTAGGCAGTATCAACTGATCATGGAGATGGTTGATCTCCAGGGAGATCGAGGTTAGGAGAGTAGACACAGAGGACAACAGCGCGGATCCACTCACAAAGGCCTTTTTCCCAGTAGAGACTTTTACGGGATGGTTGAGTATGAGATATTTCAACCGCAGCTAATTGATGGGTATGCGATACCATAACAGATGGCCCTAGTGCAAGTGGGAGATTGTTAGTTATATGTATGCCCTAGAGGCCATTACTGTACATACGATGTATATTGTAGTGGATGCTAGGACATATATATGGAGGACTTTCTTGCTCGACATGATAGTATGCTATCTGGTTGTACTTTATCTTAACATGTACTCTGATTGTCTCTATGTTACATGTTGATAAAGCCCTTAGGATATGTACTCGACTACTGGGACTATGATGAGATCATACTAGTAGGGCCACGGTAGTCGACGAGTACATCCTATAACTGTTCCTAGTCGAGGGTGTATCGAGACAGGGCATCGATGCACCAGAGTAGACTAGCGTATACGCATCTTGACCCATATGATGGGCGATGGATGATCCCATATCCATCGGTGTTTGACATCAAGGATGGTGTACGGGTGCTCAGTGGAGACTGGGTACACTGGACGGACTCGCCGAGAACTCCCAGATGGTATTATACCATACGTCAGATGGCAGTTCTCCAGTGACACTGGTACAGAGTAGTCTGTTGACCCGAGATCGTCATAGAGTCTTGTGTGGTTCCCACTGTGCTTTGATTTCCATCATACCACGTCCAAGAGGGCGTGCAAAAAGGTGGCTTTTGGGTACAGTCCCGAATCATATGGAGGCAATGAGCGATAGGAGGGGATTCGTCTCTCCCGGTATAGGGAGTTGATGTTGTGCTGTGTTCGATTGGCTATAACCGGAAATCCCTGGCCAGGGTTGCTGAGATTTACTGGTAAGTGTTATCAGTAGTTTCTCGAACTGTTATAGACCTCATATCGACACGACTTATCGAGCTACTGGGGTCTGACGTTTACCACCCCTAGGCGAGATATGCGACATATCAGACGACGAGACCGGACTGTACGGGAGTGTTACTGTTTGGATCCACAGGAGAAAGTACAGGCTTGATTGTTGATCTTCTGAGCGCTCAATACCTGGGTAGCTGTTACGTTTAGCTGACCGCTTGCAGCTTGTGGGTTGTTGATATGATCATCACCTACTGCCGGCGTATTGACGATTCTTTAGAGTCCTACACAGAGGTTTCTTGACTCAGGCAAAACGGAGTAGGAGCACATATGTGATATGTGCGGGACCGAGGATAATGCGATATGTGATATCGTATTGTATTCTCGCGATATTTGATATCAGCCGGGTCATCGGATCAAGTGTTGATTCGATGAATCGGTACGGATAAATATTAGTCGGTTATATGCGATATAGCCGGATTGTCGGATCAAGTGTTGATTCGATAATTTAATGTATAATAATATATTTGATATATTAAATTACATTAACTAATATTTGCTCACTAAAAGATTCTTTTTCTCACTCGGGTAATGCATTGATATATATGCGATATATGTTAAATGTATTATTTTATTTTGTTGCAATAAATATTGTATATGTGATATATGATATTGTAACATGATATGATAAATAATGCAACTTGTTTAGTAGAGATTAAACATGGTTAGGGTGTGATTAGGGTTAAGACTTTCTAGAAGTTTCTAGAAGTTTTCTTTCTTTGTCTTTGTTAAGATATTATGCTAGATATTTCAAAACCCTAACCAAACCTTTAACCCTAGTAAAATCTCTACAAGAGTTAGCTTGACCATGGTTGCATTATCTATCATATTATTTCCTTTACTATTCATCACAAAAGGATATTCAATTATTCATCATCTTCTTCCTTCTTCTTCTAAGCTTGAAATGGTTTCTTGCTTTGATTTTGTGATGGATAAATGTGAGAAAAATACAAATAAATAGAGCAAAATTCCTACTTCATCATCCTCATCTTCACTTGCCATTTAGATGAGGGTGTTCACATCATTTCATGAGTGTTAGCTTGTGTTAAAGAAACTTCGAGGTAGATCATCTTAGTATCGAAGATCGGAAGCAAAGGTTGCGTCTTTCTCTTCGTGGAACCTCTCGAGAGTCTGGATCCCGATGATCGCAGCGAAGGGACCACAACACGGAGCAAATGAAGTGAAGGACCGGATCTACAAAGGTTATAATCCCTCTCACTTAGTGTTAAAGTGTTTAGCATGCAAGTTATCGCCTAATCTCTAGTTTAAAGTTCCGTATTCGGATTGTTCGGCACGGCTAAATTTTTATTCGGGCATGGTTGATGCCTCGTAGACCCCTTGTGCGCGTGCCTAGCAACCCTACAGGACTTACAAGTGTTTTTCGCCATATGAGCATATCCCCAGTCTCTGGTGTGACTTTGTTAGGGAAATGTTTATTCGTGCCCGTGGATTGTATGCAAGGATCGATATTTGAGACGCTTGTAAGGCAGCATTGGAGATTGTGATGGCTTAAGAACAGGTTCAGATCCCTGTAGCTTAAGGCATTTGAACCTTATGAGCCGTGAGGGTCTCAGAGGGGAATTCTCCTTACGAGTCGCGAGGATCTTGTAATTGTAATTTCTCCCTAAGAATCGTGGGATCCCTAAGTGTGTTGCTCCCTTGTGAGTCGTAAGGATCTCACGCAGGTATTTTCTCCTCTCAAGGTCGAGAAGATCATGCAAGTGTCTTTTAACGAGATTGCGCCCTTTCGGGTTTTCACAAAACTCGCCGACAGCCCTGCTGTTTTACTCATGGAGCCCTTTCGGGTTTTCATCCGTGCCCATCTTGCTTATGGACATACCATATTTTTTAATCTCTTTTTTATTATTATTATTATTTAATCTCTTATTATTATTATTATTATTATTATTTTGTGTCAGCCTTGGGATGCTGCGGTCCGTAATAGTTTATAAACGTCTCGGTCAACAGCAAGTTTTAGGACATAGTGGTCCATCGTTAGTTTAAGGTCGTTTCGATCCAATAGTAGTTTATAGACGTCTCGGTCAATAGCGAGTTTTAGGACATAGTGGTCCATCGTTAGTTTAAGGACGTTTCGGTCCATTGTTAGTTTAAAGACGTTTCGGTCCGTAGCCAGTTTTAGGACATAGTGGTCCATCGTTAGTTTAAGGACGTTTCGGTCCGTTGTTAGTTTAAAGACGTTTCGGTCCGTAGCCAGTTTTAGGACATAGTGGTTCATCGTTAGTTTAAGGACGTTTCGGTCCGTTTTCTGGATACTACTTATAGAGTTTGAGCTTAGGAAGATAGCGAGCGGACATAGGCGTCGTCATCTATCGTTGATCTAGGCCGTGACTCATCAGGCATAGTATTTTTTCAGGAAGCGACCGTTTATTGGCCTGAAAGGTCTTTCACCATGCATGTCTATGAGTAGATAGGCTCCACCCTGGTAAACTTTGTCTATGATGTACGTGCCTTCATAGTTCGGCTCGAATTTCCCCCGTTTGGCACGATTGGGGATCATGGGTCTGTTGACCACTAGCACGAATTCGCCTTGGCGGAATGTTCTCGGCCTAGTCAATCTCTCGTATGAGCGCGTCACCTTTGCTTTGTAAGCCTTTAGGTTTTGTTGCGCCATGAGCCGGGTTTCATCAAGGGCGTCGAGCTCCTCAAGCCGAAGGTGAGCATTTTCTTCGTCTGGTAGCTTGTAGTGAACTGCCACTCGTAGAGAGGGTAACTCTATCTCAAGGGGGAGTACCGCTTCTGTGCCGAATACCAATGCATACGGTGTTGTGTTTGTGGCCGTTTTGAACGTAGTTCGATACGCCCAGAGAGCTTCATGCAGTCTCTCATGCCAGTCCTTCTTATTTCGAGACACCGTATTTTTCACGATCTTCATCAAGGTCTTGTTGAAAGCCTCAGCTAGACCATTAGCTCGGGGATTATAGACCGAAGAGTATCTTCAGTGTATGTTATGTTGTTGTGTGAAGCGGCTGATCTTGTGGCTTCTATAGGCTGGCCCGTTATCGGAGATAATCCGTCACGGAGTGCCGAACCGATAAATGACGTGTGTCTTGAAGAAATGGAGGATATTCTCCGTCTTCACTTCTCTTAGCGATACTGCTTCTGCCCACTTGGAGAAATAATCAGTTGTTGCCAATATGAACCGATGTCCTCTAGATGATGCCGGTTCGATGGGCCCGATTATGTCAGTTCCCTACATTTCGAATAGCCAGCTAGCCACCGTCGGATGTAGCGGATTTGGATGCTGGTGGATAAAGTCCCCGTGAATCTGGAACGAGTGGCACCGCTTCGCGTATTCAAGGCAGTCTTAGATCATCGTGGGCCAATAGTAGCCCATCTTTTTGATCTTTAGTTTCATTTTTGGCCCAGCTTGATGATAACCGCAGAGTCCGTCGTGAGTTTCTTAGACGACTCTCTTTGCTTCTTCCGACCCCAGGCATCTTAGCCATAGATAGTTGAACGATCTCTTGTACAGAGTATCATTGACGAAGGCGAAAGACAGAGCTCGTTTCATGAGCTGATGTCTTGAGGATGCATCTTCAGGCATTCGACGGGATTTGAAGTAGTCTATAAAGACTTCTCTCCAATCCTTAGCCTTTTCCTGGTCTTTTATTTGTAGGGTCGCTTGCTCGGTCGCTCCTTTTTCTTCGGACGACTCTGGAGACATTTCTGCCGGTACAAGAACCCGACGGCTTTGCACAACGATCCTCACGTCATCGAGGTTCTCGTCGGCCAGTTCTTTAGCGAGCTTGGCTAATGCATCCGCCTTACTGTTTTCCGCGCGTGGTATGCTTTCCAGGGCGTAGGAAGGAATTTGAGTCAGCAGTTGCTGTAGTCTCTCGCCGTACTTCACCAACTCTAGCTTGCACGTTTGATAGTCGTCGTTTACTTGACTAACGACCAATCGGGAGTCTCCGTATATGAGGAGGTTTTCAATTCCCATGTCAACAGCGATCTCAAGACCTGCTATCAAAGCTTCATACTCGGCTTCATTGTTTGTCCTCGGCTCTATTAGGGAAAAGGAAAAGCGCATTATCCCTCCTTGTAGAGTCACAAAGATGAGGCCCACCCCAGATTTGATTATAGGGGAGTTGTGCTTTCGCCCCTTCATAGAAGATGCTTCGTCGAAGTAGAGTTCCCATCGGATATCACTCCGTCTTTTCTCCCCGTCGATCGTGTCAAACGCGTGCTCATCTGGAAATTCACAGTTCAAAGGAGAATCGGCAGGTGTCGGATGCTCATCGAGGAAGTCGGTGATAGCTTGGCCTTTTACCGCCTTGAGGGGACAATAAGTAATCAAGAACTCCATCAAGAGCAGGGCCCATTTAGCGAGTCATCCTGTTAGTATGGCTTTTGACATCAAGTATTTGAGAGGATCCACTTTTGATATGAGGTGGACCTCATGTGCCAACACATAGTGTCTGAGCTTCGTTATCGCGAAGATCAACGCCAAGCAGCGTTTTTCGATGGGGGGTAGTTGCTTTCTGCCCCAGGAGAACTCGACTCAAATAGTAGAGGGCTCTTTCCTTCCCTTGGACGTTCTCTTGTGCCCACAGCGCACCTAAGGAACCTTCGAGGGCTGTTGTGTACAGGACGAGAGGTTTTCCTTTAACGGGAGCGGCCAGTACTGGCGGATTCAGCAGGTATTTCTTGATTTCGTCCAGTGCACTTTGGCAATTGCGATCCTAGACGAACGGGGTTCCCTTCTTCATTAGGTGACTGTAAGGATGGCACTTGCCAGAGAGATTGGCTATAAATCGCCGGATATACGCGAGCTTTCCTTGGAGAGACTGCAGTTGCTTGAGAGTTTTTGGCGGAGACATTTCCATGATCGCCTTGATCTTCGACGGGTCTATCTCGATGCCTCGATTTCTTATGATAAATCCTAGGAATTTGCCCGACGAAACTCCAATCGCGCATTTAAGAGGGTTCGTCTTCAAGTTGTATTTTCGAAGGCGCTGAAACACGATCTTCAAATGCTCCCAATGCTCCTCGTGCAATTTTCTTTTCACCACAAGGTCGTCGATATAGCATTCGACGATTTCATGTATGAGGTCATCGAAAATCTTCGTTATGGCCCTCTGATAGGTGGCACCGGCGTTCTTCAAACCGAAGGGCGTCACTTTGTAGCAGAATATGCCCAAAGGGGTCCGGAAAGCAGTATGCTTCTGGTCCTCGGGATGCATCTTTATCTGATTGTATCTTGATGAGCCGTCCATGAAGGAGAAAACTTCGTGAGTGGACATATTATCTATCATCAGTTCAGTAACCGGTATAGGAAAATCGTCCTTTGGGCAAGATTTATTGAGGTCCCGAAAATCCACGCAGATGCGCACCGTCCCATTTTTCTTCATCACTGGGACAATGTTGGCAATCCAATCAGGGTACTGAACTTCTTGGATGAAGCTGGTAGCTTCTTGACCTCGGCGTTGATGGTCATCTCAAGCACGAGCCGCATCCTTCTCGGCGCTTGTTTGACCGACTTGATGTCCGCAGATATCGTCAATCTGTCCACGGCTATTTCTGGATCTAGTCCCGGCATCTCGGAATAGTTCCATGTGAAGCAATCTTTATATTGTATGAGCACGTCTTTTAGCGTAGCCACCCTTTCTTCAGACAACAGCTCACAGATGAACGTCGGTCGTGGGTCACTTGCTGTCCCCAAGTCGATTTTCTTGAGGTTATCTGCAGTAGTATGTATCCCATCTTCCAGCTCTTTTGGTGCCGGTGGAAACTCGGAGATTACCTCGTCATCATTGTTTTCGAAGCACCATGGGAGATCAGCCATATCTTCGCATACTCCTTCTCCTGACATCGTTATCACGTGACAGGTGCGAGATCGCTTCCAAGACCGATGTTGATCCGGCTCTACTCTCGCTACATATGTGGCTTTCGGTTCATGCTTTTGTGGCGGGGTTGCCCTCCAACTGCTGGATAGAAGATGTTCTATCGCTCGGTGATATGAGCAATAGTCCGGGTGAGGGACCTCGCCTGCTTGCTCGGGGTGCTTGGACTCCGGGAGGGTAATCATCTGATGTTTTATGACAAGATTGAGTATCTTCCTTATCTTGTCTTGGGGAAAAGAATATGCTCGACCCATCTTCTTTATAAGAAACGAATCCCGGCTGCTCGATTCCCGATCGCGTGGCTTCTTAGACCTGCTTTGCCGCCGTCTACCGTTTTTTTCGTTCTTTGGTTTATTTTTACCTCTGCGTCGGGTCTTTTGTATGACGGGCTGGCGACGAAGAGCATCGTCATTCTCCGCAGATTGCTGAAGGAGGCGCTGCGTCCTGGCTTTCTCGTAAATAGCCTTTTTCGCGATTATGGTCGTCTCGAACCTTTCGACCCGCTTCCCTTATAAGCTTGTCCATCTGTTCTTCGAACGATGGACTTGGCATTTTCACGGCGGGACCTCGTTTTGGTTCAGGGTCAGCATCTTCCCACAGAGCATCTCCTTCTTCATCGAAGTCATGTATGACGTAGCAGCCGTGGAATCGCTCCCGTTTCTTGGGTTGAACATATCCAAGCCCGATCGTTTCCATTCTCCCGTTGGGCAGTTTCTGCTGAGTTTCGGGGGCGTCCCAGATCCTGTTGTAGAACTGAGCTTATCGAGCAGTCTGTTTGAAGGGTACACCTTGATGCTTCAACAGGCTTTTTAATCCTTCTGTGTAGTATTTGGGTAGACAGATGGGCTGGAGCCTGTCAAGTGTCGAATCGGTACCATGCCAAACTTCTTTCTCCACTTTGGTTTCCATGGATTGATAAAAGAGGATCGCCTTTTCATCTTTTCGCCTGGGAGGGACGTAGAATGTCTGCAGTTCTTGCACACTATAGGTACCAAGCGCGTTGAGATCTTTGTAATGCTCTTGCGGAATCATGACGATTTGTAAACTCCGATCATTGCCAGCGAAGGCTTGTATTGATGGCCGAACAGAAAATACGGCATTGACCTCATCTTCTGAGTCGCTGCCGAAGACCAGAATAGGGGTGGATGGTCCCGACTTATTGCATTGGGGCGGCCCTGAATAAACTATTTCTTCTTCCTCCTCAGTGTCGCTCCCGAAGACTGGAATAGTGGTGATAGCTTTGTTCCTCGATTTATAGCATCTTTCCGTGTCTTCGAAATCTAGTAAGAAGTATTTTGCATCTTCGTACTTTCGGACTTCATTCACGGAGAATGGGTTTAGTTCCCTTGTCACAGTATACTCAAGACCATCCTTGAAGTACTTCATACACTGATGTTGTGTAGAAGGGATGATGTTGTACTCGTGTAACCAAAGCCTGCCGAGCAAAGCGTTGTAGCAAGTCTTGACGTCAATGACATGAAACTTGATATCCGTGACGAGCAGCCCAAAGCGTTATGTCAATATTACAGACCCGAGCGTCCGTGATGACTGGGAGTCAAACCCAAAGATGGTGATTTTATCACGAGCGTGGTGTTGAACGCTCATGCAGATTTCCTTCAACACTCTTACATTGAGGAGATTGACGGAGGACCCATTGTCAACCAGGATCTTGCCTATCTTAATATCATGACAGTATCCGGAGACATAAAGGGGACGGTTATGCTCGCACGTTCCGAGGAGGAGATCTTCACGCCAAAGGTGATATCGTCATTGTGAACTTCTTCCAGTTCGTCCTTCATCTTTTCTTCGGCGAGAAAAGCTTGGAACTTCTCGGGCTTTTGTAGTGCCTTGATCAAAGAATCTCTCGCCTCTTTAGATAGCAGAAGGGTGTCGATAATTCTTAGCTGTGAGGGTATCTTCCTCAGGTGTGCCAGAACGTTGTAATCCACCTTGTTTTTCATGGGCGGGTCCTTAGCTGCCAGCACTTCGACGACTTGATCATCGAGGGAGATATCCTCAGGGATCTTTTCTTTCCCCTTATCTTTTTTATTTGATCCCTTGTTTACGGGTCAGAGATTCTTTTCAGGTAATGTGCGATTGCGCAGCTGAATGTTCTCGCAGCTCTTCGGTTCTTCCTCTTTTTCCGAGGTGGATTCTTTGAAGAGAGGGCCAAGAGCTATTTCTTCGTCAGAGTCGCTCGTGAAGGTGAGAACTTGTGATCCCCTGCTATCAACCATGTGACAGTTGCCGGCAGCTCTTCCACGTCCGTCTGTCGCATTCTTCCGCTGTCGACGAGCTTCACGCTTCATCCTCTTTAAGTGCTGCCTGTGAGCGACATACCCTTGCCACCAATTTTTAAAGGCGTTGCATTCTTCAGTAGGGTGTGCAACCTTCGATGATATAAACAGTAATTAGGATGCACATCCTCTTCATTAAGGTGTATTTCATCAGAAGTATTTCCTTCGGAGGGTGGCAGCTTCATTTCCATCGATATGGTTTTAGCGAACCTTTTCTTCGTTTTAAACCTGCTCTTGTCTGTCACGAGCATGCCTCGATTTGGTTGGGGTTCTTCAACTCTTTCATCCAGTCGCCGACGTTTGGCTTTTCCAAATATGGCCATTTCGCGCTCTCGATCAGCCTTGCTTTTCAGAAGAGCTTCGTTCAGGAATGCATCAATCATGCCTCGATTTGATGGTCCTAGGAGCTCCGATTCGAGATCTGCCCCCAGTTTCTCTGCATCAAGAACATCTTCACCGTTTATCGACGAGTGAGAGATCACATAACATCTTGCCACATAATCCTCAGGTTCATCCGACGAGTCTTCTCCATTGTCATCATTTCCGTCCTCAAGGACGTGGATGAGAAACTCTTGAAGTGTGACTGGGGTCCGCGCCTTCTGGTTATATTCCTCCAGCGCGTCAATATGCTTTTGCAGGTCCGTGCGCTTGTCATCAGGCTTCACGGGCTTTTTGGTTTTCTTCTTTTTCTTCGAAGACTTTTGTAGGGTGTTTTTCGTCACCCCATTGAGATGGGAATACGCGCACGCTTGTCAGGCATACTACATATTCCCCCTGCCTAGGGTAGGCCGGGATTTAATGATTGTGGGGATCCGAATCTCCGGCAGCCGCGGACTAAGCTGCCGTTAATTACCCCTCGCCTTTGGAGCGAGGGAACCTCCAATTGACGGGTTAAACTGGTCATGCGAACTCAATGTGCAGTGTACGTGTGTGTTGTTTTGGAGGGGGGGTTTGAATATATCAGGAGCCACGCAGAGTTTTTATGGGGGTCCCGCTACCCGGATAGCGGGCTGAGGGTCAAGGGGGCTAGCAGCCCCCTTGCAAGGTGCGGGGCAGTGCCCCGTTAGAAATTTTTTCTAACAGGGACAGTTTCGTGGAGTATGTGTATGTGTACATTTGTATACATATGTATATATATAAAAAAAAGGGGGGGGAAAGACATCCAAAGGATGCGTGGGGCCAGCGCCTGGGCGCTTGAGCGCAAGCGCGCCACGTGTCGGCACGCGGGCGCTTTGCACTCGAGCGCAGAGCACTGGAGTGCAAGCGCACCACGTGTCGGAACGCGGGTGCTTTGCGCTGGAGCGCAAGCGCGCTGGAGCGCAAGCGCGCCACGTGGGCGTTTTGCGCTCGAGCGCAGTGCGCTGGAGCGCAAGCGCGCCACGTGTCGGCACGTGGGCGCTTTGCGCTCGAGTGCTAGCGCACCAGCGAGGAAAAGGGGGGTTTTTAGGCCCGGAAATTCTCTGAAGAGAAAATAGGGTGGAGTTAAACTCCTAAGATGCTTTGGGTTAAGGAAATGGGTCCTTCTTCTTCTTTTGCTGGCCGGATCTTGGAGATAAAGAGATGTGAGATTTAAAAATATTTTCTTTTTGAGATCTGATGGCAGATCTGAGTTCCCCTTAATGGGTTTTGTGGTGGAAAACTATTTAGTTTTTGAAAAAGGAAGAGTAAAACTCTTGATTTAATTCAAAAGAAAGAAGAAGGTTTTGGAACCTTGAAGAAGGAAGAAAGATCTCAGATCTGAAACTTTTTTGGAGAGAGAAAAAGTTGTTTAGATATTTCATTATCTTTGCCTTTATAGGCCATACACTTTACACATAGCCCTTTGGGCTTCACAAAATGGCATTTTGCCTATCCCATGGCTCATGTGCCATTTCTTTTTGCACATAAGCGATGGGCTTTACAAAAATTTGGCTTTATGCCTATTTTTCTTACATTTGTCCATAAAAATAAAAATAAAAGAAGTACAACAAAATTGTTTACTACAAAATTTTTATCTTGGCGTGGTGGGAGGCCGGCCGCTTCATGTTCGGGCTCGACCCGGGCGTGGGCCCACTGGATCTGGGCTTGAGCCCACTTGGCTTGGGGTTGACTTTGATTTTGACTTGGTCAACCGGGGTGTAAATTTTTACCCCAACAAATTGCCCCCCATCAATAAATGCACACCACATATGCGGGTCGTGTGCATGAAATTGATGGATCTTCTTTCACGTGGAGGCGACTTGATTCGGTTCCTACCTTTTGGGAAGCTGGCACTGCCCTTTTTACGACATGGACGGTCGATGCGGCCCTTTTTGCTACTTGGACGGTCGGTTCTGCCTTTTTTGCGACTTGAACGGTCGGTGCTGCCCTTTTAGCGACGTGGACGGTCGGTTCTGCCCTTTTAGCGACTTGGACGGTCGGTACTGCCCTTTTAGCGACTTGGACGGTTGGTGCTGCCCTTTTAGCGACGTGGACGGTCGGTTCTGCCCTTTTAGCGACTTGGACGGTCGGTACTGCCCTTTTAGCGACTTGGACGGTCGGTACTGCCCTTTTTGCGACTTGGACGGTCGGTGCTACCCTTTTAGCGACTTGGACGGTCGGTGCTGCCCTTTTAGTGACGTGGACGGTCGGTGCTGCCCTTTTTGCGACGTGGACGGTCGATGCTGCCCTTTTTATGACGTGGACGGTCGATGCTGCCCTTTTAGCGACGTGGACGGTCGGTGCTGCCCTTTTAACGACGTGGACGGTCGGTGCTGCCCTTTTAACGACGTGGACGGTCGGTGCTGCCCTTTTAGCGACTTGGACGGTCGGTTCTGCCCTTTTAGCGATGTGGACGGTCGGTGCTGCCCTTTTAGCGACGTGGACGGTCGATGCTGCCCTTTTAGCGACTTGGACGGTCGGTGCTGCCCTTTTTGCGACTTGGACGGTCGGTGCTGCCCTTTTAGCGATTTGGACGGTCGGTGCTGCCCTTTTAGCGACGTGGACAGTCGGTTCTGCCCTTTTTGCAACGTGGACGGTCGATGATGCCCTTTTTGCGACTTGGACGGTCAATGCTGCCCTTTTAGCGACTTGGACGGTCGGTGCTTGATTTGACTTGCTCTGCCTCTTGCAGTGTCAGGGGTAGACTTGACTTGCTCCGCTTCTTGCGGTGTCGAGATTGGATTCTGACTTGCTCCGCTTTCTGCGGTGTCGGAGTGGAAGTCGACTTGTTGATTTTGATTTGGGTTGACATCAGCATCGCTATACTGGAACATGGTACCAGGAGCGAGTCATCATCTGTCATTGAGAGGATTTTGGGATTTTGGTTTTTGTTTGGCATCTGCATTGCTGCACTGGAATAATGCCAGGAGCAACTCATCATTTGCCCCGGAAGGATTTGGGAATTGGTTTTTTATTATTATTATTTTTTTATTTATTATTATTATTATTTTTTTGGTGGGACTTTGAATGTGGTCTCACCGGTAGGACTTGGGAGAAGTTGGGATTGTTTTACGCCCGTGGATTGTATACGGTTTTGCGGGATGTATGATCCAGACCGTAGGGCCGGAAAAATTTCGGGACTTTGTCAGCGTCTGCATCGCTGTACTGGAATATGGTACCAGGAGCGACTCATCATTCGCCGTTGGGGTATGGGATTTGGAATTTAGTTGGCGTCTGCATCGCTGCAATGGAATATGGTACCAGGAGCGACTCATCATTCGCCATTGGGGTATGGGATTTGGAATTTGGTTGGCGTCTGCATCGCTGCACTGGAATATGGTACCAGGAGCGACTCATCATTCGCCATTTGGGGATTGGGGAGCGATGGCTTAGGAGACAGGTTTAGATCCCTATCGCCTAAGGCTTTTCAATTTTATGGGCCGTGAGGGTCCCATAAAAGCATTTTCTCCCTACGAGTCGTAAGGATCCCGCAGGTGTATTTTCTCCTTAGAAATCGTGAGGATTCCTAAGTGTGTTGCTCCTTTGTGAGTCGTAAGGATCTCACGCAGGGGTTTTCTCCTCACAAGGTTGAGAGGACTTTGCGAGTGTATTTCATCTCTTTTCACGAGTTTGCGCCCTTTCGGGTTTTCACAGACTCGCCGGTAGTCCTGATGTTTTTACTCACGGAGCCCTTTCGGGTTTTCATCCGTGCCCGTTTTACTTGTGGACATACCGTTTATTTCCTTTTTTTCTTTTTTCTTTTTTTCTTTTTTTTGCCGCTGGTGGGACTTTAAAAGTAGTCTCACCGGCAGGATTTAGGAGAAATAGGGGTCATTTACGCCCGTGGATTGTATACGGTTTTGCAGGATGTCTGATCCAGACCGTAGGGCTGATGTGCTCAATTCGCCTGCGACTTGGAGCATTCATGTGTAGTATTTCTTGAGATATCGGCCATTTATGGGTGGCATGGGCCTTTCTCCCTCGGCACTTATTAGTTGGTAGGATCCTCCGTCGAACACTTTCTCGATGACGTATGGTCCTTCCCAGTTTGGCTCGAATTTTCCCTTGGCATGTCGATTGGGGATGATCGGTCTTTTGAGGACCAACACCAATTCACCTTTCTTGAAAGCGCGGAGACGGGTTATCTTGTCATAGGCCCGTGACATTTGGGCTCGGTATAGCTCCAGACTTTGCTGCACCGCGAGCCTCTTTTCTTCGAGGGCATCGAGTTCTTCAAGTCGAAGGAGCACGTTTTCCTCCTCCGTCAACTCATGCTGAACGGCCATTCTTAAGCTTGAAACTTCGACTTCAAGGGGGAGGACCGCCTCCACTCCGAAGAGCAATGAATATAGAGTGGACTGAGTTGGAGTACGGTGCGTGGTACGACCGCCTCCACTCTTTTTCGCGCCGAGCTGCACTTTTCTTCTTCTTGAGCTTCTTGGATTTTGAGCCTGATGGAGCCGCATTGGCAGCTGGACTGGTAGGCTTCTTCTGCCCTTCCCATTCCGTCCTGGGTTCTCTCCGAAGTAGCTTTATCATCTTCTTCGTCTTCTCAGATATGTGCGTACTCCACGGAGGCCGCGATGATTCCGTTTCATTTCTCGGGGCAGCGGATTCGGCTGTCTGCTCCCAGAAGGCTTCAACTTCTGTCTGTATAAAGTTGGTGGTTGCAACTTGATTGTTCACCAACACACTTTTGGACAGCTCGATCTCTCCAGCCTTGTACTGCTTCTCGACCCAGTCTTTGAAGATATAGCAATCCTCGATCGCATGGCTCACTACTCGGTGGTACGGGCAATATAGAGGATTGTCGGTCATTTTTGCTTCTTGGGGTCTTTTCGACCCCGACAATTGTAGGCCGTTGTTCAAGGCATCTTTAAATATCTTACGGACCTTGTCCCTTCTGAAAGAGTAAACCTTGTTCTTCTTCTCCTCTAGGGAAGGCCCATCTCCTCCCAGCAATGGCTTTCGAGACCAGTTGGTTTTGGATTCGCCCGCCCTTCTCTTTTCTTTATTGTCGGACGCATTGAAGACATTGGTACTGCTGGAACTCCCGCTTCTACGGCTGTCGTCCCTCTTGCTTTTCCAAGTTTTGTCTCTCTGAGAGTCCGGCGGGGACTCTTGCTTTGAGCGTTCCAGTATTTGGACTTTCTTGGTTAGCTCCTGAAATGTCTTGAGGCCCGCTGTACACAAGAATGGGACCATCCAATTGCTGAGGTTCCCAATGAGAAGGCTGACGGACTGGTCCTTCTCCAGCGGCGGTTCACTCTTGACTGTGAGATTACGCCATCGGGCGATAAAGTCGGTGTTGCTTTCATTCTTCCCCGGCTTGGTCCTCACAAGGTCGGCAATGGAGATTTTATCACTGACACTCATGAACCTTTGCCGAAACAGGGACTCCATTTGGGCAAAGGTAATGACGGACCCGTCCGGTATACGCGCATACCAGTCGAAGGCGACGCCGGTCAGGCTGTTGATAAACTGACGAAGAAGGAGCGCATCATTGCCCCCTGTATTTCCGCACGATGCTTTGAAGTGGGCGACGTGCTGATTTGCATTCCCCGTTCCATCAAATCTTCCGAACTTAGGAATGACGTAGCCGCTTGGGAACTCAATCAGATCGTACTGCGCGGGATATGGCCGCCCACTACTGCCGATTTCTTTCTGAGTTTCAGCTTCGGGCACCAATGTTTTAACCTTGCTGGTGACCAAATCCATTATGCGATCCTGTGTTAGCGGGATAGTGCTATCTGGGGCCAAGGCGTCCCCAGAAGCAGAGTGTGGCTGGCTTTCATGTGGCTCGACCAGTCTTGGACCTGAAGGAACAGGCATTGGCTGCCTCGGATTGTCATCACCCGGCTGATTAGTAGCGGCTTGTGCTTGATTAGGAGGCGCTCGAGCAATTTGAGCCGTAAGCTGCATCACCACGTTCGTTAAGTCGTCAATCTTCGAATAGAGCTTGGCCATCTCTTTAGCTTTGCTCCTGAGCTGTTTTCGAAGCTCTTGAAGCAGCTCCTGCTCCCCAATCCTGGGGCGGAAAGTCGGCTCTTCCTCGCTGTCCGAGCTTGACTCTACATGGACCGAGGGATCTATCTGCCTATCATCCTCATCGAGAGGGTTTTCTTCATCCAGCGGGGGCGGCTGTTCTTGGGCGGCGGCAACCACATTCAGGCTAGATTGGGCTTGGGATGTGGTGGCCCCGTCCTTGCTTTTGCTGCGAAGGTTGTCGCTGGGGCGCCCGCCTGCCATATAGACCGTATGGATGATATATCCGGCCGTCTTTCTATCATTGGCGGCTGATTTCACGGATCGCTGTCTTGACCCCCTTGCTTCGGTAGCTGGTATTCGATTGAAGGCGACTGGCCTAAACAGGTTCTTGAATGGTGCTGGCACTTCTTTTCTGGATTTGCCCCGCTGCTTTCGTGCGGCACAGAGCGCCTGATAGACCCTTGAAGAGACAGTGGCATACTTTTTCTGTTGGGGCCGGGACACGTCTCTTTGTAGAACTGTTCGGACCGTTGTCTTCTTGATTCTAGCGGTCATGGCATTTTTTGGAACCCAATTCAGAGGCTCGAAGGAATTGCTGATTCTTATGTCCGACTCAGCCGTCGTCGCAGGGCAATCCTGCACTTGGAACTTCACACGATTCCATTTGGCTGAAGCCCTGGCCCTCTTGTTGGCTCGATACCTGAGCCGCTTCTGCCTTAACTTTTCTGTTCTAAGCGCCTGGCAGACTTCGACTCTTTGGGAAGACGCCACAGACCGGGCGATGGAGGGCCTTCGAGATACGCTTGATTGTGCATTTGTTGGAGTCATCGCCTGAGCTCGTCCGCAACATTTGATGTTGCCCTTTGTACCGAAGTTCTTGCCCCCCGCTGGAGCACCAGAGAATCGTTCAGATACAGTCTTAAGTTTCGGTTGTGGTGCCTTGGCGATCACGACATTCGGCCTCTTACCCCTTGAGACCAGCCTGACCACCTGTTCCGCCGGGATCTCCGCCAGATGAGCGCTTCCGGCAGGGTAGATGATGACGGAGCCAAACTGGCGGGGCGGTTCCTCCCACTGTCGACTGAGGCTTGCGGGGAGAACCACACGAGCTTTGATCTTGACCACGTACGGAATCGGGGTCGCTTTGGAAGTTGAATTCGTCTTGAGAGACATTGTCGTTGAAAGTTGATTGCTGCACGAAAAGAAAACATCATTTCAGTATAGGCAATCGATATGTATATTGAATGAGTTCGCATGAACGCTTAACCCAAAATATGGGAGTAGAGATTGGTCCCACCGGGCGGGCCAGAATCTGTAGGGTGTTTTTCGTCACCCCATTGAGATGGGAATACGCGCACGCTTGTCAGGCATACTACAGATTCCCCCTACCTAGGGTAGGCTGGGGTTTAATGATTGTGGGGATCCGAATCTCCGGCAGCCGCGGACTAAGCTGCCGTTAATTACCCCTCGCCTTTGGAGCGAGGGAACCTCCGATTGACGGGTTAAACTGGTCATGCGAACTCAATGTGCAGTGTACGTGTGTGTTGTTTTGGAGGGGGGTTTGAATATATCGGGATCCACGCAGAGTTTTTACGGGGGACAGTGTCGTGGAGTATGTGTATGTGTACATTTGTATACATATGTATATATATAAAAAAAAGGGGGAAAAGACATCCAAAGGATGCGTGGGGCCAACTCCTGGGCACTTGAGCGCAAGCGCGCCACGTGTCGGCACGTGGGCGCTTTGCGCTGGAGCGCGGAGCGCTGGAGCGCAACGCGCCACGTGTCGGCACGAGGGCGCTTTGCGCTCGAGCGCAGAGCGCTGGAGCGCAAGCGCGCCACGTGTCGGCACGCGGGCGCTTTGCGCTCGAGCGCAAGCGCGCTGGAGTGCAAGCACGCCACGTGTCGGCACGTGGGCGCTTTGCGCTCGAGCGCAGAGCGCTGGAGCGCAAGCGCGCCACGTGTCGGCACGCGGGCTCTTTGCGCTCGAGCGCAAGCGCGCCACGTGTCGGCACGTGGGCGCTTTGCGCTCGAGCGCAGTGCGCTGGAGCGCAAGCGCGCCACGTGTCGGCACGTGGGCGCTTTGCGCTCGAGCGCTAGCGCACCAGCGAGGAAAAGGGGTTTTTTTAGCCCCGGAAATTCTCTAAAGAGAAAATAGGGTGGAGTTAAACTCCTAAGATGCTTTGGGTTAAGGAAATGGGTCCTTCTTTTTCCTTTGCTGGCCGGATCTTGGAGATAAAGAGATGTGAGATTTAAAAATCTTTCTTTTTGAGATCTGATGGCAGATCTGAGTTCCCCTTAATGGGTTTTGTGGTGGAAAACTATTTAGTTTTTGAGAAAGGAAGAGTAAAACACTTGATTTAATTCAAAAGAAAGAAGAAGGTTTTGGAATCATGAAGAAGGAAGAAAGATCTCAGATTTGAAACTTTTTTGGAGAGAGAAAAAGTTGTTTAGATATTTCATTATCTTTTCCTTTATAGGCCATACACTTTACACATAGCCCCTTGGGCTTCACAAAATGGCATTTTGCCTATCCCATGGCTCATGTGCCATTTCTTTTTGCACATAAGCCATGGGCTTTACAAAAATTTGGCTTTATGCCTATTTTTCTTACATTTGTCCATAAAAATAAAAATAAAAGAAGTACAACAAAATTGTTTATTACAAAATTTTTATCTTGGCGTGGTGGGAGGCCGGCCGCTTCATGTTCGGGCTCGACCCGGGCGTGGGCCCACTGGATCTGGGCTTGGGCCTACTTGGCTTGGGGTTGACTTTGATTTTGACTTGGTCAACCGGGGAGTAAATTTTTACCCCAACAACTTTGACGGCAGGGTATGAGCGTTTTGATTATCGCTACCAATTTTTGGCATCGGGCGCGGCTTCAGCATTCCCTCGATGACTTCGGGTTCCAGCGGACTTTTCCATTTGATCGTCGGGCATGTTTGGAGATCTTTCAGCATTCTTTTCGTTTTGAATGAAAGAGCGACCACCCATAGAGCTTCTTCGACAAAAGAGCACGATGCTCCCGGTGTATCCGCATTTTTGAGAGCGTGCGGCTGGGGTGGGTTTACTTTCCAATTCTCGGAAAGTGCGAATTTGCCCTGTTGGTATTGGTTCTCAATCCACCCTTTGAAGATGAAGTAATCTTCAATTGGATGGCCTATCGCTTGGTGATAGGGGCAATAATTGGGATTATTAGCCTCACCGGGTTGCAATGGGCGTTTTGGATCCTGTAAGTTGATGAGCCTGTTGCGCACCGCCAGCTCGAACAATCTCCACGTTTTGTCCCGGGGAAACGAATAAGGATGCATCATTTTCTCATTGAAGAATCGTCGTCTCTCGTCTAGGCGATCTGTTAGTTTTGGGCCACTGGGTTGCTGTTGAGCATTGGCGATGAAGGTCGCTTTCCCTTTTTCATTCCGCTGCTCCGGCTTCGAAGAGGAAGGCCTGTGGCCCATCTGGTCCATTTGGGCCAACTTGTCAATCAAGGCCTGGAAAGTAGTTGGCTTGAAGAACATCATGAATTGTGAAATGGTTGATTGAGGGTCAAGGGTCCCTACGAACATGCCTACCGCAGGTGCTTCTTCGATGCACTGTTCGCACCTCGACCACAGATTCCACCATCGTATTGCGTATTGCACCCACGTTTCGCCTGGCTTTACCCTGGCGTTAATCAATGCGGTGATTGGGGTGCGTTTGCTAGCGCTTGCGAACCGTTGGGGGAATAGCAGCTCCATATCTGCAAAAAGTTTTGATGGGGTCATTAGGAAGCTCTGAGTACCACTCAAATGCTGTCTCCGACAAGCTGCTAACGAATTGGCAAAGCGGTAGCTTATCATCACTTCTGGGGTTGCCGCACAAGGCTCTGAATTGAGCGACGTGCTGATGCGGATTTCCCGTCCCCTTATATACGTGGAATTTGGGGATCGTGTATCCCGACGGGTACTTTATTTGGTCGTACCAGCCCGGATAGGGTTGTCCAGTTTTAACAATTTTCCCAGCCGCTTCATTCGCTTAATGAACTCATATCTGCTGAGCGATGTAACCATCCAGGGCAGCTTTTGAGATGGTTTCCTCCTTGGCTGCTGACAGAGCCGGCAGAGGATTTGATGTCTCTCCTCTATCATCTTAAATTATTACTGGAGCGTCTTCGGCTGGAGGGTCCGGCAGGATCATCATGCCCACCATATCTTGGAACAGAATGGCCATTTGTTTTTTATTGGCCGCTTGTTCCGCAGCCTCTTTGTCCTTCTTCTCAATCATTCTCCGAAGGAATTCGGCATCAGTTTCCTACTCACGGCGCGGCTCCGAGGATATCTCTGGGCTTGCTTTCGGTCCCGTGAGTGCGGCCATAGCTGTTAACATCTCTTGGAGCTTTTGTTGTTGTTGCTCCTGAGCCTTAGTCACTGATCGCGTAAGCAGTCGATGACCTGTGGAGATACAGCTATCCTCTTTTCCGGATGCCATATAGACGGTATGCACCACCATGCCCTCGGACTTGGGGAGTTTAGATTCAGTGTCTTTGCGATTTGCCAAAGACGCAGGGATCTTCTCCGGCCTCTTTCTTTTGTGGGCGGTCGAAGTTGAGGGAGCCGTTGTAGCAGGTACCCAAACAGATGACATCTTTTGTGGGTTGAAAGGATTGTCCTCTTCTCGCCAAACCTTCATCTTTTTCTGTCGGCGGGGATAGTCTTGATCTACCACGGAGTCCTGGACCCATCGCCAAACTTTATAAATTTTAGAGGATAGCCGCTGAGGGGGCTGCTCCAGCTTCGCCTTTGGGGCATTCTCCATAGGTGGAGGAGATTTTTCAGCACAGCAGTTGGCGAGTTTCTGCGCACCCTGTTATGTAATTCAAAGCTATTCCCGGTTGGAATAGCAGGATCAACTTCCACCATTGGAGCTGGCGGAGTCAGTCCAGAAGGGGAATTTCCCCCAGCCTTCCTTACTCGGCGCCAGTGGCCATGTTGAGCATATCGTGCGGCCGGGATCACCTCGCTGTTGGATCAGCTTTTCCATGCCCCCTGTTCTGATGAGAGTTTGCTGTTGGCGCCAGCCTGTCAAAGACAGATACTTGCTGAGAGGGAATGGCCAATCTTGAAAAGGCCAATTTTCGTGCAGGGGAAACGGCCTTGGTTACTTCACCCGGAGTGGGAGCTACAATGGCCAGTCTTGTGAAGACAGACCCTTTAGCTGGAGAAGCGGGCTTGGTGACTTCAGAAGTAGGAATGGCTATCCACTTCGGGATAACGCCTTCTGGTATTGCGGGCTTCTTCACGGGCCCGTTGGAGTTTTGGCCCAGTCTGCTGAAAACTGAGGCGCTTGGTTAGGGCGATCCGTTAAGTTGGGCCGCAGTTGTGGTAATCCGATTAAAGAGCGACTTCTTCCAAGCTTCTTGCAATGGTACAGGGGTATTGAAGCTCATCGGTAGGAGAATGGTCCCGAAGAATATCCCAGTGGTGGCCTGAGTTACCTGTTATACAGGCATTGTGAAAAGGGTGGCCGCTTGGGGCCCGTAGGTCACTCCTCCAGATGAGGCGGAACGGGAGTTGCAGTTGCAGCTGGAGCAGTTAGAGGCCATTTCTGTTCTTTCTTCTGCATGGGAACAAAACCAAATATTAGTACCTCGAACCCAAGGGCAACCATATTAAACCGCGATTCATTCGCGAAAACGACACACAAAGTGTGGAGTGGAAAGAGGAAAAGGTCCCACCGGGTGTGCCAGAATCTGTTCCCCGCCGGATGGCGCGACCTGGACGTTGGGACGTCCGGGCCTGAATTCCGTGGGCAGATGCTATTTGGTGCTATCCGTCTACCTCTCCGAAGATGCCAAGTTGATTTATGGCACCATGTATCGAAGGCTCAAACGGATGCGACCGATGTAGCAGACTTCGTCAAATTCCCCCTCGTTGAGAGGTTTTTGATTGTGGGGACGCTCTTCCCTACAGGCGCAAGCCCCTGCAGTTAATTACGCTACCACATCACGGTAACCACTTTCTCCTTCTCCAGATGGTCACTTCGTGTCGTGTGTGTTTGTTTTGTTTTTGGTTTCCCGTGGATTGTATATGAAGACTAATTTATATTGTCGCCCCTAGGGCGTGGATTAGTTCAAATCCGTATCTTCTTAGATTTGGGTTTGGGGTTGGGTTTAAGAATAAGTTAGTCTCATTTGAGACTAAGATCTACTTAAACGCATGTTAAGGATACGTTAGTCTAATTTCAGACTAAGATCAACTTAACGGGATCATTTAGATCCGACAAGAGAGCATTTGGGCTCTATTGTTTAGTTTAGGGACATTGCGGTTGATTAGTTTAAGGACATTACGGTCCAAGGTTAAGTACATCATAGTCCATGGGCTTAAGGACCCCACAGTCCGAGGTTAAGGACATCATAGTCCATGGGTTTAAGGACCCCATAGTCTGAGGTTAAGGACATCGTAGTCCGTGGGTTTAAGGACCCCACAGTCCATAGTTTAAAGACATCATAGTCAATAAATTTTAAGGAAATCATAGTCCATGGGTTTAAGGACCGCACAGTCCATGTAAAACCTGGTTGTCGGGCCCCGTCACCTCTCTGAAGACGTTGAAGGATCACAACGACAAATATCATAGTAAAGAGATGTACCCTTGAACCAATTTTAGTTAGGAGATCTGTAGTCCAATTGAGACTAAGATCTGAGATTTATGAGCATATGGGCTCAATTAATCTGAATGAGGGGTTTATGGCCAACCTGGGCTCGGCCCACTCAGTTAAAATGTTAAACATTTGACAAAGCTAAGTATTGATTTGAGTTCTGACAATGTTTTTGTCTTTTACTGAATGCTAAGCATTCCTCATAGCTCTGGACTTTATAGAAAAATTTATGTTCTCCTACCGCACACATGAGGAGCACGTGGTGCGTTTGGCGCTTTGCGCCAGTCAAAAAGCGCAAAGCGCTTCTACTGGGTAGCGCACATGTGAGGAGCACGTGGCGCGCTTGGCACTGAGTTCCAGACCATGAGCGGAAAGCGCCAGTTTATGAGCACAAAGCGCTATTTGTTCAATGGCGCACACGTGAGGAGCACGTAGTGCGCTCGGCGTTAAGCGCCAGTTCATGAGCACAAAGCACTATTTTATAAGCGCAAAGCGCTATCTGTTCAGTGGCGCACATGTGAGGAGCGCATGGTGCGCTTGGCGCTTTGCGCCAGTCAAAGTGCGCAGAAGCGCATCTGATCAATTTTATTATCTGAGAAATAAATTCTCGTTTAAAAAAAACTTTGTCTCAAGATTCCAAGAACAAAGTTCTTATTTTGTAGGAGATGTTTCAATCTCTTATTTTGGTGAAAGATTTTGCCTTTATGGATCCGTGACCCTAAGAGAATTGAATTATTCTCCCCCCTCTTATAATGAGATACTATGATCTCTTTGTGTAAAAGATCTTAGTCTTAGAGATCTATGATCCGTGAGAAGAATTATATTCTTCTTCTTATTTTATGATGAGGTCCTTTGATCTTTTTGTGAAAGACATTAGTCTTGTAGATCTATGATCTTAAAGAAAGAAGTGAATTCTTCTTTTTTATATGAGACGATTTCTTCTTTCTGTTCTTTTTACCTTGAATAAAAGGTGTTCTTCTATCGAGAGCTTCGCTCTTCTTTCAGAGATTTCTCAAAGTTTATTGGGGTTTCTCTGTATGTTTCTTTATATCTGAGACTTGAAGTCTTTGGGCCATTATATAGGGCGAGCTGATTTGTTCAATCAGTTAAGGAGATCTTTTCTCCAATTGATTTGGGGATTTCCCCACCGTTGGATCTTTGATCCAAGGGCTTCTGATTTACACAAGGCAATTTTCTTGTTTTTAGCAATATTGGGAAATCTTTTCCCACACAGAATTTATTCTGTATTTTGGTGACTTTTAATCACCTTTGGATCATTGATTCAACGGTGCTCTGATTTTCAGAGCACAATCTTCTTTTTTGGAAAGATTTTGAGGAATCTTTCCTTAACAGAATTGTATTCTGGTTAATTGATGATTTATCATCTTTACTAGATCTTTGATCTGACGGTAGGGAGCTTTTAGTTCCAGCGCTAGCGCACCCGTGCTTTGCACATGGTGCGCTGCTTAGAGTGCAGCGCACCCGTGCTTTGCACGTGGTGCGCTGCTTAAAGTGCAGCGCTCTTAGCGCTAGCGTACACGTGCTTTGCACGTGGTGCGCTGCTTATAGTATAGCGCTCTTAGCGCTAGCGCACACGTGCTTTGCACGTGGTGTGCTGCTTAGGGCGCAGCGCACTTGGCGCTACTGTGAAGCGTTGCTTCATTTCAAAATTTGAATTTGAACAGAGCTTTGCTCTGATTGGGGGAAACAGGGTCTTCAACTGCCGTGATGCGTAAGCTATAACTTTCTCACGCTGTATTAAAACACATCCCAAACCTTTCCCAGATGTGTCGCTGTGAATCACCAATCCTCCGGAACCGTCTGTGTTTCCTGATAAAACATCAGGAAAAACCCCAATGGAGCATCACGTGCCCACACGTGACCAGGGGTCGCGTGCTGACACGTGATGGTTTTCTGGGGATTCTGCTGAAATAGAATTAAATTCTAATCAAACAAGCAATCAGTGGAGTCACGTTCCCACACGTGATGGGCCTTTAAAAACCCACTGAAGAGAATTAAAAGTGTAATAAAACAGTAAGGAATACCCTAATGGGGCATCACGTGTCCACACGTGACCAAAGGTCACGTGCAGACACATGATGGGTTCTTAAGTTCTTTAACTAATAAAATTAAATTCTATTTAAATGATCAAACAGTGGGATCACGTGCCAACACGTGATAGGCTCTTAAGCCTTCTAAACTAATAGAATTAAATTCTAATTCAGAGGGAATCGAGAACCTTAACTGGAAAAATATTTCTCTAAATCATTCCAAACAAAAGAGATTGTGCTCTGTAAAGTGGAGCACCGTTGGATTAAAAATCCAATGGTGATTAAAAATCACCAATTTATAGAAAGATTCTATACAAGGAAAGATTTCCCTGGAATTCACCAAGAATAACAAACAGAATATCTTTTGGATTAAAAATCCAATGGTGAATAAAATTCACTGAATGATCTAAAAGATCAGGTTGGTTAAAAAATCAATTAAAATATTTCAATGAAAGATTGACAAAAAAAACTGATTCTTTTCTTTCTCCTATAAATAGGAGTCAAGAAGAGAAGAGGGTATCGATACTTTTTTTGGAGAGATACACAACAACAGAGAGAAAAGGAAAAGAGAATTCAATTCTCAAGAGAGAAAAGAAGATCTCTTCAGAGAAAAAACTCTAGGTGAGAAGAAAAAGAAGAAGTTTATTCTACAAGCTCTCAAAAAATAAAAAAGAATTTAATTCTCAAATTAAGAGCTTAACTCTTCTAAATAAGAACTTAGTTCTTCCTTTGATTGAAAATCTGCAGAAGTACATCTCCCCATAAGTTGAGAATTTAATTCTCATCGGGGAGATTCTGTCATGCAGATCCAAAACCTAGAGGGAGAATTGAGTTTATGGAATTTAATTCCTCCAAATACATAGGAATTTAATTCCTTTAAGTGAAATTAGGGTTTAACCCTGCATAAGAATTTAATTCTTTCATATACAAAGGAATTTAATTCCTCAAAACAAAATTAGGGTTTAACCCTACCAAAGAATTTAATTCTCAAACAAAGGACTTAAATTATCCATGCACATAAACCTGATCACGTGGCAACACGTGACCCTTCCTTCAATAATCAGAAAAGAATGAATGAGACTACGTCACGTGCCCCCACGTGACCCTCAAATAGACTCCTCAAAATGAAGAAGAAAAAGCATGGAGGCAATGCCTCACGTGCTCACACGTGACCCTCAAAAATGAAGGGAATAAAGCCAAAGGCAATACCGATTCAGGGCGCCTCACGTGTCCCCACGTGACCCCTGACTAACACCTTTTTAAAAGTAGTAAAAGAGGGAAAACAGAGGAATTAATACCCAATGGGTACTATCACGTGTCCACACGTGATGATTACAGAGGTTAAGTGTGTAACACTTATTTGCAGATTTTGAGAATAAAATAAAGGAGGCAAGGCCCAATCATCAGGCGCCTCACGTGACCGCCTCATTTTTAGTGTTTAACACTATTTTAAGTGTTTTGTCCATAGTGTTTAACACTGTTTTAAGCACATCATGTGGGAACACGTGATCGCCAAGTATGCTTTAGTGTTTAACACTATTTTCAAACCAGCCTTAGCCCAAATCAGCTAAGTTTTTCCAGAGACAAGATCTCCCCTTTGAGTGAACCCCAACTACATTCTTCCAAACTTGATTATTTCATATGACATTCAAAATAAAACCCCAGAGCCATAATGAATGGTTATTGCTCAGCCAAAGACAAAATGTTGTCAGAGCCCCTAAACCCCTGTTTAGTATTTTTAAATAATGGGGGGCTGAGCCCCAGACAAATGTTCAACAGTCCAAACAAAGGTCCAACATTTCAAACCTAATTGGACTTAGCCCAAGTTGGTCATAAGTCCTCAATCCAGATTTAACTGAGCCCATGTGCTCATAATCTAATTAATTGATTTTAGTCCCAAATTGGAATACAGATTCCCAATCAACATTGGTTCAAGGGTACATCTCTTCACTCCTTTCATATTTGTCGTTGTAATCCTTCAACGTCTTCAGAGAGGTGACGGGTCCCGATAACCAATCATTCCATGGACTGTGGGGTCCTTAAACTCATGGACTATGATGTCCTTAAACTTTATAGACTATGACGTCTCTAAACTGCCTTAGACTGTGGGGTTCTTAAGCCCATGGACTATGATGTCCTTAACCTCAAACTGTGGGGTCCCTTTAAACCCATGGACTATGATGTCCTTAACCTGGACTGTGGGGTCCTTAAACCCATGGACTATAATGTCCTTAACCTTGGACCGAGATGTCCTTAAACTAACATTGGACCACCATATTCTTAAACTGGTAATCGACCGCAATGTCCTTAAACTAAACAATAGAGCCCGAATGCTCTTTTGTTGGATCTAAACGATCCCATTGAGTTGATCTTAGTCTAAAATTAGACTAACGTATCCTTAACAAATGTTTAAGTTCATCTTAGTCTCAAATGAGACTAACGTATTCTTAAACCCAACCCCAAAACCTAAATCTAAGAAAATATGGATTTGGACTAATCCACGCCCTACGGGCGACAACATAAATTAGTCTCCGTATACAATCTATGGGCAACCAAAATCAAAACAAACACCCACGACATGAAGTGACCATCTGGAGAAGGAGAAAGTGGTTACCGCGATGCGGTAGTATAATTAACTGCAGGAGCTTGCGCCTGTAGGGAAGAGCGTCCCCACAATCAAAAACCCCTCAACGAGGGGGAATCTGACGAAGTCTGCTACATCGGCCGCATCCGTTTAAACCTTCGATACATGGTGTCATAATCAACTTGGCATATTCGGAGAGGAGGACGGATAGCACCAATTAGCATCTGCCCCCAAATTCAGGCAAGGCGAACCTACGCGGTCACGTCTCTATATTCGGAGGAGAACAGATTCTGGCACGCCCGATGGGACCTTTTCCTCTTTCCACTCCACACTTCGTGTGTCGTGTTTTTCGCGTAATCAGATAATCGCGGTGTGTATGTTTGTGGTTGCCCTTAGGGGAGTGGATACTGAAGTCGGCGCTTCGTCTTTATGAAGAATGGCGTTTGTTCCCACCTTAGCAACACATGCTATGTCATATCTGGTGGAGTCAAGTACGGGCCACTTGCAGGCTCAAATCTCTGCAATCCGGCTCTTCAAGAAATCAACGGGCTTCTCTTTGGGTCGATGCTCCCATCTCCCACCCTCGGTGCCCCAACAGAAAGCCCAGAGGAAGTCTGTCTTCCACAGGCGGGCTCCCCAAGCAACGGCTTTGCCGACGGAATCAGTCCTCAAACAGCTGGCACATGCCAAGGACCAAGGTCGACGCAGGGGATAGAATATTCAAGCTCTCAAAGGAAACAGGGGGCATGCTCGGAAAAATCCTGAAGCTAATCAAATCCCGGCCGTAAAAAACGGTCGACGTCGATATCAGCGTCATACAAAATAAGCTGGGGGCAGTTCTCCGTATAGTCCTGTTTCGACCCAAGTGGTGAATTTTATTGTTCTAACTGGGAACAGCTTCAAACTGTTGCAAAGGGTCAGACAAAATTCTCCTACTGCAATATTGAAGAAGTCTCCGCTGCCCATAGAGATCCCACGAGAGCAGAAATCAGTTCGCTCCCTGAGATAACTTTCCTCATCTATATATAAAGTGTGGAAGCAGGTGAAGGGGACTTACCCCAAGACTGATCCTGATACAGCGGTTCCTCCCAAAACCAAAGCAGCTTTTCACAACAAGAGGCCCAATAAAGCTCAAGTGCCAAAGGGTGTGGCTGACCTCCCCTGGTGCTTCGAAAACGATAACGACGAGGTGATTTCAGAGTTTCCACCGCGCCAAAAGAGCTGGAAGATGGGATACATACTACTGCAGATAACCTCAAGAAAATTGACATGGGGACGGCAAGTGACCCGCGGCCGACATTCGTCAGTGAGCTTTTGTCTAAAGAAAGGGTGGCTACACTAAAAGATATGCTCATGCAGTATAAAGACTGTTTCGGGTGGAACTATTCCAAGATGCCCGGATTGGATCCAGAAATAGTCGTCAACAAATTGGCGATATCTCCGGACATCAAGCCAATCAAACAAGCACTGAGAAGAATGCGGCTCGAGCTTGATATGGGTATCAACGCTGAGGTCAAGAAGCTAATCGGCTACGGCTTCATCCAAGAGGTTCAGTATCCTGACTGGATCGCCAACATCGTCGCAGTGATGAAGAAAAATGGGACAGTGCACATATGCGTAGACTTCCGGGATCTTAACAAAGCTTGCCCAAAAGACGACTTTCCACTACCGGTCATCGAGTTGATGATAGATAATACGTCCACTCACAAAGTTTTCTCCTTCATGGATGGCTCATCAGGATACAATCAGATAAAGATGCATCCCGAGGACCAGAAGCATACCGCTTTCTGGACCCCTTTGGGCATATTCTGCTACAAGGTGATGCCTTTCGGTCTAAAGAACGCCGGTGCCACCTATCCGAGGGCCATGGCGAAGATTTTCGATGACCTCATACATGAAATCGTCGAATGATATATCGACGGCCTCATAGTTAAAAGCAAATCATGCGAGGAACATTTAGAGCATCTGAGCATCGTGTTTCAGCGTCTTCGGAAATACAACTTGAAGATGAACCCTCTCAAATGCGCATTCGGAGATTCCTTAGGCAAGTTCCTAGGATTCGTCGTCCGACACCGAGGCATCGAGATAGACCCATCGAAGATCAAGGCAATCATGGAAATGCCTCCGTCAAGGACTCTCAAGCAACTGCGGTCTCTCCAAGTGAAGCTCGCATATATCCGGCGATTCATAGCCAATCTCTCAGGAAAGTGCCGTCGTTACAGTCACCTAATGAAGAAGGGAACCCCGTTCGTCTGGGATCGCAAATGCCAAAGCGCACTGGACGAAATCAAGCAATACCTGCAGAATCTGCCTGTGCTGACTGCGCCGATGAAGGGAAAGCCTCTCATTCTGTATACAACCGCCCTTGAGGGTTCCTTAGGCGCGCTATGGGCACAAGAGAATGATCAAGGAAATGAGAGAGCCCTCTACTATTTGAGTCGAGTTCTCCCGGGGGAAGAAAACAATTACTCCCCCATTGAAAACACTGCCCGGCGTTGATCTTTGCGATAACGAAGCTCAGACACTATGCGTTGGCACATGAGGTCTGTCTCATATCAAAGGTGGATCCTCTCAAATATTTGATGTCAAAGGGAATATTAACAGGACGGCTCGCTAAATGGGCCCTGCTCTTGATGGAGTTCTCGATAACTTATCGTCCCCTCAAGGCAATGAAAGGCCAGGCCATCGCCGACTTCCTCGCTGAGCATCCGATACCCGTCGATTCTCCTTTGAACTGTGAATTGCCCGACGAGCACGCGTTTGACACGGTCGACGGGGAGAGAAGAGAGAATGATACCAAGTGGGAAATCTATTTCGATGGAGCGTCTTCCATGAAGAAGCGTAAACAAAGCACCCCCATAATCAAATCAGGGGTAGGCCTCATCTTCGTGACTCCACAAGGAGGGATAATGCGCTTTGCCTTCTCCTTAACAGAGCCGAGGACGAACAATGAAGCCGAATATGAAGCTTTGATAGCAGGTCTTGAGATCGCCGTCGAGATGGGAATTGAAAACCTCCTCATATACGGAGACCCCCAGCTGGTCGTTAGTCAAGTAAATGGCGACTATCAAACGTGCAAACCAGAGTTAGTGAAATACGGCGAGAGAGTGCAGCAACTGCTGACTCAAATCCCTGCTTATGCCCTGGAAAGCATATCGCGTGCGGAAAATAGCAAGGCAGATGCATTAGCTAAGCTCGCTAAAGAATTGGCCGACGAGAACCTCGATGACGTAATGATCGTTGTGCAAAGCCGTCGGGTTCTTGCACCGGCAGAAATATCTCTGGAGTCGTCTGAAGAAAAGGGGACTACCAAGCAAACGGACCTACAAATAAAAGACCAAGAAAAGGGTATGGATTGGAGAGAAGTCTTTATAGACTACTTCAAATCCTGTCGAACGCCTGAAAATGCGTCTTCAAGACATCAGCTCATGAAACGAGCTCTATCTTTTGCCTTCGTCAATGATACTCTATATAAGAGATCATTTGATTCTCTATGGATAAGATGCCTGGGACCTGAATATGCAAGGAGAGTCGTCCAAGAAACTCACGATGGACTCTGCGGTTCTCACCAAGCCGGGCCGAAGATGAAACTGAAGATCAAAAGGATGGGCTACTATTGGCCCACGATGATCCAGGACTGCCTCGAATACGCGAAGCAGTGCCACTCGTGCCAAATTCATGGGGAATTCATCCATCAGCATCCAAATCCGCTACACCCAATGGTGGCTAGCTGGCCGGGCTAGCTGGTCGTTCGTAATGTGGGGAACTGACATAATCGGCCCTATCGAACCAGCATCGTCCAGAGGACATCGGTTCATACTAGAAACAACCGATTACTTCTCTAAGTGGGCAGAAGCAGTACCACTAAGAGAAGTGAAGACGGAGAATATCCTCCATTTCTTCATAACACACGTCATTTATCGGTTCAGTCTATAGAAGCCACAAGATCAGCCGCTTCGCACAACAGCATAACATTGACTGGAGATACTCTTCGGTCTATAATCCCCGAGCTAACGGTATAGCTGAGGCTTTCAACAAGACCTTGATGAAGATCGTGAAAAAGATAGTGTCTCGAAATAAGAGGGATTGGCATGAGAGACAGCATGAAGCTCTCTGACATATCGAACCACGTTCAAAACAGCCACGAACACAACGCCGTATGCATTGGTATTCGGTACAGAAGCGGTACTCCCCCTTGAGATAGAGTTGCCCTCTCTACGAGTGGCAGTTCATTACGAGCTAACGGACGAAGAGAATGCTCACCTTCGGCTTGAGGAGCTCGACGCCCTTGCTGAAACCCGGCTCATGGCGCAACAAAACATAGAGGCTTACAAAGCAAAGATGGCGCGCTCATACGAGAGATTGACTAAGCTGAGAACATTCCGCTAAGGAGAACTCGTGCTAGTGCTCAAGAGACCTATGATCCCCAATCATACCAAACGGGGAAAATTCAAGCCGAACTATGAAGGCCCGTACATCATAGACAAAGTTTACCAAGGTGGAGCCTATCTACTTATGGACATGCATGGTGAAAGACCTTTCAGGCCAATAAATGGTCGCTTCCTGAAGAAATACTACGCCTGACGTGTCACGGCCTAGGTCAACGATAGATGACGACGCCTATGTCCGCATGCTATCTTCTTAAGCCCAAACTCTATAAGCAGTACCCGGCTATGGACCAAAATGTCCTAAAACTAACAACGGACCGAAACATCCTTAAACTAACAATGGACCACTATGTCCTAAAACTGGCTATTGACCGAGACGTTGATAAACTACTACGGATCGCAGCATCCCAAGGCTGACACAAAAAAAATAATTTAAAAAGGGAAGAAAATGGTATGTGTTGGATATAGTGCCCTCTAAGTCAATTATTGGATCGCAGGTACGTGATTGCAATGATTGAGGGAGGACCTATACCGATATGACTGTCTTACTCGAGATGATATTATGCTATCTGATTTGTCTTTATCATCGTATACATGCTTTAGTTCACTATTGCATATTGATAGAGCCTATAGGATTCTTGCTTGACTGCCAGCAGTATGATGGCGATCATATACGTGGGAGCTGGGGTCTGTAAGCACATCCTTAAAGTGTCCCTAGTCGTGGGAGTTTCGAGACAGGGTATCGATACTCCAGAGTAGACTAGTGTATACAGTCGAGACCCCGACGAGGGGCAGTGGCCGGTCTCACAAGCCATTGGTGTCAGTTGGTTCACCTAAGATGTATACAGGTGCTCATTGAGTACACCGGATAGGACTCGCCGGGAACATGCTAGTTGGTATTATATATATTGTCAGATAGCAGTTCCCTGGTGACTGTTCAGACCATAATATTGCATTTATCATTCCCCTATTCTTATCCTTTTTATAAATAAACAGGTACTCTTGACGCACATTTGTTGCATATTACAGGATACAGGTTTCTGGAGCAAATACAGTGAAAAAGACACAAAACAACAGAAAAAGGGACTTTTGACCAACAAGCAGACCAATACTAGTCAAGCCTAGTTGAAGAACAGTGCAAGGTCCAAAATGTCAAGTGAACGGTTAAAAGATCGCTACGAGTATTCACTGAATTATCTGGAGAAGAATAAGAAGTCCACTAGAGAAACTACATATGGAAACAAGAAGCCCAAGAACCCCTGAATCAACCCAAGAATTTGCAGAGCCCAATTCCCTAGTTTGGCCGCGGAACCGCGGCCAAACCCATGCTGGCGCCGCGGTTCCGCGGCCATCAAGACACGTGTCGGCGCAGTTTTTCTGTGACGGTGCGCTGTTGTGGGTGTTGTGATTTTAAGTGGGCAAATCAGTAATTGCGCGTGCGCGAGAGTCTGTAACCCTAGGTTTCCTATTTTCCTATAAATTGTAATTTTAGATCTAAAAATTGTATGCCTCTTTTCAATAAATAAAAATTCAGAAATTCTGGAAGTGACATTCAGATCTGTTCTTTATCGCTTGGAGGGAGCCATCACCATTAGTAAGTCTTTTATTTCTTTTATTCTTTTAATGTTATTTCATCCCCTAATGAGCGAGTAGTCTCCTCGCTTGTTAGGGTTAGCCTTAGGGAAAGGGTTGAGAGATGAAATCTCTCACCCCTTTCAATGCCATATTAAACTATCCCATTAAGAACTCCATGCATGCGCGCACAACCGCTCCCTGCGGCACCCTACCCCTCGAGGTAACGGTGAACCGCAGTATAAAGGCCCGGTTGCGCGCGTTTTCCATGGGGGTTAGGGTAATTAACTATAAAGGAAGGATACGAATCTAGAGGAAGAAAACATCTTCCCAAAGGAGTCGTATCCACTTTATCGATAATTACTATAACACCTAATGGATCTAAAATACGGTATTGAAAGCGGTGAGGAAACATCAATCTCCAAAACTTCCTCTAAGCCTAACCCTAGCAAGAATTTAAATTAGATTAATTAAGTTTTAGATCTAGATTTTTATAAAACCAAAACGACAAATATAATCAACTCGTTAAGACACATAAAAGGAATTTACCCGTCTCTGTGGATCGACCCGCACTCACCGGCTAGCTGCGAAGCGACGCCGTTTCTGATTGCGGTAATTACAAGTTTTGACACCAATCAAATGGCGCCGTTGCCGGGGACGGCGTAATCTTTCTTTTTGTGAATTTTCGGGTTGATATAAATTTTAAAAAATTATAAAAATCTGAAAATATAAAAAATATAAAAAAGTAATCGAATTTGATCTGTTTGAAGGGTTTATTTTTGAGTCTTGCAGGAATAGCGAAGATCTGAAATTTTACAGAGCGCAAATCAGAAAGTTACATATCAGAACAGAGAAGAAAGTGCCCAACAGAACAGTAAAATTTTTTCCAGAGGCTGATCCCATCATTCCGCCGCCCATCCGCGGCCTAAACCCTATAACTGCCGCGGATCCGCGCCTGGTGTGCCACGTCAGCGCACAAAATCTTTCTGGTTTGATCTCTCTCTCTCTCCTCTGCAATCTCCCATATATCTCTCTGTAAAAATCTTTCTGCAGGATTTCTTTGCGTAAAGAGTCTTTCTCCCCCTTCTAAATAACAGATTTCTGCAGGTTTCTTTGCGCCGCGCTAAAAAAAAAAATTCTGATTGCAAGTGAAATTTTATTTGTTTTGCATAATTTAACCGGATTCTAAGGGGCTAATTGACCAAATTCAGATTGGGTGGGGATTTCATCACCCTTCCCAGGACCCCAGAAAACACCTAAGCATTTTGCATCGACCACCTTAATTAAAAAAAAAGATTAGACTCAGACCTAAGGACAACGAGCTCAATAGGAAAAGGACTAGGGTAGGCATCGGCCGTTTATCCTAACCGACATTGCGGTGTCTAGGCTAGTGGTTATTAATTAGGCCCACTGTAGTGGTGGTTCCTTCCCACTTACCTGGCCGTATTTGTCCGTGAAGAGGCGGTTTGAGGTCTATTTCTAGCCCTAGTTAGGAGCTGTCTAGTAGACCTAGGCAACCCTAGATCTAGGTCTGATTGTGCATGTGTGGTTGACACATTGGTGTCACGAGTCCCGTTTCTAAAACATTTTTGCAAACATAAATAAAGAAAAAGAAAAAGAAAAATCTTTTAAAAACTTGCAACTTGCCGCTAAAGAAAACTTGAAAAATTCACTTCCACCATTTCTTCTCACTGACGTTATCTTACCCCCACATTCTGTTTTTCTATTTTTTTTCTGACTGTACTACCCTTTAGTGCATGTCATTTTGGACTAGGGATACTAACGCCCGATTAGTCCGTGATTCGTTGGTACCGACCAACGAACCCTTCGACGAACCCTTCGTCGACATTCCTTCCATCTCCTTACCTCCATCCTCAAATTCTTTCGAAGGTATGTCGGGACACGACCCCAACTATACCTTACCGACGGGAATGATTCCACCTCCGCCAGGTGCGAATAACCCGAATCTTCCGCCTGTTGTAGCGCCCGCACGAGTCGCGCTCCAGGATCTCTTCTACCCCGTCCGCACTTCCTTACCTACATGTCTTTCACCCCCACCGGCGAATGGGGATAATTTTGAAATAAAACCACACTTCATCAATATGCTGCCTAAATTTCATGGTTTGGAATCTGAAGATGCATATATTTTCATTAATAAATTCCAAAACGTTTGCGCCATGATGAAGACAACCCAATTAAGTGATGACGCAATAAGGCTAAGGGTCATTCCTTTTACCTTATGTGACCTAGCCGAGAAGTGGCTATACAGCACCGCATCACATTCTATTAGAAATTGGGACGAGTTTGTAAGAGCTTTTCTAAAAAAATTCTATCCTCACCACAAAACTGCCAGAATCCGAAACGAAATTATACAATTTTCACAGCTTCCTTCTGAACCATTTTGGAAGTGCTTCGAGAGATTTAAAGACCTACTTGTTCAATGCCCTCATCATGGGATAGAAAAGTGGCAACTTTGCCAAACATTATACGAGGGATTGAACGCAGCAACGAAGCAGTTGCTAGAAACAATATGTCAAGGTTATTTTCTCTCCAAGTCTAGCGACGAAGCTTGGCAGTTTCTTGAGGACCTAAGTGAGCAAACAATTCAATGGGAGAGTACCAAGACCACATCATCTTCTTCAGTTGGTCAATCTAGGGCAGGCATACATCAAATAGATATGTCGATAGCTATGAAGGCCGAGATGGCCTCACTTATGAAAAAGCTAGAAGCCATTGAGACAAAAATCTCATCGACTTCTCCTGCCCCTACTCTACCCACAAGAACTGTTTGTGCTTGTTGTTCTAACCCATCACATTTAACCGAAGAGTGCCCTTATAATACACCTATTCAAGGGCAGGATCAAGTCAATGCTGCATTTCAGCAACGACAAAGAAACGATCCGTACTCTTCGGCATACAACCAGGGGTGGAGGAGTCACCCAAATCAACAGTTCCAAGGGAATAACAATTTTCAAAGAGCTCCTCCACAACAACAACAAGCACCCTTACAAACTCAAATACAGCAACCTTTCCAACAACAACCTTATACAAATCAAACGAACAACTTGGTTCAACCTAATGATGATAAGGTTAGCTCGCTCGAGAAAAGTCTTGAAGCATTTCTCAAGCAATCGACAGAATCCGCAGCAAGATTTGAAAGTTATGTGCAATCTTTAATGAATAACAATGCCTCACACGATCAAAGTATCAAATCTATTGAGGCACAAATTGCACAATTAACTGCTGCGTTGAGCGAGAGAGAAAAGGGAAAGCTTCCATCTCAACCAATGCCCAATCCCGGTCACGCACAAAACGCATATCACAATCACAATGTAAATGCGGTGACCACGTTGAGATCCGGAAGAGAGTTGCAAAATAATGTGGAAACTAATGATGACATCCCCGCCGGTGGTTCTTCTTCCCCTTCTTCATTTTCTTCACTTCCTTCTTCACCTTTTTCTTTAGAGCCTATTCTCCACCCTTCACACGGCTCTACTTCTTTTGACTCGAACGGACCCATTTCTAACAACACGAACACATCTACACCGGGATCCGTTCCTAATCCACATTCTGCCCCACAAACATTTGACTCACCTAATTTTCAAAATGCACCATTTCCAAACAGGTTGAGTCCTAGTAAACCAAATACACACGTGGAGAAGATTGTGGAAATATTTAAACAGGTTAGCATAAATATACCTCTCTTGGATGCTATCCAACAAGTCCCTTCATACGCGAAAATCTTAAAGGGATTATGCACTTCAAAGAGAAAAGCATCTCAAGTACCCAAGAAAGTGCTAGTGGCTAGTGCAGTGAGCAATGCTATTAACCACCATCAAACCTTACCCCAAAAACGAAAGGACCCCGGCTGTCCTACGATTTCAATTACAATTGGGGATAAGAAAATTAATCAAGCACTTTTAGATCTTGGATCTAGTGTTAACCTGATTCCTTACTCCGTGTACGAACAATTAGGGGTTGGAGAGTTGAAACCCACTCGTTGCACTCTCCAAATGGCTGATCGATCAATCACCTATCCAAGAGGTCAACTAGAGGATGTGTTGATCAAAGTCGGGGAATTCATATTCCCCGTTGATTTTATCGTTATGGATACACAACCTGTTGCCAACCCAATAAACCAAATTCCGGTGATTCTTGGTCGACCATTTTTGGCCACTTCCAATGCAGTAATAAATTGTCGCAATGGCTCCATGACTCTATCCTTCGGAAAGAGGTCTAGTGAGTTCAATATTTATAAGATGGGAAGTCTGCCCCACGTGCCTAAAACAAGTACACGAGAAGTTTGCTCTATTCACGAAATCACGCAGGAGGACTGCGAGCTTGAGAGATTTCTATTTGATGAAGACAGTTTTGACGCCACTAGTGCGTCCCTCCTTGAGCCTACTCCCGTTGACACAACCGAAGTTGATTATGAATGTTTCACTTTTTCGGATGACGACGACTCACAGCCCGAATATGAGTCGTTTGAATTGCTGGATGAGTTAGTCGAGCCGTCCGAATCGGTTGTCTGCAGTGATTTCGAACCAGTGTTGGAGTCCTTTGAGTTCGAGGTAGATTCCGCAATGATTCTTTCACCTCCAAAACTCGAACTCACGCCCTTGCCGTCTCACCGTAGATTTGCTTACATAGGTGAGAATGAGACTTTTCCCATTATCATATCAGCCTCTCTAGCCTTCAAGCAAGAGAACGCTATTTTAAAAGTCTTACAAGATAGGCGGCAAGTTTCCAGTTGGACTATGGCGGACATCGAGGAGATAAGTTCCCTCATAAGTGAATATCATACACATGTGATGGATGATGCCATGTCAATAAAGGACCCACAGGAACATCTTGGGGGTATTGTGGTGAGTCAACTTCCTCCCTTAGAAGTTGAAATACCCCCCTTTCTTTTAATAAGGTACGAGAATGCCAACACTCCACTGATTGCTGATCATTCGCATTCTCGTTTCGATGCATCACCGTCACCTGTATATTTCCCTCCACACCTCCCATACCACTACTTCTATCTTCCCAAATTCTTTGCGAATCACCACAACTTATTTTTCTACCAACCAATATCCTTTGCTAATAAATTTTTCAAATGGTTGGTGTTGATTTTTGGCCGATGCAAAGTTTGGCAGTAATGTCTAACATAGTTTAAATGAAGTTTGGGGGAGGGCCTCTTTGTACATATTTTTGTTTTTCTTAAATAAAATATAAAAATTATAAATAAATAAACAGGGAAGTGCCGGTGTTTTGACCCTCTTGGTTTAGCATGACAGTGCGGACACTGTCAAGTTCAAGTTTGGGGGTATGCTCGGTACGTTTTCTTCCTTTGCATTCATTTGTACATATTTTTGCATTTGCATATTTGAAAACCCATAAAAATTTGAAAAATTTCAAAAATTATAAAAATTATTGTATTCAATTTTGGCCATATTTGACTAGAGTTTGACAGATAGGTTAACTAGCTAGGAACAACTAGATCTTAGACTTAGTAAATTAAAAACCCTAAAAATAACCTTTCTTAAAGTTTAACGGTAGAGAGTATATGCCTTGTAATTTATTTAGAAATAGGCAAATTTTGGGTTCACTTCTTGGGCTAAGTCGAAACAAGGGAAGAGTATTGATGTTCTTATTAGAGTATAAGTTTGAAAAATAGTTCCTAGCTTAAGTCTAGATTCTGAAAACGTATACCCTACAATTTGCACAATTACGCACCTTGAAACTTGGAATAGTAGAAGAGACCTTGAAATGCTCTTGTCTAAAGTCCTTAGTATGAAAAAGTGTGAATAAAGAAAAAAAATGGACACAGGTTTTTGTGATTATTTAAGGCTGCAAAAATAGAAAAATATTTAGCGAGGGTGCTTCATCACCTAGTGCCTTAGACCAACTGGTTTGGGAGTCACTGCTAAAGCCTTGGGTGTTGCAAAGACTAGGAAGTACGCTTTAAAGTGCAAACGCATTGTGTAATCGGTCGTTGGTACCTCAAGAAGTATTAACGGTCGCATGAAGGATGTGTAAGCAAATGTCATTCACCAACTAATTAGTACTTTGGACAATGGACGAGAGTACGATTGCTTGATTTGAATTTCCAAGTGTAGGGGTGATATATACACACACGTAGGGATATGTGATTGGAATTTAGATGAGAAAAAGGAATGAAGAATAGAACTTGTATCTTTAGTAGAGTTGATAAAAATTCCTAAATGGAGATGGAACTCTAGAAGGAAAACTTAAGAAATGCCGAAAACTAGGTAATTCTACAGGATGTATATAATCTTAAGTTAAATGATGAGGAAGCGTGAAGAATATGGGTGGATAATTTGCGGGTCGACGATAATAGAATTCCTTGTTAGAAAACCTAATTGGAGAACAAAAGTCAATGGGCTGAGTTGATAGGATTTTGTGGGTAGTATCCGCTGAAAACCCTCAGGAGACAACACTCCTCCTACTAGGGACACCTAGAGGTTTAACGGCTTGTTGCACGTGCTCAGTGCAATCGTGTTTCCCTGCGAAAGTGCGGTTAGGTTTTTTGTAGTGAATAAAAAAATAAGTTTGCTCGAGGACGAGCAAAAGGTAAGTTTGGGGGTATTTGTTCAGACCATAATATTGCATTTATCATTCCCCTATTCTTATCCTTTTTATAAATAAACAGGTACTCTTGACGCACATTTGTTGCATATTACAGGATACAGGTTTCTGGAGCAAATACAGTGAAAAAGACACAAAACAACAGAAAAAGGGACTTTTGACCAACAAGCAGACCAATACTAGTCAAGCCTAGTTGAAGAACAGTGCAAGGTCCAAAATGTCAAGTGAACGGTTAAAAGATCGCTACGAGTATTCACTGAATTATCTGGAGAAGAATAAGAAGTCCACTAGAGAAACTACATATGGAAACAAGAAGCCCAAGAACCCCTGAATCAACCCAAGAATTTGCAGAGCCCAATTCCCTAGTTTGGCCGCGGAACCGCGGCCAAACCCATGCTGGCGCCGCGGTTCCGCGGCCATCAAGACACGTGTCGGCGCAGTTTTTCTGTGACGGTGCGCTGTTGTGGGTGTTGTGATTTTAAGTGGGCAAATCAGTAATTGCGCGTGCGCGAGAGTCTGTAACCCTAGGTTTCCTATTTTCCTATAAATTGTAATTTTAGATCTAAAAATTGTATGCCTCTTTTCAATAAATAAAAATTCAGAAATTCTGGAAGTGACATTCAGATCTGTTCTTTATCGCTTGGAGGGAGCCATCACCATTAGTAAGTCTTTTATTTCTTTTATTCTTTTAATGTTATTTCATCCCCTAATGAGCGAGTAGTCTCCTCGCTTGTTAGGGTTAGCCTTAGGGAAAGGGTTGAGAGATGAAATCTCTCACCCCTTTCAATGCCATATTAAACTATCCCATTAAGAACTCCATGCATGCGCGCACAACCGCTCCCTGCGGCACCCTACCCCTCGAGGTAACGGTGAACCGCAGTATAAAGGCCCGGTTGCGCGCGTTTTCCATGGGGGTTAGGGTAATTAACTATAAAGGAAGGATACGAATCTAGAGGAAGAAAACATCTTCCCAAAGGAGTCGTATCCACTTTATCGATAATTACTATAACACCTAATGGATCTAAAATACGGTATTGAAAGCGGTGAGGAAACATCAATCTCCAAAACTTCCTCTAAGCCTAACCCTAGCAAGAATTTAAATTAGATTAATTAAGTTTTAGATCTAGATTTTTATAAAACCAAAACGACAAATATAATCAACTCGTTAAGACACATAAAAGGAATTTACCCGTCTCTGTGGATCGACCCGCACTCACCGGCTAGCTGCGAAGCGACGCCGTTTCTGATTGCGGTAATTACAAGTTTTGACACCAATCAGTGACATGTGTACAGGTTAGTTTGTCGACCTGAGATCGTCATTTGTCTCGTGTGAGTTCCCACTGTGCTTTGATTACTACTCTACCACGCTCAAAGGAGACGTGCAAACAGGTTTTAGTTGGGTACAGTCCTGAGCCACATAGAAGTAGTGAGCGGATCGTCGAGGATTCGTCTCTCCCGGTATTGGGAGTTGATGTCGCACGGTGCACGGGTGGCCATCACTAGAAATCCTCGGCCGAGTTAGTGGAGAATTATTGATTTGGATCAGTAGTTTCTCAGGTGGTGATGGGCTTCATACCGACACGAATTATCGCGTTATTAAGGGTCTGACTTTATCCACCCCCCTAGACTCGATATGAGATACTCTTAGACGAACGGACCGGACTGTACGGATATTGTCGTTGTCAGGCTCAGTAGGGTTTCTGGATGAGTTCGCTCGTCAGCTTCCCTTCCAATCAATACATAGGCAACCGTTACGTATAGCTTGTACCTTTGACGTGCTAGTGGTTATACCCAGTGCCAGTGTGTTGATGAGTCATTAGAGTCCCCCACAGACCGTTTCCCAAGTTCGGACGAAACGTTGTAGAGGCCGTATGGTTTTATGGCAGGGTTCGGAAAATGCACGTGCGTTTACGCACGTGTCATATTTCGGGCAGATAATACTGGTGGCCTTTGGTTTAAGCCGCATCCGAGTATTATACTGTGTAGATATAATATCTTTGTCTCAGTTGCATTTGTATTCGGTTATAATACAAATGCGGGTATGTTTATACTGTTACGGGGTTATCCTGAAATTCGTTTCAGGATCGCTTTTGGAAGTTGCCAGTTTCCATTTTTCTATCGCCCGTATTTAACATTCGGTTAAATGCGGATTTATCTTTTCTTCCATGGGTAAGTCATGAGGGTGAGTCATGAGGGTCGAAGCTTCTTAGATGATGACTAAGTTAGTGAGTCACCTTTTCATTTATGACTTTTGTTCTTGCTAAGATATTTGAGTGAGATCTTTTGTGTTATGATAAGTATCATATTCTTATGGTCACCCCCTCATCTCTCCTACACTCACCCTCCTCCTTCAAATAGTGGCCGGCCTCTCTCTTGTGAGGGATGGTTGTTCATTTTAGGAAAAATATTAAGGTTTTGGATTCATGGAAATTAGATAGACTCATTTCTCATTTCACCCGATCCAAAAGGAAACTTCATTAACCGTTCGTCCATAGCTTTGGACGTAACGAGACAAAGTATTCTACTCATTCTCTACATCAATCTTGGTCATCTCTTTTAGCAAACTTGATGATCAAGTTGCCTCGGTTCAGAGGCGGGAGCTCGTTTAAAGATCCGTCGACGTGGTGCGACCTCGACGAGAAGACTGGAGATTCAGGAGATCGGAGCAGCCGCAAAAAAGCGTGGGATGATGGTTGAAGACCGAAGGACTCGGATCGTTCGGTATAACATTCCAACCCACTTTGTGGTTTGTTAGTTTAGCTTTAATGGCAGATCCGGGTTATAGTATACGATAGCGTCAGTCAAAAAGTTTTTTTTCCGCATTTGGCGTCTGTTAGACGGCCGGGGCGCTACCGTAGACTTACAGTATGTCCATAAGAAAAATGGGCATGGATGAAAACCCGAAAGGGCTCCGTGAGTAAAAAAAGCAGGGCTACCAGCGAGTTTTATGAAAACCCGAAAGGGCGCAAGCTCGTTAGAAGACACTTGCAAGGTCCTCTCGACTCTGTAAGGAGAAACCACCTGCGTGAGATCCTTACTACTCACAAGGGAGAAACACACTTAGGGATCCCAACGATTCCTTTGGAGAAATTACTCTTGCGATATCCTCACGACTCGTAAGGAGAACCCTCCTTTGAGACCCTCACGGCTCATAGGATTCAAAAGCCTTAAGCTACAGGGATCTGAACCTATTCTTAAGCCATCACAACCTCCAATGCTACCCTACAAGTGGTTCAGTATTGACTCTTGTATACAATCCACGGGCGCGAATAAACATTTCCCTAACAAAGTCCCACCAGAGACTGGGGATATGCTCATATGGAAAAAGACACTTGTAAGTCCTCTCGACTTATAAGGAGAAAATACTCTTATAAGATCCTTACGACTTATAAGAGACCATAAACTTAAGACTCCTCACGGTTCTTAAGGAGAAAACGCACCTACGAGATCCTCACGACTCGTAGGGAGAAATACCTTTATGAGACCCTTACGGCTCATGAAGTCAAAAGCCTTAGTCAACAGGATCTTAACCCTGTTTACTAAGCTACCTTTGTTCGAACCGACAAAGGCAAATGATGATTCACTCCTGGAAATATCCCAGTTGTAGCGATGTTGATGCCTAAATCGGTATCAAATCCCAAACTCGCAGCGAAAAGTCAGCAAGCCACAAATGCATATGAAATAGCCGAAATGATGGGGCAACTTGCAAATCAGCAAGTAAAAATATATGCATGCAAAATAGCCGAAATGATTGGGCAGCTCGCAATAAAAAGCAGTGAGTAAATAAAACAAATCGCCAAAATGATTAGGCACCGCGAAAAATAGCCGAAATGATTGGGCAATCGCAACTTTCTCGATATAAAAGTTGAAATGATAGAGCATCGCGGAAAGAAAAAATATGTAAAATGAAACTTTTTGCCCCACAGGTGAGATCACAACGATTCCTGTATACAATCCAAGGGCACAAACAAAGAGGGAATCATACCTTTCCCCCAAGATCCATCCGAAAGAGAGCCAGGTCTCGACGGTTCACAGACAGCCTAGAGCTCATCTCAGCATTCGTCTCATTACAATAAACGCAACATCAACAAAGTGGAACCGCGGTAATTCCCAGTTCCATGACTCGGCGGTGCACAGACAACCGAGATTCAACCCCAGACTCCGTGAAATACGGATAAAGTCAACCAATCCCGGTCCTTGCGGAACACGGCTAATGTCAATCCTGACCCCGTGGGAAGCATCCAGAGCAAATCCTGGTCTAGTGGAACACGGTTAATGAAAATCCTGACCCCGTGAGAAGCGTCCAGAGCGGATCCTGGTCCTTGCGGAACACGGCCAGTGTCAATCCTGACCCCGTGGGAAGCATCCAGAGCGGATTCTGGTCCTTGCGGAACACGGCTAATGTCAATCCTGACCCTGTGGGAAGCACCCGGAGCAAATCCTGGTCTAGTGGAACACGGCTTATGTCAATACTGACCTGTGGGAAGCGTCCAGAGCGGATCCTGGTCCTTGCGGAACACGGCTAATGTAAATCCTGACCACGTTGGAAGCATCCAGAGCAAATCCTGGTCTAGTGGAACATGGCTTATGTCAATCCTGACCCCGTAGGAAGCGTCCAGAGCGGATCCTGGTCCTTGCGGAACACGGCTAATGTCAATCCTGACCCCGTGGGAAGCACCCATAGAAAATTCTGGTCTAGTGGAACACGGCTTATGTCAATCCTGACGCCGTGGGAAGCATCCAGAGCCAATCCCGGTCCTTGCAGAACACAGCTAATGTCAATCCTGACCCTGTGGGAAGCATCCAGAGCAAATCCTGGTCTAGTGGAACACGGTTAATGTCAATCCTGACCCCGTAGGAAGCGTCCAGAATGGATCCTGGTCCTTGCGGAACACGGCCAATGTCAATCCTGACCCCGTGGGAAGCGTCCAGAGCGGATCCTGGTCCTTGAGGAACACGGCTAATGTCAATCCTGACCCCGTAGGAAGCACCCAAAGCAAATCCTGGTCTAGTAGAACACGGCTTATATCAATCCTAACCCCGTGGGAAGTGTCCAGAGCGGATCCTGGTCCTTGTGGAACACGGCTAATGTCAATCCTGACCCCGTAGGAAGCGTCCAGAGCAAATCCTGGTCTAGTGGAACACGGCTTATGTCAATCCTGACCCCGTGGGAAGCGTCCAGAGCGGATTCTGGTCCTTGCGGAACACAGCTAATATCAATCCTGACCCCGTGGGAAGCATCCAGAGAAAATCCTGGTCTAGTGGAACACGGCTTATGTCAATCCTGACCCCGTGGAAAGCACCCAGAGCAAATCCTGGTCTAGTGGAACACGGCCAATGTCAATCCTGACCCCGTGGGAAGCGTCCAGAGCGGATCCTGGTCCTTGCGAAACACGGCTAATGTCAATCCTGATACCGTGGGAAGCACCCAGAGCAAATCCTGGTCTAGTGGAACTCGGCTTATGTCAATCCTGACCCTGTGGGAAGCGTCCGGAACGGATCCTGGTCCTTGCGGAACACGGCTAATGTCAATCCTGACCCCGTGAGAAGCATCCAGAGCAAATCCTAGTCAAGTGGAACACGGCTTATGTCAATCCTGACCCCGTGGGAAGCGTCTAGAGCGGATCCTGGTCCTTGCGGAACACAGCTAATGTCAATCCTGACCCCGTGGGAAGCACCCAGGGCAAATCCTGGTCTAGTGGAACACGACTTCTGTCAATCCTGACCCCATGGGAAGCGTCCAGAGCGGATCCTGGTCCTTGCGGAATACGGCTAATGTCAATCCTGACCCCGTAGGAAGCATCCAGAGCAAATCCTGGTCTAGTGGAACACGGCTTATGTCAATCCTGACCCCGTGGGAAGCGTCCAGAGCGGATCTTGGTCCTTGCGGAACACGGCTAATGTCAATCCTAACCCCGTGGGAAGCATCCAGGGCAAATCCTAGTCCCATAGAACACGGTTAAAGTCAATCTTGACCCCGTGGGAAATGGCCAGAGCAACTCCTGACTCCGTGAAATGCGGATAATGCCAACCTCATCCACCACTTACGGGTCCTCACGACTCGTAAGGGAGAAAAAAAAATTGTGAGATCCTTTCGATTCTCAAGAGAAAACACACTTAGGAATCCTCACGATTCTTAAGGAGAAATTACACCTACGGGATCCTCTCGACCTGTAGGGAGAAAATTCTTTATGAGACCCTCACGGCTCATAAAGTTGAAAAGTCTTAGGAGGCAAATTCTAACCCTGTCTCCCAAGTCATCGTTGCTTCGCAGAGAGGTCAAGGTAGATTTTCTACGAGCCACACTCTCCGACAAGAAAAGAAATAATCACTTACGGGTCCTCTCGACTTGTAAGGAAGAAAATTCTCTTGTGAGATCCTTACGACTCTCAAGAGAAAATACACTTAGGAATCCTCACGATTCTTAAGGAAAAATTACACTTACGAGATCCTCACGACTCGTAAGGAGAAATACCTTTATGAGACCCTCATGGCTCATAAAGTTGGAAAGCCTTAGGAGGCAGATCTGAACCTGACTCCTAAGCCATCGCTGTCCTATAAAGAAATCAAAATAAATTATACACAAAATGCATTTTCTAAAAGGGACACACCATCATGAAGCAAAATATGTCTTTTATTCATGAATCCAAATGAATACAAAGTATAATTTATGAAAGAATAAAAAAATATATACTCTCCTTCAGGAGTATGTACAAAAGAAGAATAGAAAAAATATACAATTCTTCAAGCCGGCGGACGATTTAATAGGTTGGCCAGTTCATCCTTTTTCCGCTGGGCCTCAGCTTCATGATTTATTATCGTTAAGAGACGGGCCTCCGCTTGAGCCTGTTGGTCCTGGTACGAGGCAAGCCGACTTTCAAGCTCCTTTTCGGTAACCTTATGAGCTTTGACCATTTCACGAGTGAAAATGACGGCTTTATCAATGGCTACCACCTCCCTGATAGCTTCTTGAAGCACCCGCCAAAGTTCATAAGCCTGAGTGGTCTTAGCCGTAAGATTAGCTTGAAGTTCCCTCAGCGCTTTGGAAGCCAGCTCCCTCTCCGAAAACTTTCGGCTGGGCCTCTTCTCGCATGACAGCATATTCGCAGCACTCCGCTCAATCAACCCCCGTAAGCTCGCCTTTGCAACCACAACCTCCAAAGGAAGGTGTGTACATTCAAGACTATGCAAGTAAGCCCCCACCTGATGACAGAACTCAACTGAGACTTGCACCAATGTTTCACTATGGTAAGTAGCAAGAAAGGGAAGAGAACCGTTGGCTTCAGCGGCAAATGCTTCGGCCGTGATCAGACTGCCAGCACGAAGGTCTTCAATCAGAGCTGACAAGGAGTGAAGGCTTAGCTTTGCCATCCGTTCCGAGGCACGTAGAGCATAGGGGTCGGGCGGCATGACGATGCGAGATTCCAGCATGATAAGAACTGGCAAAGCTGTTAAGATTCATAAAAAGAAATCAGCGAGATTTGCAAGCAAAGAGCAGGTAGAACAGTGTCGAAACTTTACTTACCCACAGTCATGCAAGAAGGGTCTGAAGGCTTCCCAGGCCCGTCAAGAATCTAAACTCCGTCGTCAGCTTCCAGAACTGTAGAAGACATCAGTGTTATTATATGAAATAATAATAATGCTGTGAGGAGAAGGCAAATGACACTAACCATGCCCGGAAGAGAGGATGATGCGTTGAGGAGATATCGCCTGCGGAGCGGCCATCTCTAGCAGACGCTGAAAAGACTTCCTGGGGGACAAGTCCATGATGGACGCCGCCAATCCGTGCAATTCTGAAAAGACAGAAAGGTTCAGATAATGAAGAGATTATTAAAATAAAATATATAGGGCTACCTTCGATTCTCCTCCTGCTCTGAACAGGGAGGATAGCAGCTTCGGCGGCTTCCTCCATGCCCCCAGACACATCATCGGGGAAATGGGCCGGTATAACAACTTCCAATTGAGGAGCAGTGGCCACCGCTGTAGGCTCCAATAAAGGACCGTAGCCTCGACTACCTGTCCCATAGTCTCCGGGCCATCCCCAGAAAGATCCATTGAATCTACGGCCAATGAAGACGCCTCATTCAGGGGAGCAAGCACCGAGGGAACGGAAATCGCCGATGGGAGCTCCGTGGAAGGAACAACAGTTGCATCGACCCCCTCCACACTTACTAGTGTCTCATCGGGGATATTTGCAGAGTCCATAGTCAAGGCGCGACTCGAACTCAGATCCTCTTCCATTGCCGAAGTCCCTGCAAAGTTTTCACGAAGATAAGGATATATATATATATATATATATATATATATATATGTATATGTATATGTATATGAGCAGTGCAAAATACTACAAAAAGATATATAAGCGTACTAATGCGCAAAGGAGCTTCTAGTATGGCTTTTTCAAGCCGGCATTCCTTCTCAAGAATTTGTGCTCGCCGGGGTGCGAGGGTAGACTCGTGGCCACTAGTCCACAATGAAAGCGCGTCGTCGGCATCGGACGAGATGGGCTGCTTAAGGGCTATCTTGCCTCCCTCTTCTATAGGACCTATAAATATCCGCCGTATCGATAAAGGATCTTCGTAGAAGATGACGGCAGGATAAGGCCTCTTCGGGACCCTTACATTCTTAGGTTCATCCTGGGAGCGTCTTATAGCCTCAGCCAATTGTGCGACTTCCTCGGCAGATGAACCCGGGAAAAGAAGACCACCATCCAGCTCTTGCGTAGCTATTGGCTTGTCCTGAAGAATAGGCTCGGATTCCACCAAAAAGTCAAGCAGATTGGTGACCGTCTTCCTTCGCCTCTTGGACCCAGAACTAACACCAGAAGACGATCGCTTCCTTCCCCTTGGTGCTTTGGTGCGGCGTTGACCCACTTCGCCTTCAGTATCCTCACTCGGCGGTGCTACCGACGACGACACTGCTATTGCTGACGCCGCAGCTGATGATACTACTACCGGCGCCTTATTAGCCCTTGATTGAGCTCTAGTGCGCAGCGGCATACCAGCTGTGGGAGTTAGATCCACTTCCGCCGCCTCGGGAATGAGTATGACACCAGTATCTCTCAGGGGAGGGCGAACCACTGCCCGCGGTCGGGCGGGACTCCCGTGGCCTGGATCGGAGTAGGAGCCCTATATCCGAGGAGCATCCTTCACTCCTCGACAATAATCACTAGTAAAATAAGGGGTTGCCCCTACGGATAATATCATTCGTAGGGGCAATAAAAGTTTGGCCCTACGGATTAATCCGTAGGGCAAAGTGGTTGCCCCTACGGTCGTTCAATATTTATTTAAAATTTATTAAATCTTAAAGTGTTTTTTGCCCCTACGGTGGCGCAAACCAAGCACCTACGGGTATATCCGTAGGGGCATATAAATAGGGATTTAAGAGATCGATCCCTACGCTGATTATTTCTTTTTCCTATTCTCGCGCGAAACCAAATTTTCCCAAATCGAGATCATCGTCGCCGCCGCCGCCGCAGTGATCTCATCGTCACCGAATCCAAGCCGAATCGTCGTCGCCACACCTGCGCAGTGATCTCGTGGTCGCCACCGTGCTCCGTTCTCGTTGTCGCCACCGCCCTTGTCGTCGTCGATTGCGTCTCCGTCGTCGCCTACAGGTAATTAGTTAAACATTATTATAATGATGTTAGGGTAGCGATCAATGAGGGTTAGGATTAGGTATCGGTTGTGGTTAGGGTTAGGGTTAGGATTAGGGTTAGGGTACGGGTTCGATCGACGGTTGGGGTTCGACGACTGGTGTTGGGGTTAGGGTTAGGGTTAGGGTTTCGGTTGGGGTTTGGTGTTGGGGTTGGGGTTCGGCTTGGGCTGGGTTGGAGTTAGGGTTAGGCCGGGTTAGGGTTTGGTGTTGGGTTGGGGTTCGGCTGGGGCTGGGTTGGGGTTAGGATGAGTTGGAGAGATTGAAGGCGAGCTGGGTTTTGGGAGAAGAGAAGGAAATGGCACTGCTTGCTGCTTCAATTTTTTGATATAGATAGATAAGGTTCTTTTGGGATTTTGGAGGGGTTTTAATTTGGGGGAAATAAATAGCTTTGGAGATGAAATGGGGCATTTCGGTAATTTGATTCTCTGTTGCAAATATTATTTATCAATATATTTAATTATATATATTAAATAAAATAAAGTAAACTATAAATAATATGAAACCAATATATGATACTCGATGATGATATGAAACCTTCATATTCCCATCGATACCCGTATATGAAACTAAAAGCGCCACTTAGTCCCCGTCTATCGGTTAACATACGTGCGATGCTCGTCGTGACCTAGAACTATACGAAGGTTGTTAAATATCGGACAGTATAGCTCGATACTAACAACCGTCGTATAGTCTACGCGACGAGAAAATTCAATCGTATGGTAACCCATAGATTTGTCCCGTGTGGACAACTTAAGAATGTATAAAGCAAACGCCTTCATTCACTTGTGTTTTCATCCGTTTCGAGATATTTCGTCGGTACCTTTCCGCTGGTTCTCTATGTACAAAGATAGATTAGATGTTCATTTCAACGTTGTTTCATAGCTTTGAAATGATTATCTATTCTATTACAGTGTACTCGGAGAACAGCGGGGAGGTGCTGCCGAAATTTACTCGAAACGGTTGAAAGCACAAGTGATGGGCGTTCGCTCTATACATTCTTAATGGGATAGAAGCCTACCCCCGACAGCCGGAACACATACATACAAACGCATAATTAGAGAGCGATTCGAGATGTTCGGGTTAAAACCAATATATGATACTCGATGATAATATGAAACCTTCATATTCCCATCGATACCCATATATGAAACTAAAAGCGCCACTTAGTCCCCGTCTATCGGTTAACATACGTGCGATGCTTGTCGTGACCTAGAACTATACGAAGGTTGTTAAATATCGGACAGTATAGCTCGATACTAACAACCGTCGTATAGTCTACGCGACGAGAAAATTCAATCGTATGGTAACCCATAGATTTGTCCCGTGTGGACAAGTTAAGAATGTATAAAGCAAACGCCTTCATTCACTTGTGTTTTCATCCGTTTCGAGATATTTCGTCGGTATCTTTCCGCTGGTTCTCCGTGTACAAAGATAGATTAGATGTTCATTTCAACGTTGTTTCACAGCTTTGAAATGATTATCTATTCTATTACAGTGTACTCGGAGAACAGCGGGGAGGTGCTGCCGAAATTTACTCGAAACGGTTGAAAGCACAAGTGATGGGCGTTCGCTCTATACATTCTTAATGGGATAGAAGCCTACCCCCGACAGCCGGAACACATACATACAAACGCATAATCAGAGAGCGATTCAAGATGTTCGGGTTAAAACCAATATATGATAATATGAAACCTTCATATTCCCATCGATACCCATATATGAAACTAAAAGCGCCACTTAGTCCCCGTCTATCGGTCAACATAACGTGCGATAATTTATTTTTTTCAACGACAAACGCACACACAAAGCATATACATGGATTTTCTCCTTTGTCAGTAACTATCCCGTTCTTATATTTCTCAATATAGTCAGCATAACCTACAATTTATATGTTATTCAGTCTAACATGGCCCATGAGTACGTCAGAGTTAAGGACTGGATGTATGTGGATTGGAAACAACGTATGCAACCTAAGTTTGTCGCAGAAGTTGCTGCTTTCCTTGAATTTGCACGAGCACATAATAAAATCATAATAGAGAAGATTCTCTGTCCGTGCGATAGATGTGGCAATAAGTACTGGCAGAAGGTAGAATTGGCAGAGCTTCATATTGTAAAACATGGGTTTACTAGACTTTATTCAACTTGGAAATATCACGGGGAAGGAGAAGAATGCAATACTGCGGTAGAAGAAGGAGAACACGATAATGCGGCAGGAGAAGAAGAAGAATTCGGTAATACGGCAGGATACGGAAATTTATTTCCATCAGAAGAAATGGAGGATATGGTAGAGGCTGCCCTAGGTGAATCTATTCGTACCGAAGATGACATTCCTTCCGGTCAAGGACCGCGTGCGGATAAATATGAAAATTTCATGAATGATGCTAGGAAACCAATTTATGAGAATGCGAAGTATTCCACCCTCTCATGGTTCGTCCAACTTTTCCAAATTAAGTGCCTAAATGGATGGAGCAACAAGTCATTCACAATGCTTCTTTCGTTCTTGAAAGATTCTATGCCTCCGGGAAATAATGTGCCCGAAAGCTGGTACGAAGCCCAGAAAATGATGTCTGATTTGGGTCTAAAGTGCGAGAAGATTCAAGCATGTCCTAAAAATTGCGTGTTGTACCGGAAAGAGAATTCAGATTTGAAAGAGTGTCCAACATGCGGAGAGGCCAGGTATAAGCCGAAAGATTCTGATAAGAAGCCTGATATACCTGTGAAGATAGCACGATATTTTCCCATAACACAGAGGCTACAGAGGCTATTCAGGTGCAAGAAAACAGCCGAGGCAATGATTTGGCATCACCGTGCTCCTCCAAGCGAAAATGGAAAAATGAGCCATCCAAGAGATTCACCGGCATGGAAGGATTTCGATAGGAGGCACGCAATATTCAGTAGCGATCCTCGCAATGTCCGGCTCGGACTGGCTGCCGATGGCTTCTGCCCATTCAACTATATGGCTGGAAGTCACAGTACATGGCCCGTTGTAATGATAATTTATAATCTGTCGCCTTGGTTGGCTATGGACCAATCATACTTTATGATGCCTCTTCTTATCGACGGACCAAACTCACCGGGGAACAATATCGACGTCTATCTCCGACCTCTGATTGAGGAGCTGAAAACTTTGTTCATTGATGGTGTAGAGACATATGATTCAAACACAAATACAATCTTCATACTGTGTGCGGCTTTAATGTGGACAATTAATGACTTTCCTGTGTATGGAATGCTTTCAGGTTGGTCCGTACATGGTCACAAAGCATGTCCTCATTGCCATGAACACACAACATCAAAATTTTTGAATTTTAGCAGGAAGGTTTGTTATTGCGGCCATCGACGTTTTCTGCCTCCAGACCACCCCTATAGGTTAGACACGGTTCACTTTGATGGTCATCAGGAGCTTCTTGGGCCTCCATCCCCATTGTCCGGAGAGGACGTGACTGCTAAATGGGATGGTTACAATAACGTGACCTTCGGGATGGATCCGACGAGACAGGTCAAACCACAATATTGGAACAAGTTAAGCTTTTTCTTCGAGCTTCCGTACTGGTCTACAAATTCAGTGCGTCATTGTCTGGACGTCATGCATATAGAGAAGGGAGTATCAGAGCACATACTTAACTTGCTTCTGTGTAAAGACGGGAAATCGAAAGACAACATGAATGCCCGGATGGATCTACAAGAGTGGGGAATAAGAAGTGAACTGCACCCTAAACCGGTAGCGGGTAAACCAGGCAAGTTTGTACTTCCCAATGCCGCTTATCATATGTCACAACCGGAGAAGAAAAGATTCCTGCAGGTGTTGCATGATTTGAAAGTCCCCACAGGTTTCTCAGGATCATTCAGCAAGAAAATAAAAATTGTGAAGGGCAAGATCGATGGGCTGAAAAGTCATGACCACCATGTTATCATGGAGCACCTTCTTCCATTAGCCCTCAGGACTTCTCTCCCCGACTCGGTTGGTCTAGTAATCAACGACCTATGTTGTTTTTTCAGGGAGTTGTGTGCTAAAACGCTGGAGGTTGCGACGCTGGATAAACTAGAAAATTCTATTGCGTTGATACTTTGCAAGTTTGAGCGTATTTTCCCACCGTCATTCTTCGATATCATAATATACTTGACGGTTCATCTTGCAACTGAGGCGAAGTTAGCCGGACCGGTACAATATCGATGGATGTATCCCGTCGAGAGGTACGTGTAATTTTTCGTTTCGCGCAATTTATAAATTTATTTTTGTCATGTATGCCCGTGTTTATTTATTCAACATATTCTCATTAGGTACCTTTACACTCTTAAGAAGTATATACGCAATAAAAATCGACCAGAGGGTTCTATCATGCAAGGTTATCTTCTTGATGAAGCAACTACATTTTGTTCCCGCTATCTGGACGAGAACATTGAGACAAGGCTTAACCGACCACGAAGAATTCAAGACGGGCCATATGGTAAAGCCGAGTATAAGAGGGTAGACACTATGTTTATCAACAAGATATACCGGTTTATCTTGCTTAATTGCGTATGTCTTGAACAAATTAGAGAGTAGGTTCTTTTGGATTAATTGTTATATCTGTGTTTGTGTGTGTATGAAATGACATAATATTAATGTCATAATTATTTGTCGAAAACAGAACTCATTTTAACGAGGTACGTGAGGGGCATCCTGATTGGAACGAAGAGCGTTTGGAAAAATACCATCAGGATAATTTTTGTGATTGGGTCACAGAGCATGTAAGTTATTCGAATTACATTTTATTGCTATCAGTTTTAATCTAAACTTGTATCGTTATGTATTTATCGTAAAATTTGTTTTGTTAGATCCACGATCCGAACTTGTCTGCATCATTTGAGAGTGATTCAAGATGTTTAGCTCAATTTCCTAGTATGGAGGTTGCACATTACAAAGGATTTGGTGTCCTTGGATACAAATTCGAAGTTAAGGACATAGAAACATCTAGAATCACTCAGAATAGTGGGATTGCGACGGTAGGATCGGACGGTGTGATTTACTATGGGTACTTAAATTGTATACTCGGCATCCACTATCCCGGACGATCAGAACCCTTTTATATATTCCACTGTACTTGGTACGATCCGCGAACCGATACAGACAGGTGGAGAAGCAGTCTTGGGACTTGGAAAGATGAATATGGATTGACCAGTGTGAACACACTTCGATTTTACGGTCAGGACGATCCGTTTATCTTTCCGAACCAAGCGTTCCAAGTATACTACTCACAGTGTTTGAAGCATCCGGGGTGGAGTGTTGTATGCCGATGGAAACCTAGAGATGTCTACGATGTCCCAGAATACGAGGACAGCGATGAGGACGAAGAAGAGAGAAGGCTTAAAGTGCTCCGACCGTCTGTTTCGAAGGGCGGGTTGTCTTCGACCGATCATGAAGTTACGTGGGTTAGAAATGACATCGACGATGAAATCCAAGTAGATATATATGATGCGCCCACGAAACGAAAAAGGTTATCAGTAATGTTATATTATTACTTCACATTTTACGCTCTAGATCATATATAGTCAATACTTTTAATGATTGTCTAATGCGTCCACGAACCGTTTATCTAGATTTGATGACGATGTCGGGAGCAGCGAGGGGCGGCAGGAGCTCCAGCCGCGGCAGAGGCAGAGGCAGAGGCAGAGGCAGAGCGGTTCTGCCGCCCGGAGAGCTCCGTAGGGAGCTTCAGAGGGCCGGTCTTGCACCCAGATCGGAGACCCCTTCGGATGCCTCCTTCCGTGTGGATTTTGCCACACATCCAGGTATACTGCACGCATATCCATTTTCAATGTAATATTACAGATATTCATGCATGTTTATGTCAAAATTACTTATATTGTCAATGTTTGATTGTCTAGTTGTTGGTCCTGCGTCCACATCTGGGACAGAGGCCACCCCCGCTCCTCCAGGTATGTTTATATATCATATAGTGTATGTATATTGATTTAGAATGCTATATCATAAATATACACATTCCTTTTGCTCTTACTTAGCAATTTTTATTATTGTCTAGCTGTAGGTAGTGACACCACCGCACCTGCGGGTATGTTTATATGTCCTATAGTGCATGCATATTGATTTAGAACGTTATATTATTGATCTACACATTCTTTTTGCAATTACTTATAAAATCTATTTTTAATTGTCTAGTTGTTGGTCCTGTGTCCACATCTGGGACAGAGGCCACCCCCGCTCCTCCAGGTATGTTTATATATCATATAGTGTATGTATATTGATTTAGAATGCTATATCATAAATATACACATTCCTTTTGCTCTTACTTAGCAATTTTTATTATTGTCTAGCTGTAGGTGGTGACACCACCGCACCTGCGGGTATGTTTATATGTCCTATAGTTCATGCATATTGATTTAGAACGTTATATTATTGATCTACACATTCTTTTTGCAATTACTTATAAAATCTATTTTTAATTGTCTAATTATAGGTGGTGCGTCCACACCTTCCACAGGGGCCACTCCTGCCGCTTCCATACCCTCCGCATCGTCTGCAGGTTAGTATGAATAAATTTAAAATATTTATTTATTTTACATATGCTATATAGAATAAATATGAACTTCATGGAGATATAGCGTCGATGTTTATTTTATAGTTGGAGGGGATGCGTCCGGGTCCGGGACCCCGGTTGTTCCTCACCGGAGGAACTATCGTCCCGCTCGTGCTGCTGCTCGGGCCCAGGCTCGTGCGCTAACCACCGGAGGTATATATCACACTTGAATTTTTGTTTAACCTTGATTTCTTAATACAACTTTGTCTTATTATTGATTGTCTTGATATTTCGTGCAGACGCAGGGCCTCTCTATCCCCAGAGGGGGACTCGAGGCCCGAATCAGTCCCATAGGCTGAGGCCTGATAGAGCTAGGGGGGAGGCAGCATTCCCCCTATTTTTTACCCTTGACTATCGCTATACCGGTCCTCATGCCGAGAGGTTCGGCCGGTATTTGGGGGACGAGAGCCGGATCGTGAAGAACTATCCACTTCACGTTGAGTGGGGCGAGCAGCACCAGCGCTCATTCGCCCTCTTCTTTGATCAGGCTCGGGTATGTATTAATATATATTTTCATTTGATCTATCCAATATATTTATTATTAACACTTGCAATCTAATAACAATGTTTTTTTTTGTATTTTCAGTTGGATTACGATTTTCAGCCTGTAGCCGACCCTGATCACCCGGGGAGGGTGCTCGACCTTCATGCTCTGTACAATGGCCTGATGAAGAACATGCAGGCCAAGGTCCGATACAATAGGAATGAGCTGAAGGCCGACTGCTACTCCCTGTGGATAGCGACCCCCGAGGCAGAGAGAGCGGCCCTCCTATCTACTCCGGCGTTTGCGAGAGTCGACGTAGAGACATGGCCTCTATTGTGCGCTTATTTCGACTCCGAACGCAAACAAGTATGTATTTTAAATTTAATTCATTATTTATGATATAATTTATTTCTTTGTGTTTCTTAATTAGAAAACTAAATGTTAATGCGTTGTGCAGAAACAGGCCGCTCAGAATACGGAGAACAGGAAGTCGGCGAAGAGGGGTCGCCCCACTTACACAGGTGGCTCGAGGAACATTACTCGAGCCATGGAGTTATCGGTAAATTAAGAGTTATTCTCTAATATTCTGCAATATTAAGAGTTATTCTCTAATATTTCTAATATTAAGAGTTACTTTCTAATATTGCAGACATCTCGGACCGTGGCGTCAGATGGTACACCGAGCGTGCTGTCCGCATATCTTGCCGTCCACGGCACCTCGACAGATCCCGCCACGGGCGAGCTTCGATGTCCCGACGTCGCTACCCAGGAGTACTGCGTAAGTGTTAATATTTTTTCTACCCAAATTTGAAATTTTAGTTTTGAAAGGTTCAAGTTTAAATTTTATACTTATACTTTACTGCTTAATGTGGGTGTAGGAGCGGGTGGTTGAGCAGGCCCAGGCCTCGGGGATCGATTTTACCGGACAGAACGATCCGAGGCTGCTGACCCCAGTTCTGGACGCCGCACACGGAGGGCACCACGGAGGTTGGGAGAGAGGCCGGGGATTGGGCCCTAGCAGGGCCCATATGAGGTTGGACTCCACCCCGGCGGTTACTTCCTCCGTCTCCAGTGACCGGCATGTCCATCAGGAACTGGATAGCTTGAGGGCCACCGTTCAGGAGTTGAAGGAGATGCTGGTATGTATACTACTTTATAGTAAAATATCATTTCATATTATATACATATCAACATATCCATAATTAGTACGTAGCTTGAGCTTATTTGGTTTTAGACTTAAGTTTGATTAATCATACATACATATGTAATTAAAATAAACAACGCTTTTCCAAACTAGATATCCAAACAGGGTTTCGAAATAACTTAATAATGAAACGAATTCGAATAATACACAGTTCTTACACGCTTCTTACACACGTTATGTCCAGACGCGACAGGGTAGATCGGCCGAGCCTCCACATGCATCTCCTTCGGCTGCGGCTCCGCAAGCTACTACATCGGCTGCGGTTCCGCAGACAGCTCCTGTAGCTCCACCGCCCACTCAGACTCCCGCAGCTGCGGCTCCGCAAGCGACTACCTCGACGGCGGCTGCGCAGACCACATCGCCAGCTCCATATGCCGCTCAGACTCCCTTATATGTAGCATTGCAGAGTGTATTGACCGAGGAGCAGGCGCGCGTTATTCTAACGTTATTCGGAGGTGGAGCTGGACCGAACTAGGGTAGCTTTTTGGTTCTTATTTTTTGAAACATGTATTTATATCACATTGTACTACATTTTGAAACGATATTGATATTGGTTTGTATTTATATCATATTCAGTTTTTGGGTTTCTTTTGTATATTATATATATGCGTGAGATGTGATTATGAATACTGCAATATATGATTTGATTGATGTATATAGTATTGTGCACAGGGCGGGAAAAAATCTAGCAGCCTATTTTTTTTAAAAAAAATACAGACAATATGTACCTACGGATTAAGCCGTAGGTATATATGTTGCCCCTACGGGCATATCCGTAGGGGCAAACTCTCAGGAAACCTGATATTTTCCCACCTGATATCAGTGCAGGGTGTTGGGAGTGCCCCTACGGATATGTCCGTAGGGGCAACTGTTTATCCCCTACGAATTTATCCGTAGGGGCAAAATATCAGGTTTCCTGATATTTTCCCCCCGATCTCAGTGCAAGGTGTTGGGAAGGCCCCTACGGACCTATCCGTAGGGGCTACTTTATATCCCCTACGGAGTTATCCGTAGGGGTAGAAAAAGGACCTACGGATATATCCGTAGGTATATACAATATATTCAAAAAAAAAATTAAATATATGATTTTATTACCCCTACGGGGTACTCCGTAGGGGCTATAACACCTACCGAGATATCCGTAGGGGCATCAATTTGTCCGTAGGGGCAAGTTCAGGGCCTCAACTTGCACCTGCGGCCTTTGCACCTACGGGGTCTTTTTTCGCCCCTACGTATATATCTGTCGGGGCAGTGGGTTGCCCCTACCGATAAATCCGTAGGAGCAACCCTTATTTGTAGTAGTGAATAGGACTGACTCGGTGGAGGTACCAGCCCGTGAAAGCCCCCATACATCGAGGAATGTAGTCAGCCTCAGGAATCACGAAGCAAGAGCCGGTGTTCAGCCGCATAAAGTGATGAGCGGCGTCGCGAACAACTTCCGACGATGGGCTGGGCTCCACTGTAAACGCCTCAAAGGGGACACCCTGGTCATATCCCAGTTGCCGAGTAAAGCGGTGTGGGTTGTACCGCATAAAAAGAGCCGCACCGTTTTGACGAAATACCAGATAACCCAGTCTGATCGAATATAAGTTCATGGTTTCCTTGGGCTTCAGGGAGGGTGCTCCCTCTTTCGACGAGTCGAAAATTTGTTGAATCGGTTCTGAAGGAGAAAAGAGGACTCGGTCGTTAAATACCATCCCGCTCATATTGGCATAGGGATTAAGCAGCATACGAATAGTTCCGGACTGAGTCGAATCAGGAGCCGAAACGTCCACCAACCTCATGAGCCGCAGAAAAGTGTAGGCATCATAAAAGCTGGGTCTCTGATGCGCAGCTAATACCCCCAGCACGTGCATCTCAATCCATGACGTAAAGTAATGAAGAGAGAAACTCACTACGTTTACGCCTGGGGTTGAGGTATTGGCTGCAGCGCTAGTCCATGATACAAATCCGCTAGTCCAGCAATGCCTACGGCTAGTCGCGTCCCTCCGGCGATGCGATGAGCAGGGTAAATGACCGAAGCTCTCATGAATCGACAGTGCGTTGGAATAACAAACCAACTGAGCCAGACGCTGATAAAACCTACGAAGAAAGTCTCTTCATCTATGCCAGGAGCTGCAATCGACTCAAAAGATACAGCCGACAGGATTGGAATGTAGAACAGCGGCAAATCCTCTTCTTTAGCCGGCAGCTTATTTAAACCGAACCCGAAGGGGTCGTTGATACTCGCAAACTTCAGAGCCGTCTTTGATAGAACGTCTCCGCGAAGGAAGCAGGCGATAAATCTTTTGAAAGTGACGCCCTGCTCCTCTGACTCTGTGAATAGCTTCTCAAAAATGCTCAGAGTCTTGATTAGACTGGGTGCTTGTGCCGGACGGCATTTTCAGTTGACAAGCCGTCAAGCATAGCCGGCTCGGTTTCAAAAACATACTCATCAGGGGGCAGCAGTTCTTCATAAAGCGTCCCTCTAATCGGCAACCCCGAGATCTCGCGAAATTCTTCCAGAGAAATTGAAACTTCGCGGTCCCCTAGCAAGAAGGTGTTGGTGGGAAGATTCCATTGATTTAGGAAAGCCTTAACCCACCAGACATGGAGGGACTGATAGTGGAAGAGAAACGCGTACACCGCCTGATAGAGCCTGACCCTCTGCAGTCGCGCACGATGGGAAGACAGGATGCAACGAGCCCAGAGACGGTAGCCCGTGGGATGTCGAGGAGTAAGCCCTATTTTGTAAACCTGTCCCCAGGGCTGGGCTTCACCTTGGCAGATACGACGCCCTAAGATGTCTACAGCTGGCACAGGGTGGTTTGGAATCCCAGTTGTCGACGGCTCGAGCCGTCCCGTAGGAGTCCAGTTCAACATCTCCACAGCAAAGGCGGTCCGTAGACGCTCCATCGGCAAAAATGGGTAGGCAGGCTCTGTTGGTATCTCGCAAAGAAAGCTGCAGCGACCACGGATGATATGACCGTACCAGGTCCCCCATAAAAGCAAGTTGATGCAATTAGGGTCGTGAGCTTTAATCATCGCCATCACCTCTTCATCAGACGGTGACTGAGGAAAGGCAGCCTCCGAGCGAGTGAAAGGGAAATACGGAAGAGAAGCCATTGTTCCTGAAATAGATGAAAGGAAACCGTTAATGAAGCCCACACGTGTATATATATTTATAAATATAAATATAAATATATATATATATATATATATAAAAGGACAGTGGAAGAAAACGATAAACAACTTATTTTATGGGACCATTGGTTACAAAACACAGGGACCCCACAAAATCAAAATGGCGGCTCACTAATGATGAGGCAGGGTAATCATTATGGGAATAAAAGAAAGATTCTCAATAAATGCACAGTGGATTGCAAACAACTCTACACATTCCCCAAGGAGAAAACCCACTGCAAGAACTCTATGCAAATCATGAAGGGTCTTTATGGAAGCATTTTGGCAAAGAACAACTCAGGGCAAGAAAATCCCAAGAAGTTCTCTGTGAAGAACTGAGTTCTTTAGAGGAATTAAATTCCTTTTGAATAGAGGAATTAAATTCTCAGAAAATATTTTTCAGAGCTAAAGCTCCTTGGAATGGAATTAAATTCCAGAGTGAAGACAAGTATCACCATCGATCCCTGAGATCAGAGAAACCCTAACAAAAGAAGTTTATTATTTAAAAATTGGACATTATTTTAAAGAGCTTGGGTTCTTGTTAAAGGGAAAAACCCTTGGTGTGTGTTCCCCTCCGAACGGCGGCCGCGACGTGAGGACGTCTTGCCTGAGATTCGGGGCAGATGCTATTTGGTTTTATCCGCCCACCTCTCCGAAGATGCCAAGTTGATTTATGGCACCATGTATCGGAGGTTTAGACGGATGCGGCCGATATAGCAGACTTCGTCAGATTCCCCCTCGCTTGAGGGGTTTTTTGATTGTGGGGACACTCTTCCCTGTAGGCGCAAGCCCCTGCAGTTAATTACGCTACCGCATCGTGGTAACAACTTTCTCCTTCTCCAGAATTTCACTTCGTGTCGTGGGTGTTTGTTTTGTTTGTGGTTGCCCGTGGATTGTATACGGAGACTATTTATTTCGTCGCCCGTAGGACATGGATTAGTCCAAATCCGTATTTTCTTAGATTTGGGTTTTGGGTTTTGGTTTAAGGATACGTTAGCCATTTTTGAGGCTAAGATCAACTTAAACGTTTGTTAAGGATACGTTAGTCTAATTTCCAGACTAAGATCAACTTAACGGAATCGTCTAGATCCATTTCCAGTTTAGGGACATGGTGTTCCATAGGTAGTTTAAGGACGTTTCGGTCCATATTCCAGTTTAGGGACATGGTGGTCCATAGGTAGTTTAAGGACGTTTCGGTCCCTATTCCAGTTTAGGGACATGGTGGTCCATTGGTAGTTTAAGGACGCTTAAGTCCGTGGATTTAAGGACCCCACAGTCCGTATTTTAGTTTAAGGACGCATAAGTCCGCAGGTTTAAGGACCCCACAGTCCGTGTTTTGGTTTAAGGACGCATAAGTCCGTGAGTTTAAGGACCCCACAGTCCGTATTGATGTGTGGTTGTCGGGACGCGTCACCTCTCTAACGTCGTTGAAGGATTACAACGATAGATGTCAGAGGAGTTCGGAGATGTACCCTCGAACCGGTTGTAAATTAATTTAAAAGAGCAGCTGTGCTTGGTCGATTTAATTTGAGAACTTACGGCCATGATTGGGTTAAGTCCAGTTAAAAATGTTTAACACTTTTATTTGTTTTTGGCCTAATAGGCCTGTGTTAGGGCTTGGCCCCTGTTTGAGTAATGCATTGCATTACTTTTGGCCTCTGTTGGACCTTTATTTGGGCTATGCCCCTTTTAAAATAATGCATTGCATTATTTATTATTTTGTTTGGTCTCTACCCATTTATAAATGATGCAGAGCATCAATTTTGTTTGGGCTCTGCCCTTTTTATTGCATTGCAATTTAATTTGGCCTACTAAGCCTTTCTGATTTGGGCCTGACCCTTTAGTAAATAATGCATTACGTTTGTCTGGCGTTTTGCGCCAATGAATGTGCGCAAGCGCTTGCGGTGATGACACGTGTCACGCAAGTGCAGTGCGCTGCACCAGCGCGCTGCGCTTGCGCTGCTAACACGTGGCGCACTCTGGTGAGTTGCGCCAATTTCAGAGAGCAAGGCTCTATTTCAAAAGCGCACAGCGCAAGTGGTTTAGATGCTGACACGTGGCGCTCCCTGGTGGCTTGCGCCAACCCAAGAGCGCAACAGTGCAGTTTTGCAAGTGCAAGACACTATTAACTTGAGAATCTTTTAGATTCCAGAACCAATGGTTCATAAAAAAGTGCAAAGCACAGTTTGTTTTCTTGATCTAATTTAGATCAAAGAAAACAAGTTTCTCTTGTTTTCAAAGAACCAATGGTTCATAAGAAAGTACAAGGCACTATTATTATTTATCATTGATCTTGTTCTCAGATCAATGATCTGTTCATAAGAGAATTTTCTCTTTTTTTCTAAAGGTTTTTACCTTTTTTGTTCTTGAGGAATTCTCTCCAATTCTTCAGAGTTCTCAATGATGATGTTAATGATTTTGAATTGAGGTCTAGGGTCCTTTATATAGTGCCCATAAATTTGTTAAATTTGTTAAAGAGATCCTTCTCTGAGTGATTTGGGGAATTTTCCCCACCGTTGGATCTTTGATCCAAGGGCTTCTGTTTTACAGAAGGCAATCTTCTTGTTTTAACAAGAACAGAAAGATTTCTTTAAAATTTTAATTCTGTTTGGCGTAAATGTCCCAGCGCGTGACACGTGTCACGCAGCGCACAGCGCAGCACAACCGCGCTTGCGCAACTGCGCTGACACGTGTCGCATCAGCGCAGCGTACAGCGCAGCGCAACTGTGCTTGCGCAACTGCGCTGACATGTGTCGCACAGCGCAGCGCGGCTGTGCTTGCGCAACTGTGCTGACACGTGTCGCGCAGCGCAGCGCTTGCGCAAAAGCGACTGCGCTGACACGTGTCGCGCAGCGCAGCGCTTGCGCAACTGAAGCTTTGTTTCTTTTAATTTTGTTTTTTAATAGAGCCTTGCTCTGATTGGGCGCACTGCCTTGGACGCTGCGCTGACGTATCATCTTCTGACACGTGGCGCGTTGCGCGCAGCGCACGGAATCTGAAGCGTTGCTTCAAAATTTGAATTTTTGAAATTCAAACAGAGCCTTGCTCTGATTGGGGGAAACAAATGCCCCCCCACCGTTGCGCTCACGTGGTGTGCACGTGAGTACAACGGTGGCAAGATCCCAACCGTTGGATCAAAGGGTGATCTGAAAGGGCGCAGGCGCCTATAAATAGGACCCTTAGTCCTTGGTAATTTTTTACCACTTTCAAGAATCTTGATTTTCATAGCCTTGCACTTGCTTAAGAATTTTAGAGCCTTGCTCTTGCTTTTTCCCAAGAACTCCAGAGTTCAGAACTTAAAACCATCTTAGGTATAATAAAATTAAATTAAATTAAATTAAAGTTGATTAATAAAGCCTTGCTCTCATAGATCTTTGATCTAAAACCCTTTTGGGGTTTCATCAACAGAGCCTTGCTCTCAAAAGTTCATAGATCTACAGAGATCTTGTTCATGGGTTTTAACCCATGAACAGAGCTTTGCTCATGGATCGAATGTAGATCTTTTTTGATCTGAAAATGAAGAACTCCTAAAAGTTTTCATGGATCTTTAAGATCCCAAATTTTTTATCTTCAGGAGTTAAAATTTCTTTTTGATGGATTTTTCCATCATTATTATAGAGCTAGGCTCTTTTTAAAGAAATTTTATTCCCTTGAGACCAGAGTTTGACAAATGTCATTCTGTGACAGAGCTTTGCTCTACAAGAGGAGATTTTCTCCTTGTCTCTAGGGATTTCCCATCAATGAGAATATTCTCTTGGGGATCTTTTCATTAGCTTACAGTCTCACCCAATGATGGGGCTGTCTTATTAAAAGATGCACTGTCATCCAGATTTTGTGGGTCCCCATTTGGTCCCCCTACCCATTGCATTGCAGTGTGGTGTAAAAATTTTAAAATGTTGAGCGTTGGAATTATAACACTGACGGCTACTTTTTGTCTCTTCGCAGGAAACATGTCTGCCAACTCGTCTTTTCCGTTTTTCCGCTCGGAGGGAGGGTTTCCCCAGGCACCGGTGGACCGCGTGGTGCTCGCTCTCATCAAGGATCATGACCCCGAGCACAAGAGCCTTCACTTGTGGGGTAGGTGGTATAATGAGATCATCCAGAGTCGCCGAAGTTTCGGTTTCGCCACGCCGTCTGAGCCAACATCTTCACTCCCCTACGCAGATGAACCCCCGGTGAAGTATGCCGTGGAGGTCAAAAATTGGAATTCGGATGACCTCCTCCAGCCTGCGATTGGTGCTATCCCCGTGCAGCCACCGCCAGCAATAGATATTTTACGGAGGAGAATTTGTCAGGGTGAAACACGCCCTTGGGGACAGGCCTATAATATTGGATTGATCCCATGACCGCCTGCCGGATATTTGCAATGGGCGCGGTACATCCTATCAGCGAAGAGGACTCATCTGATGAGGATTGGTTTGTACTCGGACATTTACGTCTCGCTCTTTGAGTATCCTTCTCCTCCAACGTGGTGGGTTAAGGATTTTATCGAGCAATGGAACATCCCCACCCACACCTTCCTGATGACGGACTGGGAAGTCTCTATCTTCTTGGAGGAGTTTGCCGAAATCTCGGGTCTGCCGATGAGGGGAGAGCTTTACGAGGAGCTGCTTCCTCCCGATGAATTCGTCTTTGCCACCAAAACGCTGGTATTTGACCTGACGCCGGAGAACGCTATTCAGCACCAGTACCCGGGCTTGGTTAAGGTGCTAGAGATCTATGAAGGACTCTATCTGAAATCGGGCGTCCGGGGCGTCAGTTTTGCAGATTTTATTACCCGTTTTATTCGACCGGAGTTCTTATCGGAGCAGAGCGAGAAGTTCGCCCAGCTCGATGACCCTTTTGGATTCGGTTTGGATCGCCGACCCACATCGGAGGATGACCACAAAGACTTTTACCTCCCTAGTGCCTCCGTCGTCCCTTTTTCAAAAATTGTCGTCCCGGGCATGGATGAGGAGACCTTTTTTGTAGGGTTCCTGGGCTTGTGGCTGTGCAGCTTTGCGCTCCCTATGCACCCGCGCCACATGCGGCCATCTGTTTTCTACCCAGCGCATCGGATGATGGCTGGTTTGCAGTTGTCAGTAGGAATCGCCGGGCTGGCTTACCTTTATAACGGACTTAGCGTAGCGGCGGACGCTAGTGAGCCTGGGGTGCAACCCGCCAACTTCCCGATGCACTATTTTACCTCTTGGATGGAAATGCATGTGCATGGGGTGTTCGGCGCCCATAAGATTCCTCCCTTTTTTGAGAGATGCAGACTCCCGAGGGTCATACGGTTGGTCGGGGCTTCGATCGTAGTTGCACCTCCGCGGGAGGCTAGGGGACTGCTCCTTCGACCATGCCTGGTTGGAGCGAAGACTTCTTTCTTGGATAAGGTCATAACAATAGGCTCAGAGACCACCAAGTCGGTAGTGTCGCTACGCGATGATTTTAAAGACGGGGCTTCCATATTGAAGGCTCGGGAAATCCTCCATCTTTACTCCATTCGGCCGGGCTACTTGGTGTTCATGAAGAATGAGACAACACTCTTTTTGAGGTATAACCCGCACCGGTTTGCTCAACAATCGAGCTACAACCAAGGGATCCAGATGGAAGCTTTCTTGGAAAAGCCCGTGGTTAGCCGAGAGGGGATAAAGAACATAATGCACCACTTCATGCGGCTTAACACGGGTTCCTATTTCTTCATCAGCGAGCCGAGCTGTGTCCCCAAGGTCCTCAATGCGTACGTGGCCTGGTATGCGCATGCTATGGGTCCAGTTATCCAAATGGAAAAGCGTATGCTGGTCGACCGCAAGGGTGCGCCTCCCAGCGGCGATCGCAATGCTCCCCTAAAGCCGAGGACCCCGGTCATTCCTCCATTGAAAGGTGCTAGAATTGGACCTCCGCGCGTGATAAGCCCTCCGCGCGGATTGCCGCTTCGCGATATTTTGGATGCGCCACCAGCCCCCCGTGCTCCAGCGGAGGTGGTAAATGTGGTATCGCCGGAGTCCGGCGCAGGCGCGGATATCGGGACCCGCCGCCCCAAGGTGTCTGCCAAGCGCAAATCAGCCCCGGGTGCATCCAGAGCTAGCGGGCAAAAGAAGAAGAAGTCGCTCCTCTCCCTCGACGCGATCCTCGGTTTAGAACCTGGGGCCCCTCTTACCGAAAGACTAAGCGAAGATGGCAGCAATAAAGGCTTCTCGGTAGACCCCGCAGACACCGATTTGGCGGCTGCTATTGCAGCTTCTGAGCGATCAGCGAGGCTCGAAGCAATGTTGTAAATCCCCGTTACCATCCTAATGAAAGTTTTTCCTATTTTTCTAAATTTCAGAGATTTACTTTTCCTCGTAATTATTCTGTAGAAGGTGGTTGCTTGAATCCCGATAATTATAATTTCCATAACCCTAAAAGCCAAAACCCAAGATTTAAAACCAAAGCCAAATTAAACCAAAATGAGTAAAATACTTAAACCTTAAACCTATTTTTAACATTCAGCCCAAGCTTATTTTTTAAACCCAAACCTTCCTCGAACCCACTGCACCCCACCGACGGCGATCACCCACCTCTCCGATAACCCATCGACAGCCCTCGCTCACTCCTCCTCCACTAACCTTCTCCCTCTACGATTTCACACCTCCATCGAATTGAGTTTCCCTTCACACCCACTCCCCTGCACACCAACCCAGTGCACCCGAGCCGATCACCACCTTGCACCCTCGACGCCGGTGAACTCCCCATCACATTGCCGACCACCCTACGACCTCCTCAGCATCATCACCGTCACAGTAATCCCCAAGCCACTGCTTAATCCCTCCCTCTCTCCAAAAACCCACACAAAACCCATTCTTGTTCTTTGCACTTCACTGTGCACGCCGCCGGAGCGACCACCGCCGACATCGTCGACCCCAGCAAGTCACAGGCCAACCACAGAGCACCACCTCCGCTTCCAGCAAGCACTTGACGGCTCCGGGCAACTCCGACGCAAATTCCGTATCGCGAGCCAAGCTCGCGCATTTTCATCTTGCGGCGTACAACGCGCGTTCGTGACACCGTTGCTGCCGTGCTACCCCGAGACATTCTCCAGGCAAGTGTTTACTTGCTTCATGCTATAATATTAGTGATACAAACCTAAAATATCTAGTTTACGGATTTGCCGATTACCGATATATATTGTGACCTAAGTGTTCGATGCTAGTCTCCAATGATTATAATAGTTTATTTTGACGAAAACTGATAATTTCTGTTGGCCCATTTGTTGACACGTATCGTGTATGAATCTCGCGGGAAAATACGATTGTTAGTGACAGAAATTGATACCCCCAAATATGCCGATAAACTAGAAGTTTTCTCGTACCTGAAAACGAATAAAATCACCATAAATTATATATAAACTGGAAAGATGAGTTCGAGGGCTTAAATCGAAGACGACTCGACGAAATTTAACCCTATGTAAAATTTCAATGATTTCTGCTCTGTAACCGTGATGATAATTAGATCGGAATGCGACTCTGGACTGCAGTCCAGAGCGTTTCTGATTATTGTGTTCTGTCCCAAGACTTGTGTCACTGTGTTTCCTGAAGTCGTATGTTACGGAACTCTACAGTAGATTAAAGATAATTCTGTTAGCTAAATAAAACAGGTGGTTCCATTTCGTTTCATCGCCATTTGCTATTTTAAACTGTATTTCAAGGGGCAGAACGTATAACTGTCCAGAACAGATTCTGAAATGACACACTGAGATTAAACTGTGTATAACTTTCAACGTACAGATGAGATTGAGGATCCGTCTATTGCGTTGAATACTCCATTGAAAACCCTAGATTTCATTTAACTGTAACATCGCTAAATTTCGAGCCCAACTGGGTGCAATTCGTGCCGCGAAACGGACGTTCAGTTCTGAAATTGAATTTCCAGCCGCGAGCACTTAAAGTGAAACAGCTATTTCTTGAAAGCCGGAATCCCGATTGAACTGAAATAAATTTTGATGAATTGCTGACTGAGTGTTCTAATTATCTTACTTGTATCATTTTGCTAAATTATTAACATATTAATTTATGCAAATTATTTTAGTTAAGGACATGCATGTTGATTCATAACATACAGAGCTTATTGGTAGCATACAATACATATATCATACCCTTGCCATATACTCAGTGTTAGTGCGTGTGGACATTGCATTATCGTGCGTGATAGATGTTGGTTTAGGAGTGACGAGTACACCAATGGAAAGTGAATATTCGTGACCGTGATTGATACAGTGAACAGTGATGAAACCGTGCCATTGGTATACTTGTACACAACTAGATCAATATCATAAATAGTGTAAACCTGGGGGAAAAGGAGAAATCAAAGTGGAAAGAGTATCGTATTTAGCGGGACCGTGTTTAGAGGATGATCATTCGAACCGTGATACTGATACGTGTAGGGTAGGATCTAGCGATCCGGCTGACAGGGTTATGTCCCGGGCATGTGGGCCGTTGTCTCGGGTATGTACGAGACTCCTGTTAAATATGATCCTCCTTCCACTATGTGATTTCAAACATGACCTAGAGACCGATAGGGACACATAACATATTCTGCATCATATAGTGACATAGTGATTTCTTACATTGTTCATACTCCAGTATTACCTGTTTCACCTTATTATAATAATATTGTTATTGTGTCGCTCTGACGACCTGAGTATGCATGCTCAGATCCCGCGGGAGGACCAGCACAGGAGACGGATCTACCCTTTGAGTTCACGGAGATATAGTTTGGTGTACCTTCTTCTTTTATTGCTTTCCATAAAAGTGATCGTGAGATCGAACTTGGTTAGTTATTGTTCTTATTATCTGTAATTTTGTGAACAATGGAATTTTAATGTAATAAATTAGTGATGTGATTCCTTTAATACTGTGCTTTATTTACTGATTACCATGTAGTGCTAGAAGCCGAAGTGTGACTACGGCGGGATGATCCCTTGACCGTAGGAGCATGGCTGGCCTAGTCATACCTCGTATTCCGTATTTTGGGAAGCGGGGCGTGACATGGTTTAGTTGGTATCAGAGCCTGTGTTTAGTATCAAGGAATAACATTAACTATACTGTATTACGTTATTCTTGTTTCACTACTCTTGATTTTCATCCTTGAATCTGATCCTATCCTTTTGAATCCTCCAGTGATATGACGTCCCCGAACGACCCCTCCTCGGACTCCAGCTCTCAGGACCGCACGGAAAGAATACTCAGTGCACTGACCACTCTCGCGGAAGCTCGGGAGAGGAAGACAGATTTGCTTACTGAGGGACTCAGGGCGATTACCGCCACAGGAAGACCCTCCGCACTCATTACCGCCCCCGAGGGTGCTACTCCACCAGCTTATCAGGCTAGGGCTGGTACCGTATTAGACTTCCGACGGTTACACCCAGCTGCATTCATAGGGCTAGCTGAACCCTTTGAGGCTGAGCAATGGCTGGTAAACATGGAGAATTTATTAACAGCCGCCAGGGTTCCAGAGGAAGACAGAGTGGACGTGATCAAGATTCAATTAGAAGACGAAGCCCGTACATGGTGGTCGGTGGAAGAAAGCAGACTTGATGAGCCGATTGAGTGGAGCAAGTTTAAGGAGTGCTTCCTAGATCATTATTTCCCTCCCACAGCCAAGGCAGAAATGGAGGAAAGGTTTATTCTTTTGAAGCAGAATGGACGCCCAGTGGACGTATATGCGGCAGAGTTCAACCGTCTGAGCCGCTTTGCTCCATACATGGTTAAATCAGAGGCCACCAGGGCCAGACGCTTCCTTCAAGGGTTAGATTTCGAGTTGCAGCAGTTGATTGCATCGTTGGATTTGCAGACTTTCGCACAGGTACTCAACGCGGCGAGAGTTCAGGAGCAATTGATTAACAAGTTCAGAAGAGCCCCAGTCGTTCCAGCACGTACCCACGCGCATTCTCGAGGAGCCATACTGGTTCACAGAGCAGGAACGACACAAATGAAGCGCTCGTTCGTACCACAGCATCGCCCCCAGAGACAGGGCGTAACTTGCGGCTATTGCGGTAGAGGAGGGCACACCCAGAAGGACTGTCGCCGTGCCAAGGGACAGTGCTTGATTTGCGGTTCCAGTCAGCACAGGATTAACAGTTGCCCTGAGCGAGCAGAGATACAGGGAGGTTCTGGACCGTCACAGCAGAGGCCGCAGGAGCAGAGGCAACCCTTTATAGGTCGCGGTCAAGGACGGGCTTTCACCTTGACCGCCGAGCAGGCAGAAGCGTCAGGAGACGTGGTTATAAGTACTCTACTCGTACATTCCTTACCAGCTAGAGTACTATTTGATTCGGGAGCATCGCATTGTTTCTTGTCTGAGCATTTCACTAATACACACTCAATACCACATGAACCACTAACCAACGCATGGGAAATTCATACGGGTAATGGCATTATAATATCTAGTCGAGAATGTAGATTATGCCCAGTTGTAGTGTATGGCAGGGAATTCTACGCGAATTTCCTTCTGATTGGGACAGGCAGTTACGATGCAATTCTCGGAATGGATTGGATGAGCACTTTCCATGCAGTTATCGATTGTCGTGCAAAGAAGGTGATCTTCCGCATCCCTAATCACCCGGAGTTTATTTTCGAGGGCGGAAGCGAATCTTTGGAGCCAGCTAAGTACAGAGCAAAGCCTAAGGAGCTGACGGCTATGGAGATTGATAAGAGCCCAGCCCCAGAAATTGTTCGGGACTTTCTGGATGTATTTCCCGAAGATCTACCAGGTCTACCACCTCCTCGAATCTTGGAGTTCTCAATCGATTTGATTCCAGGTACAGCCCCAGTATCCAGGGCCCCATACAGAATGGCACCAGTTGAGTTGGCGGAATTGAAGAAGCGGGTTGAAGAACTATTGGAGAAGAGATTTATTCGGCCAAGCGCTTCACCGTGGGGTGCACCAGTTCTACTAGTAAAGAAGAAGGATGGATCGTTGCGAATGTGTATAGATTATCGAGAGCTGAACAAGGTCACAATAAAGAACAAGTACCCAATACCGCACATTGACGACCTATTTGATCAGCTAAGTGGAGCCAAGGTTTTCTCGAAGTTGGACCTCCGTTCTGGATATCATCAAATCAGAGTAGCAGCCGAGGATGTATGCAAGACGGCTTTCAGGACTCGATACGGACACTACGAGTTTCTTGTGATGCCGTTCGATGTTACCAATGCCCCAGCAATATTCATGGACTTGATGAACAGAGTGTTCGCAAAATACTTGGACACGTTCGTCGTTGTGTTTATCGACGACATACTTGTCTACTCGAAGACCCGGGAAGAGCACGCTGAACATTTGTGCACGGTACTACAAATTCTTCGGGAAGCGAAGCTATATGCGAAGATGAGCAAGTGTGAATTCTGGCTCGACAAGGTGCAGTTTTTGGGACATATAGTTTCGGGCGAAGGCATCTCGGTGGACCCGGCAAAGATAGAATATGTCAGAGATTGGCCAACGCCGAAGTCAGTGGCCGAGATCAGAAGCTTTCTGGGATTGGCAGGTTATTATCGGAGATTCGTCCAAGATTTCTCAAGAATCGCGGAACCATTGACGAGGCTGACACGGAAGGACGTGCCGTTTACATGGACAGAGGAGTGCACCCTGGCATTCGACACACTGAAGCAGAAGTTAACCACGGCACCTATACTTACAGTACCAGATAATTCCGGTGGTTTGGTGATACATAGTGATGCCTCAGGGAAGGGATTAGGCTGTGTTCTAATGCAGCACGGCCGAGTGGTTGCTTACGCCTCTCGACAACTGAGAAACCATGAGAAGAACTACCCCACACATGACTTGGAGTTAGCTGCGGTAGTCTTTGCATTGAAGATTTGGAGGCACTATCTATTGGGTGAGAAAGTGGAGGTGTACACAGATCACAAAAGTTTGAAGTATGTTTTCACCCAGAAGGAACTAAACATGAGGCAGCGCCGATGGCTAGAGCTGATGGCGGATTATGACTTGGACCTTCAATATCACCCGGGGAAGGTGAATGTTGTACCAGATGCGCTCAGTCGCAAACCAGCGGTCATGATGTTAACCAATCAGAGGAGAATTATTGAGGATTTCCAAAGACTTGCACTTGAGGTCGTTACGCCGAACGCACTCAGTCAATTTTGGCAACTACAGGTGCAATCTTCCCTGGTGGATCGCATCAAGATTGCACAAGCGGATGATCCCCGATTACAAAAGTTCAGAGAGCAAGTGGAAGCTGGACTGAGAACGGATTTGATTATACATGAAGATGGCTCTCTGAGATTCGGTAGCAGACTCTGTATACCTAAAGGAGATGTTCGAGAAGAAGTTTTGGCTGAAGCGCACAGTTCAGCTTATTCTGTGCATCCAGGAGGTACAAAAATGTATCAAGACCTAAAGCAGCACTTTTGGTGGAACGGAATGAAGCGGGAAATTGCGAGGTTCGTATCCAGGTGCTTGGTATGTCAGCAGGTGAAGGCGGAACATCAGAGGACAACAGGATTGTTACAACCATTGCCGATACCTGAATGGAAGTGGGAGCACATTACTATGGATTTTGTGACGGCCTTACCACGGAGCCCTAGAGGCAATAACGCCATTTGGGTTATCGTCGATCGCCTCACAAAAGATGCACACTTCCTACCTTTCCGAGTGGGACAATCGACAGAATCATTGGCAGAAAGATATATGCAGGAGATTGTACGACTTCACGGTGTTCCAGTCAGCATTGTGTCAGACCGGGACACGAGATTCTTGTCGCACTTTTGGAAGAGCTTACAGGAGAGATTGGGTACCCGTCTTAATTTCAGCACAGCTTATCACCCACAGACGGATGGACAATCCGAGCGTACGATTCAGACGCTCGAGGATATGTTGAGAGCCTGTATGTTGGACTTTCCGGGTTCCTGGGAGGACCATCTGCATCTAGTCGAGTTCTCTTATAACAATAGTTATCAGGCTAGTATTCAGATGGCTCCTTTTGAAGCACTATACGGGCGGAAGTGTCGATCCCCAGTATGTTGGGATGATGTGGGAGAACGAAGACTACTGGGCCCCAAACTCATTGTTCAGACAGTCGACAAAGTCCGAATGATTAGACAGCGTATTAAGACAGCTCAGGATCGACAGAAGAGTTGGGCAGATACCAGCAGAAGGGCACTTGAGTTCGAAGTCGGAGATCATGTGTTCTTGAAGATTTCCCCTACTCGTGGAGTTATCAGGTTCGGAGGTCGGGGAAAGCTTAGTCCCCGTTTTATCGGACCTTTCGAGGTGCTAGAGCGAGTAGGAGAAGTGGCCTATCGACTTGCCTTGCCTCCATCGCTAGCTGGTGTGCACAATACCTTCCACGTGTCACAGTTGCAGCGTTACGTTCGGGATGAGAGCCATGTCCTGGACCATTCGGAGCTAGTTTTGGGTACCGATCTATCGTACGAAGAGCAGCCTACTACCATTCTCGACCGCAGAGAGAAAGTGCAGAAGAATAAGATCATTCCTTTAGTCCGAGTGTCTTGGGGCGGTCGTTCCCCAGGAGAATCCACCTGGGAGCTAGAGGAAGACATCCGTGATCGTTATCCACATCTCTTTGTTTAGTACATTGTATTCTTGTATCCTTGTTAAATTTCGAGGACGAAATTTTGTTAAGGGAGGTATGATGTAAATCCCCGTTACCATCCTAATGAAAGTTTTTCCTATTTTTCTAAATTTCAGAGATTTACTTTTCCTCGTAATTATTCTGTAGAAGGTGGTTGCTTGAATCCCGATAATTATAATTTCCATAACCCTAAAAGCCAAAACCCAAGATTTAAAACCAAAGCCAAATTAAACCAAAATGAGTAAAATACTTAAACCTTAAACCTATTTTTAACATTCAGCCCAAGCTTATTTTTTAAACCCAAACCTTCCTCGAACCCACTGCACCCCACCGACGGCGATCACCCACCTCTCCGATAACCCATCGACAGCCTTCGCTCACTCCTCCTCCACTAACCTTCTCCCTCTACGATTTCACACCTCCATCGACTTGAGTTTCCCTTCACACCCACTCCCCTGCACACCAACCCAGTGCACCCGAGCCGATCACCACCTTGCACCCTCGACGCCGGTGAACTCCCCATCACATTGCCGACCACCCTACGACCTCCTCAGCATCATCACCATCACAGTAATCCCCAAGCCACTGCTTAATCCCTCCCTCTCTCCAAAAACCCACACAAAACCCATTCTTGTTCTTTGCACTTCACTGTGCACGCCGCCGGAGCGACCACCGCCGACATCGTCGACCCCAGCAAGTCCCAGGCCAACCACAGAGCACCACCTCCGCTTCCAGCAAGCACTTGACGGCTCCGGGCAACTCCAACGCAAATTCCGTATCGCGAGCCAAGCTCGCGCATTTTCATCTTGCGGCGTACAACGCGCGTTCGTGACACCGTTGCTGCCGTGCTACCTCGAGACATTCTCCAGGCAAGTGTTTACTTGCTTCATGCTATAATATTAGTGATACAAACCTAAAATATCTAGTTTACGGATTTGCCGATTACCAATATATATTGTGACCTAAGTGTTCGATGCTAGTCTCCAATGATTATAATAGTTTATTTTGATGGAAACTGATAATTTCTGTTGGCCCATTTGTTGACACGTATCGTGTATGAATCTCGCGGGAAAATACGATTGTTAGTGACAGAAATTGATACCCCCAAATATGTCGATAAACTAGAAGTTTTCTCGAACCTGAAAATGAATAAAATCACCATAAATTATATATAAACTAGAAAGATACGTTCAAGGGCTTAAATCGAAGCCGACTCGACGAACTTTAACCCTATGTAAAATTTCAATGATTTCTGCTCTGTAACCATGATGATAATTAGATCGGAATGCGACTCTGGACTGCAGTCCAGAGCGTTTCTGATTATTGTGTTCTATCCCAAGACTTGTGTCACTGTGTTTCCTGAAGTCGTATGTTACGGAACTCTACAGTAGATTAAAGATAATTCTGTTAGCTAAATAAAACAGGTGGTTCCATTTCGTTTCATCGCCATTTGCTATTTTAAATTGTATTTCAAGGGGCAGAACGTATAACTGTCCAGAACAGATTCTGAAATGACACACTGAGATTAAACTGTGTATAACTTTCAACGTACAGATGCGATTGAGGATCCGTCTATTGATTTGAATACTCCATTGAAAACCCTAGATTTAATTTAACTGTAACATCGCTAAATTCCGAGCCCAACTGGGTCCAATTCGTGCCACGAAACGGACGTTCAGTTCTGAAATTGAATTTCCAGCCGCGAGCACTTAAAGTGAAACAGCTATATCTTGAAAACCGGAATCCCGATTGAACTGAAATAAATTTTGATGAATTGCTGACTAGGTGTTATAATTATCTTACTTGTATCATTTTGCTAAATTCTTAACATATTAATTTATGCAAATTATTTTAGTTAATGACATGCATGTTGATTCATAACATACAGAGCTTATTGGTAGCATACAATACATATATCATACCCTTGCCATATACTCAGTGTTAGTGCGTGTGGATATTGCATTATCGTGCGTGATAGATGTTGGTTTAGGAGTGACGAGTACACCAATGGAAAGTGAATATTCGTGACCGTGATTGATACAGTGAACAGTGATGAAACCGTGCCATTGGTATACTTGTACACAACTAGATCAATATCATAAATAGTGTAAACCTGGGGAAAAAGGGGAAATCAAAGTGGAAAGAGTATCGTATTTAGCGGGACCGTGTTTAGAGGATGATCATTCGAACCGTGATACTGATACGTGTAGGGTAGGATCTAGCGATCCGGCTGACAGGGTTATGTCCCGGGCATGTGGGCCGTTGTCTCGGGTATGTACGAGACTCCTGTTAAATATGATCCTCCTTCCACTATGTGATTTCAAACATGACCTAGAGACCGATAGGGACACATAACATATTCTGCATCATATAGTGACATAGTGATTACTTACATTGTTCATACTCCAGTATTACCTGTTTCACCTTATTATAATAATATTGTTATTGTGTCGCTCTGACGACCTGAGTATGCATGCTCAGATCCCGCGGGAGGACCAGCACAGGAGATGGATCTACCCTTTGAGTTCACGGAGATATAGTTTGGTGTACCTTCTTCTTTTATTGCTTTCCATAAAAGTGATCGTGAGATCGAACTTGGTTAGTTATTGTTCTTATTATCTGTAATTTTGTGAACAATGGAATTTTAATGTAATAAATTAGTGATGTGATTCCTTTAATACTGTGCTTTATTTACTTATTACCATGTAGTGCTAGAAGCCGAAGTGTGACTACGGCGGGATGATCCCTTGACCGTAAGAGCATGGCTGGCCTAGTCATACCTCGTATTCCGTATTTTGGGAAGCGGGGCGTGACAGATGTTGAGTAAACTCGCTGAGTCAGGTGACCATTAGTTGCTTTCTTCGTCATTTTAACGCATTTTTTTAATCATTATTTTTGACTAATGCTTTCTCCTTTTTTAAATAGGGGTGACTACCGAAGAAGCCATCGCTGCTTCTTTGAAGACCCTCCAGGAGGAAGAGAATAAGCGCGTTTTAATGAGCGTTGGTACGTATCGCCTTTTCAGAAATTTTTGTCTTCTTTTCTGATGGCCAATCTAACCTTCTTCCTTTGTTTCTTTGCAGGGGTTGCGCCAGCTGATGTGGGGACTATCCCCGGATCCTCTACTGAAGTCCCAGCATCTTCGGGGCTGCCGCGGGAGCCTCAACTTGATAGAACGACGAGGGATGCCTTGAAAAATTTGGAGGCATCCCTGTTCACGGACGAAGACGCCTCAATGAAAGAAGCTCTGGTGAGGTCCGTCTTAACGGCTCGGGAGGAGAGGAAGCGGCTGAGGCGCGAGGCGAAGGCGTGCAGGGCTGCTTTGGCCATGGGAGCGGGCCCCAGCACCATTATTCTCTCTGCTTCTCCTTCAGAAGAGCTCCCGGCCGGTCTATCTACCGCACGCAGACATGTAGCGCGTGCGGTTCGGGAAGCTAATGATAAGTCCACTTCAGGTAATATTTCTTTCAGAATCTTGTTGTAAGAATTATAAAGCCGTCGGTTCTTATATATTCTATCCTGCAAGGCCAAGTGCGACGTAGGGGGAGGCGGAGACCGTCGAACCCAAGGAAACAGAGGAGGAGGCACCGGCCGAACCTGAGCTGATGGTGGGCAACGTCGCCAGGGTTATCGAGTCTGAGTTGGGGGCTGGGGGAGCCACACCCAAAGAGGTCGTTGATGCCGAGCCCGAAGTGACGGCAAATGAGATGACCACTATTATTGAGCCTGGGGTGGCGGCGGACGAGGCGCTTAAGACCGGCGACCTCATGGTGGCGGTGGATGAGACGACGGCGACCACCGAGCCCGAAGAAGTAGCGGGTGAGATGGGCACGACTCTTGAGGAAGAGCCAGCCGCTCTTTCTCAAGAGTCCGGCAATGCTCCAGTCATAGCTCTCCCCGCCTATGGCCCTCTGCCGTCTCCTGGCCTCGCGAGCACGACAACGGCCCCCGTGGAGTCTAGGGATGAGGCCACATGAGGTGGTCTTATGTCGATGGAGGAGGGAGACGCCTCCGTCTCGGCTGGAGGCTCATCAGGTAAATTTCGGATTACCGTCCCCCCTTTTTTATCTTGCAAGCGCTTCTGACAGGTTTACCCTTGTTTTTTAACGCAGGTGCGTCCAGTGCCGATGCTCCTTTGCTTGAGGGAGTGCCGTCGACTACTGCTTTGGCGGTGGTCACCTCACAGCCCTCTCTCGTACCATCGAAGATGTTGGAAGGTATGGGTCTGCAACTTATTAGTTTTATCTTTCAAACACATAACTTATGTACTGAAGTCGTACTGTTGTGTCTTTTCAGGAGTGCTTTTTGATCATCTTTATCAAGTGTTGCTCCCACACTTCTCCTTCCCATCTGAATTCGCTTCTCCCTCTGGTGGCGCTGGTGAGTATGGTTTCCAATTGATATCTTTCCTTTTCAGTGATGGAATTATTTCTAACTTTTTTCTTGTCCCGACTGCAGTGCTACAAATTGAAGGAGGGGATGAAAGACTAGCTGTGCCACCACCCTTCCGGTCTTGCCACCTGCCTCAGCTGGTACAGCAACTATCACATTGATAACTCTCTTCTTTTTTATTTCTTGAACTGTTGTCTGATCATATCTTGTTTTTTCAGCTGTTGTTCCGGTCTCGGCACCCTTCGAGCCTCGGATCATAATGTCGGCGGGCCCTTTCCTGAGACGTCCGTCCTCGAAAAGCGCCGCGAATAGTCTGCGCATGTTGAGCGACTACGTCGAGGAACTCGAAGTCGAGACTCCTACATCTGCTGCAGACTTCGCTACGGCGGTTAACCTGTTGCTGGTGATACTCGTAAACTTCCATGACGAGGGCATCATCACGTCTTGGGTTAACCACTGTAGAGAGATCGAGGCTCGTCTATATCAACTGGAGTTAATGCGCCCTGATCCCGAGACCATAGCCGCAAGCAACGAAAGAGCAGCGTGGATCGAGCAAAGCGCTTCTTACGTCCACCACTTGGAACAAGAAGCGGCTTTAAGGCTGAGGGAATGCCAAGAGATCTCGAGCGAGACGGCTCATCTGCGTGCTGAGGTTGAGGCGAATGTTGCCCAAGTGAAGGCTATCTTTGAGGGTCTCCTGGAACGCATCTCTCATGGGCTAAACTTGAAGCGAAAGCTTGATGTCGCCGAGCGTGACACCCCATGCCGCGAAGCTGCTCATCAGGCCGTTAGGGAGCAGCTTGCATCTGTCTTGCAGCAGCAGGCTCAGGTGGAGGCAGAAATGGCGGTGGTGGCAGATCAAGAGAAGGTGTAGAAGGAAGTGCACGAACAATTAATAGAGCTATGCAAGACACTTCCTTCCCAATAGCTGTCTTTGTACCCAAAAAACTTGTAAAAAAAATTTTCTTTTTCGAATAACATGTAACTATTCTTTATTCTTTTGTACACTTCACCTTGTACTTGATTATATTCAATAAAGATACACATTTTTCTTTGCAATGTCTTGTACTATTCCTTTGCTTTTTCCTTTCTCTTATTATCAGCATGTTGTCTTGATAAACACGTTTGACCGATAATAGAGTAAGCATCTAAATTTCTCCAAGAGATAGCGATGGCTTAGGCCGCAGGTTCAGATCTGCTGCCTAAGACTTTTCAACTCTATGAGCCGTGAGGATCTCATAGAGACTTTTCTCCCTACGGATCGAGAGGATCTCGTAGGTGTATTTTCTCCTTAGGAATCGTGAGGATTCCTAACCGCGTTTTCTCTTATAAGTCGTAAGGATCTTATAAGAGAATTTTCCCCTCTTATGAGTCGAGAGGACCCGTAAGCGGTTGTTTCCCTCCTTGTCAAAATTCGACTTTGGAGAGTGAGATCCGTGAATGGTATGCAAGAGATCGTTTTAGACCGACTTACAGGGTCCCATTGCTCAGGAGACAAGTTTTTTAATTCCTGCTACCTGAGGCTTTATCTTGCAAGTTGAGACGAATCGGGAATTTTCCGCGGAGACACTGGTTTCTCTGCGAGCCGACGCGAATCAGGAGGCTCTTATCAAGGATGCTAGCTTCCCTGAATTGAGATATTTGCCAAGGATATTTGTTTCCCTGGTGTTGAAACGAATCGAGAATTTCCCGCGGAGACACTGGTTTCTCTACGAGTCGACGCGAATCAGGATTTTCTTCATCAAGGACACTTGTTTCCTCGAGTCGAAGGATTTTGCCGAAGACACTGGTTTCTTCGGAGTTGAAACGAACCGGGAATTTCCCGCGGAGACACTGGTTTCTCTGCGAGCCGATGCGGATCAGGAGGCTCTCATCAAGAACGCTAGTTTCCCTGAATTGAGGTATTTGCCAAGGATATTTGTTTCCCTGGTGTTGAAACGAATCGAGAATTTCCCGCGGAGACACTGGTTTCTCTACGAGTCGACGCGAATCAGGATTTTCTTCGCCAAGGACACTTGTTTCCTCGAGTCGAAGGATTTGCCGAAGACACTGGTTTCTTCGGAGTTGAAACGAACCGGGAATTTCCCGAGGAGACACTGGTTTCTCTGCGAGCCGATGCGGATCAGGAGGCTCTCATCAAGGACGCTAGTTTTCCTGAATTGAGGTATTTGCCAAGGATATTTGTTTCCCTGGTGTTGAAACAAATCGAGAATTTCCCGTGGAGACACTGGTTTCTCTGCGAGTCGACGCGAATCAGGATTTTCTTCGCCAAGGACGCTTGTTTCTTCGAGTCGAAGGATTTGCCGAAGACACTGGTTTCTTCGAAGTTGAAACGAACCGGGAATTTCCCGTGGAGACACTGGTTTCTCTGCGAGCCGATGCGGATCAAGAGGCTCTCATCAAGGACGCTAGTTTCCCTGAATTGAGGTATTTGCCAAGGATATTTGTTTCCCTGGTGTTGAAACGAATCGAGAATTTCCCGCGGAGACACTGGTTTCTCTGTGAGTCGACGCGAATCAGGATTTTCTTCGCCAAGGACGCTTGTTTCCTTGAGTCGAAGGATTTGCCGAAGACACTGGTTTCTTCGGGGTGGAGATGAACCGTCGAGATTTGGCTTCGTTTTCTGGCGGAACCTGTTGGGAAAGTATGGTTCCCTCTTTGTTTGCGCCCTTGGATTGTATACAGGGATCGATGTGATCTTAACTTTAGGGCCAAAGTTTTATCATTTCTTTTCTTTTTTTGGTTTTATTTCCGCGATGCTCTGTCATTTCAGCTTTTATATCGCGAAGGTCGCGATTGCCCAATCTTTTCGGCTGTCTTTCGCGGTGCCCAATCATTTCGGCTGTTTATTTTATTTTTACTCGCTGCTTTTTATTGCGAGTTGCCCAATCATTTCGGCTATTTCGTGTGCATACGTTTTTACTTGCTGCTTTTTATTGCAAGTTGCCCTTTCATTTCGGCTATTTCGTATGCATGTGCGGCCTACTGGCTTTTTACCGTAAACCTGAAATTAGACACCGATTTCGGCATCAGCACCGCTACAACTGGGATATTGCCAGGAGCGAATCATTATTTGCCTTCGTCGATGTTGAACAAAGGTGGCTTAGCGAACAGGGTTAAGGTCCTGTCGACTAAGGCTTTTAACTTCATGAGCCGTAAGGGTCTCACAAAGGTAATTCTCCCTGCAAGTCGTGAGGATCTTGTAGGTGTATTTTCTCCTTAAGAATCGTGAGGATTCCTAAGTGTATGTTCCCCTGTAAGTCGTAAGGATCCTACGAGAGGGTTTTCTTCTTGTAAGTCGAGAGGACTTATAAGGGTTTTTCATCATTCGCACATATCTCCAGTCTCGGATGGGACTTGGTTAGGGAAATGTTTATTCGCGTCCGTGGATTGTATACGAGGGTCAGCATTGAGCCGCTTGTAGGGCAATATCGAAGGTTGTGGGGGTTGCTTAAGCACATGTTTAGGTCTCTTTAACTTAAGACTTTTCAAATCTTATGAGCCGTGAGGGTCCCATAAGAGAGTTCTCCTTACGAGTCGTGAGGATCTCGTAAGTGTATTTTCTCCTTAGGAATCGTGGGGATCCCTAAGTGTGTTGCTCCCTTGTGAGTCGTAAGGATCTCACGCGGGTGGTTTCTCCTTACAAGGTCGAGAGGACCCTATAAGTGTCTTTTAACGAGGTTGCACCCTTTCGGATTTTCACAAACACTCGCCGGTAGTCCTGCTGTTTTTACTCATGGAGCCCTTTCGGGTTTTCATCCGTGCCCCTTTTGCTTATGGACATACCTTTTTTTTATTCTTTTTATTTTTATATATTTTTTTTACGAGGTCGCGCCCTTTCGGGTTTTCACGAACACTCGCTGGTAGCCCTGCTGTTTTTACTCACGGAGCCCTTTCAGGTTTTCTTCCGTGCCGTTTTTGCTTATGGACATACCGTTATATATATATATATATATATATATATATTATATATATATATATTTTTTCTTTTTCTTTTATTCATCTCGTCAGCCTGAAGATGTTGCTGTAATAGTTTAAAGACGTTTCGGTCCTTCGTTAATTTAAGGACATTTCGGTCCGCCATTAGTTTAAGGACGTTTCGGTCCGTCCAGGAGAAGGCTGGCTACTGCTTATAAAGTTTGAGCTTAGCAAGATAGAGAGCAGACTTAGTCGTCGTCATCTATCATTGACCTAAGCAATAACTCACTAAGCGTAGTATTTCATTAGGAATCGACCGTTTATTGGCCTGTAAGGCCTTTCACCGTGCATATCCATGAGCAGATAGGCTCCACCCTGGTAGACCTTGTCTATGATGTACGGGCCTTCATAGTTCGGCTCGAATTTTCCCCGCTTGGCGCGATTGGGGATCATAGGCCTTTTGACCATTAGCACGAGTTCGCCTTGGCGGAATGTCCTCGGCCGGGTCAATTTTTCATACGAGCGCGTCATCTTTGCTTTATAGGCCTCCAGATTTTGTTGTACTATGAGCCGGGTTTCATCAAGGGCATCAAGCTCCTCAAGCCGAAGGTGAGCATTTTCTTCGTCCGTCAGCTCGTAGTGATTCGCCACTCGTAGAGAAGGTAACTCTATCTCGAGGGGGAGTACCGCTTCTGTACCGAATACCAACGCATATGGCGTTGTGTTCATAGCTGTCTTGAACGTAGTTCGATATGCCCAAAGAGCCTCTTGCAGCCTTTCATGCCAGTCCTTCTTATTTCGGGACACCGTTTTCTTCATGATCTTTGTCAAGGTCTTGTTGAAGGCCTCGGCTAGACCATTAGCTCGCGGATTATAAACCGAGGAATATCTCCAGTCTATATTATGTTGTTGCGCGAAACGACTGATCTTGTGGCTTCTATAAGCTGGCCCATTATCGGAGATGATCCGTTGCGAAGTTCCAAACCGATATATGACGTGCGTCTTGAAGAAATGGAGGATATTCTCCGTCTTCACTTCTCTTAACAGTACTGCCTCTGCCCATTTGGAGAAGTAGTCAGTCGTCGCCAGGATGAAACGATGTCCTCTGGACGATGCTGGTTCGATGGGGCCAACTATGTCAGTTCCCCACATTTCGAATGGCCAACTAGCCACCGTTGGATGTAGTGGATTTGGATGCTGATGAATAAAATCCCCATGGATTTGGCATGAGTGGCATTGCTTCGCATATTCGAGGCAATCTTGAATCATCGTGGGCCAGTAGTAGCCCATCCGTTTGATTTTCGACTTCATCTTCGGGCCTGCTTGGTGAGAACCACAGAGTCCTTCATGAAATTCCTGAACGACCCTTTTTACTTCGGCAGGTCCTAGGCATCTCAACCACATAGAATCAAACGATCTCTTGTATAGAGTATCATTGACGAAGGCGAAAGACAGAGCTCGCTTCATAAGCTGATGTCGTGAGGACGCATCTTCGGGCGTTCGACGGTATTTGAAGTAATCTATAAAGACTTCTCTCCAATCCTCGGCCTTTTCCCGGTCTTTTATTTGCAGGGTCGTCTGCTCAGTCGCTCCCTTTTCTTCGGATGATTCCGAAAATATTTCTGCTGGGGCAAGCACGCGACGGCTTTGTACCACGATTCTTACATCATAGAGGTTTTCATCAGCCAGTTCCTTAGCGAGTTTAGCCAATGCGTCCGCTTTGCTGTTTTCCGCGCGCGGTATGTTTTCCAAAGTATAGGAGGGAATTTGGGTCAACAGTTGATGCACCTTCTCGCCGTATTTCACCAGCTCTGGCTTGCACGTTTGGTAGTCGCCGTTTACTTGACTAACGACTAGTTGGGAGTCTCCATATATGAGGAGGTTTTCAATTCCCATGTCGATGGCGATCTCAAGGCCTGCTATCAAAGCTTCGTATTCGGCTTCATTGTTTGTCCTCGGCTCCGTTAGGGAGAAAGCAAAGCGCATTATCCCTCATTGTGGAGTTACAAAGATGAGTCCTACCCCCGATTTGATTATAGGGGTACTTTGTTTGCGTTTCTTCATGGAAGATGCTCCATCGAAATAAAGCTCCCATCGGGTATCACCACCGTCGATCGCATCAAACGCATGTTCGTCTGGAAGATCGCAATTTAAAGGAGAATCGGCGGGTATCGGATGCTCAGCGAGGAAGTCGGCGATGGCCTGTCCTTTCACTGCCTTGAGAGGTTGATACGTTATCGAGAACTCCATCAAGAGCAGGGCCCATTTAGCGAGTCGTCCCGTCAATATGGCCTTTGACATTAAATATTTACGAGGGTCCACCTTCGAAATGAGACGGACCTCATGTGCCAACGCATAGTGCCTGAGCTTTGTTATCGCGAAGATTAACGCCAGGCAGTGTTTTTCAATGGGGGAGTAGTTGCTTTCTGCCCCCAGTAAAACTCGAATTAAGTAATATAGTGCTCTTTCTTTCCCTTGATCGTTCTCTTGTACCCATAGTGCGCCTAAGGAACCTTCGAAGACGGTTGTATAAAGAATAAGGGGCTTTCCCTTGACCGGAGCAGCCAGCACTGGCAGGTTCTGTAGGTATTGCTTGATCTCGTCTAGTGCGCTTTGGCATTTTTGATCCCAGACGAACGGGGTTCCCTTCTTCATCAGGTGGCTGTAAGGATGGCACTTGCCTGAAAGGTTAGCTATAAATCGCCGTATATACGCGAGCTTCCCTTGGAGAGACCGCAGCTGTTTGAGAGTCCTTGGCGGAGGCATTTCCATGATCGCCTTGATCTTTGACGGATCTATCTCAATACCTCGATGTCTGACGATGAATCCCAGGAATTTGCCCGAAGAAACTCCGAATGCACACTTGAGCGGGTTCATCTTCAAGTTGTATTGTCGAAGGCGTTGAAATACGGTCTTCAGATGTTCGATATGTTCCTCGTATGATTTACTTTTAACCACGAGATCGTCAATATAGCATTCGACGATTTCGTGTATAAGGTCATCAAAGATTTGCGTCATGGCTCTCTGATAGGTAGCACCGGCGTTCTTTAAACCGAAGGGCATCACCTTGTAGCAGAATATACCCAAAGGAGTCCTGAAGGCAGTGTGCTTCTGGTCTTCGGGATGCATCTTTATTTGATTATAGCCTGACGAGCCGTCCATGAAGGAGAAAACCTCATGAGTGGACGTATTGTCTATCATCAGTTCAGTGACTGGCACTGGGAAATCGTCTTTCGGGCAAGCTTTATTGAGATCCCGGAAATCCACGCATATGCGCACTGTCCCATTTTTCTTCATCACCGGGACGATGTTGGCGATCCATTCAGGGTACTGAACTTCCTGGATGAAGCCGGAGTCGATCAGCTTCTTGACCTCAGCGTTGGTGCTCATTTCAAGCTCAAGCCGCATTCTTCTCGGTGCCTGTTTGATTGGCTTGACGTCCGGGGATATTTCCAATTTGTGCACAGCGATTTCTGGATCTAGTCCCGACATTTCGGAATAGTTCCATGCGAAGCAATCTTTATGCTGCATAAGCAGGTCTCTTAATGAAGCCACCTTCTCTTCAGACAGCAGCTCACTAATGAATGTCGGTCGCGGATCGTTCGCCGTTCCCAACTCAATTTTCTTGAGGTTATCTACAGTGGTATGGATTCCATCTTCTAGCTCTTTTGGCGCTGGTGGGAATTCTGAGATTACCTCGTCGTTGCTGTTTTCAAAGCACCAGGGAAGGTCATCCATGTCCTCGGGCTCTTCTTTTGATATCGTTATCATGTGACAAGTACGAATTCGCTTCCAATCCCAATGTGGAACTGGTTCTTCTTCCGTGGCCTTGGGTTCGTGCTTCTGTGGCGGCACTACCCTCCGGTTGTCGGACAGAGCGAACTTGCCAAGCTGATACTGATCTTCAACCCAATTCTTGAAGGTGAAGCAGTCCTCAAGAGGGTGCCCTATCACTCGGTGATAAGGGCAATAGTCCGGGTGAGAGGCTTCGCCTGCTTGTTCGGGGTGTTTAGACTCCGGCAGTGTAAGCATCTGATGTTTTATAGCGAGGTCGAGTATTTTCTTCGTCTTGTCTCGAGGAAAAGAGTACGCTCGACCCATTTTTCTTATGAGGGATAGATCGGAACCGCTCGATTTTTGTTCGCGTGGCCTCTTAGCCCCGCTTTGTTGCTTTTGAGCGCCTTTTTCGCGTTTTGACTTGTTTCTGCCTCTGCGTCGAGCCTTCTTTATAACAGGTTGATAGGGAGCGGCATTTTCATCTTTCACGGCCTGTTGGAGGAGGCGTTGCGTTTTGGCTTTCTCGTAGATGGCCATTTCGCGGTTATGGTCATCTCGGACTTTTTGACCAGCTTCCCTTATAAGTTTGTCCATTTGTTCTTCAAACGACGGACTGGGCACTTTTGTATCTGGAACTTTTACTGGTTTAGGATTAACGTCCTCCCATTGAGCATCCGCTTCTTCATCGAAGTCATGCACGACGTAGCAGCCATGGAGTAGCCCTCATTTCTTGGACCGAATGTATCCAAGCCCGATTGTTTCCATTCTCCCATTAGGCAGCTTGTGTTGAGTCCCGGGAACGTTCCAGACTTTGTCATAGAACTTGGCTTTTCGAACGGTCTGCTTGAAGGATATCCCCTGGCGTTTCAGCAACCTCTTCAGGCCTTCTGTATAATATCTGGGGAGACGGATGGGCTGAAGCCTGTCAAGCGCGGGATTCGCGTCGTGCCAGATTTCTTTCTCTACTCTGGTTTCTTCAGAGCAGTAGAATAGAATTGCTTTTTCGCCTTCTCGCCTGGGAGGGATATAGAACGTCCGCAGCTCTTCTACACTGTAGATATTCAGTGCATCCAGTTCTTTACGGTGTTTCAGCGGCACCATGGCGACTTGTAGATTTTGCTCTTCGTCAGCGGACGTTTGTATTGAAGGTCGAGCAGAGAATACAGCATGGACCTCATCTTCCGAGTCGCTACCAAATATCAACGTAGGAGCGAATGGTCCTGGCTTGTTGTGTCGAGACGGGCCCGAATAAACTATCTCCTCTTCCTCCTCGGTATCACTGCCGAAGACAGGGATGGTGGCATTAGCTTTATTCTCCGGCTTGTGACACCTCTCCGTGTCTTCGAAATCCGGTAAGAAGTATTTGGCATCTTCATATTTGCGGACCTCGTTCACAGAGAACGGGTTCAGTTCTCCCGCCACGGTATACTCGAGACCATCCTTAGAATACTTCATACACTGATGTTGTGTAGAAGGGATGATGTTGTACTCGTGTAACCACGGTCGGCCGAGCAGAGCGTTGTAGCATGTCTTGGCATCTATGACGTGGAACTTAATATCCGTGACGAGTAGCCCAAAGCGTAGCGCCAGTATCACAGACCCAAGAGTTCTTGATGATTGGGAGTCGAACCCGGAGATGGTAATCTTATCCCGAGCAAGGTGCTGGACGCTCATGCAGATTTCTTTTAACACCCGCACATTGAGGAGGTTAACGGAGGATCCATTGTCGATCAGGGTTTTGCCTATCTTTATATCGTGACAGTATCCTGAGACATAAAGGGGGCGATTGTGTTCGCACGTCCCAAGGAGAAGGTCTTCACCACCAAAAGCGACATCAGCAGTGTGCACTTCCTCCAATTCATCCTTCATCTTTTCTTCGGCCAGGAAAGCTCGGAATTGCTCCGGGTCCTGCAATGCTTTGACTAACGAATCTCTCGCCTCCTTTGATAGCAAAAGGGCGTCAAGAACGCTGAGCTGCAAGGGTAGTTTCCTCAGATGCGCTAAGACGTTGTAATCCACCTTATTTCTCTTCGGCGGGTCCTTGGCACTTAGCTCCTCCACAACTTGGTCATCTAAGACGATATCTTCAGGGACCTTTTCTTTCCCTTTATCTTTTTTATTTGAGGGTCCGAGATTCTTTTCGGGAAGCGTGCGATTACGTAGCCAGATATTTTCGTAGACCTCCGGCTCTTCTTCTTTTCCCGAGGTGGACTCTTTAAAGAGAGGGCCAAGCTCCAGCTCTTCATCAGAATCACTCCCGAATGTAGGCACCTGTGATCCCGCGGCGTTAACCATGCGACAATCTCCGGTAGTTCTGTTAAACCCTTCGGTCATATTTTTCCGTTTCCGACGAGTTTTATATTTCTCCCGCTTAAAATGTTGTCGATGATAAACATATCCATGTCACCATCTATCGAAAGCTTTGCACTCTTGAGTGGGGTGTGAAACCTTCTGATGATATAAGCAATAGGAGGGGTGCATTTCCATTTCACCAGTAATGTTTCCTTCGGAAGATGGTAGCTTCATGTCCATTGATATGGCCTTAGAAAACCTTTTCCTCATCTTGAATTTGCTTTTGTCGGTAGTGGAGATATTTTGCTCCAGTGGAAGCGTCTCAGCTCTTTCATCAAGTCGCCGGCGCTTGGCCCTTTCAAATATAGTTGTCTCACGTTCCCGATCAGCTTTACTCTTCAGTGGAGCTTCGTTGAGGAATGCGTCAATTACCTCATCTGATGGCCCCAGAATTTTTGGTTCAGGATCCGCCCCGAGTTTTTCAGTGCAAGGAGTCTCCTCATCGTCCGTCAACGAATGGGAGATCATATGGCAGCTAGCCACATATGCCTTAGACTCATCAGACGAACTTTCTCCTCGTCTTCCTCTTGAAAGACGTGATTGAGAAACTCTTGGAGCGTAATGGGAGTCCGTGTTTTCTGGTTGTATTCCTCCAACGCGTCAATTCGTTTTTGTAAGTCTGTGCGCTTGTCTCCAGGCTTCACAGGCTTCTTAGATTTCTTCTTCTTCTTCTTCGAAGATTTTAACGGCTGGTTGCGAGTGCTTGAGCCACCACCATCGGTCTTTGAAGTTGGACGTGGCTTCAACATCCCTTCAATGACCTGCGGTTCCAACGGGTTCTTCCACTTCATCGCTGGGCATGCCTGAAGATCGTTCAACATCCTCTTGGTCTTAGCTGATAATACAACCTCCCAAGGAGCTTCTTCAACGACAGAGCATGTTGCCCCCGGCGTATTCATCCTCTTAGAGGTGTGGGGCTGCGGGGGATTCACCTTCCATTTGTCAGATAACGCGAAATTGCCCTGTTGGTACTGGTCTTGAAGCCAATTTTTGAAGACGTAGCAATCTTCGATCGGATGACCCAGTACTCGATGATAAGGACAGTAGTTGGGCTCATTGACATCATTTGTTTGCAACGGACGTTTTGGATCCGGCAGATTTATGAGTCGGTTGCGCAACGCCATCTCGAATAACCTTCTCGTTTTATCTCGGGGAAATGAGTAAGGACGTCTTAGCCTCTCCTCAAGGGCTACGTACGGGCGCATATTATTTTGACGAACAACCGGCTTCGAGTTGCTCGGTTGTTGTTGAGCATTAGCGACAACGATCGCTTTTCTCTTCCCCTTGTCATTTCGGGAGTCCGGCTTTGGAAGGGGGGTCTATGGCCCATCTGATCCATTTGCGCTAGCTTGTCAATCAAGGCCTGGAAGGTAGTCGGCTTGAAAAACATCATAAATTGCGAGATGGTTGCTTGGGGATCAAGGGTTCCCACAAACATACCCACCGCAGGAGCTTCTTCGATGCGTTGCTCGCACTTTGACCATAAATTTCTCCACCGTATAGCATATTGAACCCATGTCTCGCCTGGCTTTACCCTGGCGTTAATCGGTGTCGTCATCGGGGTGCGTTCACTGGCGCTTGCAAAACGCTGAGTAAACAACAGCTCCATTTCCGCGAAGGTCATGATAGAGTCGTTCAGGAGCTCAGAGTACCACTCGAACGCTGTATCCGATAAGCTGCCAACGAACTGGCGAAGCAACAGCTTGTCATCACCGCCGGTGTTGCCGCAGAGTGCCCTGAACTGGGCAACATGCTGGTGGGGATTGCCTGTCCCCTTGTAGACATGGAATTTAGGTATGGTGTAACCCGGCGGGTATTTGATCTGGTCATACCAGCTTGGATATGGTCATCCTGTTTTTACGACCTGGCCGGCTGCTTCAGTTGCATGATGAACACGTATTTGTTGGGCTATGTACTCGTCCAAGTCATCTTTAGAGATTGTCTCCTCCTTAGCTGTTGACAGAGCTGGTGGAGGATTTGACGTCTCTCCCCTATCATCTTCAAGGACAATCGGGGGATCTTCGGTCGGAGGATCTTGTTGGATCATCATCCCTACAATGTCTTAGAACAGGAGGCCCATACGCTTTATGTTGGCTTCTTGTTCAGCAGCCTCTTTGTCCTTCTTCTCCAATATTCGACGAAGGAATTCGGCGTCGGTTTCTTGCTCCTGGCGTTCATCCGAGGACGTTTCAGGGTTTTCTTTTGGCCCAGTAAGTGCGGCCATAGCGTTCATCATCTCTTGGAGCTTCTGTTGCTGCTCCTGCGCTTTGGTCACCGATCGCGTGAGCGGTCTATGACCTGTTGATATGCGGCTGTCCTTTTTACCGGACGCCATGTAGACGGTATGAACTATGATGCCCCCAGACTTAGGGCGTTTAGGTTCACCGCCTTTAATATTTGCCGTTGGCGTAAGGACTTTCTCCGGCCTTCTTCTTTTATGGGCCGTTGAAGTTGAGGGAGCCGTTGCTTTGGGCACCCATGTGGTCGTCACCTTCCGCTGCTTGATCGGGGGATTTTCTTCTTGCCGACCTTTCGACTTCTTGTGTTGGCGAGAGAAATTAGGATCGATCACAGATTCTCGGACTCATCGTCATGTCTTGTAAATCCTGGAGGACAGCGATTGAGGAGGCTGCTCCGGCTTTTCTGCTTCCATGGCGGTCTCTACCGGTGGAGGAGATCTTTTAAGGACTACAGTTGGAGAATTTCTGCGTATCCTATTCAACGGCTCAAAGCTGTTCCTGGTTGGAACAGCAGCATTAACTTCCACCGTTGGAGCTGGCGGAGTCATCCCAGAAGGGGAGTTGCCCCGGTCTTCCTTACCCGGCGCCAGTGGCATCGTCGGGCGCGACGAGTTGTCGGTATTAGCTCAGAGATAGAAACAGCTTCCTCTTGCCCCCTGTTCAGGTGTGGGGCTGTCGCCAGCGTCAGCTTATTGAAGACTGATGTCTTTTGAGCGGCATGAGCAGGAGTGGGGGTTGGGATGGTCAATCTTGTAAAGACCGATCTCTTAGCAGGAGAAGCCACCTCAACGACTTCAGGCGAAGGTTTGGGTACTCCTTTTGGGGTAACCTTTTCTGGGACTGCAGGCTTCATTGTGGGCCCGCAGGAGTTTTGGCCCAATCTGGAGAAGACCGAGGCACTGGTGTTGGGCGACTCGTTGAGAGGGGCCGCAGTAACTGAAAGTCGATCAAAGACCGACTTCTTAGGAGCTTCTTGTACGGGCACGGGGGTGCTGAAGTTTGTTGGCGGAAGCATAGTTCCGAAAAACAACCCCGTGGTGGCTTGAGTAATCTGCTCCACGGGCATGGTGAACAAAGAAGCCGCTTGGGGCCCGTAGGTTATGCCCCCAGTTGAGGACGGATGCGAGCTGCAGCTGCAGTTGGAGCACTTCGAACAAGTAGAGGCCATCGATTCTTGATTTCTTTTCAGCGCCAAGCAAGAGACTAAATCTTAGTAAACTTGAAATCCAAAGGCAACCATTAACAAACCGCAATTCGTTCGCGAAGACGACACACGAAGTGTGGAGTGGAAAGAGGAAAAGGTCCCACCGGGCGTGCCAGAATCTGTTCCCCTCCGAACGGCGGCCGCGATGTGAGAACGTCTTGCCTGAGATTCTGGACAGATGCTATTTGGTTTTATCCGCCCACCTCTCCGAAGATGCCAAGTTGATTTATGTCACCGTGTATCGGAGGTTTAGACGGATGCGGCCGATGTAGCAGACTTCGTCAGATTCCCCCTCGCTTGAGGGGTTTTTTGATTGTGGGGACGCTCTTCCCTGCAGGCGCAAGCCCCTGCAGTTAATTACGCTACCGCATCGCGGTAACAACTTTCTTCTTCTCCAGAATTTCACTTCGTGTCGTGGGTGTTTGTTTTGTTTGTAGTTGCCCGTGGATTGTATACGGAGACTATTTATTTCGTCGCTCGTAGGACGTAGATTAGTCCAAATCCGTATTTTCTTAGATTTGGATTTTGGTTTAAGGATACGTTAGCCATTTTTGAGGCTAAGATCAACTTAAACGTTTGTTAAGGATACGTTAGTCTAATTTCTAGACTAAGATCAACTTAACGGGATCGTCTAGATCCATTTCCAGTTTAGGGACATGGTGGTCCAGAGGTAGTTTAAGGACATTTCGGTCCATATTCCAGTTTAGGGACATGGTGGTCCATAGGTAGTTTAAGGACGTTTCGGTCCCTATTCCAGTTTAGGGACATGGTGGTCCATTGGTAGTTTAAGGACAGTTAAGTCCATGGGTTTAAGGACCCCACAGTCTGTATTTTAGTTTAAGGACGCATAAGTCCGCGGGTTTAAGGACCCCACAGTCCGTGTTTTGGTTTAAGGACGCATAAGTCCGTGAGTTTAAGGACCCCACAGTCCGTATTGATGTGTGGTTGTCGGGACCCGTCACCTCTCTGACGTCGTTGAAGGATTACAACGATAGATGTCAGAGGAGTTCGGAGATGTACCCTCGAACCGGTTGTAAATTGATTTAAAAGAGCAGCTGTGCTTGGTCGATTTAATTTGAGGACTTACGACCATGATTGGGTTAAGTCCAGTTAAAAATATTTAACACTTTTATCTGTTTTTGGCCTAATAGGCCCGTATTAAGGCTTGGCCCCTGTTTGAGTAATGCATTGCATTACTTTTGGTCTCTGTTGGACCTTTATTTGGGCTCTGCCCCTTTTAAAATAATGCATTGCATTATTTATTATTTTGTTTGGGCTCTGCCCATTTATAAATGATGCAGAGCATCAATTTTGTTTGGGCTCTGCCCTTTTTATTGCATTGCAATTTAATTTGGCCTACTAGGCCTTTCTGATTTGGGCCTGGCCCTTTAGTAAATAATGCATTGCATTTGTCAGGAGCTTTGCGCCAATGAAAAAGCGCAGGCACTTGCGATGATGACACGTGTCACGCAAGCGCGGTGCGCTGCACCAGCGCGCTGCGCTTGCGCTGCTGACACGTGGAGCACTCTGGTGAGTTGCACCAATTTCAGAGAGCAAGGCTCTATTTCAAAAGCGCACAGCGCAAGTGGTTTAGATGCTGACACGTGGCGCTCCCTAGTGGCTTGCGCCAACCCAAGAGCGCAACAGTGCAGTTTTGCAAGTGCAAGGCACTATTAACTTGAGAATCTTTTAGATTCCAGAACCAATGGTTCATAAAAAAGTGCAAAGCACTGTTTGTTTTCTTGATCTAATTTAGATCAAAGAATACAAATTTCTCTTGTTTTCAAAGAACCAATGGTTCATAAGAAAGAGCAAGGCACTATTATTATTTATCATTGATCATGTTCTCAGATCAATGATCTGTTCATAAGAGAATTTTCTCTTTTTTTCTAAAGGTTTTTACCTTTTTTGTTTTTGAGAAATTCTCTCCAATTCTTCAGAGTTCTCAATGATGATGTTGATGATTTTGAATTGAGGTCTAGGGTCCTTTATATAGTGCTCATAAATTTGTTAAATTTGTTAAAGAGATACTTCTCTGAGTGATTTGGGGAATTTTCCCAACCGTTGGATCTTTGATCCAAGGGCTTCTGTTTTACAGAAGGCAATCTTCTTGTTTTAACAAGAACAGAAAGATTTCTTTAAAATTTTAATTCTGTTTGGAGCAAATGTCCCAGCGCGTGACACGTGTCGCGCAGCGCACAGCACAGCGCAGTTGTGCTTGCGCAACTGCGCTGACACGTGTCGCGCAGCGCACAGTGCAGCTGTGCTTGCGCAACTGCGCTGACACGTGTCGCGCAGCGCAGCGCTTGCGCAACTGAAGTTTTGCTTCTTTTAACTTTGTTTTTTAATAGAGCCTTGCTCTGATTGGGCACACTGCCTTGGGCGTTGCGCTGACGTATCAACTTCTGACACGTGGCGCGTTGCGCGCAGCGCACGGAATCTGAAGCGTTACTTCAAAATTTGAATTTTTGAAATTCAAATATAGCCTTGCTCTGATTGGGGGAAACAGTGTGGATTTAAAATCCAAAGAAAATTTCTACAAGAAGTTCTTCAGCCGTTCAATATCCTTACCTGAAAAAGGAAATCTTTTGTTGACAGAGTTAAACTCTGGAAATTTTTGAAACAGAGAACTAAGCTCTAGGAAAGAGAATTAAATTCTCAGAGGAGAACAAGCAAGGAAGAAGATGAAAAAAGTGGAGGCGCTTCTGAAGAGACCCCTGCATTTATAGGATGTGATGGAAACGGTTCATCTACCCCCTTCCCTAGGCAGATCCAACGGCCACAAAAAATGACAGCGTTGCACTCACGTGCAAACACGTGAGCACAACGCTGTGGGGGCATTTGTTCCATGATAAAATATCAGGAAAAACCCTAATGGAGAATCACGTGCCCACACGTGACCAGGGGTCACGTGCTGACACGTGATGGTTTCCTGGGGATTCTGCTGAAATAGAATTAAATTCTAATCAAACAAGCAATCAGTGGAGTCACATGCCCACACGTGATGGGCCTTTAAAACTCCACTGAAGAGAATTAAAAGTGTAATAAAACAGTAAGGAATACCCCAATGGGGCATCACGTGTCCACACGTGACCAAAGGTCGCATGCAGACACGTGATGGGTTCTTAAGCTCTTTAACTAATAGAATTAAATTCTATTTAAATGATCAAACAGTGGGATCACGTGCCAATACGTGATAGGCTCTTAAGCCTTCTAAACTAATAGAATTAAATTCTAATTCAGAGAGAATCGAGAACCCTAACTAGAAAAATATTTCTCTAAATCTTTCCAAACAAAAGAGATTGTGCTCTGTAAAGTGGAGCACCGTTGGATTAAAAATCACCAATTTATAGAAAGATTCTATACAATGAAAGATTTCCCTGAAATTCACCAAGAATAACAAACAGAATATCTTTTGGATTAAAAATCCAATGGTGAATAAAATTCACTGAATGATCTAAAAGATCAGGTTGGTTACAAAATCAATTAAAATCTTTCAATAAAAGATTGACTAAACAAACTGATTCTTTTCTTTCTCCTATAAATAGGAGCCAAGAAGAGAAGAGGGGATCAATACTTTTTTGGAGAGATACATAACAACAGAGAGAAAAAGAGAGGAGAATTTAATTCTCAAGAGGGAAAAGAAGATCTCTTCAGAGAAAAAACTCTAGGTGAGAAGAAAAAGAAGAAGTTTATTCTACAAACTCTCACAAAATAAAAGAGAATTTAATTCTCAAATTAAGAGTTTAACTCTTCTGAATAAGAACTTAGTTCTTCCTTTGGTTGAAGATCTGCATAAGCAGATTTCCCCATAAGTTGAGAATTTAATTCTCATCGGGGAGACTCTGTCATGCAGATCCAAAACCTGGAGGGAGAATTGAGTTTAGGGAATTTAATTCCTCTAAATACATTGGAATTTAATTCCTTTAAGTGAAATTAGGGTTTAACCCTGCATAAGAAATTAATTCTTTCATATACATAGGAATTTAATTCCTCAAAACAAAATTAGGGTTTAACCCTACCAAAGAATTCAATTCTCAAACAAAGGACTTAAATTATCCATGCACGTAAACCTGGTCACGTGGCAACATGTGACCCTTCCTTCAATAATTAGAAAAGAACGAACGAGACTAGGTCACGTGCCCCCACGTGACCCTCAAATAGACTCCTCAAAATGAAGAAGAAAAAGCTTGGAGGCAATGCCTCACGTGCTCACACGTGACCCTCAAAAATGAAAGGAATAAAGCCAAAGGCAATACCGATTCAGGGCGCCTCACGTGTCCCCACGTGACCCCTGACTAACACCTTTTTAAAAGGGGAAAAAGAAGGAAAACAGAAGAATTAATACCCAATGGGCACTATCACGTGTCCACACGTGATGATTACAGTGGCTAAGTGTGTAACACTTATTTGCAGATTTTGAGAATAAAATAAAGGCGGCAAGGCCCAATCATCAGGCGCCTCACGTGACCGCCTCATTTTTAGTGTTTAACACTATTTTGAGTGTTCTGTCCCTAGTGTTTAACACTATTTTAGGCACATCATGTGGGAACACGTGATCGCCAAATATGCTTTAGTGTTTAACACTATTTTCAAACCAGCCTTAGCCCAAATCAGCTAAGTTTTTCCAGAGACAAGATCTCCCCTTTGAGTGAACCCCAACTACATTCTTCCAAACTTGATTATTTCATATGACATTCAAAATAAAACCATAGAGCCATGATGAATAGTTAGTACTTAGCCAAAGACAAAATGTTGTCAGAGCCCCCAAACCCCTGTTTAGCATTGCTAAATAATAGGGGGCTGAGCCCCAGACAAATGTTCAACAGTCCAAACAAAGGTCCAACATTTCAAACCTAATTGGACTTAGCCCAAGTTGGCCATAAGTCCTCAATCCAGATTTAACTGAGCCCATGTGCTCATAATCTAATTAATTGATCTTAATCCCAAATTGGACTACATATTCCCAATCAACATTGGTTCAAGGGTACATCTCTTCACTCCTTTGATATTTGTCGTTGTAATCCTTCAACGTCTTCAGAGAGGTGACGGGTCTCGATAACCAATCATTCCATGGAATATAGGGTCCTTAAACTCATGGACTATGATGTCCTTAAACTTTATAGACTATGACGTCTCTAAACTGCCATGGATTGTGGGGTCTTTAAGCCCATGGACTATGATGTCCTTAACCTCGGACTGTGGGGTCCCTTTAAACCCATGGACTATGATGTCCTTAACCTGGACTGTGGGGTCCTTAAACCTATGGACTATGATGTCCTTAACCTTGGACCGAGATGTCCTTAAACTAACATTGGACCACCATGTCCTTAAACTGGTAATCGACCGCAATGTCCTTAAACTAAACAATAGAGCCCGAATGCCCTTTTGTTGGATCTAAACGATCCCGTTGAGTTGATCTTAGTCTAAAATTAGACTAACGTATCCTTAACAAACGTTTAAGTTGATCTTAGTCTCAAATGAGACTAACGTATCCTCCAACCCAACCCCAAAACCCAAATCTAAGAAAATACGGATTTGGACTAATCCACGCCCTACGGGCGACAACATAAATTAGTCCCCGTATACAATCCACGGGCAACCAAAAACAAAAAAAACACCCACGACACGAAGTGACCATCTGGAGAAGGAGAAAGTGGTTACCGTGATGCGGTAGCGTAATTAACTGCAGGGGTTTGCGCCTGCAGGGAAGAGCGTCCCCACAATCAAAAACCCCTCAACGAGGGGGAATCTGACGAAGTCTGCTACATCGGCCGCATCCGTTTAAACCTTCGATACATGGTGTCATAAATCAACTTGGCATCTTCGGAGAGGTGGACGGATAGCACCAATTAGCATCTGCCCCCAAATTCAGGCAAGACGAACCTACGCGGTCGCGTCTCTATATTCGGAGGAGAACAGTCTGGTACGGTCAAAATAGGAGCGGTTATCAACCTTTGCTTCAACGCCTCAAAAGCTGACACACAACTATCCGTCCATACGAACGGTACCTCCTTTCGCGTAAGCTTGGTCAAAGGCTCAGCTAAGCGAGCAAAATTCTCCACGAACCTTCTTTAATATCCAGCAAGTCTAAGAAAACCTCTGTTCTCGGCTACGTTCTTGGGAATCGGCCAATCTTGAACTGTTGCAATCTTCTCGGGATCAACGGCGATTCCATCTCCGGATACGACGTGCCCCAAAAACATCACTTCTTCAAGCCAAAACTCGCACTTGCTCATCTTTGCATATAATCTTTCTTACCTCAATGTCTGCAGTGCGATCTTCAAGTGTTCTTCATGCTCTTCAAGGCTCCTCGAGTATACCAGAATATTATCGATGAACACCACTATAAACTGGTCCAAGAACGGTGAAATGATTCGGTTCATCAAGTCCATAAATATCGCCGGTGCATTCGTGACTCCGAACGGCATCACTAAATACTCATAATTTCCATATCGAGTTCGGAATAAAGTCTTGCAGATATCCTCGGATTTAACTCGAACTTGATGATATCCAGATCGCAAATCCAGCTTCGAGAATACCCTCGCGCCACTGAGTTGCTCGAATAATTCGCCAATGCGAGGGATCGGGTACTTGTTCTTAATAGTCACCCGGTTTAATTCTCGATAATCGATGTACATCCTTCTTGTGCCATCTTTCTTCTTGACTAGAAGAACTGGAGCTCCCCAGGGTGAATTACTGCTGCGAATCCAACTCTTCTCTAGCAATTCGGTAACCTGCTTCTGGACTTCTTCCAACTCCACTGGTTCCATCGGATAGTACGCCTTTGAGATTAGCGCTACACCAGGAATAAGATCGATTGCGAACTCCACATCTCGTTTTGGCAGTAAACCCGAGATGTCCTCGAACACGTCCAAGAACTCTCGAACTAATGCTGGCGCTTCCTCCTTATCAACATCCATCGACGAAAGAACACTGTTTGTCGGCCTAGCCCTAAACTCGACTGGCCCGACAGAACTGCTACCTCCAGCAAAAACAAACTCCAGATGTCCGGGAATCTGGAAAATCTCTTTCTATGCCCTACAATCAATGTGAGCGTGCAAAGTGCCGAGAAAATCCATTCCCAAGACAACATCATAACTGCCAGGATCGATCACCAAGAAGTCTGTAAATAACTCTCGTCCGCAAATAACAACTGAACAATCCTTGCACTCACTACTGGATATGATCTTCCCGTTCCCAGTGTGTATGTCCCAACAGCTAGACAGGGTCATGCAAGAAATCGAATGTGCAGCAATAAACTTGGACGACATAAAACAATGGGATGCACCAGAATCGAATAATGCTAATGCGAAAAAACCATGAACAAGTAGGATACCGGAAACAACTTCATCTGAAGCCAAGATACTGAAGAAGATAATCATGGTAAATAGGATTCAAGCTTGCGATAAAACATATACTGGTAAGCAATGAAACTGAGAAAAGCAAGGTAATATGACGACATAAAACAAGGAAATGAATCAAGACTAGAACTCCAAGTTACTTAAATAGAGTACCGCATTGTAACCATGCTGCAGTTCATGGGTACAATCACATAACTCCGTTCAAGTCGCCCAAATCCTAGTGTCAGAATCGAAGGAATAGGATGGGAGAAACAATAGAGAACCAAAAGGATTTCAAGCCGAGATGCAAAGTTGTTTGCATGTCGTCACAACAAGGGGTCATAAGAAAGATATGATTCAAGAATCACGACAACAATGTGGCAGGACATGTTCCTAATTACGGGTTTTCTGATCAATGTGTTGGGTCAAATACCTAACTACAAAAGAATCAAACCCGATTAACATAAATCCTATGGCTCTGATACCAAACAAACCCTGTCACGCCCCGCTCCCAGAGTGCGCTAAGATCGGCACGTAACAGAGCCAACCATGCTACCTGTGGCTAGAAAACATCTCTCTACAGTCACATTACGACTGTCTATAAGATATCAAGAACAGTAGAAATAAAATAAACTATCTAGTACATGTCCATATGCCAGAATAAACGAGTCAAGAGATAATATGCGGAAGCAATAAATCCAAATAACAATAACAATCTGGAAGGTACATCCCAAATACGGGCTCATATCAGGAAATGAAAATGCTGAAAGAAAACTAAGCTAAGAAAATACTAACAGGATCCTCATAGCTCGGCCTGACGGCAGAAATACTCCTGATCAGCCTGCGAAAGAGGTAAAGGATCTGGGCCATGCAACGTCAGTGTGTCATAATATCAAACAATAATAAATGAACAGGATACACGAGATATGCAGGCATGAGTATACACAGTAATAGGTGTATAACAGTAACATGAATATGGAACAATGAAGTGTATCGGTGTATGTGAAGTGCAGTGAGTAATCTAAACTGTGCTACTGGGTTATCTATTCTAAAGTCCTCGAAATCAATTAATATAATCCTCATCGTAACCCATCGGTCTATGCCCCGTTCATTCCCTACGGGACCACGGTAACAACATACGATAGACTGTCAGTCTATGTCCCGTTCATTCCCCACGGGACCACGGTAACATGATGTAATAGCCCTTTGAGTTATATTCAGTTACATTCTTGATTTCCCCTTACCCCTAAGGTTATGTGTTCGAGTCGGGTATTGATAAACTGGAGCTAATGCCAACACAGGATCAAGCAGGTACAGGTTTGTCTATGTAGACAACAGGAAACGTCCGTAGGGACAACATGTTAGGATTTTCGGCATTAGTAACAGGATCAGGTAACATGTCAAGTAGTGGTATATCAGGTCATGTCAGGTAGTGTACATGTATCAAGTGGGTGCTCTAACAGTAAAATGTAACAAGTATCGAATCAAGATAAAGGTACGGATGTACAGTGAAAGCATGGATGCACAAATATTTATCAGGGGTTACATCATGACTATGTAGAATGCACATTATCAAGTATGGGGTACTAATGTAACAATAATATGAATCAACATAATATGGCATGCAACTAGATATGCAGAATTAATGGTATGGATACACAATAAAATATGGATGCACAATTATCTATCAGGGGTTACAACTATTATGTAGAATGTGCATTATCAAGTATGGGGTACTAATGTAACAATAATATGAATTAACATAATATGACATGCAACTAGATATGCAGAATTAATGGTATGGATACACAATAAAACATGGATGCGCAATTATCTATCAGGGGTTACAACTACAGCTCCATAACTAAGTAGAATGCACATTATTAAGCATGGTATTAATATAACAGTAATATGAGTTAATATGATCTGTGGATGCAGCTACATATCTAATAAATGATATGGATGCATACGGGTATCCGAAAACAGTAAAACATTAATATGGATGTAAAATGCCATCAACATGTGATATTTTTATTCATATGGATGCAAAATAAGATACATAGCATGTAACAAGATAAACTTGCATGCGACTAGATATGTAAATAACGGTATGGATGCATACAGGTATCGAAAAACTGGAAAATTGTAATATGGATGCATAACTAAACAATATGTAATATTATTATTCGTATGAATGCAAAATATAGTAGTATCGCATATAGCAAGATAAACTTTCCTGAGCGGAACACACGACGGGTGCGTACGGCACGTCCGACGTCGGGTAAACATCGCAACGTACACACGGCACGCGGGAAGGGTCCAGGCAAGGCAAGAGGATAACTACGCAGGAAAAGGACGTTCACTGGATTACTCGGGTCATCGACAGTGGCACAGCTCCGGCGGGTGATCACCGGAAAAGAAACAAGATCAAGAAAAGAAAGAAGAAAGAAGAAGAAGAAGAAGAGAGGAGGGTGCTCTGGGGTTGGTGCTGGGGTTTGGGAGAAGGCGAGGAGGTCGTTGCGAAGGTGTGAGTCGATAGCAAGGGATCGCCGGCGAGGTGTGCAGGTGAGGCCGGGGTTTGTTTTGGGTTCTCGGGTGAGTTGTAGGGTATTCGAGGAGAGGAGAGGAGTTGAAGGGAAGAGAGAAGGAGGTGAGGAGACGGGGATGGTGACGAGGGCAGGCCGAAGAGGTGGTCGGAGATGAGGGGCGACGGCAACAGAGGAGGCAGCCGCAGTGGGTTTTTGGGTGTGTAGGGTTGGCTCGGGGTCGTCGAGGATGATGTTGATGATGGTAATGGTGATGCCAGGAGTCGGAGGTAGTGAGGAGGTAACGCGACGACGATGTCGGCGCTCCGGCGGCGAGGTGTTGCAGTCGCAGGGTTTTAGGTATGGGTTGTGGTTATGGGCTGGTGGGTTTTGGATTGGTCGGCGAGATGAAGGAGGAGGTGAGGTTGAGGAGGAGAGCGAAGGGGCGCGGTCGTTGCGACGGCGACGCGCGCGAGCGATAGGCGCGGACGCGAGCACGGCCACAAGGACGAAGAAAGAAGGTGGGAGAAAGAAAATAAGATGAAGGAGGAGAGAGAGAGACGTTGGTACGTATGGGTTTTGAATAATAAAAAAATAAAAGAATATAATATATATATGTATATGTGCAGAGAGAGAGAGCTGTTAAGAAAATCTTTAAAAAAATATTATTATATATAATATTTAGTAAGAGAGAGAGGGGCAGTAGAGATTAGTGAGGAATTAGGATATTTATAAAAATATTCGGTTAATATATATATTAAACAGAATTATATTATAAGAATATAATATTAGGAAAATTTGAGTTTTAGGAGAAAATACAAAATAGTTCAAAACACGTCCAGGTCGGGTCTAAAAATCTAGTTTTAAAATACGGATGATATACGTGTCAACCAAAATCAAAACGGGATATCCGGGTCACGAAAAGTATACCCCCAAGAACGGATGCACGCACATACACGTAGCCATCCAAACGAGTCCGTTTCACTTAACGGGACGAGAACAAGATATGCGGATACTACGACAGGGTTAGGGGTATCATGCTGGCCATGCTATATATTTTTAAAATATTTTATGTGACATTATATGTTATATTGAAAAGTATGCAGGTGCCAGATAAAATGTCAGTATACAGTATATGAAAAAATGAAAGTGCATGGATCCACATAACAAGCGGGGATAAATCATAAACAGGAATCAAGACGGGTTTCCAGCAAGCGGGTCGAGTCGGATGAAAATACAAATGTCGAATACACTATTTGCACCCAAAACACAAATAAATCAGGAAAATACCATAAATAAGGAAATCCTTGAAATAGAAATGGTATAAATGAACTAGGGTGTTACATTATACCCAACTACAAAATGAATTTCGTCCTCGAAATTCCCAAAACAAGAAAAGATAAACAAATATGAATCTACAACAAGAGGTGTGGAAACATCTATCGAATCTTGTCTTCTCGTTCCCAAGTCGATTCTCTGTGCGAGCAATTCCCCCATGAAACAAGTACGAGAGGGATAACCTTGTTCTTGAGGACCTTTTCTCTTCGATCAACAATCGACATCGGCCGCTCCTCAAAGGTCAAATCCTCCCTTATAGTCAACTCCGAATGATCTAGCACGCGTGTTTCATCTCTAACATACTTACGTAGTTGAGATACATGAAACACGTTATGAACATTCACCAAAGATGGTGGTAAATCCAACCGATAAGCCACCTCTCCAACACGCTCAATAATCTCGAAAGGCCCCACGAATCGAAGATTAAGCTTGCCTCGACTCCCAAAATGAATCACTCCTCTAGTCGGTGATATCTTCAAGAATACCAGATCACCAACAGCCTCTAGAGATCTTCTCGATGTATCGGCCCAACTCTTCTGCCGATCTTGTGCTGCCTTCATGTGATTCTGGATAGTATTAACCTTCTCTACTATTTGCACGATCAAATCCGATCCCAACAATCTTCGTTCTCCAACATCGTCCCAACAAACGGGTGAGCGACACTTACGACCATACAACGCTTCGAATGGAGCCATCTGAATAGTCGCCTGAAAGCTGTTATTGTAAGAAAACTCCACCAAGTGTAGATGATCCTCCCATAAACCCTTGAAATCCAATATGCAAGATCTCAACATGTCTTCAAGAGTTTGGATCGTTCTTTCCGACTGGTCATCTATCTGGGGATGGTAAGCAGTGCTAAACTTCAATCGCGTTCCCAAACTTTCTTGTAAACTCCTCCAGAAGTGCGATAAGAATCGGGTATCACGATCAGAAATGATGTTCACAGGTACTCCATGCAATCTCATAATCTCATGCATGTACCGTTCTGCTAACGCTTCCGTTGACTGACCCACTCGAAATGGTATGAAATGAGCTGCCTTGGTTAATCGATCAACAATCACCCAAACTGCATTATTGCCCTTTGGACTCCGCGGTAAAGCTGTCACGAAATCCATGGTTATATGTTCCTACTTCCATTGGGGAATCGGAAGTGGTTGCAATAAACCAGCTATCCTTTGATGTTCAGCCTTAACTTGCTGACACACCAAGCACTTCGCTGCAAAATGGGCGATCTCCCTTTTCATACCTTCCCACCAGAAATGTTGTCTTGGATCACGATACATCTTCGTGCCTCCTGGATGTACGGAATATGCGGAACTGTGTGCCTCCTTCATAACTTCTTCACGAATGTCTCCTTTCGGCACACACAAACGGCTACCAAACCGCAACGAACCATCTTCATGAATTAACAAGTCTGTTCGAAGTCCCGCTTCAACTTGTTTTCGAAACTTCTGCAATCATGGGTCATGTGACTGCGCTGCTTTAATATTATCGATCAAGGACGACTGTACTTGCAGCTGCATCAACTGTACCAATGAATGCGGTAGCATAATCTCCAACTCGAATCTCCGAAAATCTTCGATAACCTCCTTCTGTGCAGTCAACATCCGAATTGCTCGTAACCGACTAAGCGCATCCGGCACAACATTAACCTTCCCCGGATGGTACTTAAGATCAAGATCATAGTCAGCCATCAGCTCCAACCATCTACGCTGTCTCATGTTAAGCTCTTTCTGCGTGAACACATAATTTAGACTTTTGTGATCGGTGAATACTTCGATCCTTTCGCCCAATAAGTAGTGTCTCCAAATCTTCAAAGCGAAAATCACTGCTGCAAGCTCCAAATCATGAGTTGGGTAATTCTTCCCATGGGTCTGTTCCCCACCGGATGGCGCGACCTGGACGTTGGGATGTCCGGGCCTGAATTCCGGGGGCAGATGCTATTTTGTGCTATCCGTCCACCTCTCCGAAGATGCCAAGTTGATTTATGGCACCATGTATCGAAGGTTCAAACGGATGCGGCCGATGTAGCAGACTTCATCAGATTCCCCCTTGTTGAGGGGTTTTTGATTGTGGGGACGCTCTTCCCTGCAGGCGCAAGCCCCTGCAGTTAATTACTCTACCACATCGCGGTAACCACTTTCCCCTTCTCCAGATGGTCACTTCGTGTCGTGTGTGTTTATTTTGTTTTTGGTTGCCCGTGGATTGTATACGGAGATTAATTTATGTTGTCGCCGGTAGGGCGTGGATTAGTCCAAATCCGTATCTTCTTAGATTTGGGTTTGGGGTTGGGTTTAAGGATATGTTAGTCTCATTTGAGACTAAGATCAACTTAAACATATGTTAAGGATACGTTAGTCTAATTTCAGACTAAGATCAACTTAACGGGATCATTTAGATCCGACAAGAGAGCATTTGGGCTCTATTGTTTAGTTTAGGGATATTGCGATCGATTAGTTTAAGGATATTACGGTCCAAGGTTAAGTACATCATAGTCCATGAGCTTAAGGACCCCACAGTCCAAGGTTAAAGACATCATAGTCCATGGGTTTAAGGACCCTACAGTCCGAGGTTAAGGATATCATAGTCTGTGGGTTTAAGGACCCCACAGTCCGTAGTTTAACGACATCATAGTCTATAAAGTTTAAAGACATCATAGTCCATGGGTTTAAGGACCCCACAGTCCATGTAAAACCTGGTTGTCGGGACCCGTCACCTCTCTGAAGACTTTGAAGGATTACAACGACAAATATCAGAAGAGTAAAGAGATGTGCCCTTGAACCAATTTTATTTGGGAGATCTGTAGTCCAATTGAGACTAAGATCTGAGATTTATGAGCATATGGGCTCAATTAATCTGAATGAGGGGTTTATGGCCAACTTGGGCTCGGCCTACTCAGTTAAAATGTTAAACATTTGACAAAACTGAGCATTGATTTGAGTTCTGACAATGTTTTTGTCTTTTACTGAATGCTAAGCATTCCACACAGCTCTGGGCTTTATAGAACAATTTATGTTCTCCTAGCGCACACGTGAGGAGCACGTAGTGCGTTTGGTGCTTTGCGCCAGTCAAAGAGCGCAGAGCGCTTCTACTGGGTAGCGCACACGTGAGGAGCACGTGGCGTACTTGGCGCTGAGCGCCAGACCATGAACGCAAAGCGCTAGTTTATGAGCACAAAGCGCTATTTGTTCAATGGCGCACACATGAGGAACACGTGGTGCGCTCGGCACTAAGCGCCAGTCCATGAGCGTAAAGCGCTATTTTATGAGCGCAAAGCGCTATCTATTCGGTGGCGCACACATGAGGAGCACGTGGTGCGCTTGGCGCTTTGCGCCAGTCAAAGAGCGCAGAAGCGCATCTGATCAATTTTATGATCTGAGAAATAAATTCTCGTTTAGAAGAAACTTTGTCTCAAGGTTCCAAGAACAAAGTTTTTATTTTGTAGGAGATGTTTCAATCTCTTATTTTGGTGAAAGGCTTTACCTTTATGGATCTGTGACCCTAAGAGAATTGAATTATTCTCCCCCCTTATAATGAGATATTATGATCTCTTTGTGTAAAAGACCTTAGTCTTATAGATCTATGATCTATGAGAAGAATTATATTCTTCTTCTTATTTTATGATGAGGTCCTTTGATCTCTTTGTGAAAGACCTTAGTCTTGTAGATCTATGATCTTAAAGAAAGAAGTGAATTCTTCTTTTTTATATGAGACGATTTCGTCTTTCTGTTCTTTTTACCTTGAAGAAAAGTTGTTCTTCTACCGAGAGCTTGGCTCTTCTTTCAGAGATTTCTCAAAGTTTATGGGGGGGGTTCCTCTGTATGTTTCTGTATATCTGAGACTTGAAGTCTTGGGGCCTTTATATAGGGCGAGCTGATTTGTTCAATCAGTTAAGAAGATCTTTTCTCCAATTGATGTGGAGATTTCCCCACCGTTGGATCTTTGATCCAAGGGCTTCTGATTTACAGAAGGCAATTTTCTTGTTTTTAGCAAGATTGGGAAATCCTTTCCCACACAGAATTTATTTTGTATTTTGGTGATTTTTAATCACCTTTGGATCATTGATCCAACGGTGCTCTGATTTACAGAGCACGATCTTCTTATTTGGAAAGATTTTGAGGAATCTTTCATTAACAGAATTTTATTCTGGTTAATTAATGATTTATCATCTTTACTAGATCTTTGATCTGACGGTGGGGAGATTTTAGTTCCAGCGCTAGCACACCCGTGCTTTGCATGTGGTGCGCTGCTTAGAGTGCAGCGCTCTTGGCGCTAGCGCACCCGTGCTTTGCACGTGGTGCGCTGCTTATAGTGCAGCGCTAGCGTATACGTGCTTCGCACGTGGTGTGATGCTTAGGACACAGCGCACTTGGCGCTGCTATGAAGCGTTGCTTCATTTCAAAATTTGAATTTTGAACAGAGCTTTGCTCTGATTGGGGGAATCAATTGCTCCCTACCGTTATGCTCACATAGCCTACATGTGAGTGTAGCGGTGGCAGCATCTATGCCCTTGGATCAACTCAGAAGTTGAAACGGCATCTCTGTGTCTATAAATAAGACCCTTGGTCCTTAGGATGATTTCTGTTCATCTTCTTACTTTCTGAGAATTTTTATTCTCCTTCAGAGCATAGCTCTTCATCTTAAGAATTTTCTTAAGGACAGAACTCTGTCAAAATTTAGGTAAAGATTAAATCTTTTAAAGGATCTTTTAATAATATAAGGTTTTACCCATTAACAGAGCTTTGCTCTTCATAGATCTTTGATCTGAAGAAAACCCTTTTAGGGTTTCATTAACAGAGCTTTGCTCTCTTGGAATCATAGATCTAAAGAGATCTTTCTTGGGGTTTCTTAACCCATTAATGGAGTTTTGCTCTTTTCAAATCATGTAGATTTATTAATCACTTATGGAGAACTCTTAAGAGTTTGTTCATGGATCTTGAAGATCTCAGAATTTTAATTCATTAAAAATTTTACTTCAATTTTTTCTGATGGGTTATTCCATCATTTTTATAGAGCAAGGCTCTTAGAATTCTTGGGGAATGTTCTATTCCACTCATAATTGATTTTGACAGTTGTCATTCCTGTCTGCAGAGCATTGCTCTCGAGGAGTTTAACTCCAAGACCCGAGGAGTCTCTCATTAAATGAGAATCTTTCTTTAGGATTTCTCTTTTATTTACACAAATTTAAATTTGTTAGGGGTCATAACCAGAACTTGTTTTCTCGATGGGGATATCAAGAGTCGTTTAAACCCCGGCGCCTGTTTTTAATGAGGATTCTCTTAACCAGTCTGTCCATTAACTCCTGCCAGTTTTCTTTTTCAGACGTCATGGACGCTCATATGTATGATATCGACGAAATTATTTCTTACGGAGACATTCGCGCAATCGGCCGTTCTCAAAACCAGGAATTCACAAACGCACAGTGTGCTGAAATCATGGGTCGCTTTGATGCATACAATGGCCGACTGCTTCCTCGTCGTTCCTCTCTCTTGAAGCTTATTATGGGAGCGATCTGGGGAGCACTTCCACTATTTTATGCCGGCATGCCGCTTAAAGCATTGGATGACGCCGAAAATAAGGTGCACTCGGAGTACCTGATGGGCTTAATCTCAAAGAAAAGGTGAGACAACCTTGTTGATATCCTGCATCAAGCTTTTCACCAGGCGGCGATACTCGCTGCCTATCGAAGGGTGGAGGACATCAGTGGGGATCCTGACGCTCGTGGTCATGAAAGGATGCACACGAAGATGGTCCGAGAGGCCCGAAAAATTTTGGATGGCCTCACTTTTGAATTTCTTAATCCATGTCCTGGATTTGATGTCTTGCCTTTGTGAACATTTTAATGACGCTTTTGTTTACTATTTTCATCAATGTAGGAATTTTCTAAAGTATGAATAGCAACCTTTTCCATTTCCATGTGTTTATTTTATACATTAAACCTTTTCGCACATGCACGAATGGGTACGCTTTGAATGCTTAACTGAATGCGAATCAAATGTTCTCCTTACTGACGCTTTCTTCTCTTTGCTATGTCGTTGCCATGTGATTTTAGCAAGTGAGGCCTGTAAATAGTAGAGAACATTTCATCTTAGCCTCCTTGCAGGGTAGCGATAGCTTAGGAAGCAGGTTCAAGTCTGCTGCCTAAGACTTTTCAACTTTATGAGCCGTAAGGGTCTCATAAAGACTTTTCTCCCTGTGAGTCGAGAGGATCTCGCAGGTGTATTTTCTCCCTAGGAATCGTAAGAATTCCTAAGGAAGTTTTCTCTTGAGAGTCGTAAGGATCTCATAAGAGGATTTTTCTTGCTTACGAGTTTAGAGGGCTTGTAAGTGATTGTTTCTTTTCTTGTCGGAGAGTGTAGCCTGTAGAAAATCTACCTTGACCTCTCTGCGAGGCAATGATGGCTTGGGAGACAGGGTTAGGATCTTCCACCTAAGACTTTTCAACTTTATGAGCCGTGAGGGTCTCATAAAGACTTTTCTCCCTACGATTCGAGAGGATCTCGTAGGTGTATTTTCTCCCTAGGAATCGTGAGGATTCCTAAGAGCGTTTTCTCTTGAGAGTCGTAAGGATCTCACAAGAGGATTTTTCTTCCTTACAAGTCGAGAGGACTCGTAAGTGATTAATGAGTTGACTTGCTCCCGAATCAAAGAATTGCTTTGACAGGGAAGTCGAGGATTGACTTTATCTGCATTTCACGGAGTCAGGGGTTGATCTTATCCGCATTTCACGGGGGTCAGAGGTTGACTTTATTCGCATTTCACGGAGTCAAAAGTTGACCTTATCCGCATTTCACGGGGTCAGGGGGTTGACCTTATCCGCATTTCACGGGGTTAGGGGTTGACCTTATCCACATTTCACGGGGTCAGGGGTTTGACCTTATCCGCATTTCACGGGGTCAGGGGGTTGACTTTATCCGCATTTCACGGAGTCAGAGGTTTGACTTTATCCGCATTTCACGGGGTCAGGGGGTTGACCTTATCCGCATTTCACGGGGTCATGGGTTGACCTTATCCGCATTTCACGGGGTCAGGGGTTGACTTTATCCGCATTTCACGGAGTCAGGAGGTTGACCTTATCCGCATTTCACGGGGTCAGGAGTTGCTCTGGACGTTTTCCACGGGGTCAGGATTGATATTAGCCGTGTTCTTCGGAACAAGGATTTGCTCTGGGTGTTTCCCACGAGGTCAGGATTGACATTAGCCTCGTTCTACTGGACCAGGATTCGCTCTGGGCGTTTTCCATGGGGTCAGGATTGACATTAGCAGAACATGGAACCAGGATTTGCTCTGGGCGTTTCCCACGGGGTCAGGATTGACATTAGTCGTGTTCTACAGAACCAGGATTTGCTCTAGGTGTTTCCCACGGGGTCAGGATTGACATTAGCCGTGTTCTACTGGACCAGGATTTGCTCTGGGCATTTCCCACGGGGTCAGGATTGACATTAGCTGTGTTCTACGGAACCAGGATTTGCTCTGGGCGTTTCCCACGGGGTCAGGATTGACATTAGCCATGTTCTACGGAATCAGGATTTGCTCTGGGCATTTCCCACGGGGTCAGGATTGACATTAGCCATGTTCTACGGGACCGGGAGGTGCTCTCTCAGTTGTCTATGAACCGTCGAGGTTTGGAACAGGGACTTTGCCATGGCTCCAAGGTCGATTGTTGCGTCTAAATCCTGCTGGAATGAGGAGGAACGCTGCTGGTGATCTCTAAGCTGTCTGTGAACCGTCGAGATTTGGCTTCTTTTTTTGATGGAGCCTAGTGGGAAGGTATGGTTCCCTTTTTGTTTGTGCCCCTGGATTGTATACAGGGATCGATGTGATCTCACCTGTAGGGCAAAAAGTTTTATTTTATATATTTTTCTTTCCGTGATGCTCTATCATTTCAGCTTTTTTATCGCGAAAGTCGCGATTGCCCAATCATTTCGGCTATTTGTTTTATTTACTCGCTGCTTTTTATTGCGAGTTGCCCAACCATTTCGGCTATTTTGTATGCATACATTTTTACTTGCTGATTTTGTTGCAAGTCGCCCCATCATTTCGGCTATTTCATATGCATTTATGGCTCGCTTACTTTTCGCTGCGAGTATGGGATTTGACACCGATTTAGGCATCAGCGTCGCTACAACTGGGATATTGTCAGGAGCGAATCATCATTTGCCTCTGTCAATGTCGAACAAATGTGGCTTAGCGAACAGGATTAGGATCCTGTCGACTAAGGCTTTTAACTTCATGAGCCGTAAGGGTCTCATGAAGGTATTTCTCCCTACGAGTCGTGAGGATCTCGTAGGTGCGTTTTCTCCTTAGGAATCGTGAGGATTCCTAAGTGTGTGTTCTCTTATAAGTCGTAAGGATCTTACAAGAGTATTTTCTCCTTATAAGTCGAGAGGACTTACAAGTGTTTTTCGCCATATGAGCATATCCCCAGTCTCTGGTGGGACTTTGTTAAGGAAATGTTTGTTCGCGCCCATGGATTGTATACAAGGGTCGATATTTGAGACTCTTGTAGGGCAGCATTAGAGATTGTGATGGCTTAAGAACAGGTTCAGATCCCTGTAGCTTAAGGCTTTTGAACTCTATGAGTTGTGAGGGTCTCAAAGGGGAATTCTCCTTACGAGTCGCAAGGATCTCGTAAGTGTAATTTCTCCCTAGGAATCGTGGGGATCCCTAAGTTTGTTGCTCCCTTGTGAGTCGTAAGGATCTCACGCAGATATTTTCTCCTCACAAGGTCGAGAGGACCTTGCAAGTGTCTTTTAACGAGATTGCGCCCTTCCGGGTTTTCACAAAACTCGCCGGCAGCCCTGCTGTTTTTACTCACGGAGCCCTTTCGGGTTTTCATCCGTGCCCATCTTGCTTATGGACATACCGTTTTTTAATCTCTTTTTTATTATTATAATTATTTTTTTAATCTCTTTTTTATTATTATTATTATTATTATTATTTTGTGTCAGCCTTGGGATGCTGTGGTCCGTAATAGTTTATAGACGTCTCGGTCAACAGCCAGTTTTAGGACATAGTGGTTCATCGTTAGTTTAAGGACGTTTCGGTCCAATAGTAGTTTATAAACGTCTCGGTCAATAGCCAGTTTTAGGACATAGTGGTCCATCGTTAGTTTAAGGACATTTCGGTCCGTTGTTAGTTTAAAGACGTTTCGGTTCGTAGCCAGTTTTAGGATATAGTGGTCCATCGTTAGTTTAAGGACGTTTCGGCCCGTTGTTAGTTTAAAGACGATTCGGTCCATAGCCAATTTTAGGACATAGTGGTCCATCGTTAGTTTAAGGACGTTTCGGTCCGTTTGCCGGATACTACTTATAGAGTTTGGGCTTAGAAAGATAGCTAGCGGACATAAGCGTCGTCATCTATCATTGACCTAGGTCGTGACTCATCAGGAGTAGTATTTTTTTAGGAAGCGACCGTTTATTGGCCTGAAAGGTCTTTCACCATGCATGTCCAAGAGTAGATAGGCTCCACCATGGTAAACTTTGTCTATGATGTACGGGCCTTCATAGTTCGGCTCGAATTTCCCCCGTTTGGCACGATTAGGGATCATGGGTCTCTTGACAACTAGCACGAGTTCGCCTTGGCGGAATGTTCTCGGCCTAGTCAATCTCTCGTATGAGCGCGTCACCTTTGCTTTGTAAGCCTCTAGGTTTTGTTGCGCCATGAGCTGGGTTTCATCAAGGGCGTCGAGCTCCTCAAGCCGAACGTGAGCATTTTCTTCGTCTGTTAGCTTGTAGTGAACCGCTAATCATAGATAGGGTAACTCTATCTCGAGGGGGAGTACCGCTTCTGTGCCGAATACCAATGTATACGGCGTTGTGTTTGTGGCCGTTTTGAACGTAGTTCGATACGCCCAGGGTGCTTCATGCAGTCTCTCGTGCCAGTCCTTCTTATTTCGAGACACCGTCTTTTTCACGATCTTCGTCAAGGTCTTGTTGAAAGCCTCAGCTAGACCGTTAGCTCGGGGATTATAGACCGAAGAGTATCTCCAGTCTATGTTATGCTGTTGTGCGAAGCGGCTGATCTTGTGGCTTCTATAGGCTGGCCAGTTATCGGAGATAATCCGTCGCGGTGTGCCGAACCGATAAATGACGTGTGTCTTGAAGAAATGGAGGATATTCTCCGTCTTCACTTCTCTTAGTGGTACTGCTTCTGCCCACTTGGAGAAATAATCAGTTGTTGCCAATATGAACCGATATCCTCTGGATGATGCCGGTTCGATGGGCCCGATTATGTCAGTTCCCTATATTTCGAATGGCCAGCTAGCCACCGGCGGATGTAGCGGATTTGGATGCTGGTGGATAATGTCCACGTGAATCTGGCACGAGTGGCACCGCTTTGCGTATTCGAGGTAGTCTTGGATCATCGTGGGCCAATAGTAGCCCATCCTTTTGATCTTTATTTTCATTTTTGGCTCAGCTTGATGAGAACCGCAGAGTTCGTCGTGAGTTTCTTGTACGACTCTCTTTGCTTCTTTCGTCCCCAGTCATCTTAGCCATAGAGAGTTGAACGATCTATTGTACAGAGTATCATTGACGAAGGCGAAAGACAGAGCTCGTTTCATGAGCTGATGTCTTGAGGATGCATCTTCAGGCGTTTGACGGGATTTGAAGTAGTCTATAAAGACTTCTCTCCAATCCTTAGTCTTTTCCTAGTCTTTTATTTGCAGGGTCGCTTGCTCGGTCGCTCCTTTTTTTCGGACGACTCTGGAGACATTTCTGCCGGTGCAAGAACCCGACGGCTTTGCACAACGATCCTCACGTCATCATGGTTCTCATTGGCCAATTCTTTAGCGAGCTTGGCTAATGCATCCGCCTTGCTGTTTTCCACGCATGGTATGCTTTCCAGGACGTAGGAAGGAATTTGAGTCAGCAGTTGCTGTACTCTCTCGCCGTACTTCACCAACTCTGGCTTGCACATTTGATAGTCGCCGTTTACTTGACTAACGAACAATCGGGAGTCTTCGTATATGAGGAGGTTTTCAATTCCCATGTCGACAGCGATCTCAAGACCTGCTATCAAATCTTCATACTCGGCTTCATTGTTTGTCCTTGGCTGTGTTAGGGAAAAGGCAAAGCGCATTATCCCTCCTTGTGGAGTCACGAAGATGAGGCCCACCCCAGATTTGATTATAAGGGAGTTGTGCTTTTGCCCCTTCATAGAAGATGCTCCGTCGAAGTAGAGTTCCCATCGGGTATCACTCCCTCTTTTCTCCCCGTCGATCGTGTCAAACGCGTACTCATCTGGCAATTCGCAGTTCAAAGGAGAATCGGCAGGTATCGGATGCTCAGCGAGGAAGTCGGCGATAGCCTGGCCTTTTACCGCCTTGAGGGGATAATAAGTTATCGAGAACTCCATCAAGAGCAAGGCCCATTTAGCGAGTCATCCTGTTAGTATGGCTTTTTGTAGGGTTCCTAGGCACTCTCAAGAGGTCTCACAAGGCATCAACCATGCCAATTTCAAAAATTACGGTGCCGAGAAACCCTAGACTACGGATCGTTGGCTAGAATTCTAGGCGAAACAGGAAACTAGTTTACAACTAAACTAAAAGAGCGGAAATACAACCTTTGTAGATCCGGTCCTCCACCTCCATAGCTCCGCAATGAAGTCTCCTCGCTGTCCAAATCGAAATCCGGGCTCTTGCGTCGGCTTCATCGGAGAAATGGGCGGGCAAGGTCGTCGGCTTCGTGCCGAAGATGATCTACGTCGAGGCATCACAAGATCAAGCTCTCACTTCACAAAGTGTAACACCCGAGCCCAATAATACTATGTATATTACTAGTTGAGGGTTGTGGTTTGCTCATTTCCAATTTTCCTGATTTTCTGGTGTTTATTGCTAAATTTTATCCGGTTAAGTCATTTTGGCACATAACAAATTTTAACTCCTAAATTGAAATTTAAGATGTCCATGTTAGCCTACTCGTCGTCACTAGTCGCGTGGTAGCGTCCGCGTGTCGAGATTCCGTTCCGTTTGGCTAAACGGGCAGGTTTGGGCGACTACGCGCGCGTACAAGTGTCCGACTTGGGGGCATGCATTTTAATCATTAAACACCTATTTTCTAAATTTGGAACCCGCTTAAAATCTTATAATTTGAATTTGGAACCTTTGGGCGCAACCCGGGCGCGATTTGGAAATGTTTCGTTTTGCGCCAAAATGGCCCATTTAAATTTAATATCTAATAATTATATTTATATATCCTAATCTAATTCCCTAACTGCTGATCCCTCAAATCCCACAAAATCCTTCTCATAAATTTTGCCCCGGCCAATCACGAGCTCATATTGAGCTCGTGGGCCCCCTCCTTCTATCTCTCTCTCTGCCTCTCTCCTCTTTCTCTTTCTCTCTCTCTTTCTCTTTCCCTCAGTCTCTCTCTCTCATCCTCACGAATCTCTCTCTCTCTCTCTCTCCTTCCCATCAGCCTCTCTCTCTCCCCTCTATATTTTCTCACCATGCAGCAGCCGCCTTCACCCACGCGACCACGAGAGAACCCCAAACCCTAACCTAGCCTCGCGATCCCACCGCCGGCCTCCTCGAGACCTCGCCGTCGCCGCCCTCACCACCACGACCTCCACCGCACCCACCTACCTTCTTTTCCCCGTTCTCCCGACGATCCAGCGCCTGCAACCCATCTCCCCGACGCCTCCATCCCTCGCGACCTCGCCGTCGACGTCGACTCCGACCGCCGAGGCCTCCCACGACCCCCTTGCACCCTCCTCGTCGAGACCTCGCCGTCACCCCCTCCTCCCCTCGCCGGAACTGTGAACCCCAGCCTTCACCCTTCGCCTGCACCTCCCCTGTTCGCCGGAGAAGCGCGCCGGCGACCTCGTCGACGCCACCTCCGACCACCTCCCTGTTCCCTCAACCACCAGAGCCGACCCCCTCTCTCCTCCACTCGCCGCAGCACACTCCCTGCAAACCCGAGGCCCTTCCCTTTGCTGCAGCCACCGTCGCGGCCTCGCCGGCGTTCCAGTGCCGTCGAACCCGCCGTGGTCACACCCTTGGTGTATCCCTGTAAGTTTCCTTCTCTTTCTTTTTGGTACAACCCCCCGCTGGTCGTTTTGGCGTATCGTATCCTTGTTGCTAACTTTGATTTTCGGTTGTTGCCGGAATCCGACCGCGCCGTCTGACGAACCCGACGCTCCAGCGAAGTCCCCTGGTCCGTGTGATCCCGTTGATCTCTGTTGGGACTCGATCCGTGGCCCGTGCTTCCATATCGTGGTTTCTACCGACATCGCATCCGTGTTTCGGTTTGCGGAACCGCCGAGGCAAGTATCTGAATACTTGCTTAACATGCTACAACTTAATCATCATATTATAACCACACAACTAATATAATATCGTTACCTGTTATAACTTAGAACTGCTAGCCACGATTATCCGTAACTTTAAATCAATGAAATCATTGCTCGCTTTAACCGGTCTGCTATTAAGTCACACTTAACTAATCAAACCAAGTAGATCATCCCCAATTCATTTGTTAAAATCCCCCATGAGACAATTATTGTGCTTAGTTTAGATTCATGTAACTCCATTACGTATATTATCGATATTGTTCGTCTTGTGGCTTTTGCACCCCAAAGGTGCGTGAACCGGTTTAATATGAAAATACAAACATCACTGTGTTCACATAGAATAATAATTGTTATTTACTGTTTTCCTGCTACTATTCATTATTTGTTACGATACCTGTTATCATCATATACCTGATTGCATTACATATTGACCGATCCTGATACACCTGACACATGTACTGATACACCGGACACAACACCCTGTACATATCGACTCTACCTGTTGAAGGTAACCTGACCTGTTACCTGATCTTATGCCTAATGCCGACGAACCTAACCATTCCTGCTGTCGATCCAGACAGACCTACCTTTACTTGACTTGTGTTGGCATTAGTTCTTGACTACTGAATACCTGACTGACATACATAGGTTGGGGGTATGGGGAAATCAAAGATGAACCGGACTTGTAACTCGACAGTTCACTACCGTTCGAGCGTACACATTCCTTTCTGTGCCTTACGGCATGTCTTGGCTGCCGCCGAGAATATTGTGGCCGTGATCCCGGGTATGTACGGGGTAATACCGAGTGTACACCTTCCTTTCTGTGCCTTACGGCATGTCTCGGTTTCAGCCGAGAATATTGTGGCCGTGGTCCCGGGTATGTACGGGATACTAATACTTTCCTTTCTGTGCCTTACGGCATGTCTCGGTTTCAGCCGAGAATATTGTGGCCGTGGTCCCGGGTATGTACGGGATACTATTGAGTTACATCGACGATTCATCAATTGGTTTCAAAGACTATAGAGTAGAAAACCTGATAGGACAGTTTAGTCACCTTTGCACTTTACCCTGCTTGTTACTTCTTATTACTGCTTTATTCATGTTCATGCTTGAATTGTTTATTACCATGTTTATACTGTATACTTGATATCATGACGCGCTGACGTCTGGGTTTTGCATGGCCCAGATTCCGTACCTTTGTCGTCGACTGAGCAGGAGTACTTCAGCCAGCCGGCTGAACTGTGAGTTCTTTAGAGTTTAGTTTATTTATGTCATTTCATTTCCAGATGTGAGCCCGTATTATGGGACATACTGTTTATTCATTGTATTGGATCATTAGCTTCCGCACTTATTGTTTATTGATTCTTGTTATTATGGATTTGGACATGTATTAGTTTAGTTTATTTTACTGTTCTTGATATCTTTACAACCGTAATGTGACTGTGGATGGATACTTCCTACCCACAGGTAGCATGGTTGGCTATGTCACGTGCCCAAATCTTGCGTACTCTGGGAAGCGGGGCGTGACACAAAGTCATGAAACTTGTGAAGAAAACACACTCTACTACTTGGCAAGAGGTAAAGGATGAAGAAATAGGAAGTGGGTAGACTTTAGAATTGGATTTCTCACTTGATTTCTTCACTTGCCATTGATGAGGCAAGCTTTCTTCATATGAAGAAGAAGAAGAAGATCATAATTGTTATGATAAGTTCATTTAAAATAGAAAAGAAAACCAAAACTTATCATAATCCAACCATGGTCAAGTGTAGAGAATAGACTAGGGTTAAGTGGAATGGTTAGGGTTAAGCATGAGACAAAATGGTCACTAAGTCAAAGCTTCATGAAGCTTCATAATCCATCCAAAGAAAGCCACAATTTATTCTTTATGCTAATAATTTTCCAAAAAGAATAAAGAATAAATAAATAGATATGAAAAACAAAACCCTAACCATTTAAATAACCATGGTTTAATCTTTACACTTAACCAAAAAAGTATGCATCATCAAACATGATACAATCATGTGCACAAAAGTATATCACATATACAACTTGCACAATCCAAGTGAGAAAATCCATTTAAAGTGAACCAACACTAGTTAATGCAAAGTAATATATCAAATATATAATTATGCATTAAATCATTAAATCAACACTTGATTTAACGATCCGGTCATATCGCATATAACCGACTAATATTCAATGTATCGGCTTATCGAATCAATCCTTGATTCGATAACTAGGTTATATCGCATACAACCATTCGATACATTCATCGCGAGAATAGAATACGGTATCACATACTCGAATCATTCTCGGTCCCGCGCATATCTCATATGCGCTCCTATTTCGTTTCGCTTGAGCCAGGAAACCTCTGTTTAGGACTCTAAAGACTCGTCAATACGCCGGCAGCAGATGATGATCATATCAAGCACCCACAAGCCGCAAGCGGTCTGCTAAACGTAACGGCCACCCGGGTATTGAGCGATCAGAAGATCGACGAGCAAGCCCGCTCACACTCCAGTGAATCCAACCAGTAACACTACCGTACAGTCCGGTCTGATCGTCTGATATGTCGCATATCTCGCCTAGGGGTGGTTAACGTCAGACCCCAATAGCTCGATAAGTCGTGTCGATATGAGGCCTATAACAATTCGAGAAACTACTGGTAACACTTACCAGTAAATCTCAGCAACCCTGGCCAGGGATTTCCGGTTATAGCCAATCGAACACAGCGCAACATCAACTCCCTATACCGGGAGAGACGAATCCCCTCCTATCGCTCATTGCCTCCATGTGATTCGGGACTGTACCCAAAAACCACCATTTTGCACGCCCTCTTGGACGTGGTAAGATGGAAATCAAAGCACAGTGGGAACCACACAAGACTCTATGACGATCTCGGGTCAACAGACTACTATGTACCATTGTCACCAGAGAACTGCCATCTGACGTAAGGTATAATACCATCTGGGAGTTCTCGGCGAGTCCGTCCAGTGTACCCAGTCTCTACTGAGCACCCGTATATCATCTCTGATGTCAAACACCAATGGATATGGGATCATCCATCGCCCATCTGTATGGGTCGAGAAGGTATACGCTAGTCTACTCTGGTATATCGATGCCCCATCTCGATACACCCACGACTAGGGACATTCAAGGATGTACTTATGGACTACCATGTCCCCACTAGTATGATCCGCATCATAGTCCAGGTAGTCAAGTACACATCCTAAGGGCTTTACCAACATGTAATAGAGAGACAGTCTGTGTACACGTTAAGGTAAAGAGCAACCAGATAACATACTATCATGTCGAGCAAGAAAGTCCTCCCTATATATGTCCCAGCATCCACTACAATATACATCCAATGTACAGTAATGGCCTCTAGGGCATACATATAACTAACAATCTCCCACTTGCACTAGGGCCATCTGATAGCAGTGGTTGTAGTATCTCATACTCAACCATCCCATAAAAGTCTCTCTCTGGGAATAGGCCTTCGTGAGTGGATCCGCCGTGTTATCCTCTGAGTCTTCTCTCCTTACCTCGATCACCCTGGAGATCAACCATCTCCATGATCAGGTGATACTGCCTTAGAATATGTCCGGATCACTGATGGGACAGACGTTCCTTGGCATAAGCCACAACTCCATTGTCACACAATGGGAGGAACTAAGTTCATCTCATGAACAAATATACATCCAGACTGCCTCTTTGGTAGCATCTTAAGTAGCGATGTATCTTGCCTTTATCGTCTAGTCTGTCACGGTGTCTAGCTTGGAACTCTTCCAACATACCGTCCCTTTACTGAGGGTAAAGACAATGCCTGTGACTGATATTCAGTCGTCTTTATCACCCTGGAACACTTCCAGTGATTCTCCCCAGGATCGATTGATACCATCTCACTACAACTAGTGAGTGTCGTAATATCCATTTAGATCTATCTCATAGATCCAAAATCCAGGATTTAGTAGGTATCACTTTGATCCTATGTGGAGAATCATTGTGATAAGCGGAGATTGATCGAGCGTAGCATAGGAAACTCTTTCCCTATCAAGAGTATGTCATCCACGTACTCTACGAGGATCACCACCATACTCCCTACTACCTTTTTGTATATACAAGGTTCATCTACCATTTTGATGATGTCAAACTCTTTGACTACTTCATCAAAACAGATGTTCCAACTCCGCGATGCCTGCTTTATCCTATAAAGCATCTTGCACACGTTTCCGCTGCTCCCACTGTCTACGAGGCCCTCTGGCTGTGTACTTATAGACGCTCTCTTCTAAAACATCATTTAGAAAAGCTGTCATGACACCCAACCACCAGATATCGTAGTCATGGTATGTAGCCGTGGCAAGTAGGATCTGGATGGACTTAAGCATAGGTACTGGAAAAGGTTTCATCATTATCCACGCCTGGTCAATGACGAAAACCTTTAATAAGTCTAGCTTTGAAAGTCTCAACTTTTCCATTTACACCAAGTAATCTTCTCAAGATATACTTGCTCCTGATGGGGATTTAACCCTTCAGATATAGCAACCAAAGTCCATACTTTGTTGGTGTACATGGATTCCATCTCAGATCACTAAGCATCCAGCCATTCTTACAGAGTCTCACTCCTGATGGCCAGCTCGAAACTAGTTGGGTCATCATCTCATGATGTAATCCTCGCTCCCACTGTCATAGAGAAACCGAAGTAACTCTCTGGTGGGTGAGGAACCCTACTAGATCGGCGGAGAGGCTGAGGTTCGTTGGAATCTGCTGAATCCTTCGGTTCTACCAAATCATCTGCTGTAGTTTGTATAGCTGAAACACTTCCAGTTGTACATAACAGACGTTGCCTCGAGCTTGTCCGGATTTTTCTTTTAGACATTGGCCGGACAACCCCAAATCTTAACTAACTTAAGACATGGGCTCTTCCCATTCCATATCACATATGAAGCGGTAGGCAACTGATTTGATTGGAAACCTATTCAATAGGTATGCAACTTCATAAGTGCATAACTCCCAAAAGGAAATAGGTAACTCAGTAGTACTCATCATAGAGCACACCTTATCATATAGGGTGTGATTGCTCCGCCCCGATATACCATCGTGCTATGGTGTATACAGAGGAGTAATGCTGAGAGAGAATCTCATTCTCCTTTAGACAAGTCCAGGATTTCCGTGCTCAAGTATTCTTCTCCTTGATCTCATCAAAGGACATAATACGTTTACCCGTATTTTGGTTCTCCACTTCTAACTTATATTCTGTGAATATCTCAAAAGGTTCGGACTTGTGTTTCAACAAGAACATAGATCTGAATCTCGAGAGATTAACAGAGAATGTAATGAAGTACAAAGAACCGGTCTTGGCATGTGTAGACAGGGGACCTACATACATCAACATGTATCATCCCAAGAGTTCGGCAACTCTTTCTCTGTTTCCAATAAACAGAGCTGTGGTCATCGTATCTTTGTGACATGACTGGCGAGTTTCACAAGATGTAAATTCAAACTGATTTAAATATGCATCTATGTGTAACTCAGCTAGTCGGGTCGCATTGATATGACCTAGTCTACAATACCTCAAGAAGGATCCGTTCATTTCTGAACTCTTCCTCTTATGTGTGTTCTGTATACTAAGAACTGTAGTTTGATTTAGAACATTAATGCTTTTAGATAACGTGCCTGAACCGATCAACTTTTGATATAGGAAATGTCCAAAACATTATCCAACAATACAAAATTTTATCGTTTCTTTACTAATAAAGAGACAGATATGATTTTGTATATCAGGTTCGGTATCTAATAACATTCGTTCAGAATCAATGTATTACAATACAGGGTGACAGTGACCAACAGACTTGGCTGCAATACTTGCCCCGTTTTCTGCCTCATGAAACTTATCACCCGATCTCAGTTTTTCTACCCTTTTGTAGTCCTATGTAACAGATTACATATCTGGGATCCTGATCCGGTATCATATACCCAGGATTCAGAGGATACTGAGAAACAGTTCTATGTAACAAACACACCCGAAGATGATGCATCGTCATGCACTCTCTTCGTTTGGGCGGCACGGGAAATCTGGTATTCCCCTATTTCCTGCTCTGTCTTATAACAATTATAAGTTGGAGCGGGACCAACGTTCCCCAGCTCAGTATAACAAGCGGGTTCGGTCAATAATCCGTATTATTATCTTGATTAAGGCGTGATATGGTCGCTACCTGGAGAGAGAGAGAAGAAAACACTCAGCGTGCGCTCTTGCAAGAATAGATTGGTTATTATTTTATCTAATCAGGATGGCTCCCACTGCTTTTTATCAAATCTTCCTTCAAACCCTAAAAGGAAAGACTAGCCAGGATTAATTACACACTACAAGTTCGCCAATCTTTCAGCCAGGCCAGTGTCGGTACTTTGAGGGAGGTCCCCCGTGCTTTCGCACGAACCTAATTAATGTAAACCTCGTTTTCCCAGAGGCGTAACCTCGTTAACACCTTTCTAGACACCTACTTGATCGGCTAATTGTAATGTATAAAACTCTCCCAGGAGTAACTCTTACTCGCAGCGGGTATCGGGATCCAACTATCTCATAGAAGGTATGCAATCTCATTGCAAATTTCAACACTTGAAATTCCCGATAATATTTTGCCCCTAACGTGCTATGACCTTGACGAAAGCCAACAAACCATAGCCCGCTAGTCAAGTTCAACCCATACATTTCTTGATTGAATTAAACCCACCCGCACGACCCTTGACGAAAGCCAACAAAGCCGCACGACTACCCTAATCCAATCGCATCGTATCCTGGCAGATAAGCAGCATATAGCTACCGCACACTGCACCTTGACGAAAGCCAACAAATGAAGCACGAATACTATATACAACTTATCTGAAATGACGGAGGGCTACGACAGGTTTTTCTGAAAACCTATTGCGTAATGAACTTGATATCGTTGTAGGATCGAATGAATTTTGAAATGGAGTGTTTTTGAGGCTTTTCTAGTTTTGCTAAAGGAGTCACTCCCGGTGAAGGGATCGTCGGTCCTTTCCTCGTCGAATGAGGTGCGGGATATATCACATATATCACTGTGCAAAGCAAAAACTCTTAAAAGCAATCAAAAGACAAACCGAGTGTGTAGCATCTGCCAGTTATTGCCAATGCATAGTGTCTGAGCTTCGTTATCGCGAAGATCAACGCCAAGCAGTGTTTTTCGATGGGGGAGTAGTTGCTTTCTGCCCCCAGGAGAACTCGACTCAAATAGTAGAGGGCTCTTTCCTTCCCTTAGTCGTTCTCTTGTGCCCACATCGCACCTAAGGAACCTTCGAGGGCTGTTGTGTACAATACGAGAGGTTTTCCTTTAACGGGAGCAGCCAGTACTGGAGGATTCTGCAGGTATTGTTTGATTTCGTCCATTGCACTTTGGCATTTGCGATCCCAGACGAACAGGGTCCCCTTCTTCATTAGGTGACTGTAAGGACGGCACTTGCCGGAGAGATTGGCTATAAATCGCCGGATATACGCGGGCTTTCCTTGGAGAGACCGCAGTTGCTTGAGAGTTCTTGGCGGAGACATTTCCATGATCGCCTTGATCTTCGACGGGTCTATCTCGATGCCTCGATGTCTTACGATGAATCCTAGGAATTTGCCCGAGGAAACTCCGAATGCGCATTTAAGAGGGTTCATCTTCAAGTTGTATTTTCGAAGGCACTGAAACACGATCTTCAGATGCTCCCAATGCTCCTCGTGCGATTTTCTTTTCACCACAAGGTCGTCGATATAGCATTCAACGATTTCATGTATGAGGTCATCAAAAATCTTCGTCATGGCCCTCAGATAGGTGGCACCGGCATTTTTCAAACCGAAGGGCATCACTTTGTAGTAGAATATGCCCAAAGGGGTCCGGAAAGCGGTATGCTTCTGGTCCTCGGGATGTATCTTTATCTGATTGTATCCTGATGAGCCATCCATGAAGGAGAAAACTTCGTGAGTGGACGTATTATCTATCATCAATTCAGTAACCGGTACAGGAAAATTGTCCTTTGGGCAAGCTTTATTGAGGTCCCAAAAATCCACGCAAATGAGCACCGTCCCATTTTTCTTCATCACTGGGACAATGTTGGCAATCCAATCAGGGTACTGAACTTCTTGGATGAAGCCGGTAGCTTCTTGACCTCGGCGTTGATGCTCATCTCAAGCTCGAGCCGCATCCTTCTCGGCGCTTGTTTGACCGGATTGATGTCCGGAGATATCGCCAATCTGTGCACGGCTATTTCTGGATCTAGTCCCGGCATCTCGGAATAGTTCCATGCGAAGCAATCTTTATATTGTATGAGCACGTCTTTTAGCGTAGCCACCCTTTCTTCAGACAACAGTTCACTGACGAACGTCGGCAGTGGGTCACTTGCTGTCCCCAAGTCGATTTTCTTGAGGTTATCTGCAGTAGTATGTATCCCATCTTCCAGCTCTTTTGGTGCCGGTGGAAACTCGGAGATCACCTCGTCATCATTGTTTTCGAAGCACCAGGGGAGATCAGCCATATCTTCGCATACTCCTTCTCCTGACATCGTTATCACGTGACAGGTGCGAGATCGCTTCCAAGACCGATGTTGATCCGGCTATAATCTCGCTACATATGTGGCTTTCAGTTCATGCTTTTATGACGGGGTTACCCTCCAACTGCTGGATAGAGCAAACCTGCCTTGCTGATTCTGGTCTTCTACCCAGTCTTTGAATGTGAAGCAGTCTTCGAGAGGATGTCATATCGCTCGGTGATAGGAGCAATAGTCCGGGTGAGAGACCTCGTCTGCTTGCTCGGAGTGCTTGGACTCCGGGAGGGTAATCATCTGATGTTTTATGACAAGATCGAGTATCTTCCTTGTCTTGTCTTGGGGAAAAGAATATGCTCGGCCCATCTTCTTTATAAGAGACGGATCCCGGCTGCTCGATTCCCGATCGCGTGTGTAACACCTTAGGATGTGATTAGTGGATAATTATACTTTAATAAAAGGTTTTTAATAAAAAGTTTACCAAATTGATTTTCAAATATTTTATCAAATTTAATGAATATTTTATTGGAATTTTTTTTAGCTTGCACACACATGTGCATGTAAACTAGGGTTAAAATGGGGTTAGACCATGATTAGAAACCATTGTGGGTTAAGCCATTTTCCTGAAGTGTTTTGGGTTTTAATTAAGTGTATTTTTTTTTAAATGAGAAAGGATTTAAAATTTGGTTGACTTGGTGTGAGAGAGAGAGAGAGAATGGCATCATGGCATGAGCCATGCCTTCATTAAATGAAGAGAGAGGGGGGGTTGACTAACCTTAGCTCTCATTTCCTTTGCTTTTGCCACTCATTTTTTATCACAACTCTCACTCACACACACACATACAACACAACACCAGCAATAGCACCAGAAGAAGAAGCAGCAGCATCAGCAGTCTCAGCTGCAGCAGCAAGCAGCAACAACAGCAACAGCATGAAGCAGCAGCAGCATCAGAAGCAATAGCAGCTGCAGCAGCAACAGCTCCAGCAGCAACAGCAGCACCAAATCTTCTTCTTCTACTCCTTCTCCTGCTTCCTAGGGTCTTTTGGGGTATATTTCTTAAACCCAACTTCCTAGCTTGCTTAACTTGTGTAGAATTAGCATCGGTTAGTGATAAAAGTGAGTTTTGTGCTTAATATGGTGAACTGTGTGGACTTTTGGTTAGGAGATGATTTTGGTGGTTAGATTAACTCAGTTAAGTGTTATTAGGGCCACTTAAACTCAGCATAACCCCAGATTTCACCAAAATACCCTAGGTTTCCATTTTGTGCTAAATATAAAGTTTTTAAGTGAATTTTTAGTTTTCTGTGATCTGCTTTAGACCCGGTGGTTTCAGATAAAATCTGAGTTAACTGTAGCCTACTTGATAGACCTTGACCTCACACACCAAGCACGATCCCCTGATTCTACACTTTGGCCGCCGTTTTATTCGTTCTGGCCGCAATTTGCGGCCAGATAGGGGTTCTGGGTGCTGGGGTTTTGGCTAGAGGAGTCTGCTATATTTTTAGGGTCTGTGATATGTGCAATTTTGTAAGTTTTCACTTGTGCCAAAATCTGGAACCATATATCGTTTTTCCTTTACGTTTTGTTTGCGCGACACGTGTGATACGTGAGTGGGTTCTGTGTTCCAGCATATCGTGACGTGTCGGGGTAGTTTTAGACACGTATACACACGTTTCAGCGTATCGGACACATGCGCGTTTAGTTCGCGACGCGAGTTTCTCGTTTGATTTCGATATCGCGTTTTCGTAGGATTTTGCTTATATGGATTCCTTATGTAAATTCCAGGTTCGCAGGCGGGTACGTCGGACGCCGCAAAGAAAGGGAAGTAAGTGGTCGGCTACGCTTAGCACGCGACCAGGTGAGTAGATTTAATATCTACGGGGAAATCGCCCGTATGGCGTTAAGCGTCGGGGCGTGATAGGATATTTAGTCGTAGATGTTATGTACTATTGTAGCATACCCTCTTTGTTGCATGTAGAAATGGTAATTATAGAACACAGCACTGTCACTAACGGTTAAACTGCACGAGCACTATTTGTATGTTACACTCACACCGTTAGTGATTGCCATGACACTCGCACTATAGGATTGCTACGAATTTTATATCGTCTTGATTACCACATCATTGATGATTGTCATGACTTGTCGCATATTGGCATACACATATATTGATATCTTCATACCTGCACACATGCACACTGTATATTCATACCAGTGCACACTTATATTGATATCTTCATACCTGCGCACATGCACACTGTATATCCATACCAGTGCACACATATATTGATATCTTCATACCTGAGCACATGCACACTGTATACTCATACCAGTGCACATATATATTGATATCTTCATACCTGCGCACATGCACACTGTATATTCATACCAGTGCACATATATATATCTTCATACCTGCGCACATGCACACTGTATATTCATACCAGTGCACACTTATATTGATATCTTCATACCTGCGCACATGCACACTGTATATCCATACCAGTGCACACATATATTGATATCTTCATACCTGCGCACATGCACACTGTATATTCATGCCAGTGCACACATATATTGATATCTTCATACCTGCGCACATGCACACTGTATATTCATGCCAGTGCACACATATATTGATATCTTCATACTTGCGCACATGCACACTGTATTTTCATAGTAGTGCTACACTCATATTCGCGTATATATCCTTTTGCACATCCATACCTACATATGCTACATACATGGATGATATCGATTTGATTTCATGAATAATAGGGACCGCATGAGATATTTTCAAAATTGGATTCTTTTAAAAGAGCGGTTTTCCCTTTTTACTCTTAGTGTCATACGAAACATTGCATGGATTTACGCATTGAGTTTGGATTTATAGGATTTCTGGATTTGAGAACCCTGGTATTATTTTAAGAAAATACGCACTGTTTTAAAAACCCGGTTTCTCTTGATATGATATTTCAGTGCGTCCACCATGAGTTTTCTCGGTTCCAGAGAGCTTGTGTGAGTATACCCGATTCGAGGAGCGGTAGGCACCGATTGCGGGTACATGGTGGACCCGGTACGGTACCCCGGGACAAGAAGACTCGTATTGTTAGACGGTGAGCCCGGCGGAGGGACTACTACTTACCGGTGATTGGTTGGACCTGGCGGTTATCCGCAGGATACTGACCAGAGTCGATAGATGGATACGGGACGACGCGTACTGCCGAGGCCGAGGGCCGATTTCGCAGACGGAGCCCGTGGGCCGATCCGCACGGACGGAGCCCGATACTTGAGGATTTACGTGTCGATGCTAGACATTACTATTTTATGATATTTCGAGTGCCGATATTGGGCACTCACGATTCTATGAGATTTACAAGATTTGAGGGCCGATGAGGATTACGACGCCTGAGTTTTACTGGGATTTGGGTGTATTGATGGACACCGGTTATTTTCCACGTTGACATTCCGTGTAGATGTTATTTATCCCCATGCTCAGCATTCAGTATTACACATCTCATCCTGTATCTGTAGTACCTGATAGAGTACACATGCTATGCATGACTATTGCATACCCTGCTCGCCCTATATAGATGTTGTTAGATTGCATTTGCTATGCACGACTATTGCATACCCTGCTCACCCTATATAGGTGTTATTAGATTGCATTTGCTATGCACGATTATTGCATACCCTGCTCATCATATTGAGATGTTATTAGATCGCACTTGTTGCATGATTATTACGCATCCAGCTCATCATATAGATGTTATCTGTTGGCATGGGTTAGAGTATCGCAGTACGTGCATACTCGCAATTACCTTTATATGTTATCTACTATTCACGAGTTGGCAACTCACCCCGTTGTGCCACAGTGTTTGCAGGTTGCCCTGCGGAGTAGTCGCGGCAGGCTGTTTTCTTGCATCTTTTGATACAGATACCATTGCAGTTGGCGTGCGAGCCCTTTTCTGATAGGTGGGTTTTAGTGCGATATCTGTTTATTTTCCAGTTGTATACACTGTTGTATCTAGTACTCTCCATCTACTTTTCATGTATTGACTTAGAGACCAGTTGTGAGGACGATATATATTATTTGTACTCTGGTATCGAGCTCGTTGTGAGCCTACTTTGTTTATGCAGTTTTATATTTCTGTTGTCTTCACTTATACTGCTCATTTTTTCGCTACGGCGCCGTATATTATCATTGTGGTGATTGTTTCCGTCGTTGGGCGTGATTGCTCCCGTTTGGGGATGCCTTATTCTTATTGTATATCATTTTACTCATATATTGCTTTGTACCTGATTTTGGGGCTAGTTTTTACAAAGGAAATGCTGCCAAAATTTTTAAGATAATAACTTGAACTTTAAAGAATTTTACTAAATTACTTAAGGTTTTCTAAACGTTTTAACAAATGTTTCTATTAAATGTTTTTAACACTCAATACTTTTAATGGTTTTGATTTCTGGATTTCTGCTTACTTAGTCGCGTTACGCCTGTAGACGTTACGTGGTTAAGTGCCGGTCACGGCTGAACTTTGGGTCGTGACAAAGTTGGTATCAGAGCGTAAGTTTTACCTTCGGAGTGTAGGATGACCCCGGTATGATGGAGTAGGTAGCTGAAGCAGAGTGGCATAGCGTGTGTATGTTCCACGGCATACTCACGACACAGTACTCCGCCTAAGCGACCTTAGGACTTATTGATTGAAATTCCTTCATGATTGTATACATTCTGGTGATTAGATTTCCGTATCCTTATCGAATCCTACTTTCTTTTCAGCCATTATGCCGCCAAAGACTACGAGGGCGCAGAGAGTGGCCGCGAGAGCCGAGATTCGAGTTGACTCGTCCGAGACGAGGACTGATCCGGGCAGTACACCTGTTGTACCAGAGCAGACTGTTCCTCCTACGATAGATCAGATCGCCATGCTAGGGGCCGGTATGCAGGAGATGCGCCAGATGATAGGATCGCTAGTCGAGACACTTCAAGCGCAGCGACCAGAGGTAGTTCCACCCGTTACGGGGACCACGATGGTACCTACAGTACAGGCAGTTGCCCCTGCAGACACGGAGGTTATTACAGTATCGCTATCAGAGTTCATGAGGCTGAAGCATCCGGTCTTCACAAGCACCGATGCAGCCGAGGACCCACAGTCTTTTATTGATAGGATGGCCCGGATATGTCGTTCACTCAGATGTTCAGATGCGAGATGGGTAGAGTTCACGAGATTTCGTCTGGAAGGTCTTGCGCAGAAATGGTGTGAATCGGTCGAGAAGGGCAGAGCAGCAGGTTTTCCTCCTATGACCTGGACCGAGTTTGTGATGGTATTTCTAGCCCGTTTCCTTCCCCAGAGTGTCAGGGATGCCCAAGCGCGCAGATTCGAGTCCTTACGCCAGACGCCAGAGATGATAGTGGCAAAGTATGATGTGTTATTCACCGAGCTATCAATGTATGCCCCATACCTAGTGGCGACTGAGGAGATGCGAGTCAAGAGGTTTGTTCGAGGCTTGCTTACCCCACTGTTCCTTGCAATCAGCGCACAGCATTGCGAGACTTATGCAGCAGCTGTAGACGCAGCTCTATTAGTCGAGAAGCGCCTTGTAGAGACTTCGGTAGTTCCAGGGCCGAAGAGGGTTCGTACTGATACAGCAGCATGGAGACTTCCATTCGGACGCCGTGATAGACGTCATACATGTGGCAGAGACTCGGGGCGAGGCCAGATGTTTAGCTCTTATCCCCAGGAGGGTCAGAAGTCATCGCGTGGATGCTTTGGATGTGGTAGTCCCCATCACCGCGTCAGAGATTGTACTGAGATACGCCGGAGGGAGGCAGCGGTACCACATGTCACACTTCCACCTTCTCCATCCCAGAGGGCGTTACCTATTGTACCTACTGTTGCTCCGCATCAGACTCATGCACAGAGAGGCCATGGTCGCGGAGGGTTTACTCATCGAGGACGAGGTGGCCGAGGCAGAGGACAGCCAGCTGCCGGCAAAGTACAGCCAATTGCTAGTAGGGGACCGCCAGTTGCAGGTAGAGGACAGGCACGGGTTTTCGCGTTGACGCATCAGGACGCGCAGGCGTCCAATACGGTGGTCTCAGGTACCCTATCAGTATGTTCTGTTGACGCACACATGTTGTTTGATCCCAGATCCACGCACTCGTACGTTTCCACACACTTCGTGCCGAGTTTGGGTAGAGAGTCCGGTTTACTTGATCGGCCGCTTGTTGTGACCACTCCTGTGGGAGAGTCGTTTGTTGCTAGGCACGTGTTCCGATCCTGTGTTGTCCGTATTGGCGAGAGAGAGTTGCCTGTCGACTTGATCCTTCTTGAGATGTTGGACTTCGACGTTCTTTTGGGCATGGATTGGTTAGCCACGTGCTATGCGTCTGTGAACTGCCGTGAGAAGACAGTTAGATTTTGTTTTCCCGGCGAGTCGGCTTTTGATGTGCAGGGGGACCGTGGTGCCGCCCCTCACATTTTGATTTCTTCTCTTCGCGCTGGACAGCTGTTGAGGAAGGGATGTCATGGATTTCTAGCCTATGTTTGCGATACTAGAGCTACGGATGTTCCGTTGGACCAGGTTCCGATTGTTTGTGAGTTCCCTGATGTTTTCCTTGACGAGCTTCCTGGGCTACCGCCCGAGCCGGATATTATTTTCTGTATTGATTTGATTCCCGGTACGGGGCCTATTTCTATACCGCCTTATCGGATGGCCCCGACGGAGCTTAGTGAGTTGAAGGGTCAATAGCAAGATTTGTTGGATAAGGGACTTATTCGACGCAGTGTTTCTCCTTGGGGTGCTCCGGTCCTGTTTGTCAAGAAGAAGGACGGCAGTTTGCGTTTGTGTATCGACTATAGCCAGCTGAACAGGGTTACCGTGCGGAACAGATATCCTTTGCCACGCATCGACGACTTGTTTGACCAGCTTCAGGGGGCAGCATATTTTTCGAGGATCGACTTGCGATCAGGATACCATCAGCTGCGGGTTCGACAGGAGGATATTCCGAGGACAGCTTTCCGCACGCACTACGGCCATTATGAGTTTTTGGTGATGTCGTTCGGACTCACCAATGCCCCAACAGCATTCATGGACTTGATGAACCGTATTTTCAGGTCGTATCTTGATTTGTTCATCATCGTATTCATTGACGATATTTTGGTATATTCCCGGAGCAGAGAGGAGCACGAGCAGCATCTACGGATCACACTGCAGACTTTGAGGGAGCACCAACTATTTGCAAAATTCTCCAAGTGCGCATTCTGGCTTGACAGCGTAGACTTCTTGGGTCGCGTGATTACACGAGATGGTATATGTGTGGACCCGAAGAAGATCAAGACCGTTCAGCGTTGGCCCAGACCGACATCAGTTACTGAGATCCGCAGCTTTCTAGGACTGGCCGGCTACTACAGGCGATTTGTGCAGGACTTCTCCCGTATTGCCGCACCTTTGACCGGGTTGACCCGGAAGGGAGTTCCTTTCGATTGGACGGAGGAGTGCGAGCATAGCTTTCAGCAGCTACGGACTTGTTTGACTACGGCGCCGGTGTTATCATTGCCTTCAGGATCAGGCGGATTTGTGGTCTATTGTGATGCTTCTCGAGTGGGGTTAGGGTGCGTATTGATGCAGCATAACAGGGTGATCGCGTATGCTTCACGGCAGTTGAAGAGACATGAACAGAACTACCCCACTCACGATTTGGAGATGGCTACAGTGGTCTTTGCACTCAAGATCTGGCGATATTACCTATACGGCGAGTCGTGCCAGATATTCACTGATCACAAGAGCTTAAAGTATATATTTCAGCAGCGAGACCTGAATCTCAGACAGCGCCGTTGGTTGGAACTAGTAAAGGACTACGATTGCGAGATCTTGTATCACCTAGGCAAGGCTAATGTAGTGGCGGATGCTTTGAGCAAGAGGCCCGAGGGTAGTCTATCCTATTTGAGCGCAGTACAGAGACAGTCGTCGGCGGATTGGTAGATTTTATGCGACAGCCGAGTGCAGTTCGAGTTCACGCCGATCGGGGGACAGCTTGCGCATGTCCGTGCACACCCACGGTTGCTTGACCGTATACATGAGGCACAGTACAGTGATGACCGTTGTTCAGAGATCATGGCACAGATTGGACAGGGCAGATTTTCCAAGTTCGTGATTGATGATCAGGGGATACTGCGATTTGGGACTAGACTGTACGTACCAGATGCTGTGGGACTGCGGCGTGAGATTCTTGAGGAGGCACATCGATCGGTGTATAGTGTTCTTCCGGGTTCCACCAAGATGTACCATGATATGAGGGATGTTTACTGGTGGGATGGAATGAAGAGGGACATCGCAGACTTCGTGTCGAGATGCCTGACTTGTTAGCAAGTCAAGGCCGAGCACCAGAGACCAGCGGGACAGCTACAGCCGTTACCCATTCCGGAGTGGAAATGGGAGCAGATTTCGATGGACTTCATTGTGGGTCTACCCAGGACTAGGCGAGGGTATGACTCCATCTGGGTGATCGTGGATCATTTGACGAAAGCGGCTCACTTCCTGCCGGTGAAGATGACTTTCGGATTTGCTCAGTATGCCCAGATATACATCGACGAGATTGTACGATTGCATGGAGTCCCGACGTGTATCGTGTCCGACCGAGGCACCCAGTTTGCCAGCCAACTATGGCAGAGACTTCAGGAGTCCTTGGGCACCCGCTTGAGTTTCAGCACAGCATTTCATCCGCAGACCGACGGCCAGTCAGAGCGGACTATCCAGACTCTCGAGGATATGCTCCGAGCGTGCGTTTTGGACTTTGGTGGTAGCTGGGATCATCATTTACCCTTGGTGGAGTTCTCCTACAACAATAGTTTCTAGAATACTATTCAGATGGCACCTTTCGAGGCTTTGTATGGGAGGAGATGCAGATCACCTATCTATTGGATAGAGCTCAGAGAGAGCAGTATTTTGGAGCCACAAATCGTACAGGAGACGACCGAGAAGATACAGCTGATTCGAGACAGGATGAGGACAGCTCAGAGCAGTCAGAGATCGTATGCTGACAGACGCCGCCGCAGATTAGAGTTCGCAGTTGGCGATTATGTTTTTCTGAGGGTCTCTCCGATGAAGGGAGTGATGAGGTTTGGACGGAAGGGGAAGCTTAGCCCCAGATTCATAGGTCCCTTCGAGATCCTCGAGCGTGTGGGCGCAGTAGCATATCGTTTGGCTCTTCCACCCGACTTCCCATATGTTCACCCTGTATTCCACGTGTCGATACTTCGCAGATACCTACATGACCATTCTCATATGATTCAGCATCAGACCGTTCAGCTCGAGCGCGACCTTTCGTTCACCGAGCAGCCAGTCGTGATAATGGACCGGCAGGTGAAGAAACTTCGATCGAAGGTCTTGCCATCTGTGAAGGTGCTTTGGCGCAGCCCAAATGGTGAAGAGATCACTTGGAAGGCCGAGGGCGAGATGCGGAAGAAAGTCCCTCATCTCTTTGAAGGTATGCGTAGCTTTATATTTTTAAATTCGGGGACGAATTTCTTTAAAGGGGGAGATTGTAACACCTTAGGATGTGATTAGTGGCTAATTATACTTTAATAAAAGGTTTTTAATAAAAAGTTTACCAAATTGATTTTCAAATATTTTATCAGATTTAATGAATATTTTATTGGAATATTTTTTTAGCTTGCACACACATGTGCATGTAAACTAAGGTTAAAATGGGGTTAGACCATGATTAGCAACCATGGTGGGTTAAGCCATTTTCCTTAAGTGTTTTGGGTTTTAATTAAGTGTGTTTTTTTTTTAAATGAGAAAGGATTTAAAATTTGGTTGACTTGGTGAGAGAGAGAGAGAGAGAGAGAATGGCATCATGGCATGAGCCATGCCTTCATTAAATGAAGAGAGAGGCGGGGTTGACTAACCTTAGCTCTCATTTCCTTTGCTTTTTCCACTCATTTTTTCTCACAACTCTCACTCTCTCACACACACAACACAACACCAGCAGCAGCACCAGAAGAAGAAGCAGCAGCATCAGCAGTCTCAGCTGCAGCAGCAAGCAGCTACAATAGCAACAGCATGAAGCAGCAGCAGCAACAGAAGCAGTAGCAGCAACAGCTCCAGCAGCAACAGCAGCACCAAATCTTCTTCTTCTACTCCTTCTCCTGCTTCCTAGGGTCTTTTGGGGTATATTTCTTAAACCCAACTTCCTAGCTTGCTTAACTAGTGTAGAATTAGCATCGGTTAGTGATAAAAGTGAGTTTTGTGCTTAATCTGGTGAATTGTGTGGACTTTTGGTTAGGAGATGATTTTGGTGGTTAGATTAACTCAGTTAAGTGTTATTAGGGCCACTTAAACTCAGCTTAACCCCAGATTTCACCAAAATACCCTAGGTTTCCATTTTGTGCTAAATATAAAGTTTTTAAGTGAATTTTTAGTTTTCTGTGATCTGCTAGAGACCCGGTGGTTTCAGATAAAATCTGAGTTAACTGTAGCCTACTTGATAGACCTTGACCTCACACACCAAGCACGATCCCCTGATTCCACACTTTGGCCGCCGTTTTATTCGTTCTGGCCGCAATTTGCGGCCAGATAGGGGTTCTGGGTGCTGGGGTTTTGGCTAGAGGAGTCTGCTATATTTTTAGGGTCTGTGATATGTGCAATTTTGTAAGTTTTCACCTGTGCCAAAATCCGGAACCATATATCGTTTTTCCTTTACGTTTTGTTTGCGCGACACGTGTGATACGTGAGTGGGTTCAGTGTTCCAGCATATCGCGACGTGTCGGGGTAGTTTTAGACGCGTATACACACGTTTCAGCGTATCGGACACACGCGCGTTTAGTTCGCGACGCGAGTTTCTCGCTTGATTTCGATATCGCGTTTTCGTAGGATTTTGCTTATATGGATTCCTTATGTAAATTCCAGGTTCGCAGGCGGGTACGTCGGACGCCGCAAAGAAAGGGAAGTAAGTGGTCGGCTACGCTTAGCACTCGACCAGGTGAGTAGATTTAACATCTACGGGGAAATCGTCCGTATGGCGTTAAGCGTCAGGGCGTGATAGGATATTTAGTCGTAGATGTTATGTACTATTGTAGCATACCCTCTTTGTTGCATGTAGAAATGGTAATTATAGAACACTGCACTGTCACTAACGGTTAAACTGCACGAGCACTATTTATATGTTACACTCACACCGTTAGTGATTGCCATGACACTCACACTATAAGATTGCTACGAATTTTATATCGTCTTGATTACCGCATCATTGAAGATTGTCATGACTTGTCGAATATTGGCATACACATATATTGATATCTTCATACCTGCGCACATGCACACTGTATATTCATACCAGTGCACACTTATATTGATATCTTCATACCTGCGCACATGCACACTGTATATTCAGCCAGTCTTTATAATTGGTCCCATTCAGTTTGTTTTTATCTAGTAAAATCTTGAGTCCAGTCATTGGTATCTGCCATTAAGAGAGAGAAAAGAATACACTCAGCGAAAGCTCTTGCAATGATCAGATTGGTTATTATCTTGTCTAATCGATGTCTCCCACTGCTTTAATCAAGTTTTTCTTTCAAACCTTAAAAAGAAAACTAGCCAGGATTAATTACAGTCTACAACTTCGCTAACCGTTCAGCCAGGCCAGTGTCCGTACTTGAGGGAGGTTCCCCGTGCTTACGCACGGACCTAATTAAAGTAAACCTCGTTTTCCCAGAGGCGTAGCCCCGTTAACACCTTTCTAGACACCTAATGAGTTAACTAATTGTAAACTGCAAAACTCTCCTGGGAGCAACTATTGCCCACAGTGGGATCGGGATCCAACCATTATATGGAAGGTATGCAATCTCATTGCAAATCTCAACACTTGAAATTCCCGATATGATTTTTACCCCTAGTACCTATGACCTTAACTATGGTCAACAAATCATAAGTACCAGTCAAGTTCTACCCGTCATTTCTTGATCAATTAGACCCACCCATATGACCCTTAACTATGGTCAACAAAGTCGTATGAATGTCCTAATTAATCTGCATCATATGCAGTGTAGGAAGACATCACTTAGCTACCGTACACTACGCCTTAACTAAAGTCAACAAACGTAGCACGAATACTAAGTACTCTACTTCCTAAAATGATGGAGGGCTGCGGATGATTTTTAAGAAAATCTTTAACGCTTTGAACTTGATATCGTCGTAGAATCAAATGGTTTTCAAAAGGAGTGGCTTGTGCTCCGCAGTTTTGAAAAGTATCTTTTTCATAAAGAGCCGAGTGGTTTTCAAATCTGATTCTACAACATCTTTTTAGGTTTATTTTCTTTACATTAATCATATTAATTTAATCCCATCATTTAAGTCCTAAAGCCAATCACAGAAAAGAAACGAAAATAACACGTACGCTTATGCCATCCGCATTCGCCGCAATGTTCCGTTATGCACCGTTAGGTTACTTAACTAACGACATACCGGGACGGGACTAGTGCGGGTGTAAAACATAAGCAAGGTCTACTATATATCTCATATATAATATATCATTCGTCTCAAATATCACAGAACACAGGCAGCAGAAACATATATATAATGTGGGATATACTAGGACGTCCGTATTTAGTATTTAGCCAACAATAGAAAATACGGATTCCACAGTCGCGATGAATAGCCAAATCCCACACCCCTAGACCCCTTTGAGAGCGGCAAGCGACCCTACCAATCCTGGAGTTTAGAAGACCCGGTCTCGACTCCTCGAGATGGCCTCCCACTGAACCCCGAACCCGGTTACTTGTGCTCCCCTCCTTGGGTCTATCCTAATGCGGAAAAGTAAATAATATAAAACACTGGTGACATCAACCTCAACCCGGAAGTGCCCCAAATAAAAGAATATTACATTACATTTGAATTTTACATGAATGAAAAATAAAACTCTCATCTCACATAAAACCCCCGGCTATTCAATCGCGACAATCCTGCACATCATATCTCAGCAACACATAATATCATATATCATCAACGTAAGTAAGTATGTGTATCCCGATTGTCGTTGATGTATAGCAACGAAACCGGCGATATCTAACATACTACACTTACGGTCACAAAAAAGAAAGTGTAAAACTACAATATTTGGAATCCACATTCTCTTTAGACATCGTAAATCCGAGATCACATACCTCGCATTTCATGCCTAACTATATGAATTCCACATATTGTATCACATTCCAGATAAATAGACAGTATTAAACATTTCGATCGAATAATCAAATACCCAAAATTTCCTAAAGCTCAACACTTGAGCGGAGTTCAAAAAACCCGGAATGTGTTACAGTAGTAGCGGTCCAGCCGTAGAAGGGTCAAGCCAACGCCTCACATGTGGCATGCCGTACTGCCTCAAACCCTAAGGTTCAAAAGGCAGTTCAAGACGGTCACATAATCGAGTTAAGGTTTGTTGTCTTCTAGAGGGTCCACCACAAAACTTGCACGCATTTCCGAAAGATTTAAACTCGAGAAAAGATTCAACACTTGAAAAATTTTCGTGCCGGGAAAAAGTGAGTTAATGATATCCATTCGAACTTTTTAATACTTTCTAAATTATCCGGAAAAAGCATGAAATAAAAATTCCGATCGAATCATTGAATCCAAAACAATATCCAGAACAAATAACACTTAAACCAGATTAAAAATACCCAAAAATATCAACAAGCAGTTATAAGTATTACTGTACAAAAACCATGCATTGATTCATGTGTACGGCCGCGGAACCGCGGCCCAAGCAAGCTTTGGCCGCGTTTCCGCGGTGGGAAGTACTGTTCACTGCACCGTTTTTTACAGTGGTTCTTAGATTTACCTGCTGAATTTTTTACATATTTTTAATTCTGAAAAATAACAGTTTTGAAAAAATGTCCAGAGAGTGCTAAAAATCCGTATTTTTTGGTTCGATCGGAGTTTTAACTTCGTTAAAGTGTCGCCTAAAGTTCTAGGTCGGCTCTGATACCAATGTTAGGTTTACCTAGCACCTAATGAAGGGTATGGAAACATCACATGTCTCAAAATTAAATTTTTAAGGTGCTAAGTGAACATACAAAGAATCATCACTAGAAAATTAGGGTTTCATAACTAGAACAACATCACAAGAAACAAAGGCTAGGGTTTTGAGAGTACAACCTTTGTAGCTCCCTACGCTAGACTCCTTGGCCACTTGAGGGTTGGAAAAAGGTTTGCTTGAGGTCTTCTAATGTCCACGACGATCCACCCGAAGCTCCTTTGCCCAAAGCTCCTAACTTTACTCGATGTGTGAAAGAAGTAAAGCAAACACCCTACACAAACCGGCTAGATGTGTGTAGTATGATGATGTGGTTGTTTTTCTATAATCAAAACTCTTTCTTTTAATCAACCTCACTTAAGAAAAATGATCAAGAGAGGAAGAAGAAGATGGTGGCCTTTTTTCTCACAAAAAGAAAAGAGATGAGAATGAATAATTGAAATGAGAAAGAGTAATATATTTTAAATTCCTTCTCACTTCAACCATGATTAGAATTATCTAGATGTTTTCCAAAATGAGTTAAAAGGCAAAGGATAATTAACTCAAGGTTAATAAGTGGTTGAAGCATGGTCAAAGATGATAAACTCTAACCTCTTGTGAATTATCCTTTTCTTTTTACAAAATGAAAAATAAATAGATAATTCTATCATGTAAGTCTTGCATTGCCACCAAACTTGTATCAACAACCATGATACAATGTATGCATGTATGTATCCATACACATCATCATGTGCATACATGTATGCATACAAAATAGAAAAAAAGTTTGATTAAAGAATTAATCTAAAAGTCATTTGTAAAATCAACACTTGATTTTGCAAACCGGTCATATCATATACGACCCGACCAATAGAAAATGCCCGATTAATATACGGTATCACATATCCGTATTTAATCGGGTCCCCGCGCATATCTCATATGCACACCACATCTTTTCGCCTGAGCCAGGAAACTTCATTGTGGGACTCTAAGACTCGTCAATATGTCGGCAGTAGGTAATGATCATATCAAATACCTACAAGCCGCAAGCGGTCAGCTAAACGTAACGGCCACCCGGGTATTGAGCGATCAAAATAAAACAAGCGAACCTGTTACAACTCCCATTGAGCCAACCGGCAACACTACCGTACAGTCTGGTCTCTTCGTCAGATATGCTGCATATCGAGTCTAGGGATGGTAACGTCGACCCCAATAACTCAATAAGTCGTGCCGATGGATGGTCTATAACAGATCGAGAAACTACTGATAACACTTATCAATAAATCTTAGCAGCCCTGGCCAGGGACTTACTGATATTACCAGTCGAGCACAGCACAGCATCAACTCCCAATACCGGGAGAGACGAAACCCCTCCTATCGCTCATCACCTTCGTGTGTCTCGGGACTGTACCCAACGGCCACCTGTTTGCACGACTCAGTAGAGCCGTGGTAGGGTGGTAATCAAAGTACAGTGGGAGAACACACAAGACTCTATAACGATCTCGGGTCTACAGACTAACCCGCACCAGTGTCACCTGAGAACTGCTATCCGACGATAGATATAATTCCATATAGGAGTTCTCGGCGAGTCCGTCCAGTGTACCCAGTCACCACTGAGCACCCGTATACGATCTCGATGTCAAACATCGATGAATGTGGGAACATCCATCGCCCATCATATGGGTCTAGTATCATATACGCTAGTCTACACCGGTATATCGATGCCCCGTCTCGATACACCTACGACTAGGGACATTCCAGGATATGCTTATAAACTCATGATGTCCCACTAGTATGATCTCTATCATAATCACAGTAGTCAAGTCTATATCCTCAAGGCTTTATCAACATGTATGAATGAATAAAAGCATGATCAAATCAACATGTCAGATAAAGAAGAACCGGATAGCATACTATCATGTCGAGTAAGAATGTACACAGAATATATATATATATATATATATATATATATATATATACATCCACTATCACATAATGGCCTCTAGGGCATACATATATCCAACAGGGACCGCATGAGATATTTTCAAAACTGGATTCTTTTAAACGAGCGGTTTTCCCTTTTTACTCTTAGTGTCATACGACACATTGCATGGATTTACGCATTGAGTTTGGATTTATGGGATTTCTGGATTTGAGAACCGTGGTATTATTTTAAGAAAATACGCACTGTTTTAAAAATCCGGTTTCTCTTGATATGATATTTCAGTGCGTCCACCATGAGTTTTCTCGGTTCCAGAGAGCTTGTTTGAGTATACCCGATTCGAGGAGCGGTAGGCACCGATTGCGGGTACATGGTGGACCCGGTACGGTACCCCGGGACAAGAAGACTCGTATTATTAGACGGTGAGCCCGGCGGAGGGACTACTACCTACCGGTGATTGGTAGGACCTGGCGGTTATCCGGAGGATACCAACCAGAGTCGATAAATGGATAGTGGACGATGCGTACTGCCGGGGCCGAGGGCCGATTCCGCAGACGGTGCCCGTGGGCCGATCCGGACGTACGGAGCCCGATACTTGAGGATTTGCGTGTCGATGCTGGACACGACTATTTTATGATATTTCGAGTGCCGATGTTAGGCACTCACGATTCTATGAAATTTACAGGATTTGAGGGCCGATGAGGATGACGGCGCCTGAGTTTTACTGGGATTTGGGTGTATTGATGAACACCGGTTATTTTCCACGTTGACATTCCGTGTAGATGTTATTTATCCCCATGCTCAGCATTCAGTATTACACATCTCATCCTGTATCTGTAGTACCTGATAGAGTACACATGCTATGCACGACTATTGCATACCCTGCTCACCCTATATAGATGTTGTTAGATTGCATTTGCTATGCACGACTATTGCATACCCTGCTCACCCTATATAAGTGTTATTAGATTGCATTTACTATGCACCATTATTGCATACCTTGCTTATCATATTGAGATGTTATTAGATCGCACTTGTTGCATGATTATTACGCATCCAGCTCATCATATAGATGTTATCTGTTGGCATAGGTTAGAGTATCGCAGTACGTGCATACTCGCGATTACCTTTATATGTTATCTACTATTCACGAGTTGGCAACTCACCCCCGTTGTGCCACAGTGTTTGCAGGTTGCCCCTCGGAGTAGTCGCGGCAGGCTGTTTTCTTGCATCTTTTGATACAGATACCATTGCAGTTGGCATGCAAGCCCTTTTCTGATAGGTGGGTTTTAGTGTGGTATCTGTTTATTTTCCAGTTGTATGCACTATTGTATCTAGTACTCTCCATATACTTTTCATGTATTGACTTAGAGACCGGTTGTGAGGATGATGTATATTATTTGTACTCCGGTGTCGAGCTCGTTGTGAGCCGACTTTATTTATGCAGTTTTATATTTCATGTTGTCTTCACTTATACTGCTCATTTCTTCGCTACGGCGTCGTATATTATCATTGTGGTGATTTTTTCCGCCGTTGGGCGTGATTGCTCCCATTTGGGGATGCCTTATTCTTATTATATATCATTTTACTCATATATTGCTTTGTACCCGATTTCGGGGCTAGTTTTTACAAAGGAAATGCTGCCAAAATTTTTAAGATAATAACTTGAACTTTAAAGAATTTTACTAAATTACTTAAGGTTTTCTAAACGTTTTAACAAATGTTTCTATTAAATGTTTTTAACACTCAATACTTTTAATGGTTTTGATTTCTGGGTTTCGGCTTACTTAGTCGCGTTACGCCTGTAGACGTTATGTGGTTAAGTGCCGGTCACGGGCCGAACTTTGGGTCGTGACAACATGGCTTCTTAGACCCGCTTTGCCGCCGTCGACCGTTTTTCTCGTTCTTTGGTTTATTTTTACCTCTGCGTCGGGTCTTTTGTATGACGGGCTGGCGACGAAGAGCATCGTCATTCTCCGCAGATTGCTGAAGGTGGCGCTGTATCCTGGCTTTCTCGTAAATAGCCATTTCGCGATTATGGTCGTCTCGAACCTTTCGACCCGCTTCCCTTATAAGCTTGTCCATCTGTTCTTCGAACGACGAACTTTGCATTTTCACGGTGGGGCCTCGTTTTGGTTCAGGGTAAGTATCTTCCCACAGAGCATCTCCTTCTTCATAGAATTCATGTATGACGTAGCATCTGTGGAATCACTCTCGTTTCTTTGGTTGAACATATCCAAGCCCGATCGTTTCCATTCTCCCGTTGGGCAGTTTCCGCTGAGATCCGGGAACGTCCCAGATCCTGTTGTAGAACTGAGCTTGTCGAGCAGTCTGTTTGAAGGGTACACATTGACACTTCAACAGCCTTTTTAATCCTTCTGTGTAGTATCTGGGCAGACGGATTGGCTGGAGCCTGTCAAGTGTCGAATCGGTACCATGCCAAACTTCTTTCTCCACTTTGGTTTCCTTGGATTGATAAAAGAGGATCACTTTTTCATCTTTTCACCTGGGAGGGGCGTAGAATGTCTGCAGTTCTTGCACACTATAGGTACCAAGCGCGTCGAGCTCTTTATAATGCTCTTGCGGGACCATGGTGATTTGTAAACTCCGATCATTGCCAGCGAAGGCTTGTATTGATGGCCGAACAGAAAATACGGCATTGACTTCATCTTCTGAGTCGCTGCCGAAGACCAGAATAGGGGTGGACGGTCCCAACTTGTTGCATTGGGGTGGCCCTGAATAAACTATTTCTTCTTCCTCCTCAATGTCACTCCCGAAGACTGGAATAGCGGTGATAGCTTTGTTCCTCGATTTATAGCATCTTTCCGTGTCTTCGAAATCTGGTAAAAAGTATTTTGCATCTTCGTACTTTCGGACTTCATTCACGGAGAATGGGTTTAGTTCTCCTGTCACAGTATACTCGAGACCATCCTTGAAGTACTTCATACACTGATGTTGTGTAGAAGGGATGATGTTATACTCGTGTAACCAAGGCCTTCCGAGCAAAGCGTTGTAGCAAGTCTTGGCGTCAATGACATGAAACTTGAATCCGTGACGAGCAGCCCAAAGCGTAATGTCAATATTACATACCCGAGCATCTATGATGACTGGGAGTCAAACCCAGAGATGGTAATTTTATCACGAGCGAGGTGTTGAACGCTCATGCAGATTTCCTTCAACACTCTTACATTGAGAAGATTGACGGAGGACCCATTGTCAACCAGGATCTTGCCTATCTTAATATCATGATAGTATCCGGAGACATAAAGGGGACGGTTATGCTCGCACGTTCCGAGGAGGAGATCTTCATCGCCAAAGGTGATATCGGCCTTGTGCACTTCTTCCAGTTCGTCCTTCATCTTTTCTTCGACGATGAAAGCTTGGAACTTCTCGGGCTCTTGTAGTGCCTTGATCAAAGAATCTCTCACCTCTTTAGATAGTAGAAAGGCGTCGAGAATGCTTAGCTGTGAGGTTATCTTTCTCAGGTGTGCCAGAACGTTGTAATCCACCTTGTGTTTCTTGGGCGGGTCCTTGGATGCCAGCTCTTCGACAACTTGATCATCGAGGGCGATATCCTCAGAGATCTTTTCTTTCCCTTTATCCTTTTTATTTGATCCCTTGTTTACGGGTTCGAGATTCTTTTCAGGTAATGTGCGATTGCACAGCTGAATGTTCTCGCAGCTCTTCGGTTCTTCCTCTTTTCCCGAGGTGGATTCTTTGAAGAGAGGGCCAAGAGCTATTTCTTCGTCAGAGTCGCTCGCGAAGGTGAGAACTTGCGATCCCCTGCGATCAACTATGTGACAATTGCCGGCAGCTCTTCCACGTTCGTCTGTCGCATTCTTCCGCTGTTGACGAGCTTCACGCTTCATCCTCTTGAAGTGATGCCTGTGAGCGACATACCCTTGCCACCAATTTTTAAAGGCGTTGCATTCTTCAGTAGAGTGCGCAATCCTTCAATGATATAAACATTAATTAGGATGCACATCCTCTTCATTAAGGTGTATTTCATCAGAAGTGTTTCCTTCGGAGGTTGGCAGCTTCATTCCCATCGATATGGCTTTAGCGAACCTTTTCTTCGTTTTAAACCTGCTCTTGTCTGTCGCGGGCATGCCTCGATCTGGTTGGGGCGCTTCAACCCTTTCATCCAGTCGCCGACGTTTAGCTTTTCCAAATATGGCCATTTCGCACTCTCGATCATCCTTGCTTTTCAGAAGAGCTTCATTCAGGAATGCATCGATCATCTCGTCTGATGGTCCTAGGAGCTCTGATTCGAGATCTGCCCCCAGTTTCTCTGCATCAGGAGCTTCTTCACCGTTTATCGACGAGTGAGAGATCACATCGCAGCTTGCCACATAATCATCAGGTTCATCCGACGAGTCTTCTCCATTGTCATCATTTCCGTCCTCAAGGACGTGGCTGAGAAACTCATGAAGTGTGACTGGGGTCCGCGCCTTCTGGTTATATTCCTCCAGCGCGTCAATATACTTTTGCAGGTCCGTGCACTTGTCATCAGGTTTCACGGGTTTTTTGGTTTTCTTCTTTTTCTTCGAAGACTTTGACGGCTGGGTATGAGCGTTTTGATTATCGCTACCAATTTTTGGCGTCAAGCGTGGCTTCAGCATTCCCTCGATGACTTCGGGTTTTAGCGGACTTTTCCATTTGATCGCCGGGCATGTTTGGATATCCTTCAGCATTCTTTTCGTTTTGGCTGAAAGAGCGAACTCCCGTGGAGCTTCTTCGACAAAAGAGCACGATGCCCCCGGTGTGTCCGCCTTTTTGAGAGCGTGCGGCTGGGCCGGGTTTACTTTCCAATTCTCGGACAGTGCGAATTTGCCCTGTTGGTATTGGTTCTCAATCCACCCTTTGAAGATGAAGCAATCTTTAATTGGATGGCCTATCGCTTGGTGATAGGGGCAATAATTGGGATTATTAGCCTTACCGGGTTGCAATGGGCGTTTTGGATCCGATAAGTTGATGAGCCTGTTGCGTATCGCCAGCTCGAACAATCTCCTCGTTTTGTCCCGGGGAAACGAATAAGGACGCTTCATTTTCTCACTAAAGAATCACCGTCTCTCGTCTAGGCGATCTGTTAGTTTTGGGCCATTGGGCTGCTGTTGAGCATTGGCGACAAAGGTCGCTTTCCCTTTCCATTTTTCATTCCGCTGCTCCGGCTTCGAAGAGGAAGGCCTGTAGCCCATCTAGTCCATTTGGGCCAACTTGTCAATCAAGGCCTGAAAAGCAGTTGGCTTGAAGAACATCATGAATTGTGAAATGGTCGCTTGAGGGTCAAGGGTCCCTACGAACATTCCTACCGCAGGTGCTTTTTCGATGCGCTGCTCGCACTTCAACCACAGATTCCTCCATCGTATTGCGTATTGCACCCACGTTTCTCCTGGGTTTACCCTGGCGTTAATCAATGCGGTGATTGGGATGCGTTCGCTAGCGCTTGCGAACCGTTGGGTGAATAGCAGCTCTATCTCTGCAAAAAGTTTTGACGGAGTCATTGGGAAGCTCTGAATACCACTCAAATGCTGTCTCCGACAAGCCGCCAACGAATTGGCGAAGCAGTAGCTTATCGTCACCTCCGGTGTTGCCGCACAAGGCTCTGAATTGAGCGACGTGTTGATGCGGATTTCCCGTCCACTTATATACGTGGAATTTGGGGATCGTGTATCCCGGCGGGTACTTTATTTGGTTGTACCAATCCGGATAGGGTTGTCCAGTTTTAACAATTTTCCCAGTCGCTTCATTCGCTTGATGAACTCGTATCTGCTGAACGATGTAATCATCCAGGGTGGCTTTTGAGATGGTTTCCTCCTTGGCTGCTGACAGAGCCGACAGAGGATTTGATGTCTCTCCTCTATCATCTTCAATTATTATTGGAGGGTCTTCGGCTGGAGGGTTCGGTTGGATCATCATGCCCACCATATCTTGGAACAGAAGGTCCATTTGTTTTATATTGGCCGCTTGTTCCGCAGCCTCTTTGTCCTTCTTCTCAAGCATTCTCCGAAGGAATTCGGCATCAATTTCCTGCTCATGGCGCTACTCCGAGGATGTCTCTGGGCTTTCTTTCGGTCCCGTGAGTGCGGCCATAGCTGTTAACATCTCTTGGAGCTTTTGTTGTTGTTGCTCCTAAGCCTTAGTCACTGATCGCGTGAGCGGTCGATGACCTGTGGAGATACGGCTATCCTCTTTTCCGGATGCCATATAGACGATATGCACCACCATGTCCCCAGACTTGGGGCATTTAGATTCAGTGTCTTTGAGATTTGCCAAAGACGCAGGGATCTTCTCCGGCCTCCTTCTTTTGTAAGCGGTCGAAGTTGAGGGAGCCGTTGTAGCGGATACCCAAACAGATGACATCTTTTGTGGCTTGACAGGATTGTCCTTTTCTCGCCGAACCTTCATCTTTTTCTGTCGGCAAGGATAGTCTTGATCTACCATGGAGTCCTGGACCAGTCGCCAAACTTTATAAATTTTAGAGGATAGCCGCTGAGGGGGCTGCTCCAGCTTCTCCTTTGGGGCATTCTCCATAGGTGGAGGAGATCTTTTCAGCACAGCAGTTAGCGAGTTCTTGTGCACCCTGTTAAGTAATTCAAAGCTGTTCCCGGTTGGAACAGCAGGATCAACTTCCACCATTGGAGCTGGCAGAGTCAGTCCAGAAGGGGAATTGCCCCCAGCATTCCTTACTCGGCACCAGTGGCGACGTCAAGCATGTCGTGCAGCCGGGATCACCTCCGCTGTTGGATCAGCTTTTCCATGCCCCCTATTCTGATGAGAGTTTGTTGTTGGTGCCAACCTGTCAAAGACAGATGCTTGCTGAGAGGGAATGGACAATCTTGAAAAGGCCAATTTTTGTGCAGGGGAAACGGCCTTGGTTACTTCACCCGGAGTGGGAGCTGCAACGGCCAGTCTTGTGAAGACCGACCCTTCAGCTGGAGAAGCCGCCTTGGTGACTTCAGAAGTAGGAATGGCTATCCGCTTCGGGATAACGCCTTCTGGTAAGGCGGGCTTCTTCACGGGCCCGTTGGAGCTTTGGCCCAGTCTGCTGAAAACTGTGGCGCTTGATTTGGGCGATCTGTTAAGAGGGACCGCAGTAGTGGTAATCCGATCAAAGACCGACTTCTTCTAAGCTTCTTGCAATGGTACAGAGGTATTGAAGCTCATCGGTGGGAGCATGGTCCCAAAGAATAGCCCAGTGGTGGCCTGAGTTACCTGTTCCACAGATATTGTGAAAAGGGAGGCCGCTTGGGGCCCGTAGGTCACTCCTCCAGATGAGGCGGAATGGGAGTAGCAGTTGCAGCTGGTAGTTAGAGGCCATTGCTGTTCTTTCTTCTGCACGGGAGCAAAACTAAATCTTAGTACCTCGAACCCAAGGGCAGCCATATTAAACCGCGATTCGTTCGCGAACACGACACACAAAGTGTAGAGTGGATAGAGGAAAAGGTCCCACTGGGTATGTTGTTCATATCAGAATTTTACACTATTATATTCCCCATTCTTAATCATATTGCAAATAAATAGGTGCTTTTGATCCATATCTGCTAAATAGTTGCAGGTTACAGGTTCTCAGAACAATACAGTGAAATTCATGAAAAGACGTACGAAAGTGAGACTACGACCAACAAAAGATAAATCCGTATGATACCACCTAACAGTTCAAGGAACAAATGAAGATCAGTAAAAAATTCCATGCACAAGACAGTTCAAGGGCAGCACAAGATACAAGACTTCAAAGCGAAGCTAACGGTAAAAGTCCACAACATTCTGCACTGTGGAAATCTGGAAGAAAATAAAAGATATTCTGAGAAACCAAGTGAAGAAACCAGAAGTAAAATGCAACATGAAGCATCCCTAAAGAAATGAGCCCAATAGCCCATCAAACGGCCGCGGAACCGTGGCCAAACAAAGCTTCTGGCCGCGGATCCGCGGCCATATAGGATATGTGTTGGTGCGTAGTTGCGTGTCGGTGGGAGTCGGTGCGTTGACCTGGCTTTCTGAGGGTGGTTTTGTAATTCTAGATATAGATCAGATGTAAACCCTAGGGTTTCTATTATCTATAAATAGGAAGCCTACAGCTCTTTTTAGAGTGTGCCCCTTTTTGGGTGCCTCTTTTGAGATGACTCTTTTAATTTCTAAATCTTAGATTTTCAATCCTTGTAATTGTCAAAGAGTGCATCAATAAAGAAATAAGTTTTTTTTTATCTTGCCTTAGTTATTTTAATTTCTTTTCTGCCCTAGTTATCTAGCAATTTTATTTCTCTGCCCTAGTTATTTATCTGTAATTTTTTATCTGCCGTAGATAATTTAAAGAAAAATATAAAAATGAATTCGTTTATCAATTCCATAATGAGTGAGTAGTTCCTCACTTGTTAGGGTTAGGTTTGGGGAAGGTTTGAGAGGTAAAAATCTCTCATCCCTTTCTTGCCCGTTATACATTTTAAATAGGACTCTATGCATACATACACACACCGCTCACTATGGCACCCTATCCCATGAGGTAGCGGTGATACCGTAGTTAAAGACCGGTTGTGTATGTTTTCCATGGAGGTTAGGGTAAGAGTTAAGAAAGGACGGACAAGGACCTAGAGGAAGAAACCTAGTTTCTTCCCGATCGTGCTAATCCCCTTTGTTAATTATTACCTTAACACCTATATAGTTCTTAATTAGGGCCTAGAAAGCGGTGAGGAATATTGACTTTCCAAACATAACCTAAACCTAACCCTAGCAAGGTTTTAATCAATTTTAATCTCATTCTTAGATCTTAAATCAAAACCCAAAATAATTGGATTAACTCGTTAGAACATAAAGAATAGGAATCCATCTCCCTGTGGACCGACCCGTACTCAACCGGCTAGCTACCAACCGACACCGTTATTGATTGCGGTTAACAATTCTTTGATTTCACAAAAAGCATAAGCAAAATTTCTAACAATCGTATGCCAGAATCTGTTCCCCGCCGGATGGCGCGACCTGGACGTTGGGACGTCCGGGCCTGAATTCTGGGGGCAGATGCTATTTGGTGCTATCCGTCCACCTCTCCGAAGATGCCAAGTTGATTTATGGCACCATATATTGAAGGTTCAAACGGATGCGGCCGATGTAGCAGACTTCGTCAGATTCCCCCTCGTTGGGGGGTTTTTGATTGTAGGGATGCTCTTCCCTATAGGCGCAAGCCCCTGCAGTTAATTACGCTACCGTATCGCGGTAACCACTTTCTCGTTCTCCAGATGGTCACTTCGTGTCGTGTGTGTTTGTTTTGTTTTTGGTTGCCCGTGGATTGTATACGGAGACTAATTTATGTTGTCGCCCGTAGGGCGTGGATTAGTCCAAATCCGTATCTTCTTAGATTTGGATTTGGGGTTAGGTTTAAGGATACGTTAGTCTCATTTGAGACTAAGATCAACTTAAACGTATGTTAAGGATACGTTAGTCTAATTTCAGACTAAGATCAACTTAATGGGATCATTTAGATCCGACAAGAGAGCATTTGGGCTCTATTGTTTAGTTTAGGGACATTGTGGTCGATTAGTTTAAGGACATTACGATCCAAGGTTAAGGACATCATAGTCCATGGGCTTAAGGACCCCACAGTCCGAGGTTAAGGACATCATAGTCCGTGGGTTTAAGGACCCCACGGTCCGTAGTTTAAAGACAGCATAGTCTATAAAGTTTAAGGATATCATAGTCCATGGGTTTAAGGACCCCACAGTCTATGTAAAACCTGGTTGTCGGGACCCGTCACCTCTCTGAAGATGTTGAAGGATTACAACGATAAATATCAGAGGAGTAAAGAGATGTACTCTTGAACCAATTTTGGTTGGGAGATCTGTGGTCCAATTGAGGCTAAGATCTGAGATTTATGAGCATATGGGCTCAATTAATCTGAATGAGGGGTTTATGGCCAACTTGGGCTCGGCCCACTCAGTTAAAATGTTAAACATTTGACAAAGCTGAGCATTGATTTGAGTTCTGACAATGTTTTTGTCTTTTATTGAATGCTAAGCATTCCTCATGGCTCTGGGCTTTATAGAACAATTTATGTTCTCCTAGCGCACACGTGAGGAGCACGTGGTGCGCTTGGCGCTTTGCGCCAGTCAAAGAGCGCAGAGCGTTTCTACTGGGTAGTGCACACGTGAGGAGCACGTGGCGCACTTGGCGCTGAGCGCCAGACCATGAGCGCAAAGCGCTAGTTTATGAGCGCAAACCGCTATTTGTTCAATGGTGCACACGTGAGGAGCACGTGATGCGCTCGGAGCTAAGCGCCATTCCATGAGCGCAAAGCGCTATTTTATGAGCGCAAAGCGCTATCTGTTCAGTGGCGCACACATGAGGAGCACGTGGTGCGCTTGGCGCTTTGCGCCAGTCAAAGAGCGCAGAAGCGCATCTGATCAATTTTATGATCTGAGAAATAAATTCTCGTTTAGAAGAAATTTTGTCTCAAGGTTCCTAGAACAAAGTTCTTATTTTGTAGGAGATATTTCAATCTCTTATTTTGGTGAAAGGCTTTGCCTTTATAGATCTGTGACCCTAAGAGAATTGAATTATTCTCCCCCCTCTTATAATGAGATACTATGATCTCTTTGTGTAAAAGACTTTAGTCTTATAGATCTATGATCTGTGAGAAGAATTATATTCTTCTTCTTATTTTATGATGAGGTCCTTTGATCTCTTTGTGAAAGACCTTAGTCATGTAGATCTATGATCTTAAAGAAAGAAGTGAATTCTTCTTTTTTATATAAAACGATTTCGTCTTTCTGTTCTTTTTACCTTGAAGAAAAGTTGTTCTTTTACCGAGAGCTTAGCTCTTCTTTCTGAGATTTCTCAAAGTTTATGGGGGGGTTCCTCTGTATGTTTCTGTATATCTGAGACATGAAGTCTTGGGGCCTTCATATAGGGCGAGATGATTTGTTCAATCGGTTAAGGAGATCTTTTCTCCAATTGATTTGGGGATTTCTCCACCGTTGGATCTTTGATCCAAGGGCTTCTGATTTACAAAAGGCAATTTTCTTGTTTTTATCAAGATTGGGAATCTTTTTCCACATAGAATTTATTCTGTATTTTGGTGATTTTTAATCACCTTTGGATCATTGATCCAATGGTGCTCTGATTTACAGAGCACAATCTTCTTGTTTGGAAAGATTTTGAGGAATCTTTCCTTAACAGAATTTTATTCTGTTTAATTGATAATTTATCATCTTTATTAGATCTTTGATCTGACGGTGGGGAGCTCTTAGTTCCAGCGCTAGCGCACCGTGTTTTGCACGTGATGCGCTGCTTAGAGTGCAGCGCACTTGGCGCCAGCGCACCCGTATTTTGCACGTGGTGCGCTGCTTAGAGTGCAGCGCACCCGTGCTTTGCACGTGGTGCGCTGCTTAAAGTGAAGCGCTCTTAGCGCTAGCGCACACGTGCTTTGCACGTGGTGCGTTGCTTAGGGCGCAACACACTTGGCGCTGCTATGAAGCATTGCTTCATTTCAAAATTTGAATTTTGAACAGAGCTTTGCTCTGATTAGGGGAAACAGGGTCTTCAACTGCCGCGATGCGTATGCTATAACTTTCCCATGCTACATCAAAACACATCCCAAACCTTTCCCAGATGCGTCGCTGTGAATCACCAATCCTCCGGAACCGTCTAGTACGGTCAAAATAGGAGCGGTTATCAACCTTTGCTTCAACGCCTCAAAAACTGACGCACAACTATCCGTTCATACGAACGGTATCTCCTTTCATGTAAGCTTGGTCAAAGGCTCAGCTAAGCGAGCAAAATTCTCTACGAACCTTCTGTAATATCCGGCAAGTCCAAGAAAACCTCTGATCTCTGCTACATTCTTCGGAATCGGCCAATCTTGAACTGTTGCAATCTTCTCGGGATCAACGGTGATTCTATCTCCGGATACGACGTGCCCCAAAAACTTCACTTCTTCAAGCCAAAACTCGTACTTGCTCATCTTTGCATATAATATTTCTTGCCTCAATGTCTGCAGTGCGATCTTCAAGTGTTATGCATACTCTTCAAGGCTCCTCGAGTATACCAGATTATCATCTCTGTGTATTTCTCTTTTTTACCTAGAATGTTATTGATGAAACAAGTTTTTTCCGAGACTTAAATTCTCTTCTTCCCTCTTTTTTTTGTCTTCTCTCTCCACTTTTTCTCTGTATCTCTCTGTATCTCTCTCCTCCTCTCCTTACTCCTATTTATATGAAAAGAAAAAGAATCAATTTGTTAAGAAAATTCCTCATTGAGAGATTATGATTGATTTCTTAATCAATCCAATTGTTCTGGTGAATTTTATTCACCGTTGGATATTTAATCCAAAGGCTCTCTGTTTAACAGAGAATTTTAACCAGATTAGGAAATATTTTCCTAAGATAGAATTTTATTCTATCAGACGATCACCGTTGGATCTTTGATCCAAAGGTCTTTCGTTTAACAAAGAAGATCATTTTAGTTTAAGGAAGATCAGGGAAATATTTCCCACATATTTAGAATTTAATTCTATCAGATAGTTTAGAAAGATTTAAGGAAATATCTTCCAAATAGAGTTTTAATCCTTTTATTTAGAATTTAATTCTATCAGCTTGGAAGGTGTTTAGGATTACTCACGTGTAGCACGTGATCCCAATGGAATTAAGCTTGTTCGCTTATATGCAACAGCATAAGAGGGTATCACTTGTTAACACGTGAGCCTTTTTAGCCTGCTATCTGTTTGAATGTAGCGCATATATGCTTTGCATATAGGCGCTCACGTGCTTATACGTGAAGCTCAATTTTAGCCTATCGATTGCTTAAAAGCAGCGGCTATATACTCTGTATATAGTCGCTCATGTGTGAGCACGTAAGACCTGCATAGTGGGGATTTTCCCTCCTTTTTCTTTCTATATATATTTTTTATAAGGGAACAAATGCCCCTCAGTGTTGTTCTCACATGGCTTGCACGTGAGTGCAACGCTGTCACCTTTTCCATCATTGGATTGCCTAGGGGCACGGGAATATGAACCGCCCCCATCATATCTTATAAATGCAGGGCTTTTGCCTCTGAGAAGACCACTGTTCTTTCATCTTCTTCCCTACTTATTTTTCTTGAGAATTTAATTCTCTTCTTTAGAGCTTAGTTCTCTGTCCGCTGAAATCTCAGAGTTAAACTCTGTTAAAACTTTTCTTTGGTAAGGATCATGAACGGGACCCCCCTCCCTTTTTGTTTTTTTCGTTGTGGATTTTAAATCCGGGGATAGAGCGTTGCTCTTTTCTTGAACCGATTTCTTAAAGATCCAAAGCACTCATTTTTTTTGTTGATTTTGAAGTCTTGAATTAATGGGGATTGTTAATCCTCCTCTTAGGGTTTTACCCTGTCACTGATCTTTAAGATGCTTGGAATTTAATTCCATTTTCTTTACCTCCTTGCCATGGGGGTTTTCTGGGATTTAATCCCTTTATTAAAGGAATTTAATTCCTTATTCACGGAGCTTGGCTCTAAGAGAGACTCAGATATTTTTGGGAATTTTATTCCCTAACGCTCTCGAGTATTTTGAGGGTTTTAATGCCCCTAATGCAGATTTGAATCTGTTGTCCTTTTTAACAGAACTCACTTTAAGAATCGTTTAAACTTTACTGTTTACTTGACGAGAATCCTTTTTGATTCTCCCAATGATTATTTTGCCTCATCATTGGTGAGTCGCTATTTAGATTTTGTGGGGTCCATTGGTTTTGCAGGCAGTGGTCCCATCACATCACGGTTTTCTGTTATTTTATTTTATGTTACCTTATTATTTATTATTATTATTTTTAAATGGGTTTCTTTTATTTTAGGAACGATGGCCTCGCTTCCCGACGTCCCTTACACTCGCTCAGAAGTGGCTTTTCCGCAGTCGCCATCGGACGAGGGGGTTATGGCGATGATCAGGGCGCATGATAGGGACCATACTAGTCTTCTCTTGTGGGGAAAATGGTACAGTCATATCATCAGGGGCCGCTGTAGTTTTACCTGCGAAGAGCCGACAGAACCCATCCGCTCTATATCATTGATGGAACGCTCACGGACTGCTTATGCGGTGGAGGCGACTAACTGGACTCCCGCGGGCCGACTCGAGCCATCAACGACCGGGATACCCAACCAACCCATGGTGGCCATCGACATTATGGGGCGCCGAATATGTCAGGGTGAAGCTCGACCTTGGGGGCAGGTTTATAAGGTAGGCGTTATCCCCGCCACCCAATAGGCTACCTTCCCTGGGCTCGGTACATTCTCTCTGCCCAACGCGCATGTCTACAGAAGGTCGGGTTGTACCAGGCCGTGTACGCCTCGTTGTTTTATTACCACGCCCCTCACGTCTGGTGGGTTAAAGCTTTCTTGAATCAATGGAACCTTCCCACCAACACGTTCTTGATAGGGGATCAAGAGGTATCAATTTCACTGGAAGAGTTTCACGAGATCTCCGGATTGCTGATCAGGGGAGAGCATTATGAAGAGTTGCTGACTCCCGATGAATATGTGTTTGATACGGTGCCTGCTATACTTGACGGCCTGTCAACTGAGAACGCCGTACGTCACAAGTACCCAAGTCTAATCAAGATCCTGGGTATCTTTGAAAAGATGTTCGTGACATCGGAAGGGAAAGGTGTCACCTTTGACGCTTTCATTGCTTGCTTTCTTCGAGAGGACGTCATATCCAAAAAGACTCCGAAATTTGCAAAAATTGAAGACCCTTTTGGATTAGGATTAAGGAACTTGCCGGCCAAGGAGGAAGACCTACCGCATTTCTATATTCTAAACTCGTCGATCGTAGATTTCAATGCGATTTCGGCCTCTCGCATGGACGAAGAGACCTTCTTCGTTGGTTTATCAGTCTTTGGCTAAGCTGGTTCGTCATGCCGATGCATCGCCGCTTTATGAGAGCCTCCGTTGTTATCCTACTCTTCACATAGCTGGAGGAGCATGACTAGCTGTTGGCGTCGCGGGGTTATCACATCTATATCACGGATTAAGCATTGCGGCCAATACTTCAAACCCAGGTGTGGAGACCGTGAATTTCCCCCTCCACTACTTCACGTCGTGGATCGAGATGCACGTGCTAGGAGCGTTCGCTTCGCACCAGCGGCTGGATTTTTATGATTCGTACACCTTCCTGCGGATCATGAGGTTGGTTGATGCCTCCGCTCCCGATCCGACCCAAGTAGGGGCTCTCCACGTACTGTTGAACCCGTACTCAAATGAAGGCGGAATAGTGTTCAGCGATCGAGTCCTTTCCGCTCCAGCGGGGCCCATTCAGCAATTGTTTGATTTATCGAAGGGAGGGGTCCCGGCTTTGAAACCAAAAGAGGTCATTCACCTATACTCGATCAAGCCAGGGTATCTGGTGTTCCGCCGGAATAATAGGGTCCTTTTTATGCGGTATAATCCGCACCGCTTTGATCAGCAGTTGGGCTATGACCAGGGCATTCATCTCGAGGCATTTTTAGTCGAGCCTGCTCTCTCCTTAGAGGTTACTCGCGACGTAATTCACCACTCAATGCGGCTAAACACTGGCTCCCTCTTCATGAACCCCGAGCCCGACTATCTCCCGAGACTTGTAGGGTCCTTTAAGGGTTAGTGTCGCCATCGGGGCGGCCCTGTCATTGCGGAGGAGAGACGGGTGCTTTTAGAGGGTAAAGCTCCCATTCCAGCTCAGGCCACCAACGCCCCATTACGGCCGCGGTCAGTGGTCCGCCCTCTACTGAAAGGTAGCAGTTTGGTACTAATCCCTAAAACCGCAAAAATAGAACCGACCCCTCGCACTGCTAGTATGCCAGTGCGCACTAGAGCCGAAGCAAAGGCTTCTAATGAAGCACCAGCGGTAGTGTCACCATCGGTGGTGTTCCCCTCCGAAAGACGGCGCGACGGACGTCTTGCCTGAAATTCGGGGCAGATGCTAATTGGTGCTATCCATCTACCTCTCCGAAGATGCCAAGTTAATTTATGGCACCATGTATCGAAGGTTTAAACGGATGCGTCCGATGTAGCAGACTTCGTCAGATTCCCCCTCGCTTGAGGGGGTTTTGATTGTGGGGACGCTCTTCCCTGCAGGCGCAAGCCCCTGCAGTTAATTACGCTACCGCATTGCGTTAACAACTTTCTCTTTCTCCATATGGTCGCTTCGTGTCGTGTGTGTTTGATTTGTGTTTGGTTGCCCGTGGATCGTATACGGAGACTGAGTTATGTCGTCGCCCGTAGGGCGTGGACTAGTCCAAATCCGTATTATCTTAAATTTGGGTTTGGGGGTTTGGGTTTAAGGATACGTTAGCCTCGTTTGAGACTAAGATCGACTTAAACGTTTGTTAAGGATACGTTAGTCTAGTTTTAGACTAAGATCAACTTAACGGGATCGTTTAAATCCAACAAGAGAGCAATTAGGGGAGCCTTGTTGTTTAGTTTAGTGACATTGCGGTCAATAGGTAGTTTAAGGACATTGCGGTCCAATGTTAGTTTTAAGACATTGCGGTCAAGGTTAAGGACCTCGTAGTCCGTGGATTTAAGGACTCCACATTCCGGCATTAGTTTTAAGACATCACGGTCAAGGTTAAGGACGTCATAGTCCGTTGTTAGTTTTAAGACATTCCGGTCAAGGTTAAGGACGTCATAGTCCGAGGGTTTAAGGACTCCACAGTCCGTCGTTAGTTTTAAGACATCCCGGTCAAGGTTAAGGACCTCATAGTCCGTGAGTTTAAGGACCCCACAGTCCGTATCAATGTGTGGTCATCGGGACCCGTCACCTCTTTGAAGACGTTGAAGAATTACAATGCCAAGTATCAAAGGAGTGAAGAGATGTACCCTTAAACCAAGGTAGATTAAGTGATCTGTAGTCCAATTTGGAAACTAAGATCAATTATTATATTATGAGCCCATTGGCCCAGTTAATTTTGAATTGAGGACTTATGGCCAGCTTGGGCTAAGTCCAATCATGTTTGGGATATTGGCCCTCTGTTGGTTCATTGAAGGAGAGACTTTGCCTCTGGAAACCTAGCCAATTGGGCTAAAGCTAGTGTTAAACACTAGAGGCCAACAGTGTTGAACACTGGGAAATAAGATTATCAGATTAGTATTAAACACTAAAAATTGTGATTCTCGAATCGGTGTTAAACACTAATAAATAACAGTGTTAAATACTGGCAACCAAGTTATAAGTTTCGTGTTAAACATTAGCAAAGAAGAGATCACGTGGGAGCATGTGATGGCATCCAAAAGGTGGGGCCAGATCCCCCTCACTTTGTTATACAGATAAGTGTTTAACACTTTTATTCTGACAGCCATCACGTGTGGGCACGTGATGGGGGCCCATGCTTTTATCTGTTAGAATGTTCATTAGGGGTCACGTGGTAGCACGTGAGAGCGCCCTGCTTCCCTCTATTTTGTTCAGTCAAAAGTATTGAATACTTTGAAGTATCACGTGTTGTCACGTGATGAGAATTTGGGTGCTTTTCTGTTAAAGCTTCAACCTAGAGGTCACGTGGTAACACGTGAGGCATTGCCTTGAAGTTCTTTTCTGTGGATCTTTGCAGGGGTCACGTAGTAGCACGTGACTCTGGTTCTTTGCATGTTTTACAGATTTGTTCATCTTTTAAGAATTAAATTCTTCATAGGGTTAAACCCTAGCAATAAACTTTAGAGGAATTAAATTCCTGTTTTCTTCTGAAGAATTATATTCTTAAATAGGGTTAAACCCTAATTTCTTTTCTGTAAAGAATTAAATTCTAGTATAGGGTGAAACCCTAATTCTTTTTTTCTTTAATGGAATTAAATTCCTGTGAGTTTGAGAGAATTAAGTTCTCAATTAGGGTTAAACCCTAGTTCTGTCCATTCTGAAGGAATTAAATTCCTAGGGTTAAACCCTAATTTTATCTCAAAGGAATTAAATTCCTGTAATTCTGTGAGAATTAAATTCTCAAAACTCAATTCCTCCTCTATGTTTTAGATCTGCATGGCAGGATCTCAACCCAATGAGAATTAAATTCTCAATTTATGGGGAGATGTGCACTTTGCAGATCTTCAACCAGAGAAAGAACTAAGTTTTTTTCTTTATATAAGAGTTAAACTCTTTTGAGAATTAAATTCTCTTTTGAAGCCTCTCTTTCTTACCTAGGGTTTTTCTTCTGCAGAGAATTAAATTCTTCCTTGTGAATTTTCAAGATTCCAAGGCTCTATCTCTCTCTGTGTATCTCTATCTCCCAGAAGGTTTTTTCTTTTCTTTTCTTGGCTCCTATTTATAGGAGAAGGAAAAGAATCAATCTGTTTGGTAAATCTCTCATTGAAAGATTTGATTTATATTTATCGTTAATCTGGGCCTTTAGATTATTAGGTGAATTTTATTCACCATTGGATTTTAAATCCAAAGATATCTATTTGTTATTTCGGTTAGATTTAGGGGGAAATCTTTCCAAGTCCAAGATTTTTCCATAAATTGGTGATATTTAATCACCTTTAGATTTTTAATCCAACGGTTTCAGATAATCCTTTTTCATTTTGGAAAGATTTGAAGGATCTTTCCTCAGAATTTAATTCTGTTAAAGAATAAGGCTTTTAAAGCCGGTCACGTGTGGCCACGTGACCCCTGGTCACGTGTAGGCACGTGACCCCTGGAATGGGCTTCTCTTCTTCTGCGCTCTGTTCTCTGGCCGCTGCTTAGCCATCACGTGCCAACATGTGACCACTGGTCACGTGTGAGCACGTAATGCCTCTTCTGAAGCTTTTTCTTGATTTTTAATCAGGGGATGAATGTGCTTTGTGCCACTGCTCTAAACGTCACGTGCCAACACGTGACCACTGGTCATGTGCTAGCACGTGATGCTTCCTCTGAAGCTTCTTCATGACTTTTAATCAGAGAACAAATATGCTCTGTGCCGCAGCTTAACCATCACGTGTCAACACGTAACCACTGGTCATATGTGAGCACGTGATGCCTCTTCTGAATCTTTTCCTTATTTTAATCAGGGAACAGGTGGTGTCATCAAAGGGCGATACCGAAGGTGAAGTAGGGCAGCGTCGCGCCAAAGCTCCAAGGGGAAGGAAGCGTTCTTCCGCTAGCGTTAGCACAAGCTCCAAGAGAATAAAGAAATCGGTTGTCGGCCTAATCGACACTCTGCTCGAGTCCGAGCCGTTTATTCAGGATGAACCGATATCTATGGAGGAGTCAGAGGCCAGTCTTATCTTTCCTGGTTCGTCTGCCGAGGAGGCCGCGCAGTTGGCTGAGGTTTTAAGGCGCTCACAAGATGAGACTGAGAACGTATGCACCCCGAAAAAAGCTTACCCCCCCGTTGTATTCTACAACGTTGAACCAGCATTACGGAGGGTAAACATGGGTCCTCTGTTAATGGAAGAAGAACGAGCCCTTAAACAGCCCATCTCAGTTGCTTCCGAAGACGACCTTGCACTAAAGACAGGTAGTCATTCATTTGCGCTTAAAGCCCGGCGAGCGTATTTAATGAGAAAAGAACAACGGCTCGAAAAAGCCATACTTCAAGCTCCTTGGCATATTGGTATGTGTATTTTTCGCATCCTTCTTTTAGCGAGTAATTTGTATTACTTTTATGTCCTCTTATTTTTGCGCAAACTTTGCAGGGACTTCTGCAGTGGAAGCAGGTTTGAGTCTAGATCGGGTCATGGCTGCGGATTCCATGAGTATCTCCCATGACACACCGGAGGGTGTAGAGGAGATTACTAAAGCTGCTACCCTTTCTATAGAGCTTCCAGTGGTGGCTAGTGTCTTTTCCACGTCTACTCCGTTAGCAAAGCTGACGTCATCGGCTATAGATCCCGTGGACATCCCTAGTGACATACCAAAGAGTGTAGAGGAGATTGCTGAAGCCGTTATCCCTGCCTTGGAGCTTTCAGCGGCGGCTTTTGTCCCTCTATTGGAGACTACCATGCTAGTTAGAGGTTTTACAAATATCTCCAGTGATGCACCTGAAGGTGTGGAGGAGACCGCTGAGGCTACCATCCCTCCAGCTCAGGGCGGGCGAAGGATTGAAGGTAATCTCATATACATATACATTTTGTTTAATGACCCTTCTGTCATCTGACCCTTATGTCATCTGACCCTTTCTTTCTTTCAGAATTGCGGGAATTAGCAGCTTCCATCGTGGATCTCTCTCCGAGAAAAACCTTCCAGCGCTTGCTCGATATGGCTGCCCCATAAGCAATACCCCCATAAAGCATAGTTCTTTCCTCAGGCCAAGGTTGGTAGGCTTTGCCTTTCTAGTTTTATATTTTCATGAAGATACTGATATGCCTTTTATTTTAAATCACATTCCTGGAGGCTGCCGATGTAGTCGAGATTCTTGACGGACCTGGGGATCTTTCAAACCCGCCTTGCATGACTGTGGGTAAGTGACGCTTTATTTCGAGAATCGTTTTGTTTATGCCATGTTTAGAAACACAACTGACTGCACCTGAATCTTCACAGCTTTTCCAGCCCTGACCCCACTAGAGTCTCGGATCCTCATGCTACCATGCCCTTATGCCCGACGTGCGTCTGAAAGGATAGCAAAACAAAGAATTTACTCCCTGGAGGCTCTCATTGAAGACCTTCACGCTGGAACCTCTGTCACGGCCGAAGAATTTGCTGCTGAAGCCAACGCTTCCTTGTCGGTTCTCGCCACCTATCATGACGAATCATTGGTGCATGCCTGGGTTGAGTGTTGTCACCAAGTGGAGGCCTGCCTGCATGGGCTTGAGTGCATACGCCTTCCTTCCGACATCTTAACTGTAAAAGCGAGCCTCCGATGATGGATCGAACGGTGAGCAGCCAATTTTCAGTCATGCGAGAAGAGGCTCAATCAGAAGTTTTCAGAGAGGGAGTTGGCTTTAAACGCTTTGGGGGAACTTCAGGCTCAGCTTACTGCCAAGACCATCCGTACGTACGAATTTGGTGGGTACTTCAAGAAACCATTACAGAGGTGGTGGCTCTTGATAAGGCCGTTATTTTTACCCGTGAGATGGTTGAAGCCCATAAGGTTGCCGAGAAGGAGCTTGAGAGCCGGTTCGATTCATACCAAAATCAACAGACCCAGGCATGGATTCGTCTTGCAGCATTGGTGGAGCTTGAAGCCGAAGTTCAGCGGAAGAAAGATGAACTGGCTGGCCTGTTGAATCGTCCGCCAACTTGAAACATTTTTGTCACTGTGTATTCTCTTTCTTTCTTTTTTATTCATTCATAAATAAGAGTATCTTGTATTCATTTTAATTAATGAATAAAAGACATATTTCATTTCATACTAGCGATTTTCCTTCTTTTGCTGTCTTGGCTTGGCATAAAGTAGTTTATATACTCATTGCGGAGTTTGTAGTTTATGAACTCATTTCGAAGTTTCTAGTTTATGAACTCACTTCGGAGTTTGTTTAGTTTACCTCCCTTGAGCCTGTAGGCAAACATGTCCTAACGTTACAGTTAACCCTTGCTCTTTACGACAGAGGTTAGTTAGGGTCTGTGGTATTAAGGTTTTTGCCCGTCGTACCGTCGCGTTAGCTGATACATTCCCCGATATGCAGACTTTACGCTGCTGTTCGAGTAGCCCCGCGACTGTCGTGTCTCTGATCCTTTCGGGGCTGGACAAGACGTCTTCAAGTAATCTCCTTGGGTCATATTACTGTCGAGAGAGCAAGCGGTAGGAATTTTGCCATGCCGCTTTTTACTTGAGGTTAGGCTCAGTTTGAGAGCCCCAATGAGTCATAACCACTCCGCGCTGGTGTAGAATGATCTCCGATAGTCTTCAGGTTTTATTTGAGTTGCCGTCAAGACCCTAAAGCTAAGAATTTGGCCTTCACTTCCTTTGTTGACACCGCATCTACTGTAATGAGGCGAATGTCGAAGTGATCTCTAGGTTGTTTGTGAACCGTCGAGACTTGGAACTAGGGACTTTGCCGTGGCTCCGCTTTATTGACGTTGCATCTGCATCTTGCTGGAGTAAGAAGAAACGCCATTGTTGATACTGCGTCTGCTGTAACGAGAAGAATGTTGAGGTGGTCTCTAAGTTATCTATGAACCGTCGAGATTTGGAACTAGGGACTTTGCCATGGCTCCGTTTTATTGACGTTGCGTCTGCATCCTGTTGGAGTGAGAAGAAACGTCGTTATTGACACTGCGTCTGTTGTAACGAGTCGAATGTCGAGGTGGTCTCTAGGTTGTCTGTGAACCGTCGAGATTTGGAACTAGGGACTTTGCCATAGCTCTGTTTGTTGACGTCGTGTCTGCATCCTATTGGAGTGAGAAGAAACGCCGTTGTTGACATTGCGTCTGCTGTAACGAGACGAATGTCAAAGTGGTCTCTAGGTTGTCTGTGAACCGTCAAGATTTGGAACTAGAGACTTTGCCATGGCTCCGTTTTGTTGACGTCGCGTCTGCATCCTGTTGGAGTGAGAAGAAACGCCATTATTGACACCGCATCTGCTGTAACGAGATGAGTGTCGAAGTGGTCTCTAGGTTGTTTGTGAACCGTCGAGATTTGGCTCTCCCTTTGATGGTGCCTGGTGGGAAAATATGGTTCCCTTTTTGTTTATGCCCATGGATTGTATACAGGGGCTGATGTGGACTCACCTGTAGGGCAAAAGTTTCATCATTCATTTTTTTTGTTTCCGCGATGCTCCATCATTTCAGCTTTTTATATCGCGAAAGTCGCGATTGCCCAATCATTTCTGCTTTTCATCGCGGTGCCCAATCATTTCGGCTATTTTTTATGCATATATTTCACTCGCTGATTTTTATTGCGAGTTGCCCCATCATTTCGGCTATTTTTTATGCATATATTTCACTCGTTGTTTTTTATTGCGAGTTGCCCCATCATTTCAGCTATTTCATATACATTTATTTTACTCGCTGATTTTTGTTACGAGTATGGAACTTGAAATTTGATCCCAATCTTAGCATCAGCACCGCTGCGACTGGAATATTGCCAGGAGCGAATCATCATTTGCCGTGAAAGGGATTGGAATTTGATACCAATTTAGGCATCAGCATCGCTACAACTGGGATATTGCCAGGAGCGAATCATCATTTGCCTTTATCGATTTGAACAAAGGCGGCTTAGCAAACAGGGTTAGTATCCTGTCGACTAAGGCTTTTTGACTTTACGAGCCGTAAAGGTCTCATAAAGGTATTTCTCCCTACGAGTCATGAAGATCTCGTAGGTGTATGTTCTCCTTAGAAGTCGTGAAGACTTCTAAGTGGTATTCTCTCTTATAAGTCATAAGGATCTCACAAGAGTATTTTCTCCTTCTAAGTCGAGAGGACTTACAAGTGTCGTTCACCATATGAGGACATTCCTCGTGATTGGTGGAACTTGTTGGGGAAAATGTTTATTTATGCCCATGGATTGTATACAAAGGCTAATATCGAACGGCCTATAGGGCAACTTGGGGGATATGACGGCTTAAGAACATGTTTGGATCCCTGTAACTTAAGACTTTGAATCCTATGAACCATGAAGGTCTCATAGGGGGAGTTCTCCTTACGAATCGAGAGGATCACGTAAGGGAAAATTTTACGAGATTGCGACCTTTCGGGTTTTCATCCGTGCCTATTTCGCTTGTGGGCGTATCCTTTTTTTACCCCTCTGTTTGCCAATGGAGCTTAGAGAGGACTTCTCCACCGGGGTAGCTGTGTAGCCAGCGGGACTTGAGTTGCAGTCTTCGTCGTTGGGACTTGTGGACTTGAGTTCTATTATCGCCGTGTTTGAGGTGACGTATTAGTTTAAGGACATTACGGTCCATTGTTAGTTTAAGGACATCTCGGTCCATGGCACGCTTCGAGGCAAAGTTTTCTTGGATACTACTTATAGAGTCTTGACTCAGGAAGACAGCGAGCAGACACGAGCGTCGTCATCTATCATTAACTTCAGTCCAGACTTGTCAAGCGTAGTATTTCTTAAGGAACCGACCGTTTATTAGCCGGAAGGGTTTTTCGCCATGCATAACCATAAGAAAGTAGGCCCCAACTTGGTAGACCTTGTCTATGGTGTACGGACCCTCATAGTTCGGCACGAATTTCCCCCGCTTTGCACAGTTGGGGATCATAGGTCTTTTTACGACTAGTACGAGTTCGCCTCGGCGGAATGTTCTCGGCCTGGTTAGTCTTTCGTATGAGCGCGTCATCCTTGCTTTGTAAGCTTCCAGGTTTTGTTCTGCCATGAGACGAGTTTCATCGAGGGCGTCGAGCTCCTCAAGCCGAAGATGGGCATTTTCTTCATACGTCAGCTCATATCGAACTGCCGCTCATAGAGAGGGTAGATCTATCTCCAAGGGAAGTACAACTTCCGTGCCGAATACCAACGCGAATGGCGTTGTATTCATGGTCGTTTTGAACGTGGTTCGATGCGCCCAAAGAGCTTCGTGCATCTTTCGGTGTGGGACGTGGTTTCAACATCCCCTCAACTATCTCGGGCTCCAACGGGTTTTTCCACCTAATTGCTGGACATGCTTGAAGATCCTTCAGCATTCTTTTAGTTTTAGCTGAAAGGACCACTTCCCAAGGAGCTTCTTCCATAAACGACCATGATGCCCCCGGCTTATCCATTATTTTAAGGAGCGTGCCTTTGTGGCGGGTTCACCTTCCAGTTCTCGGACAGCGCGAATTTCCCTTGGCGGTACTGGTTCTCAACCCAGTTCTTGAAGATGTAGCAATCCTCAATGGGATGTCTCACTATTCAGTGATAGGAGCAGTAGTTGGGATTGTTGACGTCACCGGGCTGTGGTGGACGTTTTGGGTCCGACAAAGTGATAAGTTTGTTGCGCATTGCTAATTCGAACAATCTCCTCGTTTTATCACGGGGGAACGAGTAAGCACGTCCTAACTTCTCTTTGAGGGATTGGTGCGGGCGCGCATTGTTTTGGCGAGCAACCGGTTTCGGGTCACCCGGTTGCTGTTGAGTGTTGGCAACGAAGGTCGCGTTCCCTTCACCCTTTGCATTCCAAGGGTCCATTTTTGAAGAGGAAGGCCTATGGCCCATCTGGTCCATTTGCGCCAGCTTGTCGATCAAGGCCTGAAAGGCGGTCGGCTTGAAAAACATCATAAACTGGGATACAGTCGCCTGAGGATCGAGGTCCCTACGAACATGCCCACGGCAGGAGCTTCTTCTATGCATTGTCCGTATTTTGACCATAGGTTCCGCCACCGGATTGTGTATTGAACCCAGGTCTCTCCTGGCTTCACCCTGACATTGATTAATGTCGTAATCGGGGTGCGCTCGCTTGCGCTGGCGAACCGCTGTATGAATAGCAGCTCCATTTTTGTGAACGTTTTGACGGAGTCATTTGGAAACTCCGAGTACCATTCAAACGCCGTCTCTGACAAGCTGCCAACGAACTAGCGAAGCAGCAATTTTTCGCCGCTTCCAGTATTGCCGCATAATGCTATGAACTGGGCGACGTGCTAATAAGGGTTGCCTGTCCCCTTGTATATGTGGAACTTGGGGATCGTATATCCCGGCGGGTACCTGATTTGATTGTAGCAGCCTGGGTAAGGTCACCCGGTTCTGACGACTTGGCCAGCCGCTTCGTTTGCCTGATGAGCTCGTATTTGCTGAGCTATGTAGTCATCGAGGGCAAATTTGGAGATCATTTCCTCCCTGGCTGCTGATAAAGCCGGAAGAGGGTTTGATGTTTCCCCTTTGTCGTACTCGATGATTATCGGTGGATCTTCAGTTGGAGGTTCTAGTTGGATCATCATTCCAACCATGTCTTGGAACAGGAGCACCATCTGTTTTATAATAGCCGCTTGTTCTGTGGCCTCCTTATCCTTTCTTTCCAGCACCCTTCGCAAAAACTCCGTATCTGTCTCCTGCTCTTGGCGCTTTTCAGACGATGCTTCCGGGATTTCTTTCTGCCCGGTGAGTGCTGCCATTTTTGTCAGCATCTCTTGGAGCTTTTGTTGCTGCTCCTGAGCTTTCTTCAACGACCGAGTTTGCGGCCGATGAGCCACGGAAGCATGGCTCTCCTCTTTTCCGGAAGCCATGTACACCGTGTGCACAATCATGCCCCCAGACTTGGGGCATTTGGATCCATCACTCTTGGGATTTGCCGCCGGCAGCGGGAGATTCTCCGGCCTTCACTTTTTATGATAAGTCGAAGTCGAAGGAGCTACTGTAACAGGCGCCTGAGAAGTCCCTCGCTGCATTCTAGAGGGATGATTGTCCAAATGCCAAACCTTCATTTTCTCTGGTTGACGAGAGTAGTTCTTGTTGATCACAGAATCTTGTACTTTCTGCCAAACTCTGTGGATTCGGGAGGACAGCTGCTGAGGGGGCTGCTCCGGCTTCGCCTGTGTCATGTTTTCAACAGGTAGGGGATATTTCTTCAGCACTGAGGTCAGAGAGTTCTTTCGCACCGTCCTTAGCGGTTCAAAGCTGTTCCCGGTTGGAACAGCAGTGTCAACCTCCACCATTAGAGCTGGTGGAGTAAGTCTAGAGGGAGAGTTGCCCCCAGCTTCACTCGATGCCAGTGGTGACGTCGAGCATGCCTTGCAGATAGGATTGCCTCAGTTATGGGAGTGGCTTCGTCATGCCCCCTGCTCTGATGAAGGGCTGCTGCTGGTACCAGTCTGTTGAAGACCGACGTCTGTTGAGAGGGGATGGCCAGTCTTTCGAAGGCTGACTTTCTGGTAGGGGAATCTCTTTTAATGACTTCACCCGAAGCAGGAGTTGGAACGGCCAATCTTACGAAGACCAATTCTTTAGTAGGAGCAGCCCCTTTGACGACTTCACCCTCCATAGCTGGAACGGCTATCTATTTCGGGATAACCCATTCGGGTATTGCGGGCCTCTTTGCGGGCCCACTTGAGCTTTGGCTCAGTCTGTTGAAGACTGAGGAGGCAGACTTGGATGACCCGTTGAGAGGGGCCGTAGTGGTTGCAAGTCGATCGAAGACCGACTTTTTTGGAGCTTCCCCTTGTGGCACTGAGGAGCTGAAGCTTGTTGGCGGGAACATAGTTCCGAAGAACAATCCAGTGGTGGCCTGAGTCACCTGCTCCACTGGCATTGAAAAGATGCAGGCCACATTTGGCCCGTATGTCACTCCTCCAGCGGGGACGGAGCGGGAGTTGCTGTTGCAGGTACACTTGGAAGCCATTGATCTTCTTTTCTCTGCACAGGAGCAAGACACCAAATCTTAGTACCTCGAATCTAGGGGCAACCATAGTAAACCGCGATTTGTTCGCGAACACGACATATGAAGTATGGAGTGGAAAGAGGAAAAGGTCCCACCGGGCGTGCCAGAATCTGTTTACCTCTGGAAACAGAGACAAAACTGCGTTGGTGGCATCACCTGAATTTGAGGGCAGATGCTATTTGGGTTTATCCGTCCTCCTCTCCGAAAATGCCAAGTTGATTTATGGCACCGTATATCGGAGGTTTGGACGGATGCGACCATGGTAGTAGAGTTCGTCAGATTCTTTCTTGTTTGTGAGGGGTTTTTGATTGTGAGGACGCTCTTCCCTGCAGGCGCAAGCCCCTACAGTTAATTACGTTACCGCATCGCGATAACCAATTTCTCCTACTCCAGAACTTCACTTCGTGTCGTGTGTGTTTTTTTATTTTTGGTTGCCCGTGGATTGTGTACGGGGACTAATTTATGCTGTCGCCCGTAGGGCGTGGATTAGTCCAAATCCGTATATCTTAGATTTGGGTTAGATTTGATTTAAGGATCGTTGATCTGTTTTGATATCAAGATCGACTTAAATTTTTGTGAGTAGTTAGGGCTCGATTGGTTTTTTGTTAAGGATACGTTAGTCTAATTTGAGACTAAGATCTACTTAACAGGGTTTTAGGGTCATTTTTGTTTCAGATCCAACAAGAGAGCATTTGGGCTCCGTTGTTTTATTTTAAGGACGTTTCGGACCCTTATCGCCGTTTTGGAGACAACGTTGTAGTTTGAGTACATTTCAATCTGTAGATCACTATTTTGGAGGTGAGAGTTTAGTTTAAGAACGTTACAGTCCGTAGAGTTTAGTTTAAGGACGTTACAGTCCGTTGTCGCCATTTTGGAGACAACGTTGTAGTTTGAGGACATTTCGGTTTTTAGATCACCATTTTGGAGCTGAGAGTTTAGTTTAAGGATATTACGGTCCGTAGGGTTTAGTTTAAGGACGTTACGGTCCGTTGTCGCCATTTTAGAGACAACGTTGTAGTTTGAGAACATTTCGGTCTTTAGAGTTTAGTTTAAGGACGTTACGGTCCATTGATCATCTTACGCGCACGTATATTTGATACGTGATGGGATGATCAAAGATGATATCGGTTACACCCAGCTTTGGGTGTGGTTTGATTTGGGATGTGCACGTTAGTTTGGGAAGTGCACCGAAAAGCACGTCAGTTTGGGAAGTGCACCGAAAAGAAGTTGGTTATCGAGACCCGCCACCTCTCTAAAAATGTTGAGAAATTACAACGACATGTATCAGAGGTATGGAGAGATGTACACTTGAACCAATTCCCGTATTTGAGGGAAAAGGGGAATCAATAGCCATTTTGGAGACTAAGATTAATTTAGGAGATGTAGAATGAACATCATTTTGGATATCATCAGTTGAAAAATCATTAGTCATGTTTGGGACTAAGATTAGCTTGGGATAACATGAACACAGAGGCTCGGTTGATTTGAAGATCAAAAGGGTTTTGACCTCAGGAAGACTTAGCCTATTTGAGGCTGGAGTCTGAGTCTTCATAATGCTAAGCATCGGTGTATGTTCAGCACTCACGTGTTCCCACGTGAGGCTCTGAATCAGTGTTAAACACTGCACTTTAGAAGTGCTCACGTGTGGGCACGTGAGGCGCCCCCAAAATGGGAATTATTCTATGGGTTCTATTCCCCCTTTCTTCTTTTTTTATGAAGAAGTGTTAAACACTGCACTTTGGAAACGCTCACGTGTGGACACGTGAGGCGCCCCAAAATGGGAATTGTTCTCTGAGTTATATTCCCCTTTCTTTTTTTATAAAAGTGTTAAACACTGCACTTTGGAAGCGCTCACATGTGGGCACTTGAAGCGTCTCAAAATGGGAATTGTTCTCTGGGCTTTATTCCCCCTTTATTTTTTTTATAGAAGTGTTAAACACTGCCCTTTAGAAGCGCTCACGTGTAGGCACGTGAGGCGTCCCAAAATGGGAATTGTTCTCTGGGTTCTATTCCTCCTTTCTTTTTTTATATATAGAAATGTTAAACACTTGACTCCTGTAGTGCTCACGTGCGAGCACGCGAGGCGATTTTGTGTGTTTCCCTTTTCATTCATTAGAGACGCTCACGTGGAGCACGTGAGATCCTATTGAGTGTTTGGAGATTTTGATCTCATGCTAGGACTTTGGAGGATCTCATGCCTCTTGTTGTTTTTTTGTAAGAATTAAATTCTTATTGTGGGATTAAACCATGATTTTCAGAGGAATTAAATTCCCATATATTTCTGTAAGAATTAAATTCTTTGAACTCGGTTCTTTCTTCTAGGTTTTAAATCTGCATGACAAAATCTCCCCGATGAGAATTAAATTCTCAACTTATGGGGAGATCTGCTTCTACAAATCTCAACCGGAGAAAGAACTAAGTTCTTATGGGAAGGGTTACACCCTTAGAAAAGTCAAGAAAAGATAGAACAATCTCTGTGTATTTCTCTTTTTTACCTAGAATGTTATTGATGAAACAAGTCTTTTCCGAGACTTAAATTCTCTTCTTCCCTCTTTTTTTGTCTTCTCTCTCGTCTTTTTCTCTGTAGCTCTCTGTGTCTCTCTCCTTACTCCTATTTATATGAGAAGAAAAAGAATCAATTTGTTAAGAAAATCCTTCATTGAGAGATCATAATTGGTTTCATAATCAATCCAATTATTCTGGTGAATTTTATTCACCGTTAGACTTTTAATCGAAATACACTTTGTTTAACAGAGAAAATTTCTTATTTGTTTTTAACCAGATTAGGAAATATTTTTCTAAAATAGAATTTTATTTTGTCAGACGATCACCGTTGGATTTTTGATCCAAAGGTCATTCGTTTAACAAAGAAAATCTTTCTAGTTTAAGGAAGATCGGGGAAATATTTCCCACATATATAGAATTTAATTCTATTAGATAGTTTAGAAAGATTTAAGGATATATCTTCCAAATAGAGTTTTAATTGTTTTATTTAGAATTTAATTCTATCAGCTTGGAAGGTGTTTAGGAACACTCACGTATAGCACGTGATCCCAATGGAATTAAGTTTGTTCGCTTATATGCAACTGCATAAGAGGGTATCACGTGTTAATACGTGAGCTTTTTGGCCTACTATCTGTTTGAATGTGGCGCCTATATGCTTTGCATATAGGCGCTCACGTGGTTACACGCAAGGCTCAATTTTAGCCTATCGATTGCTTAAATGCAGCGGTTATTTGCTTTGGATATAGCCGCTCACGTGTGGGCACGTGAGACCTGCATAGTGGGGAGTTTTTCCTCCTTTTTCTTTCTATATATATATTTTTTATAAGGGAACAGGGATGGCGGAGAGAAATGGTGGAGGGTATGGACAAATGAATTATTAATTCATTTGCTTATACTATTCATGCATGGTTGCAATTTTAAAATGGAAAATTCTTTTAAGCAAAACCAAAAGGAGCATGCTTGAATATGTTATGTGATTTTCATTCAACCATTTTAGCTTCTCTTTCTTCCATGAATCCTCCTCCTCCTTCTTTATTTTTAACCATCTCATGAGTTGAGAATCATGAAGATAAAAGTGAAAGAAAAATGTTAGAACACACACACATCGCTAAGCATCCTAAATTAGTAACCTAGGATCCTTAATTACTTCATTAATGAAGTTAAAGCTTATACTTGGTTTTCTCGGGTGGATTATTTTCGGCGAAGGAAGACCGGTTTGCAAGCGTGATCCGGAGCTTTTGAGAGTATGCTAAAGTTCAACCCAATTGGAGTAAATGAAGACGCTACAAACGTTGTGATTTCTATCTTGTTCTTTTTTCTAGTTTAAGTGTTCTGTGTAGATTCTTGGGTTTAGTTTCTAGTGCCATCAAAAATTTTGTTTTTGGATTCCGCATTGACCGTGAATCAACGGCAGGGGCACTAATTACCAATAGTTAGTAACTTGCTTACTTAAGATAAATGGATTTCATTAGTAATTTTATATATCTTTTATCATTTAAGTGAAAACTAAAAAAGAAAATCCTGCTTTCTAACTTTTCTGCTATAAGCTATCATAACACACATTTATTTAAGCGCATATATAACATATCCATTTTTTCAGATTTTTAATTTATATTGAGCATGCAGGTTTATATAATTGAAGTGGTTCCTAAATTCTCTAATATTTAAAGTTATTAAATTAAAAGGTTTATTATATTTGTTTTTGCTTAATGGTTAAAAGTTGCAGTGATAAGATTGTTGTGTCTTGTCTTTTCTTATGCCCTTCCCCATTTTATTCATTTCATGTATCATAAGGAAACATCATATTTACAGTGTTCCAAGAATTAAGGCTATTTTTTTTATTTATATAGTTCCATGTAAAACATAATTTATATGTCACGTCCCGCTTCTTAATGGACGGAAACGGTGACGTGGCAAGCCCGCGGTATATTTATTCAGAGAAGATCATTTTCTAAATAAATATACTAAGCGTATTGAAACAATAATACACAATGCAAACATAAATTGAGACGGTAACTTTTTCAACAAATATCTTTATTTATATTCAACTTCAAATATGTACAAGTACAAGAGTTTATGCTGAAAAGTAAATACAATAAGGAAAATACCTAAACAAGAGGCATACATAAACTGAAGGGAAAAAATGAAGCTGAGCTAGCCCTGAATAGCGATCTGGTTGTAGTCCTCCTCTGTGGCTTCAACCTCCTCCGTCTCGACCGTATCTGACGTACATTCTAAGAGAAGAAAAGTGGGTGGAATGTCATTCAGCGAACTAACGCTCGGTAAGTTCCAAAGATAGGTAAGAGTAAAGAAAATGAAAAGTGTAGAATATATATATGACGAGTAAGAGTATATGATCATGGATAAATATATACTATAGCTCTCTAGATGATCACTATGTTAACATTAAATTCTAAGTATGAATGTCAACGCAGCCATAGAAGTATTCATGAGCTCAAGAGTGGGGTCCCAGGAGTAAAAAAACACGGGTCCATTTCATGTGTTAGCATCGGGGATCTAGGCTATGGATGAGTCAACTCGACTGATATTTGAGTAAAATAAAAAAAAAGTTGATACGGGACTCCTGAAACTCCGTTGGATTCACACAAAAAACTATCTCAATACCCCGTGTATTATATATATAACTGGTTAATATACTTAATTGATTTGATTGATTGATTGACATGCCTTGACCGAAACCCTAGGTTGCAAAAGGTGTAAATTGTATTTGAGTGAGTCAAGTAATATGTGAGTCATGACAATTGCAATCTGGATTCGAGTCAAGTTGGTTCGAATAGATTGGATTCGAGTTTATATTCGAGTTAGATTAGAGTTCAAGTTTTTATTCGAGTTCGAGTTCAAGTTTACATCTGAGTTCGGATTTGAGTTCATGTCTTTTCATGTAAATTGATGTAAATTGTTAAAATCCTATGTTCGGGAGAAATCGGCAACTGTTGCACATGGACGGCAGGATTTGTGTATTTTTCCAAGACAATTGCCATTGATAACTCCATTAAGTTGTCTAACCAGAATAGGCAAGCACTCACTTTCTCCGGCTCCCTTGGGTTCAAGAGAATTGATCCCGCTTAAACCAATATTAATCTAGAGTACTTAAAATATTGTTTGTATATCTCGAGAGGGTTTTATGAAAAATATATTAATATTGTTTTAAAAATAAATTTCGAAGGTGATTTATAATATTTAGGGTTTTCATGAACATGTATTTTAATTGTTATGGTGTCTTGATGATAAAACCCAACTTTTTGAAAGTTTATGGTATTTTTATGAAATCTAACTCTTTTGGAAACTTGGTGGTATTTTATTAACAAATTCTAATATTTCATTTTAAAAATATAGTTTCTTGATTTATTTTTATTGAAAATACGGATTTCATAATTTTATATATTTTTTTCCAAAAGTTAGTTTTTATTAGAAAAAGTCTCGTTTCTTAAAAACCATATTTTTATTCCTTTTGAGACAGAATATTCCGTGAGGAGTTCTGCATCTTATTCTACTGTCCCAAAGATATGCGATAATCTGCAACATCTATTAGCGGGTTCCCTAACGAGGGGTGTAGAGGCGTAATTACTAAGGATTTCGAAATATCGATTTAAAGAAATCCGTTTTGAAATGGTGTGGTATTTTAATGAAACAGATTTTATCTTGAATTACCCATATGTTTAGAATACCGTGTTATGAAACCATAGTATGCATGTGGGGTAGGTCATTACCCCGTGAAGGTTCGAGGGTTTGGGTATAATAGATATCGAAAAGAGATTACACTAAAATTCATGGTATTTTACTGAAAAGGTTCATTATATGTTCGTCTCATATGAAAATTTTGGTTAAACTAAAAATTAAATGAGATGAAATAAGGTTAAGATTAGTGTAGCATGTTAGTTTGGTCTCGTTTGCTTATCACATGGCTTACAAATGTTAAAAAGAAAGAGATATCGGAAATAACTCCTCTTTTGTCGGTTTATTTTAAAAATAAGTTTTGAGATAAAAAAGATAGAGGGATGAAGAGACTTACGGTTTTTAGAAAGTTAAGAAGAGGTTGAAGAAGCACTCGTGGGTCGTGGTTTCGTCGAAGATGTTCCAGTCGTCGAGTTTGGCTCACTACTCCACTTGAGGGTCTTAACTCCACTTGGTACTTGATAGTTTTGAGAGAATTTTTGCTAAAATTTCAGAATGGGGGAGAGCTATGGCATGAGGTGGTATTTATAGTGAAGAATTAGAATTTGAGAATTAAAATTTTGTATTAAAATGCATTAAGAAGGTATTAAATGGTGAAATGAAGGGTCTCTGTTTGATTGCAGAGAAATCAAACAGTGCAGAAGAGTTAAGGGGAGTCGAAGGGGCGTGTGTGCAAAGCATGGAGCCAATTGGGCCTATATCGACCGTCGGTGCCGGCCTTAAGAGGAGAATGGGTGGTCGGATTTGCATGTCCTGCCTCGAGATTCGTGTCACGTGTGTTTTTGGGTGTGTACACCTCATTGCGCCTGTTTGATTTTTTTAAAACTTTTCATTTCCTTGTGTATTGCTCGTGCAACTCTTGGGCTTCCAAAAATTAAAAAGTAAAATCAGAAAAATAATTGTGTCTAATGGGAATCAAACACACAAGCTACGTCACATCAGTGTAAAGGCTTTACCAGTGAGCTACAAGTTGTTTCTTGCTTAAACAAATATAACTTATAACTCTTACACATACTGTAATACTCTTTTCTGTATAATAACAAGAATTTTCTGTACATCGATTTCAGAATCGTTACATGTTAACAAAGAAACAAGTTTATTCCAAACAAGTGCGAAAGAAATATCAAGATATGTCCTCCATTTACTGAGACTCCTCTTAGTTTTGGTCTCTCGTGATAAAAAACTATTTTTTTCTTTGAAAACTATGAAAAACTATGCTGATTTAATGGTCGGTATTGATCAACGTTAAAGGGATGAACTCTTCAAGTCAAATAATAGTTTGCCTTTTAATAATTAAATATTAATAATTATTTTCTTAATAATTTAAATAATTATTAAATATTTATTTAGAAAAATTAATGATGCTGGTCATTGAGGAGGTTGGCGGTCTCAGTGGGTGGAGAAAGTCGGCGGCGGTCGCATCAGGTGGAGGAAGTTGGCAGTGGAGAGAGAAGGACACTGGAAAAAGAAACGATAAGAAAAGAGGATGAAGAAGATAATGGAGGCGACTAAGTTAAGGGATAAGGGAAACGGCGGAGTCAAGAAAGAAGTGAGATTGAGACACAGAGGGACATGATTGAGTGGGGAGTTTGGGCAGGGGAGGGAGAGGTCGGTGCGTGGGGGAGTGATACACACAGTAGTGAAAGGGCCAACTCACAACAATCTCATCTGGGAGTAGCTACTGCTGAAGGGACTGGAAGACTTGAGAAGCATTTTTGCAAACACCTTAAGGACAACATGTGCATGCGAAAGGAAATAACTGTCAAAACCACCAAGGGGTCCACAGCAGTGGATGAGGCGCATGCTAGGAAATAGCAGAATGGTGACATGGAAGGGATAGTGGAGTGGAGGCACCTACGAAGGAATCTCACAGCTGATAATTTTCTTTTTGTTAGAAATGTATAAATAAAGGAAGAGAGAGAGAGAGAGAGAGAGAGAGAATTATCTGTGAAAATACTGTAAAGGGATTAAGGCCCCTTCAAGCTCTTCTTCTTCATCAATGAAACTCATCTCTCTTCTCTCTCAATTTCACTTCTGAAGTTGTTCTTTCTCTCTCCTTTAAGCCACCTGAGCTTTCTTCTAATTCTTTTCAATTACCTGTTATTTTTTGTGCTTGTTCTTGTCAATTTGCTGCTTGATCTCAACCTGAACATATAAATTCGATTATGAAAATGAGAAATGGCAAAGTTATTAGCGGTGGATCCCAATCTGGGCATCAAGTGGTATCAGAGCCCTCGAATTCCAACCTGAATCAAGGGGATGGGTGTTTTTCAACCGCAGAAGGTGATAAGGAGGAAGGCGAGGGCCTCCTAGATCCAGATCCAACCAGATCTACTCTCAAAAGGCTACAACAGCTGGAATCCAAAGTTGATAGGATGGATGACAACATCAATAAGCTGATGCTACACATGAAGGAGCTCAATCTCAAATTCTCGGAGAATGGGGAAATTCACATATTTGAAAAGGAGGAGGTATATTTCTCATCTATAAACCATGTTGTCGTTGGTGTTAATAAGCAAAATCCTTACAAGCACAGCACTGAGTTTAGAAATAACTTTCCAAACCCCACTAAAATGATGGTGTGTCACTTCGGAGGAGATGGTGATATAATGAATTGGCTATTCCAAATTGAGCACTATTTTGATATATACTCCATAGCTGGAGATGAAAAAGTAAGAGTCAGTTATTTTTACTTGAATGACAAAGCCTTACAGTGGTGTTGGTGGTTCCTGAAGAACCAGGGGGGCATTGTAACTTGGAAACATCAGGAAGCCTTGCTATTGGTGTAGGTGGTTCCTGAATAAACTAAATTTTTTGCTGCCAAGAAGGCTTACAAGCTAATGTATTCAAAATCCAACACTTACCAACCCAATAGTAATCATCAGGCTAATTCTGGACAGACTGCACCTAAGTCTGTGAATGAAACAACTTAACCTGTTAAGAAATTGACTCCCAATGAAAATTATTTGGGAAGGCAACAGGGGTTATGATATCACTGCGATGAAAAATATTACAAGGGGCATGTATGCAATGTGAAAACATATATGGTGATAGAGGGGGGTAGGACTTAGAAACTTTGGACACTGAGGCCAGTGTCAGTACACAAGCACCCACAGCAGCTGTTTATTTCTTTGAATGCAGTCACAAGAGACAACTCCCCCGATAATTTGGCTTTAGAAGGCACTTTGAATCATAAAAAAATTACTATTCTTATAGATAGTGGTGCCTCTTACAATTACATTGATCCCAAGATGGTAGAGGAATCAGGGCTATGTCTTACTATCAAACAAAGCTTCTCGGTAAATATTGCAGGAGGTGGCAAATTATCAGGTAGTGGCCTATGTTCTAATGTTCATATCAGATGCCAGGGCGATAGTTATACAGGGAATTTCCTTGTATTTCCTATTGGAGGTTATGATGTGGTGCTAGGGTAAAATGGATGAAGCAAATGGAGTTAGTAACCCTAGACATGAACAACAGAAAACTATTTTTCATTGACAAAGGGGTGCCATAAGTACTACAGGGGATAGTCCATCACTCACTGACTATGGTAGATGCAGATGATATTGAGAAGCAGTTATTGAAGAATCATGGTGGTATTTTTGCTACACTTTATTCAAAATATTACCCCTGTGAGTAACAATGGTGCTATTTTACTTGCAGAGCTTAGCACTTTGTTAGACTGGTATGCTGAGGTGTTTGCAGAACCCCAGGGCCTTCCTCCACAAAAGCATATCAATCACAGAATTTCCCCCTCTTTACACGGTTGGGGATCATAGGTCTTTTTATAACTGGTACGAGTTCGCCTTGACGGAATGTTCTCGGCCTGGTTAGTCTTTCGTATGAGCGCGTCATCCTTGCTTTGTAAGCTTCCAGGTTTTGCTGTGCCATGAGACGAGTTTCATCGAGGGCGTCGAGTTCCTCAAGCCGAAGATGGGCATTTTCTTCATACGTCAGCTCATATCGAACTGCCACTCGTAGAGGGTAGCTCTATCTCCAAGGGAAGTACCACTTCCATGTCGAATACCAACGCGAATGGCGTTGTATTCATGGTCGTTTTGGACGTGGTTCGATGCGCCCAAAGAGCTTCGTGCATCTTTCGGTATGGGACGCGGTTTCAACATCCCCTTAACTATCTCGGGCTCCAACGGACTTTTCCACCTGATTGCCGGACTTGCTTGAAGATCTTTCAGCATTCTTTTAGTTTTAGCTGAAAGGACCACTTCCCAAGGAGCTTCTTCCATAAACGACCATGATGCCCCCGGCTTATCCACATTTTAAGGAGCGTGCCTCTGTGGCGGATTCACCTTCCAGTTCTCGGACAGCGCGAATTTCCCTTGGCGGTACTGGTTCTCAACCCAGTTCTTGAAGATGTAGCAATCCTCAATGGGATATCTCACTATTCGGTTATAGGAGCAGTAGTTGGGATTGTTGACGTCACCGGGCTGTGGTGGATGTTTTGGGTCCGACAAAGTGATAAGTTTGTTGCGCATTGCTAATTCGAACAATCTCCTCGTTTTATCACGGGGGAACGAGTAAGCACGTCCTAACTTTTCTTCGAGGGATTGGTGCGGGCGCGCGTTGTTTTGGCGAGCAACCGGTTTCGGGTCACCCAGTTACTGTTGAGTGTTGGCAACGAAGGCCGCGTTCCCTTCACCCTTTGCATTCCGAGGGTCCATTTTTGAAGAGGAAGGCCTATGGCCCATCTGGTCCATTTGCGCCAGCTTGTCGATCAAGGCCTGTAAGGCGGTCGTCTTGAAAAACATCATAAACTGGGATACAGTCGCCTGAGGATCGAGGTCCCTACGAACATGCCCACGGCAGGAGCTTCTTCTATGCATTGTCTGTATTTTGACCATAGGTTCCGCCACCGGATTGTGTATTGAACCCAGGTCTCTCCTGGCTTCACCCTGACATTGATTAATGTCGTAATCGGGGTGCGCTCGCTTGCGCTGGCGAACCGCTGTATGAATAGCAGCTCCATTTTTGTGAACGTTTTGACGGAGACATTTGGGAGCTCCGAGTACCATTCAAACGCCGTCTCTGACAAGCTGCCAACGAACTGGCGAAACAGCAATTTTTCGTCGCCTCCAGTATTGCCGCATAATGCTATGAACTGGTCGACATGCTGATAAGGGTTGCCTGTCCCCTTGTATATGTGGAACTTGGGGATCGTATATCCCGGCGGGTACCTAATTTGATTGTACCATCCTGGGTAAGGTCGTCCGGTTCTAACGACTTGGCCAGCCGCTTCGTTTGCCTGATGAGCTCGTATTTGCTGAGCTATGTAGTCATCGAGGGCAAATTTGGAGATCGTTTCCTCCCTGGCTGCTGATAAAGCAGGAAGAGGGTTTGATGTTTCCCCTCTGTCGTACTCGATGATTATCGGTGGATCTTCAGCTGGAGGTTCTAGTTGGATCATCATTCCAACCATGACTTAGAACAGGAGCGCCATCTGTTTTATAATAGCCGCTTGTTCTGTGGCCTCCTTATCCTTTCTTTCCAGCACCCTTCGCAAAAACTCCGTATATGTCTCTTGCTCTTGGCACTTTTCAGACGATGCTTCCGGGCTTTCTTTCTGCCCGGTGAGTACTGCCATTTTTGTCAGCATCTCTTAGAGATTTTGTTGCTGCTCCTGAGCTTTCTTCAACGACCGAGTATGCGGCCGACGAGCCACGGAAGCACGGCTCTCCTCTTTTCCGGAAGCCATGTACACCGTATGCACAATCATGCCCCCAGACTTGGGGCGTTTAGATCTATCACTCTTGGGATTTGCCGCCGGTAGCGGGAGATTCTTTGGCCTTCTCTTTTTGTGATAAGTCGAAGTCGAAGGAGCTACTGTAACAGGCGCCTGAGAAGTCCCTCGCTGCATTCTAGAGGGATGATTGTCCAAATGTCAAACCTTCATTTTCTCTGGTTGACGAGAGTAGTTCTTGTTGATCACAGAATCTTGTACTTTCTGCCAAACTCTGTGGATTCGGGAGGACAGCTGCTGAGGGGCTGCTCCGGCTTCGCATGTGTCATGTTTTCAACAGGTAGGGGATATTTCTTCAGCACTGCGGTCGGAGAGTTCTTTCGCACCGTCCTTAGCGGTTCAAAGCTGTTCCCGGTTGGAACAGCAGTGTCAACCTCTACCATTGGAGCTGGTGGAGTAAGTCTAGAGGGAGAGTTGCCCCCAGCTTTCCTCACTCGATGCCAGTGGCGACGTCGAGCATGCCTTGCAGATGGGATTGCCTCAGTTATGGGAGTGGCTTCGTCATGCCCCCTGCTCTGATGAAGGGCTACTGCTGGTACCAGCCTGTTGAAGACAGACGTCCGTTTAGAGGGGATGGCCAGTCTTTCGAAGGCTGACTTTCTGGTAGGGGAATCTCTTTTAATGACTTCACCCGAAGCAGGAGTTGGAACGACCAATCTTGCGAAGACCAATCCTTTAGTAGGAGCAGCCCCTTTGACGACTTCACCCTCCGTAGCTGGAATGGCTATCTGTTTCGGGATACCCCTTCGGGTATTACGGGCCTCTTTGCGGGCCCACTTGAGCTTTGGCTCAGTCTGTTGAAGACTGAGGTGGCAGACTTGGATGACCCGTTGAGAGGGGCCGTAGTGGTTGCAAGTCGATCGAAGACCGACTTTTTTGGAGCTTCCCCTTGTGGCACTGAGGAGCTGAAGCTTGTTGGCGGGAACATAGTCCCGAAGAACAATCCAGTGGTGGCCTGAGTTACCTGCTCCACTGGCATTGAAAAGATGCAGACCACATTTGGCCCGTATGTCACTCCTCCAGCGGGGACGGAGCGGGAGTTGCTGTTGCAGGTACACTTGGAAGCCATTGATCTTCTTTTCTCTGCACAGGAGCAAGACACCAAATCTTAGTACCTCGAATCCAGGGGCAACCATAGTAAACCGCGATTTGTTCGCGAACACGACATATGAAGTATGGAGTGGAAAGAGGAAAAGGTCCCACCGGGCGTGCCAGAATCTGTTTACCTCCGGAAACAGTAACAAAACTGCGTTGGTGGCATCAACTGAATTTGAGAGCAGATGCTATTTGGGTTTATCCGTCCTCCTCTCCGAAAATGCCAAGTTGATTTATGGCACCGTATATCGGAGGTTTGGACGGATGCGACCATGGTAGTAGAGTTCGTAAGATTCTTTCTTGTTTGTGAGGGGTTTTTGATTGTGAGGACGCTCTTCCCTGCAGGCGCAAGCCCCTGCAGTTAATTACGTTACCGCATCGCAATAACCAATTTCTCCTACTCCAGAACTTCACTTCGTGTCGTGTGTGTTTTTTTATTTTTGGTTGCCCGTGGATTGTGTACGGGGACTAATTTATGTTGTCGCCCGTAGGGCGTGGATTAGTCCAAATCCGTATATCTTAGATTTGGGTTAGATTTGATTTAAGGATCGTTGATCTGTTTTGAGATCAAGATCAACTTAAATTTTTGTGAGCAGTTGGGGCTCGATTGGTTTTTTGTTAAGGATACGTTAGTCTAATTTGAGACTAATATCTACTTAACAGGGTGTTAGGGTCATTTTTGTTTCAAATCCAACAAGAGAGCATTTGGGCTCCGTTGTTTTATTTTAAGGACGTTTCGGACCCTTATCACCGTTTTGGAGACAACGTTGTAGTTTGAGTACATTTCAATATGTAGATCACTATTTTGGAGGTGAGAGTTTAGTTTAAGAACGTTACAGTCCATAGAGTTTAGTTTAAGGACGTTACAGTCCGTTGTCGCCATTTTGGAGACAACGTTGTAGTTTGAGGACATTTCGGTTTTTAGATCACCATTTTGGATGTGAGAGTTTAGTTTAAGGATATTACGGTCCATAGGGTTTAGTTTAAGGACGTTACGGTCCGTTATCGCCATTTTAGAGACAACGTTGTAGTTTGAGAACATTTCGGTATGTAGAGTTTAGTTTAAGGACGTTACGGTCCATTGATCATCTTACGCGCACGTATATTTGATACGTGATGGGATGAGCAAAGATGATATCGGTTACACCCAGCTTTGGGTGTGGTTTGATTTGGGATGTGCACGTCAGTTTGGGAAGTGCACCGAAAAGCACGTCAGTTTAGGAAGTGCACCGAAAAGCAATTGGTTATCAAGACCCGCCACCTCTCTAAAAGCGTTGAGAAATTACAACGACATATATCAGAGGTATGGAGAGATGTACACTTGAACCAATTCCCGTATTTGAGGGAAAAGGGGAATCAATAGCCATTTTGGAGACTAAGATTAATTTAGGAGATGTAGAATGAACATCATTTTGGATATCATCAGTTGAAAGATCATTAGTCGTGTTTGGGACTAAGATTGGCTTGGGATAACATGAACACAGAGGCTCGGTTGATTTGGAGATCAAAAGGGTTTTGACCTCAGGAAGACTTAGCCCATTTGAGGCTGGAGTCTGAGTCTTCATAATGCTAAGCATCGGTGTATGTTCAGCACTCACGTGTTCCCACGTGAGGCTCTGAATCAGTGTTAAACACTGCACTTTGGAAGTGCTCATGTGTGGGCACATAAGGCGTCCCAAAAATGGGAATTGTTCTCTGGGTTCTATCCCCCCTTTCTTCTTTTTTTATGAAGAAGTGTTAAACACTGCACTTTGGAAACGCTCACGTGTGGACACGTGAGGCGCCCCAAAATGGGAATTGTTCTCTGGGTTATATTCCCCTTTCTTTTTTTATAAAAGTGTTAAACACTGCACTTTGGAAGCGCTCACATGTGGACACTTGAAGCGTCTCAAAATGGGAATTGTTCTCTGGGCTTTATTCCTCCTTTATTTTTTTTATAGAAGTGTTAAACACTGCACTTTAGAAGCGCTCACGTGTAGGCACGTGAGGCGTCCCAAAATGGGAATTGTTCTCTGGGTTCTATTCCCCCTTTCTTTTTTTATATATAGAATTGTTAAACACTTGACTCCTGTAGTGCTCACGTGCGAGCACGCGAGGCGATTTTGTGTGTTTTCCTTTTCATTTATTAGAGACGCTCACGTGGAGCACATGAGATCCTATTGAGTGTTTGGAGATTTTGATCTCATGCTAGGATTTTGGAGAATCTCATGCCTCTTGTTGTTTTTTTGTAAGAATTAAATTTTTATTGTAGGATTAAACCTTGATTTTCAGAGGAATTAAATTCCCATATATTTCTGTAAGAATTAAATTCTTTGAACTCGGTTCTTTCTCCTAGGTTTTAAATCTGCATGACAGAATCTTCCCGATGAGAATTAAATTCTCAACTTATGGGGAGATCTGCTTCTACAAATCTCAACCGGAGAAAGAACTAAGTTCTTATGGGAAGGGTTACACCCTTAGAAAGGTCAAGAAAAGATAGAACAATCTCTGTGTATTTCTCTTTTTTACCTAGAATGTTATTGATGAAACAAGTCTTTTCCGAGACTTAAACTCTCTTCTTCCCTCTTTTTTTGTCTTCTCTCTCGTCTTTTTCTCTGTAGCTCTCTGTGTCTCTCTCCTTACTCCTATTTATATGAGAAGAAAAAGAATCAATTTGTTAAGAAAATCCATCATTGAGAGATCATAATTGGTTTCATAATCAATCCAATTGTTCTGGTGAATTTTATTTACCGTTGGATTTTTAATCGAATTACACTTTGTTTAACAGAGAAAATTTCTTATTTGTTTTTAACCAGATTAGAAAATATTTTCCTAAAATAGAATTTTATTTTATCAGACGATCACCGTTGGATTTTTGATCCAAATGTTCTTCGTTTAACAAAGAAAATATTTCTAGTTTAAGGAAGATCGGGAAAATATTTCCCACATATATAGAATTTAATTCTATTAGATAGTTTAGAAAGATTTAAGGATATATCTTCCAAATAGAGTTTTAATTGTTTTATTTAGAATTTAATTCTATCAGCTTGGAATGTGTTTAGGAACACTCACGTATAGCACGTGATCCCAATGGAATTAAGTTTGTTCGCTTATATGCAACTGCATAAGAAGGTATCACGTGTTAATACGTGAGCTTTTTTGGCCTACTATCTATTTGAATGTGACGTCTATATGCTTTGCATATAGACGCTCACGTGCTTACACGCGAGGCTCAATTTTAGCCTATCGATTGCTTAAATGCAGCGGTTATATGCTTTGGTTATAGCCGCTCACGTGTGGGCACATGAAACCTACATAGTGGGGAGTTTTTCCTCTTTTTTCTTTCTATATATATATTTTTTATAAGGGAACAGGGATGGCGGAGAGAAATGGTGGAGGGTATGGACAAATGAATTATTAATTCATTTGCTTATACTATTCATGCATGGTTGCAATTTTAAAATGGAAAATTCTTTTAAGCAAAACCAAAAGGAGCATGCTTGAATATGTTATGTGATCTTCATTCAACCATTTTAGCTTCTCTCTCTTCCATGTATCCTCCCCTTCCTTCTTTATTTTTAACCCTCTCATGAGTTGAGAATCATGAAGATAAAAGTGACAAAAAAATGTTAGAACACACACACATCGCTAAGCATCCTAAATTAGTAACCTAGGATCCTTAATTACTTCATTGATAAAGTTAAAGCTTATACTTGGTTTTCTCGGGTGGATTATTTTCGGCGAAGGAAGACCGGTTTGCAAGCGCGATCCGGAGCTTTTGAGAGTATGCTAAAGTTCAACCCAATTGGAGCAAATGAAGACGCTACAAACGTTGTGATTTCTATCTTGTTCTTTTTTCTAGTTTAAGTGTTCTGTGTAGATTCTTGGGTTTAGTTTCTAGTGCCATCAAAATTTTTGTTTTTGGATTCCGCATTGACCGTGAATTAACGGCAGGGGCACTAATAACCAATAGTTAGTAACTTGCTTACTTAAGATAAATGGATTTCATTAGTAATTTTATATATCTTTTATCATTTAAGTGAAAACTAAAAAAAATTCCTGCTTTCTAACTTTTCTGCTATAAGATATCATAACACACATTTATTTAAGCGCATATATACCATATTTTTTTCAGATTTTTAATTTATATTGAGCATGCAGGTTTATATAATTGAAGTGGTTCCTAAATTCTCTAATATTTAAAGTTATTAAATTAAAAGGTTTATTATATTTGTTTTTGCTTAATGGTTAAAAGTTGCAGTGATAAGATTGTTGTGTCTTGTCTTTTCTTATGTCCTTCCCCATTTTATTCGTTTCATGTATCATAAGGAAACATCATATTTACAGTGTTCCAAGAATTAAGGCTATTTTTTTTATTTATATAATTCCATGTAAAACATAATTTATATGTCACGTCCCGCTTCTCAATGGACGGAAACGGTGGCGTGGCAAGCCCGCGGTATATTTATTCAGAGAAGATCATTTTCTAAATAAATATACTAAGCGTATTGAAACAATAATACACAATGCAAACATAAATTGAAACTGTAAACTTTTTCAACAAATATCTTTATATATATTCAACTTCAAATATGTACAAGTACAGAAGTTTATGCTGGAAAGTACATACAATAAAGAAAATGCCTAAACAAGAGGCATACATAAACTGAAGGGAAAAAATGAAGCTGAGCTAGCCCTGAATAGCGATCTGGTTGTAGTCCTCCTCTGTGGCTTCAACCTCCTCCGTCTCGACCGTATCTGACGTATATTCTAAGAGAAGAAAAGTGGGTGGAATGTCCGTCAGCGAACTAACGCTCGGTAAGTTCCAAAGATAGGTAAGAGTAAAGAAAATGAAAAGTGTAGAATATATATATGACGAGTAAGAGTATATGATCATGCGTAAATATATATTATAGCTCTCTAGATGATCACTATGTTAACATTAAATTCCAAGTATGAATGTCAACGCGGTCATAGAAGTATTCATGAGCTCAAGAGTGGGGTCCCAGGAGTAAGAAAACACGGGCCCATTTCATGTGTTAGTATCGGGGATCTAGGCTATGGATGAGTCAACTCGACTGGTATTTGAGTAAAATAAAAAAAAGTTAATACGGGACTTCTGAAACTCCGTTGGATTCACACAAGAAACTATCACAATACCCCGTGTATAATATATATAACTGGTTAATATACTTAATTGATTTGACTGATTGATTGACATGCCTTGAACGAAACCCTAGGTTGCAAAAGGTGTAAATTGTATTTGAGTGAGTCGAGTAATATGCGAGCCATGACAATTGCAATCTGGATTCGAGTCAAGTTGGTTCGAGTAGATTGGATTCGAGTTTATATTCGAGTTAGGTTAGAGTTCAAGTTTGTATTCGAGTTCAAGTTTACATCTGAGTTTGGATTTGAGTTCATGTCTTTTCATGTAAATTGATATAAATTGTTAAAATCTTATGTCCGGGAGAAATCGACAACTGCTGCACATGGACGGTAGGATTTGTGTCTTTTTCCAAGACAATTGCCATTGATAACTCCATTAAGTTGTCTAACCAGAATAGGCAAGCACTCACTTTCTCCGGCTCCCTAGGGTTCAAGAGAATTGATCCCGCTTAAACCAATATTAATCTAGAGTACTTAAAATATTGTTTGTATATCTCGAGAGGGTTTTATGAAAAATATATATTAATATTGTTTTAAAAATAAATCTCGAAGGTGATTTATAATATTTAGGGTTTTCATGAACATGTATTTTAATTGTTATAGTGTTTTGATGATAAAACCTAACTTTTTGAAAGTTTGTGGTATTTTTATGAAATCTAATTCTTTTGGAAACTTGGTGGTATTTTATTAACAAATTCTAATCTTTCATTTTAAAAATATAGTTTCTTGATTTGTTTTTATTGAAAATACGGATTTCATAATTTTTTATATTTTTTTCCAAAAATTAGTTTTTATTAGAAAAAGTCTCATTTCTTAAAAACCGTATTTTTATTCCTTTCGAGACCGAATATTCCGTGAGGAGTTCTGCATCTCATTCTACTGTCCCAAAGATGTGCGATAATCTGCACCATCTATTAGCGGGTTCCCTAACGAGGGGTGTAGAAGCGTAATTACTAAGGATTTCGAAATACCGATTTAAAGAAATCCGTTTTGAAATGGTGTGGTATTTTAATGAAACAGATTTTATCTTGAATTACCCATATGTTTAGAATACCGTGTTATGAAACCATAGTATGCATGTAGGATAGATCATTATCCCGTGAAGGTTCGAGGGTTTAGGTATACTAGATATCGAAAAGAGATTACACTAAAATTCATGGTATTTTACTGAAAAGGTTCATTAAATGGCCGTCTCATATGAAAATTTTGGTTAAACTAAAAATTAAATGAGGTGAAATGAGGTTAAGATTAGTGTAGCATGTTAGTTTGGTCTCTTTTGCTTATCACGTGGTTTATAAATGTTAAAAAGAAAGTGATATCGGAAATAACTCCTCTTTTGTCGGTTTATTTTAAAAATAAGTTTTGAGATAAAAAAGAGAGAGGGATGAAGGGACTTACGGTTTTTAGAAAGTCAAGAAGAGGTTGAAGAAGCACTCATGGGTCGTGGCTTCGTCGGAGATGTTCCGGTCGTCGAGTTTGGCTCACTACTTCGCTTGAGGGTCTTAACTCCACTTGGTACTTGATAGTTTTGAGAGAATTTTTGCTAAAATTTCATAATGGGGGAGAGCTATGGCATGTGGTGGTATTTATAGTGAAGAATTAGAATTTGAGATTTAAAATTTTGTATTAAAATACATTAAGAAGGTATTAAATGGTGAAATGAAGGGTCTCTGTTTGATTGCAGGGAAATCAAACAGTGCAGAAGAGTTAAGGGGAGTCGAAGGGGCGTGTGTGTAAAGCATGAAGCCAATTGGGCCTATATCGACCGTCAGCGCCGGCCTTAAGAGGAGAATGGGTGGTCGGATTTGCATGTCCTGCCTCGAGATTCGTGCCACGTGTGTTTTTGGGTGTGTACACCTCATTGCGCCTGTTTGATTTTTTTAAAACTTTTCATTTCCTTGTGTATTGCTCGTACAACTCTTGGGCTTCCAAAAATTAAAAAGTAAAATCAGAAAAATAATTGTGTCTGATGGGAATCGAACACACAAGCTACGTCACATCAGTGTAAAGGCTTTATCAGTGAGCTACAAGTTGTTTCTTGCTTAAACAAATATAACTTATAACTCTTACACATACTGTAATACTCTTTTCTGTATAATAACAAGAATTTTCTGTACATCGATTTCAGAATCGTTACATGTTAACAAAGAAACTGGTTTATTCCAAACAAGTGCGAAAGAAATATCAAGATATGTCCTCCATTTACTGAGACTCCTCTTAGTTTTGGTCTCGTGATAGAAAACTATTTTTTTCTTTGAAAACTATGAAAAACTACGCTGACTTAACGATCGATATTGATCAACGTTAAGGGGATGAACTCTTCAAGTCAAATAATAATTTTGCCCTTTAATAATTAAATATTAATAATTATTTTCTTAATAATTTAAATAATTATTAAATATTAATTTAGAAAAATGAATGATGCTGGTCATTGAGGAGGTTGGCGGTTGCAGCGGGCGGAGAAAGTCGGCGGCGGTCGCATCAGGTGGAGGAAGTTGGCAGTGGCGAAAGAAGGACACAGGAAAAAGAAATGATGAGAAAAGAGGATGAAGAAGATAATGGAGGCGGCTAAGTTAAGGGATGATGGAGACGGCGGAGTCAAGAAAGAAGTGAGATTGAGGCAGAGTGGGACATGATTGAGTGGGGAGTTTGGGCAGGGGAGGGAAAGGTCGGTGCATGGGGGAGTGATACACACAGGAGTGAAAGGGCCAACTCACAGCAATCTCACCTAGGAGTAGCTACTGCAGAAGGGACTGGAAGACTTGAGAAGTATTTTTGCAAACACCTTAAGGACAACATGTGCATGCGAAAGGAAATAACTGTCAAAACCACCAAGGGGTCCACAGCAGTGGATGAGGCGCATGCTAGGAAATAGCAGAATGGTGACATGGAAGGGATAGTGGAGTGGAGGCACCTACGAAGGAATCTCACAGCTGATAATTTTCTCTTTGTTAGAAATGTATAAATAAAGGAAGAGTGAGAGAGAGAGAATTATCTGTGAAAATACTGTAAAGGGATTAAGGCCCCTTCAAGCTCTTCTTCTTCATCAATGAAACTCATCTCTCTTCTCTCTCAATTTCACTTCTGAAGTTGTTCTTTCTCTCTCCTTTAAGCCACCTGAGCTTTCTTCTAATTCTTTTCAATTACCTGTTATTTTTTGTGCTTGTTCTTGTCAATTTGCTGCTTGATCTCAACCTGAACATATAAATTCGATTATGAAAATGAGAAATGGCAAAGTTATTAGCGGTGGATCCCAATCTGGGCATCAAGTGGTATCAGAGCCCTCGAATTCCAACCTGAATCAAGGGGATGGGTGTTTTTCAACCGCAGAAGGTGATAAGGAGGAAGGCGAGGGCCTCCTAGATCCAGATCCAACCAGATCTACTCTCAAAAGGCTACAACAGCTGGAATCCAAAGTTGATAGGATGGATGACAACATCAATAAGCTGATGCTACACATGAAGGAGCTCAATCTCAAATTCTCGGAGAATGGGGAAATTCACATATTTGAAAAGGAGGAGGTATATTTCTCATCTATAAACCATGTTGTCGTTGGTGTTAATAAGCAAAATCCTTACAAGCACAGCACTGAGTTTAGAAATAACTTTCCAAACCCCCCTAAAATGATGGTGTGTCACTTCGGAGGAGATGGTGATATAATGAATTGGCTATTCCAAATTGAGCACTATTTTGATATATACTCCATAGCTGGAGATGAAAAAGTAAGAGTCAGTTATTTTTACTTGAATGACAAAGCCTTACAGTGGTGTAGGTGGTTCCTGAAGAACCAGGGGGGCATTGTAACTTGGAAACATCAGGAAGCCTTGCTATTGGTGTAGGTGGTTCCTGAATAAACTAATTTTTTTGCTGCCAAGAAGGCTTACAAGCTAATGTACTCAAAATCCAACACTTACCAACCCAATAGTAATCATCAGGCTAATTCTGGACAGACTGCACCTAAGTCTGTGAATGAAACAACTTACCCTGTTAAGAAATTGACTCCCAATGAAAATTATTTGGGAAGGCAACAGGGGTTATGATATCACTGCGATGAAAAATATTACAAGGGGCATGTATGCAATGTGAAAACATATATGGTGATAGAGGGGGGTAGGACTTAGAAACTTTGGACACTGAGGCCAGTGTCAGTACACAAGCACCCACAGCAGCTGTTTATTTCTTTGAATGCAGTCACAAGAGACAACTCTCCCGATAATTTGGCTTTAGAAGGCACTTTGAATCATAAAAAAATTACTATTCTTATAGATAGTGGTGCCTCTTACAATTACATTGATCCCAAGATGGTAGAGGAATCAGGGCTATGTCTTACTATCAAACAAAGCTTCTCGGTAAATATTGCAGGAGGTGGCAAATTATCAGGTAGTGGCCTATGTTCTAATGTTCATATCAGATGCCAGGGCGATAGTTATACAGGGAATTTCCTTGTATTTCCTATTGGAGGTTATGATGTGGTGCTAGGGTAAAATGGATGAAGCAAATGGAGTTAGTAACCCTAGACATGAACAACAGAAAACTATTTTTCATTGACAAAGGGGTGCCATAAGTACTACAGGGGATAGTCCACCACTCACTGACTATGGTAGATGCAGATGATATTGAGAAGCAGTTATTGAAGGATCATGGTGGTTTTTTTGCTACACTTTATTCAAAATATTACCCCTGTGAGTAACAATGGTGCTATTTTACTTGCAGAGCTTAGCACTTTGTTAGACAGGTATGCTGAGGTGTTTGCAGAACCCCAGGGCCTTCCTCCACAAAAGCATATCAATCACAGAATTCCCCTTATTGAAAGCTCAACACCCATATGTATCGGGCCATATAGGCACTCATATGAACATAAGAACTCCATAGAGAGTATGATAGCTGAGATGCTACAGCAGGGCATCATCAGGCCTAGCTCCCCGCCCTTACTCTTCTCCTGTGGTGCTAGTGAAGAAGCATGATGGTACTTGAAGACTTTGCATTGATTGTAGGCAACTCAACAATCAAACCATCAAAGATAAGTGTCCATACCTTTGATAGATGATTTGTTAGATGAGTTGTATGGCTCATAATATTTTACTAAGCTTTATCTTAAATCAGGGTACCACCAAATCAGGATGGAGCCCCTTGATATACCAAAGACAGCCTTTAGAACTCATGCTGGCCACTATGAGTTTTTTTGTCATGTCTTTTGGATTGACTAATGCACCAGCAACATTTCAAGCAATCATGAATGATCTCTTCAAACCAATGCTAAGGAAGATCGTCCTGGTATTTTTTTATGATATCCTAATTTACAGCAAGAATTGGGAGTCACATCTGCAACATATACAAGCTATGCTCAACCTCCTAAAACAACATCATCTCTATGTGAAGAAATCCAAGTATCGATTTGGTCAAACAGAAGTAGAATATTTGGGGCATGTAGTCTCTAGACTGGGAGTGGCAGTTGATAAAAAAAATAGAGACTGTCATAGATTGGCCTGTGCCCAAGGCTCTCAAAAGCCTGAGAGGATTCTTAGGCCTCACTGGCTACTACAGGAAATTCATCAAAAACTATGGAACATTAGCTGCCCCACTCACTACTCTAACAAAGAAGAATGCTTTTAAATAGGGGGATGAAGCTCAATCAGCCTTTGAAACACTAAAGACAGCCCTGACTACTACACCGGTGCTACAGTTACCAGACTTCAATGACATATTCATTGTAGAGTGTGATGCTTCCAAACTGAGGATTGGGGCAGTGCTCATACAAAGAAATCACCCTATAGCCTTCATCAGCCAGGCTCTCAAAGGGAAGAATTTGCATTTATTGGTGTATGATAAGGAGATGCTTGCTATATTACTAGCCATTATAAGAAGTGAAAACAATACTTATTTGGGAGAGAGTTTGTGATTAGAACTAACCATAGATTAGAACTAACCATAAATCCCTGAAGCACATTGTAGAGTGTTTTTCGTCACCCTATTGAGATAAAAATGCGCGTCGCTTGTCAGGCGTGTTCCAGATTCCTCCTGCTTAGGGTAGGATGGGTTTATTCATTGTGGGGATTCGAATTTCCGGCAGCCGCAGACTAAGCTGTCATTAATTACCACTCGCTTTTGGAGCGAACGAACCTCCGATTGACGGTAAAACTGGTCATGAGAACTCAATGTGCAGAATGCGTATGTTGTGTTTTGAAAGGGTCTTGGACATATCGAGAGCCTCACAGAGTTTACGGAGGTCCCGCTACCCAGATAGCGGGCTAGAGATCAAGGAGGCTGGCGGCCCCCTTACGGGTTGCGGGGCAACGCTCCGTTAGAAATTTTTTCTAACGGGAAATGTGTTTTGAGTGTGAAGCGTGTGGGAAAAAGAGGGGTGAGGAGCGTTCTAAGGACGCGTGTTTTGAGTGTGGAGCGTGTGGGAAAAAGAGGGGTGAGGAGCATCCTAAGGACGTATGGGAGCTGGGCGCCAGCGCTCACGTGCGGGACGCGGAACGCCAATGGGTCACACGCCCGGCATACGGCCGCTGGACCCAAGCAGAAAAAGGGGTTTAGTCCATGGACTGGGAGTTGAACTCCCGAGAGATTTTAGAGTTAAACTCCTAAAAAAAGAAGAATTTTTATTTGGAGTTAAACTCCTAAAAGATCTGGATTTAGGGTTAAACTCCTTTGAGAATTTGGATCTTGGGCTAGGAGTTAAGCTCCTCAAAAATTGATTTGGAGTTAAACTCTCAAAGAGTTTAGATCTTGGATGGTGAGAAGAGATTGCTTTTCTTTCTCTTCAAGCCTTAGACTTCTCTAAAATGGGTTCTTTTGAAATGAGTTCCTTTTTCCTTCTCTGTTTTTGTTGGATCTTGGAGAAAAGAGGACGGTGAGATTAAAAATCTCCCTTTTAGAAATTTGATGGGAAATTTGAGCTCTTCTTCGAGAGTTTTATAGTGAAAAACTATTTTTTTTTTTGGAAAGGAAGATTTAAACTCTTGATTTAATTCAAAAAAGTGAAGAAGATTTAAAACCTTGAGAAATGAGAAGACGCACAAAACCCTAATATTTTTTAAGGGAATGAATTTTTTTTCATTTCATCATAATGTTGCTTTATATAGGCTTAAAAGTTTACACATAGCCCCTTGGGCATTTCAAAATGGTATTTTGCATATCTCGTGCCTCATGTGCTTATTTCTTTTTGCACATGAGCCGCAGGCTTTACAAAAAATTTGGTTTTTTGCCAATTTATTTAAATATTACATATATTTGTTGTACTTTCTTGGCATGAGGCCGGCCTGGGCTTGGGCCCACCTGCTTGGATTTAGGTTCGGGCGTGGACCCGGCTTGAGTTCAGGCATGGGCTCGGCATGGGTTCGGGTATAGGCCCGGCTTGGTTACGTCAGTAGGGTCCGTTTGTTTTGGGTTGGGCCTACTTATTCGCGGTTTGACTTTGATTTTGACTTTTGGTCAATGGGGTGTAAATTTTAACCCCCAACACACATACTTGAACTGAGAGTGGCTACTGAAGCCCAAATGATGTGGGTGGCTAAGCTTCATGACTACAATTTCAGAGTTGAATACAAGAAGGGAATAGATGATGTGGGTGGCTAAGCTTCATGAATACAATTTCAGAGTTGAAAACAAGAAGGGTGGTGGCGGACAAACTATCAAGAAGAGACACTGAATTTGCAATGCATACTATTACTTTTATCAATGCAGATTGGTAGAAGCAAGTAGAAACAATGCATCATGAAGACCCTTACTTTCAGGAGCTGCAACTTAAGATTGATCAACACTCACCCTCTTCCAGAAAAATTGAAGTCAAGAGAGGCGTATACTATCACCAGGGAAAAGTCATCATCAGCTCACACTCTCCCATGAAGACCCTGCTATTAGAAGAGCATCATAATGCTCCCATAGCAGGCTACTCAGGTTATGATAAAACACTCCAAAGGTTAAAAAGGTCTTTTTGATGGCCAGGAATGAGCAAAGATGTGAAGAACCACATAAGGGAGTGTCACACCTGTCAAACCAATAAGTATGAGGCTGCATCTCCCCAAGGGTTGCTTCAACCATTACCAATTCCCAGTGCAGTATGGGAGGAAGCTCTCATGGACTTTATTGAAGGGTTGCCAAAGAGTGGGGTGGGGGGTGGGGGGGGGGGGATTTTGCCATACTGGTGGTAGTTGATAGGTTGACTAAATTTGGTCATTTTATTCCTATCAACCATCCTTACACAGCTGAACAAATTACCATAACACTGTTTGGCAAGGTGTTCAAGTTATATGGGATGCCTCAAGCCATTGTTTGCGACAGGGACCCCACTTTTACAAGCCTGGTAATGAAAGAAGCTCATGACATTTCAAGGCACCAAGCTTAAGTTTAGCACAACCTGTTACCCCTAATCAGATGGCCAAACAGAGGTCCTAAATAGATGCCTGGAGACTTACATCCGATGCTTCAGTTCTCATAAACCCAAAGAGTGGGCAAAATGGTTGAGCTGGGCTCAGCTATGGTATAACACAACATGGCACAGTTCCACAAGAACAACACCATATCAAACAATTGACAGTAGCTGCCAGGAGTGTGAAGAAATTGTCCCCACTCTGCTATGGGCCTTATGAAATATTACAACGAATTGACCAAGTGTCTTACAAACTCAAGTTACTAGAGGGATCCAAGATACATCATGTTTTCCACATTCAAAAAACATATTGGTTCCACCACCCCTATACAAACTACTATGCCTCAGTTTGAAGTGGAAGTCATACTGGAACCTAAAGTTATTTTGGACAGGAGAACAGTAATAAGAAACAACAAGCTCATATATGAAGTTCTCATCAAGTGGAAGCAGTAAGAAGAGGCAGATGCTACTTGGGAGGGGTACTGGGATTTAGTCAAGCGCTTCCCATACTTTGACCTCGTGACGATGTCAAAATTAAGAGAGGGACGAGTTGATACACACAGGAGTGAAAGGGCCAACTCACAACAATCTCACCTGGGTGTAGCTACTGCAGAAGGGATTGGAAGACTTGAGAAGCATTTTTGCAAACACCTTGGAGGCAACACGAGCATGTAAAAGGGAGTAACTGTCAAAACACCAAGGGGCCCATAGCAGTGAATGAGGCACATGCTAAGGAATAACAGAAATGGTGACGTGGCAGGGGTAGTGGAGTGGAGGCACCTACGAAGGAATCTCACAGCTGTTAATTTTCTTTTTGTTATAAATGTATAAATAAAGGAAATGAGAGAGAGAGAGAGAGAGAATTATCTGTGAAAATATTGTAGAGGGATTGAGTCCCCTTCAATTTCTTCTTCTTTATTAATGAAACTCATCTCTCTTCTCTCTCAATTTCACCTTTGAAGTTATTCTTTCTCTCTCCTTTAAGCCACCTGAGCTTTTTTCTAATTCTTTTCAATTACCTGTTGTTTTTGGTGTTTATTCTTGTCAATCTGCTGATTGATCTCATCCTAAAAATATAAATTCGATTATGAAAATGAGAACTGGCAAAGTCATAGCCGATGGATCCCAATCTGGGCATCAAGGAGGGAAGGTGTTAGGGCAAGTAAGAGGGTATCTGCGGTAAGGGAAAGGGAGCGGGTAGCTGCGGCGGGTGAGGGGAGAAAGGCGAAGAGGAAGGTCAAAGCATAGGGGAAGGGTTGGGGAGGGGAGTGGCGGCATTGACACCTGCAGAGATGGCGGCTGGAGGAGGAAGGATGATGATGCTCGATATCGGTGACTCCCAAGATCATGACACGTGGCAAATGAAATGTCCCAGAGCTTAGCAGAAAGGATCTAGAACGATATGTTGGAAGCATATCCTAGGCCTGGGACCCGAGGATTTACCGACCTTCGGTGGCCTTCCAGGCCACCCCTAGCTCGCCTCCAAGCTATCACAGAGCCAAGATGCCTCGGCCTCCTGCTCGTTCTCGAGCCTCCCGCCGAGCTTATCTTTCTCAGTCTCACCGACCGACCCACAGCACCGATCATATGCACCTCCACCACGGCTCTGCGAGTCTCGCCAGGCATGAGATATCCGCTGCCCATGATCCCGCGTTCCACGCCATCATGATCCCAATTAACGAGCATATCTCGTCATTAATGGGGAATCCCGCCTATCACGCGGGCGTTACGCCAGGGGCGTAACGGCCGGCATGAATCTCGCACCCGCATGCCCATTGTTGCCACTATATAAACCCCTCTCTCAAATAACTCAGGTAAGCGATTTTTACCCTAATAAGCCGTTACTCTGCCAAAATAACCCGTCTAACTTGATCGTCGGAGGGTCCTCGGTGGCACAACCATCCCGGGACTTCCTTGCAGGTAGCTCGGTTTCAACCACATAAAACCCATTGAGATCCACACGTTTTAGGAGTCAACCCTCCAAATCCAATCTCAGCCATCCTTCAATATTCGCAGCAGATCAACGGAAGGTAACATTTGAAGGAGATCCAGAGATCCATCAGTTGGCGCCGTCTGTGGGAAACTTAGTTCCACTCAACAAAAGTTCATCTTCCGATCTCGGCTTCATAGCAAGTGGTCACCGCGACGATCCAAGCACCAGCCGTCGGCCTCCCCGCAGTGGAGACGAAGGATAATCCCCTCCTCCCCCGAACGCCATTCACGCCCTATCCGCTCAGATAGATCGACTAGTGTCCGTCGTGGATGCACTCGTCCGTGTCTAAACGGCCGGGTAAGCTCCCCCACCTCGGGACTGGGACCCCTATAAAGGGAGAGAAGACTCTGTCCCCGCTGGCACGACCGAACACCGCCCCGCTATCTCCGGCGACCGCAGATCCCCTGGGCCAACATATTCAATAACCCGCTGGGCGCCGCACAACCCAACACCGAGATCTCTCTCCAGAGCACCTCGCCTCGAGGCCCATCGCGCCCCTGTCCCTCCCGAGAAGGTGTCGATCAGCTCGCCTGCGCCCAGGCATGACCGGCACCCCCTCCCTCGATGGGGTCGCACGGACGGGACCCACCACGGTAGCTCGAAGATGACCTCGCCAGGGGACTTAAGGAACCTCATCAAACGGAACCAGGGCCGTGGCCAGGCGCGGATCTCCGGCAGCAGAGGCTAAAGATCAGAGTATGATGAATCGTCGGGATACCACGGCCGATTCGACGCCCTCGAAAAGAAGATCGAAGGCATGCTCGGGAGAATCGTCCTTCGAGCGACGGGGCTAAGTATGTCGCCGACTCGCTCATGAAGCCCTTCACCAAAGAACTATTCGCCATCCACGTCTCCTCCCGGAACAAGCCTCTAAAGGTCTCCCTCTTCAACGGGAAGTCTGACCCGAACAACCATTTGGACGCGTTTACGGCCAGGATGAGTTTCTAGGACTGTTCCGACGCTGCATAATATCGCGCTTTCCTCGCCACTCTCATCCGCTCTAGACGAGACTAGTTCCGAGGACTCGTGCCGCACTCGATCTCTACCTTCGATGAGCTGGCCACCCAATTCCTCGGCCACTTCGTCGGGAACAGACGGCAGAAGCGGACCGTCGACCGTCTCTTCACCATAAAGTGCGGGGACAAAGAATCCTTCAAAGGATATGTCACCCGCTTCTACAACGCCCTCCTTGAGGTCCCAGAACACCGGGACGAGACGGTCATTACGGCCCTTAGGTCGGGTATTAGGCATAAGGAGTGGCTACACTCCTTTGCATTAGCGCAACCTAAGACCGTGGCTGAAGTAAAGGCCTGGACCAAATGTGAGATCCAGCTTAAGTCCGAGGTGAACGCCAATCTGCCCCGGATAGAGTAAACCGATCAGAAGAAAAGGGCCAGGGAGGAGAAAAAGAAAATTGAGCGGCCAAAGCCCTACTCCCCGAAGTTTCAGGAGTACACCCCGCTCAACGTCTCCCAGACGGTACTGTTGGAGGAGGCTAAGGGCGAGAGATTCTTCAAACTCCCCCCAGTCTTGAATAGGGCGGCAAATCACACCCGGGGCCCCTACTGCGCTTTCCACCGGTCGTAGAGCCACTCTACCGAGAACTGCAAGCAGCTCTGAGACTACATCGAGGAGTTAATCCGCTCGGGGCACCTGGAAGCATACTTGCGAGACAAGCGACAGGCCGACCAAGAGAAGGAGCACCATCCCCCTCCCGGCGAGTTGACAATCGGCCAAATCATGGTCGTGTCAGCAGGGGGTATGATGGGAACCAACGAAACTCAGCGTCCCTCACTAATCGGGAGGACTGGCGACCACCCGAGGAAAAAGGCTAAAGCAGCTGAGCCGATCATATTTACCAACGAGGACCTCCACGGTATATCCCTGCCTCACAACGGCCCGCTGGTGATCACAGCTCAGGTCCACCGCTATGAAGTACAGAGGATACTGGTCGACTCGGGAAGCTCGGCAGACATTCTCTTTTATGACTGCTTTCTGTGCATGGGACTCACCCCGTCGGACCTAAAGCCGACCGCCCACATCCTGTCAAGGTTCACTAACCACTCCATCCCGGCGGAAAGGGTAATCACCCTCCAGTTTAACATCGGGGAGGCGGGACGTACGCGCACCGTGCCAGTGGAGTTTATCGTCGCGAGAATCCTATCGGCCTACAACGTCCTCCTCGGTCGCCCAACACTTCCGGGCCCAGATATCGACTTACCTCCTAGCGATGAAATTCCCGCTCGACCAAGGCGGTATAGGTCGGGCCTACAAGGACCAACGAACCGCAAAGGTTTGCTTCACCGCAACATCTACATCTGAGCGCCCAAACAATGAAGTTGAGGGCGAGGGTGATATCAAGGGTTCTCTGGACACTCGAGATGAGCAAAAAGAGGTCCGAGGGACCCCGGTGGAGCCACTAACAGAGGTCCCCCTCATAGAAGGGGACGGTGAACAAACCGTTCAAATCAGATTACTTTTGATGGGGACTCAGCGAAACACCTGGTTCACTTCCTCAGAGACAACTCTGACGTGTTCGCCTGGGCAACTGCCGACATGCATAGGATCGACCCTAAAATCATATCTCACAAGCTCGGCGTGGACCCTACGGTCCGACCCGTCAGGCAGAAAAAATGAAGCTTCTCCCCGACCAAGCAAAAGGCAATCGGGGACGAGGTAGACAGGCTCCTCTCCGCCAACTTCATTCGGAATGTGCCTTACTCGGAATGGTTGGCGAATGTCGTCATGGTTAAAAAGTTAAGCGGGAAGTGGGGCATGTACGTCGACTTTACCGACCTCAACAAGGCCTGTCTGAAAGACAACTATCCCCTCCCTCGGATAGATCAGCTCGGTAGGCTATGAGCTACTAAGCTTCATGGATGCCTTCTCCGACTACAACCAGATCCGTATGAATCCGACAGACGAGGATCTCACTGCATTCACAATGGACCGGGGGGTATACTGCTACAAGGTGATGCCGTTCGGCCTCAAAAACGCCAGAGCTACATACCAACGCTTAGTCAATCGCATGTTCAAGCCGCAGATCGGTAGGAACATGGAAGTTTACGTCGACAACATGCTCTTCAAATCGGTCTCATCGGAAAAACACGCCAAGGATCTGGGCGAGGCCTTCGACGTCCTCCGCAAATACAAGATGAAACTGAACCCCCACCAAATGGGCATTCGGGGTCACCGGTGGAAAGTTCCTCGGTTTCATGGTCACCCACCGTGGAATCGAAGCTAACCCGGAGAAAATCAGCGCCATCCTTAACATGGCCGCACCTAAGACTAACGTTGAAATCATGCGGCTGACAGGGCGGGTAGCCGCTCTGAGTCGTTTCATGTCAAGGACTGGGGAGAAGTGCCTCCCGTTCTTAAAAGCTCTAAGGAAGATACCAAAGTTCGAGTGGTCGGAGGAGTGCCAGACCGCCTTTGAGCAATTAAAGAGGCACCTTGCGACTCCCCCGCTACTCACCTGGCCAGTTGAAGGGGACGAGCTATCGCTATATCTAGCGGTATCCGACCAAACTGCAGGCTCGGTGCTCGTCCGAGAGCTCGAAGGAGTCCAGAAGCCGGTATACAATGTGAGCCACGTCTTTAAGGACGCGGAAATGAGGCACCCAGCCATAAAGAAGATCGTCTTGGCACTTGTTTACCCCAATCAGAGCAAAACTCTATTCAAATTCCAAGACGGGAAACGAAGCAACGCTTCTGTTTCCCCCAATCAGAGCAAGGCTTTGTTCTGAAAGTTAAAATAAAAAATTAATTAAAAAATTAAAGAAGCAACGCTTCAGCTAACTTGCGCTCTGCGCTGCGCGTCACGTGGCAGCGCAGTTGCGCTGCGCTGCGCGACACGTGGCAGTGCAGTTGCTCTGCGCTGTGCGACACGTGTCAAGCGCAGGTGCGTTTGCGCCAAACAGAATTAAAATTCCAGTAAGATCTTTCTGTTCTTGTTAAAACAAGAAGATTGTCTTCTGTAAAACAGAATCCCTTGGATCAAAGATACAACGGTGGGGAAAATTCCCCAAATCACTCAGAGAATGATCTCTTTAACAAATTTAACAAATTAATGAGCACTATATAAAGGCCCCTAGACCCCAACTCCAAAACAGAACAGCACAGAAAGACAAAAACACAGAAATAAAGAGAGAACTCCTCTAAAGAATTTTGAGAAGAATTCAGAAAGGAAAAAGAAGGTAAAACCTTTATAAAAAAAAGAATTTCTTCTGAATAGATCATTGATCTAAAAACAAGATCAAAGATCTTCAATAAAAAAATATATATAATAATAATAAAGGCATTGCCTTTTTTATGAACCATTGGTTCTGGAATCTTAAAGATTCTTTTCTTGAATCCAAAATTGGATCAAAATAATAAAACAGTGCCCTGCACTTGCAAATCTGCACTGTTGCGCTCCTGGGTTGGCGCAAGCCACCAGAGAGCGACACGTGTCAGCTCCAGAACAACTTGCGCTGTGTGCTTTTAAGATAGAGCATTGCTCTCTGAAATTGGCGCAACTCACCAGAGCGTGCCACGTGTCAGCAGCGCAACAGCGCAGCGCAACAGCGCAGCGCACTGCGCTTGCGCTCACCAAAGCGTGACACGTGTCACACCCACACGCGCTTGCGCTCACTAATTGGCGCAAAACACCTGACAAGCCACGTGGCACTCTGTCAGACTAATTAATGCAGCGCATTATTAAAGGGCAGAGCCCAATTAAAAGGCCCAATGGACCAAAACAAATGCTCTGCATTATAAAAAAAGGGACAGTGTTGGAGATAGTGCCCTCAGAGTTAATTATTGGATCACAGGCACGTGATTGCAATGATTGAGAGAGGACCTATACCGTTAGAACAGTCTTACTCAAGATGATAGTATGCTGTCTGGTTTATCTTTATCATCGTGTACTGTTTCAGGTGACCTTACAGGTCACTATTGCACGTTGATAGAGCCCTTAGGATTCTTGCTTGACGGCCAGCAGTATGATGGCGATCATATACGTGGGAGCTGGGGTCTATAAGCACATCCTTAAAAGGTCCCTAGTCGTGGGAGTTTTCGAGACAGGGCATCGATACTCCGGAGTGGACTAGTGTATACAGTCGAGACCCCGACGAGGGGCGGTGGCCGGTCTCACAAGCCACTGGTGTCAGTTGGTTCACCTAAGATGTATACAGGTGCTCATTGGGTTATGAGTACTCCGGACAGGACTCGGCGGGAATATGCTAGTTGGTCTTATACCTGACGTCAGATGGCAGTTCCCTGGTGACATGTGTACATGTTAGTTCATCGACCTGAGATTGTCATTTGTCTCGTGTGAGTTCCCACTGTACTTTGATTACTACCCTACCACGGCTCAAAGGAGTCGTGCAAACAGGTTTTAGTTAGGTACAGTCCCGAGCCACATGGAGGCAGTGAGCGGATCTGCAGGGGTTCGTCTCTCCCGGTATTGGGGGTGAGGTCGCGCTGTGTCTAAGAGAGCCATTACACAAAGGCCTCGTCCGAGGCAGGAGATTTACTGGTAGGTATTCCAGTAGTATCTCAGGGTGTTCTGGGCTACACTCCGACACGACTTGTACCGCTTTTGGGGGTCTGACTTTTACCAGCCCCCTAGGCCTGCCATGCGATACTCATAGACGAACGGACCAGACTGTACGGATATTGTCACTGACAGGTTCAGTAGGGTGTCAGGATGAGTTCGCTCATCGACGTCCCTTTTGGTCAATACCCGGTTGCCTGTTACATATGGCTAATACCTCTGACGTCCTAGTGGTTAAATCCACAGCCAAAGTATTGACGGGTCTTTAGAGTCCCCCACAGACCAGTTTCTCAAGTTTCGGGCGAAACGCTGTAGAGGCCGTATGGAGATATGGCAGGGTTCGATCTTATACGTGCGGTATTGCACGGATCATGATCGGACGGATAATACTAGCGGGCTTTGGTTTAAGCCGGATCCTAGTATTGTACAGTGTAGATTTTGTCTCTTTGCATTTGTATTCGGTCGGAATACAAATGCGGGTATGTATATACAGTCGCGGGGTTTTCCTGTAATCTATTACTGGATCAGTTTTTTGAAGTTGCCAGTTTGTATTCCGTTTCGGCCAGTTTTCCTTTGTTCCGACATGGCCGGATTTTTCTGATGGAGGGGCTAATTTGCAAATGTGCAAATTAGATTTGTAGAGGGTGTTATTTGTGATATGAGGGATTATGATAGCATCTTTAGATTCTCTTGTGATCATTTCCTTTGCAATTAATGAGATGGGATTTGATTAGAAATTGTTGTGACCTTTTCTCCTCATTATCACCCATCTCTTTTCTTATGGTCACCCCACTCCTCTTGTGCTCACCCCCCTTTGTAATTTTCCCTCCCCCACATATAGGGCCCGCCACTTGATGAGATGAGAGGGGGATTCTTTTGTGGTGGGAAATTCTTGTTCTCATTTGGCTTACACCAAAAATTCCTAAGTTCATCTCCATTGCTCGTTTCCTCCATCTAAAATGGAAACTTCTCAACCCCAAGAGACAAAGCATTTTACACTTATCCTACAGCACCCTTGGGCACGTCGGCTCGCCAACTTCATTCCCGAGTTGCCTTGGTCCAGAGGTGGGAGCCCGTAAAAGAACCCGGCGATATGGTGCCCGTTCCGATGAGGAAATGAAGACCGGAGATTCCGCGAGGAGATCGGAGTGGAAGCGAAGACCGAAGGACACAGATCGCTTGGTATAGCTTTCTACCTTTCTCTTGATAGCTAGCATTAGGTTAATTGTTACGATCCGGGGTTTTTAGGATGCGGTAGTGCCGGTTTAAAGTTAAGAAAATTTTTCGTTTCCGTATTTTGGCCTCGGATAGACGGCCGGGGCGCTACCGTAGTCCTACATGGTATCAGAGCCACGCCATTAATCTTTACTAGCTTGCTCTAGCGTGTTTAGAAGTTCGATCGAACTAAAATTCCAAACACCGCATTTCAATTTGATCAGTTTTCTGTCGAATTTTTTTGGCTTGAAAAATTATTTGGTATGTTTCAGAAAATCGTGCAGGCTGTTATATGAATGCTGTAGAAATTTGGTTGCATGAAGCCACAGTATCGCCGCGGAACCGCGGCCTTAACCCCCTTTTGGCCGCGGTTCCGCCGCATAACAGTGATTTCACTGCACCAAATTTCTTGCAGTGATTCCTGTGTTGAAAATGGGGGTTTTGGTATAGTATTTTTGGGCCCAGATATTTTTTTGAGTACTACAGTTGTGCTTGGGGCCCACTTCGGAATATTTAGTCGATCGAAAATTTTAAACATGTTAGTTCACAGTATTTACATTATATCTGCGACCGTGAATGTCATTTGATCGGTAAATCCTGTCTAACTGCTATAGCCCTTTTAGACGGATTTGCGAACGTGACATTCACGTTGATATTCTGTGTTGTGCTGTGATGTTGCGGATCTGTCGTGGTGGATAGCCTGGATGTATTGTTAGTACAGTTTCGTTTTATATGTACATTTGATATTGCAGGGAGAGCGTCCGACATGTGGACTGCCGTCACTGCCTGTTTGTATATTATTCTTTTGGGGCACGACCGGGCTGAGGTCGATGTACCCGTTGTATGTATATTTTACTTTCTGTACTAGGATTACCCCGTGGTGGGGTGCACGGATAGCCGGGTTCTAGAGGGCAACGGGCCCGCATCTCATGGCATTGAGACGGAGGGGGCCTCACTCTAGAATTGGCAGGCTATTCGCCGCATTCGTAGGGGGTACAGGTTGACCCAAGGAGGGGTGCCCAAGTTACCGGATTCCGTGAAGTGTTGGGTGGTCCATTCACGTTGCTGAAGGGGGCTGCTTCGCTTCAGGTTTTGGCGGGTAACTTGCCTCGCCCGTAGGGGTCTAGGATTTCATTGCACAGGCTATCCACACGACCAGGGGAACGTCGGCTTTCAGTAGTGGCTCTATGAAATCCGGGGATCCCAAATATCTGTATTGTTCTGTGATGCTGATTACATTTCTGTGATGTTGCATTTTATCACGCCTTGAGCGAATATTATATATTGATATATATACTAGTAGATGTTGTATATGTTTTGCATCCGCGCTAGTCCAGTCCCCGCTCTGTCGTTAGTTAAGTAACCTAACGGGTGATGACGGGACCCAGTGGCGAATGCGGATGGCATATACGTACATCATTATTTTCGTTCTTTTGTGGTGTGATCAATTGATGGGACTGTGTTAATTCGGATCAATGCAAGCTAAACAAACCTATTCTGATGTTGTTGGAACATTTTTCAAAAAGCTGTTATTGCAAGGACGTTCTCTTTTGTTTTGCACAGTGGTATTCGGTTATGAATATCCAGCACCTCAGTCGACAAGGCAAGGGCCGAGATCCCTTCACCGGGAGTGACCCCTTGGACAGAAGTTTGCGTCAGGGTAATAACTTCACTATAGCCGATTGCCTTTTGCTTTGCATCGTGGTATTCAGTTAGAATATCCTGCACCTCATTCTACGGGGAAAGAGCCGAGATCCCTTCACCGGGAGTGACCTCTTTAGCAAAGGTTTTCGCCACTATATTTTTATAAAAGCTATGCAGTTCCTTCAACGATATCAAGTTCATTACGTTAATGGTTTTTCGCCAAAAACGAGCCGTAGCCCTTCGTCATTTCAGATTGGTATTGCTTAGTATTCATGCTGCGTATGTCGTGCTTAGCCAAGACGTAGTGTTCGGTAGCTATGTAGTGCTTTTCTGTTGCATGGATATGAGATTGGTTAGGACAATCGTGCGGTCATTTTGGCTCAGTCAAGGACTCGTGCGGGTGGGTCTAATGCAATCAAGATAATGACGGGTTGAACTTGACTAGGACCCTTTGATATGTTGGCTCAGTCAAGGTCACTTGGGTCCTAGGGGTAAAAATCACATCGGGAGTTTCTAAAGAAACTGAAACTTGCCAAGCATGCGCATACCTTCTGGAGTGTGGTGACGTGAGTGCATTCCGTCACGTTATCATGCAATGATAGTTGGATCCCAATTCCCACTGATGAGTTGGTTTACTCCTCGGGTGATCTCGACTAATTCTTCTTTCAGGTTTGGAGGAGAATTTAACGTTACAGTGGGAGGTTTCCTGATTAGATAAAGTGATAACCATTCTGATCTAGGTTAGAGTGCACGCTGAGTGTTTCTTTTCTCTCTCTCTCTGGCAGCGACCATGACCCGACCCTTGACTATAACTCAGTGACCAAGATTGACCGAACCTTCTTTAAACACTGGCTTTTGGATTGTCAGAGTTGCATACCTCATTGTCACTCCTACTTTTACCCTTTTCTCCAGGACACCCCGTATTACTACGAACGTCCACTTTCATTGGATAAAACCATCGTATGGTTATATACGAACTCGAAGGAATTTATTCGAGGATGGTTTCCGGTTCTGGAGAAAACGAATAGGACTATTCAGTTGTCTTTTCCTTTTACCTTCTCTCGGATTGCGAGTGCTCCTTGGATTAGGACAGTACACCTATTATGCTAATTGGATAGTCTTCTTCCAAACCATAGGTAGGTGCCGAATGGTAGGGAATGAAGAAAACCATTTAGCCTAACGAAGGTGTACAGAAGGTATTAAGTTAAGACAAATAAAGGGATTAGTAAGAGGGCAAAGTAAATTGCGACTGCTATTCACGACCAAACCAAGTATTTCATTACCACTCCTACATCACCTTTGTATTTCTCCAGAACACTCCGTATCACTACGAAAATCCACAGGTATTTGGATGCTCCATCGTATGGTTATATACGAACTCGAAAGGAACTTGTTCCAGTTCGGGGATGGATTCTGGTTCAGGAGAAATAGGAATAAGGTTTATTCGGTTGTCTTTTAACCTTCACCTTCTCTCGCATTGCGGGTGCTCCTAGGATTAGGACAGTACACCCATTATGCTTATTGGATGGTCTTCTTCCAAACCATAGGCTGGTGCCGAACGGTAGCGAAGGAAGAAAACCATTTGGCCTAAAGGGGTGTATAGAAGGTAATGACTAAAGACATATAAAGAGATTTGGAGAGATGGTAAAGAAATATACGGTTACAGTTGTGAATCTGATAATGGAAGAGGCATTACTAGGAATACCCGGATACCCCTACGAAACATTTCAATGTTTCAGTTTCACTGTGTACTGTTAAAAGAAAACTGATTTCCCAATTAGTCCTTACTCCAGGGTATGTATTTACCAGGTATGATTCTCACATCTGTATGGTTTTGCAGATGATGAGTGGGAGTAAGTTATTGGGAATTGGGTGATCATCCTCATTATATCGGGATTCGTTGTAATTGGTGATATTTGAGGAAATCACCTGGGTTGTTTGCCGGACGACAAATATTTGGTTTTGAATATCCGTTGTTATGCACCAATTTCAAATTGATATATCTGTACGTTCATTTTTATGAAGTGGGATATAACTTTTTGAAATTATGTCTATGACATTTACCTATATCAGTGGATGGTTAGGTAAAGAGCATTAAACAGCGGTGTAATTCTTCTTAACCATGAGTACAGTTTTCAACCTACGACACACAAGGAATGAGTTATTAGACTCAAGGGACTTATACAGAGTATTGTATGTTGTCCAGTGTCCATTAGGACAGAGGGGTTGATACTCGTACTATATTCTGTTTACTTGTAACTTCTCTAGTTCTTAAACATGTGTTTCGTAGAAATACAAGGTCCAAGTTTTGAGAAGTTATAGGTATATGAATAAAGTAGATTATCAGGTATTGCAAGTATCGAGATTCTTCAAGGTGATCGAAGATGTAGATACTTATGAATGGTATTCAGTTAATAGTAATGATTAAGAGAACATGCTTCTCTTTCAGGTTACTCATAATTGGAAGCATTCCTAAGTTGAGTAATGCTGATCGGCCTCTTTCCATTTAGTTGACATGCACTGGAGACAGCTGCATGATTTGAATCTGGGTCAATTAAATCAGTGCTTCTGTTTCTGTATTGGATATAGGACAGTTCGTATCTTAACGATGTTAAGGTACGGGGAGTTGTTCGGCTTATGCTTAAAACCAGACTCCGGATAACTCAAGGCACGTTTCTGTAATAGCTGTTTGTGGGTTGACCCGGGCTATGACGAGGGTTAACTTTCTACCATCTGGAAGATCAATAGTGATATTGTTCTTGACTCGCCACAATTTTAAAAGGAATGGATTTTTTCAGAAAACAGTAGTGGGAGTATGGTAGAACTGGAAGTGATTTCAGAACCGCAAACGATTACTGAAGATTTAATAAGAACCTAAAGATTCAATCTGGTTTGACATTCCATTGGCCACTCCGCAGATATGGTGGGTAACCTCAGGCACCCGAGAGGTACTCCGGTAGCCTCAAGGACGGTGACAGGGAGGTTTTTATTTACCTAGACTTGACACTACTGTTGTTCTAGACTATGAGACCCGGCAGGAGGATGAGTATAGCGTCGTTCTAAACTAGCTTTAGAAGTGTACGTGTATATTATTCTGCCAGAGGGTTTTCGTAGTCAGTGGGAGTAGCGGAAGCATAGTGGACAAGTGGATTATGTCTATTTATAGACTAAAGCAGATATAGCGGAGATAGATCATCTATTTCTGATGTGACAGTCATAGGTTTGACCTCATCAGAATAGGGGATGGATCTGTTAAGAAGGTAGTAGGGTGTGATGTCCTGGTATTAGGATGGCATACACAGATAGGAAGTGAAATTCCTATACTACGATCGGTTATACTTTGGTTGTCACACAGTGGTTTCTCCACATAGGATATAGATGTTATTTTTGCACTAGATGCAATAAGGTGATATTGATCCAATCCTGGAGAAACGTTCGGAAGCAGTTTTAGAACATAAGTTGATGTTCTAGGGACACGATGACGGCTTCCTCCTTCGGGAGACAGTTATCATTCCAGGCTTCCAAGGTGACCTGGATGACAGAGTGACTGTCAGAGTTATAGTTTTCCCTCTGACGAGGGGCAGTATTTTGGACAGGTGGTCTAAGGGGATACTGAGGGAGGCATGGCGCAGGACACTGATTAAGTTCAGTTGACGATACAGTCTAAGAAGTTTGGATTTGGAGTTCATTTATGAACTAGGTCCCATCAGATATCCAGACACATTCTAAGACAGGTATTGCTCATTTCGGGAGATGGTTTTCTCCGCGAACTTGAGATAAAGAGAGACATAGAAACATCAAAGCGGATCCACTCACTGAGGCTATTCCTCGGACGCATTAGTTTCGCAAACGGGTTTTGTGAGACTGATTAGTAGAGGAGTTGGGTGTTCGGTATCACACGGGCTGTGAGTATGCGACATCGCAATAATTAGCCTTGAGTGCAAGTGGGAGATTATTGGAGATAGTGCCCTCAGAGTAAATTATTGGATCACAGGCACGTGATTGCAATGATTGAGAGAGGACCTATACCGTTAGAACAGTCTTACTCAAGATGATAGTATGCTATCTGGTTTATCTTTATCATCGTGTACTGTTTCAGGTGACCTTACAGGTCACTATTGCACGTTGATAGAGCCCTTAAGATTCTTGCTTGACGGCCAGCAGTATGATGGCGATCATATACGTGGGAGCTGGGGTCTATAAGCACATCCTTAAAAGGTCCCTAGTCGTGGGAGTTTTCAAGACAGGGCATTGATACTCCAGAGTAGACTAGTGTATACAGTCGAGACCCCGACGAAGGGCGGTGGCTGGTCTCACAAGCCACTGGTGTCAGTTGGTTCACCTAAGATGTATACAGGTGCTCATTGGGTTATGAGTACACCGGACAGGACTCGCCGGGAACATGCTAGTTGGTCTTATACCCGACGTCAGATAGCAGTTCCCTGGTGACATGTGTACAGGTTGGTTCATCGACCTGAGATCGTCATTTATCTCGTGTGAGTTCCCACTGTACTTTGATTACTACCCTACCACGGCTCAAAGGAGTCGTGCAAACAGGTTTTAGTTTGGTACAGTCCCGAGCCACATGGAGGCAGTGAGCGGATCTGCAGGGGTTCGTCTCTCCCGGTATTGGGGGTGAGGTCGCACTGTGTCTAGGAGAGCCATTACACAAAGCCCTCGGCCGAGGTAGGAGATTTACTGGTAGGTATTCCAGTAGTATCTCAGGGTGTTCTGGGCTACACTCCGACACGACTTGTACCGCTTTTGGGGGTCTGAATTTTACCAACCCCCTAGGCCCCCCATGTGATACTCATAGACGAACAGACCGGAATGTACGGATATTGTCACTGACAAGCTCAGTAGGATGTCAGGATAAGTTCGCTCATCGACGCCCCTTTTGGTCAATACGTGGTTGCCCGTTACGTATGGCTAATACCTCTGACGTGCTAGTGGTTAAATCCACAGCCAAAGTATTGATGAGTCTTTAGAGTCCCCCACAGACCAGTTTCTCAAGTTTCGGGCGAAACGCTGTAGAGGCCGTATGGAGATATGGCAGGGTTCGATCTTATACGTGCGGTATTGCATGGATCATGATCGGACGGATAATACTAGCGGGCTTTGGTTTAAGCCGGATCCTAGTATTGTACAGTGTAGATTTTGTCTCTTTGCATTTGTATTCGGTCGGAATACAAATGCGGGTATGTATATACAGTCGTGGGGTTTTCCTGTAATCTATTAAGGGATCAGTTTTTTGAAGTTGCCAGTTTGTATTCCGTTTTGGCCAGTTTTCCTTTGTTCCGACATGGCCGGATTTTTCTGATGGAGGGGCTAATTTGCAAATGTGCAAATTAGATTTGTGGAGGGTGTTATTTGTGATATGAGGGATTATGATAGCATCTTTAGATTCTCTTGTGATCATTTCCTTTGCAATTAATGAGATGGGATTTGATTAGAAATTGTTGTGACCTTTTCTCCTCATTATCACCCATCTCTTTTCTTATGGTCACCCCACTCCTCTTGTGCTCACCCCCTTTGTAATTTTCCCTCCCCCACATATAGGGCCGGCCACTTGATGAGATGAGAGGGGGATTCTTTTGTGGTGGGAAATTCTTGTTCTCATTTGGCTTACACCAAAAATTCCTAAGTTCATCTCCATTGCTCATTTCCTCCATCTAAAATGGCAACTTCTCAACCCCAAGAGACAAAGCATTCTACACTTATCCTACAGCACCCTTGGGCACGTCGGCTTGCCAACTTCGTGCCCGAGTTGCCTCGGTCCAGAGGTGGGAACCCGTAAAAGAACCCGGCGATGTGGTGCCCATTCCGACGAGGAAATGAAGACCGGAGATTCCGTGAGGAGATCGGAGTGTAGGCGAAGACTGAAGGACACAGATCACTTGGTATAGCTCTCTACCCTTCTCTTGATAGCTAGCATTAGGTTAATGGTTACGATCCGGGGTTTTTAGGATGCGGTAGTGCCGGTTTAAAGTTAAGAAAATTTTTCGTTTCCGCATTTTGGCCTCGGATAGACGGCCGGGGCGCTATCGTAGTCCTACAGACAGAGCCCAACTTAAAAGGCCTAACAGGCCAGAATAAAATACAGTGCAGTGGCAGAGCCCTAATTAAGGTTTAATAGGCCTAATGCAAATAAAAATGTTGAACATTCCCAATTGGACTTAGCCCAATTCTGGCCGTAAGTCCTCAAATTAAATTGACATAGCACGGCTGCTCTCTTAAATCAATTTACACCTGGTTCAAGGGTACATCTCTGAACTTCTCTGACACATGTCGTTGTAATCCTTCAACGACGTCAGAGAGATGACGGGTCCCGACGGCCATACATTCAATGGACCCCCATGTCCCTAAACTGGAACATGGACCACTATGTCCCTAAACTGGAACAATAGAGCCAATTTCTCTCTTGCCGGATCCAAACGATCCCGTTAAGTTGATCTTAGTCTGGAGATTAGGCTAACGTATTCTTAACAAACGTTTAAGTTGATCTTAGCCTTAAATATGGCTAACGTGTCCTTAAACTAATATCCGTCCCCAAAATGGGAATGTTGGACCCCCATGTCCCTAAACTGGAACATGGACCACTATGTCCCTAAACTGGAATAATAGAGCCAATTGCTCTCTTGCCGGATCCAAACGATCCCGTTAAGTTGATTGTTCCCCTCCGAACGGCGGCCGAGACATGGACGTCTTGCCTGTGATTCAGGGAAGATGCTATTTGGTTTTATCCATCCATCTCTCCGAAGATGCCAAGTTGATTTATGGCACCGTGTATCGGAGGTTTAGACGGATGCGGCCGATGTAGCAGACTTCGTCAGATTCCCCCTCGCTTGAGGGGTTTTTGATTGTGGGGACGCTCTTCCCTGCAGGCGCAAGCCCCTGCAGTTAATTACGCTACCGCATCGCGGTAACCACTTTCTCCTTCTCCAGAAATTTCACTTCGCGTCGTGTGTGTTTGTTTTGTTTGTGGTTGCCCGTGGATTGTATACGGGGACTAAGTTATGCCGTCGCCCGTAGGACGTGGATTAGTCCAAATTCGTAGTTACTTAGATTTGGGTTTGGTGTTTTAGTTTAAGGGTACGTTAGCCAGGTTTGAGGCTAAGATCAACTTAAACGTTCGTTAAGGATAAGTTAATCTGATTTGAGACTAAGATCGACTTAACGGAAAGAGCATTTAGGGGCTCTATTGTTCCAGTTTAGAGACGTAGTGGTCCGTTTAATATATATGGCCAGCGGGACCCGTCACCTCTCTGACGACGTTGAAGGATTACAACGACATGTGTCAGAGGAGTTCAGAGATGTACCCTGAACTAAAGTTGGTTTGGAGTTTTATGGTCCATTTGAATGTTTAAGGATACGTTAGCCAGGTTTGAGGCTAAGATCAACTTAAACGGGATCATTTAGATCCGGCAAAAGAGCATTTGAGGGCTCTATTGTTCCAGTTTAGGGACGTAGTGGTCCAATGCCAGTTTAGGGACATGGTGGTCCATTGCCAGTTTAAGGACGCGGTGGTCCATCATTAGTTTAAGGACGTTTCGGTCCACGAATTGAAGGACCCCGCAGTCCATATGGGTGTGTGGTCGTCGGGACCCGTCACCTCTCTGACGTCGTTGAAGGATTACAACGATAGGAGTCGGAGGAGTTCGGAGATGTACCCTCGAACTGGATGTAAATTGATTTAGGAGAGCAGCCGTGCTCAGTCAATTTAATTTGAGGACTTGCGGCCATGATTGGGCTAAGTCCAGTTAAAAAAATGTTCAACATTTTTATTTGTCTTTGGCCTATCAGGCATGTGCTAGGGCTTTGCCCCTTTTTAACAATGCACTGCATTTTTTGTTTTTATTTGGGCTCTGCCCTTTTATAAATGATGCAGAGCATCTATTTTGTTTGGGCTCTGCCCTTTTAATGCATTGCGTTTTTATTTTGGCTTGCTAGGCCTTTTTGATTTGGGCCTGGCCCTTTAGTAAACAATGCAGTGCATTTGTCAGGCGCTTTGCGCCAATCATTGAGCGCAAGCGCTTGTGGTGGTGACACGTGTCACGCAAGCGCCGTGCGCTGCGCTTGCAATGCTGACGCGTAGCGCGCTCTGGTGAGTTGCGTCAATTTCAGAGAGCAATGCTCTATCTTAAAAGCGCATAGCGCAAGTGTTCCTGGTGCTGACACGTGGCGCTCTCTGATGGCTCGCGCCAACCCAGAAGCGCAACAGCGCAGTTTTGCAAATGCAAGGCACTGTTTCAATAACTTGATCCAATTTTGGATTCAAGAATAAAAAGTGCAAGGCACTGTTATTATTTATTTATTTTTTATTGAAGATCATTGATCTTGTTCTTAGATCAGTGATCTAATCAGAAGAAATTCTTCTATTTTATAAAGGTCTTTACCTTCTTCTTGAATTTTCTTCAAAATTCTCTCTATTTTGAAGTTCTTGATCTCTCACAATGTTCCTTATCATTTGAATTGGGGTCTAGAGGTCTTTATATAGTGCTCATAAGTTTGTTAAATTTGTTAACGAGATCATTCTCTGAGTGATTTGGGGAATTTTCCCCACCGTTGGATCTTTGATCCAAGGGCTTCTGTTTTACAGAAGACAATCTTCTTGTTTTAACAAGAACAGAAAGATTTTTCTAGAATTTTAATTCTGTTTGGCGCAGATGCACCAGCGCTTGACACGTGTCGCGCGGTGCACAGCGCAGCGCAACTGCGCTAACACGTGTCGCGCAGCGCAGCGCTTGCGCAAAAGCGACTGCGCTGACACGTGTCGCGCAGCGCAGCGCTTGCGCAACTGAAGCTTTGCTTCCTTTAATTTTTTTTAGTAGAGCCTTGCTCTGATTGGGCGCACTGCCTTAGGCGCTGCGCTGACGTATCAGCTTCTAACACGTGGCGCGTAGCGCGCAGCGCATGGAATTTGAAGCGTTGCTTCAAAATTTGAATTTTTGAAATTCAAACAGAGCCTTGCTCTGATTGGGGGAAACAAATGCCCCCCACCGTTGCGCTCACGTGGCGCGCACGTGAGTGCAGCGGTGGCAAGATCCCAGCCATTGGATCAACCGGTGAGGTGAAAGGGCGCAGACGCCTATAAATAGGACCCTTGGTCCTTAGAAAATTTTTACTATTTTCAAGATTTTATTTACCAGAGCCCTGCTCTTTTAAGAACTTCAGAGCCTTGCTCTCTTTTTTCAAGAATTTCAAAGTTCAAACTTTTAGAACATCTTAGGTAAAATTTAACTTAAATTTAATTAAATTAATTTTAATCAACAGAGCCTTGCTCTCATAGATCTTTGATCTAAAGAAAACCCCTTTGGGGTTTCACCAACAGAGCCTTGCTCTCAAGAATCCATAGATCTAAAGAAATCTTGTTTCAGGGTTTTTACCCATGAACAGAGCTTTGCTCATGGACAAAATATAGATCTTTTTGATCTAAAAATGAAGAACTCTTAAGAGTTTTCATGGATCTCTAAGATCCCAAAAAAAAAATTTACTTCTAAATTTTTTTTTATTTAAATTTTTTTTATTTAATGGATTCTCTCATCATTATTATAGAGCTAGGCACTTTTAAGGAATTTTACTCCCTTGAGACCAGAGTTTGACAAGTGTCACTCTGTGACAGAGTTTTGCTCTGAAAGAGGAGATTTTCTCCTTATCTCTAGGGATTTTTATTATTAATGAGAATCTTCTCTTGGGATTAACTGATAATCTCATCCAATGATGGGGTTGTCTTATTAACTGATGCATTATCATCCAGATTTTGTGGGTCCCCATTTGGTCCCCTACCCACTGCATTGCAATGTGGTGTAAGAATCTTTTAAAAACGCTAAGCGTTGGAATTACAACACTGACGGCTAATTTTTGTCCCTCCGCAGGAAACATGTCTGCTGATTTGTCTTTCCCGTTTATTCGCTCAGAGGGAGGGTTTCCCCAGGCACCGGTGGACCGAGTGGTGCTCGCTCTCATCAAGGATCATGATCCCGAGCACAAGAGCCTTCACTTGTGGGGTAGGTGGTACAATGAGATCATCCAGGGTCGCCGAAGTTTCAGTTCCGCCACGCCGTCTCAGCCAACATCTTCACTCCCCTACGCAGATGAACCCCCGGTGAAGTATGCCGTGGAGGTCAAAAATTGGAATTCGGATGACCTCCTCCAGCATGCAATTGGTACCATTCCCGTGCAGCCGCCGCCGGCAATAGACATTCTGGGGAGGCGAATCTGTCAGGGTGAAGCACGCCCTTGGGGACAGGCCTATAACATTGGATTGATCCCACGACCGTCTGCCGGATATTTGCAGTGGGCCCGGTACATCCTATCAGCGAAGATGACTCATCTGATGAAGATTGGTTTGTACTCGGCCATTTACGTCTTGCTCTTTGAGTATCCTTCTCCTCCAACGTGATGGATTAAGGCTTTTATCGAGCAATGGAACATCCCCACCCACACCTTCCTGATGACGGACCGGAAAGTCTCTATCTTCTTGGAGGAGTTTGCTGAAATCTCGGGTCTGCTGATGAAGGGGGAGCCTTACGAGGAATTGCTTCTTCTTGATGAATACATCTTTGCCACTAAGCCGCTGGTGTTTGATCTGACGCCAGAGAATACTATTCAGCACCAGTTCCTGGGCTTGGTGAAGGTACTGGAGATCTATGAGGGACTCTATCTGGAATCAGGCGTCCGGGGCATCAGTTTCGCAGATTTTATTGCCCGCTTCATTCAACCGGAGTTCCTATCGAAGCGGAGCGAGAAGTTCGCCTAGCTCGATGACCCTTTTGGATTCGACTTGGATCGCCGACCCACATCGGAGGATGACCACAAAGACTTTTATCTCCCCGGTGCCGCCGTCGTCCCTTTCTCAGAAATTGCCGTCCCAGGCATGGATGAGGAGACCTTTTTTGTAGGGTTCCTGGGCTTGTGGCTGTGCAGCTTTGCGCTCCCCATGCACCCGCGCTATATGTGGCCATCTGTTTTCTACCCGGCGCATCGGATGGTGGCTGGTTTTCAGTTGTCAGTAGGAATTGCCGGGCTGGCTTATCTTTATAATGGACTTAGCGTAGCGGCGGACGCTAGTGAGCCTGGGGTGCAACCCGCTAACTTCCCGATGCACTACTTCACCTCTTAGGTGGAAATGCACGTGCACGGGGTGTTCGGCGCCCATAAGATTCCTCCCTTTTTTGAGAAATGCAGACTCCCAAGGGTCATACGTTTGGTCGGGGCTTCGATCGTAGTTGCACCTCCGCGGGAGGCTAGGGGGCTACTCCTTCGTCCACACCTGGTCGGAGCGAAGGTTTCCTTATTGGATAAGGTCAAAACAATAGGCTCAGAGACCACCAAGTCGGTAGTGCCGCTACGCGATGATTTTAAAGACGAGGCTTCCATATTGAAGGCTCGGGAAATCCTCCATCTCTACTCCATTCGGCCGGGCTACCTGGTGTTCAGGCAGAATGAGACAGCACTCTTTATGAGGTATAACCCCCACCGGTTTGCTCAGCAATCGAGCTACAACCAAGGGATCCCGATGGAAGCTTTCTTGGAAAAGCCCGTGGTTAGCCGAGAGGGGATAAAGAACACAATGCACCATTTCATGCGGCTTAACACGGGTTCCTATTTCTTCATCAGCGAGCCGAGCTGCGTCCCCAAGGTCCTCAACGCGTACGTGGCTTGGTAAGCGCATGCCATGGGTCCAGTTATTCATATGGAAAAGCGCATGCTAGTTGACCGCAAGGGTGCGCCTCCCGGCGGCGATCGCAAGGCTCCCGTGAAGCCGAGGACCCCGGTCATTCCTCCATTGAAAGGTGCTGGAGTTGGACCTCTACGCGTGTTGAGCCCACTGGAGTTGGACCTCCACGCGTGTTGAGCCCTCCGCGCGGATTGCCGCTTCGTGATACTGTGGATGTGCCGCCAGCCCCCCGTGCTCTAGTGGGGGCGGTAAATGTGGTATCGCCGGAGTCCGGCGCAGGCGCGGATATCGGGACCTGCCACCCCAAGGTGCCTGCCAAGCGCAAATCAATCCCGGGTGCATCCAGAGCTGGCGGGCAAAAGAAGAAAAATTCGCTCCTCTCCCTCGACGCGATCCTCGATTTAGAGCCTGAGGCTCCTCTTACAGAAGGAATAAGCGAGTATGGCAGCAATAAGGGCTTCTCGGTAGACCCCGCAGACACCGATCTGGCAGCCGCCATTGCGGCTTCTGAGCGATCAGCCAGACTTGAAGCGTGGTTGAATAAACTCGCTCGAGCAGGTAATCATTATCTGTACTCTTCATCATTTCATAGTATTTTTACCATTATCTTTGACTAATACTTTCCTCCATTTTTAAACAGGGGTCACTACCGAAGAAGCCATTGCTGCCTCTTTAAAAACCTTCCAGGAGGAGGAGAAGAAGCGCGCTTTAATAAGCGTTGGTACGTCTCGCCTTATCAAATTTTTCGTCATCTTTTCTGATGGCCAACCTAACATTTTTCCTTTTTTTCTTTGCAGGGGCTATACCAGTTGATGTGGGGACTCTCCCCGGGCTTGTTACTGAAGTTCCAGTCTCTTCGAAGCTGCAGCGAGAGCCTCGGCTCGACAAGTCAATGAGGGATGCCCTGAAGGATTTGGAGGCATCCCTGTTCACGGACGAGGACGTTTCAATGAAAGAGGCTTTGGTGAGGTCCGTCTCAACGGCTAAGGAGGAGAGGAAGCGGCTAAGGCGCGAAGCGAAAGCACGCAGGGCTGCTTTGGCCGTGGGAGCGGGCCCAAGCACCGTCCCTCACGCTGATACTCCCTCAGAAGAGGCCCCCGTCTCCCTATCCACCGCTCGCAGACAGGTAGCGCGTGCTGCTCAGAGCGCTAACGATAAGTCTACCTCAGGTGACGCATCTTTCAAGATTTATTTGTGAGAATTGTAAACTTGCCGATTCTTATATATCTTGTCCTGCAGGGCCAAGTCCAACCGAGGGGGAGGCGGAGACCGTTGAACCCAAGAAAACAGAGGAGGAAGCACCGGCCGAACCCGAGCCGACGGTGGACGACGTCGCCAGGGTTGCTGGGCCTAAGTTGGGGGCTAAGAGAGCTGCACCCGAGAAGGTCATTGATGCCGAGCCTGAGGTGGCGGCAAATGAGACGACCGCTACAACTGAGCCCGGGGCAGCGGCGGACGAGACGCTTGAGGCCGGTGACCCCATGGTGATGGCGAATTAGACAATGGAGACCGCTGAGCCCGAAGAAGTAGCGGGTGAGATGGGCACGACTCTTGGGGAAGAGCCAGCCGCTCCTTCTCAAGAGTCCGGCAATGCTCTGATTATTGCCCTCCCCGTCTACGGTCTTCTGCCGTCTCCCGACCGCGCGAGCACGACGACAGCCCCCATTGAGTCGGGTGATGAGGTCACGGGCGGTGGCCTCATGTCGATGGAGGAGGGAGACGCCTCTGCTTCGGCTGGCGACTCATCAGGTAAATCTCGAGTTACAGTCCCCCTTTTTTATCTTGCAACCGCTTCTGACAAGTTTATCCTTGTTTTTAACGCAGGTACGGCCAGTGCCGATGCTCCATTGCTCGAGGGAGCGCTGTCAAATACTGCCTTAGCGGTGGTCACCTCTCAGCCCTCCCTTGTACCATCGAAGATGTTGGAAGGTACGGGTTTGCAACTTATTAGTTTCATCTTTTAGACGCATAATTTATGTACTAAAGTCGTACTGTTGTGTCTTTTCAGGAGTGCTTTTTGACCATCTTTATCAGGTGTTGCTCCCACACTTCTCCTTCCCACCTGAACTCGCTTCCCCCTCTGGTGGCGCTGGTGAGTATAGTTTCCGACTGATATCTTTCTTTTTCAGTGATGGAATTATTTCTAACTTTTTCTCGTCCTGATTGCAGTGCTACAAATCGAAGGAGGGGATAAAAGATCGGCCGCGCCACCGGCCCTTCCGGCCGCGCCACCTACTGTAGCTGGTATAGTAGACTATCTCATCAATGACTTTTTCATATTTCTTGAACCGTCATCTAATCACATTTTGTCGCTTCAGCTGTCGTTCCGATCTCGGCGCCTTTTGAATCTCACGTTACAATGCCGGTAGGCCCTTTCTTGAGACGTCCATCCTCGAAAGGCGCCACGAATAGTCTGCGCATGGTGAGCGACTACATCGAGGAGCTCGACATCGAGACTCCTACGTCTGCCGCAGATTTTGCTACGGCGGTTAACCCAATGCTGGTGATACTCGTGAACTTTCATAACGAGGACATCGTCGCGTCTTGGGTTAACCACTGCAAGGAGATCGAGGCCCGCCTGCATCAACTGGAGTTTATGCGCCCCGCTCCCGAGACCTTAGCCGCAAGTAATCAAAGAGCAGCGTGGATTAAGCAAAGCGCCTCTTACGTACACCACTTGGAACAAGAAGCGGCTTTAAGGCTGAGGGAATACCAAGAGACCTCGAGCAAGGCGGCTCGTCTGCGTGCTGAGGTTGAGGCGAATGCTGCCCAAGTGACGGCTATCTTTGAGGGCCTCCTGGACGCATCTCTCATGGGCTAAACTTGAAGCAAAAGCTTGATGTCGCCGAGCGTGACACCTCAGGCCGAGAAGCTGCTCATCAAGTTGTTGGGGAACAGCTTGCATCTTTCTTCCAGCAGCGGGCTCGAGTGGAGGCAGAACTGGCGGTGATGGCCGATCAGGAGAAAGCGTGGAAGGAGGTGCGCGAACAATTGCTAGAGTTATGCAAGACGCTTCCTTCCCAGTAGTTCCCTTTGTATCCATATACTTGTACAAAAAATTCTTTTTCGAATAATATGTATCCATTCTTTATTCTTTTGTACGCTTCACCTTGTACTTGATTGAATTAATAAATAAAGATACACATTTTTTCTTTGCAATGTCTTGTATGCTCTTTTGCTCTCTCCCTTTCTCTTATTATCAGCATGTTGTCTTGATGAACATAATTGATAGATAATAGAGTAAGTGTCTCCTGATTTAAAATCAGGAAAGCCTACGGAAGAGGCTTCAGAAAAGGGTCGCGTGCTCACACGTGACCAGCAGTCACGTGTTGGCACGTGACATCTAAATGCATCGGCAAGGCAAATTCAGTTTCCCAACTACATCAAAGAAAAGGGCTTCAGAAAGAGCCACGTGCTCCCACGTGACCAGGGTCACGTGTTGGCATGTGACACTCAAAAGCAGCGGACTCATTCTCCGGTTAAATCAAGAAAAAGGCTCCAGACGAGGGTCACGTGCTCACACGTGACCAGGGGTCACGTGCTCACACGTGACCAGGGGTCACGTGTTGGCACGTGACATTTACAAGCGGCTTCAAAGGCAAACCGGTTCCCTGATCAAATCAATAAAAAGGCTTCAGAAGAGGTCACATGCTCCCACGTGACCAGGGTCACGTGTTGGCACGTGATACTCAAAAGCAGCAGACTTGTTCTCCGGTTAAATCAAGAAAAAGGGTCCAGACGAGGGTCACGTGCTCACACGTGACCAGGGGTCACGTGGTGGCACGTGGCGGTTAAGCAGCAACCAGAAGGCAGAGCGCAAAAAAGAAAGAAGAGGGCTCGTTCCAAGGGGGTCACGTGCCCACAAGTGACCAAGGATCACGTGGCCACACGTGACCGGCTTTCAAAGCCTATCTGTTAACAGAATTAAATTCTGAGAAAAGACCTCTCAAATCTTTCCAAAGGAACCGATTGAATTAAAGATTTAAAGGTGATTAAATATCATCTATCTATGGGAAAATCTCGAACTTGGAAAGATTTCCCCTTGAAATCTAACCGAAATAACAAAGGAGAATCTCTGGATTTATAATCTAATGGTGAATAAAATTCACCTAATAATCCAAAGGTCCAAAACGAATGGTGAATACAAATCAAATCTCCCAATGAAAGATTCATCAAAAACTAACTGATTCGGCTGCTTCTCCTATAAATAGGAGCCAAGAGACACAAGGAGATATATATATAGAGAGAGAGAAAATATAGAGAGGCAGAAAGGAATCGAGACAAAAAAAAGAGGAGAGCCTTGATACTTTGGAGAAATTTGGATCTTCTGCAAAAGAAAACCCTAGGTAAGAGAGGGAAGGCTTTTTGAAAGAAAAAGAGAATTTAATTCTCAACAGAGTTTAACTCTGATATAAAAACAGAAGAACTTAGTTTTCTCTTTGGTGGAGGATCTGTAAAGTGCACATCTCCCCTTGAGTTGAGAATTTAATTCTCAATGGGTTGAAATCCTGCCATGCAGATCCAAAGCATAGAGAGGGAATGGAAGCTTGAGGATTTAATTCTCACAGAACTATAAGAATTTAATTCCTTTAAAATAAAATTAGGGTTTGACTCTATATTATGGGAATTTAATTCCTTCAGAATGAACAGAATCAGGGTTTAACCCTAGTTAAGAACTTAGTTTTGTTAAAACAACAGGAATTTAATTCCCTTAAGAAAGGAGAAATTAGGGTTTCACCCTATGACAGAATCTCATTCCTCAGAATAATTCTCTAAAAAGAGAGTGGAAATTTAATTCCTTAAAGCTTTTATTAGGGTTTAACCCTATGACAGAATTCGGTTCCTCACGCATATGAGGAATTTAATTCCTACAGAAAATTCAGAGTTCAACTCTACCCCAGAATATAAATCTTCAAAAGGAAATAGGAATTTAATTCCTCTAAAATTATTGGCAGGGTTCAACCCTACGAGAAATTTAATTCCTGAAAGGGATTAACAGATCTTCTAAAACATATATAGAGGCAGGGTCACGTGTCATCACGTGACCCCCAAAAAGATCTACAGAAAAGCCCCTTTGAGGCAGTGCCTCACGTGAGCCACGTGACCCTTGGTAGAAGCTTTAACATATAAGTGTTTAAACACCTGTCACGTGATGGCACGTGATGCTCCAAAAGATGCGATATTCTCAGCAGAACAAATGAAGGGAGGGCGCCCTCACGTGCTACCACGTGACCCCTCTTGCCTTAGTGTTTAACGCTAAATTGGAACCCCTGAATCCAGTGTTAAAACACCGTTTGGCCTTAGTGTTCAACACCAATCAAAGAACTTTATTTGCAGTGTTTAACACTAAATTTCTTAGTGTTTAACACTAATTTGAAGCCTCTGCTGCTAGTGTTTGACACTGATTTGCTCTAGTGTTTAACACTAATTTGAACCCCATGTTGCTGGTGTTCAACACCAACTGTCTTTTGGTGTTAAAACACTAACTTGATCCCGGTGTTCAACACTGTTGAATTAACGTTAGCCCAATTGGCTAAATGGCCAGAGGCAAAGTCTCTCCTTCAATGGACCAACAGGAAGCCAATATTCCAGACATGATTGGACTTAGCCCAAGATGGCCATAAGTCCTCAATTCAGACTTAACTGGGCTAATGGGCTCATAACATAATTAATTGGTCTTGATCCCAAATTGGACCAAAGACTATTTAATCCACCCCGGCTCAAGGGTACATCTCTTCACTCCTTTGATACTTGGCGTTGTAATTCATCAACGTCTTCAGAGAGGTGACGGGTCCCAATGACCACACATTGACACGGACTGTGGGGTCCTTAAACTCATGGACTATGACGTCTTTAACCTTGACCGAGATGTCTTAAAACTAACTGTGGACTGTGGGGTCCTTAAACCCATGGACTATGACCTCCTTAACCTTGACCGGGATGTCTTAAAACTAACTACGGACTATGGAGTCCCTAAATCCACGGACTACGAGGTCCTTAACCTTGACCGCAATGTCTTAAAACTAACATCGGACCGCAATGTCCTTAAACTACCCACGGACCGCAATGTCCTTAAACTACCCACGAATCGCAATGTCCTTAAACTACCCATGGACCGCAATGTCCTTAAACTACCTATTGACCGCAACGTCATTAAACTAAACAACAGGGCTCCCATAATTGCTCTATTGTTGGATCTAAACGATCCTGTTGAGTCGATCTTAGTCTAAAAACTAGACTAACGTATCCTTAACAAACGTTTAAGTTGATCTTAGTCTCAAAAGAGATTAACGTATCCTTAAACCCAAACCCCCAAACCCAAATCTAAGATAATACGGATTTGGACTAGTCCACGCCCTACGGGCGACGACATAACTCAGTCTCCGTATACAATCCACGGGCAACAAAATACAAAACAAACACACACGACACGAAGTGACTATCTGGAGAAGGAGAAAGTTGTTACCGCGATGCGGTAGCGTAATTAACTGCAGGGGCTTGCGCCTGCAGGGAAGAGCGTCCCCATAATCAAAAACCCCTCGAGTGAGGGAGAATCTGACGAAGTCTGCTACATCGGACGCATCCGTTCAAACCTTCGATGTACGGTGCCATAAATCAACTTAGCATCTTCGGAGAGGTGGACGGATAGCACCAATTAGCATCTGCCCCGAATCTCAGGCGAGACGCCCAGTCGCGCCGCCGTTCGGAGGGGAATAGATTCTGGCACGCCCGGTGGGACCTTTTCCTCTTTCCACTCCACACTTCGTGTGTCGTGATTCACGAACCAATCGCGGTTCGCCAATGGATGCCCTTGGGTTTCAAGATACTAAGAATTGGCGTCTTGCTTATTGCAGAAAGCAAAGAATCGATGACTTCTACTTCTGCAAAATGCTCCAACTGCTCAGACTGCAATTGCGACCAACGCTCTGCCTTGCCAGGAGGTATAGCCTACGGACCCCAAGCTGCTTCGCTATTCACAATGCCCGTGGAACAGGTCACTCGAGCCACCACAGGATTGTTTTTTGGGACCATGCTCCCGCCGACAAGCTTCACTGCTCCGGTGCTGATAAAGGAAGCTCCCAAGAAGTCGGTCTTTGATCGTCTTACACCCACCGTGGCCCCTCTCAACGGGTCGCCCAACACCAGCGCCTCGGTCTTCTCTAGATTGGGCCAGAACTCCTGTGGACCCACAATGGGGCCTACAATCCCAAAGAAGGCTGCTTCTAAGAAAGTGACCGGTCCTGCTTCTGAAGTCGTCAATGCGGCTTCCCCTGCCAAAAAGCCGGTCTTTATAAGATTGACGGCTCCAGCTCCCACTCCTGCTACCCAAAAGACATCGGTCTTTGACAGGCTAACACCAGCAATGACCCCCCACCTACGCAGGGGGCAAGATGAAGCCATCCTCACCGCTGAACCAACGCCGTCCGCTCGACACGCTCGACGTCGCCACTGGCGCCGAGTAAGGAAGGCTGGGGGCAACTCCCCCTCTGGGATAACTCCACCAACCCCAACGGTGGAAATTAATGCTGCCGTTTCAACTGGGAACAGCTTCGAGATGCTAAATAAGGTGCGAAGGAATTCTCCTACTGCGGTGCTAAAGAGGTCTCCTCCTCCACTAAAAAAGGTTGCGGAAATAAAGCCAGAACAGCCCCGATCCCTTCAGCGGCTATCTTCCAAAATCTATAAGGTTTGGCGACAGGCCCGAGACTCGATGATCGATCCAAACTTCTCCCGCCAGCACAAGAAGCTGAAAATCCAACAGGAAGCCAGTCACCAGGCTAAACCACGAAAGGCTGTATGGGTGCCCATCTCAACAGCCCCCTCAACCTCCACTGCTCATAAAAGAAGGAAGCCAGAGAAGATCCCCCAGCCTGCAACAACAGCTAAAGGCACTAAGCCCAGACGCCCTGGGTCTGGGGGCATGATGGTCCATACCGTATACATGGCGTCGGGAAAGGAAGACAGCCGTGCGTCTACAGGTCATAGACCGCTTACACGGTCGGTGACCAAAGCTCAAGAGCAACAGCAAAAGCTCCAGGAAATGATGAATGCTATGGCCGCACTTACCGGGCCAAAAGAAAACCCATAAACGTCCTCGGATGAACGCCAGGAGGAAGAAACCGACGCTGAGTTCCTTCGCCGAATATTGGAGAAGAAGGACAAAGAGGCTGCTGAATAAGCAGCCAACATACAGCGTATGGGCCTTCTCTTCCAAGATATGATAGGAATGATGATCCAACAGGACCCACCCGCTGAGGATCCCCCAATCGTTCTTGAAGACGACCGGGGAGAAACGTCAAATCCACCACCGGCCCTCTCAACGGCCAAAGAGGAGACAATCTCTAAGGCTGATTTGGTCGACTATATAGTCCAGCAAATCCAGGTTCATCACGCGACTGAGGCAGCTGGTCAAATAGTAAAAACGGGGCGGCCATATCCAAGCTGGTATGACCAAATCAAGTACCCGCCAGGTTACACAATTCCCAAGTTCCATGTTTACAAGGGAACCGGCAATCCCCACCAACATGTCGCCCAGTTCAGGGCCCTTTGCTGTAACACCGGCGGTGATGATAAACTGTTGCTTCGCCAATTCGTGGGCAGCTTATCAGAAACAGAGTTCGAATGGTATTCGGAACTCCCGAACGATTCTATCAAGACGTTCGCTGAAATGGAGTTGCTATTCATTCAGCGATTCGCAAGCGCCAGCGAACGCACTCCAATAACGGCATTGATTAACGCCAGGGTAAAACCAGGCGAAACTTGGGTCCAGTATGCTATACGCTGGCGGAATTTGTGGTCGAAATGCGAGCAACGCATTGAGGAAGCACCCGCAGTGGACATGTTCGTGGGAACCCTAGACCCTCACGCAACTATCTCCCAGTTTATGATGTTCTTTAAGCCAACCACATTCCAGGCTTTAATCGACAAGTTGGCTCAGATGGACCAGATGGGTCATAGACCACCTCCCCCGAAGCCGGAACCTCGGAATGACAAGGGTAAAGGAAGGGCAACCTTCGTCGCAAATGCCCAGCAGCAACCTAATGTCCCGAAACTGGCGGATCAATTGGAAGAAAGACGCCGGTATTATAATGAGAAGATGAAGCGTCCCTACTCGTTCCCACGAGACAAGACGAAATGGTTATTCGAGCTGGCAGTACGCAACAGACTTACAAACCTACCAAATACAAGACGACCGCTACAACCCACTGAGGTGAATAACCCTAACTATTGCCCTTATCATCAGACGGTAAGTCATCCGATTGAGGATTGCTTCGTCTTCAAAGGATAGATTGAAGATCAATACCTCCAGGGGAAGTTTGCACTGTCCGAAAAGGGGAAAGTGAACCCACCACAGCCGCATACTCCTAAGAAAGCAGATACACCGGGGGCAACCTGTTCCTTTATTGAAGAAGCTCCATGGGAGGTCGTGCTGTCAACTAAAACCAAAAGAATACTGAGGGACCTTCATGCGTGCCCGGCGATCGAATGGAAGGACCCGCTTGAACCACAAATTATCGAAGGGATGTTGAAGCCGCGCCCAACTACGAAGACTCGTGGTGATGGCCTAAATACTCACGCCCAACAATCAAAATCTTCGAAGAAAAAGAAGAAGAAATCCAAGAAGCCCGTGAAGCCTGGAGACGAGCACACGAACTTGCAGAAGCAAATCGACGTACTGGAAGAGTATAATCAAAAGGCACGAACTCCTATCACACTGCAAGAGTTCCTCAGCCACATCTTTCAAGAGGACGATAATAGAGAGAGCTCGTCGGATGAATCCGAGGGATATGTGGCGAGTTGTAACGTAATCTCCCACTCGTTTACCGACGATGAGAAAACTCCTGGCACTAAGAAACTGGGGACAGAGCCTGAACCAGAGCGTGTGTGGCCAACAGATGAAATGATCGATGCCTTTCTGGACGATATTCGTCTAAAGAGTAAAACGGATCAGGAGCGTGAGATGGCCGCATCGGAAGGAGCCAAATGCAGGCGACTGAACGTAAGAGTTGAAGTACTCCCGCCAGATCGAAAGGCATCCGAGGCAGACAAGAAGTTATTCAAGATGAGGAAAAGGTTTGCCAAAGCCATGTCAATGGGAATGAAGCTACCTCCCTCGGAAGGAAACATGCTCGATGGGGCGGAGAGGCACCCTGATTATTGCGCATATCATCGGAAAATTTCACACCCCATGGAGGAGTGCGACGCCTTTAGGATATGGTGGCAAGGATATGTTGCTCATCGGTGACATTTTAAGCGCATGAAACGCAAGATTCGTCGGGAACAAAGAAGTACTGCCGACGGGCACAACAGAACTACTGGAAACTATTACATGGTTAACGCCGGAAGGTCACAAGTTCTCACCTTTGGGAGCGACTCTGATGAAGAAATGGCTTTGGGACCTCTCTTTAAAGAATCCGTTTTAGGAAAAGAGGAGGAATCGGAGGCCTGCGAGAACATTCAGCTGCGCAATCGCACGCTCCCAGAAAAGAATCTCGGGCCCGCAAATAGAAAAGATAAGGGAAAGGAAAAGGTCACTGAGGATATCACTTTAGATAACCAAGTCATGAAAGAGCTGACTACCAAAGACCCTCCCATGAAGGGTAAGGTGGACTACAATATCCTGGCGCACTTAAGGAAGATACCTTCTCAACTTAGCATTCTCGATGCCCTCCTATTATCAAAAGAAGCGCGAGATTCACTAATTAAGGCGTTACAAGAACCTGAGCAATTCCAAGCCTTCCTCGCCACTGAAAGGATGAAGGATGAACTGGAGGAAGTGCATACGGCCGACATCACTTTCGGTGACGAAGACCTCCTTCTCGGTACGTGCGACCACAACCGTCCCCTATATGTCTCTGGATACTGCCATGATATCAAGATAGGCAAGATCCTAGTGGATAATGGATCCTCCGTCAATCTTCTTAACGTTCGGGTGTTAAAGGAAATTTGCATGAGTGTGCAACACCTCACTCGTGACAAAATTACCATCTCCGGTTTCGATTCACAATCGTCACGGACTCTCGGATCCGTGATACTAACATTACGCTTTGGACTACTCTTCACAGACATCAAATTCCATGTCATTGACGCCAAGACCTGCTACAACGCCTTGCTTGGTCGTCCTTGGCTACACGAGTACAACATCATCCCTTCTACACAACATCTGTGTATGAAGTACTTTAAGGACGGTTTCGAGTATACCGTAACAGGTGAGCTGAACCCATTTTCCGTGAACGAAGTCCGCAAATACGAAGATGCGAAGTACTTTTTGCCAGATTTCGAGGATACAGAAAGGTGTCGCAAGCCGGAGAACAAAGCCGCCGCCACCATCCCTATTTTCGGGAGCGATACCGAAGAAGAAGAAGAGATAGTTTATGCTGGGCCCTCTCAACGCAACAACCCGGGGACGTCCGCCTCCATGTTGGTCTTCGGGAGTGACTCGGAAGATGAGGTTAATGCCGTGTTCTCCAGTCGGCCGTCAATACAAGCATCCCTTGACGATGATCAGAGTTTGCAAATCACCATGGTGCCGCGAGAACACTACAAGGATCTCGACATACTTCAAGCTTACAATGTGCAGGACCTGCAAACATTTTACGTCCCTCCCAGGCAAAGGGGTGAGAAGGTGATCCTATTCTACCGATCCTCAGAGTCGAAAATAGAGAAAGGGATCTGGCATGGCACAGATGTTACACTCGACAGGCTCCAACCCATCCGTTTGCCCAGATATTACACAAATGGACTAAAGAGGCTACTGAAGCGCCAAGGAGTACCTTTAAAACAGACTGTTCGACAAGCTCGGTTCTACAACAGGATTTGGGATGTCCCTGGGACTCAACGCAAATTGCCCAACGGGAAAACGGAAACACTTGGGCTTGGATACGTGAGAGCCAGAAAACGGGAACGGGCCCACAGTAGCTACGCCATATATACCTTTGATGAAGAAAAGGACGCCCTGTCAGGAAATGCCAACCCCTCATCAAAACTAGATCCCGCGATTGAAGGGCCAAGTCCGTCGTTTGAAGAACGAATGGACAAGCTTATCAGGAAAGTGGGTCAAAAAGCTCGGGAAGACTACAACCGCGAGATGGCCATTTACGAGAAGGCCAGGATGCAACGTCTGTTTCAACAGGCTGCAAAAAACGAAGATGCTCATCCCTGTCAACCCGTTGTACGAAAGGCCCGACACAGAGGCAGAAATAAATCAAGAAGTGGAAAGAGGAGCCGACAACAATGACGTAGGATTAGAGAGTTACGTGATCGGGCGTTGCGTGGTCCGGATTTATCCCTCATGAAGAAGATGAGTCAAGCGTATTCCTTCCCTCAAGACAAGGCGGAGAGGTTACTCGAGCTCGCTATAAAACATCAAATGATCGCGCTTCCAAAGTCTAAGCACCCTGAGCAAGCTAACAAGGCGTCTCACCTGAGCTATTGCTCTTATCACCGAGCCATAAGACATCCTACCGAAGACTGCTTCACCTTCAAGAACTGGGTCGAGGACCAGTACCAACAGGGCAAATTCGCTTTATCCGACGGCTGGAGGGTAACGCCGCCACAAAAGCACGAACCTAAAGCCGCAAAAGCAGAACCAGATCCACCTCAGTCCTAGAAGCGGATTCGCACATGTTACACGATTACGATATTAAAAGAAGAGCCCGAGAACATGGATGACCTTCCCTGGTGCTTTGAGAACAGCGATGATGAGGTGGTCTCAGAATTTCCGCCAGCTCCAAAAGAACTGGAAAATGGCAAACATACTACTGCAGATAACCTTAAGAAGATTGAGTTGGGATCGGCAGATGACCCGCGACCGACATTTGTCAGCGAGCTGCTATCTGAAGAAAGGGTGGCTGCGTTAAAGAACGTGCTTCTACAGCATAAAGACTGCTTCGCGTGGAACTATTCTGAAATGCCAGGATTGGATCCGGAGATTGCTGTGCATAAATTAGCAATATCCCCAGATATCAAGCCAGTCAAGCAGGCGCCGAGAAGGATGCGACTCGAGCTTGAAATGAGCATCAACGCCGAAATCAAGAAGCTGATCGATTCTGGATTTATCCAAAAAGTCCAATATCCCGACTGGATCGCCAACATCGTCCTGGTAATGAAGAAAAATGGGACAGTGCGCATATGCGTGGACTTCCAGGATCTCAATAAAGCTTGCCCGAAGGACGATTTCCCAGTACCGGTAACCGAGCTGATGATAGATAACACGTCCACTCACGAGGTTTTCTCCTTCATGGACGGCTCATCGGGGTACAATCAGATAAAGATGCACCCAGAAGACCAGAAGCACACCGCTTTCCGGACCCCTTTGGGTATATTCGGCTACAGGGTTATGCCCTTTGGTCTAAAGAACGTCGGCGCTACCTATCAAAGGGCCATGACAAAGATCTTCGACGACCTCATACATGACATCGTCGAGTGCTATATCGATGACCTTGTAGTAAAAAGCATGTCATACGAAGAGCATTTAAAGCATCTGGAGACTGTATTTCAACGCCTTCGGCAATATAATTTGAAGATGAATCCCCTCAAATGCGCGTTTGGAGTCTCCTCGGATAAATTCCTGGGATTCATCATCCGACACCGAGCTATCGAAATAGATCCATCTAAGATCAAGGCGATCATGGAAATGCCTCCGCCAAGAACCCTCAAACAGTTGCGGTCTCTCCAAGGGAAGTTCGCATACATCCGGCGGTTTATCGCCAATCTTTCAGGCAAGTGCCGTCCTTACAGCCACCTGATGAAGAAGGGAACTCCATTCGTTTGGGATCACAAATGCCAAGGTGCACTAGACGAGATCAAGCAGTACCTGCAGAATCCTCCGATGTTGGCTGCGCCGATCAAGGGAAAACCCCTCATTCTTTATACAACCGCCCTCGAAGGTTCCTTAGGCGCATTATGGGTACAAGAGAACGATCAAAGAAAATAGAGAGCACTCTACTACTTAAGTCGAGTTCTGCTCGGGGCAGAAAGCAACTAATCTCCCATTGAAAAACACTGCTTGGCGTTGATCTTCGCGATAACAAAGCTTAGGCACTATGCGTTGGCGCACGAAGTCCGTCTCATCTCGAAGGTGGACCCTCTTAAATATTTGATGTCAAAGGCTATATTGACGGGTCGACTCGCTAAATGGGCTCTACTCCTGATGGATTTCTCGATAACGTATCGACCTCTTAAGGCAGTGAAAGGCCAGGCTATTGCCGACTTCCTTGCTGAGCATCCAGTACCTGCCGGTTCTCCTCTGAACTGCGATCTGCCGGACGAGCATGCATTTGATGCAATCGGCGGCGGTAGTACCCGATGGGAACTCTATTTCGATGGAGCGTCCTCCGTAAAGAAGCGCAAACAAGGTATCCCAATGATCAAATCGGAGGTAGGACTCATCTTCGTAACTCCACAAGGAGGGATAATGCGCTTCGCCTTCTCCTTAACAGAGCCAAGGACAAACAATGAAGCCGAATACGAAGCTCTGATAGCAGGCCTCGAGATCGCCATCGACATGGGAATTGAAAATCTCCTCGTATACGGGGATTCTCAACTGGGCGTTAGTAAATGGTGACTACCAAACGTGCAAACCGGAGTTGGTGAAGTACGGCGAAAAGGTGCAACAACTATTGACCCAAATTCCCTCCTATACTTTGGAAAGCATACCACGCGCGGAAAATAGCAAAGCGGACGCATTAGCTAAGCTCGCTAAAGAATTGGCTGACGAGAACCTCGATGACGTTAAAATCATGGTACAAAGCCGTCGAGTGCTCGCCCCAACAAAAATATCTCCGGAATCATACGAAGAAAAGGGGGCGACTGAGCAGACGACCCTACAAATAAAAGACCATGAGAAAGCCGAGGACTAGAGGGAAGTCTTCATAGACTACTTTAAGTCCCACTGAATGCCCGAAGAAGCGTCCTCAAGACATCAGCTCATGAAACGAGCTCTATCTTTCGCTTTCGTCAACGACACTCTATACAAGAGATCGTTTGATTCTCTGTGGCTGAGATGCTTAGGACCTGACGAAGCAGAAAGAGTCGTTCAGGAAGTTCACGACGGACTCTGTGGTTCTCACCAAGCAGGCCCGAAGATGAAGATGAAGATCAAACGAATGGGTTATTATTGGCCCACGATGGTCCAAGACTGCCTCGAGTATGTGAAGCAATGCCACTCGTGCCAGATTCATGGGGACTTTATCCACCAACATCCGAATCCACTACACCCAACGGTGGCTAGCTGGCCATTCGAAATGTGGGGGACTGACATAGTCGGCCCCATTGAACCAGCATCGTCCCGGGGACATCGTTTCATCCTGGCGACAACTGATTACTTCTCCAAATGGGCAGAAGCAGTACCGCTGAGGGAAGTGAAGACGGAGAATATCCTCCACTTCTTCAAGACGCACGTCATCTATCGGTTTGGAACTCCACGGCGGATTATCTCCGATAACGGGCCAGCCTACAGAAGCCATAAGATTAGCCGCTTCGCGCAGCAGCACAATATAGATTGGAGATATTTTTCAGTTTACAATCCACGAGCTAACGGTCTGGCCGAGGCCTTCAATAAGACCTTGACAAAGATCATAAAAAAGACGGTGTCCCGAAATAAGAAAGACTGGCACGAGAGGCTGCAAGAGGCCCTTTGGGCCTATCGAACTACGTTCAAGACGGCCACGAACACAACGCCGTACGCGTTGGTATTTGGGACGGAAGCAGTGCTCCCCCTCGAGATAGAGTTACCCTCTCTACGAGTGGCAGTCCACTACGAGCTGACGGACGAAGAAAATGCTCACCTTCGGCTCGAGGAGCTTGATGCCCTCGATGAAACCCGGCTTATAGCGCAACAAAATCTAGAGGCCTACAAAGCAAAGATGCCGCGCTCGTACGAAAGATTGACCAGGCCGAGGACATTCCACCAAGGCGAACTCGTACTAGTGGTCAAAAGACCTATGATCCCCAATCGTGCCAAGCGGGGAAAATTTGAGCCGAACTATGAAGGCCCGTACATCATAGACAAGGTCTACCAGGGTGGAGCCTATCTACTCATGGATATGCACGGTGAAAGGCCTTTCAGGCCAATAAATGGCCGCTTGTTAAAGAAATACTATGCTTAATGAGCCACAGCCTGGGTCAATGATAGATGACGACGACTATGTCCGCTCGCTATCTTCCTAAGCTCAGACCTTATAAGCAGTAGCCGACCTTCCCCTTAACGACGGACCGAAACGTCCTTAAACTAATGACGGACCGAAATGTCCTTAAACTAACAACGGACCGAAATGTCCTTAAACTAACAACGGACCGAAACGTCCTTAAACTAACGACGGACCGAAACGTCCCTAAACTATCGACGGACCGAAACGTCCTTAAACTATCGATGGACCGAAACGTCTTTAAACTAACGATGGACCAAAATGTCCTTAAACTAACGACGGACCGAAACGTCCCTAAAACTACTACCGCAGCATCCTTAGGCTGACGAGATGGATAAAAAAGAGAGTAAAAATAAAAATATAAAAAAGGTACGTTCATAAGCAAAATGGGCACGGATGAAAACCCGAAAGGGCTCCGTGAGTAAAAACAGCAGGGCTGCCGGCAAGTGTTCGTGAAAACCCGGAAGGGCGCGGCCTTGTAAAAAAAAAGAGAGAGAAAAAAAAAGAAACGGTATGTCCATAAGCAAAATGGGCGCGGATGAAAACCCGAAAGGGCTCCGTGAGTAAAAACAGCAGGACTACCGGCGAGTGTTTGTGAAAACCTGAAAGGGCGCAACCTCGTTAAAAGACACTCACAGGGTACTCTCGACCTTGTAAGGAGAAGTCACCCGCGTGAGATCCTTACGACTCACAAAGGAGCAACACACTTAGGGATCCTCACGATTCCTAAGGAGAAAATACACTTGCGAGATCCTTACGACTCGTAAGGAGAATTCTCTTACGGGACCCTCACGGCTCATAAGACTTGAAAGTCTTAAGTTACAGAAACCTAAACCTGTTCTTAAGCAAATACCCTACAACCTTCGATATTGCCCTACAAGTGGCTCAATACTGACCCTTGTATACAATCCACGTGTGCGAATAAACATTTCCCCAGCAAAGTCATACCCGTGACTAGGGACATGTCCATATGGTGAACAACCCTTATAATTCCTCTCGACTTATAAGGAGAAAACCCTCTTGTAGGATCCTTACGACTTACAGAGGAACATACACTTAGGAATCCTCATGACTTGTAGGGAGAAATACCTTTGTGAGACCCTTACGGCTCATGAAGTCAAAAGCCTTGGTCGACAGGACCCTTAACCCTGTTTACTAAGCCACCTTTGTTCAACATCGACAGAGGCAAATGATGATTCGCTCCTGGCAACATCCTAGTTGTAGCGGTGCTGATGCCGAAATCGATGTCTAAAATCCAAGCTTGCGGCGAAAAAGCTAGCAGGCCACGCATGCATACGAAATAGCCGAAATGATGGGGCAACTTGCAATAAAAAGCAGCAAGTAAAAATGTATGCATGAAAATAGCCGAAATGATGGGGCAACTCGCAATAAAAAGCAGCGAGCAGAAAATAAATAAATAGCCGAAATGATTGGGCACCGCGAAAAATAACCGAAATGATGGGGCAATCGCGACCTCCGCGATATAAAAGCTGAAATGTTAGAGCATCGCGGAAAATGAAATAAAATATAAATAAAAAAAGGGGTTTCAATTTATGTCCTACAGGTGATGTTCCATCACACCCTGTACACAATCCAAGGGCGTAAACAAAAAGGGATCATCCGTCTCCCCCAGGTTTCATCAGAAGAAGAAGCCAAGTCTCGACGGGCCAAAAGAGACCTGGAGATAGTTTCAACACTCGTCTCGTAACAACGGACACAACTCTAAGCTAAGCGGAACAGCGGCAACTCCCAGTTCCATGGCTCGGTGGTATACATATCGCCAACAGCCAAACCTCCATACCGTGAAATGCGGATACAATCAGCAAAATTCCTGGTTACGTGGAATGCGGATAACGTCACTCTTTGACCCCGTAGAAAACGTCCAGAGCGAATCCTGGTCCTCGCGGAGCACGACAGTGAACCCGTGTGAAGCATCCAGAGCGGAGCCTAGTCCTCGTCGAGCACGGCAGTGAACCCGTGTGAAGCATCTAGTGCAAAATTCCTGGTTACGTGGAACGCGGATAACGTCACTCTTTGACCCCGTGGAAAACGTCCAGAGCGGATCCTGGTCCTCGCGGAGCACGGCAGTGAACCCGTGTGAAGCATCCAAAGCGGAGCCTAGTCCTCGCCGAGCACGACAGTGAACCCGTGTGAAGCATCTAGTGCAAAATTCCTGGTTACGTAGAACGCGGATAACGTCACTCTTTGACCCCGTGGAAAATGTCCAGAGCGGATCCTGGTCCTCGCGGAGCACGGCAGTGAACCCGTGTGAAGCATCCAGAGCGGAGCCTAGTTCTCGCCGAGCACGGCAGTGAACCCGTGTGAAGCCTCTAGTGCAAAATTCCTGGTTACGTGGAACGCGGATAACGTCACTCTTTGACCCCGTGGAAAATGTCCAGAGCGGATCCTGGTCCTCGCGGAGCACGGCAGTGAACCCGTGTGAAGCATCCAGAGCGGAGCCTAGTCCTCACCGAGCACGGCAGTGAACCCGTGTGAAGCATCTAGTGCAAAATTCCTGGTTACGTGGAACGCGGATAACGTCACTCTTTGACCCCGCGGAAAACGCCCAGAGCGGAGCCTCGTCCTCGCCAAGCACGGCAGTGAACCCGTATGAAGCATCCAGAGCAAACACCGGACTGTAGAGTCCTTAAAATCCACGGACTATGATGTCCTTAACCTCGACCGTAATGTCTTAAAACTAACGATCAACCACCCCGATTCCCTATGGATTCTGCCTTGGTTTAAGGGTACATCTCTTCACTCCTTTGATACCTGGCGTTGTAATTCCTCAACGTTTTCAAAGAGGTGACGGGTCCCTGCAACCAAACTTCGGACTGTGGAGTCCTTAAATCCACGGACTATGAGGTCTTTAACCTTGACCGTGATGTCTTAAAACTAACATCGGACTGTGGAGTCCCTAAATCCACGGACTATGAGGTCCTTAACCTTGACCGTGATGTCTTAAAACTAACATCGGACTGTGGAGTCCCTAAATCCACGGACTATGAGGTCCTTAACCTTAACCGTGATGTCTTAAAACTAACATCGAAATGTGGAGTCCCTAAATCCACGGACTATGAGGTCCTTAACCTTGACCGTGATGTCTTAAAACTAACATCGGACTGTGGAGTCCTAAATCCACGGACTATGAGGTCCTTAACCTTGACCATGATGTCTTAAAACTAACATCGGGCTGTGGAGTCCCTAAATCCACGGACTATGAGGTCCTTAACCTTGACCGTGATGTCTTAAAACTAACATCGGACTGTGGAGTCCCTAAATCCACGGACTATGAGGTCCTTAACCTTGACCGTGATGTCTTAAAACTAACATCGGACTGCGGAGTCCTTAAATCCACAGACTATGAGGTCCTTAACCTTGACCGCGACGTCTTTAAACTACGATACCTGGAGCAGCCTCTGACCCCGTGAAACACGGATAAGGGCGACCACATCCAGCACTTACAAGTCCTCACGACCTGTAAGGAAGAAAAAATTCTCTTGTGAGATCCTTACGACTCTCAAAGGAAAAACCCGCTTAAGAATTCTTACGATTCTTAAGAAGAACTTACACCTATGGGATCCTCTCGACCTGTAGGGAGAAAAACTCTTTATGAGACCCTCGTGGCTCATAAGATGCAAAAGTCTTAGGAAGCAGATCTTAACCCTGAATCCTAAGCCATCGCTGCCCTGCAAGTAGGCCAAGATAAATTGTCCGCAGAACACATTCAACAAAAAGGGGACACACCATTGAAGAGAAAAATATGTCTTCATTCATAAACCCCCCTTCGACAACAATACTCGATCTAAAGCCAGTACAAACCACCCGATACGGGAGATAACAAGGAAAGTTTCTGATCTATAGCCCATCAGGCACGCATTTGCAGCTGTACGAATGTTTAAAAGGAAATGTTACCCGAGGCACTGACGCGCATGCAACGTAACAATGGTGCTCGCAATTAAAGAAAATTCCCATGAGAAAAAAAAACATGCAGCTCGTTTACGCAAGCAAGACATACGTATAACTATCTGACAAACATGAAAATTCAACAGAGAGCATGCATACCGCCAATGATAAAAGGAGTACATTGATTCAAACATACTACACTACCGGGAAAAGATCACCGAACAAGGGATCAGAAATGCAAGGGTTAACAAAGAAAAACACAAAATTCTCCAGCTCCCTTTCTGCTTTCTCCAACACATCAAAACGACGGTTTTCGCGAGGAGTCGCTTCCCATCGGTTGGAGCCGTGCTCATCAGCGAAAGCAGACATGACGGCCCGACGGGCTCTTATCTGACTCAGTATATGAACTGAGTGATCCTTCAGAGCTTAAGTGATTAGACAAGCCTCGTGAAAGCACTCAAGCTTGTCTTCCGCCGCGTCAAGGATCGCCGAAGTCATCTCCGCCGGATGAGGGGGTATATCGGCAAGCACGGACATGAGGATCATCCGGAGCCAAATGGAGCCCATGGGAAGAGGAGAGTCCCAACGAGTCAGTAGCTCATACATCACCGTGTCACATTGAGCGTCAGTGAGAAGGGGATCTGCCAGCCGTGCAGTGAAGCGAGGGATTATCTCCTCAATGGGCACATCCCATGGTTTCCGACGAGCATGGGGACGATTGCAAGCCATGGAGATTGATCGGGTTCTCAAAGATGATCACCTTAAGGTATGAATGGATTTCTCTGTGAAGAAAAGAAGTAAGGCACGGGTTCAGGTTATAAAGGGGAGCATTTAATGCTATGCACAAAAAATGTTGTGCATGGTGGGACGATTCTCAAAGCCCGGAAAGAAGGGAAGAGCGTTGGAAATGAAATCCAACGACACATTAGAATCAGGTTAGGGAAATGAAACGTCCCCATCAAGCAGATCCCTGCATGCGCAACAGGTGAACACAAGCCTTCGGTTAGAAGATAAAGTGGCACTGCACAGACACAACAGAAAACTAAGCTCTGAGAATGAGAATCAAATTCTTAAAAGAAAGGTTTGAAAAGAAGAGGATGAAAAAGTGAAGGCGCTTTTGAAAGGACAATTCATCTACTCTACTCCCAAAACAGATCCAACGGTGACAAAAGGTGACAGCGTTGCACTCACGTGCAGACACGTGAGAACAACGCTGTGGGGGCATTTGTTTCCTGATTTAAAATCAGGAAAGCCTACGGAAGAGGCTTCAGAAAAGGGTCACGTGCTCACACGTGACCAGCAGTCACGTGTTGGCACGTGACATCTAAATGCATCGGCAAGGCAAATTCAGTTTCCCAACTACATCAAAGAAAAGGGCTTTAGAAAGGGTCACGTGCTCCCACATGACCAGGGTCACGTGTTGGCACGTGACACTCAAAAGCAACGGACTCATTCTCCGGTTAAATCAAGAAAAAGACTCCAGACGAGGGTCACATGCTCGCACGTGACCAGGGGTCACGTGTTGGCACGTGACATTTAAAAGCGGCTTCAAAGGCAAACCGGTTCCCTGATCAAATCAATAAAAAGGCTTCAGAAGAGGTCACGTGCTCCCACGTGACCAGGGTCACGTGTTGGCACGTGATACTCAAAAGCAGCAGACTTGTTCTCCAGTTAAATCAAGAAAAAGGGTCCAGACGAGGGTCACGTGCTCACACGTGACCAGGGGTCACGTGGTAGCATGTGACGGTTAAGCAGCAACCAGAAGGCAGAGCGCAAAAAAGAAAGAAGAGGGCTCATTCCAAGGGGGTCACGTGCCCACACGTGACCAAGGATCACGTGGCCACACGTGACCGGCTTTCAAAGCCTATTTGTTAACAGAATTAAATTCTGAGAAAAGACCTCTCAAATCTTTCCAAAGGAACCGATTGAATTAAAGATTTAAAGGTGATTAAATATCATCTATCTATGGGAAAATCTCGAACTTGGAAAGATTTCCCCTTGAAATCTAACCGAAATAACAAAGGAGAATCTCTGGATTTAAAATCCAATGGTGAATAAAATTCACCTACTAATCCAAAGGTCCAAAACGAATGGTGAATACAAATCAAATCTCCCAATGAAAGATTCATCAAAAACTAATTGATTCGGCTGCTTCTCCTATAAATAGGAGCCAAGAGACACAAGGAGATATATATATAGAGAGAGAAAATATAGAGAGGCAGAAAGGAATCGAGACAAAAAAAAGAGGAGAGCCTTGATACTTTGGAGAAATTTGGATCTTCTGCAAAAGAAAACCCTAGGTAAGAGAGGGAAGGCTTTTTGAAAGAAAAAGAGAATTTAATTCTCAACAGAGTTTAACTCTGATATAAAAACAGAAGAACTTAGTTTTCTCTTTAGTGGAGGATCTGTAAAGTGCACATCTCCCCTTGAGTTGAGAATTTAATTCTCAATGGGTTGAGATCCTGCCATGCAGATCCAAAGCATAGAGAGGGAATGGAAGCTTGAGGATTTAATTCTCACAGAACTATAGGAATTTAATTCCTTTAAAATAAAATTAGGGTTTGACCCTATATTATGGGATTTTAATTCCTTCAGAATGAACAGAATCAGGGTTTAACCCTGGTTAAGAACTTAGTTCTGTTAAAACAACAAGAATTTAATTCTCTTAAGAAAGAAGAAATTAGGCTTTCACCCTATGACAGAATCTCATTCCTCAGAATAATTCTCTAAAAAGAGAGTGGGAATTTAATTCCTTAAAGCTTTTAATAGGGTTTAACCCTATGACAGAATTTGGTTCCTCACGCATATGAGGAATTTAATTCCTACAGAAAATTCAAAGTTCAACTCTACCCCAGAATATAAATCTTCAAAAGGAAATAGGAATTTAATTCCTCTAAAATTATTGGCAGGGTTCAACCCTACGAGGAATTTAATTCCTGAAAGGGATTAACAGATCTTCTAAAACATACATAGAGGCAGGGTCACGTGACATCACGTGACCCCCAAAAAGATCTATAGAAAAGCCCCTTTGAGGCAGTGCCTCACGTGACCCACGTGACCCTTGGTAGAAGCTTTAACATATAAGTGTTTAAACACCTGTCACGTGATGGCACGTGATGCTCCAAAAGATGCGATATTCTCAGCAGAACAAATGAAGGGAGGGCGCCCTCACGTGCTACCACGTGACCCCTCTTGCCTTAGTGTTTAACGCTAAATTGGAACCCCTGAATCCAGTGTTAAAACACTGTTTGGCCTTAGTGTTCAACACCAATCAAAGAACTTTATTTGCAGTGTTTAACACTGAATTTCTTAGTGTTTAACACTAATTTGAAGCCTCTGCTGCTAGTGTTTGACACTGATTTGCTCTAGTGTTTAACACTAATTTGAACCCCCTGCTGCTGGTGTTGAACACCAACTGTCTTTTGGTGTTAAAACACTAACTTGATCCCAGTGTTCAACACTGTTGAATTAACGTTAGCCCAATTGGCTAAATGTCCAGAGGCAAAGCCTCTCCTTCAATGGACCAACAGGAAGCCAATATTCCAGACATGATTGGACTTAGCCCAAGATGGCCATAAGTCCTCAATTCAGACTTAACTGGGCTAATGGGCTCATAACATAATTAATTGGTCTTGATCCCAAATTGGGCCAAAGACTATTTAATCCATCCCGGCTCAAGGGTACATCTCTTCACTCCTTTGATACTTGGTGTTGTAATTCCTCAACATCTTCAGAGAGGTGACGGGTCCCAATGACCACACATTGACACGGACTGTGGGGTCCTTAAACTCATGGACTATGACATCCTTAACCTTGACCGAGATGTCTTAAAACTAACTGTGGACTGTGGGGTCCTTAAACCCATGGACTATGACGTCCTTAACCTTGACCGGGATGTCTTAAAACTAACTACGGACTGTGGAGTCCCTAAATCCACGGACTCCGAGGTCCTTAACCTTGACCGCAATGTCTTAAAACTAACATCGGACCGTAATGTCCTTAAACTACCCACGGACCGCAATGTCCTTAAACTACCCATGGACCGCAACGTCATTAAACTAAACAACAGGGCTCCCACAATTGCTCTATTATTGGATCTAAACGATCATGTTGAGTCGATCTTAGTCTAAAAACTAGACTAACGTATCATTAACAAACGTTTAAGTTGATCTTAGTCTCAAACGAGGTTAACGTATCCTTAAACCCAAACCCCCAAACCCAAATCTAAGATAATACGGATTTGGACTAGTCCACGCCCTACGGGCGACGACATAACTCAGTCTCCGTATACAATCCACGGGCAACAAAACATAAAACAAACACACACGACACGAAGTGACCATCTGAAGAAGGAGAAAGTTGTTACCGCGATGCGATAGTGTAATTAACTGCTGGGGCTTGCGCCTGCAGGGAAGAGCGTCCCCACAATCAAAAACCCCTCGAGCGAGGGGGAATCTGACGAAGTCTGCTACATCGGACGCATCCGTTCAAACCTTCGATGTACGGTGCCATAAATCAACTTGGCATCTTCGGAGAGGTGGACGGATAGCACCAATTAGCATCTGTCTCGAATCTCAGGCGAGACGCCCAGTCGTGCCGCCGTTTGGAGGGGAACAGTAAGCATCTTAATTCCTTCACGAGATAGCGATGGCTTAGGCCGCAGGTTCAGATCGGCTGCCTAAGACTTTTCAACTCTATGAGCTGTGAGGTCTCATAGAGATTTTTCTCCCTACGGATCGAGAGGATCTCGTAGGCGGATTTTCTCCCTAGGGATCGTGAGGATCCCTAAGTGTGTTTTCCTCTTACAAGTCATAAGGATCTTATAAGAGAATTATCCCTTCTTACGAGTCGAGAGGACCCGTAAGCGGTTGTTTCCCTCCTTGTCGAGATTCGACTTTGGAGAGTGAGACCCGTGGATAGTATACAAGAGACCATTTTGGGCCAACTTGCAGGGTCCCGATGCTTAGGAAACAGGTTTCTTTTATGCCCGCTGCCTAAGGCTTTATCTCACGAGTCGAGCCGCATCGAGAAGTTCTCGCGAAGACATCAATTTCTTCACAAGTTGAGACGAATCGAGCATTTCTCACAAGAATATCCTAACGTCACAGTTCACCTCTGCTCTTTACGACAGAAGTCCGTTAGGGTCTGTGGTACTTAAGGTTTTGGCCGTCGTACCGTCGCATAAGCTGATATATTCCTCGATAGGCAATCGTGCTGTTCGAGTAGCCCTGCGACTGCCGTGTTTCTGATCCTTTCGGGGGCTGGACAAGGCGTCTTCAAGCAATCCTCCTTGGCAGTTTGACCGTCGGAAGAGCAAGCGTTAGGTATTTTGCCATGCCGCTTTTTACTTGAGGTTAGGCTACTTTTGGAGAGCCCCGATGAGTCATATCCACTCCGCGCTGGTGTGGGGTGATCTCCGATAGTCTTTCAGGTTTTATATGAGTTGCCGTCAAGACCCTGAAGCTAGGAATTTGGCATTTGCTTCGTTTGTTGGCATCGCGTCTGTTGTATCGAGACGAATGTCGCGGTGGGAACTAGGGATTTTGCCGTGGCTCCATTTGTTTGATTGTTGCGTCTGAACCCCGCTGGAGGAAGAACGCTGGGGTGACATCTCGTCTGCTGTATCGAGACGAACGTCACGGTTTTCTCTAGGTTGCTGGTGAACCGTCGAGGTTTGGAACTAGGGATTTTGCCGTGGCTCCATTTGTTTGATGATGTTGCGTCTGCTGTGTCGAGACGAAGGTCAAGGTGGTGATCGCTCCGCACTGGTGCAAGATAATCTCCGATTGTCTTTCAGGCTTTATATGACTCGCCGTTAAGACCTTGAAGCTAGGAATTTGGCCTTTGCTTCCTTTGTTGGCACTGCGTCTGCTGTATCGAGACGAATGTCGCGGTTGTCTCTGGGCTGTTGGTGAACCGTCAAGATTTGAAACTAGGGATTTTGTCGTGGCTCCTTTTAGTGATGTTGCGTCTGCTGTGTTGAGACGAACGTTGAGGTGGTGACCATTCCACACTGGTGTGAGACGATCTCCGGTTGTCCTTCAGGCTTTATATGACTCGCCGTTAAGACCTTGAAGCTAGGAATTTGGCCTTCGCTTCGTTTGCTTTGTCATGTCCGAATCCTGTTGGAGGAAGGACATTATTGTTGACATTGCGTCTGCAATATTGCGACAAATGTCGAGATTGTCTCTAGGTTATCTATGAACCGTCGAGATTTGGCTTTGCTTTCTGATGGAGCCCGTTGGGAAGGTATGGTTCCCTCTTTGTTTATGCCCATGAATTGTATACAGGGATCGATGTGATCTCACCTGTATGGCAAAAGTTTCATTCATTATTTTTTGTTTTATTTCCGCGATGCTCTATCATTTCAGCTTTTATATCGCGAAGGTCGCGATTGCCCAATCATTTCGGCTATTTTTCGCGGTGCCCAATCATTTCGGCTGTTTATTTTATTTTTACTCGCTGCTTTTTATTCCGAGTTACCCAATCATTTCGGTTATTTTGTGTGCATACGTTTTTACTTGCTGCTTTTTATTGCAAGTTGCCTCATCAGTTCGGCTATTTCGTATGCATGTGCGGCCTACTGGCTTTTCGTCGTAAACCTGAAATTAGACACCGATTTTGGCATCAGCACTGCTACAACTGGGATATTGCCAGGAGCGAATCATCATTTGCTTCCGTCGATGTCGAGCAAAGGTGGCTTAGCGAACAGGGTTAAGGTCCTGTCGACTAAGGCTTTTGACTTCATGAGCCGTAAAGGTCTCACAAAGGTATTTCTCCCTACAAGTCTTGAGGATCTTGTAGGTGTATTTTCTCCTTAGGAATCGTGAGGCTCCCTAAGTGTATGTTCCTCTGTAAGTCGTAAGGATCCTACAAGAGGGTTTTCTCCTTGTAAGTCGGGAGGACTTACAAGGGTCGTTCACCATATGGACATATCCCTAGCCACGGGTGGGACTTGGTTAGGGAAATGTTTGTTCGCGTCTGTGGATTGTATATAAGGGTCAATATGAGCCGCTTGTAGGGCAATATCGAAGGTTGTGAGAGTTGCTTAAGAACAGGTTCAGGTCTCTGTAACTTAAGACTTTCAAATCTTATGAGCCATGAGGGTCCTATAAGAGAGTTCTCCTTACGAGTCGTGAGGATCTCGCAAGTGTAATTTCTCCTTAGGAATCGTGAGGATCCCTAAGTGTGTTGCTCCCTTGTGAGTCGTAAGGATCTCACGCGGGTGGTTTCTTCTTACAAGGTCGAGAGGACCCTCTAAGTGTCTTTTAACGAGGTTGCGCCCTTTAGGGTTTTCACAAACACACGCTGTTAGCCCTACTGTTTTTACTCACGGAGCCCTTTCAGGTTTTCATCCGTGCCCTTTTTTGCTTATGGACATACCGTCTTCTTTTTTTTATTCTTTTTTTATTTCTTTTTTTTTAACGAGGTCGCGCCCTTTCGGGTTTTCACGAACACTCGCCGGTAGCCCTGCTATTTTTACTCACGGAGCCCTTTCGGGTTTTCATCCGTGCCCATTTTGCTTATGGACATACCGTTTTTATTTTTTTTATTTTTTTAATTTTTTTTTCTTATTCTTTTTTTTTCTAACGAGGTCGCGCCCTTTCGGGTTTTCACGAACACTCGCCGGTAGCCCTGCTGTTTTTACTCACGTAGCCCTTTCGGGTTTTCATCCGTACCCATTTTGCTTATGAACATACCATTTTTATTTTTTTTATTTTTATTTATTTATTTATTTATTTTTATCTCGTTAGCCTGAGGATGCCGCGGTAGTAGTTTAAAGACGTTTCGGTCATTTGCAAGTTTTAGGGCATTGCGGTCCATCGTTAGTTTAAGAACGTTTCGGTCCGTCATTAGTTTAAGGACGTTTCGGTCCGTAATTAGTTTAAGGACGTTTCGGTCCGTAATTAGTTTAAGGATGTTTCGGTCCGCCGTCGCCGTATTTGAGGCGAATCTCTAGTTTTACTGACTTTTCGGTCTATGGGGCTTTCTCTATGACTGAGCATGATGCCCTGGCGTATCCATCTTTCTCAGAGCATGCGGTTGTGGCGGGCTCACCTTCCAGTTCTCAAAGATTACGAACTTGCCCTGTTGGTATTGGTTTTCGACCCAGTTTTTGAAGACGTAACAATTTTCGATCGGATGGCCCAATACTTGGTGATAAGGGCAATAATTAGAACTGTTGACATCATTCAGTTGTAGCTGGTGTTTCGGCTACGGTAGAGTGATAAGCCTGTTATGCACTGCCACTTCGAACAGCCTCCTTGTTTCATCCTGGGGAAATGAGTAAGGACGTCTTAGCCTCTCCTCGAGGGATATGCGTGGACGCATATTGTTTTGACGAACGTCCGGTCTAGGGCCACTCGACTGTTGTTGAGTGTTGGCGACGAAGGTCATTTTCCCCTTTCCTTTATCCTTCTTGCTCGATCCTTTGTTTGTGGGGCCGAGATTTTTTTCGAGTAGCGGGCGATTGCGAGGCTGAATGTTCCCACAATTTCTCAACTCTTTCATTTTTGAAACGGATTCTTTGAGGAGAGGGTTGAGGGCAACTTCTTCGTCAGAGTCGCTTCCAAAGGTGATAATTTGCGATCCCTTAGAATCAGCTATATGACAGTCGTCGACGGCTCTTTTGCGCTCATCTATCGCATTTTTTCGATGTCTGTGAGCTTCACACTTTGTCCTGTTGGAGTGTTGCTTTTGAGCGACGTATCCTTGCCACCAACACTTAAAGGAGTCGCAGTCTTCGGTAGGATGTATGATCTTCTGATGATATAAGCAGAAGATAGGATGCATCTCTACTCTACCGAGAGTATTTTCTTCAGAGGGCGGTAGCTTCATTCCTACCGATAAGGCTTTGGCGAACCTTTTCCTCGTCTTGAACTTGTTTTTCTCCGCAGTGGATGACTTTTGATTCGACGGGAGTGCCTCGACTCTTTGGTCTAGTAGTCGGTGCTTGGCTCCTTCTGGTATGGCCATCTCACGCTCTTGATTGGCTTTAACTTTCAGACGAATTTCATTCAGGAAGGCATCGATCAACTCATCTGACGGTCGCAGAATTTCTGGTTCGGGGTCCGCCCTCTTGTTCTTGGCGCAAGGAGCCTCTTCATCATCTGCCAATGAGTGAGAGATCACATGACAATTCGCTACGTAGTCTTCGGATTCATCTGATGGGTCTTCTCCATCGTTTTCGTCCTCGACAAAAGAACAAACTGCCCCCATCGTGTCCGTCTTCTTTGGAGTGTGCGGCTGTGGTGGGTTTACCTTCCAGTTTTCAAACAGCGCGAACTTTCCTTGTAGATACTGATCCTCGATCCATCCCTTAAAGACAAAACAATTCTCGATCGGGTGACTTACCGTTTGGTGGTAAGGGCAATAATTAGGATTATTGAGATTGCCTGGCTGCGACAGACGTTTTGGACTCGGCAGATTGATGAGTCTGTTGCGCATTGCCAGCTCGAACGGTCTTCTCGTTTTATTCTGAGGAAACGAGTAAGGACGTCTCAGTCTCTCCTCGAAGGATGGGCGTGGACGCACGTTATTTTGGCGAACGACCCGCTTTGAGTTGCTCGGCTGTTGTTGAGCATTGGCGACGACGGTCGCATTCCCTTTTCCTTTCTCATTTCGAGAGTTTGGTTTTGGAGGAGACGGTCCATGGCCCATCTGGTCCATTTGGACTAATTTGTCAATCAAGGCCTGGAAGGTGGTCGGCCTGAAAAACATCATGAATTGCGAGATGGTCGCTTGCGGATCAAGAGTGCCCACTGTTGGGGTAAAAATTTACACCCCGGTTGACCGAGTCAAAGTCAAGGTCAACCCCCAACCTAGGTGGGCCCAAGCCCAGGTCAAGCGGGCCCATGCTCAAGTCGAGCCCGCGGCCAGCCTCCCAATGCCAACAACAAAATCATGTAATAAATAATTTTTATGTAATTTTTTATACATGAATGTATGCAAAATGGGCATAAAGCCAATATTTTGTAAGCCCATGGCTTATGTGCAAAAATGAAATGGCACATGAGCCATGGGATAGGCAAAATGCCATTTTGCAAAGCCCAAGGGGCTATATGTAAATATGTAAGCCTATAAAAGGAAACATGATGATGAATAAAAGAACAACTTTTTCATTCTCTCAAAAACCTAGGATTTGTGCCTCTTTCCCCTTTCTGAAAGTTTCAAACCTTCTTCCTTTTTTGTGAATTAAATCAAGAGTGTTACTCTCCCTTTCCTAAAACAAAATAGTTTTTCACCACAAAATCCACAAAGGAGAACTTGGATCTGCCATTAGATCTCAAAAAGAAGAGATTTTTATATCTCACATCTCTTGAGCAAGCCAACAGAGGAGGAAGAAGAAGAACCCATTTCCTCAAACAAAACATTTTTAGGAGTTTTAACTCCATATATATATATATATATATATATATATATATATATATATATATAACAACAAATATTTCCTTTCTGAAGCATAACTTCTGTTTCTGGGACTAAAAGCCCCTTTTCCTCGCCGGCGCCCAAGCGCTCGAGCGCCGAGCGCCCACGAGCCGACACATGGCGCGCCAGCGCTCGAGCGCAAAGCGCCCACGTGCCGACACGTGGCGCGTCAGCGCTCTAGCGCCCTGCCCCCGAGCGCAAAGCGCCTACGTGCCGACACGTGGCGCGCTTGCGCTCCGGCGTACTGCGCCCGAGCGCAAAGCACCCATGTGCCGACACGTGGCGCGCTTGCGCTCCGGCGCACTGCGCCCGAGCGTAAAGCGCCCACGTTCCGACACGTGGCGCGCTTGCGCTCCAGCGCAAAGCGCCCACATGCCGACACGTGGCGCGCTTGCGCTCGAGCGCCCAGCGCTCATGCGCAAAGCGCGCCACGTGTCGGCATGTGGCGCGCTTGCACCTGAGCGTACAACACCTAAGCGCACAGCGCTCAAGGCGTTGGCCCCACGCATCCCTTGGATGCCCTTTCCCCCCTCTTTTTATGTACATACATATACATATACATATGTATACATATTTGCACACACACGTGCTCCACGACACTATCCCGGTTAGAAAAAAATTTCTAACGGGGCACTGCCCCGCACCCCGCAAGGGAGCTGCTAGCCCCCTTGACCCCCAGCCCGCTATCCGGGTAGCGGGACCCCGTAAAAACTCTGCATGGCTTCCAATATATCCAAAACCCCCTTTTAAAACACAACACACACACCGCACATTGAGTTCGCATGACCAGTTTAACCCGTTAATCGGAGGTTCCCTCGCCCAAAGGCGAGGGGTAATTAACGGCAGCTTACTCCGCGGCTGCCGGAGATTCGGATCCTCACAATCAATAAACCCCGGCCTACCTTAGGCAGGGGGAATTTATAGTATACGCCTGACAAGCGCGCGGGTATTCCCATCTTAATGGGGTGACGAAAAACACCCTACAGATTCTGGCACGCTCGGTGGAACCAATCTCTCCTCCCATATTTCGGGTTAAGCGTTCATGCGAACTCAATTGATATACATACCTGTATTTATACTAAAATAATGCTTTTTCATGTAGATTTTCAAGCAATCACCTTCCGACGATGTCTTCGATGATGAACTCAGCTCCCGTCTCCTACACGATGAGGATAGACTCTAGGACGGTCCTTCCGGCCAGTCTCGGACGACAATGGGAGGAGCCGCTGCTACCATTCGGCTCTATTGTGTTCATGCCAGTTGGCGCCATCCCATCTCTTCAAGCCCCGGTGGCAGACAAACCGGTCTCGAAAGGCAGGAGACCAAATGTAGTGATCTCAAGGGCGCCCCAACCCAAACACAAGTCGGTGTCTGAACGACTTTCTTTGGCCCCAGCTAGGGGCAAGGCCATCAACACCAACAAAGCTACGACGCGTCTTGCGCAAGCCCCAGCGGTGCCCCTGACAACTGCTCGATCGGGTGTCTTCCCTAAGCTCCCCACTAATCGACTCACGGTAGCTTCCCAGGAAGCAGAAGCCTGCCAAGCGCTTAAGGCAGAAAAGCTGAAGCAGAAGCGGCTCAGATATAGAGCCAACAAAAGGGCTAGGGCTCTGGCCATGTTAAAATTTATGAATTTCCAAAGCCCGGACCGCTCCGCGAAACCAACTGCCAGTGATGAAAGAAGGGCTGAATGTGTTATCCACACTGTCTACATGGCCGGACAGGAAGAAACGAACCCTCCTCTTCTTTACAGCCATGATGATGATATGGTTGACGCTACCCAGCATCAGCTCAATCTAAATAATGAAGAGCCCGCTCAGGCCGATAAGCCAGAGGAGCCCGTGGTTCCTACGGAATTAAGCTCAGGCAATAAAGATTACCCGGTTGTCATAGCCGGAACTACAGAACAAGCATTATTCCAATGGCTTCAAAGGCAATTTCAGGACAGGGATGAGATGATTGCCGAGGTCTATTCCAAAGTCGACGAGCTGGCAAACGTCATAGCAGATCTCGCGACCCAAGTCGCCCGATTGCAATTACAGCAGAATCAAATTTTGGCTCATGAGCCAGGGATTGATACCCGGGGGCAGCCAACAGATATCCCTTTCAACCTAAAAGCGGAGCGCCTTCGCGAAAAACGGCCGCAATCAGCCTTCAGTCCCTCTGATACATACGCCGGGGGGGAATCGCCTCTGAAAGAGAAGCTGGAAAAGGTTTATTCCTTCAAGAGGAAAAAGGTCCACAAGATATTCAGGGACGCCCTAAGAAACGGTCTACAACTGCCAGAATCAAAAAAACCGCAAGAAGAGAATATGATCAACGACCCAAAATATTGCCCCTATCACAGGGTGATAGGTCATGCCATTGAGGACTACTTCGTCTTCAAAGATTGGGTCGAAAGGCAATACAAGATGGGAGAGATAGAACTGTCTAAAGGCGTGTTAGCAAACAGTCAAGCTACGATCGCCGATTTCATGCAAATGGAGACCGAAACCTTTCGGGGACCTAATCCTCCCAGACATGTGCCTCGAGGACCAGCATCAGTAAAGGCACCTACTCCGATGGAGAGAAAGAAGAAGGTATACTCCTTCAGGAAGGATGAAGTCCGCAAAATATTCATGGACATCTTGAACAGCGGTCTGCAACTGCCTGTTCCAAAGAGGCCATAGGAAATGAACATGACCGGCAATCCCATATACTGCCCATATCATAAAGTGGTGGGTCATACCATCAAAGACTGCTATATTTTCAAAGATTGGCTAGAGGACCAATATAAGCTTGGAAAAACCTCACAATTCTCGGATGTATCGGCAAGCCACAGAGCTAGGTCATCAACACAGCTCCGCCAAAATCAAAGTTCAAGGAGCTGGGATAAGCAAAGATGACCCCTACGTCGTTAAACTGGGAACCGTCGACCTCTAAGTCGTTAAACTGGGAATGTAAAAAAAAGATGTAAATAAACAAAAAAATGTGTAAATAAAAGAAAAATAAAGAAAAGCCGAAATGATGGGGCAACTCGCAATAAAAATCAGCGAGTGAAAATAAAAATGAAAATAAAGCCGAAATGATGGGGCAACCGCGAATAAAAGCCAAAATGATAGGGCAATCACAATCTTCGCGATAAGAAAAGCTGAAATGATAGAGCAATCGCGGTAAAAAAAATGGCGAATGATGAGTCGCTCCTGGTGCCATATTCCAGTGCAGCGATGCAGACGCCAACAAGGTCCTGAAATTTTTCCGGCCCTACGGTCTGGATCATACATCCTGCAAAACCGTATACAATCCATGGGCGTAAAACAATCCCGATCTCTCCAAAAAAAAAAGAAAAAAAAAACGGTATGTCCACAAGCAAAATGGGCACGGATGAAAACCCGAAAGGGCTCCGTGAGTAAAAACAGCGGGACTGCCGGCGAGTTTGTGAAAACCCGAAAGGGCGCAAACTCGTAAAAAAAAGAAATAAAATGCACTCGCAAAGTCCTCTCGACTTTGTGAGGAAAAATTCCCGCGTGAGATCCCTACGACTCACAAAGGAGCAACACACTTAGGAGTCCCCACGACTCCTAAGGAGAAAATACACCTACGGGATCCTTACGACCCGTAGGGAGAAAATGCTTTGTGAGACCCTTACAGCTCATAAAATGGAAAAGCCTTAGGTGATAGGGATCTAAACCTGTTTCCTAAGCCACCAATTCCCAAATCCTCTCGGGGCACATGATAAGTTGCTCCTGGCATTATTCCAGTGCAGCAATACAGATGCCAAACAAACCAAATCCAAATCCTCTCGGGGCACATGATGAGTTGCTCCTGGCATTATTCCAGTGCAACAATGCAGATGCCAAACAAACCAAATCCAAATCCTCTTGGGGCACATGATGAGTTGCTCCTGGCATTATTTCAGTGCAGCAATGCAGATGCCAAACAAACCAAATCCAAATCCTCTTGGGGCAAATGATGAGTTGCTCCTGGCATTATTCCAGTGCAGCAATGCAGATGCCAAACAAAAACCAAATCCAAATCCTCCCGGGGCACATGATGATGTACTCCTGGCATTATTCCAGTGCAGCAATGCAGATGCCAAACAAAAAAACCAAATCCAAATCCCCCCGGGGCACATGATGAGTTGCTCCTGGCATTATTCCAGTGCAGCAATGCAAATGCCAAATAAAAACCAAATCCAAATCCTCCCGGGACATATGATGAGTTGCTCCTGGCATTATTCCGGTGCAGCAATGCACATGCCAAACAAAAACCAAATCCAAATCCTCCCGGGGCACATAATGAGTTGCTCCTGGCATTATCCCGGTGCAGCAATGCAGATGCCAACAGAAAACCAATTCCCAAATCCTCTCAAAGACAGATGATGATTCGCTCCTGGTACCATATTCCAGTGTAGCGATGCTGATGTCGACTCAAATCAAACAAATCAAACCAACCAATTCCAACATCGACCTCCGCGTCAATAAGCGACACTCTGCATCGGGGAAACGACCAACACAGACACTCCGCATCATGGAAACGTCCAACAACGACACTCCGTGCCGGGGAAAAGTCGATCAGTGACACTCCGTGCCGGGGAAAAGTCAACCCGACACTCCGCGCCGGGGAAAAGTCGATCAGCGACACTCCGTGCCGGGGAAAAATCGATCAGCGACACTCCGTGCCGGGGAAAAGTCAACCCGACACTCCGCACCGGGGAAAAGTCGATCAGCGACACTCCGTGCCGGGGAAAAGTCAACCCGACACTCCGCGCCGGGGAAAAGTCGATCAGCGACACTCCATGCCGGAGAAAAGTCAACCAGCGACACTCCGCACCGGGGAAAAGTCAATCAGCGACACTTCATGCCGGGGAAAAGTCAACCCGACACTCCGCGCCGGGGAAAAGTCGATCAGCGACACTCCGTGCCGGGGAAAAGTCAACCCGACACTCCGCGCCGGGGAAAAGTCGATCAGCGACACTCCGTGCTGGGGAAAAATCAACCCGACACTCCGTGCCGGGGAAAATTCGATCAGCGACACTGCGTGCCGGGGAAAAGTCAACCAGCGACACTCCGCACCGTGAAAAAGTCAATCAGCGACACTCCGTGCCGGGGAAAAGTCAACCCGACACTCCGCGGCGGGGAAAAGTCGATCAGCGACACTCCGTGCCGGGGAAAAGTCAACCCGACACTCCGTGCCAGGGAAAAGTCGATCAGTGACACTCCGTGCCGGGGAAAAGTCAACCAGCGACACTCCGCGCCGGGGAAAAGTCGATCAGCGACACTCCGTGCCGGGGAAAAGTCAACCCGACACTCCGCGCCGGGGAAAAGTCGATCAGCGACACTCCGTGCCGGGGAAAAGTCAACCCGACACTCCGCGCCGGGGAAAAGTCGATCAGCGACACTCCTTGCCGGGGAGAAGTCAACCGGCGACACTCCGTGCCGGGGAAAATTCGATCAGCGACACTCCGTGACGGGGAAAAGTCAACCCGACACTCCGCGCCGGGGAAAAGTCGATCAGCGCCACTCCGTGCCGGGGAAAAGTCAACCCGACACTCCGCGCCGGGAAAAAGTCGATCAGCGAAACTCCGTGTCGGGGAAACATCAACAAGCGACACTCTGCATCAGGGAAACGTCCAACACAGACACTCCGCATCAGGGAAACGTCCAACAACGACACTCCGTGCCGGGGAAAAGTCGATCAGCGACACTCCGCGCCGGGGAAAAGTCGATCAGCGACACTTCGCGCCGGGGAAAAGTCGATCAGCAACACTCCGTGCCGAGGAAAAGTCAACCAGCGCCACTCCGTGCCGGGGAAAATTCGATCAGCGACACTCCGTGCCGGGGAAAAGTCAACCCGACACTCCGTGCCGGGGAAAAGTCAACCCGACACTCCGCGCCGGGGAAAAGTCGATCAGCGACACTCCGTGCCGGGGAAAAGTCAACCAGCAACACTCCGTGCCAGGGAAAAGTCGATCAGCGACACTCCGTGCCGGGGAAAAGTCAACCCGACACTCTGCGCCGGGGAAAAGTCGATCAGCGACACTCCGTGCCGGGGAAAAGTCAACCCGACACTCCGCGCCGGGGAAAAGTGGATCAGCGACACTCCGTGCCGGGGAAAAGTCAACCAGCGACACTCCGCGTCGGGGAAAAGTCGACCAGCGACACTCCGCTCCGGGGAAAAGTCGATCAACGACACTCCGCGCCGGGGAAAAGTCGATCAGCGACACTCCGTGTCGGGGACACGTTAACCAGCGACACTCTGCATCGGGGAAACGTCCAACACAGACACTCCGCATCAGGAAAACGTCCGACAGCGACACTCCGTGCTGGGGAAACGTCAAGCAGACACTCCGTGCCGGGGAAATGTCAACCAACGACACTCTGCGTCGGGGAAACGTCCAACACAGACACTCCGCATCAGGGAAACGTCCAACAGCGACACTCCGTACCGGGGAAACGTCAAGCAGACACTCCGTCTCGGGGACACGTCACCCAGCGACACTCCGTGCCGGCGAAACGTCAAGAAGACACTCCGTGCCAGGGACACGTCTACCAAATTGCTCCGGATCAGACCGTCGACCGTCCATATCGCAAAAAGGGCAGTGCAGGCTTCCTACAAAGCAGGAACTGGATCACTCCGGGCCAGGGAAACGTCTACCACGGACACTCCGTCTCGGAGACGCGTTAAGCGCCGACCGTCCACGTAGTAAAAAGGACAGTGCATCCTAAAAAGTGGGGACCAAAGCAAGTTGCCTCCACGCAAAAGAAGATCCATCAATTTCATGCACATGACACACATGTGCGGTGTGCATTCATTGATGGGGGGAAATTTGTTGGGGTAAAAATTTACACCCCAGTTGACCGAGTCAAAGTCAAGGTCAACCCCCAACCTAGGTGGGCCCAAGCCCAGGTCAAGCGGGCCCATGCCCAAGTCGAGCCCGCGGCCAGCCTCCCAATGCCAACAACAAAGCATGTAATAAATAATTTTTATGTAATTTTTTATACATGAATGTATGCAAAATGGGTATAAAGCCAATATTTTGTAAGCCCGTGGCTTATGTGCAAAAATGAAATGGCACATGAGCCATGGGATAGGCAAAATGCCATTTTGCAAAGCCCAAGGGGCTATATGTAAATATGTAAGCCTATAAATGGCAACATGATGATGAATAAAAGAACAACTCTTTCATTCTCTCAAAAACCTAGGGTTTGTGCCTCTTTCCCCTTTCTGAAGGTTTCAAACCTTCTTCCTTTTTTGTGAATTAAATCAAGAGTGTTACTCTCCTTTTCCCAAAACAAAATAGTTTTTCGGCACAAAATCCACAAAGGGGAACTTGGATCTGCCATTAGATCTCAAAAAGAAGAGATTTTTATATCTCACATCTCTTGAGCCAGCCAACAGAGGAGGAAGAAGAAGAACTCATTTTCTCAAACAAAACATTTTTAGGAGTTTTAACTCTCTCTCTCTCTCTCTCTCTCTCTCTCTCTCTATATATATATATATATATATATATATATATATATATATAACAACAAATATTTCTTTTCTGAAGCATAGCTTTTGTTTCTGGGACTAAAAGCCCCTTTTCCTCGCCGGCGCCCAAGCGCTCAAGCACCGAGCGCCCACGTGCCGACACGTGGCGCGCCAGCGCTCGAGCGCAAAGCGCCCACGAGCCGACACGTGGCGCGCCCGCGCTCGAGCGTAAAGCGCCTACGTGCCGACACGTGGCGCTCTTGCGCTCAAGCGCACTGCGCCCGAGTGCAAAGCGCCCACGTGCCGACACGTGGCGCGTTTGCGCTCCGGCGCTCTACGCCCGAGCGCAAAGCACCCACGTGCCGACACGTGGCGCGCTTGCGCTCCGGCGCACTGCACCCGAGCGCAAAGCGCCCACGTGCCGACACGTGGCGCGCTTGCGCTCCAGCGCCTTGCGCCCACATGCCGACACGTGGCGCACTTGCGCCTGAGCGTACAACACCTAAGCGCACAGCGCTCAAGGCGTTGGCCCCACGCATCCCTTGGATGCCCTTTTCCCCCTCTTTTTATGTACATACATATACATATACATATGTATACATATTTGCACACGCACGTGCTCCACGACACTGTCCCGGTTAGAAAAAAATTTCTAACGGGGCGCTGCCCCGCACCCCGCAAGGGGGCTGCTAGCCCCCTTGACCCCCAGGCCGCTATCCGGGTAGCAGGACCCCGTAAAAACTCTGCGTGGCTTCCAATATATCCAAAACCCCCTTTTAAAACACAACACACGTACACCGCACATTGAGTTCGCATGACCAGTTTAACCCGTTAATCGGAGGTTCCCTCGACCAAAGGCGAGGGGTAATTAACGGCAGCTTAGTCCGCGGCTGCCGAAGATTCGGTTCCCCACAATCAATAAACCCCGGCCTACCCTAGGCACGGGGAATCTGTAGTATACGCCTGACAAGCGCGCGGGTATTCCCATCTCAATGGGGTGACGAAAAACACCCTACACCCATGAACATGCCTACCGCAGGTGCCTCTTCTATGCGTTGTTCGCATTTTGACCATAGCTTCCGCCATCGTGTTGCGTATTGGACCCACGTTTCGCCGGGCCATATCCTGGCATTTATCATTGTTGTTATCGGGGTGTGTTCACTAGCACTCACGAATCTTTGTGTAAACAGTGACTCCATCTCCGCAAATGTTTTGACCGAGTCGTTAGGTAGCTCCGAATACCATTCAAAGGCTGTTTCTGCTAAGCTGCTGACGAATTGACGCAGCAATAGTTTGTCATCGCCTCCCGTGTTGCCGCATAAGGCCCTGAATTGAGCGACGTGCTGATGTGGATTCCCTGTCCCTTTATATACGTGGAACTTAGGGATCGTATATCCCGGCGGATAACTGATTTGGTCATACCAGCCCGGATAGGGTCTTCTAGTTCTAACAGTTTGCCCAGCCGATTCACTCGCCTGATGAGCTCGTATTCGCTGAGCTATATAGTCATCCAGTGCGGCCTTGGAAATGGTTTCTTCCTTGGCCGCTGAAAGAGCCGGAGGAGGATTAGGTGTCTCCCCTCTGTTGTCTTCAATGATGATAGGAGGGTTTTCAGCTGGAGAATCCGGCTGTAACATCATCCCGACCATATCTTGGAAGAGAAGTGACATTCGCTTTATGTTAGCTACTTGCTCTGCGGCTTCTTTGTCCTTCTTTTCGAGGACTCTGCGTAGGTAGTCAGCGTCAGTTTCTTGTTCATGACGCTGCTCTGATGATGCCTCCGAGCTTTCTTTTGGCCCGGTAAGTGCGGCCATTGCAGTCATCATTCCCTGAAGCTTTTGTTGTTGTTCCTGGGCTTTTATCACGGATCGAGTGAGCGGCCGGTAACTCGTCGAAGCACGTCTTTCCTCCTTTCCGGAAGCCATATAAACAGTGTGCACAACCATGCCCCCAGACTTGGGGCGTTTAGATTCAGTATCCTTGTGGTTTGTTAAAGACACAGAGATATTCTCTGGCCTCCTTCTTCTGTGAGCGGTCGAAGTTGAGGGGGCCGTTGTAGTGGGCACCTAAGTAGCTGTTGCTTTTTCTGGCCTGACAGAGTAGTCTTTCTCCTGCCGAACCTTCATCATTTTCTGTCGGCGGAGATAGTCTTGATCAATCACCGACTCCTGGACCTGTCGCCAGATCTTGTAAATTTTAGAGGACAGCCGTTGAGGGGGCTGCACCAGCTTCTTCTCTGGAGTATTCTCCATAGGTGAAGGAGTTTTCTTCAGCAATGCAGTAGGAGAGTTTCTGCGCACTTTGTTGAGCAGTTCAAAGTTGTTCTCGGTTGGAACAACGGCCTCGATCTCCACCGTCGAAGCTGGCAGAGTCATCCCAGAGGGGGAGTTGCCCCCAGCCTTCCTCACTCGGCGCCAGTGGCGACGTCGAGCGTGTCTTGGGGATGGAGTTGGTTTAGGTGTAGGGGTGACCTCCTCATGCCCCCTGTGTTGGTCAAAATTTGCTGGTACCAGCCTTTTAAAGGCCAACGTACGTTGAATGGGGACGGCCAACCTGTCAAAAGCAGACTACCGAGCAGGGGAAGCAACCTTGGTGATTTCGCTTGGAACGGGAGCAGGGATGGTTATCTGCTTCGGGATAACGCCTTCTGGTATTGCGGGCTTCTTCATGGGCCCGTTGGAGCTCTGGCCTAGTCTGCTAAAAACTGAGGCAGTGGAGTTGGGCGACCCGTTGAGAGGGGCCACGGCAGCGGTAAAGACCGACTTCTTTGGGGATTCTTGGAACGTCATTAGGGCATTGAAGCTCACCGGTGGGAGCAAGATCCCGAAGAATAGTCCAGCGGTGGCATGAGTCACCTGCTCCACTGGCATTTTGAAAAGGGAAGCCGCTTGGGGCCCATAAGTCACTCCTCCAGCAAGGACGGAGTGAGCGTTGCAGTCGCAAGCAGTGCAGTTTGAAGCCATTGATCTTCTGTCTTCTGCACGGAGCAAGACACCAAATCTAAGTACCTTGAATCCACAGGCAACCACAGCAAACCGCGATTTGTTCGCGAACACGACACACGAAGTGTGGAGTGGAAAGAGGAAAAGGTCCCACCGGGCGTTCCAGAATCTGTTCCCCTCCGAACGGCGGCCGAGACATGGGCGTCTTGCCTGTGATTCGGGGCAGATGCTATTTGGTTTTATCCGTCCATCTCTCCGAAGATGCCAAGTTGATTTATGGCACCGTGTATCGGAGGTTTAGACGGATGTGGCCGATGTAGCAGACTTCGTCAGATTCCCCCTCGCTTGAGGGGTTTTTGATTGTGGGGACACTCTTCCCTACAGGTGCAAGCCCCTGCAGTTAATTACGCTACCGCATCGTGGTAACCACTTTCTCCTTCTCCAGAAATTTCACTTCGTGTTGTGTGTGTTTGTTTTGTTTGTGTTTGCCCGTGGATTGTATACGGGGACTAAGTTATGCCGTCGCCCGTAGGACGTGGATTAGTCCAAATCCGTAGTTACTTAGATTTGGGTTTGGTGTTTTAGTTTAAGGGTACGTTAGCCAGGTTTGAGGCTAAGATCAACTTAAACGTTCGTTAAGGATACGTTAGTCTGATTTGAGACTAAGATCGACTTAACGGAAAGAGCATTTAGGGGCTCTATTGTTCCAGTTTTGACACGTAGTGGTCCGTTTAATATATATGGCCAGCGGGACCCATCACCTCTCTGACGACGTTGAAGGATTACAACGACATGTGTCAGAGGAGTTCAGAGATGTACCCCTGAACCAAAGTTGGTTTGGAGTTTTATGGTCCATTTGAATATTTAAGGATACGTTAGCCAGGTTTGAGGCTAAGATCAACTTAAACGGGATCATTTAGATCCGGCAAAAGAGCATTTGAGGGCTCTATTGTTCGAGTTTAGGGACGTAGTGGTCCAATGCCAGTTTAGGGACATGGTGGTCCATTGCCAGTTTAAGGACGTGGTGGTCCATCATTAATTTAAGGACGTTTCGGTCCACGAGTTGAAGGACCCCGCAGTCCATATGGGTGTGTGGTCGTCGGGACCCGTCACCTCTCTGACGTCGTTGAAGGATTACAACGATAGGAGTAGGAGGAGTTCGGAGATGTACCCTCGAACCGGATGTAAATTTATTTAGGAGAGCAGCCGTGCTCAGTCAATTTAATTTGAGGACTTACGGCCATGATTGGGCTAAGTCTAGTTAAAAAAATGTTCAACATTTTTATTTGCCTTTGGCCTATCAGGCCTGTGCTAGGGCTTTGCCCCTTTTTAACAATGCACTGCATTTTTTGTTTTTGTTTGGGCTCTGCCCTTTTATAAATGATGCAGAGCAACTATTTTGTTTGGGCTGTGCCCTTTTAATGCATTGTATTTTTATTTTGGCTTGCTAGGCCTTTTTTATTTGGGCCTGGCCCTTTAGTAAATAATGCAGTGCATTTGTCAGGCGCTTTACGCCAATCATTGAGCGCAAGCGCTTGTGGTGGTGACACGTGTCCCGCAAGCGCAGTGCGCTGCGCCAGTGCGCTGCGCTTGCGATGCTGACACGTGGCGTGCTCTGGTGAGTTACGCCAATTTCAGAGAGCAATGCTCTATCTTAAAAGCGCATAGCGCAAGTGATCCTGGTGCTGACACGTGGCGCTCTCTGGTGGCTTGCGCCAACCCAGGAGCGCAACAGCGCAGTTTTGCAAGTGCAAGACACTGTTTAAATAACTTGATCCAATTTTGGATTCAAGAATAAAAAGTGCAAGGCACTGTTATTATTTATTTATTTTTTATTAAAGATCATTGATCTTGTTCTTAGATCAGTGATCTAATCAGAAGAAATTCTTCTATTTTATAAAGGTTTTTAACTTCTTCTTGAATTTTCTTCAAAGTTCTCTCTATTTTGAAGTTCTTGATCTCTCACAATGTTCCTTATCATTTGAATTAGGGTCTAGGGGTCTTTATATAGTGCCCATAAGTTTGTTAAATTTGTTAACGAGATCATTCTCTGAGTGATTTGGGGAATTTTCCCCACCGTTGGATCTTTGATCCAAGGGCTTCTGTTTTATAGAAGACAATCTTCTTGTTTTAACAAGAACAGAAAGATTTTTCTAGAATTTTAATTCTGTTTGGCGCAGATGCACCAGCGCTTGACACGTGTCGTGCGGCGCACAGCGCAACGCAACTGCGCTTGCGCAATTGCGCTGACACGTGTCGCGCAGCGCAGCGCTTGCGCAAAAGCGACTGCGCTGACACGTGTCGCGCAGCACTTGCGCTACTGCGCTGACACGTGTCGCGCAGCGCAGCGCTTGCGCAAAAGCAACTGCGCTGACACGTGTCGCGCAGCGCAGCGCTTGCGCAACTGAAGCTTTGCTTCCTTTAATTTTTTTTTTTTAGTAGAGCCTTGCTCTGATTGGGCGCATTGCCTTGGGCGCTGCGCTGACGTATCAGCTTCTAACATGTGGCGCGTTGCGTGCAGCGAATGGAATTTGAAACGTTGCTTCAAAATTTGAATTTTTGAAATTCAAACAGAGTCTTGCTCTGATTAGGGGAAACATTGATCTTAGTCTGGAGATTAGGCTAACATATCCTTAACAAACGTTTAAGTTGATCTTAGCCTCAAATATGGCTAACGTGTCCTTAAACTAATATCCGTCCCCAAAATGGGAATGTTGGACCCCCATGTCTCTAAACTGGAACATGGACCACAATGTCCCTAAATTGGAACAATATAGCCAATTGCTCTCTTGCCGGATCCAAACGATCCCGTTAAGTTGATCTTAGTCTGGAGATTAGGCTAATGTATCCTTAACAAACGTTTAAGTTGATCTTAGCCTCAAATATGGCTAACGTGTCCTTAAACTAATATCCTCCCCAAAATGGGAATGTTGGACCCCCATGTCCCTAAACTGGCAATGGACCACTATGTCCCTAAACTGGAACAATAGAGCCCTCAAATGCTCTCTTATCGGATCTAAACGATCCCGTTTAAATTGATCTTAGCCTCAAATACGGCTAACGTATCCTTAAACCTTCAAACAGACTTTAGTCCCAAATTGGACTATGGATCACCCAATCAACCTTGGTTACATCTCTGAACTCCTCTGACATCCGTCGTTGTAATCCTTCAACGTCGTCAGAGAGGTGACGGGTCCCGACAGCCACACATTCAATGGACCACTATGTCCCTAAACTGGAACAATAGAGCCCAAATGCTCTTTTGTCAGATCTAAACGATCCCGTTAAGTTGATCTTAGTCTCAAATTAGACTAACGTATCCTTAACAAACGTTTAAGTTGACCTTAACCTCAAATATGGCTAACGTATCCTTAAACCAAAATCCCAAACCCAAATCTAAGAAAATACGGATTTAGACTAATCCACGTCCTACGGGCGACGACATAAATTAGTCTCCGTATACAATCCACGGGCAACCACAAACAAAACAAACACCCACGACACGAAGTGAAATTATGGAGAAGGAGAAAGTTGTTACCGTGATGCGGTAGCGTAATTAACTGCAGGAGCTTGCGCCTGCAGGGAAGAGCGTCCCCATAATCAAAAACCCCTCAAGTGAGAGAGAATCTGACGAAGTCTGCTACATCGACCACATCCGTCTAAACCTCCGATACACGGTGCTATAAATCAACTTGGCATCTTCAGAGAGGTGGATGGATAAAACCAAATAGCATCTGCCCCGAATCACAGGCAAGACGTCCATGTCTTGGCCGCCGTTCGGAGGGGAACAGATTCTGGCACGCCCGGTGGGACATTTTCCTCTTTCCACTCCACACTTTGTGTGTCGTGTTCGCGAACAAATCGCGGTTTGCTGTGGTTGCCTGTGGATTCAAGATACTTAGATTTGGTGTCTTGCTCCATGAAGAAAACAGAAGATCAATGGCTTCAAACTGCACTGCCTGCAACTGTAACTCTCACTCCGTCCTTGCTGGAGGAGTGACTTATGGGCCCCAAGCGGTCTCCCTTTTCAAAATGCCAGTGGAGCAGGTAACTCAAGCCACCGCTGGACTATTCTTCGGGACCATGCTCCCACCGATGAGCTTCAATACCACAATGACGTTGCAAGAAGCCCCAAAGAAGTCGGTCTTTGATCGGCTTACCACTGCCGCGACCCCTCTCAACGGGTCGTCCAACTTCAATACTTCAGTTTTCAGCGGACTGGGCCAGAACGTCTACAAGCCCGCGATACCCGAAGCTGCCATCCCAGAGCGGATAGCCATCCCGGCTCAAGCGGACGAAATCATTGGAAAGGTTCCTCCTTCCAAGAAGTCAGTTTTTACAAGGCTGGCCATTCCAATTGCTACTCCAGGCGAGGTCCTCAAAGCTGCTTCCCCTGCCCAGAGGTCTGTCTTTGACAGATTAGACATTACTTCTCAACGGGTGTCAGCCTTCGATAGGCTAGCACCAATAACAGTCTCTCCTCAAAATAGGGGGCACGACGAAGTCACCCTTATAGCTGAAACAAATTCATCCGCAAGACACACTCGACGTCGCCACTGGCATCGAGTGAGGAAGGCTGGGGGCAACTCCCCCTCTGGGATAACTCCGCCAGCTCCAACGGTGGGGATCGATGCTGCTGTTCCAACCGGGAACAGCTTTGAATTGCTAAACAAGGTGTGTAGAAACTCTCCTACTGCAGTGCTGAAGAGAACTCCTTCACCTATGGGGAATATTCCAGAGAAGAAGCTGGAGCAGCCCCCTCAACGGCTGTCCTCTAAAATTTACAAGGTCTGGCGACAGGTCCAGGAGTCGGTGATTGATCAAGACTATCCCCGCCGACAGAAAAAGATGAAAGTTCGGCAGGAGAAGGACTACTCTGTCAAGCCACAAAGGATAACGGCTACTTGGGTGCCCGCCTCAACGGCCCCCTCAACTTCGACCGCTCAAAAAAGAAGGAGGTCGGGGAAGATCCTTTTGTCTTTGGCAAATCGCAAAGACACTGAATCTAAGCGCCCCAAGTCTGGGGGCATGGTGGTGCACACTGTTTATATGGCTTCCGGAAAAGAGGATAGCCGCACTTCGATGGGTCACCGACCGCTCACCCAATCCATGACGAAAGCCCAAGAGCAACAGCTGAAGCTTTAAGAGATGCTAACTACAATGGCCGCACTTACCGAGCCAAAAGAAAGCCCGGAAGTATCATCAGAACAGCGTCACGAACAAGAAACTGACGCTGACTTCATACGCAGAGTCCTCGAAAGGAGGGATAGAGAAGCAACAGAACAAGCTGCCAACATAAAACAAATGGCGCTTCTCCTCCAAGACGTGGTAGGGATGATGCTACAGCCGGACCCTCCAGCTGAAGACCCTCCGATCATTGTTGAAGACGATAGAGGGGAGACATCTAATCCTCCTCCGGCTCTTTCAGCAGCCAAGGAAGAAACTATCTCCAAGGACGCCCTGGATGATTATATTGCTCAGCAGATACGAGTTCATCAGGCGAATGAAGCGGCTGGGGAAATTGTTAGAACCGGACAACCCTATCCGGGCTGGTATGACCAAATCAGTTACCCGCCGGGATATACGATCCCTAAATTCCATGTGTACAAGGGGACAGGGAATCCACATCAGCATATCGCTCAATTCAGGGCCTTATGCGGCAACACTGGAGGCGACGACAAACTGTTGCTTCGCCAATTCGTCGGTAGCTTAGCAGAAATAGCTTTTGAATGGTATTCGGAGCTACCTAACGACTCTGTCAAAACATTTGCGGAAATGGAGCTACTATTTACACAAAGAATCGCGAGTGCTAGTGGACGCACCCCGATAACAGCACTGATTAACGCCAGGATAAGGCCCGGCGAAACGTGGGTCCAATACGCAACACGATGGTAGAATTTATGGTCGAAATGCGAACAACGCATCGAAGAAGCACCTGCGGTAGGCATGTTCGTGGGCACTCTTGATCCGCAAGAGACTATCTCGCAATTCATGATGTTCTTCAGGCCGACCACCTTCCAGGTCTTGATCGACAAATTAGCCCAAATGGACCAGATAGGCCATGGACCGTCTCCTCTAAAACCGGACTCTCGAAATGAGAAGGGAAAAGGAAAAGCGATCGTCGTCGCCAATGCTCAACAACAGCCAAGCAACTTGAAGCCGGTTGTCCGTCGAAACAATATGCATCCACGCGTATCCCTCGAGGAGAGACTGGGGCGTCCTTACTCGTTTCTTCAGAATAAAATAAGGAAACTGTTCAAGCTGGCAGTGCGCAACAGACTCATCAATTTGCCGAGTCCAAAATGTCTGTTGCAGCCAGGCGATCTCAACAATCCTAATTACTGCCCTTACCATCAAGCAGTAAGCCATCCAATCGAAGATTGCTTCATCTTCAAAAACTGGGTTGAAGATCAATACCAACAGGGCAAGTTCGCGCTGTCCGAAAACTGGAAGGTGAGCCCGCCACAGCCGCATGCTCCAAAAAAGATGGACATGCCGGGGGCATCATGCCCATTCATAGGGAAAGCCCCATATATCGAAAAGTCAGTAAACTAGAGATCCGCCTCAAATACGGCGACGGCGGACCGAAACGTCCTTAAACTAATGACGGACCACTACATCCTAAAACCAGCTGACGACCAAAACGTCTTTAAACTACTATCGCAGCATCCTCAGGCTGACGTGATAAATATATATATATATATATATATATATAAAATAAAAAAAAGAAGACTATATGTCCATAAGCAAAATGGGCATGGATGAAAACCCGAAAGGGCTCCGTGAGTAAAAACAGCAGGGCTACCGGCGAGTGTTCGCGAAAACCCGAAAGGGCACGACCTCGTTAAAAAAACAAAAAAAAACGGTATGTCTATAAGCAAAATGGGCACGGATGAAAACCCGAAAGGGCTCCGTGAGTAAAAACAGCAGGGCTACCAGCGAGTGTTTGTGAAAACCCGAAAGGGCGCAATCTCGTTAAAAAAAAAAGAGACACTTACAAGATCCTCTCGACCTTGTAAGGAGAAACCACCCGCGTGAGATCCTTACGACTCACAAGGGAGCAACACACTTAGGGATCCTCATGATTCCTAAGGAGAAATTACACTTACGAAATCCTCACGACTCGTAAGGAGAACTCTCTTATGGGACCCTCACGGCTCATAAGATTTGACAGCCTTAAGTTACAAAGACCTGAACCTGTTCTTAAGCAACCCCCACAACCTTCGATAATGCCCTACAGGCGGCTCGATATTGACCCTTTTATACAATCCACGGGCGCGAATAAACATTTCCCTAACCAAGTCCCATCCGTGACTGGGGATATGTCCATACGGTGAACAACCTTTGTAAGTCCTCTCGACGTATAAGGAGAAAACCCTTTTGTAAGATCCTTACGACTTACAGGGGAACATACACTTAGGAATCCTCACGATCCCTAAGGAGAAAACACACCTACAAGATCCTCACGACTTGCAGGGAGAAATACCTTTGTGAGACCCTTACGGCTCATGAAGTTAAAGCCTTAGTCGACAGGATCTTAACCCTGTGTACTAAGCCACCTTTGCTCAATATCGACAGTAGCAAATGATGATTCGCTCCTGGCAATATCCCAGTTGTAGCGATGCTGATGCCTAAACCGGTATCAAATTCCAAACCCTGCCATGGCAAATGATGATTCGCTCCTGGCAATATTCCAGTTGTAGCGATGCTGATGCTGAGATCGGCACCAGATTCCAAGTTCCACACTCGTGATAAAAAAATCAGCAAGCTAAAATGCATACGAAATAGCCGAAATGATGGGGTAACTTGCAACAAAATCAGCAAGTAAAAAAAATGTATGCATATGAAATAGCCGAAATGATGGGGCAACTCGCAATAAAAAAGCAGCGAGTGAAAATAAAAGAAAATAGCCGAAATGATTGGGCACCGCAAAAAATAGCCGAAATGATTGGGCAATCGCGACCTTCGCGATATAAAAGCTGAAATGATAGAGCATCGCGGAAATACAATAATGTAAAAGAAAAAATGAATGAATTAAACTTATGCCCTACAGGTGAGATCACATCGATCCCTGTATACAATCCAGGGGAACAAACAAAGAAAGAAACACATCTTCCCCCCAAGGCTCCATCAGAAAGCGAAGCCAAATCTCGACGGTTCATAGACAACCTAAAGGCAACCTTGACATTTGTCGCAATATTGCAGACGCAATGTCAACAAGTAAAGCAAAGGAAGACCCCTAGCTTCAGGGTCTCGACGTCGATATTGATAACTTGGAGATCACCAACAGCGTTTCTCCTCCCTCCAACCAGATGCAGACATGACGTCAACAACCGACCTCAGAGTCGTAACGAAACGGAGCCACGACAAAGTCCCTAGTTCCAAACCTCTACGGTTCACCAACAACCTAGAGACAACCGCGACATTCGTCTCGATATAGAGGACGCAATGCCAGCAAACGAAGCAAAGGCCAAATTCCTAGCTTCAGGGTCTTGACGGTAACTCATATAAAACCTGAAAGACAATCGGAGATCATCCCACACCAGCGCGGAGTGGTCACCACCTCGACGTTCGTCTCGATACAGCAGACGAGATGTCACCACAGCGTCCTTCCTCCAACAGGATCCGGACACGCCAAAGCAAACGAAGCAAAGGCCAAATTCCTAGCTTCAGGGTCTTAACGAGAAGTCATATAAATCCTGAAAGACAATCGGAGATCATCTCGCACCAGTGCGGAGTGGTCACCACCTCGACGTTCATCTCGACACAGCAAACGAAGCGAAGGCCAAATTCCTAGCTTCAGGGTCTTAACGGCAAGTCATATAAAGCCTGAAAGACAATCGGAGATCATCTCGCACCAGTGCGGAGTGGTCATCACCTCGACGTTCGTCTTGATATAGCAAACGATATGTCACCACAGCGTCCTTCCTCCAACAGGATTCGGACACGCCAAAGCAAACGAAGCGAAGGCCAAATTCCTAGCTTCAGGGTCTTGACGGTAACTCATATAAAACCGGAAAGACCATCGGGGATCATCTCAAACCAGCATGGAGTGATCACCACCTCGACGTTCGTCTCGATACAGTAGACGAGATGTCACCATAGCATTCTTCCCCAGCAGGATTCAGACGCGACAATCAAACAAACGGAGCTACGGCAAAATCCCAGCTCCACCTCGGCATTCGTCTCGATACAGCAGACGAGATGTCACCCCAGCGTTCTTCCTCCAGCAGGGTTCAGAAGCGACAATCAAACAAACGGAGCCACGGAAAAATCCCTAGTTCCAAACCTCAACGGTTCACCAGCAACCTAAAGACAACCGCGACATTTGTCTCGATACAGCAGACGCGATGCCAGCAAACGAAGCAAAGGCCAAATTCCTAGCTTCAGGGTCTTGACGGCAACTCACATAAAACCTGAAAGACTATCGGAGATCATCCCACACCAGCGCGAAGTGGTTATGACTCATCGGGGCTCTCCAGAATGGGCCTAACCTCAAGTAAAAAGCGGCATGGCAAAATTCCTAACGCTTGCTCTTCCGACGGTCAAACTGCCAAGGAGGATTGCTTGAAGACGTCTTGTCCAGCCCCCGAAGGGATCAGAGACACGGCAGTCGCAGGGCTACTCGAACAGCACGATTGCCTATCGAGGAATATATCAGCTGATGCGACGGTACGACGGCCAAAACCCTAAATACCATAGACCCTAACGGACTTCTGTCGTAAAGAGCACAGGTTAACTGTGACGTTAGGATATTCTTGCGAGAAATGCTCGATTCGTCTCGACTCGTGAGGAAATTGATGTCTTTGCGAGAACTGCTCGATTCGTCTCGACTCGTGAGGAAAAGCCTTAGGCAGCTGGGATTAAAAACCTGTTTCCTAAGCACTGGGACCCTGCAAGTCGGCCCAAAACGGTCTCTTGCACACTATCCACGGGTCTCGCTCTCCAAAGCCGAATCTCGATAAGGAGGGAAACAACCGCTTACGAGTCCTCTCGACTCGTAAGAGGGAAAATTCTCTTATAAGATCCTTACGACTTGTAAGAGAAAACACACTTAGGAATCCTCACGATTCCTAAGGAGAAAATACACCTACGAGATCCTCTCGACTCGTAGGGAGAAAAGTCTTTATGAGACCCTCACGGCTCATGAAGTTGAAAAGCCTTAGGTAGCAGACCTGAACCTGCTTCCTAAGCCATCACTACTCCCCAAGATGTTCAAGATAGAATGTTCTATATCGCTTACAGGTTATGCTTATTTAAAGAATGTGCCAGTAACAAAGCAGAAAATAAAAGGAAGGAGGCAAAAGATTTGTCATTCATACTTGGAAAGTTTTTACATCAATAAAGGCAATAAACAAAGATATTATCCAAATGATTACAACGGCAAAACCTCAAATCTAGGACATGGATTGAGGAACTCAAAAGTAACCTTGCCCAAGACTTTCCAAGCCTGGCGAACCATCCTAGTGTGCTTCATTTCGCGAGCACGAGCGTCGGGATCCCCACTGATGTCCTCCTCCCTCCGATAGGCAGCAAGTATTGCAGACTGTTGAAAGGCTTGGTGCAGAAGATCGATAAGGTTATCTCGCCTCCTCTTTGAGATTAGGCTCATCAGATACACCGAGTGCACCTTATCCTCGGCGGCATCCAATGCCCCAAGGGACACACCAATACAAAATAGAGAAAGCGCTTCCCAAATTGCTCCCACGATAAGCTTCAGGAGAGGGGAGCGCCGAGGAAGCAGTTAACCGTTGTACACGTCGAAGCGACTCATGATCTCGGCACACTCGGCATTGGTAAATTCTCGATTTTGAGAACGGCCGAATCGACGGATGTCCCCGTAAGAAATGATCTCGTCAAGGTCGTACATGTGGGCGTCCATTACTTCTGTAAAAGAAACTTAACAAAATTAGCAGACGGCCTGATTAAGCAAGACAGTATAATTCATCAAAAAATAGAACGTCATCTCTAACCACCAGGATCTATGAAAAACTCTTAAGAGTTCTTCTATATGATTTGGAGGGAGCAAAGCTCCATTGGTGAATCAGGAATATACAAGAAAAAATCTTTCAGACAGCAGAACTCTATTAATGGAACTCTAATAGGGTTCCCTTTAGTTCTCTTTAGATCCCCTTAGAGCAAAGCTCTGCTAAGTGAAACCCTAAATGTGTTTTCTTTAGATCAGGGATCTATTGAGAGCAAGGCTCTTAAGATTCTATTAATTTAATCCAAATTAATTTTTACCTAAAATTCTCTAGAGTTTGAACTTTTAAAAGTGCTTAAACAAAAGAGCAGGGCCCTGAACAAAATTCTTATGAAGAGATGAAAATCATCTAAGGGACCAAAGGTCCTATTTATAGGCATTGAAGAGCCGTTTCAACTTCCAAGGGATGGCGCGACGGTTGGGATTCTGCCACCGCTGCGCTCACGTTTGGAGGCCACGTAAGCGCAACGGTGGGGGGAATTTGTTTACCCCAATCAGAGCAAAGCTCTATTCAAATTCTAAGGCGGGAAACGAAGCAACGCTTCTGTTTCCCTCAATCAGAGCAAGGCTCTGTTCTGAAAGTTAAAATAAAAAATTAATTAAAAAATTAAAGAAGCAACGATTCAGCTAACTTGCGCTCTGCGCTGCGCGCCATGTGGCAGCGCAGTTGCGCTGAGCGACACGTGGCAGCACAGTTGCGCCGCGCTCTGCGTTGTGCGACACGTGTCAAGCGCAGGTGCGTTTGCGCCAAACAGAATTAAAATTCCAGTAAGATCTTTCTGTTCTTGTTAAAACAAGAAGATTGTCTTCTGTAAAACAGAAGCCCTTGGATCAAAGATCCAACGGTGGGGAAAATTCCCCAAATCACTCAAAAAATGATCTCTTTAACAAATTTAACAAATTAATGGGCACTATATAAAGGCCCCTAGACCCCCAACTCCAAAACAGAACAACACAGAAAGACAAAAACACAGAAACAAAGAGAGAACTCCTCTAAAGAATTTTGAGAAGAATTCAGAAAGGAAAAAGAAGGTAAAACCTTTATAAAAAGAAGAATTTCTTCTGAATAAATCATTGATCTAAGAACAAGATCAAAGATCTTCAATAAAATATATATATATATATAATAATAATAATAATAATAATAAAGGCATTGCCTTTTTTATGAACTATTGGTTCTGGAATCTTAAAGATTCTTTTCTTGAATCCAAAATTGGATCAAAATAATAAAACAGTGCCCTGCAGTTGCAAATCTGCACTGTTGCGCTCCTGGGTTGGCGCAAGCCACCAGAGAGCGCCACGTGTCAGCTCCAGAACAACTTGCGCTGTGCGCTTTTAAGATAGAGCATTGCTCTCTGAAATTGGCGCAACTCACCAGAGCGTGCCACGTGTCAGCAGCGCAACAGCGCAGCGCAATAGCGCAGCGTACTGGCGCAGTGCACTGTGCTTGCGCTCACCAGAGCGTGACACGTGTCATACCCACATGCGCTTGCGCTCACTAATTGGCGCAAAACGCCTGACAAGCCACGTGGCACTATGTCAGACTAATTAATGCAGCGCATTATTAAAGGGCAGAGCCCAATTAAAAGGCCCAATGGACCAAAACAAATGCTCTGCATTATAAAAAAAGGGACAGAGCCCAACTTAAAAGGCCCAACAGGCCAGAATAAAATACAGTGCAGGGGCAGAGCCCTAATTAAGGTCTAATAGGCCTAATGAAAATAAAAATGTTGAACATTCCGAATTGGACTTAGCACAATTCTGGCCGTAAGTCCTCAAATTAAATTGACTGAGCACGGCTGCTCTCTTAAATCAATTTACACCTGGTTCAAGGGTACTTCTCTGAACTCCTCTGACACCTGTCGTTGTAATTCTTCAACGACGTTAGAGAGGTGACGGGTCCCGACGGCCATACATTCAATGGACCCCCATGTCCCTAAACTGGAACATGGACCACTATGTCCCTAAACTGGAACAACAGAGCCAATTGCTCTCTTGTCGGATCCAAACAATCCCGTTAAGTTGATCTTAGTCTGGAGATTAGGCTAACGTATTCTTAACAAATGTTTAAGTTGATCTTAGCCTCAAATATGGCTAACGTGTCCTTAAACTAATATCCGTCCCCAAAATGGGAATGTTGGACCCTCATGTCCCTAAACTGGAACATGGACCACTATGTCCCTAAACTGGAACAACAAAGCCAATTGCTCTATTGCCGGATCCAAACGATCCCGTTAAGTTGATCTTAGTCTGGAGATTAGGCTAACGTATTCTTAACAAACGTTTAAGTTGATCTTAGCCTCAAATATGGCTAACGTGTCCTTAAACTAATATCCGTCCCCAAAATGCGAATGTTGGACCCTCATGTCCCTAAACTGGAACATGGACCACTATGTCCCTAAACTGGAACAACAGAGCCAATTGCTCTCTTGCCGGATCCAAACGATCCCGTTAAGTTGATCTTAGTCTGAAGATTAGGCTAACGTATTCTTAACAAACGTTTAAGTTGATCTTAGCCTCAAATATGGCTAACGTGTCCTTAAACTAATATCCATCCCCAAAATGGGAATGTTGGACCCCCATGTCCCTAAACTGGAACATGGACCACTATGTCCCTAAACTGGAACAATAGAGCCAATTGCTCTCTTGCCGGATCCAAACGATCCCGTTAAGCTGATCTTAGTCTGGAGATTAGGCTAATGTATTCTTAACAAACGTTTAAGTTGATCTTAGCCTCAAATATGGCTAACGTGTCCTTAAACTAATATCCGTCCCCAAAATGGGAATGTTGGACCCCCATGTCCCTAAACTGGAACATGGAGCACTATGTTCCTAAACTGGAACAATAGAGCCAATTGCTCTCTTGCCGGATCCAAACGATCCCGTAAAGTTGATCTTAGTCTGGAGATTAGGCTAACGTATCCTTAACAAACGTTTAAGTTGATCTTAGCTTCAAATATGGCTAACGTATCCTTAAACTAATATCTGTCCCTAAAATGGGAATGTTGGACCCCTATGTCCTTAAACTAGAACATGGATCACTATGTCCCTAAACTGGAACAATAGAGCCAATTGCTCTCTTGCCGGATCCAAACGATCCCGTTAAGTTGATCTTAGTCTGGAGATTAGGCTAACATATCCTTAACAAACGTTTAAGTTGATCTTAGTCTCAAATATAGCTAACGTGTCCTTAAACTAATATCCGTCCCCAAAATGGGAATGTTGGACCCCCATGTCCCTAAACTGGCAATGGACCACTATGTCCCTAAACTGGAACAATAGAGCCCTCAAATGCTCTCTTGTTAGATCTAAACGATCCCGTTTAAATTGATCTTAGCCTCAAATACGGCTAACGTATCCTTAAACCTTCAAACAGACTTTAGTCCCAAATTGGACTATGGATCACCCAATCAACCTTGGTGCAAGGGCACATCTCTGAACTCCTCTGACATCCGTCGTTGTAATCCTTCAACGTCGTCAGAGAGGTGACGGGTCCCGACGGCCATACATTAAATGGACCACTATGTCCCTAAACTGGAACAATTGAGCCCAAATACTCTTTTGTCGGATCTAAACGATCCCGTTAAGTTGATCTTAGTCTCAAATTAGACTAACGTATCCTTAACAAACGTTTAAGTTGATTTTAGCCTCAAATATGGCTAACGTATCCTTAAACCAAAATCCCAAACCCAAATCTAAGAAAATACGGATTTGGACTAATCCACGTCCTACGGGCGACGACATAAATTAGTCTCCGTATACAATCCACGGGCAACCACAAACAAAACAAACACCCACGACACGAAGTGAAATTATGGAGAAGGAGAAAGTTGTTACCGCGATGCGGTAGCGTAATTAACTGCAGGGACTTGCGCCTGCAGGGAAGAGCGTCCCCACAATCAAAAACCCCTCAAGTGAGGGGGAATCTGACGAAGTATGCTACATCGGCCGCATCCGTCTAAACTGTAGGGTTATTAGGCACACTAATAAGGCTCTATAAGGCATCGACCATGCCCGTTAAAAAATTTTATGTGCCTAAAAACCCTAAGCAAGATCTTATACTAGAGTTTAGGTGAATCTAAAGGCAAGTAAACAGCTTTACTCTAAAGGGAATACGAAATACAACCTTTGTAGATCGGTCCTTCACTTCATTTGCTCCTTGTTGAAGTCCCTTCGCTGCGATCAAGGTTCTTCCGGGCTCTTGCATGGCTTCACGACGCGAAGGATGCGACCTTGCTTGAAGTCTCTGAGGCCGAAGATGATCTACGTCGAGGGAATTCCGACTGAAGCTCCTACTTCACTAACTAAAGAATTAATGAAGTAAACACCCTAAACTAAAGTGCTAGTCTAGTAGAGGATGGAGAAATAGGAAGTGGGTTCTCTTTAGAATTTTATTTCTCACAATCTTTCTCTCTCTTTTTAAAACCCTAGTTTTCTTTTTCTCTTGTTCAATGAAGAAGAAGATGAACAAAAGAAAGTGAAGAGGATAATGATCAAGTGAGAAGTCTAACCATGGTGAGTGAGTATCATATACTAACTCATGGTGGGACATAACCATGGCTAATTCTAAATGGTTAGGTTAATAATAATCTAAAATAAAACAAAGCTAGTAGACTTTTTCAAAGCATCCACAAGCTTCTACAAGCTTCATGCTTTTGAAAAAATTCCACTAATTTGTAATTACTTTAAATATTTATAAACCACCATTTAGAATATAATGGTGTATGTTTTACACACCCATGTTTAATGTATCATCAACCATGATACAAAAGAAAACACTTTTAATATATATATCACACACACACACACACACACACACACACATATATATATATATATATATTCAAGTGTGCATATGAGAAAAACCCTAAAGTGAACAAGTGTTAGCAAATGTAAATTAGTATATCTAATATACAATTATACACTTAATTATTAAATCAACACTTGACTTAATAATCCGGTCATATCTCATATAACCGGCTAACATTCAATGTATCGACTTATCGAATCAACACTTGATTCGATAACCCGGTCATATCATATATAACCGACCGATACAAAAAAGTCGCGAGAATAGAATACGGTATCACATACACGCATTTATTCTCGGTCTCGCACATATCACATACGTGCTCCTATTTCATTTTGCTTGAGTCGGTAAAACCTCTGTGTAGGACTCTAAAGACTCGTCAATACGCCGGCAGTAGGTGATGATCACATCACGCACCCACAAGCCGTCAGCGGTACTAGCTGGACGTAGCGGCTACCCAGGTATTGAGCGGTCAGAAGATCAGCAAGCAAGCCCGCTCCAACTCCTGTAAAATCCTGCCGGCAACACTTCCCGTACAGTCCGGTCTCCTCGTCTGATATGTCGCATATCAAGTGTAGGGGTGGTAAACGTCAGACCCCAATAACTGATAAGTCATGCCGATGTGAGGCTCATAACGGGTCGAGAAACTACTGGTAACACTTACCAGCAAATCTCTAAACCATCCCTGGCCAGGGACTTCCCTGTTATAGCCAATCGAGCACAGCGCAACATCAACCCCCAATACCGGGAGAGACGAAACCCCTCCTATCGCTCATTGCCTCCATGTGACTCGGGACTGTACCTAAAAACCACCGTTTTGCATGCCCTCATGGACGTGGTAAGGTGGAAATCAAAGCACAGTGGGAATCACACAAGACTCTATGACGATCTCGGGTCTACAGACTAACCTGCACAAGTGTCACCAGAGAACTGCCATCTGACGTAAGGTATAATACCATCTGGAAGTTCTCGGCGAGTCCGTCCAGTATACCCAGTCTCCACTGAGCACCCGTATACCATCTCTGATGTCAAACACTAATAGATATGGGATCATCCATTGCCCATCTCATGGGTCGAGAAACGTATACGCTAGTCTACTCTGGTATATCGATGCCCTGTCTCGATACACCCACGACTAGGAATATTAAAGGATGTGCTTATGGACTACCATGGCCCCACTAGTATGATCTGCATCACAGTCCAGGTAGTCAAATACACATCCTAAGGGCTTTATCAACATGTATCTATAAGACAGTATAAAGAGACAAGAATACATGTTAAGATAAAGAGCAACCAGATAGCATGCTATCATATCGAGTAAGAAAGTCCTCTCTATATATGTCCAAGCATCCAATATAATATACATCATCTGTACAATACTGGCCTCTAGGGCATACATACAACTAACAATCTCCCACTTGCACTAGGGCCGGTTGCTGTAGTATCGCATACCGAGCATCCCGAAGAGTCTCTCAAACTGTATCTGGGGAATGGCCTTCGTGAGTGGATCCGCTGTGTTGTTCTTCGTGTCAACCCTCCTGACCTCGATCTCCCGGCGATCAACTATCTCCCGGATCAGGTGATACCGCCTCAGAATATGCCTGGATCGCTGATGGGACCTACGTTCCTTGGCCAAAGCCACCGCTCCATTGTTATCACAATACAAAGGTATTGGATGCTCAATGGATGGAACCACTCCAAGTTCAGTAATGAACTTCTTGATCCAGACAGCCTCTTTGGCAGCATCGTTGGCAGCGATGTATTCAGCCTCCATCGTCGAGTTTGCCACGGTTTCCTGCTTGGAACTCTTCCAGCTAACCGCCCCTCCGTAAAGGGTAAAGACAAATCCCGTCTGCGACTTAGAGTCGTCCTTATCACTTTGGAAGCTTGAATCGGTAAAGGACTCCACTTGGAGTTCTCCGTTACCATACACCAAGAGCATCTCTTTAGTCCTTCGTAAGTACTTGAGAATGCTCTTCACAGCTGTCCAGTGACTCTCTCCAGGATCAGCTTGATACCTACTCACTACACTTAGTGAGTATGCTGCATCGGGTCTGGTACATAGCATCGCGTACATGATAGAGCCTACTGCCGAAGCATAGGGTATCCCTTGCATGCGAGCTCTCTCCAAATCAGTCTTGGAAGACATCTCTTTGGAGAGAGTGAGCCCTGAGATCGTGGGTAAAAACCCACGTTTGGACTCTTCCATACTAAACCTCTTTAGTATAGTGTCAATGTACCTGGATTGGGACAATCCCAATATCCTTTTAGATCTATCTCTATAGATCATAATTCCCAATATGCAGGAGGCATCACCAAGATCTTTCATTGAGAATCTTTGTGATAAGAAGAGCTTGACCGATTGCAGCATAGAAATGTCATTTCCTATCAAGAGTATGTCGTCCACGTACAATACGAGGAAGACAACCTTACTCTCTGCTACCTTCTTGTAGATACAAGGTTCATCTACGTTTTTGAAGAAATCAAACTCTTTGATAACGACGTCAAAGCAGATGTTCCAGCTCCGCGATGCTTGCTTTAATCCATAAATAGATTTAAGCAGCTTGCACACCTTCCCGCTGCTCCCACTATCTACGAAGCCCTCTGGCTGAATCATGTACACGCACTCTTCTAAATCACCGTTTAGAAAGGCGGTCTTAACATCCATTTGCCAGATTTCGTAATCATGATATGCAGTGATGGCAAGCATGATCCGGATGGATTTAAGCATAGCAACTGGAGAAAAGGTTTCGTCATAGTCCATACCTGGTCTTTGACGAAAACCCTTTGCAACAAGTCTAGCTTTGAAAGTCTCCACTTTCTCATCTACACTAAGTTTTTTCTTGAAGATCCACTTGCTCCCAATGGGTTTTACCCCTTCAGGAGCAACTTCCAAAGTCCATACGTTGTTGGTGTACATGGATTCCATCTCGGACCGCATTGCATCCAGCCATTTCACTGAGTCTCCACTCGTGATGGCCTGCTCGAAGCTAGTTGGGTCATCATCAACCATGATGCAATCCTCGCTCCCACCATCCATGAGAAAATCGTAGTATCTCTCAGGTGGGTGAGGAACCCTACTAGATCGGTGGAGTGGATGGGGTTCATCGGGAATTACCGAATCCTCTGATTCTACCAAATCTTCTGTCGTAGTCTGTATTGCTGGAACTTCTTCCAGTTCTACCTCCTTGCCACTAATCTCTTTTTCAAGAAATTCCTTTTCTAAAAAGGTGGCATGTCGAGAAACAAACGCCTTTTGTTCCTCAGTGTGGTAGAAGATATACCCGCGCGAATGTTTGGGATATCCAATAAACTTACACAAAATGGACCTTACCTCGAGTTTGTCCGGATTTTGCATTTTTACATAGGCCGGACAACCCCATATCTTAACATAATTAAGACATGGTCTCTTTCCTTTCCATATCTCATATGGAGTGGTTGGCACAGATTTGGTGGGAACCATATTCAATAGGTCTGCAGCTGTTTCCAGTGCATACCCCCAGAAGGAAATAGGTAACTCAGCTGTGCTCATTATAGAGCGCACCATATCTAATAGGGTGCGGTTCCTCTGTTCTGATACACCGTTGTGCTGTGGTGTATATGGAGGAGTCAGCTGAGAGAGAATCTCATTCTCTTTTAGGAAGTCCAGGAATTCATTGCTCAAGTATTCACCTCTTCGATCAGATCGAAGGATTTTAATACTTTTCCCGGTTTGGTTCTCGACTTCTTGTTCATATTCTCTAAATTTCTCAAAAGCTTCTGATTTGTTTTTCATCAAGAACACATATCCGAATCTAGAGAGATCGTCAGTGAATGTAATGAAGTATGCAGAACCATTCCTGGTATGTGTAGATATGGGGCCGCATACATCACTATGTACCAGTCCCAAGAGTTCCGTAACTCTTTCTCTGTGTCCCATAAAAAGAGTTTTGGTCATTTTGCCTTTGAGACATGACTGGCAAGTGTCATAAGATGAAAATTCGAACGGTTTCAAGTATCCATCCTTATGCTACTTAGGTAGCCGTGTCGCATTTATATGACCGAGTCTACAATGCCACAAGAAGGATTCGTTCAGTTCTGAACTCTTCCTCTTGTGTGTGTTTGTTATGCTCAGAACTGTTGATTGATTTAGAATATAAATGCCATTGCACAACGTGCCTGATCCAACCAACTTTTGGTTAAGGAAAATGTTCATAACATTATCCTGTAATACAAAATTATATCCCTCTTTACTTAGTAAAGAAACCGATATAATATTGCATATCAGGTTCGGCATGTAATAGCATTCGTTCAGAACCAATGTATTACCAGTTGGCAATACAAGGTGATATTCCCCGACGGTTTTAGCTGTAACAATTGCACCATTTCCAACCCTTATGTATTTATCACCTTCTTCAAGTTCTCTACCTTTTCTAAGCCCATGTAACTGATTACATATATGGGATCCTGACCCGGTATCTAATACCCAGGACGTAGAGCAAATGGAGAAACAGTTCTCCGTAACGAACACACCCGAAGAAAATGCATCAACATGTACTTTCTTCACACGGGTGGCATAGGAATCCTGGTATTCCCCTATATCCTGTTCAGTCTTATAACTCTTATAAGAAAGAACGGAACCAACGTTCCTCAGCACAGTATAACATGCGGGTTCGGTCAATACATCCATATTATTATCTTGATTAAGGCATGAAATGGTCGCTACCTGGAGAGAGAGAGAAGAAAACACTTTAGCGTATGCTCTTACAAGATCAGATTGGTTATTATTTTATCTAATCAGGATGGCTCCCACTGTTTTTATCAAATCTTCCTTCAAACCCTAAAAGGAAAGGCTAGCCGTGTAGGGTATTTTTCGTCACCCCAGTGAGATGGGAATACGCGAACGCTTGTCAGGCGTACTACAGATTCCCCCTGCCTAGGGTAGGCCGGGGTTTAATGATTGTGGGGATCCGAATCTCCGGCAGTCGCGGACTAAGCTGCCGTTAATTACCCCTCGCCTTTGGGGCGAGGGAACCTCCGATTAACGGGTTAAATTGGTCATGCGAACTCAATGTGCAGTGTGCGTGTGTTTTGTTTTGAAAGGGGGTTTTGGATATATCGGGAGCCACGCAGAGTTTTTACGGGGGTCCCGCTACCCGGATAGCGGGCTGGGGGTCAAGGGGGCTAGCGGCCCCCTTGCGGGGTTCAGAGCAGCGCCCCGGCCCGAAAATTTTTTGGAGGGGGAGAATGTGGCGGAGTATGTATATGTGTGAATTTGTATACATATGTATATGTATATGTATGTACATAAAAAGAGGGGGAAAAGGCATCCAAGGGATGCGTGGGGGCCAGCGCCTTGAGCGCTGTGCGCTAAGGTGCTGTGCGCTCAGGCGCAAGCGCGCCACGTGTCGGCACGCGGGCGCTTTGCGCAAGAGCGCTGCGCGCAGGTGCGCAAGCGCGCGCGCGCGCCACGTGTCGGCACGCGGGCGCTTTGCGCAAGAGCGCTGCGCGCAGGTGCGCAAGCGCGCGCGCCACGTGTCGGCACGCGGGCGCTTTGCGCAATGCGCGTTGCGCGCAGGTGCACACGCGCGCCACGTGTCGGCACGCGGGCGCTTTGCGCACTTGCGCAAGCGCGCAGGTGCGCAAGCGCGCGCGCCACGTGTCGGCATGTGGCCGCTTTGCGCACTTGCGTTGCGCGCTGGAGCGCAAGCGCGCGCGCCACGTGTCGGTACGTGGGCGCTTTGCGCACTTGCGCTGCGCGCCGGAGAGGACAAGAGGCTTTTAGCCTGAAAAAAGATTTCTCAAAAGAGAAATCAGAGAGGAGTCGGGCTCCTGAATGTGTTTTGGGTTTAATGGAAGTGGTTCTTCTTCTTCCTCCTGTTGCTTGCTGGATCTTGAAGATCAAGAGATGTAAAATCTCAAAATCTCTCCTTTTTAAGATCTGATGACAGATCCAAGTTCCCCTTTGTGGGTTTTGTGGTGAAAAACTAATTTGTTTTGAAAAAGGAAGAGTAAAACTCTTGATTTAATTCAAAAGAAAGAAGAAGGTTTTGGAACCTTGAAGAAGGAAGAAAGATCTCAGATCTGAAACTTTTTTTTTAGAGAGAAAAAAGTCCTTGGGATATTTCATTATCCTTGCCTTTATAGGCCATACATTTTACACATAGCCCCTTGGGCTTCACAAAAATGGCATTTTGCCTTTCCCATGGCTCATGTGCCATTTCTTTTTGCACATAAGCCATGGGCTTACAAAATATTGGCTTTATGCCCGTTTTACATACATTCATGTATAAAAAATTACATAATAATTATTTATTACATGATTTTGTCGTTGCCATGAGGAGGCTGGCCGTGGGCTTGACTTGGGCATGGGCCCGCTTGACCTGGGCTTCGGCCCACCTAGCTTGGGGGTTGACCTTGACTTTGACTCGGTCAACCGGGGTGTAAATTTTTACCCCAACAAAGTGCCCCCCATCAATAAATGCACACCGCACATTTGAGTTGTGTGCATGAAATTGATGGATTTTGAAGCTGAACTTCGAGGTGGAACATCATTCCGGAGGCGAAGCATCATCCCGGGGAGCATGATTCCCGAGGATCGGAGCATCATTCCGATTCGCGGAGCATAATTCCAACGTCAGAGCATCATTCCGAAGCGCGGAGCATAATTCCAGGGTCGGAGCATCATTCCGATTTGCGGAGCATAATTCCAGGGGATCGGAGCATCGTTCCGATGGGCGGAGCATAATTCCAGAGATCGGAGTATCATTCCGATGATCGGAGCATGATTCCAGGATTCAGAGCATCATTCCGAAGCGCGGAGCATAATTCCAGGGTTCGGAGCATAATTCCAGAGATCGGAGCATCGTTCCGATGGGCGGAGCATAATTCCAGAGATCGGAGCATCATTCCGATGATCGGAGCATAATTCCAGGGTTCGGAACATCTTTCCGAAGAGCGGAGCATATTTCCAGGATTCGGAGCATCACTCCGAAGGGCGGAGCATGATTCCAGAGTTCGGAACATCTTTCCGAAGAGCGGAGCATGATTCCAGGATTCGGAGCATCGTTCCGAAGGGCGGAGCATGATTCCAGAGATCGGAGCATCGTTCCGACGGGCGGAGCATAATTCCAGAGATCGGAGCATCTTTCCGAAGAGCGGAGCATGATTCCAGGGGATCGGAGCATCATTCCGATGAGCGGAGCATGATTCCAGGGTTCGGAGCATCATTCCGAAAAGCAGAGCATGATTCCAGGGATCGGAGCATCATTCCGATGATCGGAGCATAATTCCAGGGTTCGGAGCATCTTTCCGAAGAGCGGAGCATAATTCCAGGATTCGGAGCATCATTCCGAAGGGCGGAGCATGATTCCAGAGTTCGGAACATCTTTCCGAAGAGCGGAGCATGATTCCAGGATTCGGAGCATCGTTCCGAAGGGCGGAGCATGATTCCAGAGATCGGAGCATCGTTCCGATGGTCGGAGCTTGATTCCAGAGTTCGGAGCATCTTTCCGAAGAGCGGAGCATAATTCCAGGATTCGGAGCATCATTCCGAAGGGCGGAGCATGATTTCAGAGATCGGAGCATCATTCCGATGATTGGAGCATGATTCCAGGATTCGGAGCATCATTCCGAAGGGTGGAGCATGATTCCAGAGTTCGGAGCATCTTTCCGAAGAGCGGAGCATAATTCCAGGATTCGGAGCATCATTCCGAAGGGCGGAGCATGATTCCAGAGTTCGGAGCATCTTTCCGAAGAGCGGAGCATAATTCCAGGGTTCGGAGCATCATTCCGAAGAGCGGCAGATATCCTGACCGAAGCATAATTTCGATGCAGAGGTTGATTCCCGGGCGAAGCATAATTCCGACGGCGAAGGCATATACTCCGAGGCGAAGCATGATTTCGACATGGGGTACATTCTGAGACGGAGCATGATTCCGGCGCAGAGCTTGTTGGTTGACTTGATTCCGAGGCGAAGCATAATTTCGACAGGGAAGGCAGGTCATTGGTTGATTCCGAGCCGACGCATAATTCCGACAGCGAAGGCAGATACACCGAGGCGAAGCATCATTTCGACACGGGGTAAATTCTGGGACAGAGCATGATTCCACCGTAGAGGTTGTTGGTTTGATTTGATTTGGGTTGACATCAGCATCGCTACACTGGAATATGGTACCGAGAGCGAATCATCATTTGTCATGAGAGGATTTGGGAATTGGTTTTTTTGGTTTGGCATCAGCATCGCTACACTGGAATATGGTACCAGGAGCGAATCATCATTTGTCATGAGAGGATTTGGGAATTGGTTTTTTTGGTTTGGCATCAGCATCGCTACACTGGAATATGGTACCAGGAGCGAACCATCATTTGCGTTTGCTTATTAGGAAACGATGGCTTAGGAAACAGGTTTTAGGTCCCTATCACCTAAGACTTTTCAATTTTGTGAGCCGTAAGGGTCTCACAAAGCATTTTCTCCCTACGGGTCGTAAGGATCCCGTAAGTGTATTTTCTCATTGGGAGTCGTGGGGACTCCCAAGTGTGTTGCTCCTTTGTGAGTCGTAAGGATCTCACACGGGAATTTTCTCCTCACAAAGTCGAGGGGACCTTGTGAGTGCATTTCATCTCTTTCTCATGAGTTTGCGCCCTTTCGGGTTTTCACAAACTCGCCGGCAGTCCTGTTGTTTTTACTCACGGAGTCCTTTCGAGTTTTCATCCGTGCCCATTTTGCTTGTGGACATACCTTCTTTTTTTTTATTTTTTTATTTTTGGAGAGATTGGGATTGTTTTACGCCCGTAGATTGTATACGGTTTTGCAGGATGTATGATCCAGACCGTAGGGCCATAAAAAATTCGGGACTTTGTTGGCGTCTGCATCGCTGCACTGGAATATGGTACCAGGAGTGACTCATCATTCGCCATTGGGACATGGGATTGGAATTTGGTTGGCATCTGCATCGCTGCACTGGAATATGGTACCAGGAGCGACTCATCATTCGCCATTGGGGCATGGGATTGGAATTTGGTTGGCTTCTGCATCGCTGCACTGGAATATGGTACCAGGAGCGACTCATCATTCGCCATTGGGGCATGGGATTGGAATTTGGTTGGCGTCTGCATCGCTACACTGGAATATGGTACCAGGAGCGACTCATCATTCGCCACTTGGGGATTGAGGAGCGATGGCTTAGAAGAAAGGTTTAGATCCCTATCGCCTAAGGCTTTTCAATTTTATGGGCCGTGAGGGTCCCATAAGAGCATTCTCTCTCTACGGGTCGTATGGATCCCGTAGGTGTATTTTCTCCTTAGGAGTCGTGAGGACTCCTAAGTGTGTTTTTCCTTCGTGAGTCGTAAGGATCCCACAAAGGTTTGTTCTCCTCATGTATCGTGAGGACACATGAGTGGGTCTTCTTAATGGAGCATAATTCCAAAGGTGGAGACCAGCCGCGTAACTGGTGATTACGGTGGGGCATGAGGGTGATGAGAATTATTTGAGCCCGTGGATTGTATACGGTAGTCAATTTGGGGACTAACCGTAGGGCTGGAAGAATTTTGGGAAATTGGATTTTGGTTGGCGTCTGCATCGCTGCACTGGAATATGGTACCAGTAGCGACTCATCATTCGCCGTTTTTTTTTTGTTTTTGCATTTTTTGTTTTACCGCGATTGCTCTATCATTTCAGCTTTTCTTATCGCGAAGGTCGCGATTTCCCCATCATTTCGGCTTTTATTCGCGGTTGCCCCATCATTTCGGCTTTTCTTGATTTTCCTTTTATTTACACATTTTTTTATTTACATTTTTTTTTTACATTCCCAGTTTGACGACTTAGAGGTCGACTGTTCCAGTTTAATGACGTGGTGGTCGACTGTTTTCAGAGAAAGGCAGATGTCTGAGAGAATCGGTTTCACGAAGAACTTCGGTCTCCATTTGTATGAAATTGGCGGTTGCAGCTTGACTGTTTGTTAACACGCCTTTGGACAGTTCTATCTCTTCTGCCTTGTATTGCTTTTCGACCCAATCTTTGAAGACGAAGCAGTCCTCAACGGCATGACCTATCACTCTGTGATAGGGGCAGTATTTGGGGTCGTCGGTCCTATTCGCTTCCTGCGGCCTTTTTGACTCTGGCAGTTGTAGACCGTTCTTCAGGACGTCTTTGAATATTTTACGGATTTTGTCCCTTCTGAAGGAATAGACCTTATCCAGCTTCTCTTTCAGTGGAGATTCTCCTCCCTCTCCGAACATTGGCTTCCGAGGCTGGTTGGCGCTAGGTCCGCTCATCCCTTGCTTATTTTGGTTAGCCGAAGTGTTGAAAGATTCAGAATCATCGGAGTTTCCGCCTTTGCGATTATCGTCCTTCCGGTTTCTCCAGGACTTATTGTTATTTTGAGAATCCGAGGAGGACTCCTATTTTGAGCGCTCCAGCATCTGTACTTTCCTGGTCAGCTCTTGGAATGTTTTGAGACCCGCGGTGCATAAAAACGGGGCCATCCAATTGTTGAGATTTCCGACAAGGAGACTGACAGATTGGTCCTGCTCTATCGGCGGTTCACATTTGACGGAGAGATTGCGCCATCGGGTTATAAAATCCGTGCTACTTTCGTTGTTCTTGGGCTTGGTCCTTACGAGCTCGGCAATGGTGATCTTATCGCTGACGCTCATGAATCTTTGTCGAAATAAAGATTCCATTTGGACGAAAGTAGTAACAAAGCCATCCGGTATGCTCGCGTACCATTCGAAAGCAACATCGGTCAAGCTATTAACGAACTGGCGGAGGAGAAGCGCATCATTGCCCCCAGTATTCCCGCATGAGGCTTTGAAGTGGGCGATTTGTTGATTCACATTTCCCGTCCCATCGAATCTTCCGAATTTGGGGATGACATAGCCGCAAGGAAATTCTACCAGATCATACTGAGCAGGATATGGTCTCCCACTACTGCTGATATCTTTTTGCGCTTCGGCTTCGGCCACCAATGTTTTGACTTTGCTGGCAACCAAATCCATGATTTGATCTTGAGTTAGCGGGCTACTATCATCGGTAGCCAAGACATTTCCTGAGATAGGATGCGATTGACTTTCATGCGGTCCGGCCACTTTTGGATTTGAGGGAATAGGCGTCGGCTGCTTTGGGACACCATTTCCCGGTTCATGAGAGCCCTGCGCCTGATTGGGCGGCTGAGAGGCAAGTTGGGCCGTAAGCCGTAAGACGACATTTGTCAAGTCGTCGATCTTTGAGTAGAGTTTGGCCATCTCCTTGTCTTTGCTTCTGAGCTGCTTTCGGAGCTCTTGGAGAAGTTGTTGCTCTGCGGTCTTAGGACGGAAAGTTGGCTCATCTTCGCTTTCCGAGCCTGACTCCTCATGAATTGAGGGCTCTCTTTGCCTATCAGCCTCATCGAGAGGGTTTTCATCATCCAGCGGAGGCGGCTGTTCTTGGGAAGCGGCCACCACATTCAAGCCAGATTGGGTTTGAGATGTGGTGGCCCCGTCCTTGCTCTTGCTGCGCGTGCCCACCACATAGACAGTGTGGATAACACATTCAGCCATCCCCTCATCTTTGGCGGGGTAACCCTGTTCTTCGAACCTCATGAGGTTTAGCCTGGCAGGAGCCCTAGCCCTTTTGTTGGCTCTATATCTGAGCCTTTTCTCCCTCAGCTTCTCGATTTTGAAAGCTTGGCGGGCATCCACTACCCGGGGAGCCATTGTGAGTTGATCAGAGGGGAGCTTAGAGAAGACACCCGATCGAGCAGTGGTCAAGGGCACCGCTGGAGCTTGCTCGGGACGCGTTGTAGCTTTGTTGGTGTTGATGGCCTTGCCCCCAGCTAGAGCCAAGGAAATTCGTTCAGACACCGACTTGCGTTTGGGTTGGGGCGCCCTTGAGATCACCACATTTGGTCTCCTGCCTTTCGAGACCGGTTTGTCTGCCACCGGGGCTTGAGGAGCTGGGATGGTGCCAATTGGTATGAACATAATAGAGCCGAATGGTAGCAGCGGCTCCTCCCATTGTCGCCCGAGACTGGCCGGAAGGACCGTCCTGGAGTCTATCTTCATCGTGTAGGAGACGGGAGCCGTGCTGAGAGCTGAGTTCATCTTTGGAGACATTGTTGAAAGGTGATTGCTTGAAAACCTGTATGAAAAAACATTATTTCAGTATAAATATAGGTATGTATATTTGACTGAGTTCGCATGAATGCTTAACCCGAAATATAGGAGGAGAGATTGGTCCCACCCGGCGTGCCAGAACCTGTAGGGTGTTTTTCGTCACCCCAGTGAGATGGGAATACGCGAGCGCTTGTCAGGCGTACTACAGATTCCCCCTGCCTAGGGTAGGCCGGGGTTTAATGATTGTGGGGATCCGAATCTCCGGCAGCCGCGGACTAAGCTGCCGTTAATTACCCCTCGCCTTTGGGGCGAGGGAATCTCCGATTAACGGGTTAAATTGGTCATGCGAACTCAATGTGCAGTGTGCGTGTGTTTTGTTTTGAAAGGGGGTTTTGGATATATCGGGAGCCACGCAGAGTTTTTACGGGGGTCCCGCTACCCGGATAGCGGGCTGGGGGTCAAGGGGGCTAGCGGCCCCCTTGCGGGATTCGGAGCAGCGCCCCGGCCCGAAAATTTTTTGGAGGGGGAGAATGTGGCGGAGTATGTATATGTGTGAATTTGTATACATATGTATATGTATATGTATGTACATAAAAAGAGGGGGAAAAGGCATCCAAGGGATGCGTGGGGGCCAGCGCCTTGAGCGCTGTGCGCTAAGGTGCTGTGCGCTCAGGCGCAAGCGCGCCACGTGTCGGCACGCGGGCGCTTTGCGCAAGAGCGCTGCGCGCAGGTGCGCAAGCGCGCGCGCGCGCGCCACGTGTCGGCACGCGGGCGCTTTGCGCAATTCGCGTTGCGCGCAGGTGCGCACGCGCGCGCGCGCGCCACGTGTCGGCACACGGGCGCTTTGCGCACTTGCGCAAGCGCGCAGGTGCGCAAGCGCGCGCGCCACGTGTCGGCACGTGGCCGCTTTGCGCACTTGCGCTGCGCGCTGGAGCGCAAGCGCGCGCGCCACGTGTCGGCTCGTGGGCGCTTTGCGCACTTGCGCTGCGCGCCGGAGAGGACAAGAGGCTTTTAGCCTGAAAAAAGATTTCTCAAAAGAGAAATCAAAGAGGAGTCGGGCTCCTGAATGTGTTTTGGGTTTAATGGAAGTGGTTCTTCTTCTTCCTCCTGTTGCTTGCTGGATCTTGAAGATCAAGAGATGTGAAATCTCAAAATCTCTCCTTTTTAAGATCTGATGACAGATCCAAGTTCCCCTTTGTGGGTTTTGTGGTGAAAAACTAATTTGTTTTGAAAAAGGAAGAGTAAAACTCTTGATTTAATTCAAAAGAAAGAAGAAGGTTTTGGAACCTTGAAGAAGGAAGAAAGATCTCAGATCTGAAACTTTTTTTTTTGAGAGAAAAAAAGTCCTTGGGATATTTCATTATCCTTGCCTTTATAGGCCATACATTTTACACATAGCCCCTTGGGCTTCACAAAAATGGCATTTTGCCCATCCCATGGCTCATGTGCCATTTCTTTTTGCACATAAGCCATGGGCTTACAAAATATTGGCTTTATGCCCGTTTTACATACATTCATGTATAAAAAATTACATAATAATTATTTATTACATGATTTTGTCGTTGCCATGGGGAGGCTGGCCGTGGGCTTGACTTGGGCATGGGCCCGCTTGACCTGGGCTTCGGCCTACCTAGCTTGGGGGTTGACCTTGACTTTGACTCGGTCAACCGGGGTGTAAATTTTTACCCCAACAAGCCGGGATTAATTACACCCTACAACTTTGCCAATCTTTCAGCCAGGCCAGTGTCGGTACTTTGAGTGAGGCTCCACGTGCTTTCGCACGGACCTAATTAAAGTAAACCTAGTTTTCCCAGAGGCGTAACCTCGTTGACACCTTTCTAGACACCTACTTGATCGGCTAATTGTCCTGTGTAAAACTCTCCCAGGAGTAACAATTACTCGCAGTGGGTATCGGGATCCAACTATCTCATAGAAGGTATGCAATCTTATTGCAAATCTCAACACTTGAAATTCCCGATAATATTTTGCCCCTAGCGTCCCATGACCTTGACGCAGGCCAACAAACCATAGTGCGCTAGTCAAGTTCAACCCGTCATTTCTTGATTGAATTAAACCCACCCGTACGACCCTTGACGCAGGCTAACAAAGTCGCACGACTACCCTAATCCAATCTGCATCATATGCATAAGCAGATAAATAATAGTTAGCTACCGCACACTACGCCTTGACGCAGGCCAACAAACGTAGCACGAATACTAAGTAGGAATTATCTGAAATGACGGAGGGCTACGACAGGTTTTTCTGAAAACCTATTGCATAATGAACTTGATATCGTTGTAGAATCGAGTGAAATTTTGAAATGGAGTGATTTTGAGGCTTTCATTAGTTTTGCTAAAGAGGTCACTCCCGGTGAAGGGATCTCGGCTCTTTCCTCATCGAATAAGGTGCAGGATATATCATATATATCGCTATGCAAAGCAAAACTCTAAAAGCAGTCAAAAGTCAAACCGAGTGTTGTAGCATCTGCCAGTTTCGCTAAAGAGGTCACTCCCGGTGAAGGGATCTCGGCTCTTTCCCCATCGAATAAGGCGCAGGGTATATCATATATACCGCTATGCAAAGCAAAACTGTAGCTACCCTTTTATTTGAAAATTTGATTCTACAACATGTTTTAGGTTTCTTTTCTTTCATTAATCACATTAATGAAGTCCCATCATTTAAATCACCTAAACATCACAGATAAATACGACGTACACTTATGTCATCCGCATTCGCCTCGATGTCCCCTCGTGCACCGTTAGGTTAGGTAACTAACGGCAGAGCAGGGCAGGGCTAGCGCGGGTGTAAAACATAAGTAACGTCTATATAATATATCATATATACTATATACAGTATTTATCACAGAACATCAAATGATCACATCACAGATATCGCGGCAGAAGAAACATATGAAACATTGGATATACTAGGACGTCCGTGTTTTATTTTGAGCCTTTATAAAACACGGATTCCACGGTCGCGACGAATAACCAAACCCACACCCCTAGACCCCTACGAGAGCGGCAAGCAACCCTTCCAATTCTAGGGTTAGGAGACCCAGACTCGACTCCTTAAGTTGGTCTCCCACTGGACCCTAGAACCCGGTTACTTGTGCTCCCCTCCTTGGGTCTATCCTAGTGCGGAAAAGTAAATAATATACAAATGGTGACATCAACCTCATCCCGGAAGTGCCCCAATAAAAGAATATTACATACATTTAATTTTACATGAATGAAAATAAAAACACTCATCTCACATAAAACCCCCGGCTATTCAGAACGCGACGATCCAATATAACATATCCAGCAACACATAACATCATAAGTCATCAACGTAAGTAAATATGCGTATCCCAATTGTCGTTGACATATAGCAACGAAACCGGCGATATCACATATTACACTTACGGTCACAGAAAAGAAAGTGTAAAACTACAACATTTGGAATCCACAATCTCTTTAGACATCGTAAATCCGAAATATCACATATTTCGCATTTCATGCCTAACTGTATGAATTCCACATATTGTATCACATTCCAGATAAATAGACAGTATTAAACTTTCCGATCGAATAATCAAATACCCAAGATTTCCTAAATAGCTCAACACTTGAGCGGAGTTCAAAAATTCCATAATACGTCACAGTAGCAACGGTCCAGCCGTAGAAGGGTCAAGCCAACGCCTCACATGTGGCACGCCGTACTACCCCAAACCCTAAGGTTCAAAGGGCAGTTCAAAACGGTCACATAATCGAGTTAAGGTTTGTTGTCTTCTAGAGGGTCCATCGCGTCACATGCACGTTTTTCCGAAAGATTTAAACCCGAGAAAAATTCAACACTTGAATGTTTTTTGTGCCGGGAAATAATGAGTTAATGATATTCGTTCGAACATTTTAGTACTTTCTAAATTATCCGGAATAACATAACAAAATTAAGTTCTCCGATCGAATTGACGATTACAAAAGAAACCCCAAAATACTCAACACTTGAGTCAGATTTAAAAATACCCAGAAATATATAGGAATAGCTACAGGGGTTACTGCACAAAACACTGCTCACAATTCACTTATACGGCCGCGGAACCACCGCCAGAAGTGGGTTGGGACCGCGGTTCCGCGGCGCCTGTACGGAATTAGGGGCTCGTATTTTGTGTTAACCCTTAGAATTCCCAGCTGATTTTTTAAGGTATTTTTAATTCAGAAAAACACATATTTTAAAAAATGTACATAGAGGGGTTCATTTCGACGTGTTCGGGTTCGTTCGGAGTTTTAACTTTGTTAACGCATCGCCTAATACTCTAGCTAGGCTCTGATACCACTGTAGGGTTACTAGGCACACTAACAAAGCTCTATAAGGCATCGACCATGCCCGTTTAAAATTTTTATGTGCCTAAAAACCCTAAGCAAGATCTTATACTAAAGTTTAGGTGAATCTAAAGGCAAGTAAACAACTTTACTCTGAAGGGAATACGAAATACAACCTTTGTAGATCGGTCATTCACTTCATTTGCTCCTTGTTGAAGTCCCTTCGCTGCGATCAAGGTTCTCCTGGGCTCTTGCATGGCTTCACGACGCGAAGGATGCAACCTTGCTTGAAGTCTCTGAGGCCGAAGATGATCTACGTCGAGGGAATTCCGACTCAAGCTCCTACTTCACTAACTAAAGAATTAGTGAAGTAAACACCCTAAACTAAAGTGCTAGTCTAGTAGAGGATGGAGAAATAGGAAGTGGGTTCTCTTTAGAATTTTATTTCTCACAATCTTTCTCTCTCTTTTCAAAACCCTAGTTTTCTTTTTCTCTTGTTCAATGAAGAAGAAGATGAACAAAAGAAAGTGAAGAGGATAATGATCAAGTGAGAAGTCTAACCATGGTGAGTGAGTATCATATACTAACTCATGGTGGGACATAACCATGGCTAATTCTAAATGGTTAGGTTAATAATAATCTAAAGTAAAACAAAGCTAGTGGACTTTTTCAAAGCATCCACAAGCTTCTACAAGCTTCATGCTTTTGAAAAAATTCCACTAATTTGTAATTACTTTAAATATTTATAAACCACCATTTAGAATATAATGGTGTATGTTTTACACACCCATGTTTAGTGTATCATCAACCATGATACAAAAGAAAACACTTTTAATATATATATATATATATATATATATATATATATATATATATATATATATATATTCAAGTGTGCATATGAGAAAAACCCTAAAGTGAACAAGTGTTAGCAAATGTAAATTAGTATATCTAATATACAATTATACACTTAATTATTAAATCAACACTTGACTTAATAATCCGGTCATATCTCATATAACCGGCTAACATTCAACGTATCGACTTATCGAATCAACACTTGATTCGATAACCCGGTCATATCATATATAACCGACCGATACAAAAAAGTCGCGAGAATAGAATACGGTATCACATACACGCATTTATTCTCGGTCTCGCACATATCACATACGTGCTCCTATTTCATTTTGCCTGAGCCAGTAAAACCTCTGTGTAGGACTCTAAAGACTCGTCAATACGCCGGCAGTAGGTGATGATCACATCACGCACCCACAAGCCGTCAGCGGTACTAGCTGGACGTAACAGCTACCCAGGTATTGAGCGATCAGAAGATCAGCAAGCAAGCCCGCTCCAACTCCTGTAAAAGCCTGCCGGCAACACTTCCCGTACAGTCCGGTCTCCTCGTCTGATATGTCGCATATCAAGTCTAAGGGTGGTAAACGTCAGACCCCAATAACCGATAAGTCGTGCCGATGTGAGGCTCATAACGGATCGAGAAACTACTGGTAACACTTACCAGCAAATCTCTAAATCAGCCCTGGCCAGGGACTTCCCTGTTATAGCCAATCGAGCACAGCGCAACATCAACCCCCAATACCGGGAGAGACGAAACCCCTCCTATCGCTCATTGCCTCCATGTGACTCGGGACTGTACCCAAAACCTACCGTTTTGCACGCCCTCATGGACGTGGTAAGGTGGAAATCAAAGAACAGTGGGAATCACACAAGACTCTATGACGATCTCGGGTCTACAGACTAACCTGCACAAGTGTCACCAGAGAACTGCCATCTGACGTAAGGTATAATACCATCTGGGAGTTCTCGGCGAGTCCGTCCAGTGTACCCAGTCTCCGCTGAGCACCCGTATACCATCTCTGATGTCAAACACCAATGGATATGGGATCATCCATCGCCCATCTCATGGGTCGAGAAGCGTATACGCTAGTCTACTATGGTATATCGATGCCCTATCTCGATACACCCACGACTAGGAACATTAAAGGATGTACTTATGGACTACCATGGCCCCACTAGTATGATCTGCATCACAGTCTAGGTAGTCAAGTACACATCCTAAGGGCTTTATCAACATGTATCTATAAGACAGTATAAAGAGACAAGTATACATGTTAAGATAAAGAGCAACCAGATAGCATACTATCATATCGAGCAAGAAAGTCCTCTCTCTATATGTCCAAGCATCCAATATAATATACATCATCTGTACAATACTGGCCTCTAGGGCATACATACAACTAACATAAACCTCCGATACACGGTGCCATAAATCAACTTGGCATCTTCGGAGAGGTGGACGGATAAAACCAAATAGCATATGCCCCGAATCACAGGCAAGACGTCCATGTCTTGGCCGCCGTTCGGAGGGGAACAGCACTCGTCGTGGCCTCAAGGAAACCACGACACTATTTTCAGGCACACACCATCCTCGTTCTTACCGAGCGGCCTTTGGGGGCTATCCTCGCCTCCCCCGAGTTCTCTGGCCGCTTGGAGAAATGGAGGTGGGAGTTGTCCCAGTTCGACATAACATACCGTCCGAGGCAGGCTATCAAGGCACAAGCCCTGGACGATTTTATCATCGAGTGCACCATCCCCAGCAAAGAGCCGGAGTCCACGCTGGTCCCCGCAGCTCAACCCTCAGTCGATGGGAAGATCGACTCCGTTCCTGATTGGATCCTCTACGCCGACGGGTCCTCGACCGAGGAAGGCTGTGGTGCCAGCCTCATCATTCGGGGCTCGAACGAAGCAGAAATGGAGTATTCTCTGAAGCTCAGGTTCAAACCCTCAAATAACGCGGCGGAATACGAGGCCATGCTGGCCGGACCGTGCATAGCCTTCGGACTGGGGCTGAAAACGATCCGGATCTACAACGACTCCGCCCTAGTTGTTGGCCAAGTGACCAGCCGATTCGAGGCACGGGAGCCTCTGGTGATGAAGTATCTGGTCGAGGTAAGAAGACTGCGAAAAGACTTTCACGAAGTCCAGGTGGAGCAGATCCCTAGACAGCTAAACGCCCAGGTCGACGCCTTGAGTAAGCTGGCTTCATCTTATACGGCCAACAACAAGAGGAACATTCTCTTCTAGGTCATCCCACGGCTCAGCGTGGAAGACGGGGCAACGCCACTTCAAGTGTACATAACCCGAGAAGAAGACCGGGATTGGAGAAAGCCCCTCATGGAATTCCTAAGGGAAGGTACGCTCCCAGAAGATCGGGGAAAAGCCCGCCGTCTCCAAGCCAAAGCTCGCCATTTCGTCTAGAGCAATAGGAACCTCTACAAGAAGTCCTTCGCTCTGCCCCTGCTCCGGTGCGTCGATCCCTACGAAGCCGACTATATCCTCCGTGAGATCCACGAAGGGGTCGACGACGCGCACCAAGGGGCCCGCACCTTAATCCAGAAGGCGCTGCTCCAGGGGTACTACTGGCCGACGATTCATCAGGACGACCAGAAGCTCGTCAGGAGATGCAAAAGCTGCCAACTCCAAGGAAGCATACCTCGCCTTCCGGCTACCAAGCTAACCGCCATAACCTCCCCATGGCCGCTTGCCCAATGGGGAATGGACATGATAGGCCGGTTCCCTACCGTTACGGGCGGGCACAAGTATGTCCTTATCGCGGTGGACTACTTCACGAAGTGGATCGAGGCTATTCCCATCAGGAAACCGGACGCCACTACGACTATCAAGTTCCAGCAGAACAACGTGATATTCCGGTTCGGCATCTCGAGGTGTATCATCACCGACCATGGGGCAAATTTCGAAAACGAAAAGTTAAGGAATTCATAATGGGATTTCAGAATTTCATTCATTCAAAAGGGAGAATTTCATTCATTCAAAAGGTATTGTGGACTCCTCAGCCTTACATCGCTTAAACAAATAAAAATTACAACAGCGGGGGAAGGGGGTGCAAGAAACATTGCTCGTGGTACTCCAAGGATATTTCCGCCAGCCGAGCCCTTGCCGTCTTGGACATCTGCCTCTGATGTTGTCCGCGAACCCTCGTGGCCACGGACAGGCCAGGAAGCTCCACGGGCGAGCACCCATCGGCGAGATGCCTCAATTGGTAACACTCGAGGATGAGTGCCACCAATCGATCCCGCCGACTCATCAAGATCAGGCCGAGACGACATAATGATCTCAACTTGCCAACCGCCCCGTCCTTCAATTGTTCGGACAAGGGGTTGTGCAACCCCGGTGATGCCCTCCAGATCGAGTACATTAGCAGCTGGAGTAGGGGTGATCACTGGGGAAGTAGGCGACCAACATGATCCTCGACGCGCCGGATCACTGCCTGCCGCGTCTCCTCGGTGCACAGCTAGTCGTACAAGTATACGTCCTCGAAAGAGATGATCTCGGGAGTGGAGAAAGGGAATTCGTCCATTCTTATGTTTTAGGGATGGATAAAAGAATGATCAACACGCCCTCTCTGTTTTATAGCCCCACAGCGTCCCCAAGAGTCCAATATTCACTCGTTTCTTCCAATACTGTACTGCCATGCGGCGGGTATCTCGTCTTTCTCGGCGAACCGAAGTCAGAGCGACGCGGCTCTTACGCTTTGCCTCCCCTCATGCATTCATGACACGTGTCGCCCGCAGCAGTCACTCTTCCCGATGTTCACACACCGGGAAGGTCGGACAGAACCTCGCAGAACCAAGCAGCAACCCTACTCGGTCCATCCTTGGCTGGTAATTTCTTACCCCACGACGCTAAGGATCCAAAGCCCTCATCAAGAGGCCACCGATCATCTACCCTGCTCGGTCCATCCTTAGAAGGTCTCCCAATGCCCTCCCGCGGTAAGGATCAAAGCCCTCACTGAGATGCTATCGAGCAGCTACCCTGCTTGGTCCATCCATGACTGGTAGTTCACTACCCACCGACGCCAAGGACCAAAGCCCTCATCAAGAGGCCACCGAGCAGCTACCCTGCTCGGTCTATCCTTAGCAGGTCTCCCAATGCTTTCCCGCGCTAAGGATCAAAGCCCTCACCAAGAGACTACCGAGCAGCTACCCTGCTCGGTCCATCCATGGCTGGTAGTTTACTACCCACCGACGCCAAGGATCAAAGCCCTCATCAAAAGGCCACCGAGCAGCTACCCTGCTCGGTCCATCCTTAGCAGGTCTCCCAATGCCCTCCAGTGCTAAGGATCAAAGCCCCCACCAAGAGGCCACCAAGCAGCTGCCCTACTCAGTCCATCCATGGCTGGTAGTTCACTACCCACCGATGCCAAGGATCAAAGCCTTCACCAAGAGGCCACCGGACAGCAACCCTGCTCGGTCCATCCTTAGCAGGTCTCCCAATGCCCTCCCGTGCTAAGGATAAAAGCCCTCACCAAGAGGCCACCGAGCAGCTACCCTGCTCTGTCCATCCATGGCTGGTGGTTCACTACCCACCGACGCCAAGGATCAAAGCCCTCACCAAGAGGCCACCAGACAGCAACCCTGCTCGTTCCATCCTTAGCAGGTCTCCCAATGCCCTCCCATGCTAAGGATCAAAGCCCTCACCAAGAAGCCACCGAGCAGCTACCCTGCTCAGTCCATCCATGGCTGGTAGTTCACAACCCACCGACGCCAAGGATCAAAGCCCTCACCAAGAGGCCACCGGGCAACAACCCTGCTCGGTCCATCCTTAGCAGATCTCCCAATGCCCTCCCGCGCTAAGGATCAAAGCCCTCACCAAGAGACCACTGAGCAGCTACCCTGCTCGGTTCATCCATGGCTGGTAGTTCACTACCCACCGACGCCAAGGATCAAAGCCTTCACCAAGAGGCCACCGAGCAGCTACACTGCTCAGTCCATCCATGGCTGGTAGTTCACTGCCCACGATGCCAAGGATCAAAGCCCTCATCAAGAGGCCACCGAGCAGCAACGGTCCATCCATGGCTGGTAGTTCACTACCCACCGACGCCAAGGATCAAAGCCCTCACCAAGAGGCAACCAAGCAGCTCCCCTACTCGGTCCATCCTTGGATGGTAATTTCTTACCCCGCGACGCCAAGGATCAAAGCCCTCATTAAGAGGCTACCGAGCAGCTACCATGCCCGGTCCATCCAAGGCTGGTAGTTCACTGCCTACCGATGCCAAGGATCAAAGCCCTCATCAAGAAGCTACCGAGCAGCTTCACTGCTCAACTTCCTATATGTCTTTACTAAGCGATCTCCACCTCGACTTCGGGGCCATAGAGATACCGACCTTTCAACGGTATTTGCACACTTGGCAAATGGTCGAATTCAACTCGACGTCCGATCGCTAGATGAAAAACCGACCTAACATGAAAGCAGTACCACGCGAATAAAAATATTTACCACAAACAAAGGGAAAATGCTCACGCAAAAAATACAGCAAAAAGATTTTTATTCATAAAGTCGGAAGTCTTTACAGAGGTATTGTGGGCTCCCCAGCCTTACAAAAACGCCCGGAGGCTTACAAAATTTTAGCGCAAAAAGTAAGAAGGCGGGGAGGTTCAGGCCTCGGGGCCGGGGAGAACCTCGATGAGCTGCGCCTCCACCGTGACAACCGGGGTGGCATCTTGAAGGCCGGTGCCAACCGCAGGAGCCTCAGCGCCAGTGGCCGGGGCGACCGACTTCTCCCCAATGATCACACCAGGGGCCTCTTCCCTTGCAGTACTTCCGGGGGCATCCCCCTGCGTCTCATCCCCGAGGGGGTACTCGCCCCGGAGCTCGCCGTCAGGGAACTGCGGCATCAGGGCCTTGACGGCGTCGAGGGCATCGTGCTAAACGACGGTAGTGGCTCCAGCGAGGTCGGTGTAGTACTGATCCGACTTCTTGTATCTCTCCACCGCCTTCGAAGCTCGGAGCTCGGCACGCCTCGTTCCCTCCTTCGCAGCCTCGTTCTCCCTCCGGAAGGTGTTCGCCGTCTTCTTCACGATGGAAACAAGCACCCTGGAATCTTCTAAATTGGCCTCAACGGCTCGGGCGGCCTCTCAATACTTGGCGATCTCCTGATCCTCGGCCACCACCGGTCTTTGAGGGCAGCGACCCTCTCCATCGCCGCCTCCAGCTCCAGCCTTGAGCTCTCCTCCCACGAGGAGAACTTGCCCATGGCCCACATCGCCGGGGCAATTTCCTCGTCCTCCATGTTGACAATGAGGGCGACGTGCTGGAGGACCTGAAAAAAACAGACGAGGGTTAAAAATAAAAGGGGGCACCCAATCTCGAGAGCAAAAATACTGAATGAAGAACCGAGTGGGGTGCGAACACTAACCTGCACGGCCTCTTGAGCTATGGCCGCCATTTGGGCCCAGAGGGTCCCCCGAGGGATTCTGTCCCCAGCAGACCTTTCCATCTCCGAGAGCAGGCTGTCGGCGACAGAAGCCCCGAGGGCACCTCGAAGCTCAACTCCCCATCGTCCACGATAATCGGGAAATCCGGGGAGCAGGACGCCGTCCTATGAAACCTCTTGAGGAGCGACACAGGGGAACCAGCCTCACCTCCCATCTCTGGAGCCCGGGGTTCTTGCTCCCGAGCACGCTTTTGGCTCGGCGCTTGGCTGGACTCCGGGGCCCGGGGCGCGCTTGAGTGCCTAGATGGAGCAGTTGCCGGTGGAGCCGGAGCCGACGACTGGCGAGAAGGGCCGGCGCCTCCGGCTTTCTTCCCCTTCTTCTGTTCGACCAGGGCTGTCCGAAATTTGCCTAAGACCATGCGTTCTGCATAAGACAAAAGTACAGATGAGTCAGCAATGCCAGAAAAGGTGAAAGAATACACAAGTCTAAACAGGTCGCCTAAAAACTCCTAACATACCCGTGAACTGGGCGGGGCTGAGCCTGGCCCAACTGAGGGCCCGCTCAGACAGCAACACATCGACCTGGGGGAGGGGCTCCCACTCCGCCACCGCCACCGTGTCGGGATCATTCAACCGCCTCACCCGCGGGCAATTGGCCCTGTGCCACTGGATGGGCACAGGCCAATCCTCACTCTCAGGCGGCCCAACAAACAAAAACTTCTTCTTCCATTCATGAATGGAAGAAGGTACTACGACGACCCCCGACCCGGCAGCACCTTCCCGGTGTTTTCTAAAAGAGATGTATACCCAGCTCGGCTCGCCCCTGCGAGTGTCTGGGTAGTTTTTGTAGCAGAGAGAAGAAACGAGAAGGCTCCGGCTGAAAGGGATCGAACGTAGTTTCAACCGGACCAGGAACCCAAGGAGAATCCTCCAAGAGTTGGGCACTAACTAGCCCGGGGATAACTCAAAACAATTCAACTCCGCACTCACCTCGGTAGAGAAGGGCAGGTGCATTCCGGCCCAAAAGGCTTCCAGGTACAAGGCAATCTCCTTGCCTCGTACCTGGTCTGCCCTCTCCCCCTCCTCGGCCAGACGAAGTGAGTAGCCGGGAGGAATGTGGAAATGAGTCCAGATGGTGGCGAGTTCATCCGCATGCCTCAGCATGGATGACACGCCAAGAACACTCATAACCTGCGCTCTGGGGACCGCCCCCGTCGCACGACCCCGGGAAGCATGACTAACCCTAACTTCCCGGGGGGACTCCGACCCAGACGAGGAAGAAGAAGAAGAAGAGGAGGAAGAGGAAGCTACAGAGGACTCCCCAGACTCTTTTCGGACTATTTCTATAGACTCCTCGGTAGAAGACATTTAACCTGATCAAAGGGATGAGTTCTCGGAAGAGAGAACGCAAGGAATCCGACCTGAGGAGAAGAGCACCGAACTAACACGACTAGGGAAGAAGAAATTGTGGTGAGGTATGGGCCCTGATGGAGATCCCACCTCTATTTATAGCTCCCGGCGTACCCATCCTACGGCTCCGATCGCCTCCCGCCAAGACAGTGCTTCGCAACCAACAGCCGACAACATTCCACCTGTCGCACTCACATTGGACGCTTCCCATCGGGCGCAGGAACGCCTGCGGCCCATCTCGTCAGCCAACCAGCGCCAAACACGTGGGCTGGCGCTTCGACGAACATACGCACAAACCGGGGCTTCCTCTTTAATGCGAGATATCTCTCCTGATCTGCTGACGTCATTAAGAAAATATGACTAATTGCCCGGGAGTACGCACCGACGATATCTTCAAATAAGAGCTCACCCCGGGTGACCGGTCAGACCACTCTCGACCCAACCCAGGAATGGGCCGAGACGAGAGTGGGGGGCTAATGATGATGCTCAATATCGGTGACTCCCCAGATCATGACATGTGGCAGATGACATGTCCAAGAGCTTACCAGAAAGGATCAAGAACGGTACGTTGGAAGCATACCCCGGGCCTGCGACCCGAGGATGTTACCGACCTTCGGTGGCCTTCCAGGCCACCCCTAGCCCGCCTCCAAGCTATCAAAGAACCAAGATGCCTCGGCCTCCCGCTCGTTCTCGAGCCTCCCGCCGAGCTTATCTTCCTCGGTCTCACCGACCGACCTACAACATGGATCACAGGCGCCTCCGCCACGGCTCCGCGAATCTCGCCAGGCGCAAGATATCCGCCGCCCATGATCCCGCGTTCCACGCCATCACGGTCCCCCATTAACGAGCATATCTCGTCACTAATGGGGAATCCCGCCTATCACGCGGGCGAGACGCCAGGGGCGTAACGGCCGGCATGAATCTCGTGCCCGCCTGCCCATTACTGCCACTATATAAACCTCTCTCTCAGATGACTCAGGTAAGCGATTTTTTACCCCAATAGGCCGTTACTCTGCCAAAATACCCCGTCTAACTAGATCGTTGGAGGGTCATCGGTGGCACAACCATCCCGGGACTTCCTTGCAGGTAGTTCGGCCTCAACCACATAAAACCCATTAACATCCACACGGTTCAGGAGTCAATCCTCCAAATCCAATCTCAGTCATCCATCAGCGCTCGCAGCAGACCAACGAAAGATAACATCTGAAGGAGATCTAGAGATCCATCAAAGGAGAAGGGTTATTTATTTATTTTTATTTTTTGGTTAATAAAAAGCCTTCTCATACTTTGCTAATTGCTAAAAATTTTCTTTATACTTCATATTTACTTAAAAGACCCCAATACATTTAATTCACACTAATAATCCCCTTAATAGGCCAAAGATTCTTACATTACTCATTTAGAGGCAAACGGTGAGTATCGGCTTTCAAAACCCCTCTCCAAAATTCCCAATATTTTTCCTTAATTGGTTTTAAGGTTAGGGTTTCGATTAAAGAAATCTCAAATTTATTATGGAATTCTCAACCTTCACTAACAACGAGCTTGTCGAGTGTCACTTCAATTGCAAGATTTGAGTTAGTGGATAACCTTATTCGGGGAAAAAAAGATTCTTTAATTGCCCTAAATTCAATTCTTCAACTAAATGAGGATACATGTTCTTTTTGCGAAGAAAGATCCATCTAAATATCTAGAAAGAGCAGCTCAAGCTCAAGTTTCAGCTCCATCTCTTTAATGGCATTCTAATTTTGAATGGAGAACCAGTGAGGAGGCTTTTTAGTGTAATTTAACCTTGTTGTTTTATCTTTGTTGGTTAGTAGTGTATATATGATTATTGTTTTTTTTTCTTTTTCTTGAAATCATATATAATCACACTATATATGATTATTGTTATACCGTACTAGTTTTTGGCATGAACGATGGGTCATAAGTATAGGATGATTATTTTAACTGACATATTCCTATGGCCGGAATTAAAAAGTAACGGGTGACCGTGTATTGTCTAAGAATTAAGACAATTTTTAAAATTTCTAATCCTTCTTTGAATTAAAATTGGAAGTGCCACACACCTCTGCATTATAATAGTAAAAATTGATTTGGGATACATAATTAAGTTCTATTATTATTTTTGAGATCTATTTCTACATGCTACTCGAAATTCATGTCTTCCAAAAGTTGACTACTATATTTCTCTATTGAAAATATGAACATGTTGCATTTTAAAGCAGCATCAATATTAAAATGTGAGGTTATTTTAATGTTGTGTGTGGTTTATGGATGAAATTAAAGGTAGGAACGTCGAAATGATGATAACGAGGATGAGGTCGTTAATTTATTCACCTGGTCTGGCTAAGTTAGTTAGGCCATATCTTGGTCGCTTTGGATCAGAAAAAGCCGTTTTCCGCATGCTTATGCAAGGACGGAGATGGAGGCTAAAACAACATCAGACCATGTTCCTATCATACCAGTCTTTGATGGTGGACAAGAAAAACCGGAAGGAAGAAAGGAATTTAAATTCGACAAAGAATGGATAGAAGAAGAAGGGACGGTAAATATGCTTGAAGAAAGCTGGAGATGTGCAAATAACTGTCAAGATGCCGCGAGCAACCAGATTAGAAAGTTTTAGAGGCCGTGGAGGTGTTAAGAAAGTGGAACAGGAATACACCCCCGCAGGTCGGAAGCTCTACAGGCCAAAACCTGTGCTTTTGCGCAACGGTATTTTCTTTTTAAATAATATGTTTTTAAATACACCTCTCGTAAGATTCAAATCTAGGTTGCTTAGAACTTATCTTAATGTCCCTTCTATCGCACCACAACTTCGAAATTATGATAAGCGTTGAGAGAATATATTTTATTTTCTAACACATCCTTATAGATCAAAGGCCTTTTGAGCCGAAACCTAGGATTTTGCGTAGCGATATTTTTAATTTAAATAAAACCGTATTTAATACGCGCCCGGTGGAAATCGAACTTGGATTCCCTTCCGCTACACCACAACTCTGAAGTTATTATAAGAATTGAGAAAATATATTTTATATTCTAACAAGAAGCATAAGTCAAGATTAGCGCGACTAAACGAGCCATACGGGCCAAGGCATAGATTATTATATTCGTTTAATTATTTAAACGAGATCAACAAAGGATTCAAAAAAGTATAAAAATCATATAAATGTTCAATACCATACCTGACAAATTAAGCATTTAGAAATATTGTTGTTATAAAGAAATAAACAAGTTCAAAATTTGTTTAGAACTCATGACTAAACTTAGAGTTATTAGTTATCTAAATCTAAATTCTTCAATATTTAGGGTATTAATATTTGATTCAATATTTATTATAATCTAACTCCCGAGTTAATAGCATACGGTTAATAATCATGATCTAAATTTAACAATGAGTAATCATTTTATTATTACAAGTGAACATCAAATAAGATACAAACTATCTGAGAGCCTTGACCGAGCCGAGCATGAACACGAGTGAACCCAAGCCTGCCTTGTTCGTGTTTGTCTGTTTATTTTACTGAGCTTAGATTTTTGTTTAAGCTTGGCTCGTATAATTATTGAACCAACCTAAACAAGTTATTAACGAGCCGGTCTTTGAGTTTTTCTTTCTAATAGCCCTAGTCTAACTTGGGTACTTATAGGGTGCCTTCTAGATGAAATTTTCCTAATAAATGAAGAATCATAAAATTTCTTTTAGCATTTTGCTAAACTGAAAGAAGAGATAGAGAGAAAATATCACATCATACACTAAATATCTATTCATAATCTTGGTAAGGATAAATTATTCGATGTGCCGGATGTAATACATCCGGACAGGGGTGAGAGAGATAAGAGAATTTCGGTCAACCTTGGCCAAACAGTGGGGCCCATATTTCTATTTCTTCTCTCTCTTGTCTGGATGTACGCCAACGGTATATGGAATGGTTTTTTGCATGGAGAGCTGATGCAAACAAATTCACCCCAGGAGACACCAAAAGAGGTAGATTCCATTGAGAAGTCAAACTAAAAATCATATAAAGGTTGTTGGATAATTTGAAAAGCCCGTAAAAAAATTCTAGAGCCTTTTGTTTACCAACATAGAAAAAACTTTTACCTTACCAAGAAAAGCATAATAAAATTTACACACTTAAATATAATCTAAATAATGCCCACTCAAATATAATTTTAAAAAATGTCGGGAAACAAAATGCATTACTACTTATGGCTAAGCCTCCTATTGTTTTTCCTATGCCAAACACACACACACTGAGAGATTTCTAACACCCCTCTTCTCTGCTATCAGTCTTTTTCTTTTTTTTTTCAAAATTTAAATGGGGGCATGTGTTCCGTTAGTTGCTTTGTAGATCCGTCCCTGATCGTGGGACATGGTTTCCGGTACAAATGAGCACCATTAGATTAGGGATATTAACAATTTGGTACCTTGATGAGTTGAAGAATGAAATGATTGTAAATTATCAGTACGAAAGCATTTTTCACTTCTTGTAAGGATTTTATATAAAAAAATAAAAAAATTCTCCCCTCTGGCCTTCATCACATCTAATTATTAAATATAAGGATTTTGAGAAAATTTGTCTTCTGCAAAAAGAATCCATCTTCTTGATTTTTAGTAGTCTCACTCCCCATCACACTAATACATGAACAACTAATACAGCTGAAGGCTTTAAAATGTCTCACCAGTCCAATCACTTTCATGAATTGATATCTATTTCTTTTGTCTCCTTATTTTTTACTTTTAGTATTTCTATTGATGAAACTTCTTATCGATAAGAGAAAAGTGCTGCCATACAACGCTTTTCTAAGCAACCCTTACATAATAAAAAACAAAAAAAGATAGTGCTGCCGTACAACGCTTTTCTGAGCAATCCTTATATAATAAAAAACAAAAAAAGATAGAGACAATGTGTCCCGCGGATCCCAAATCATATCTTTTATTTCTTCTTATGTAAGAATTGTTCATAAAAAGTGTTGTATAAGAATAATCTACTCTATGGATAATATTTTTCTTCCTTGGTCTAAAAAGCGTGCAACAAAATTAAAATCGAATACTGGTGTCTTTTTTATTCTTTAATTTTTTTCTGTAAATATTTTTGTTTTTTTGTTAAAAATTTTACAAAAGAAAAAAATTCCTTTTTTAACCCCATTTGAATATAAAATAAAATGAGACCTCAAATGAAACCAATTAAACTGCCTTGTGCCTCATCTGACGGTGTTGGTGCCGAAAAAAATACTCTAGAAGGACTTTCATGGTGCAAGCTCTTTTAGGGCCTTTGATATGCTTTTCTTACACAAAGAAGAATCTAATCCAAAAGCTATGCAAGAGCTTCCACCATACAAGCCCTCTTGCATTGTAGAATTTTTCGTTGCTGCCCGCTAAACTTACCAATATCCTTACATCGGAAAACAATAATAATAAAAGTAAATTAAAAAATTAATTAATGATTTTTTACTTGTAGCCTCCTTAAAACATAGCAAATTCATTTCTATCCCAAAACTTGGTATTAACCTTTTAACCCCAAAACCAATAAGATATATTATTTTACCCTTTTTATGATTTCCATAAACTTTTAATGCCATAACATCATGTTTTTCTTTAAAATATCCCAACCTCTCTTCTTATTTGGAAATACACAATTTCTTCCCTGATTTAAAATTAAGGTTTAGAATATTGTTGCAACTTTTTCAAAATCGGACATGAAACCAGGAGTATTTTCAACACACTTCTCTAATTATGAAGAAGTTGAATGATTCTGCGATCTTGCTTGTTGTGTTCGAATAAATGGTAAATATAAAATCTATGGAGAAAAATTAAAGTTAAAGCTAACAGGTTTTTTTCAGGCTGAAATCGTAAATAGGGTAAAATGATTTATTTTTGGGATAAAAAGTAAATATCAAGTTTTAGTGGGGTTCTATATTTTTGGGCCTACAAGTAAAAACCCATTAATTAAAGCAATTTAAATAAACAACCAACAGAAAGCAGCAGCTTCGGGCTCCAAGTGACATGTGGGCCCCTCTCATTAAGGTATCTTTAATTGCGTTTTTATTCTCTCTCTCTCTCTCTTCAAACAGCTCGCACTCTTTCTCTCTCCTCGGCTCTAAGAATACGAAGCGGTAAGCTTACCGCATTACTGTGCGGTGACCACACCGCGCCTCCTCTGCTTCCCTTCGAATTAGCGTCACTCGAGGATTAAACTTTACTCAATTATTGTAGTTAATGAATCGATAATGCCAATCCTTTTGCTCATGAGATTCGATCTCTGAATCATGAATAGCTGCTGAGATTGATCCTGCGAAGATTGCCTAGGGTTTTTATCGCCATTTGTGTTGAATCGAGTTCACATTTTGCGAGAAGAGGCGAGATCTGATCGATTTCGGTGTTTTGCTGCGATTTTTGGGCGTTTATTGTATTTTTTGGGGATTTTTTTGCTTGATCATTGGAGTTCCTCCTCCATTGGATAAGGAGGAGAAGGAATTGGGAGCACGAGCGTTGAAGTGAAGGTAGGGTTTGTTTGTTTGCTTTATTTAGGGTTTTAAATCTGTAAATTTTTGTAAGGGTTTGATCCTGATTGATGTGCAGTGTAGGAAAGAGGAGGTCTTTGAGAAGTTGATAATTTAGTTTCACATGCCGGAACCTCGAGGCTCGATTTCACCTTCACCTTCATGGTCGTCGTCTCGATCTAGGTAACTTTGATTTGAGTGTTGTTTCTTTCTTATTTTTTATTGGTTATAATTTTAGGTAGTTGTGGGCTAATAAGAAACGATAACAACTTATAACATGCTTCAATTATACATAGTTTTTCTAATCATTGCTTTTGAGGCTTTTCGGCTGTATAAGCCTGAATTATATTGAGAAAGCGAAGCAAGTTCCGTTTTTTTTTGTGGATGATGCACACCATCCAAAAATAAAGAAAACATACTCTTTTCTGTAATAATCTTTTTTTTACCTCGTGCTTTTTTTCCTTCGCCATCCTCATAGCTATTTATGTAAGGCTTCATAAATGTAGTTTATTGGTATTGTAGAAAACTCAAGAATGGAGACTTTGGCTCTATTTCTGGGTTTGAATTTGAACTTTAAAATTTGTGAGGATGAAGGGAAGTTGTCTTATTCTTATTTTGTCATATTATGGTGACATGGTATTCTCTAATCCATTATAAATGGCTATACTTTTCTCTTTTTTTGTATTCCTAAAATGAATAGACATGAGAGTTTTTGGCATCTCAAGAGAGTTGCCTTTTTAATAGTAGAGATGAATTAAGAACCATTGTCTACATTCTCTCCATGTAAATAGAGTTTGCATTATAAAAGTGTCGTGTGTTTGCGTGTGCGTGTTGAACACATGTTGAACTTATTCGAGTAAATTTCCTTTTTGCTAGAGAATCGAATGGAGCATCGTCCATGGACGACCCAGAATCCACCATGGCCACCGTGGCTCGCTTTTTGGAGCAGCTTCACACCAGCATATCTTCGCCATCCGAGAAAGAGCTGATAACTGCAAGGTTGCTCGCAGTTGCCAAAGCTCGAAAGGAGGCGAGAGCTTTGATTGGTTCCCATTCTCAAGCAATGCCCTTGTTCATCTCTATCCTTAGAACCGGGACACCAGCCGCTAAAGTGAATGCCTCTGCAACTCTCAGTGCTCTGTGCAAAGAAGAAGATCTACGCGTAAAGGTTCTTTTGGGAGGATGTATACCTCCATTACTATCTCTTCTCAACTCAGGTTCCTCCGAGGCTAGGAAAGCTGCAGCCGAGGCTATATTCGAAGTTTCCTCTGGTGGGCTTTCAGATGATCACATTGGAACAAAAATATTTGTAACTGAGGGTGTTGTGCCGACTCTCTGGGACCAGCTAAACCAAGAGCTTAAACAAGATAGAGTAGTTGAAGGCTTTGTTACTGGGGCCTTGAGGAATCTTTGTGGGGACAAGGATGGATACTGGAGAGCCACGCTTGAGGCTGGGGGAGTGGAGATCATCACTGGCCTTCTTTCTTCAGATAACACCTCGGCTCAGTCGAATGCTGCTTCACTCTTGGCCCGTTTGATTTTGGCCTTTGGAGATAGCATTCCTAAAGTAATAGATGCTGGGGCAGTTGGAGCACTTCTTCGTCTTTTAGGCCGGGATAATGATATATCTGTTCGTGCTAGTGCTGCTGATGCTTTGGAAGCTCTTTCATCTAGGTCGACTATCGCTAAAAAGGCTGTAGTGGATGCAGGCGGCATACCGATCCTGATTGGAGCTATAGTTGCTCCCTCCAAAGAGTGTATGCAAGGGGAAACAGGCCATGAATTACAAGGGCATGCAGTTCGTGCCTTAGCTAATATATGTGATGGCATGTCTTCTCTTGTTCTTTATCTTGGTGAGCTCGGGCAATCCCCTCGCCTTGCTGCTCCTGTTGCTGATATAATCGGAGCTTTGGCATACTCACTGATGGTTTTTGACAGTAATGAAGAAAAAGTTTTTGATCCTGTTCAGGTTGAGGAAATGCTAATATCCCTATTAAAGCCTCGAGATAATAAATTGGTTCAGGACCGTGTTCTTGAGGCTTTGGCTAGTCTTTATGGCAATGGATGCTTTACCAACAGGCTTCAGCATGCAGAAGCAAAACGAGTGCTTATTGGGCTGATAACAATGGCTTCGATTGATGTGCAAGAACATCTCATCCTCTCTGTAACAAGCTTGTGTTGTGATGGGGTCAGCATATGGGAGGCTCTTAGGAAGAGAGAGGGAATTCAGTTATTGATATCATTGCTTGGACTTTCAAGTGAACAGCATCAAGAGTATGCGATTGCTTTGTTGGCCATTTTGACAGATCAAGTAGATGACAGCAAATGGGCAATTACAGCTGCAGGAGGAATTCCTCCACTAGTTCAGCTTTTAGAGACTGGGTCTCAAAAAGCAAGAGAGGGTGCAGCTCATATTCTTTGGAATTTATGCTGCCACAGCGATGATATCCGTGCTTGTGTTGAGAGTGCTGGTGCCATTCCTGCACTCCTTTGGCTTTTAAAGAGCGGTGGTCCAAAAGGGCAAGAAGCCTCCTCAAAAGCACTTAGGAAGCTAATCTGCTCTGCTGACTCTGCTACCATCAATCAGTTATTAGCTTTGCTTCTTAGCGATGACTCTCCTGGTTCAAAATCACATACGATAACTGTATTGGGTCATTTACTCATGATGTCATCTCGTAAAGATTTGGTGATGAAGGGGGCTCCTGCTAATAAAGGACTCAGATCCCTTGTCGAAGTTCTTAACTCATCAAACGAAGAAACTCAAGAGTGTGCGGCTTCTGTTCTTGCTGATCTACTCGGCACTCGGCAAGATATATGCGACAGTCTTGCAACAGATGAGATTGTACACCCCTGCATGAAACTTTTGACCAGTAAAACCCAAGTCATTGCAACACAATCAGCTCGGGCTTTAGGTGCACTTTCTCGGCCAATTAACGCTAAATCTCCCCAGAAGATGACCTACATAGTAGAAGGGGATGTGAAACCCCTTATAAAGATGGCTCATTCATCCTCTATGGAATCTGCTGAGACTGCAGTTTCTGTCCTCGCGAATCTTCTTTCTGACCCACAGATTGCTGAAAAAGCTCTTGAAGAAGATATCGTCTCAGCTTTGACTAGAGTGCTTGACAAAGGTACTTTGGATGGCAAGGGAAATGCTTCTCGAGCGCTTCATCAGTTACTGAACCATTTCCCAGTTGCTGATGTGCTTCCAGAGAGCTCTCAATATCGTTTTGTGGTTCTTACGCTTGCTGATTCCTTGGCTTCCATGGATTTGGAAGGGACGAATTCCTCCGATGCTTTAGAGGCGCTTTCTTTAATTTCTAGGACGAAACAAAGTGTGAATTGCAGTTACTTTCCTTGGAGTGCCTTTGTTGAAGTTCCTAGGAGCTTAGAGCCTTTGGTCCAATGTTTGGCCATTGGGCTTCCTACTCTGCAAGACAAGGCAATTGAAGTTCTTTCTAGACTATGTACAGACCAGCTTGAAATACTCGGAGATTTTTTAGTAGGAAGCCACGGATGTGTTGCATCTCTTGCTCATAGAGTCATGCAGTCCTCTAACATAGAGGTGAGAATTGGTGGGGTTGCTCTCTTAATCTACGCTGCAAAAGATCATAGAGAAAAATCAATGGACGCTCTTGATGCATCAGGACTTTTAGAGAGGCTCATCTATGCTTTGGTTGATATGCTGAAACATCAGTCCGTTTTTAGCTCTCTAGAACTTGAAGTGTGGGATCCTAAAAGTTTTAAGGAAAGAAACATTATTAATCGCGATGGGGATGACAAAGGAATTCCTGATCCAGCAAATCTTCTGGGTGGAACTGTTGCCATGTGGATGCTCTTGATAATTTCTTCCTATAATGCAAAGAATAAATTAGTTTTCATGGAAGTTGGGGGAATTGATGTTCTCTCAAATAAGCTTGCAGGTTACACTTCCGATCCACAGGTATGGCCTTCGCTTCTATAATTTAACTTTTACCATTTTTCCTTGATTTATTGTGTCATGAAACTAGGGAGTCCATATTAACTTTATGGCTCTCTTCGGAGACATCCAATATAATTGGATTTTTATGGTTGTGGTAAATACTGTTAATATCTAATAAACCTGTTACATCTCATGCAATTTCCTTCTTCGTTACAGTTTTCTTCTCCAAAATATTTACAATTCTGATTTAGCTAAATCTTGTTGCAGTCATTTAACGATATGAAGATTTCCGCATCAACTTTCGTTTGGCTCTACTTATAGATACATTCGTTTCGGTCTCTTCAACTCTAACTATTGATTACTGATGTATGAGAAGAAACTATGAAGATGATGAAATTGTGATGCTACAGATGGATAAAAAGGGTTGCCAGGGAGATCTGCAACTTTAAGCATATTGATTCATCAAACTATCACACAATAAGGATGCCCCAATTAAAAAATTAGGCATAATTCCAAAAAAACTACCAAATTCTTTGCCTCAATTATGAGAAACTACCAAATTCGCTCAAAATTAAGAGAATCTACCGCGCTTTGAAAGTTTTGTGCTAGTTTCTTGCAATTATTGCTGATGTGGCACCTTATTTATGTAGTTTCTCGTAGCTTTTGAAAGTCTTGTGGTAGTTTCATGTAGTTTTTGAAAGTTTTGTGGTTGTTTCCTGTGTATTTTATAAGAATTTGGTAGTTTCTCGTAATTCGGCCAAAGTATTTGGTTGTTTCCGGGAATCAAGTAGAATAAGTAGATAACGACGTTTACATATACACATGAATTTACACATGCATCCTTCAGTCTATGTAACTATTTGTTATTCGTTGATAAATTAGGTTACAGGGAGTATACTTAAAATAAGAGCCTACACTTCCAAATATAAGTGTTAAATCTCACTTGATGTAAAACTTCTTAGATAATGAATTAAGAAATATATTTACAACTGAAGCCAAATTATCTAGATTACAAGAGGAAATTGTTAATATTAAGTATTACCTCAACATTCACCGTACATCAGAGTTTTGGTGGAGCTGCAGAGACTTTTAAGATGGCATCTGTTCCACCCAGTTTCAAATGAACCGGAGACACATTTAAACTGGAATTGAGAATTTACCACGCCCAAAGGTGCAGTTTTCGGCCAATGAAAAAGGACACTTAGCAAGGACCAACCTTCTCCACTATTGTGAGAGTTTGGTTCAATGAAGAAAAGGTGCACCAGAACCATGAAGTTGCGAGGGTTAAGGAAACTGCTCTCATACTCTCGACACAATCTCCCACGCTCTGGTGGAGGGTCCACTTTTCTGTATCGAAACCTGGAGTTTCTCCGCATTGAATATTTCAATCCATTTCAATGCATGGGCTCGGTGGCTGTGATATCATGTTTTTATTTTCTATGAGAAGATATCTAAATAAAATAGAGGGATAAGTTTGTTTGATTCTCCTAGTATTGCCTCGTACAAATTGGGTTGCTTCATTAAAGTCCAACCTTTATTGGATCACAGTTCCAACGCTTCTTGAAGCAGACGCCAAGAGACCTCTATCATGAAATTTGTTTGTAGTGTCGGCCTCAGTGGCTGATTTTATTTTTATCAAAAAAATAATTCAGGTGACTGCCACTACACATGCCCGTGAGACTGCTCATATAAAGTATATTCCAGAACACTCAATTTAGCTTGTCTATCCAACAATTGGGTGCTAGAGCCTTAAGTTTCTTTTAAATGTAACAATCTCAAATAGGTTTATGTGAGCTTGTGGGTTAAATTCATGTCAGCAACTCAGAAATTGGATCTTCCTTTTGGTTAATTTTTATGGATACAACATGGCATCCGTTATTAAAAATAATTCATTTGTTTGGAGCTGAGCGTATCTATAGGTTAGATTGGCATGCACACCGCATGCTCCACCCACTCACGCACACCAAATTCATAATCATCAAAAAATGTTTCAATTATAAGAACTGATTTGTGCGCTCTTATCAATAATACCCATGAAGGGAACTTCGAATACATGCATGATATTGGTCTCCCTACTTTAGTTTTTGGCCTTTAACGTAGATCTACTTGCATATCGAAACAAAAAGGTTGATACTCTCTTCTGCACATGCTCTATAAGATGTGTTGCCTCTTTTGTTATTTCCACTAAGATTTTTGAACCTGTGCATGTGGTTCATTCATGTGGTATGATGTATTGATTTCTTATCTCATTAGTCTTAGATTTACCCTACACTTATGCATCCTGACATTTTCATTTCTACTCCATCCGTCTTTCACATGCTATTCATGCATAATATTATCGACCATTGGTCCTAAATTTTTGCCAAGGATCAAGGTATGCATTTATTGTTTGGCTTTTGCACTCGCTTTGTCCCCTCAGATCTGTTTCTTTGTATGTGTCTTCTATCTATCTTCTAATTTGCATAAAGGTAGGACAAGAAAACCGTCATATTGTGCGACTGCTACATGTTGGGCTTGGAAAAGGACCAAAGTACTAGAGGTAAATTATTGAATCAGGTGAGGATCGGAACAAGGTTATTCCATGATCTTAGCTTTGCATAGATCCGGTTTGCTATGTTACACTTGTATAGTTGTATGGATATGAAATATCAAATATCGATGCTACCTAGTATAGGCACAGACAACACGGTACTGGTGTGCACTATGACAAGGTTACCAATACAGTTATAAGTACAATTATAAAACTGTATATGCAAGTTTATGAGATGCTTTTCTAATCTCTAACGTGATTTGTAGGGCTGTAATATTCAAATAGACACATATACTCAAAAATATAAAATATTTGTAATTTATATAAATCAACAGTAATCAATATTTATAGTCATGCATTTAAAATGTAGAGAAAGTAGTATAAATGCATCTAAAAATCAAATGAAATTGTGAATCCATTATAAATGGATTAAGCTGTCTTCTTAGTCTCAAATACATCCGTTGCATCTTTTTTGTTGATTAAAACGAAGACTAAATGCCCCCACGTTTCATTAAACGACGATTTAATGAAACTACATCAAAAGTCGGCCAAAAAACAACAAAAAGAAAACCAAAAGAGAGAAAAAAGACAAGAAAGAGCAAATACAATTATTATTCTCGCTTAAAGTAAATCAACACATCCTCCATAGATTCCGTCCGCCATAGCCGTTAACACTCACGATTCACCTCTGTTATCATGCGTTGTCCTATTCGCCAAAACCAAGTGGATTTGGCCTTGATAATGTGCACATCATCGCCGTGCACATTATCAAGGCCAGCACGACCCCTCCCAGTGCCATCGTGCCGGACCCCGTCACCTCCATGATGGCCATCTTGGCTGTGAACCCCACTATACACTACCGGGCCCCATCACGAGACCCATCCCCATCACGAGACCCATCACGATGTCCCCCGTCGCCCCGATCCCTGTCACCACTTCTGCCCTCACGATGTCCCGTGTCGCCCCCTCGAAATCCGCCGACACCTCGAGCACCGCCACGCCACTCATCCCAACAATCCCCATCACACCCACGTCCACCCACATAACATCACCCCCATGCTCGATGCCAAGCCCCCGACCCTGCTGACCACCATCCACGAAGCTGCTCCTCAACGGAGACCTGCCCCTCGCTGATGTTGGCCGCACCATCGTGGCTGCTCTCTCCCTAGACCTACCCCTTGGTGGCTGCTCCCTCCAAACTTGCACACCTTGGTCGCCGTCGACCGCCGTCCCCCCACGTCCAAGTCGAGGGGACCAGCCATCGACAATAACACGTCTCATCGGCAATCGACTGTGGCATGGTGATCAGGTCCTGTTACGAGGATTCATCCCTTGTTCGATCCGCTATCCTAATCGCCTTCCCTGTCGCCGGATCGTCGACCATCCGGCGATCTCTGCATCTCCAGAAGAACTCGCCGTGAGAACCCTTCGAGAGACCCAAACCGAGCCTCTCTAGCGCCTACCTTCGCCTGCGTGGAGACGTTTGCCTCGCCGGAGCGTCATTGAACGAGGAGAAAGAAGCTATTGCTTGCCTTCTGGAATCGCCGCCGCTTCCTTCAAGAACCCTAGATCTTTTTCATAGCTTGTGTATTTTTTCAAATCATAAGGAAATTGACATATCAGTTCTCCGTTACACATATTTGATACAGTTAAGAACTTAAGATAGATTAAAAAATTTAGGACACATCGAAGGAGCATTGTACAAGTATCTGTCAGATATGGGATTTAAGCATGTGTATAGAATATTTACCTCCTTTAGGAAGTCAATGTTCAGGGTCTCGAAATATCCATGGCTTAAAAAAGAAATCAATGAAAGATATATAAGGACCTCTGAAGGCAAACTCATTTGGAGTGCTCTTTCCAGAATTCTTGATTGCCTGAAGCACAAGAAAGATGCTCTCATCTTGTGCTCCAAGTATCAGATGTCAAATATAGTATTCTTGTTGGTGCACACTAGTTTTGCTTAGTTTTCAGGAACACTTCCAATCCTCAAAAGACGTCCTTGAACATTTTTTACATGTTTAATTATTATTTTTCATTTCAATATATACTGATTTTAGGTCCGTGTTCAACTCAACATATTTTTGTACTTTACAGGGAGAATACGAGGATAGAGGACACATATGGGTCAGTGCCCTTCTCCTAGCTATTTTGTTCCAGGAGGCATCTGTTGTTCAATCTTCAGCCACCATGAGGATAATGCCTTCCCTAGTATACTTACTAAAGTCTGACGAAATTATGGACAAATACTTTGCAGCTCAGGCATTAGCTAGCCTTGCTTGTACTGGAGGAAAAGGGATACAACTTGCTATTTCTAACTCAGGCGCAGTAGGTGGTCTAATAACTTTACTTGGTCATATAGAGTCTGATACACCAAACCTCATTGCTTTATCTGAAGAATTTAATCTTGTGCGAAACCCTGATCAAGTTGTTCTCGAGCATTTATTTGAGATTGAAGATGTGAGAGTTGGTTCAGCTGCCCGCAAATCTATAACTTTATTAGTTGATCTTTTGAGACCAATCCCAGATAGACCTGGTGCTCCTCCTATTGCTGTCCATCTTCTAACTCTTGTAGCAAAAGGAAACGAGCCAAACAAATTGGTTATGGCCGAAGCCGGCGCTTTGGATGCTTTGACTAAATATCTATCTCTAAGCCCTCAAGATCCGACAGAGACCTCAATAACCGATCTTTTGGGTCTTTTATACAGCAATCCCGACTTGTTACTTCATGAAGTTTCACTTAGCTCCTTGAATCAGCTTATTGCTGTTTTGCGTTTGGGTTCAAGAAGTGCGAGGTTTAGCGCAGCAAGGACTTTGCAAAAGCTTTTTGATGCAGAGAGTATCAGAGATACAGAAATGGCCAGGCAAGCTATACAACCATTGGTCGATATGCTTGATTTAGGGGCCGAGAAAGAACAAGAGGCAGCTCTTGGTGCACTTATCAAACTAATTGATGATAGCGTTTCAAAAGCTTCGGTTTTGACTGATGTTGAAGGTAATAATCCAGTTGAGACTCTATACAGAATTTTGTCGTCAAGTTCATCGTTGGAACTTAAGAAAAATGCTGCCCAGCTTTGCTATGTTCTGTTTGGTAACTCGAGTGTTCGGGCGATGCCAATTGCTGCAGAGTGCATCAAGCCCTTAGTATCACTCATTAATTCAGATTCAGTGACGGTGATAGAATCTGCTGTGCTTGCTTTGGATAGATTACTAGAAGAAGAACACCATGCAGATATTGCAGCAGCATATGAAGTCGTGAGTCTTCTTGTTGGGTTTTGTTGTGGCTCGAATTATAAACTTTCTGAGGCCAGTGTCAGTGCCCTTATTAAATTGGGGAAGGACCGACCTCAGTGCAAGCTTGATATGATTGAAGCTGGAATAATCGATAATGCACTTGAAATGCTCCTTGCTGCACCTGGTCCAGTTTGTTCTTCAATTGCAGAGCTTCTTCGCATTTTAACCAACAATAGTGGAATTGCTAGAAGCTCAAATGCTGCAAGAACTATAGAGCCTCTATTTATGTTATTGCAAAGACCGGATTTTACTATGTGGGGACAACAAAGTGCCTTGGAAGCGCTTGTTAATATTTTGGAGAAGCCACAAAGTCTCGCAACCTTGAAACTAACTCCCAACCAAATCATTGGACCTCTAATATCTTTCCTCGAGTCGCCTTCACAAGCTATTCAGCAGCTTGGCACTGAATTATTGTCACATCTCTTAGAGCAAGAGCACTTCCAGCAGGATATTACCACAAAAGGTGCAGTTGTTCCTCTAGTTCAGCTTGCTGGAATTGGAATTTTGAGCTTGCAACAAACAGCAATGAAAGCACTAGAGATTATCTCGACGAGTTGGCCTAAGACTGTAGCTGAAGCTGGGGGCATTCTTGAGCTCTCTAAGGTCATTGTTCAAAATGATCCCTTGCCAAGTCACGAATTATGGGAATCAGCAGCTCTAGTCTTATCAAATGTTCTCCGCTCCAATAAAAAATACTATTTCAAAGTTACATTGGTAGTGCTTGTGCGATTATTGCACTCTACATTAGAAAGTACTGTTACAGTAGCTCTCAATGCCCTTCTCGTTCAAGAGAGGAACGATGCTTCAAGTGCCGTACTGATGGCTGAAGTCGGTGTCGTGGATGCACTTATAGAGCTTCTGAGATCTCATCAATGTGAAGAAGCCGCCGGGGGATTGCTCGAAGCATTGTTTAACAATATCGGAGTTAGAGAAATGAAAGTTGCGAAATACGCGATAGCTCCTCTCTCGCAATATTTGCTAGACCCACAAACTAGATCACAGCCTGCTCGGTTTCTTGCAACTCTTGCACTTGGTGATCTTTTTCAGAACAGTGGACTTGCTAGGGCTAGTGATGCAGTATCGGCATGTTGTGCGTTAATAAATTTGCTTGAAGATGAACCGACAGAAGAAATGAAAATGGTGGCAATTTGTGCATTGCAAAATTTGGTGATGCATAGTAGGACAAATAGAAGGGCAGTTGCAGAGGCTGGGGGAATATTGCTGGTACAGGAATTGCTGCAATCTCATAGCCCTGAAGTTGTTGCTCAAGCTGCGTTGCTGATTAAATATTTGTTTTCAAATCACACACTCCAAGAATATGTATCGAATGAGCTTGTCAGGTCTCTCACTGGTAAGTCACTTTATACTGTTAGAATATCTTGCTATAAAGAAATATAGATGAATTTTAGCACATGATTTTTCTGATGCATAAGGTCACTAACCCACAAGCTTATTTTTTTTATAAAAAAAATCTTCCCACACCGTGCATCCATTAATTGCTTGTGCTTGACACTACTGGCTTGGTTATTATTTTTTAATGTATGTTACCCCAAGCATTCTGTAGAGTTTTCATTTCTAACTTTGTATATATTCAAACGTCTCATGGTAATTATCTCATTCTGCAAGTTTTAGCTTCCTATACTCTTATTAGTACCATGACCTCGGTTAATATATACCCGTTCAGTAATTTCTTCATATTAAAAAAGTTTCTCTTGCAGGAGGTTAGATAACAGTTTTTAGCAAGTATCTCATCTGAATAGATAATTTTTACCTTAGTAGCACATATTCGAATACGAACCGTCTGATAAGCAATTCTCCAACACTCTAGGATATGTTTGTTGGAATTTCCTGTCTAAAGGTATATAATCAATAACAAAAAATTATTGTTTTAGCAAAAATCTAAACTAAAAACAGAAATAATTTTAAAGTGGGTGTAGATTGATGATATCTTATCCATTGATACATCTTTGATACATTAGAATACAAATATAAGCTTTAGGATGAGGTAGAAAGAGTTTCACAAGTATTCTCAATGAATCCGATATGGATACGAACCCAATACGGGTACATCTCCACGGTATTAAATCTGTGCAACATAGTTCATAGTTTTTTGCTGCATACTATATAAAGCATTGCTATGTTATTTGACTTTAGCATTTTTCAGTGCAGTAACTTAAATTTTTGTTTGTTTCATTATTTCTACAGCCGCTTTAGAAAAGGAACTTTGGTCCACAGCAACAGTAAAGGAAGGAATTCTCCATACAATATTCATAATATTCACCAACTTCAAGAAACTCCGCACCTCAGAAGCCGCCACCCTCTGTATTCAACATCTTGTGGGGGCACTTAAGGCCGGAAGTGAAGACGCTCAAGAATCAATCATCGACACTCTTTGTCTATTAAAAGAATCATGGTCAGAAATGAATGAAGATATCGCAAAGGCTCAAGCCCTAATTGCGTCTGAAGCCATACCCATACTTCAATTACTCATGAAAACTTTCCCGCCAAGTTTCCATGAACGAGCGGATAGTTTATTACATTGCTTGCCTGGGTGTTTGACTGTGACTGTTAAGCGCGGGAATAATTTGAAGCAAACAATGGGGAGCACGAATGCGTTTTGCCAGTTGAAAATTGGGCAAGGCCCTCCAAAACAAACCAAGGTAGTAACTAATTAGTTAGAAGACTATTTTTAGAATTAATTTTCCCAATTGATGCTTGAGTTGGGTTAATATCTGATTTCAGGTTGTGAACCACAGTATATGCCCTGAATGGAAAGAGGGTTTCACTTGGGAATTTGATGTTCCCCCTAAAGGACAGAAGCTTTACATCCTCTGCAAGAGCAAAACTACATTTGGAAAGGTAAGCAAGCATCATTAGTTTTGCTTTTGGTATTATGTTTTTAGAGCTCTAATTGCTGTTTAGATCTCAAAACTGGAAAACATAAATGAAAAACTGATAAATACATGTGTACATGGAAATGTAAATCAACCCATGTTAATTTCTTTGTATTTGCATGCCAACAAAGCTCCTCATTGTCTATTTCTAAATGCAGCCATTGAAAGATTGAAGCAGTTAAGCAGCTCAAGCTGCCCTTAATTGATACCCTCACATTTGCAAGAGGATCATGATTACCTTGAATTAAGCTGAAACTAGGCCAAAACCATGATTATTACTTAAGATAATTGCATTTCTTAATGTTCTATTCTTCCTGCTAGTTGCAAATGTATATTTAGACTTCCCAATAAAAATGTCTGATGGAGAATTCTGTCCCCCTGCCACAAAATGAAACAACACCATAAAAAAATATTACAAAAACACAAACCAAAACACCCCCAGTATAACATTACATCAGTCTATTTTCTTATAACTATTCTACTGTTTGCCCCCAATTTTGGAATACACTATTTTGTTAATTTAATATACAATGTTATTTCACAACCCAACGCCTTAAGCTTTTGAGTAAAGTGGTTCTTGGTCTTGTATAAGAGTTTGCCAGCTTTCAAGGGGTCTTGGGCTCAAACCTCATTATCTGTTTAGAAATAAAAGTATTACCCCCATTTGTCGTGCCTATAAAAGCAAGATTTTCATGTGAAGGGATTTCCCTGTGTGTCTCAATGGCCCAGTATTAAGTGGTTTGTTAGCTTGATATACATTGTTATCCCAGAACCCAACAGCGTAGGCTTTTGGATAAAATGGTTCTTGATAGTTGTCATTTTTGCAACTTTCTCCTCGCAAATTCCCTCTGTTTTTCCTGCCATTTTTACATTGACGTCGAATATTTATTTCCTTCACCGAGTATTATCGTAAAAACAGAAGTCCCATGAACTTAAAGCTGGGAGCAGAGATGTGTCATTCTATACATGCAAAGGTAAGGAGGTTTTGTTTCCTGCAATTGAGCCATACAAAGATGAACGTAGAAGGAGTTTTAATCAGAACTAGATGTTACATCAAACATGATTCATGTCTACCTTTTCTAGGTCCGGAATCACATAGCACTTTGATTGCTAATACCTCATCAAAGTGATCAGGCATTCCGTTTCATTTCTTATCTTTTCTTCTTTCGCAGACGACTCTTGGGAGAGTAACCATTCAGATTGACAAAGTAGTCACCGAGGGTGTATATAGTGGCCTTTTCAGCCTGAATCATGACAGTAATAAAGATAATTCCTCAAGAACGCTCGAGATTGAGATTGTATGGACTAATAGGGCTTCTGCTGATTGCCTGCCGTAAGAGAAGCAGCAATGACAATATCAAAAATCAAATCTGTTGTCTGGTTAATATTTTTGAGCCTAAATTTTGTAGCGCCGAAAAAAGAATATACACGTCATGCCACAAATGCTTGCAAAGTAAGTTTTGAAATTCATTCGGTAGGGCTTTCTTGGTGGTCGAGAGCAATCTGTTTTTTCCTTTTGGTTAGTTTTTGTACAGGTCAGTGTGAGATCTTGTAATTATCATGGGGCTTGTGGTCCTTGAGATTTCTGCCTATTCTCTTAATTCATTTTAAGAAGGTAGAGAAGGGTGGTGAAATAGCACACATGGAAAAAAAAGGAAATCATATATCTGATTCAATGCCAAGTTCATGTTTTTGCCGTAGTTCTTACTCTTTGACAACGATATCCACAGGCTTGTAACACCAACCCTCCCTCCCCCGTCGCCAAAAAAGTCGAGAGCAAATGAGTGGGCCCCATCTTCACCTTCGTTTCTCGCTGCGCATCTTCATTTTTCTCTGCTCTTTTTCCCTAGAACTCATGCCAACCTAATATTTCAGATGCAATCACCAATATATTAGCATTCCTCAATTTCAACAGAACCAAACAATTAAAAAAAAACTGACCATAATATTTGGATTCACCGTATTAAGATAGATTTGGAAACTTTTGATAGACACAAATGGATGCATTCAATTTTTATGTTATTTGTTTTTGGAAAAAATCGATGCATTCATTAACTGATGCAAACTATATATTTTGTCTCATCCCCCAAAAGAATGGGCTCATCAGACAACCAAGGGAACTTGATTCTTGAGGTTGTCTACAGTATCAACTGTCCCTTTGTGACCAAAACTTTATTTTACTGATTTTTTCCTCTGGATGGAGCTATTATTAATAATGGGTTTATTAAACTTGAGACTAACCCTGCTAAGTTTATCTTTTCCTTTTGAGGATTTAAAATTCAAACAGAAGTAGACTATGTATTAAGTTTGCATCCACCTCAAGAAAGGTTTCTTTTCTCTACCATTTTAATACCAAAGAAAATGAGTGTCTTTTGAAATTGATGATCGATAATCAACCGAGACAGGGCTTGATTTTTTTTTTATAATAAAATTATTTTAAAAACCACAACTTTTTAAACCATATCAAATCTTTTAAAATAATAAATTAATAACAAATTAATATAAGAAGCCTATTATTGCTAAATGACAATATTAACAAATCTCTTTATTCTAGCTTTAATTAAGGTTACGCACGTGCCAAAACCCTAGATTGGCATCACTTGGCCATACTTCAGTTTAATGGCAAATACTAGATTAGCATCATGGCATAGATCTCCTCAAGCCTTCCATTAGACTAGAAGAGAATTTAAGCTTAGAATGAGAATTATAGGTATCATGCTTGATGCTATGCTTTGTTTCATAACATTTCTATTTAGAGGTTTTTTTTTGCATACCAATCTTATCTTCCGTATTTTCAAAAAACACATCAAATTCTTTGTAATTTTAAAATATACACCAAATTCTTTGAATATTTAAGAACATCACAAAATTCTTTGAAATTATCTAAATAAGACAACTCTGTATCACTTGTTATCAGGGGATTAAATAGACGAAAATACCCCTTTTATCTCACCCCTCTCCTTCCTTCTCGATCTCCAATCCTGAAACCCTAAGACCCAACAAGCTCCACATCCTCTCCTGCTTCTCCCTCTCCTCCCGCATCCTCATCCTCGCCTCCTCCTCCTCCCCCATTTCCAAACCCTAACCCTCCGCCTTCTTAGATCTCCCTTTCCCTCTTCCTCACCTCTTCGTCCCCTTCGAACTCACCTCCGGCGACCCCCTCAACCCTCCGTCAGATCCCCTAATTCGTCGCCCTCGATCTCTCCGAGCAAATGTGAGAAGATTGCCGAAGCTTTCAGGAGCATTTTCGTCTTTTCAAGTTCCTAACGGTTAATATTGGATGGAAAGTTAACAGAAGTGTCCTTTTTAGACAAGTTAAAAGTAATTGGTGTTATTTTTAGAAATGACAAATATTTGGTGGTTTTTATTTTTGAAAATATTAAAGAATTTGATGGCCAAATTTAAAAAAAACGTTCTATTTATTATCATTTATCACAATTTTCATTATAATGAAGTTTTTTAGTCACGTGAAACTATACGTTCCTAAGTGAAACAGATCAAATCTGTAAATGATTGAAATATCGAAATCTTATGAGATTCATACATGCTACCTTTTATTAGGTTAAAGTAAAAAAAGCAAGGCCAGGTGCTTCCTACTGTCTTAAGAGAAACAAAAACTTCAATTAATATTAGAAAACATCGTTATGTTATCTATTCTTGTACTGGTGGAGGTCAGAATCTCCCTCAGATGTTGTCATCCGTCAATTTGATGGCGAGCAAGATGAAGGGCTAAAATTTGGAGAGAGTGTGGATCTCAATGAGATTGCTGGTCGGTGTTGTCGCCAAGCTACTTGCAAAAGAAGTCCCGGGATGAGAATCACCTTAAGACCCTCCGATGATCAAGTTAGAACCGGGGAATATTTGGGCAGAGTAGCGACGTATTGGATTGCCTTACCTGAATCGCCTGGAGGAGGGGTTTATATAGGGGTCATATGGAATGAGCCGTTGCGAGATCCTCACTGTCAGTTCCTCTCACGCATCACATTTGCATTAACGGCGAGATATGCTCGCGTGAGACGCGAGACGTGGAGTGGTTGACTCCGTCGTGGTGGGAGACGCGGAGCCGTTACGAAGGAGCTGTTACGAGAGAGCTCGGTAAAAAGTTAAGGAAGCTCAATCCGAGAAAGCTCGGAATTTGCGCTACCGGTTCCGAGTTGGTCGAGACGGCAAGGAGGCCGAGGAAGTCCAACTCTAGGATAGCTTGTAGACGGGCTATTGAACGATGGTTGGTCAAAGAGAGAATGCACCCAGGGGGAGGCCCTGAGAGGTCGGAGCTTGTTCCTCGGACTGAGCCTCGGAAGCGAGGTATCGATGAATGTTCTCTTCGCATTATATTTATTCCAGTTCAGCGGCCCCCAGGAATCTAGTTGGCATATATGGATGACACGTTATCTGCTACGTTCCATTATCGGGGGAATCCCCACTTACGAGTATCACCATTAGCCCCCCACTCTCGTTCCGACCTATTTATAGGTCGGGTCAAGAGTGGTCTGCTCGGTCTTCTCTGTTCAGCTTGGTTTCGAGGAATCTTTGCAGTGGATTGTCTGGAAACGACATGGTGTTTGGCGGTTATGTCTCTTCGATCTCCGTGTCCACGTGGTGTTCACCATACTCCTTAATTTTCGCACGTATTCTCGGTGACGTCAGCGGATCGCTGAAAGGACGACGCCATCATGGTCATTTCGTTTGCTCGGGTGGCGACGGGCTGACCGTCGATCTCATACCACGCGGCGGCGTCTGGACCACATATCAGGGACGTCGCATTGGCTGTTCGGATCCATGTGAGAGAAAGGAAGCCAATGGTCGGCTGCAGCGTGGCGTCACCTGGACCGTCGAATCAATTTTGCTGAGGGTATAAATAGTGGTGTCCTGCCTTTAGCAAATACTTTCGCTCACTTACACTTTCACTCTTTTCAGATTGCTCGGCGCTCTCAATTTTAGGTCGGCTTCCAGTCCCTTCGCTTCCTTCAGCTTTTTCCTTCTTTGAATCAGGTCAGATGTCTTCCTATGAACCCATAGTAAATATAGTTAGGATAGAGTCTGGTAATGAGGCCTCGTTCTCTGAAGCCGAGTCTAGTGAGTCTTCTTCGTCTTTCTCGGCTTCTGATAGCCGAGGAAGCTCTCCTTCTGCCGTGTCGGGTTCGCCCCCAAGGAGTGGCGATTCTTCTGTTCCCCAACGCCAAGAGGCTAAGAAGGCCCCTAAGGTGCGTATCGAGAACATCCGTAACACTGCCTCAGTGTTTAGCGGGGATAGTGCGCTCGCGGATATCCGAGATCGCTTTCACATTTTAACCGTCTATACGCTTTGTTTGGCATGGAAGGATGAACGGGAAGACCAAGTGCGGGGCAACGAGATTGCCCTGTAGTTGGAATCATTCCTAAGAGGGATGTGTCTTCTTTTTCCCCTCGAGATTTGTGAAGTCCTCAATTTTTTCCAACTCGCCCCGGGCCAGCAAGCACCGAACTCGTGGAGGATTCTCCTCAGGTTCCTGGTCCGGCTAAAGATTGAGGAGATCCCTTTTTGCCTCGGACTCCTATGATCCTTCCTTTGTTATAAAAGTCACCCTGGAACTCACAAAGATGAGCCAAGCTAGGTGTATTTTTTATTTAGGAAGCATAAGGGTAGGGGCAGGTCAGAAGTGTTGGCCGTCCCTTCTTCAATCCATGAGTGGAAGTAGAAGTTCTTTTTCATCGGTCTTTCCGAGGAAGAGAACTGGTCGGTGCCGAAAAAATGGTACCGGGCGGACTGTCCGAAGGCTCGAGTGTTGAACACGCTGGGAGCGGGGGCCGTGTCTCAGTGGGAGTCGCTCCAGAGAACCGATGTCCTGCTTTCCGAGCAAGTCTTGAGCTGGGCAGGGTTTATCCCCGCGCAATACCTGGGTGAGTCTAGTTTATCCGTCTAATCCAAACTTTACGTCATTGATGTTTAGCATTGCTAATTACTCATCATTTTCTTTGTAGAGCTTATGGACCAATCAAAGATTATGGCTGCCCTGGCTGCCAAGACACAGGACAAGAAGGCTGGCGGCACGAGCTCATCTAGGTCCACGCCGAGTGAAAGCGTCTGGGCACCGACCCTAAAGAAGACAACTGCCCCGGTCCCTGTCCCCGAGGAGTCTGGGGGAAGTGGGAGGCGGAAACCCCGGGCTTCGGCTCCCCGGACGACGCCGGAGGTGCCTTCCTCTGCTGAGCCCCAGGCCAAGAGGCAGAAGAAGTCGTCTCCTCGGTAGGAGTTAGCTGAGGAACAAGCCCTTGAGAGCGGGCTCAACTACAAGGTACCGTCAGGGCTATCCGTCGCCAACAGTCTTTTGATGGAGACGGAAAAGAGTGCGGAAGCCAAGATCCTGCGGGGAACCGTGCACGCCCAAGCCATGGCTATTGCTCAGGAGGCCGTCCAGGTTAGTAAATTCGTACTTAAATTTCCTTCAACTTATTTTTCCTCTGTTCTGTTCCCGACTAATACTTTTTGTTTCCTTTTGCAGGTCCTCCAGCACTATGCCCTTTTTGCCGCCATGGAGGTTAAAGAAGTCGTCCCGGTAATGAAAAGGGCGGAAGAGGTTTCGTCACGGGAGGAACAAATCCTTGCTGAGCTGAAGGTGGTCGAGGAAAATACCGCCTCCCTTGAGTCGCTGAAGGTTTTAGAGGAGCTGAAGGCCATGAGGCTTGACGAGGCAAACCAGGCTCTCCAGGCCCAAGTTGGTGAAATTGTCGAGCTATTCAACGCGATGAAGAGGCAGCGGGACTCGGCAAAGAGAAAGGCTTGGACGGCCGAGGATGCAGCCAAGCAGGCCATGGAGATGGCAAAGAAGGCCGTGGAAAACAACAAGTCGTCCGACCAGTTCTATCTTGACCTAACCGATGCCACGACCATAGTGTGGCACAATGCCCTCAACACCGTCAAGGAGATTCTGCTCGAACTTGACGACAAGGAGCTCTGCGTGCGGTACCATCTTCCCGAGGAAGAGCCCAGGGGAGGAGACGGAAATTCGGCCGCCGTCGAGACTGTTGTTGCTCCTCCTCCGCAGTCCAATGAGGTTGCAGCCCTGGAGGCCGCACCCGAGCAGGCTCAGGTGGTCGACAATGAAGATTGGTGAGTGGGCCATCCCCGAGGAGAAGCCTTGAAGTTCTCGTTCTCTTCATTTTTCATTTTTGTTTTCTTTTGTAAGCCTCTGAGCAGTTTTGTAAAGCTGAGGAGCTCACAATACCCTGTACTTAATGAAGACCTTTTTGCTAATCCGCAACGTGTTTGCATTTTTTTTATTCAAGCTCGCTTTCTTCTTGAAAAATTTCATTTTTATTTTCCAAGTGTATAGACCGATGTCCCCTCTTTACCCCCCCCCCCCCCCCCCCCGAGACGAGGTAATGTGAGTAAAACTAACATTAGGTCGGTATCCCTTCCCTTCACCCCTTGAAGACGAGGTAAGATGAGTAGAGGGCTTAGAATTCATTAGCTTAGGTCGGGCTGTGAATGATGTGCTTATGAGACGATCAGGAATCTACTCGCGCGAGAACTTGGGATTCACGGCTTAGGTCGGGTAGGAATCTACCCGCAGTGAATGGGTGCGACGAGCAGGATGCTGTCCGCTGGCCTCATATAAGGTCTTAAGATTCATAACTTAGGTCGGGCAGGAATCTGCCTGCTGTGAATGGGTGTGCCTCCGAACCGAGCAGGAGTCTACCCATGCAAGGACTTGGGATTCATGGCTTAGGTCAGGTAGATATCTACTCGCTGTGAATTGGTGCGATGAGAAGAAGGTTGTCCGCCGGCCTTGTGTGAGATCTTAAGATTCACAAGTTAGGTCGGACAGAAATCTGCCCGCTGTGAATGGGTGTGCCTCCGAACCGAGCAAGAATTTACTCGCGTGAGGACTTGGGATTCACGGCTTAGGTCGGATAGGAATCTACCCGCCGTGTGGGTGCGACGAGCAAGATGTTGTTCGCTGGCCTCGTGTGAGGTCTTAAGATTCATAACTTAGGTCAGGCAGGAATCTGCCCACTGTGACTAGGTGTGCCTCCAAACCAAATAGGAGTCTACTCGTGTGAGGACTTGGGATTCACTGCTTAGGTCGGGTAGAAATCTACCCGCTGTGAATGGGTGTGCCTCCGAACTGAGCAGGAGTCTACACGCGCAATGACTTGGGATTCACGACTTAGGTCAAGTAGGAATTGTTCTCGCCAAATTTTTTTGGCCAAGAGTTATTTGTTCCCTTATAAAAAAAAGGGAGAGAAGAAAGATGAAAAGAATTCCCACAGTTTGGTATCACGTGTTAAACACATGAGCGCTTATTTGCAAAGCGTTGAAAGCAAATAACAAAAAGGCCAAACATGTCTCATGTGTTAAACACGTGAGCGCTCATATATAAAGCATATGAGTGCTGAATATAAATAACCAAAGGCCAAACAGACCTCACGTGTTAAACACGTGAGTGCTCATATTTCCGCCAGCCGAGCCCTTGCCGTCTTGGACATCTGCCTCTGATGCTGTCCGCGAACCCTCGTGGCCACGGACAGGCCAGGAAGCTCCACGGGCGAGCACCCATCGGCGAGATGCCTCAATTGGTAACACTCGAGGATGAGTGCCACCAATCGATCCCGCCGACTCATCAAGATCAGGCCGAGACGACATAATGATCTCAACTTGCCAACCGCCCCGTCCTTCAATTGTTCGGACAAGGGGTTGTGCAACCCCGGTGATGCCCTCCAGATCGAGTACATTAGCAGCTGGAGTAGGGGTGATCACCGGGGAAGTAGGCGACCAACATGATCCTCGACACGCCGGATCACTGCCTGCCGCGTCTCCTCGGTGCACAGCTGGTCGTACAAGTATACGTCCTCGAAAGAGATGATCTCGGGGGGGGGGGGGGAGAAAGGGAATTCGTCCATTCTTATGTTTTAGGGATGGATAAAAGAATGATCAACACGCCCTCTCTGTTTTATAGCCCCACAGCGCCCCCAAGAGTCCAATATTCACTCGTTTCTTCCAATACTGTACTGCCATGCGGCGGATATCCCGTCTTTCTCGGCGAACCGAAGTCGGAGCGACGCGGCTCTTACGCTTTGCCTCCCCTCATGCATTCAAGACACGTTTCGCCCGCAGTCGTCACTCTTCCCGATGTTCACACACCGGGAAGGTCGGATAGAACCTCGCAGAACCAAGCAGCAACCCTGCTCGGTCCATCCTTGGCTGGTAATTTCTTACCCTACGACGCTAAGGATCCAAAGCCCTCATCAAGAGGCCACCGACCATCTACCCTGCTTGGTCCATCCTTAGAAGGTCTCCCAATGCCCTCCCGCGCTAAGGATCAAAGCCCTCACTGAGATGCTATCGAGCAGCTACCCTGCTCGGTCCATCCATGACTGGTAGTTCACTACCCACCGACGCCAAGGACCAAAGCCCTCATCAAGAGGCCACCGAGCAGCTACCCTGCTCGGTCTATCCTTAGCAGGTCTCCCAATGCCTTCCCGCGCTAAGGATCAAAGCCCTCACCAAGAGACTACAGAGCAGCTACCCTGCTCGGTCCATCCATGGCTGGTAGTTTACTACCCACCGACGCCAAGGATCAAAGCCCTCATCAAAAGGCCACCGAGCAGCTACCCTGCTCGGTCCATCCTTAGCAGGTCTCCCAATGCCCTCCCGTGCTAAGGATCAAAGCCCCCACCAAGAGGCCACCGAGCAGCTGCCCTACTCGGTCCATCCATGGCTGGTAGTTCACTACCCACCGATGCCAAGGATCAAAGCCTTCACCAAGAGGCCACCGGACAGCAACTCTGCTCGGTCCATCCTTAGCAGGTCACCCAATGCCCTCCCGTGCTAAGGATAAAAGCCCCCACCAAGAGGCCACCGAGCAGCTACCCTGCTCTGTCCATCCATGGCTGGTGGTTCACTACCCACCGACGCCAAGGATCAAAGCCCTCACCAAGAGGCCACCAGACAGCAACCCTGCTCGTTCCATCCTTAGCAGGTCTCCCAATGCCCTCCCATGCTAAGGATCAAAGCCCTCACCAAGAGGCCACCGAGCAGCTACCCTGCTCAGTCCATCTATGGCTGGTAGTTCACAACCCACCGACGCCAAGGATCAAAGCCCTCACCAAGAGGCCACCGGGCAGCAACCCTGCTTGGTCCATCCTTAGCAGATCTCCCAATGCCCTCCCGCGCTAAGGATCAAAGCCCTCACCAAGAGACCACCGAGCAGCTACCCTGCTCGGTTCATCCATGGCTGGTAGTTCACTACCCACCGACGCCAAGGATCAAAGCCTTCACCAAGAGGCCACCGAGCAGCTACACTGCTCAGTCCATCCATGGCTGGTATTTCACTACCCACGACGCCAAGGATCAAAGCCCTCATCAAGAGGCCACCGAGCAGCTACCCTGCTCGGTCCATCTATGGCTGGTAGTTCACTACCCACCGACGCTAAGGATCAAAGCCCTCACCAAGTGGCAACCAGGCAGCTCCCCTACTCGGTCCATCCTTGGCTGGTAATTTCTTACCCCGCGACGCCAAGGATCAAAGCCCTCATTAAGAGGCTACCGAGTAGCTACCATGCTCGGTCCATCCAAGGCTGGTAGTTCACTACCCACCGATGCCAAGGATCAAAGCCCTCATCAAGAAGCTACCGAACAGCTTCACTGCTCAACTTCCTACATGTCTTTACTAAGCGATCTCCACCTCGACTTCGGGGCCATGGAGATACCGACCTTTCAACGGTATTTGCACACTTGGCAAATGGTCGAATTCAACTTGACGTCCGATCGCTAGATGAAAAACCGACCTAACATGAAAGCAGTACCACGCGAATAAAAATATTTACCACAAACAAAGGGAAAATGCGCACGCAAAAAATACAGCAAAAAGATTTTTATTCATAAAGTTGGAAGTCTTTACAGAGGTATTGTGGGCTCCCCAGCCTTACAAAAATGCCCGGAGGCTTAAAAAATTTTAGCGCAAAAAGTAAGAAGGCGGGGAGGTTCAGGCCTCAGGGCCGGGGAGAACCTCGATGAGCTGGGCCTCCACCGCGACAACCGGGGTGGCATCTTGAAGGCCAGTGCCAACCGCAGAAGCCTCGGCGCCAGTGGCCGAGGCGACCGACTTCTCCCCAATGATCCCACCAGGGGCCTCTTCCCTTGCAGTACTTCCGGGGGCATCCCCCTGCGTCTCATCCCCGAGGGGGTACTCGCCCCGGAGCTCGCCGTCAGGGAACTCCGGCATCAGGGCCTTGACGGCGTCGAGGGCGTCGTGCCAAACGACGGTAGCGGCTCCAGCGAGGTCGGTGTAGTACTGATCCGACTTCTTGTATCTCTCCACCGCCTTCGAAGCTCGGAGCTCGGCACGCCTCGTTCCCTCCTTCGCCGCCTCGTTCTCCCTCCGGAAGGTGTTCGCCGTCTTCTTCACGATGGAGACAAGCACCCTGGAATCTTCTAAATTGGCCTCAACGGCTCGGGCGGCCTCTCAATACTTGGCGATCTCCCGATCCCCGGCCACCACCCGGTCTTTGAGGGCAGCGACCCTCTCCATCGCCGCCTCCAGCTCCAGCCTTGAGCTCTCCTCCCGCGAGGAGAACTTGCCCATGGCCCGCATCGCCGGGGCAATTTCCTCGTCCTCCATTTTGACAACGAGGGCGACGTGCTGGAGGACCTGAAAAAAACAGAGGAGGGTTAAAAAGAAAAGGGGGCACCCAATCTCGCGAGCAAAAATACTGAATGAAGAACCGAGTGGGGTGCGAACACTAACCTGCACGGCCTCTTGAGCTATGGCCGCCATTTGGGCCCAGAGGGTCCCCCGAGGGATTCTGTCCCCAGCAGACCTTTCCATCTCCGAGAGCAGGCTGTCGGTGACGGAAGCCCCGAGGGCACCTCGAAGCTCAGCTCCCTATCTTCCACGATAATCGGGAAATCCGGGGAGCAGGACGCCGTCTTATGAAACCTCTTGAGGAGCGACACAGGGGAACCAGCCTCACCTCCCATCTCTGGAGCCCGGGGTTCTTGCTCCCGAGCACGTTTTTGGCTCGGCGCTTGGCTGGACTCCGGGGCCCGGGGCGCGCTTGAGTGCCTGGATGGAGCGGTTGCCGGTGGAGCCGGAGCCGACAACAGGCGAGAAGGGCCGGCGCCTCCGGCTTTCTTCCCCTTCTTCTGTTCGACCAGGGCTGTCCGAAATTTGCCTAAGTCCATGGGTTCTGCATAAGACAAAAGTACAGATGAGTCAGCAATGCCAGAAAAGGTGAAAGAATACACAAGTCTAAACAGGTCGCCTGAAAACTCCTAACTTACCCATGAACTGGGCGGGGCCGAGCCTGGCCCAATTGAGGGCCCGCTCAGACAGCAACACATCAGCCCGGGGGAGGGGCTCCCACTCCGCCACCGCCACCGCGTCGAGATCGTTCAACCGCCTCACCCGCGGGCAATTGGCCCTGTGCCACTGGATGGGCACAGGCCAATTCTCACTCTCAGGCGGCCCAACAAACAAAAACTTCTTCTTCCATTCATGAATGGAAGAAGGTACTACGACGACCCCCGACCCGGCAACACCTCCCCGGTGTTTTCTAAAAGAGATGTATACCCAGCTCGGCTCGCCCCTGCGAGTGTCGGGGTAGTTTTTGTAGCAGAGAGAAGAAACGAGAAGGCTCGGGCTGAAAGGGATCAGACGTAGTTTCAACCGGACCAGGAATCCAAGGAGAATCCTCCAAGAGTTGGGCACTAACTGGCCCGGGGATAACTCAAAACAATTCAACACCGTACTCACCTCGGTAGAGAAGGGCAGGCGCATTCCGGCCCAAAAGGCTTCCAGGTACAAGGCAATCTCCTTGCCTCGTACATGGTCTGCCCTCTCCCCCTCCTCGGCCAGACAAAGTGAGTAGCCGGGAGGAATGTGGAAATGAGTCCATATGGCTGCGAGCTCATCCGCATGCCTCAGCATGGATGACACGCCAAGAACACTCATAACCTGTGCTCTGGGGACCGCCCCCGTCGCACGACCCTGGAAAGCATGAATAACCCTAACTTCTCGGGGGGACTCCGACCCAGACGAGGAAGAAGAAGAAGAGGAGGAAGAGGAAGCTACAGAGGACTCCCCAGACTCTTTCCGGACTATTTCTACAGACTCCTCGGTAGAAGACATTTAACCTGATCAAAGGGATGAGTTCTCGGAAGAGAGAACGCAAGGAATCCGACCTGAGGAGAAGAGCACCGAACTTACACGACTAGGGACGAAGAAATTGTGGTGAGGTATGGGCCCTGATGGAGATCCCACCTCTATTTATAGCTCCCGGCGTACCCATCCTACGGCTCCGATCCCGCCAAGACAGTTCTTCGCAACCAACAGCCGACAACATTCCACCTGTCGCACTCACATTGGACGCGTCCCATCGGGCGCAGGAACGCCTGCGGCCCGTCTCGTCAGCCAACCAGCGCCAGACACGTGGGCTGGCGCTTCGACGAACATATGCACAAACCGGGGCTTCCTCTTTAATGCGAGATCTCTCTCCTGATCTGCTGACGTCATTAAGAAAATATGACTAATTGCCCGGGAGTACGCACCGACGATATCTTCAAATAAGAGCTCACCCCGGGTGACCGGTCAGACCACTCTCGACCCAACCCAGGAATGGGTCGAGACGAGAGTGGGGGGCTAATGATGATGCTCAATATCGGTGACTCCCCAGATCATGACACGTGGCAGATGACATGTCCCAGAGCTTACCAGAAAGGATCAAGAACGGTACGTTGGAAGCATACCCCGGGCCTACGACCCGAGGATGTTACCGACCTTCGGTGGACTTCCAGGCCACCCCTATCCCGCCTCCGAGCTATCATAGAACCAAGATGCCTCGGCCTCCCGCTCGTTCTCAAGCCTCCCGCCGAGCTTATCTTCCTCGGTCTCACCGACCGACCTACAACATGGATCACAGGCGCCTCCGCCACGGCTCCGCGAATCTCGCCAGGCGCGAGATATCCGCCGCCCATGATCCCGCGTTCCACGCTATCATGGTCCCCCATTAACGAGCATATCTCGTCACTAATGGGGAATCCCGCCTATCACGCGGGCGAGACGCCGGGGGCGTAACAGCTGGCGTGAATCTCGTGCCCGCCTGCCCATTACTGCCACTATATAAACCTCTCTCTCAGATGACTCAGGTAAGCGATTTTTTACCCCAATAGGCCATTACTCTGCCAAAATACCCCGTTTAACTAGATCGTCGGAGGGTCATCGGTGGCACAACCATCCCGGGACTTCCTTGCAGGTAGTTCGGCCTCAACCACATAAAACCCATTAACATCCACACGGTTCAGGAGTCAATCCTCCAAATCCAATCTCAGCCATCCATCAGCGCTCGCAGCAGACCAACGAAAGGTAACATCTGAAGGAGATCTAGAGATCCATCAAAGGAGAAGGGTTATTTATTTATTTTTATTTTTTGGTTAATAAAAAGCCTTCTCATACTTTGCTTATTGCTAAAAAATTTCTTTATACTTCATATTTACTTAAAAGACCCCAATACATTTAATTTACACTAATAATCCCCTTAATAGGCCAAAGATTCTTACATTACTCATTTAGAGGCAAACGGTGAGTATCGGCTTTCAAAACCCCTCTCCAAAATTCCCAATATTTTTCCTTAATTGGTTTTAAGGTTAGGGTTTCGATTAAAGAAATCTCAAATTTATTATGGAATTCTCAACCTTCACTAACAACGAGCTTGTCGAGTGTCACTTCAATTGCAAGATTTGAGTTAGTGGATAACCTTATTCAGGGAAAAAAAAGATTCTTTAATTGCCCTAAATTCAATTCTTCAACTAAATGAGGATATATGTTCTTTTTGCGAAGAAAGACCCATCTAAATATCTAGAAAGAGCAGCCCAAGCTCAAGTTACAGCTCCATCTCTTTAATTGAGACCGTTTTAATTCAGAAACTTGAATTGTAATTCTAAGCTCCTGGTCTTCCATTTAGGTTTATTTTATTACTACTACTATTATTATTTTATCAAATTGAAAGACCATACTCATATACCATATATGAACATCTCAGCAATTTGCAATTCATCTATTGATATATAAAGAGAAAATCATTGTATACAATGCCACATTAAGAATTTTCTACGGTGGCATAACACACGGCATCACATTATTCATTGATCCATGTGCAAGTTTATTTTTGTAATGCAAGAATCTCTTAAATTAGAATGAAATGAAGTAAAGAAGCATTGATCAAAATAGTGGCGTCCCGCCATTGTAGGAAATTTCTGTAGTGACATTATATACTCGTCTTTGTGATATATAAACTAATCCCGGGTACAAGAGCACGCCTATAGAAAGTTATATCTCATCTTTACAATTTTAAATTATGCTTAAATATATAAAACAAAATTTGTGATTTGTGTACAAGGCTTGCTCTAGTTTTCTGTTATTTATCATTATTATAGTGCAGTAATTATTTTGAACCTAAAAATTAAGGACATGCTTCTTCAACATGTGCTTGGTATCGTCCATACTTATCATTACTGAATGCCCTGGTTTATTACATATATGATATTGTTCTAAGACTAAATTTCAACTTGCTGCCATGAACTTTGGGGATTTTCCACGAATGGTACCCTAAACTTTTAAAATGATAGATTGTTATCATAAACTTTTAGAGTATCACAAAACTACAATAACAGTGTTAAAGAAAAATTAGAAAATGACCATACTGTCCTTTCATATAAGTTAACAAAAAAAAGAAATAATTTTGTTTTCGGAATTTAATTTAATTTCTTTTTTTGGTTAAAATATACTATCCTTTTACATAAATTAAAAGGTCAATTTCTTATCTTTTTTCGTTAATTTATATGAAAGGGCGGTATGATCATTCTCTAATTTTTCGTTAAAGTCGTTATGGTAGTTTTATGACTCTCCGAAAGTTCATAGTAGCAATCCATCATTTTAAAAGTTTAGAATACTATTCGTTGGAAATGTCCAAAGTTCATGGTAGCAATTTGAAATTTAACCTTGTTGTTTTATCTTTGTTGGTTAGTAGTGTATATATGATTATTTTTTTTTTCTTTTTCTTGAAATCATATATAATCACACTATATATGATTATTGTTATACCGTACTAGTTTTTGGCATGAACGATGGGTCATAAGTATAGGATGATTATTTTAACTGCCATATTCCTATGGCCGGAGTTAAAAAGTAACGGGTGACCGTGTATTGTCTAAGAATTAAGACAATTTTTAAAATTTCTAATCCTTCTTTGAATTAAAATTGGAAGTGCCACACACCTCTGCATTATAATAGTAAAAATTGATTTGGGATACATAATTAAGTTCTATTATTATTTTTGAGATCTATTTCTACATGCTACTCGAAATTCATGTCTTCCAAAATTTGACTACTATATTTCTCTATTGAAAATATGAACATGTTGCATTTTAAAGCAGCATCAATATTAAAATGTGAGGTGATTTTAATGTTGTGTGTGGTTTATGGATGAAATTAAAGGTAGGAACGTCGAAATGATGATAACGAGGATGAGGTCGTTAATTTATTCACCTGGTCTGGCTAAGTTAGTTAGGCCATATCTTGATCGCTTTGGATCAGAAAAAGCCGTTTTTCGCATGCTTATGCAAGGACGGAGATGGAGGCTAAAACAACATCAGACCATGTTCCTATCATACCGGTCTTTGATGGTGGACAAGAAAAACCGGAAGGAAGAAAGGAATTTAAATTCGACAAAGAATGGATAGAAGAAGAAGGGACGGTAAATCTGCTTGAAGAAAGCTGGAGATGTGCAAATAACTGTCAAGATGCCGCGAGCAACCAGATTAGAAAGTTTTAGAGGCCGTGGAGGTGTTAAGAAAGTGGAACAGGAATACACCCCCGCAGGTCGGAAGCTCTACGGGCCAAAACCTGTGCTTTTGCGCAACGGTATTTTCTTTTTAAATAGTATGCTTTTAAATACACACCTCGTAAGATTCAAATCTAGGTTGCTTAGAACTTATCTTAATGTCCCTTCTATCGCACCACAACTTCGAAATTATGATAAGGGTTGAGAGAATATATTTTATTTTCTAATACATCCTTATAGATCAAAGGCCTTTTGAGTCGAAACCTAGGTTTTTGCGTAGCGATATTTTTAATTTAAATAAAACCGTATTTAATACGCGCCCGGTGGGAATCGAACTTGGATACCCTTCCGCTACACCACAACTCTGAAGTTATGTTGAGAATTGAGAAAATATATTTTATATTCTAACAAGAAGCATAAGTCGAGATTAGCGCGACTAAACGGGCCATACGGACCAAGGCATAGATTATTATATTCGTTTAATTATTTAAACGAGATCAACAATTTCTTCAGCTTTGGCTCATTTATTTTTGGAAGGAGTACCGAACTCGACCGATCCTATTTAGAATCTGAAAAAACTATCAACAAAGGATTCAAAAATGTATAAAAATCATATAAATGTTCAATACCATACCTGACAAATTAAGCATTTAGAAATATTGTTGTTATAAAGAAATAAACAAGTTCAAAATTTGTTTAGAACTCATGACTAAACTTAGAGTTATTAATTATCTAAATCTAAATTCTTCAATATTTAGGGTATTAATATTTGATTCAATATTTATTATAATCCAACTCCCGAGTTAATACCGTACGGTTAATAATCGTGATCTAAATTTAACAATGAGTAATCATTTTATTATTACAAGTGAACATCAAATAAGATACAAACTATCTCAAAGCCTTGACCGAGCCGAGCATGAACACGATTGAACCCAAGCCTGCCTTGTTCGTGTTTGTCTGTTTATTTTACTGAGCTTAGATTTTTGTTTAAGCTTGGCTCGTATAATTATTGAACAAACCTAAATAAGTTATTAACGAGCCGTCTTTGAGTTTTTTTTTAATAGCCCTAGTCTAACTTGGGTACTTTTAGGGTGCCTTCTAGATGAGATTTTCCTAATAAATGAAGAATCATAAAATTTCTTTTAGCATTTTGCTAAACTGAAAGAAAAGATAGAGAGAAAATATCATATCATACACTAAATATCTATTCATAATCCTTGGTAAGGATAAATTATTCGATGTGCCGGGTGTAATACATCCGGACAGGGGTGAAAGAGATGAGAGATTTTCGGTCAACCTTGGCCAAACGGTGGGGCCCACATTTCTATTTCTTCTCTCTCTTGTCTGGATGTACGCCATCGGTATATGGAATGGTTTTTTGCAGGGAAGGCTGATGCAAACAAATTCACCCGAGGGGACACCAAAAGAGGCAGATTCCATTGAGAAGTCAAACTAAAAATCATATAAAGGTTGTTGGATAATTTGAAAAGCCCGTAACAAAATTCTAAAGCCTTTTGTTTACCAACATAGAAAAAACTTTTGCCTTACCAAGAAAAGCATAATAAAATTTACACACTTAAATATAATCTAAATAATGCCCACTCAAATATAATTTTAAAAAATGTCGGGAAACAAAATGCATTACTACTTATGGCTAAGCCTCCTATTGTTTTTCCTATGCCAAACACACACACACCGAGAGATTTCTAACACCCCTCTTCTCTGCTATCAGTCTTCTTCTTCTTTTTTTTCAAAATTTAAATGGGGGCATGTGTTCCGTTAGTTGCTTTGTAGATCCGTCCCTGATTGTGGGACATGGTTTCCGGTATAAATGAGCACCATTAGATTGGGGATATTAACAATTTGGCACCTTGATGAGTTGAAGAATGAAATGATTGCAAATTATCAGTATGAAAGCATTTTTCACTTCTTGTAAGGATTTTATATAAAAAAATAAAAAAATTCTCCCCTCTGCCCTTCATCACATCTAATTATTAAATATAAGGATTTTGAGAAAATTTGTCTTCTGCAAAAAGAATCCATCTTCTTCTTGATTTTTAGTAGTCTCACTCCCCATCACACTAATACATGAACAACTAATACGGCTAAAGGCATTAAAATGTCTCACCAGTCCAATCACTTTCATGAATTTATATCTATTTCTTTTGTCTCCTTATTTTTAACTTTTAGTATTTCTATTGATGAAACTTTTTATCGATAAGAGAAAAGTGCTGCCATACAGCGCTTTTCTAAGCAACCCTTACATAATAAAAAACAAAAAAAGATTGTGCTGCCGTACAACGCTTTTCTGAGCAATCCTTATATAATAAAAAACAAAAAATGATAGAGACAATGTGTTCCGCGGATCTCAAATCATATCTTTTATTTCTTCTTAAGTAAGAATTATTCATAAAAAGTGTTGTATAAGAATAATCTACTCTATAGATAATATTTTTTTTCCTTGGTCTAAAAAGCGTGCAACAAAATTAAAATCGAATACTGGTGTCTTTTTTATTCTTTCATTTTTTCCTGTAAATTTTTTTGTTTTTTTGTTAAAAATTTTACAAAAGAAAAAAATTCCTTTTTTTAACCCCATTTGAATATAAAATAAAATGAGACCTCAAATGAAACCAATTAAACTGCCTTGTGCCTCATCTGACGGTGTTGGTGCCGAAAAAAATACTCTAGAAGGACTTTCATGGTGTAAGCTCTTTTAGAGCTTTTGGATATGCTTTTCTTACACAAAGGAGAATCTCATCCAAAAGCTATGCAAGAGCTTCCACCATGCAAGCCCTCTTGCATTGTAGATTTTTTCGTTGCTGCCCGCTAAACTTACCAATATCCTTACATCTGAAAACAATAATAATAAAAGTAAATTAAAAAATTAATTAATGGTTTTTTACTTGTAGCCCCCTTAAAACATAGCAAATTCATTTCTATCCCAAAACTTGGTATTAACCTTTTAACCCCAAAACCAATAAGATATATTATTTTACCCTTTTTATGATTTCCATAAACTTTTAATGCCATAACAACATGTTTTTCTTTAAAATATCCCAACCTCTCTTCTTATTTGCAAATACACAATTTCTTCCCTGATTTGAAATTAAGGTTTAGAATACTGTTGCAACTTTTTCAAAATCGAGCGTGAAACCATGAGTATTTTCAACACACTTCTCTAGTTATGAAGAAATTGAATGATTCTGCGATCTTGCTTGTTGTGTTCGAATAAATGGTAAATATAAAATCTATGGAGAAAAATTAAAGTTAAAGCTAACAGGTTTTTTTCAGGCTGAAATCGTAAATAGGGTAAAATGATTTATTTTTGGGATAAAAAGTAAATATCAAGTTTTAGTGGGGTTCTATATTTTTGGGCCTACAAGTAAAAACCCATTAATTAAAGCAATTTAAATAAACAACCAACAGAAAGCAGCAGCTTCGGGCTCCAAGTGACATGTGGGCCCCTCTCATTAAGGTATCTTTAATTGCGTTTTTATTCTCTCTCTCTCTCTCTCTTCAAACAGCTCGCACTCTTTCTCTCTCCTCGGCTCTAAGAATACGAAGCGGTAAGCTTACCGCATACTGTGCGGTGACCACACCGCGCCTCCTCTGCTTCCCTTCGAATTAGCGTCACTCGAGGATTAAACTTTACTCAATTATTGTAGTTAATGAATCGATAATGCCAATCCTTTTGCTCATGAGATTCGATCGCTGAATCATGAATAGCTGCTGAGATTGATCCTGCGAAGATTGCCTAGGGTTTTTATCGCCATTTGTGTTGAATCGAGTTCACATTTTGCGAGAAGAGGCGAGATCTGATCGATTTCGGTGTTTTGCTGCGATTTTTGGGCGTTTATTGTATTTTTTGGGGATTTTTTTGCTTGATCATTGGAGTTCCTCCTCCATTGGATAAGGAGGAGAAGGAATTGGGAGCACGAGCGTTGAAGTGAAGGTAGGGTTTGTTTGTTTGCTTTATTTAGGGTTTTAAATCTGTAAATTTTTGTAAGGGTTTGATCCTGATTGATGTGCAGTGTAGGAAAGAGGAGGTCTTTGAGAAGTTGATAATTTAGTTTCACATGCCGGAACCTCGAGGCTCGATTTCACCTTCACCTTCATGGTCGTCGTCTCGATCTAGGTAACTTTGATTTGAGTGTTGTTTCTTTCTTATTTTTTATTGGTTATAATTTTAGGTAGTTGTGGGCTAATAAGAAACGATAACAACTTATAACATGCTTCAATTATACATAGTTTTTCTAATCATTGCTTTTGAGGCTTTTCGGCTGTATAAGCCTGAATTATATTGAGAAAGTGACGCAAGTTCCATTTTTTTTTTGTGGATGATGCACACTATCCAAAATTTCTCCCCATATTTTGGTTCTCTTACGAGGAAAGCAATTTATAGAATCAGCTTCCTAGGATCCCAAATAATTAAGCTAATGATGGTTAGGGGCCAAATATACTATTATTGCTGTTTCTTTTTTGAGGTTTTTTTTAAAGCTTATCAGTGATTTTGGAAATATTTAGAGGGTTTTTTCCCTCATATTGTTTGGTTGCATAGACAGTGACGGTTTAAAAAATTGCTGAACCGCATAACGATACCCATGAATTTTCCACTTTGCGCCATGAACTTCAACAAATATGCATAAACACCATGAACTATTGTTGTTGGACATAACTACCATTCAACGTTAATTTATAGAAGGGTTTTTTGATATACCACCTCAAGAGAAATGGTAAAATCCATCCCAAAAAGTTTGATATTCCAAATATCATCCGCAAAAGTTATAAGTTGTTCAAAAACACCCCCTGGCTAGTTTTATCCCGCATCTTTCGAAAATATTCCTTTAAGTTGGTTTGGGACCGTTTGAGGACTGGGAAATAACCAAAAAATCCCTCAACCAGTCACCGTCTTTTTCTTTTTGATGCTATAAGTTGGCTAGGGTTAGGACTTAGGGATTTTCTTCTAATTTCAAAATTGGGCTTCCTTATAGTGAATAAATTAGCCCTTTGAACCCCAAATTTACAAATTATTTTTATAACTAATATAAAAAATTACTCAAATCAAGTTCAATAACAACATGCAAATCAAAGTACCAATTCGCTAAAATCAAAACAAGAGAAAAGAACTCTAGGTTTTGAAAATTGAGAGAAATTGCAAATAGCTACAAATCTTACAAATTTACCAGCCAATGTATGAACAATAAACACAAAAGTAAATATCTATAAAGAGAACTTTTACGTATCTCTGACAAAGCAAATGAAGAATAAGTATGATTTTGCTTCTATTGATGCCACAAGTTCTTAGACTTAAATCGAGGTGTGCAAAATGTTCCTTTACATTGATTTTTGTTTTTTTTGTAATATTAAGTGGGTGAAGAAGAGAGTTTTGCCATGGTGGAAGAGAGGGTTGGTGAAGTCGTGGAGGCAAATTCTCCTCGTCATTTACACCCAAGTTATTTAAACTTAACCCTAACCAGGTTAAAGTGATTTAATGGAAGTTTTTTTGGCTAACGGAGAACTTTTAGGGTAATATTTGAAATATCAAACTTTTTTGGGTGATTTTTAGAAATACCTTTCTTTTGGGGAGGTATATAAAAAAACATAATTTTTCTTATAATTTGGATGGTTATACCTTTCTTTTTGTTTAAACTTTTTTGTTATAAAGAACATATCAAGTCGAAAAAAGAAAAAAAGTAACCTACAAACTAAAATAACATAAAAGAAACATAAACCAAAACATGATTGAAGTTCGGGGGAGCGAGGAAGGAGTGAATGACATCGGCTTGAAGGTCGAGGATGAGTCGAGGAATGAAAAAAGAGAGAAATGGAGGAAGAGAAACTTCATGGATATGCATATAAGGATTTGATATTAAGAATTTCAAAATTTGGGGATTTAGAGAATTAAAGATTTAGGGTTTAGCCATTTAAATATTTTATGCTAGGAATTTTGAATTTTGGTGATTTACATATTATGGGGGTTAGAGATTTTGGAATCTTGGGATTGGAGCTTAGAGAATTATGGACTTAAGGATATAAGTATTTTGAGATATGGGTTTTTAGGGATTTTAGATTTTAGGGCTTAGTGATTCGAGAGTTTTAAGAAGATAAGGTTCCCGCTGTCGGAGAGGGGAGAAGAAAGGCGGAATGAGCAGAAAAGCGGAAGAATACAGAGGTAAAACGGTCAAAATTCAAACCATAATTTAAAAAGAAGAGATAACTGTGTAAGTTAACGTTTGCAGATGTTTCAATGCTTAAAGCTACTTTTTTTGCAATCAGAGATGACAGTTCATGGTACTTTTCGTTAATTGAATTAGTTCATGTTATTTATCAATCAAAAATTAATAGGTCATGGATATTAATGTACAGTTTAGCTAAAAATAAATAAATAAATAAAAATCACAACAAGAGACATTATCGTATTCTTTCATCCATTGTTAAATGGACACGATTGTTTTTGTAATTGAGCAGTAACTAAATAAGAGAGTGTTCTGGAATCATACTCTAATTGAACAAAACTATTATACATAAGATTTTTGGCACATGCAATAGGGTTTGAACAGTTTTTTCTTTGAACAATATAATATGAGTTTCTCTTAATGCAAAATCTAATATATATACTCGCAGTATAAGGACCGTTTAGAGGATATTTATAAAGAATAATTTTGGTCTCAATGCAAAATGCTAAATTATGAAGTATTTAAGCATGAAATGATGAGTTCCCTTTATCTATGAAGATGCCAGTCTATCTTTTGGCCACGAAGCTAGTATTTTTTGCACGTGCAATGCAAGTGTATATTTGAACATATATATTTAAAAGAAAGTAGATTGGTTTAGTCAGATTGAGAGAAAATTGATTAAATTTGTTTCAAAAAGAAAATTTGCCCATCTGCTATGAGTATATTTCATTGTTGATTTTGTAAATATGAATAGCCTGGTTAAATATTATAAATTTTATATGTCCTATTGCCTTCTAGATATGAAAATAACCCCCATTCCCTATCCAAAGATGAAAGATAAAAAAGGCGATCTTTCAAATTTATAAAAGGGTTTTTTCTTATATACATGTTTGAAGTTCTACATTTAAAACCATTTTTTTTTGTTTTTCACTAACGAAGGTAAAATGAATTATTTTTTTCTAAAAGATTACATTTTAATTCATGTTAAATTCATGCTAAATTCCTTTCTTTGAGTTCTTACACTTTTTTTGACTTTACAATGATATATCATTTTATAATCTCTTTTACATTATTTTCCTTTCCTTAGTAAATTTTAGATCATATAAATTTTAACGGGTGAAAGTACAAAATAAGATCGAGAGTACAAAATAAGATTGAGTGTAGCATAATAAAAGGGCCAGTTTACATACTTAACCTTCTGTCTTTTAAGATAATAAAGTAAACTTTCTTTTCATTTTAACATTTTACATTGTAATAATAAAGATATATTTAATTCGAATTTTTATGCAACGATTTAAAATATATGAAGTGGAACTGTGGAATTACAGATGAATTAAAGTCGACGAAAGATATATTTACTTTCTTTACTTGTTGCCCTGAAAATGAAAAAATAGTTAAGAATTTACATTAAATAATTTTAACAATATTTAGTTAGAATTTTTATAAAAAAATTAACATTACATAACTAATTTTAAAAACTCACAAACAAACTTATTTTAGATGAACATGAGGTACATAATTAAATCGGGCAAAGAAGCATTGAACATATTAGCAAAAAATTTTAGAATAAAAAAATAAAGAAAACATACTCTTTTTTGTAATAATCTTTTTTTTACCTCGTATTTTTTTTCCTTCACCATCCTCATAGCTATTTATGTAAGGCTTCATAAATGTAGTTTATTGGTATTGTAGAAAACTCAAGAATGGAGACTTTGGCTCTATTTCTGGGTTTGAACTTGAACTTTAAAATTTGTGAGGATGAAGGGAAGTTGTCTTATTCTTATTTTGTCATATTATGGTGACATGGTATTCTCTAATCCATTATAAATGGCTATACTTTTCTCTTTTTTTGTATTCCTAAAATAAATAGACATGAGAGTTTTTGGCATCTCAAGAGAGTTGCCTTTTTAATAGTAGAGATGAATTAAGAACCATTGTCTACATTCTCTCCATGTAAATAGAGTTTGCATTATAAAAGTGTCGTGTGTTTGCGTGTGCGTGTTGAACACATGTTGAACTTATTCGAGTAAATTTCCTTTTTACTAGAGAATCGAATGGAGCATCGTCCATGGACGACCCAGAATCCACCATGGCCACCGTGGCTCGCTTTTTGGAGCAGCTTCACACCAGCATATCTTCGCCATCCGAGAAAGAGCTGATAACTGCAAGGTTGCTCGCAGTTGCCAAAGCTCGAAAGGAGGCGAGAGCTTTGATTGGTTCCCATTCTCAAGCAATGCCATTGTTCATCTCTATCCTTAGAACCGGGACACCAGCCGCTAAAGTGAATGTCTCTGCAACTCTCAGTGCTCTGTGCAAAGAAGAAGATCTACGCGTAAAGGTTCTTTTGGGAGGATGTATACCTCCATTACTATCTCTTCTCAACTCAGGTTCCTCTGAGGCTAGGAAAGCTGCAGCCGAGGCTATATTCGAAGTTTCCTCTGGTGGGCTTTCAGATGATCACATTGGAACAAAAATATTTGTAACTGAGGGTGTTGTGCCGACTCTCTGGGACCAGCTAAACCAAGAGCTTACACAAGATAGAGTAGTTGAAGGCTTTGTTACTGGGGCCTTGAGGAATCTTTGCGGGGACAAGGATGGATATTGGAGAGCCACGCTTGAGGCTGGGGGAGTGGAGATCATCATTGGCTTTCTTTCTTTAGATAACACCTCGGCTCAGTCGAATGCTGCTTCACTCTTGGCCCGTTTGATTTTGGCTTTGGAGATAGCATTCCTAAAGTAATAGATGCTGGGGCTGTTGGAGCACTTCTTCGTCTTTTAGGCCGGGATAATGATATATCTGTTCGTGCTAGTGCTGCTGATGCTTTGGAAGCTCTTTCATCTAGGTCGACTATCGCTAAAAAGGCTGTAGTGGATGCAGGCGGCATACCGATCCTGATTGGAGCTATAGTTGCTCCCTCCAAGGAGTGTACGTAAGGGGAAACAGGCCGTGAATTACAAGGGCATGCAGTTCGTGCCTTAGCTATTATATGTGATGGCATGTCTTCTCTTGTTCTTTATCTTGGTGAGCTCGGGCAATCCCCTCGCCTTGCTGCTCCTGTTGCTGATATAATCGGAGCTTTGGCATACTCACTGATGGTTTTTGACAGCAATGAAGAAAAATATTTTGATCCTGTTCAGGTTGAGGAAATGCTAATATCCCTATTAAAGCCTCGAGATAATAAATTGGTTCAGGACCGTGTTCTTGAGGCTTTGGCTAGTCTCTATGGCAATGGATGCTTTACCAACAGGCTTCAGCATGCAGAAGCAAAACGAGTGCTTATTGGGCTGATAACAATGGCTTCGATTGATGTGCAAGAACATCTCATCCTCTTTGTAACAAGCTTGTGTTGTGATGGGGTCAGCATATGGGAGGCTCTTAGGAAGAGAGAGGGAATTCAGTTATTGATATCATTGCTTGGACTTTCAAGTGAACATCATCAAGAGTATGCGATTGCTTTGTTGGCCATTTTGACAGATCAAGTAGATGACAGCAAATGGGCAATTACAGCTGCAGGAGGAATTCCTCTACTAGTTCAGCTTTTAGAGACTGGGTCTCAAAAAGCAAGAGAGGGTGCAGCTCATATTCTTTGGAATTTATGCTGCCACAACGATGATATCCGTGCTTGTGTTGAGAGTGCTGGTGCCATTCCTGCACTCCTTTGGCTTTTAAAGAACGGTGGTCCAAAAGGGCAAGAAGCCTCCTCAAAAGCACTTAGGAAGCTAATCTGCTCTGCTGACTCTGCTACCATCAATCAGTTATTAGCTTTGCTTCTTAGCGATGACTCTCCTGGTTCAAAATCACATACGATAACTGTATTGGGTCATGTACTCATGATGTCATCTCGTAAAGATTTGGTGATGAAGGGGGCTCCTGCTAATAAAGGACTCAGATCCCTTGTCGAAGTTCTTAATTCATCAAACGAAGAAACTCAAGTGTGTGCGGCTTCTGTTCTTGCTGATCTATTCAGCACCCTGCAAGATATATGCGACTGTCTTGCAACACATGAGATTGTACACCCCTGCATGAAACTTTTGACCAGTAAAACCCAAGTCATTGCAACACAATCAGCTCGGGCTTTAGGTGCACTTTCTCGGCCAATTAACGCTAAATCTCCCCAGAAGATGACCTACATAGTAGAAGGGGATGTGAAACCCCTTATAAAGATGGCCCATTCATCCTCTATGGAATCTGCTGAGACTGCAGTTTCTGCCCTCGCGAATCTTCTTTCTGACCCACAGATTGCTGAAAAAGCTCTTGAAGAAGATATCGTCTCAGCTTTGACTAGAGTGCTTGACAAAGGTACTTTGGATGGTAAGGGAAATGCTTCTCGAGCGCTTCATCAGTTACTGAACCATTTCCCAGTTGCTGATGTGCTTCCAGAGAGCTCTCAATATCGTTTTGTGGTTCTTACGCTTGCTGATTCCTTGGCTTCCATGGATTTGGAAGGGACGAATTCCTCCGATGCTTTAGAGGCGCTTTCTTTAATTTCTAGGACGAAACAAAGTGTGAATTGCAGTTACTTTCCTTGGAGTGCCTTTGTTGAAGTTCCCAGGAGCTTAGAGCCTTTGGTCCAATGTTTGGCCATTGGGCTTCCTACTCTGCAAGACAAGGCAATTGAAGTTCTTTCTAGACTATGTACAGACCAGCTTGAAATACTCGGAGATTTTTTAGTAGGAAGCCACGGATTTGTTGCATCTCTTGCTCATAGAGTCATGCAGTCCTCTAACATAGAGGTGAGAATTGGTGGGGTTGCTCTCTTAATCTGTGCTGCAAAAGATCATAGAGAAAAATCAATGGACGCTCTTGATGCATCAGGACTTTTAGAGAGGCTCATCTATGCTTTGGTTGATATGCTGAAACATCAGTCCGTTTTTAGCTCTCTAGAACTTGAAGTGTGGGATCCTAAAAGTTTTAAGGAAAGAAACATTATTAATCGCTATGGGGATGGCAAAGGAATTCCTGATCCAGCAAATCTTCTGGGTGGAACTGTTGCCATGTGGATGCTCTTGATAATTTCTTCCTATAATGCAAAGAATAAATTAGTTTTCGTGGAAGCTGGGGGAATTGATGTTCTCTCAAATAAGCTTGCAGGTTACACTTCCGATCCACAGGTATGGCCTTCACTTCTATAATTTTACTTTTACCATTTTCCTTGATTTATTGTGTCATGAAACTAGGGAGTCCATATTAACTTTATGGCTCTCTTCGGAGACATCCAATATAATTGGATTTTTATGGTTGTGGTAAATACTGTTAATATCTAATAAACCCGTTACATCTCATGCAATTTCCTTCTTCGTTACAGTTTTCTTCTCCAAAATATTTACAATTCTGATCTAGCTAAATCTTGTTGCAGTCATTTAACGATATGATGATTTCCGCATCAACTTTCGTTTGGCTCTACTTATAGATACATTCGTTTCGGTCTCCTCAAAAGACGTCCTTGAACTTTTTTTACATGTTTAATTATTATTTTTCATTTCAATATATACTGATTTTAGGTCCGTGTTCAACTCAACATATTTTTGTACTTTACAGGGAGAATACGAGAATAGAGGACACATATGGGTCAGTGCCCTTCTCGTAGCTATTTTGTTCCAGGAGGCATCTGTTGTTCAATCTTCAGCCACCATGAGGATAATGCCTTCCCTAGTATACTTACTAAAGTCTGACGAAATTATGGACAAATACTTTGCAGCTCAGGCATTAGCTAGCCTTGCTTGCACTGGAGGAAAAGGGATACAACTTGCTATTTCTAACTCAGGCGCAGTAGGTGGTCTAATAACTTTACTTGGTCATATAGAGTCTGATACACCAAACCTCATTGCTTTATCTGAAGAATTTAATCTTGTGCGAAACCCTGATCAAGTTGTTCTCGAGCATTTATTTGAGATTGAAGATGTGAGAGTTGGTTCAGCTGCCCGCAAATCTATAACTTTATTAGTTGATCTTTTGAGACCAATCCCAGATAGACCAGGTGCTCCTCCTATTGCTGTCCATCTTCTGACTCTTGTAGCAAAAGGAAACAAGCCAAACAAATTGGTTATGGCCGAAGCCGGCGCTTTGGATGCTTTGACTAAATATCTATCTCTAAGCCCTCAAGATCCGACAGAGACCTCAATAACCGATCTTTTGGGTCTTTTATACAGCAATCCCGACTTGTTACTTCATGAAGTTTCACTTAGCTCCTTGAATCAGCTTATTGCTGTTTTGCGTTTGGGTTCAAGAAGTGCAAGGACTTTGCAAAAGCTTTTTGATGCAGAGAGTATCAGAGATACAGAAATGGCCAGGCAAGCTATACAACCATTGGTCGATATGCTTGATTTAGGGGCCGAGAAAGAACAAGAGGCAGCTCTTGGTGCACTTATCAAACTAATTGATGATAGCGTTTCAAAAGCTTCGGTTTTGACTGATGTTGAAGGTAATAATCCAGTTGAGACTCTATACAGAATTTTGTAGTCAAGTTCATCGTTGGAACTTAAGAAAAATGCTGCCCAGCTTTGCTATGTTCTGTTTGGTAACTCGAGTGTTCGGGCGATGCCAATTGCTGCAGAGTGCATCAAGCCCTTAGTATCACTCATTAATTCAGATTCAGTGACGGTGATAGAATCTGCTGTGCTTGCTTTGGATAGATTACTAGAAGAAGAACACCATGCAGATATTGCAGCAGCATATGAAGTCGTGAGTCTTCTTGTTGGGTTTTGTTGTGGCTCGAATTATAAACTTTCTGAGGCCAGTGTCAGTGCCCTTATTAAATTGGGGAAGGACCGACCTCAGTGCAAGCTTGATATGATTGAAGCTGGAATAATCGATAATGCACTTGAAATGCTCCTTGTTGCACCTGGTCCAGTTTGTTCTTCAATTGCAGAGCTTCTTCGCATTTTAACCAACAATAGTGGAATTGCTAGAAGCTCAAATGCTGCAAGAACTATAGAGCCTCTATTTATGTTATTGCAAAGACCGGATTTTACTATGTGGGGACAACAAAGTGCCTTGGAAGCGCTTGTTAATATTTTGGAGAAGCCACAAAGTCTCGCAACCTTGAAACTAACTCCCAACCAAATCATTGGACCTCTAATATCTTTCCTCGAGTCGCCTTCACAAGCTATTCAGCAGCTTGGCACTGAATTATTGTCACATCTCTTAGAGCAAGAGCACTTCCAGCAGGATATTACCACAAAAGGTGCTGTTGTTCCTCTAGTTCAGCTTGCTGGAGTTGGAATTTTGAGCTTGCAACAAAGAGCAATGAAAGCACTAGAGATTATCTCGACGAGTTGGCCTAAGACTGTAGCTGAAGCTGGGGGCATTCTTGAGCTCTCTAAGGTCATTGTTCAAAATGATCCCTTGCCAAGTCACGAATTATGGGAATCAGCGGCTCTAGTCTTATCAAATGTTCTCCGCTCCAATAAAAAATACTATTTCAAAGTTACATTGGTAGTGCTTGTGCGATTATTGCACTCTACATTAGAAATTACTGTTACAGTAGCTCTCAATGCCCTTCTTGTTCAAGAGAGGAACGATGCTTCAAGTGCCGTACTGATGGCTGAAGTCGGTGTCGTGGATGTGCTTATAGAGCTTCTGAGATCTCATCAATGTGAAGAAGCCGCCGGGGGATTGCTCGAAGCATTGTTTAACAATATCGGAGTTAGAGAAATGAAAGTTGCGAAATATGCGATAGCTCCTCTCTCGCAATATTTGCTAGACCCACAAACTAGATCACAGCCTGCTCGGTTTCTTGCAACTCTTGCACTTGGTGATCTTTTTCAGAACAATGGACTTGCTAGGGCTAGTGATGCAGTATCGGCATGTTGTGCGTTAATAAATTTGCTTGAAGATGAACCGACAGAAGAAATGAAAATGGTGGCAATTTGTGCATTGCAAAATTTGGTGATGCATAGTAGGACAAATAGAAGGGCAGTTGCAGAGGCTGGGGGAATATTGCTGGTACAGGAATTGCTGCAATCTCATAACCCTGAAGTTGTTGCTCAAGCTGCGTTGCTGATTAAATATTTGTTTTCAAATCACACACTCCAAGAATATGTATCCAATGAGCTTGTCAGGTCTCTCACTGGTAAGTCACTTTATACTGTTAGAATATCTTGCTATAAAGAAATATCAATGAATTTTAGCACATGATTTTTCTGATGCATAAGGTCACTAACCCACAAGCTTATTTTTTTTATAAAAAAAATCTTCCCACACCGTGCATCCATTAATTGCTTGTGCTTGACACTACTGGCTTGGTTATTATTTTTTAATGTATGTTACCCCAAGCATTCTGTAGAGTTTTCATTTCTAACTTTGTATATATTCAAACGTCTCATGGTAATTATCTCATTCTGCAAGTTTTAGCTTCCTATACTCTTATTAGTACCATGACCTCGGTTAATATATACCCGTTCAGTAATTTCTTCATATTAAAAAAGTTTCTCTTGCAGGAGGTTAGATAACAGTTTTTAGCAAATATCTCATCAGAATAGATAATTTTTACCTTAGTAGCACATATTCGAATACGAACCGTCTGATAAGCAATTCTCCAACACTCTAGGATATGTTTGTTGGAATTTCCTGTCTAAAGGTATATAATCAATAACAAAAAATTATTGTTTTAGCAAAAATCTAAACTAAAAACAGAAATAATTTTAAAGTGGGTGTAGATTGATGATATCTTATCCATTGATACATCTTTGATACATTAGAATACAAATATAAGCTTTAGGATGAGGTAGAAAGAGTTTCACAAGTATTCTCAATGAATCCGATATGGATACGAACCCAATACGGGTACATCTCCACGGTATTAAATCTGTGCAACGTAGTTCATAGTTTTTTGCTGCATACTATATAAAGCATTGCTATGTTATCTGACTTTAGCATTTTTCAGTGCAGTAACTTAAATTTTTGTTTGTTTCATTATTTCTACAGCCGCTTTAGAAAAGGAACTTTGGTCCACAGCAACAGTAAAGGAAGGAATTCTCCATACAATATTCATAATATTCACCAACTTCAAGAAACTCCGCACCTCAGAAGCCGCCACCCTCTGTATTCAACATCTTGTGGGGGCACTTAAGGCCGGAAGTGAAGACGCTCAAGAATCAATCATCGACACTCTTTGTCTATTAAAAGAACCATGGTCAGAAATGAATGAAGATATCGCAAAGGCTCAAGCCCTAATTGCGTCTGAAGCCATACCCATACTTCAATTACTCATGAAAACTTTCCCGCCAAGTTTCCATGAACGAGCGGATAGTTTATTACATTGCTTGCCTGGGTGTTTGACTGTGACTGTTAAGCGCGGGAATAATTTGAAGCAAACAATGGGGAGCACGAATGCGTTTTGCCAGTTGAAAATTGGGCAAGGCCCTCCAAAACAAACCAAGGTAGTAACTAATTAGTTAGAAGATTATTTTTAGAATTAATTTTCCCAATTGATGCTTGAGTTGGGTTAATATCTGATTTCAAGTTGTGAACCACAGTATATGCCCTGAATGGAAAGAGGGTTTCACTTGGGAATTTGGTGTTCCCCCTAAAGGACAGAAGCTTTACATCCTCTGCAAGAGCAAAACTACATTTGGAAAGGTAAGCAAGCATCATTAGTTTTGCTTTTGGTATTATGTTTTTAGAGCTCTAATTGCTGTTTAGATCTCAAAACTGGAAAACATAAATGAAAAACTGATAAATACATGTGTGCATGGAAATGTAAATCAACCCATGTTAATTTCTTTTTATTTGCATGCCAACAAAGCTCCTCATTGTCTATTTCTAAATGCAGCCATTGAAAGATTGAAGCCGTTAAGCAGCTCAAGCTGCCCTTAATTGATACCTCACATTTGCAAGAGGATCATGATTACCTTGAATTAAGCTGAAACTAGGCCAAAACCATGATTATTACTTAAGATAATTGCATTTCTTAATGTTCTATTCTTCCTGCTAGTTGCAAATGTATATTTAGACTTCCCAATAAAAATGTCTGATGGAGAATTCTGTCCCCCTCCCACAAAATGAAACAACACCATAAAAAAATATTACAAAAACACAAACCAAAACACCCCCAGTATAACATTACATCAGTCTATTTTCTTATAACTATTCTACAGTTTGCCCCCAACTTTGGAATACACTATTTTGTTAATTTAATATACAATGTTATTTCACAACCCAACGCCTTAAGCTTTTGAGTAAAGTGGTTCTTGGTCTTGTATAAGAGTTTGCCAGCATTCAAGGGGTCTTGGGCTCAAACCTCATTATCTGTTTAGAAATAAAAGTATTACCCCCATTTGTCGTGCCTATAAAAGCAAGATTTTCAAGTGAAGGGATTTCCCTGTGTCTCAATGGCCCAGTATTAAGTGGTTTGTTAGCTTGATATACATTGTTATCCCAGAACCCAACAGCGTAGGCTTTTGGATAAAATGGTTCTTGATAGTTGTCATTTTTGCAACTTTCTCCTCGCAAATTCCCTCTGTTTTCCTGCCATTTTTACATTGACGTCGAATATTTATTTCCTTCACCGAGTATTATCGTAAAAACAGAAGTCCCATGAACTTAAAGCTGGGAGCAGAGATGTGTCATTCTATACATGCAAAGGTAAGGAGGTTTTGTTTCCTGCAATTGAGCCATACAAAGATGAACGTAGAACGAGTTTTAATCAGAACTAGATGTTACATCAAACATGATTCATGTCTACCTTTTCTAGGTCCGGAATCACATAGCACTTTGATTGCTAATACCTCATCAAAGTGATCAGGCATTCCGTTTCGTTTCTTATCTTTTCTTCTTTCGCAGACGACTCTTGGGAGAGTAACCATTCAGATTGACAAAGTAGTCACCGAGGGTGTATATAGTGGCCTTTTCAGCCTGAATCATGACAGTAATAAAGATAGTTCCTCAAGAACGCTCGAGATTGAGATTGTATGGACTAATAGGGCTTCTGCTGATTGCCTGCCGTAAGAGAAGCAGCAATGACAATATCAAAAATCAAATCTGTTGGCTTGTTAATATTTTTGAGCCTAAATTTTGTAGCGCAGAAAACATGCCACAAATGCTTGCAAAGTAAGTTTTGAAATTCATTCGGTAGGGCTTTCTTGGTGGTCGAGAGCAATTTGTTTTTTCCTTTTGGTTAGTTTTTGTACAGGTCAGTGTGAGATCTTGTAATTATCATGGGGCTTGTGGTCCTTGAGATTTCTGCCTATTCTCTTAATTCATTTTAAGAAGATAGAGAAAGGGTGGTGAAATAGCACACATGGAAAAAAAGGGAAATCATATATCTGATGCAATGCCAAGTACTTGTTTTTGCCGTAGTTCTTACTCTTTGATAACGATATCCATAGGCTTGTAACACCAACCCCCCCCCCCCCCCCCCTGTCGCAAAAAAAGTCGAGAGCAAATGAGTGGGCCCCATCTTCACCTTCGTTTCTCGCTGCCCAGCTTCATTTTTCTCTGCTCTTTTTCCCTAAAACTCATGCCGACCTAATATTTCAGATGCAATCACCAATATATTAGTATTCCTCAATTTCAACAGAACCAAACAATTGAAAAAAAAACTGACCTTAATATTTGGATTCACCGTATTAAGATAGATTTGGAAACTTTTGATAGACCCAAATGGATGCATTCAATTTTTATGTTAGTTGGTTTTGGAAAAATTGGATGCATTCATTAACTGATGCAAACTATATATTTTGTCTCATCCCCCAAAAGAATGGGCTCATCAGACAACCAAGGGAACTTGATTCTTGAGGTTGTCTACAGTATCTACTGTCCCTTTGTGACCAAAACTTTATTTTACTGATTTTTTCCTCTGGATGGAGCTATTATTAATGATGGGTTTATTAAACTTGAGACTAACCCTGCTAAGTTTATCTTTTCCTTTTGAGGATTTAAAATTCAAACAGAAGTAGACTATGTATTAAGTTTGCATCCACCTCAAGAAAGGTTTCTTTTCTCTACCATTTTAATACCAAAGAAAATGAGTGTCTTTTGAAATTGATGATCGATAATCAACCGAGACGGGGCTTGATTTTTTTTTTATAATAAAATTATTTTAAAAACCATAACTTTTTAAACCATATCAAATCTTTTAAAATAATAAATTAATAACAAATTAATATAAGAAGCCTATTATTGCTAAATGACAATATTAACAAATCTCTTTATTCTAGCTTTAATTAAGGTTACGCACGTGCCAAAACCCTAGATTGGCATCACTTGGCCATACTTCAGTTTAATGGCAAATACTAGATTAGCATCATGGCATAGATCTCCCCAAGCCTTCCATTAGACTAGAAGAGAATTTAAGCTTAGAATGAGAATTATAGGTATCATGCTTGATGCTTTGCTTTGTTTCATAACATTTCTATTTAGAGGTTTTTTTTTGCCTACCAATCTTATCTTCCGTATTTTCAAAAAACACATCAAATTCTTTGTAATTTTAAAATATACACCAAATTCTTTGAATATTTAAAAACACCACAAAATTCTTTGAAATTATCTAAATAAGACACCTCTGTATCACTTGTTATCAGGGGATTAAATAGACGAAAATACCCCTTTTATCTCACCCCTCTCCTTCCTTCTCGATCTCCAATCCTAAAACCCTAAGACCCAACAAGCTCCACATCCTCTCCTGCTTCTCCCTCTCCTCCCGCATCCTCATCCTCGCCTCCTCCTCCTCCCCCATTTCCAAACCCTAACCCTCCGCCTTTTTAGATCTCCCTTTCCCTCTTCCTCACCTCTTCGTCCCCTTCGAACTCACCTCCGGCGACCCCCTCAATCCTCCGTCAGATCCTCTAATTCGTCGCCCTCGATCTCTCCGAGCAAATGTGAGAAGATTGCCGAAGCTTTCAGGAGCATTTTCGTCTTTTCAAGTTCCTAACGGTTAATATTGGATGGAAAGTTAACAGAAGTGTCCTTTTTAGACAAGTTAAAAGTAATTGGTGTTATTTTTAGAAATGACAAATATTTGGTGGTTTTTATTTTTGAAAATATTAAAGAATTTGATGGCCAAATTTAAAAAAAAAACGTTCTATTTATTATCATTTATCACAATTTTCATTATAATGAAGTTTTTTAGTCACGTGAAACTATACGTTCCTAAGTGAAACAGATCAAATCTGTAAATGATTGAAATATCGAAATCTTATGAGATTCATACATGCTACCTTTTATTAGGTTAAAGTAAAAAAAGCAAGGCCAGGTGATTCCTACTGTCTTAAGAGAAACAAAAACTTCAATTAATATTAGAAAACATCGTTATGTTATCTATCTCAGATGTTGTCATCCGTCAATTTGATGGCGAGCAAGATGAAGGGCTAAAATTTGGAGAGAGTGTGGATCTCAATGAGATTGCTGGTCGGTGTTGCCGCCAAGCTACTTGCAAAAGAAGTCCCGGGATGAGAAATCACCTTAAGACCCTCCGATGATCAAGTTAGAACCGGGGAATATTTGGGCAGAGTAGCGACGTATTGGATTGCCTTACCTGAATCGCCTGGAGGAGGGGTTTATATAGGGGTCACATGGAGTGAGCCGTTGCGAGATCCTCGCTGCCACTTCCTCTCACGCATCACGTTTGCATTAACGGCGAGATATGCTCGCGTGAGACGCGAGACGTGGAGTGGTTGACTCCGTCGTGGTGGGAGACGCGGAGCCGTTACGAAGGAGCTGTTACGAGAGAGCTCGATAAAAAGGAAGTTGAGGAAGCTCAATTCGAGAAAGCTCGGATTTTGCGCTACCGGTTCCGAGTTGGTCGAGACAGCAAGGAGGCTGAGGAAGTCCAACTCTAGGATAGCTTGTAGACGGGCTATTGAACGATGGTTGGTCAAAGAGAGAATGCACCCAGGGGGAGGCCCTGAGAGGTCAGAGCTTGTTCCTCGGTCTGAGCCTCGGAAGCGAGGTACCGATGAATGTTCTCTTCGCAATATATTTATTCCAGTTCAGTGGCCCCCAGGAATCTAGTTGGCATATATGGATGACACGTCATCTGCTGCGTTCCATTATCGGGGGAATCCCCACTTACGAGTATCACCATTAGCCCCTCACTCTCGTTCCGACCTATTTATAGGTCGGGTCAAGAGTGGTCTGCTTGGTCTTCTCTTTTCAGCTTGGTGTCGAGGAATCTTTGCAGTGGATTGTCTGGAAACGACATGGTGTTTGGCGGTTGTGTCTCTTCGATCTCCGTGTCCACGTGGTGTTCACCGTACTCCTTAATTTTCGCACGTATTCTCGGTGACGTCAGCGGATCGCTGAAAGGACGACGCCATCATGGTCGTTTCGTTTGCTCGGGTCGCCATGGCGACGGGCTGACCGTTGATCTCATACCACGCGGCGGCGTCTGGACCATATATCTGGGACGTCGCTTTGGTTGTTCGGATCCTTGTGAGAGAAAGGAAGCCAATGGTCGGCTGCAGCGTGGCGTCACCTGGACCGTCGAATCAATTTTGCTGAGGGTATAAATAGTGGTGTCCTGCCTTTAGCAAATACTTTCGCTCACTTACACTTTCACTCTTTTTAGATTGCTCGGCGCTCTCGATTTTAGGTCGGCTTCCAGTCCTTTCGCTTCCTTCAGCTTTTTCCTTCTTTGAATCAGGTCAGATGTCTTCCTATGAACCCATAGTAAATATAGTTAGGATAGAGTCTGGTAATGAGGCCTCGTTCTCTGAAGCCGAGTCTAGTGAGTTTTCTTCGTCTTTCTCGGCTTCTGATAGTCGAGGAAGCTCTCCTTCTGTCGTGTCGGGTTCGCCCCCAAGGGGTGGCGATTCTTCTGTTCCCCAACGCCAAGAGGCTAAGAAGGCCCCTAAGGTGCGTATCGAGAACATCCGTGACGCTGCCTCAGTGTTTAGCGGGGAGAGTGCGCTCGCGGATATCCGAGATCGCTTTCACATTTTAACCGTCTATACACTTTGTTTGGCATGGAAGGATGAACGGGAAGACAAAGTGCGGGGCAATGAGGTTGCCCTGTAGTTGGAAGCATTCCTAAGAGGGATGTGTCTTCTTTTTCCCCTCGAGATTTGTGAAGTCCTCAATTTCTTCCAACTCACCCCGGGCCAGCAAGCACCGAACTCTTGGAGGATTCTCCTCAGGTTCCTGGTCCGGCTAAAGATTGAGGAGATCCCTTTTTGCCTCGGACTCCTCTGATCCTTCCTTTGTTATAAAAGTCACCCCGGAACTCACAAAGATGAGCCAAGCTAGGTGTATTTTTCATTTAGGAAGCATAAGGGTAGGGGGCAGGTCAGAAGTGTTGGCCGTCCCTTCTTCCATCCATGAGTGGAAGTAGAAATTCTTTTTCATCGGTCTTCCCGAGGGAGAGAACTGGTCGGTGCCGAAAAAATGGTACCGGGCGGACTGTCCGAAGGCTCGAGTGTTGAACACGTTGGGAGCGGGGGCCGTGTCTCAGTGGGAGTCGCTCCAGAGAACCGATGTCCTGCTTTCCGAGTAAGTCTTGAGTTGGGCAGGGTTTATCCCCGCGCAATACCTGGGTGAGTCTAGTTTATCCGTCTAATCCAAACTTTACGTCATTGCTGTTTAGCGTTGCTAATTACTCATCATTTTCTTTGTAGAGCTTATGGACTAATCAAAGATTATGGCTGCACTGGCTGCCAAGACACAGGACAAGAAGGCTGGTGGCACGAGCTCATCTAGGTCCACACCGAGTGAAAGCGTCTGGGCACCGACCCTAAAGAAGACAACTGCCCCGGTCCCTGTCCCCGAGGAGTCTGGGGGAAGTGGGAGGCGGAAACCCCGGGCTTCGGCTCCCCGGACGACGCCGGAGGTGCCTTCCTCTGCTGAGCCCCAGGCCAAGAGGCAGAAGAAGTCGTCTCCTCGGTAGGAGTTAGCTGAGGAACAAGCCCTTGAGAGCGGGCTCAACTACAAGGTACTGTCAGGGCTATCTGTCGCCGACAGTCTCTTGATGGAGACGGAAAAGAGTGCGGGAGCCAAGATCCTGCGGGGAACCGTGCACGTCCAAGCCGTGGCTATTGCTCAGGAGGCCGTCCAGGTTAGTAAATTCGTACTTAAATTTCCTTCAACTTATTTTTCCTCTGTTCTGTTCCTGACTAATACTTTTTGTTTCCTTTTGCAGGTCCTCCAACACTATGCCCTTTTTGCAGCCATGGAGGTTAAAGAAGTCGTCCCGGTAATGAAAAGGGCGGAAGAGGTTTCGTTACGCGAGGAACAAATTCTTGCTGAGCTGAAGGTGGTCGAGGAAAATACCGCCTCCCTTGAGTCGTTGAAGGTTTTAGAGGAGCTGAAGGCCATGAGGCTTGACGAGGCAAACCGGGCTCTCCAGGCCCAAGTTGGTGAAATTGTCGAGCTATTCAACACGATGAAGAGGCGGCGGGACTCGGCAAAGAGGAAGGCTTGGACGGCCGAGGATGCAACTAAGCAGGCCATGGAGATGGCAAAGAAGGCCGTGGAAAACAACAAGTCGTCCGACCAGTTCTATCTTGACCTAACCGATGCCATGACCATAGTGTGGCACAATGCCCTCAACACCGTCAAGGAGATTCTGCTCGAACTTGACGACAAGGAGCTCTGTGTGCGGTACCATCTTCTCGAGGAAGAGCCCAGGGGCGGAGACAGAAATTCGGCCGCCGTCGAGACTGCTGTTGCTCCTCCTCCGCAGTCCAATGAGGTTGCAGCCCTGGAGGCCGCACCCGAGCAGGCTCAGTTGGTCGACAATGAAGATTGGTGAGTGGGCCATCCCCGAGGAGAAGCCTCGAAGTTCTCGTTCTTTTCATTTTTCATTTTTGTTTTCTTTTGTAAGCCTCTGAGCAGTTTTGTAAAGCTGAGGAGCTCACAATACTTTGTACTTAATGAAGACCTTTTTGCTCATCTGCAACGTGTTTGCATTTTTTTATTCGAGCTCGCTTTCTTCTTGAAAAATTTCATTTTTATTTTCAAAGTGTATAGACCGATGTCCCCTCTTTACCCCCCCTCCCCCCCCGAGACGAGGTAATGTGAGTAAAGCTAACATTAGGTCGGTATCCCCTCCCTTCACCCTTTGGAGACGAGGTAAGATGAGTAGAGGGCTTAGAATTCATCAGCTTAGGTCGGGCTGTGAATGATGTGCTTATGAGACGATCAGGAATCTACTCGCGCGAGAACTTGGGGTTCATGGCTTAGGTCGGGTAGGAATCTACCCGCAGTGAATGGGTGCGACGAGCAGGATGCTGTCCGCTGGCCTCGTATGAGGTCTTAAGATTCATAACTTAGGTCGGGCAGGAATCTGCCCGCTGTGAATGGGTGTGCCTCCGAACCGAGCAGGAGTCTACTCATGCAAGGACTTGGGATTCATGGCTTAGGTCAGGTTGATATCTACTCGCTGTGAATGGGTGCGATGAGAAGAAGGTTGTCCGCCGGCCTTGTGTGAGATCTTAAGATTCACAAGTTAGGTCGGACAGAAATCTGCCCGCTGTGAATGGGTGTGCCTCCGAACCGAGCAAGAATTTACTCGCGTGAGGACTTGGGATTCACGGCTTAGGTCGGATAGGAATCTACCCGCCGTGTGGGTGCGACGAGCAAGATGTTGTTCGCTGGCCTCGTGTGAGGTCTTAAGATTCATAACTTAGGTCAGGCAGGAATCTGCCCGCTGTGACTAGGTGTGCCTCCAAACCAAATAGGAGTCTACTCGTGTGAGGACTTGGGATTCACTGCTTAGGTCGGGTAGAAATCTACCCGCTGTGAATGGGTGTGCCTCCGAACCGAGCAGGAGTCTACACGCGCAATGACTTGGGATTCACGACTTAGGTCGGGTAGGAATTGTTCTCGCCAAATTTTTTTGGCCAAGAGTTATTTGTTCCCTTATAAAAAAAGGGAGAGAAGAAAGATGAAAAGAATTCCCACAGTTTGGTATCACGTGTTAAACACATGAGCGCTTATTTGCAAAGCGTTGAAAGCAAATAACAAAAAGGCCAAACATGTCTCATGTGTTAAACATGTGAGCGCTCATATATAAAGCATATGAGTGCTGAATATAAATAACCAAAGGCCAAACAGACCTCACGTGTTAAACACGTGAGTGCTCATATTTCCGCCAGCCGAGCCTTTGCCATCTTGGACATCTGCCTCTGATGCTGTCCGCGAACCCTCGTGGCCACGGACAGGCCAGGAAGCTCCACGGGCGAGCACCCATCGGCGAGATGCCTCAATTGGTAACACTCGAGGACGAGTGCCACCAATCGATCCCGCCGACTCATCAAGATCAGGACGAGACGACATAATCATCTCAACTTGCCAACCGCCCCGTCCTTCAATTGTTCGGACAAGGGGTTCTGCAACCCCGGTGATGCCTTCCAGATCGAGTACATTAGCAGCTAGAGTAGGGGTGATCACCGGGGAAGTAGGCGACTATTCCCCTCCGAAGGACGGCGCGACTGGACGTCTTGCCTGAAATTCGGGGCAGGTGCTAATTGGTGCTATCCGTCCACCTCTCCGAAGATGCCAAGTTGATTTATGGCACCGTACATCGAAGGTTTGAACGGATGCGTCCGATGTAGCAGACTTCGTCAGATTCCCCCTCGCTTGTGGGGTTTTTGATTGTGGGGACGCTCTTCCCTGCAGGCGCAAGCCCCTGCAGTTAATTACGCTACCGCATCGCGGTAACCACTTTCTCCTTCTTCAGATGGTCACTTCGTGTCGTGTGTATTTATTTTATGTTTAGTTGCCCGTGGATTGTATACGGAGACTGAGTTATGTCATCGCCCGTAGGGCGTGGACTAGTCCAAATCCGTATTATCTTAGATTTGGGTTTGGGGGTTTGGGTTTAAGGATACGTTAGCCTCATTTGAGCCTAAGATCGACTTAAACGTTTGTTAAGGGTACGTTAGTCTAGTTTTTAGACTAAGATCGACTTAACGGGATCGTTTAGATCCAACAAGAGAGCAATAAAAGGGGGGGCTCTGTTGTTTAGTTTAATGACGTTACGGTCGGTAGGTAGTTTAAGGACATTGCGGTCCATGGATTGTTTAAGGACATTGCGGTCCGCGGGTAGTTTAAGGACATTGCGGTCCATGGGTAGTTTAAGGACATTGCGGTCCAATGTTAGTTTTAAGACATTGCGGTCAAGGTTAAGGACCTCATAGTCCGTAGGTTTAGGGACTCCACAGTCCGTAGTTAGTTTTAAGACATCCCGGTCAAGGTTAAGGACGTCATAGTCCATGGATTCAAGGACCCCACAGTCCGTTGTTAGTTTTAAGACATCTCGGTCAAGGTTAAGGACGTCATAGTCCATGGGTTTAAGGACCCCACAGTCCGTGTCAATGTGTGGTCATCGGGACCCGTCACCTCTTTGAAGACGTTGAGGAATTACAACGCCACGTATCAAAGGAGTGAAGAGATGTACCCTTGAACCGGGGTGGATTAAATAGTCTTCGGCCCAGTTTGGGATCAAGACCAATTAATTATGTTATGAGTCCATTAGCCTAGTTAAGTCTGAATTGAGGACTTATGGCCATCTTGGGCTAAGTCCAATCATGTTTGGAATATTGGCTTCCTGTTGGTCCATTGAAGAAGAGGCTTTGCCTCTGGCCATTAATTTAACAGTGTTGAACACTGGGATCAAGTTAGTGTTTTAACACTAAAAGACAGTTGGTGTTAGACACCAGCAACAGGGGGTTCAAATTAGTGTTAAACATTAGAGTAGATCGGTGTCAAACACTAGCAGCAGAGGCCTCAAATTAGTGTTGAACACTAAGAAATTCAGTGTTAAACACTGCAAATAAAGTTCTTTGATTAGTTTTGAACACTAAGGCCAAACAGTGTTTTAACACTGGATTCAGGGGTTCCAATTTATTGTTAAACACTAAGGCAAAAGGGGTCACGTGGTAACACGTGAGGGCGCCCTCCCTTCATTTGTTCTGCTGAGAATATTGCATCTTTTAGAGCATCACGTGCCATCACGTGACGGGCATTTAAATGCTTGTATGTTAAAGCTTCTGCCAAGGGTCACGTGGGTCACGTGAGGCACTGCCTCAAAGGGGCTTTTCTGTAGATCTTTTTGGGGGTCACGTGGTGACACGTGACCCTGCCTCTATGTATGTTTTTTAGAAGATCTGTCAATCCCTTTCAGGAATTAAATTCCTCGTAGGGTTGAACCCTAACAATAATTTTAGAGGAATTAAATTCCTATTTCCTTTTGAAGATTTATATTCTGGGATAGAGTTGAACTCTGGATTTTCTGTAGGAATTAAATTCCTCATATATGTGAAGAACTGAATTCTATCATAGGGTTAAACCCTAATAAAAGCTTTAAGGAATTAAACTCCCACTCTCTGTTAAAGAATTATTCTGGGGAATGAGATTCCGTCATAGGGTGAAACCCTAATCTCTTCTTTCTTAAGGGAATTAAATTCATGTTGTTTTAACAGAACTAAGTTCTTAACTAGGGTTAAACCCTAATTCTGTTCATTCTGAAGGAATTAAATTCCCATAACATAGGGTTAAACCCTAAGGAATTAAATTCCTATGGTTCTGTGAGAATTAAATTCTCATGCTTCCATTCCCTCTCTATGCTTTGGATCTGCATGGCAGGATCTCAACCCATTGAGAATTAAATTCTCAACTCAAGGGGAGATGTGCACTTTACAGATCCTCCACCCAAAAGAGAACTATGTTCTTCTGTTTTAAATCAGTGTTAAACTCTGTTGAGAATTAAATTCTCTTTTTCTTTCAAAAAACCTTCCCTTTCTTACCTAGGGCTTTCTTTTGCAGAAGATCCAAATTCCTCCAAAGTATCAAGGCTCTTTTTTTTTTTGTATCGATTCCTTTCTGCATCTCCCCCTGTGTCTCTTGGCTCCTATTTATAGGAGAAGCAGCCGAATCAATTAGTTTTGGTGAATCTTTCATTGATAGATTTAATTTGTATTCACCATTCGTTTTGGACCTAGGGATTATTAGGTGAATTTTATTCACCATTGGATTTTAAATCCAGAGATTCTCCTTTGTTATTTCGGTTAGATCTTAAGGGGAAATCTTTCCAAGTTCAGACTTTTCCCACAAATAGATGATATTTAATCACCTTTAAATCTTTAATTCAATCGGTTGCTTTGGAAAGATTTAAGAGGTCTTTTCTCAGAATTTAATTCTGTTAACAGATAAGCTTTGAAAGCCGGTCACGTGTGGCCACGTGACCCTTGGTCACATGTGGGCACGTGACCCCCTTGGAACGAGCCCTCTCCTTCTTTTTGTGCTCAGCCTTCTGGTCGCTGCTTAACCGTCACGTGCCACCACGTGACCCCTGGTCACGTGTGAGCACGTGACCCTCGTCTGGACCCTTTTTGTTGATTTAACCGGAGAACAAGTCTGCTGCTTTTGAGTATCACGTGCCAACACGTGACCCTGGTCTCGTGGGAGCACGTGACCTCTTCTGAAGCTTTTTCCTTGATTTGATCAGGGAACCGGTTTGCCTTTGAAGCCCCTTTTAAATGTCACGTGCCAACACGTGACCCAGGTCACATGGGAGCACGTGACCCTTTCTGAAGTCCTTTTCTTTGATGTAGTCGGGAAGCTGAATCTGCCTTGCCGATGCTTTTAAATATCACGTGCCAACACGTGATTGCTGGTCACGTGTAAGCACGTGACCCTTTTCTGAAGCCTCTTCCGTAGGCTTTCCTGATTTTAAATCAGGAAACAAATGCCCCCACAACGTTGTTCTCACGTGTCCGCACGTGAGTGCAACGCTGTCACCTTTTATGACCGTTGGATTCCTCTAGGGATTTGGGGAGATGAAACGTTTCTATTACCTCCTATAAATATTGGGGTCATTTCAGAGACGCCTCCACTTTGCTTATCTTCCTTCTTGCAAACTTTTTCTGAGAATTTAATTCTCTTCTTCCAGAGCTTAGTTCTCTGCCTTGAAACAATCTTCATAGTTTAACTCTGTTCAAGTGACCCTTTTCCTCGGGTAATGTTCTTGGACAAACAGTAAACTTTCACATTCCTTTGGATTTTAAATCCAAAACAAGGGTTTTTACCCTTTTTCAACAAAGAACCCATTTTTTCTTCAAGTTTTTCCGTAAGAACAGAAAACCACCTAACCTTCAAACTGTAGATCTCTTAGGGTTTAGATAATCTTTAGGGAAATAATGGTGATAATCCATGGAGCTTAACCCCGTTCATAGAAAAAAAATGCTTTTGGGGAATTTAACTCCTTTTTTCTTTCTTAATAAGGAATTTAATTCCTATGAAGAACTCGGTTTCTTCCCATGGAGGCTTCTTGGGGTCTCTTGACCCGAGGTTGTCCTTCTGCAATTAATGAAACAGGAGCTTTGTAATGATGTCTTCTGTGGGAATTTAATTCCTTTGATTCTGTTGGATTCGTTGTAGAGCTCGAGACAGATTTGTCTTCTAGGGGGAATGTGTAGGGTTACTTGAAACCCCATTCTTTATTTAATGAGGATATTCCCTCTGTTTTATTATAACTGCTTGGTCTCATTATTAATGAGCCGTCATCCTGATTCTGTGGGGCCCCTGTGTTTTGTAGCCAATGGTCCCAGAAAAATCTACTGTTGCTTTCTTTAACTAGTCTTCATGTTCATGCATGGATATATATCGCTGACTTTGCTTTTAACGGTCTTCTTTTATTGGATTTCAGGTGTGATGGCTTCTGTTCCATGCTTTCCCTTTTCTCGCTCGGAGGCTGCTTTTCCTCAGTCACCATCTGATGAGGAAGCGATGGCGATGATCCCGGCCCATGACCCGAATTGCACCAACTTATTTCAATGGGGATCTTGGTATAGTCATATTATTCAGGGTCACCGGAGTTTCCTTTGCGCAGTACCGACAGAGCCCACTTTCCCATTCTTACCGATGGACCCTACGAGAACGGTTTTTGCTGTGGAAATGCCCAACTGGACTCCAACGGGGAGGCTCGAGCTTTCGACATCCGGTATTCCGAACCATCCGATCCCGGCCATAGATATCTTGGGGTGGCGTATTTGCCAAGGTGAGGCCCACCTGTGGGGGCAAATTTATAAGATAGGGCTCACTCCTCGACACCCTACGGCTACCTTCTCTGGGCTCGCTACATCCTTTCTGCCCATCGTGCGCGGCTGCAGAAAGTCGGGCTTTATCAGGCAATATACGCGTCACTCTTCCATTATAAGTCCCCGCATGTCTGGTGGGTCAAGGCGTTTTTGAACCAATGGAATCTTCCCACCAACACTTTCATTCTAGGAGACCGCGAGGTCTCGATCTCTCTGGCAGAATTTTATGACATTTCGGGGTTGCCAATCAGGGGTAGTCTGTATGAGGAGTTGCTGCCTTCTGACGAGTACATTTTTGAACCCGAGCCCGCCCCAATAGACGGCCTGTCTGCTGAGAATGCCGTTCGCCACAAGCGTCCCAGTTTAATCAAGGCGCTAGGTATCTTCGACCGATTATTCACCGAATCCGAAGAGCAGGGTGTTACTTTCAAGAGCTTCATTGCTCGTTTCCTTCGCGAGGACGCCTTATCGAAGACAGCTCCGAAGTTTGCCAACATTGGAGACCCCTTTGGGTTCGGTTCGAAGAAGCTGCCGACCACTGAATCGGATTTACCTCAGTACTACATCCCTATTATGTCGCCGACATCTTTTGAATCCATTGCTGTTCCCGGCATGGACGAGGAGACGTTCTTCGTGGGGTTTGTTAGTGTCTGGCTCAGTTGGTTCGTTATCCCCATGCATCGCCGCTTCATGAGAGCCTCGGTCATCTACCCGGCTCATCGTATTGCTGAGGGGACACGGTTGGCCATCGGCATCCCGGCCTTGGCGCACCTTTATCATGGATTGGGCACCGCAGCTAATACCTCTACACCCGGCGTGGATGTAGTGAACTTTTCGCTTCATTATTTCACGTCCTGGGTCGAAATGCATGTGCTGGGGGCTTTCGCTATGCATCAGAGGCCCGCGTTTTATGACGCCTATCCCTTCCCGCGACTTATGCGATTGGTGGGTGCTTCTGCCGCTGACCCGACTCAATTCGGGGCTATTCGGGTGCTGATTTCTCCTCACGCCGCCGCTGGCGGGCTGGTTTTTAATGATCAGGTCTTGTCTACTCCTTCATGTCCAGTTCAACAACTCTGGGACTAGTCGAAAGACAACGCACCTTCTTTGAAGCCCTAGGAGGCCGCGCATTTGTATACAATCAGACCGGGCTACTTGGTGTTTCGCCAGGACAGTGCAGCTCTTTTCATGCGGTACAATCCACATCGATTCGCCCGACAGCTTGGATACGACCAGGGTGTTCCTTTCGAGGCTTTTATAGTTGCCCCGATCCCTTCGCTCGATGCCGTTCGCGATGCCGTTCATCATTTCATGAGGCTAAACACCGGCTCCCGTTTCATGGTCCCTGAAGCTGAGTACATGCCCCGGTGCGTGGGTGCGTTTACGGGTTGGTATCTTCATCGGATCAGCCCAATTATTCTTGAAGAAAGAAGGGTGCTTCTTGGTCACGATGCCCCTCCTCAGGTTCCGGGGGCTAAGCTGCGACCGAGGGTTCCGGCCCGCTTCCCTCTGAGGGAGATTGGCACCGCGCTCATTCCGGGGGAGTCAGGGGTAGACCTTACTCCAACAGCTGGTATGCCCCTGGGTTCCCGATCGCGGGGTAGACGGGCCCCAGTAGTAGCACCCCTGCCGGTGGCGGCACCGCCCCCCGTGGCGTCGACAATGGCGATGTCATCCTCGGTTGTGGTACTGAGCGAGAGTAATAGCGATGAGGGCGTCGAGGGCGATGTGGGCCGGCGCCGCCCTAAGGCTTCGCGGGGGAGGAAGCGGTCATCCTCAGCGACCGGCTCTGGGTCTAAGCGGTGGAGGAAAGCGACCACCAACCTGCTCGATTCTTTGGCGGAGTCTGAGCCTATTCTTGAAGACGAACCATTGGCCCTGCAAGAGTCAGACGGTGGACTTCTCTTCCCGAGTTCGGCCGATGAGGAGGCCGCACAGTTGGCTGAGGCCATACGGCGTTCCAAAGACGCGTCTCATAACGCCAAGGTTCCGAAGAAGTCTTATCCCGCTGTAATTTTTTATGAAGACCCTTCGTGGATTCGGCGGCGATTTATCGGTCCTTTAGAGGAATGGGGGGAAAGGGCTCTGAAGCAGGCCGCTTCAGAAGACGCAGCGGACGCACTTTCTTTATGGACCGGCGATCACGAGTCTACCCTTGAACCCCGGCGAGCCCACCTCCTTGAGAAGGAGCAGCGGCTTGAAGAAGCCATATTGAGGGCTTCTTTGCGTATCGGTACGTTGTGGTTCTTTTGTAGTCCTTCCGATTATTTATGCCCGTGCATATGTATCATTATTCTTATTCGAATCGTGCAGAATCTTCGATGCTGAGGGAGCTCCCTACGGGCCCATTAAAGCTAAATCCCGCCAAAATTCTCAATGAAGCATTGCTTGATGTGGAGGGGGCTGATGAGGCTGCTCCTCTCATGGTAGAGCCTCCAGCGGCGGTTCTCGATCAGGAAGCGCTTGCCCCTTTGGGGGAAGCTCCTTTGGAGGTCGCCGCCCCAATGACCCTTACTGAGGGCGGCTCAGAGGCTGGAAGAGAGGTAGTCGGGACTACTCTTCCTTTGTTGAAGCCTGATGTTACGGCGGAGGCCATTGAAGCTGCTATCCCCCCGGCTCAGAATGCGAGGAGCGTTGAAGGTAACCCTCTGCGTTTTAATTTAGCAACCCTTTCATAGTCTAAACTCTTTTATCTTTCCCAGAATTGCGCGGTTTGGCGGCCACTATCGCTGATCTGTCACCTCGACAGTCATTTCAGCGTTTATTGGAGATGGCAGCTCCGCAGGCGATCTCCCCTCAGCGTATTGTCCTTTCCTCCGGGCAAGGTTAGAGTCATTCGCCATTTTTTATTTTACCATAGTATTGTTACTATTTTGCGAAATGACGTTGATGTCTCTTATAGTTTTGGAAGCTGACGATGAGGTCGAGGTCGTTGAAGGACCAGGGGAACCTTCAGCTCCTACTTGCATGACTGTCGGTGAGTGACATTTTATTATAATCCCGTTCGTTCTGTGCTTAAGAATTTTACTAACATTTGTCAAATTTGAACAGCCCTGCCAGTCTCCATGGCGTTGGAATCGCGCATCATGATGCCGCTCGGCCCTTATGCTTTGCGGGCTTCAGAACGCTTGGCCCAATTGAGCCTTGTCTCCCAATCATCTTTCGTCGAGGAGCTCCGTGCTGGTAGCGCGACCACAGCCGAAGCGTTTGCCGCTGAAGCTAACGACTCTCTTCCTTTTCTTGCCACCTATCATGGTGAGGAGGTGGTGCGGGTCTGGGTGGAGTTCTGTAGGAAGGTGGAGGCTTGTTTGCACGCTCTTGAATGTTCTCGCCTTTCCTCGGAAGCTGTGGCTGCAAAAGCGGAGTTGCGGGGTTTGATAGCACGATGTGCGGCCAACATGACGTCATGCGAGAAGAGCCTTGGCCGCAAATTCTCGGAGAGGGAGTTGGCTTCTAAGGCGTTGAGTGAGCTTCATGCCAGCCTCACAGCTAAAGCCAACAAAGCATACGAACTCTGGCGGGTGCTTCAGGAGTCCATAAAAGAGGTGGTGGCTCTCGATAAAGCTGCCACGTTCACTCGTGAGAGGGTCGAGGCTCATAAGGTCACCGAGAAAGAACTTGAAGGCCGGCTCGCTTCGTATCAGGCCCAGCAGGCGCAAGCGGAGGCTCGTCTTCTGGAGATCTTACATCATGAAGCCGTGACTCAGCAACAGAACGATGAGCTGGTAAAATTACTACATCGCCCGCCGGCTTGAGGACTTGTATCTTTCCCCCTTTTTTGTATATACTCATGGATGAGAGTATCTTTTTTTTGTTTCTTTCATAAATTGTACTTTGTATCTATTTTGGTTTATGAATAAAAGATACATTTTTCTTCTCAATGATGTGTCTCTTTTATTGAATGTATTCTGCCGTCAATTTATCTTGGCCTACTTGCAGGGCAGCGACGGCTTAGGATTCAGGGTTAAGATCAGCTTCCTAAGACTTTTGCATTTTGTGAGCCACGAGGGTCTCATAAAGAGTTTTTCTCCCTACAGGTCGAGAGAATCCCATAGGTGTAAGTGCTTCTTAAGAATCGTGAGGATTCTTAAGCGGGTTTTCCCTTGAGAGTCGTAAGGATCTCACAAGAGAGTTTTTCTTCCTTACGGGTCGTGAGGACTTGTAAGTGCTGGATGTGGCCACCCTTATCCGTGTTTCATGGGGTCAGAGGCTGCTCCAGGTATCGTAGTTTAAAGACGTCGCGGTCAAGGTTAAGGACCTCATAGTCCGTGGATTTAAGGACTCCACAGTCCGATGCTAGTTTTAAGACATCACGGTCAAGGTTAAGGACCTCATAGTCCATGGATTTAGGGACTCCACAGTCCGATGTTAGTTGTAAGACATCACGGTCAAGGTTAAGGACCTCATAGTCCGTGGATTTAGGGACTCCACAGTCCGATGTTAGTTTTAAAACATTACGGTCAAGGTTAAGGACCTCATAGTCCGTGGATTTAGGGACTCCACAGTCCGATGTTAGTTTTAAGACATCATGGTCAAGGTTAAGGACCTCATAGTCCGTGGATTTAGGGACTCCACAGTCCGATGTTAGGTTGCAGGGACCTGTCACCTCTTTGAAGACGTTGAGGAATTACAATGCCAGGTATCAAAGGGGTGAAGAGATGTACCCTTAAACCAAGTCAGAATCCGTAGGGAATCTAGATGGTTGATTGTTAGTTTTAAGACATTACGGTCGAGGTTAAGGACATCATAGTCCGTGGATTTTAAGGACTGCACAGTCCGGTGTTTGCTCTGGATGCTTCACACGGGTTCACTGCCGTGCTTGGCGAGGACCAGGCTCCGCTCTGGGTGTTTTCCGCGGGGTCAAAGAGTGACGTTATCCGCGTTCCACGTAACCAGGAATTTTGCACTAGATGCTTCACACGGGTTCACTGCCGTGCTTGGCAAGGACTAGGCTCCGCTCTGGATGCTTCACACGGGTTCACTGCCGTGCTCCGCGAGGACCAGGATCCGCTCTGGACGTTTTCCACGGGGTCAAAGAGTGACGTTATCCACGTTCCACGTAACCAGGAATTTTGCACTAGATGCTTCACACAGGTTCACTGCCGTGCTTGGCAAGGACTAGGCTCTGCTCTGGATGCTTCACACGGGTTCACTGCCGTGCTCCGCGAGGACCAGGATCCGCTCTGGTCGTTTTCCACGGGGTCAAAGAGTGAAGTTATCCGCGTTCCACGTAACCAGGAATTTTGCACTAGATGCTTCACACGGGTTCACTGCCGTGCTCGACGAGGACTAGGCTCCGCTCTGGATGCTTCACACGGGTTCACTGCCGTGCTCCGCGAGGACCAGGATCTGCTCTGGACGTTTTCCACGGGGTCAAAGAGTGACGTTATCCGCGTTCCATGTAACCAGGAATTTTGCACTAGATGCTTCACACGGGTTCACTTCCGTGCTTGGCGAGGACTAGGCTCCGCTCTGGATGCTTCACATGGGTTCACTGCCGTGCTCCGCAAGTACCAGGATCCGCTCTGGATGTTTTCCACGGGGTCAAAGAGTGACGTTATCCGCGTTCCACGTAACCAGGAATTTTGCACTAGATGCTTCACACGGGTTCACTGCCGTGCTCGGCGAGGACTAGGCTCCGCTCTGGATGCTTCACACGGGTTCACTACCGTGCTCCGTGAGGACCAGGATCCGTTCTGGACGTTTTCCACGGGGTCAAAGAGTGACGTTATCTGCGTTCCACGTAACCGGGAATTTTGCACCAGATGCTTCACACGGGTTCACTGCCGTGCTCCGCGAGGAACAGGATCCGCTCTGGACGTTTTCCACGGGGTCAAAGAGTGACGTTATCCGCGTTCCACGTAACCAGGAATTTTGCACTAGATGCTTCACACGGGTTCACTGCCGTGCTCGGCGAGGACTAGGCTCTGCTCTGGACGTTTTCTACGGGGTCAAAGAGTGACGTTATCCGCGTTTCACGTAACCAGGAATTTTGCTGATTGTATCCGCATCTCATGGGATGGAGATTTGACTGTTGGCGATATGTATACCACCGAGCCATGGAACTGGGAGTTGTCGTTGTTTCGCTTAGCTTAGAGTTGTATCCGTTGTTACGAGACGAGTGCTGAAACGATCTCCAGGTCACCTTTGGCTCGTCTAGACTTGGCTTCTTCTTCTGATGAAAACTGGGGGAGAAGTATGATCCCTTTTTGTTTACGCCCTTGGATTGTGTACAGGGTGTGATGGAACATCACCTGTAGGGCATAAATTGAAACTTTTTTTTTATATTTTATTCCTTTTTCCGCGATGCTCTATCATTTCAGCTTTTATATCGCGGAGGTCGCGATTGCCCCATCCTTTCGGCTATTTTCGCGGTGCCCAATCATTTCGGCTATTTTTTTTTTACTCGCTGCTTTTTATTGCGAGCTGCCCAATCATTTCGGCTATCTGTCATGCATACATTTTTACTTGCTGCTTTTTATTGCAAGTTGCCCCATCATTTTGGCTATTTCGTATGCATGTGTGGCTCGCTAGCTTTTTCGCTGCAAGCTTGGATTTTAGATACCGATTTCAGCATCAGCACAGCTACAACTGGGATGTTGCCAGGAGCGAATCATCATTTGCTTCTGTCGATGTTGAACAAAGGGGGCTTAGTAAACAGGGTTAAGGATCCTGTCGACCAAGGCTTTTGACTTCATGAGCCGTAAGGGTCTCACAAAGGTATTTCTCCCTACAAGTCGTGAGGATCTTGCAGGTGTATTTTCTTCTTAGGGATCGTGAGGATTCCTAAGTGTGTGTTCCTCTGTAAGTCGTAAGGATCCTGCAAGAGAGTTTTCTCCTTATAAGTCGAGAGGAATTATAAAGGTTATTCACCATATGGACATATCCCTAGTCACGGGTGCGACTTTGCTGGGGAAATGTTTATTCACGCCCGTGGATTGTATACAAGGGTCAGTATTGAGCCCTTTGTAGGGCAATATCGAAGGTTGTGGGGGATTTGCTTAAGAACAGGTTTAGGTTTCTGTAACTTAAGATTTTCAAGTCTTATGAGCCGTGAGGGTCCCATAAGAGAATTCTCCTTACGAGTCGTGAGGATCTCGCAAGTGTATTTTCTCCTTAGGGATCGTGGGGATCCCTAAGTGTGTTGCTCCTTTGTGAGTCGTAAGGCTCTCACGCGGGTGGTTTCTCCTTACAAGGTCGAGAGGACCCTATAAGTGTTTTTTAACGAGGTTGCGCCCTTTCGGGTTTTCACAAACACTCGCCGATAGTCCTGCTGTTTTTACTCACGGAGCCCTTTCGGGTTTTTCATCCGTGCCCATTTTGCTTATGGACATACCGTTTTTTTTATTCTTTTTCTCTTTTTTTTTACAAGGTCGTGTTCTTTCGGGTTTTCACGAACACTCGCCGGTAGCCCTGCTGTTTTTACTCACGGAGCCCTTTCGGGTTCTCATTCGTGCCCATTTTGCATATGGACATACCGTTTTCTTATCATTTTTTTTATTTTTCTTTTTCTCCCTTTTTTTATATTCATCTCGTCAGCCTAAGGATGCTGCGATAGTAGTTTAGGGACGTTTCGGTCCGTCGTTAGTTTAAGGACATTTCGGTCAGTTGTTAGTTTAAGGACGTTTCGGTCCATCGTTAGTTTAAAGACATTTCGGTCCGTCGATAGTTTAAGGACGTTTCGGTCCGTCGTTAGTTTAAGGACATTTCGGTCAGTTGTTAGTTTAAGGACTTTTCGGTCCGTCGATAGTTTAAAGACGTTTCGGTCCGTCGATAGTTTAAGGACGTTTCGGTCCGTCGTTAGTTTAAGGACATTTCGGTCCGTTATTAGTTTAAGGACGTTTCGGTCCGCCGTTAAGGGGAAGGTCGGCTACTGCTTATGAGATCTGAGCTTAGGAAGATAGCGAGCGGACATAGTCGTCGTCATCTATCATTGACCCAGGCTGTGGCTCGCTAAGCATAGTATTTCTTTAAGAAGCGGCCGTTTATTGGCCTGAAAGGCCTCTCACCGTGCATATCCATGAGTAGATAGGCTCCACCCTGGTAGACCTTGTCTATAATGTACGGGCCTTCATAGTTCGGCTCAAATTTTCCCCGCTTGGCACGATTGGGAATCATAGGTCTTTTGACTACTAGCACGAGTTCGCCTTGGCGGAATGCCCTCGGCCTGGTCAATCTTTCGTATGAGCGCGTCATCTTTGCTTTGTAGGCCTCTAGATTTTGTTGCGCTATGAGCCGGGTTTCATCGAGGGCATCAAGCTCCTCGAGCCGAAGGTGAGCATTTTCTTCGTCCGTCAGCTCGTAGTGGACTGCCACTCGTAGAGAGGGTAACTCTATCTCGAGGGAGAGCACTGCTTCCGTCCCAAATACCAACGCGTACGGCGTTGTGTTCGTGGCCGTCTTGAACGTAGTTCGATAGGCCCAAAGGGCCTCTTGCAGCCTCTCGTGCCAGTCTTTTTTATGATCTTTGTCAAGGTCTTATTGAAGGCCTCGGCCAGACCGTTATCTCGTGGATTGTAAACTGAAGAATATCTCCAGTCTATATTGTGCTGCTGCGCGAAGCGGCTAATCTTATGGCTTCTGTAGGCTAGTCCGTTATCGGAGATAATCCGCCGTGGGGTTCCAAACCGATAGATGACGTGCGTCTTGAAGAAGTGGAGGATATTCTCCGTCTTCACTTCCCTCAGCGGTACCGCTTCTGCCCATTTGGAGAAGTAATCAGTTGTCGCCGGGATGAAACGATGTCCCCGGGACGATGCTGGCTCGATGGGGCCGACTATGTCAGTCCCCCACATCTCGAATGGCCAGCTAGCCACCGTTGGGTGTAGTGGATTCGGATGTTGGTGGATAAAGTCTCCATGAATCTGGCACGAGTGGCATTGCTTCGCATACTCGAGGCAGTCCTGGATCATCGTGGGCCTGTAGTAACCCATCCGTTTAATTTTTAACTTCATCTTCGGGCCTGCTTGATGAGAACCACAGATTCCGTCATGAACTTCCTGAACGACTCTTTCTGCTTCGTTAGGTCCTAAGCATCTCAGCAACAGAGAATCAAACGACCTCTTATACAGAGTATCATTGACGAAAGCGAAAGATAGAGCTCGTTTCATAAGCTGATGTCTTGAGGACGCTCCTTCGGGGATACCGATTTCGGCATCAGCATCGCTATAACTGGGATGTTGCCAGGAGCGAATCATCATTTGCCTCTGTCGATGTTGAACAAAGCGGGCTTAGTAAACAGGGTTAAGGGTCCTGTCGACCAAGGCTTTTGACTTCATGAGCCGTAAGGGTCTCACAAAGGTATTTCTCTCTACAAGTCGTGAGGATCTTGCAGGTGTATTTTCTCCTTAGGGATCGTGAGGATTCCTAAGTGTATGTTCCTCTGTAAGTCGTAAGGATCCTACAAGAGGGTTTTCTCCTTATAAGTCGAGAGGAATTATAAAGGTTATTCACCATATGGACATGTCCCTAGTCACGGGTGCGACTTTGCTGGGGAAATGTTTATTCGCGCCCGTGGATTGTATACAAGGGTCAGTATTGAGCCACTTGTAGGGCAATATCGAAGGTTGTGGGGGATTTGCTTAAGAACAGGTTTAGGATTCTGTAACTTAAGAATTTTAAATCTCATGAGCCGTGAGGGTCCCATAAGAGAATTCTCCTTACGAGTCGTAAGGATCTCGCAAGTGTATTTTCTCCTTAGGAATAGTGGGGATCCCTAAGTATGTTGCTCCTTTGTGAGTCGTAAGGATCCCATGCGGGTGGTTTCTCCTTACAAGGTCGAGAGGACCCTGTAAGTGTCTTTTAACGAGGTTGCGCCCTTTCAGGTTTTCACAAACACTCGCCGGTAGTCCTGCTGTTTTTACTCACGGAGCCCTTTCGGATTTTCATCCGTGCCCCTTTTGCTTATGGACATTCCATTTTTTTTATTCTTTTTCTCTTTTTTTTTTTACAAGGTCGCGCCCTTTCGGGTTTTCACGAACACTTGCCGGTAGCCCTGCTGTTTTTACTCACGGAGCCCTTTCGGGTTTTCATCCGTGCCTATTTTGCTTATGGACATACCGTTTTTTTTATTTTATTATTTTTTTTTCTTTCTCTTTCTTTTTTTTCATCTCGTCAGCCTAAGGATGCTGCGGTAGTAGTTTTAGGGACGTTTCGGTCCGTCGTTAGTTTAAGGACATTTCGGTCCGTCGTTCAGGGGAAGGCCGGGTACTGCTTATAATGTCTGAGCTTAGGAAGATAGCGAGCGGACATAGTCGTCGTCATCTACCATTGACCCAGACTGTGGCTCATTAAGCATAGTATTTCTTTAAGAAGCGGCCGTTTATTGGCCTGAAAGGCCTTTCACCGTGCATGTCCATGAGTAGATAGGCTCCACCCCGGTTGACCTTGTCTATGATGTACGGGCCTTCATAGTTCGGCTCAAATTTTCCCCGCTTGGCATGATTGGGGATCATAGGTCTTTTGACCACTAGTACGAGTTCGCCTTGGCGGAATATCCTCGACCTGGTCAATCTTTCGTACGGGCGCGTCATCTTTGCTTTGTAGGCCTCTAGATTTTGTTGCGCTATGAGCCGGGTTTCATCGAGGGCATCAAGCTCCTCATGCCGAAGGTGAGCATTTTCTTCGTCCGTCAGCTCGTAGTGGACTGCCACTCGTAGAGAGGGTAACTCTATCTCGAGGGGGAGCACTGCTTCCGTCCCAAATACCAACGCGTACGGCGTTGTGTTCGTGGCCGTCTTAAACGTAGTTCGATAGGCCCAAAGGGCCTCTTGCAGCCTCTCGTGCCAGTCTTTCTTATTTCGGAACACCATCTTTTTTATGATCTTTGTCAAGGTCTTATTGAATGCCTCGGCTAGACCGTTAGCTCGTGGATTGTAAACTGAAGAATATCTCCAGTCTATATTGTGCTGCTGCGCGAAGCGGCTAATCTTATGGCTTCTGTAATCCGGCCCGTTATCGGAGATAATCCGCCATGGAGTTCCAAACCGATATATGACGTGCGTCTTGAAGAAGTAGAGGATATTCTTTGTCTTCACTTCCCTCAGCGGTACTGCTTCTGCCCATTTGGAGAAGTAATCAGTTGTCGCCAGGATGAAACGATGTCCCCGGGACGAGGCTGGTTCGATGGGGCCGACTATGTCAGTCCCCCACATTTCGAATGGCCAGCTAGCCACCGTCGGATGTAGTAGATTCGGATGCTGGTGGATGAAATCCCCGTGGATTTGGCACGAGTGGCATTGCTTCGCATACTCGAGGCAGTCCCGGATCATCGTGGGCCAGTAGTAACCCATCCGTTTAATTTTTAACTTCATCATCGGGCCTGCTTGATGAGAACCACAGATTCCGTCATGAACCTCTTGAACGACTCTTTCTGCTTCGTCCGGTCCTAAACATCTTAGCCACAGAGAATCAAATGACCTCTTATACAGAGTATCATTGACGAAAGCGAAAGATAGAGCTCGTTTCATGAGCTGATGTCTTGAGGACGCTCCTTCGGGCATTCGGTGGGACTTAAAGTAGTCTATGAAGACTTCCCTCCAGTCCTCAGCCTTCTCACGGTCTTTTATTTGTAGGGTCGTCTGCTCAGTCACTCCCTTTTCTTCGTATGATTCCGGAGATATTTCTGCCGGGGCGAGCACTCGACGGCTTTGTACCATGATTTTGACGTCATCGAGGTTCTTGTCAGCCAGTTCTTTAGCGAGCTTAGCTAGCACGTCTGCTTTGCTATTTTCCGCACGTGGTATTCTTTCCAAAGTGTAGGAGGGAATTTGGGTCAATAGTTGTTGCACCTTTTCGCCGTACTTCACCAACTCCGGTTTGCACGTTTGGTAGTCACCATTTACTTGACTAACGACCAGTTGAGAATCCCCGTTTATAAAGAGGTCTTCAATTCCCACGTCAATGGCGATCTCGAGACCCGCTATCAAAGCTTCGTATTCGGCTTCATTGTTTGTCCTCGGCTCTGTTAAGGAGAAGGCGAAGCGCATTATCCCTCCTTGTGGGGTTACGAAGATAAGGCCTACTCCCGATTTGATTATGGGGGTACATTGTTTGCGCTTCTTCATGGAAGATGCCCCATCAAAATAGAGTTCCCATCGGGTATCACCGCCGCCGATCGCATCAAATACATGTTTGTCCGGCAAATCGCAGTTCAGAGGAGAACCGGCAGGTACTGGATGCTCAGCAAGGAAGTCGGCAATGGCCTGGCCTTTCACTGCCTTAAGAGGTCGATACGTTATTGAGAACTCCATCAGGAGTAGAGCCCATTTAGCGAGTCGACCCGTCAATATAGCCTTTGACATCAAATGTTTAAGAGGGTCCACCTTCGAGATGAGACGGACTTCGTGTGCCAACGCATAGTGCCTGAGCTTTGTTATCGCGAAGATCAACGCCAAGCAGTGTTTTTCAATGGGAGAGTAGTTGCTTTCTGCCCCGAGCAGAACTCGACTTAAGTAGTAGAGTGCTCTCTCTTTTCCTTGATCGTTCTCTTGTGTCCATAATGTGCCTAAGGAACCTTCGAGGGCGGTTGTATAAAGAATGAGGGGTTTTCCCTTGACCGGCGCAGCCAACACCGGAGGGTTCTGCTGGTACTGCTTGATCTCGTCTAGTGCCCCTTGGCATTTATGATCCCAAACGAATGGAGTTCTTTCTTCATCAGGTGGCTGTAAGGACGGCACTTGCCTGAAAGATTGGCGATAAACCGCCGGATGTATGCGAGCTTCCCTTGGAGAGACCGCAACTGTTTGAGGGTTCTTGGCGGAGGCATTTCCATGATCGCCCTGGTCTTAGATGGATCTATTTCGATACCTCGGTGTCGGATGATGAATCCCAGGAATTTACCCGAGGAGACTCCGAACGCGCATTTGAGGGGATTCATCTTCAAATTGTATTGCCGAAGGCATTGAAATACAGTTTTCAGATGCTCTAAATGCTCTTCGTATGACATGCTCTTCACTACAAGGTCATCGATATAGCACTCGACGATGTCATGTATGAGATCGTCGAAGATCTTTGTCATGGCCCTTTGATAGGTAGCGCCGGCGTTCTTTAGACCAAAGGGCATAACCCTGTAGCAGAATATACCCAAAGGGGTCCGGAAAGCGGTGTGCTTCTGGTCTTCGGGATGCATCTTTATCTGATTGTACCCTGATGAACCGTCCATAAAAGAGAAAACCTCGTGAGTGGACGTGTTATCTATCATTAGCTCGGTTACCGGTACTGGGAAATCGTCCTTCGGGCAGGCTTTATTGAGATCCCTGAAATCCACGCATATGCGTACCGTCCCATTTTTCTTCATTACCGGGACGATATTGGCGATCCAGTCGGGATATTGGACTTCTTGGATAAATCCAGAATCGATCACCTTCTTGACTTCGGCGTTGATGCTCATTTCAAGCTCGAGTTGCATCCTTCTCGGCGCCTGCTTGACTGGCTTGATATCTGGGGATATTGCTAATTTATGCACAGCAATCTCCGGATCCAATCCTGGCATCTCGGAATAGTTCCACGCGAAGCAGTCTTTATGCTATAGAAGCACGTTCTTTAACGTAGCCACCCTTTCTTCAGATAGCAGCTCGTTGACAAATGTCGGTCGCGGATCATCTGCCGATCCCAGCTCAATCTTCTTGAGATTATCTGCAGTAGTATGTATGCCATCTTCCAGTTCTTTCGGAGCTGGCGGAAATTCTGAGATCACCTCATCATTGCTGTTCTCAAAGCACCAGGGAAGGTCATCCATGTTCTCGGGCTCTTCTTTTAATATCGTAATCGTGTAACATGTGCGAATCCGCTTCCAGGACCGAGGTGAATCCGGTCCTGCTTTTGCGGCTTTGGGTTCGTGCTTTTGTGGCGGTGTTACCCTCCAGCCGTTGGATAAAGCGAATCTGCCCTGTTGGTACTGGTCCTCGACCCAGTTCTTGAAGGCGAAGCAGTCTTCGGTAGGATGTCCTATGGCTCTGTGATAAGAGCAATAGCTCAAATGAGAAGCCTTGTTAGCTTGCTCAGGGTGCTTAGATTCTGGAAGCGCGATCATTTGATGTTTTATAGCGAGCTCGAGTAACCTCTCCGTCTTGTCTTGGGGGAAGGAATACGCTCGACTCATCTTCTTCACGAGGGACAAATCCGGACCATGCAACGCTCGATCACACGACTCTCTAATCCTGCGTCGTTGTTGTCGGCTCCTCTTTCCGCTTCTTGATTTATTTCTGCCTCTGCGTTGGGCCTTTCGTACAACGGGTTGACAGGGATGCGCATCTTTGTCTTTTACAGCCTGTTGAAACAGACGTTGCGTCCTGGCCTTCTCGTAGATGACCATCTCGCGGTTGTGGTCTTCCCGAGCTTTTTGACCTGCTTTCCTGATAAGCTTGTCCATTCGTTCTTCAAACGACGGTCTCGACACTTCGATCGCGGGATCTGGTTTTGATGAGGGGTTGGCATTTCCCGACAGGGCGTCCTCTTCTTCATCAAAGGTATATATGGCGTAGTTACTGTGGGCCCGTTCCCGTTTTCCGGTTCTCACGTATCCAAGCCTAAGTGTTTCCATTTTCCCGTTAGGTAATTTGTGTTGGGTCCCAGGGACATCCCAAATCCTGTTGTAGTACCGAGCTTGTCGAACAGTCTGTTTTAAGGGTACCCCTTGGCGCTTCAATAGCCTCTTTAGTCCATTTGTGTAGTATCTGGGCAAACGGATGGGTTGGAGCCTGTCGAGTGTAGCATCCGCGCCATGCCAGATCTCTTTCTCTACTTTCGACTCTGAGGATCGGTAGAATAGGATTACCTTCTCACCCCTTTGCCTGGGAGGGACGTAAAATGTTTGCAGGTCCTGCACATTGGAGCTTGAAGTGCGTCAAGATCCTTGTAGTGTTTCTGCGGCACCATGGTGATTTGCAAACTTTGATCATCGCCAGGGGATGCTTGTATTGACGGCCGACTGGAGAACACGGCATTAACCTCATCTTCCGAGTCACTTCCAAAGACCAACATGGGGGCGGACGGTCCCGGGTTGTTGCGCCAAGACGGACCAGCGTAAACTATCTCTTCTTCTTCTTCGGTATCGCTCCCGAAAAGAGGGATGGCGGCGGCGACTTTGTTCTCCGGCTTGCAACACTTTTCTGTATCTTGAAGTCTGGCAAAAAGTACTTCGCATCTTCATACTTGCGGACTTCGTGCACGGAAAATGGGTTCAGCTCACCTGTTACGGTATACTCGAAACCATCCTTAAAGTACTTCATACACTGGCAAAAAGTACACTCCATACTCGAAAATCTCGAATTTGGAAAGATTTCCCCTTTAAATCTAACCGAAATAACAAAGGAGAATCTCTGGATTTCAAATTCAATGGTGAATAAAATTCACCTAATGATCCGAAGGTCCAAAACGAATGATGGATGCAAATCAAATCTCTCAATGAAAGATTCATCAAAAACTAATTGACTCGGCTGCTTCTCCTATAAATAGGAGCCAAGAGACACACAAAAGAGATATATGCAGAGGGAAGAAAAGAGAGAGCCTTGATACTTTGGAGGAATTAGGATCTTCTGCAAAAAGAAAACCCTAGGTAAGAAAGAGAAGGCTTTTTGAAAGAGATGAGAATTTAATTCTCAATAGAGTTTAACTCTGATATAAAACAGAAGAACATGGCTTTCTCTTTGGTGGAGGATCTGTAAAGTGCACATCTCCCCTTGAGTTGAGAATTTAATTCTCAATGGGTTGAGATCCTGCCATGCAGATCCAAAGCATAGAGAGGGAATGGAAGCACGAGAATTTAATTCTCACAGAACTATAGGAATTTAATTCTTTTAAAATAAAATTAGGGTTTGACCCTGTGTTATGGGAATTTAATTCCCTCAGAATGAAAAGAATCAGGGTTTAACCCTAGTTAAGAACTTAGTTCTGTTAAAACAACAGGAATTTAATTCCCTTAATCTCATTCCCCAGAATAATTCTTTAACAGAGAGTGGGAGTTTAACTCCTTAAAGCTTTTATTAAGGTTTAACCCTATTCAGTTCTTCACATATATGAGGAATTTAATTCCTACAGAAAATTCAGAGTTTAACTCTATTCCAGAATATGAATCTTCAAAAGGAAGTAGGAATTTAATTCCTCTGAAATTATTGTCAGGGTTCAACCCTACGAGGAATTTAATTCCTGAAAGGGATCAACAGATCTTCTAAAAAACATACGTAGAGGCAGGGTTACGTGTCACCACGTGACCCCCAAAAAGATCTACAGAAAAGCCCCTTTGAGGCAGTGGCTCACGTGACCCACGTGACCCTTGGCAGAGGCTTTAACATATTCCATTTAAACACCCGTCACGTGATGGCACGTGATGCTCCAAAAGATGCGATATTCCCAGCAGAACAAACGAAGGGAGGGCGCCCTCACGTGCTACCACGTGACCCCTCTTGCCTTAGCGTCTAATGCTAAATTGGAACCCCTGAATCCAGTGTTAAAACACTGTTTGGCCTTAGTGTTCAACACTAATCAAAGAACTTTATTTGCAGTGTTCGATACTGATTACCTTAGTGTTTAACACTAATTTGAGATTTCTGTTGCCAGTGTTTAACACTGATCTGTTTTGGTGTTTAACACTAATTTGAAAGCCTTGTTGCTGGTGTTTAACACCAACTATCTTTTAGTGTTAAATACTGACCTATCAATCTCATTCCCAGTGTTCAACACTGATTGGTCTTTAGTGTTTAAACACTAGGCATTGGCCCAATTGGCTAAATGGCCAGAGGCAAAGCCTCTCCTTCAAGGGACCAACATGAGGGTCGATGTCCCAGACATGATTGGACTTAGCCCAAGCCGGCCATAAGTCCTCAATTCATAATTAACTGGGCTAATGGGCTCATAACGTAATTAATTGGTCTTGATCCCAAATTGGGCCAAAGACTATTTAATCCACTCCGGTTCCAGGGTACATCTCTTCACTCCTTTGATACTTGGCGTTGTAATCCCTCAACGTCTTCAAAGAGGTGACGGGTCCCGATGACCACACATTGATATGGACTGTGGGGTCCTTAAACCCATGGACTACGACATCCGTAACCTTGACCGAGATGTCTTAAAACTAACAATGGACTGTGGGGTCCTTAAACCCATAGACTACGACGTCCTTAACCTTGACCGAGATGTCTTAAAACTAACAATGGACTGTGGGGTCCTTAAACCCATGGACTACGACGTCCTTAACCTTGACCGAGATGTCTTAAAACTAACAGTGGACTGTGGGGTCCTTAAACCCATGGACTACGACGTCCTTAACCTAGACCGAGATGTCTTAAAACTAACAATGGACTGTGGGGTCCTTAAACCCATGGACTACGACGTCCTTAACCTTGACCGAGATGTCTTAAAACTAACAATGGACTGTGGGGTCCTTAAACCCATGGACTACGATGTCCTTTACCTTGACCGAGATGTCTTAAAACTAACATTGGACCGCAATGTCCTTAAACTATCCTTGGACCGCAATGTCCTTAAACTAGCAACGGACCATCATGTCCCTAAACTGGAACAATAGAGCCACGCATGCTCTTTTGCCGGATCTAAACGATCCCGTTTAAGTTGATCTTAGCCTCAAATATGGCTAACGTATCCTTAAACCTTCAGACAGACTGGACTAGGAATACCTCCAATCAACTTTGGTTCAAGGGTACATCTCGGAACTCCTTTGACACCTGTCGTTGTAATCCTTCAACGCCGTCAGAGAGGTAACGGGTCCCGACGGCCATATATACAATGGACCACTATGTCCCTAAACTGGAACAATGGAGCCCAAATGCTCTCTTGTCGGATCTAAACGATCCTGTTAAGCTGATCTTAGTCTCAAGATGATAGACTAACGCATCCTTAACAAATGTTTGAGTTGATCTTAGCCTCAAATATGGCTAACGTATCCTCAAACCAAACCCCCAAACCCAAATCTAAGATAATACGGATTTGGACTAGTCCCCGCCCTACGGGTGACGACAGAACTCGGTCTCCGTAAACAATCCACGGGCAACAAAACATAAAATAAATACACACGACACGAAGTGACCATCTGGAGAAGGAGAAAGTGGTTACCGCGATACGGTAGCGTAATTAACTGCAGGGGTTTGCGCCTGCAGGGAAGAGCGTCCCCACAATCAAAAACCCCTCAAGCGAGGGGGAATCTGACGAAGTCTGCTACATCGGATGCATCCGTCTAAACCTCCGATGCACGGTGCCATAAACCAACTTGGCATCCTCGGAGAGGTGGACGGATAGCACCAATTAGCATCTGCCCCGAATCTCAGGCGAGACGTCCCAGTCGCGCCGTCTTTCGGAGGGGAACAGATTCTGGCACGCCCGGTGGGACCTTTTCCTCTTTCCACTCCACACTTCGTGTGTCGTGATTCGCGAACCAATCGCGGTTCACTAACGGTTGCCCTTGGGTTTCAAGATACTAAGACTTGGCGTCTTGCTCATTGCAGAAAGTAAAGAATCGATGGCTTCTACTCCTGTGAAATGCTCCAACTGCTCGGACTGCAATTGCAACCAACGCTCTGCCTCGTCAGGAGGTATAGCCTACGGACCCCAAGCTGCTTCGCTACTCACAATGCCCGTGGAACAGGTCACTCGAGCCACCACAGGATTGTTCTTTGGGACTATGCTCCCACCGACAAGCTTCACCGCGCCGGTGCTGACAGAGGAAGCTCCCAAGAAGTCGGTCTTTGATCGTCTTACCCCTGACGCGGCCTTTCTCAACGGGTCGCCCAACATCAGCGCCTCGGTCTTCTCTAGATTGAGCCACAACTCCTGTGGACCCACAATGGGGCCTACAATCCCAGAGAAGGCTGCTTCTAAGAAAGTGACCGGTCCCGCTCCTGAAGTCATCAAAGCGGCTTCCCCTGCCAAAAAGTCGGTCTTTACAAGATTGACGGCTCCAGCTCCCGCTTCTGCTACCCAAAGGACATCGGTCTTTGATAGGTTAACACCAGCAGCGACCCCCCACCTACACAGGGGGCAAGATGAAGCTATTCTCACCGCTGAACCAACGCCGTCCGCTCGATACGCTCGACGGCGCCACTGGCGCCGAGTAAGGAGGGCTGGGGGCAACTCCCCCTCTGGGCTAACTCCACCAGCCCCGATGGCAGAAGTTAACGCTGCTGTTCCAACTGGGAACAGCTTTGAGATGCTAAATAAGGTGCAAAGGAATTCTCCTACTGCGGTGCTAAAGAGGTCTCCTCCTCCACTAAAAAAGGTTGCGGAAATAAAGCCAGAACAGCCCCGATCTCCTCAACGGCTGTCTTCCAAAATCTACAAGGTTTGGCGGCAGGCCCGAGACTCGATGATCGATCCAAACTTCTCCCGCCAGCACAAGAAGCTGAAAATGCAACCGGAAGCCAGTCGCCAGGTTAAACCACGAAAAGCTGTCTGGATGCCCACTTCAACGGCCCCCTCAGCTCCCACTGCTCATAAAAGGAGGAAGCCAGAGAAGATCCCCCAGCTTGCAACGACAGCTAAAAGTACTAAGCCCAGACGCCCTAAGGCTGGGGGCGGGATGGTCCACATCGTATACATGGCGTCAGGAAAGGAAGACAGCCGTGCGTCTACAGGTCATAGACCGCTTACACGGTCGGTGACCAAAGCTCAGGAGCAACAACAAAAGCTCCAGGAGATGATGAATGCTATGGCCGCACTTACCGGGCCAAAAGAAAACCCAGAAACGTCCTCAGACGAACGCCAGGAGAAAGAAACCGACGACGAATTCCTTCGCCGGATACTGGAGAAGAAGGACAAAGAGGCTGCTGAACAAGCAGCCAACATACAGCGTATGGGCCTTCTCTTCCAGGATATGATAGGAATGATGATCCAACAGGACCCACCCGCTGAGGATCCCCCAATCGTTCTTGAAGACGACAGGGGAGAAACGTCAAATCCACCACCGGCCCTCTCAACGGCCAAAGAGGAGACAATCTCTAAGGCTGATTTGGTCGACTATATAGCCCAGCAAATCCGGGTTCATCACGCGACTGAGGCAGCTGGTCAAGTCGTAAAAATGGGGCGGCCATATCCAAGCTGGTACGACCAAATCAAGTACCCGCCAGGTTACACAATTCCCAAGTTCCATGTTTACAAGGGAACCGGCAATCCCCACCAACATGTCACCCAGTTCAGGGCCCTTTGCGGTAACACCGGCGGTGATGATAAACTGTTGCTTCGCCAATTCGTGGGCAGCTTATCAGAAATAGCGTTCGAATGGTATTCGGAACTCCCGAATGATTCCATCAAGACGTTCGCTGAAATGGAGTTGCTATTCACTCAGCGATTTGCAAGCGCCAGCGAACGCACTCCAATAACGGCATTGATTAATGCCAGGGTGAAACCAGGCGAAACTTGGGTCCAGTATGCTATACGCTGGCGAAATTTGTGGTCGAAATGTGAGCAACGCATTGAAGAAGCGCCCGCGGTGGGCATGTTCGTGGGAACCCTAGACCCTCACGCGACTATCTCCCAGTTTATGATGTTCTTTAAGCCAACCATATTCCAGGCTTTAATCGACAAGTTGGCTCAGATGGACCAGATGGGTCATATACCACCTCCCCCGAAGTCGGAACCTTGGAATGACAAGGGTAAAGGAAGGGCAACCTTCGTCGCGAATGCCCAGCAGCAACCCAACGCCCCGAAGCTAGCAGATCAATTGTAAGAAAGACGCCGGTATTATAATGAGAAGATGAAGCGTCCCTACTCGTTCCCACGAGACAAGACGAAACGGTTATTCGAGCTGGCAGTACACAACAGACTTATAAACCTACCAAATCCAAGGCGACCGCTACAACCCACTGAGGTGAATAACCCTAACTATTGCCCTTACCATCAAACGGTAAGTCATCCGATTGAGGATTTCTTCGTCTTCAAAGGATGGATTGAAGATCAATACCTCCAGGGGAAGTTTGCACTGTCCAAAAAGTAGAAAGTGAGCCCACCACAGCCGCATGCTCCTAAGAAAGCAGATACACCGGGGGCAACCTGTTCCTTTATTGAAGAAGCTCCATGGGAGGTCGTGCTGTCAACTAAAACTAAAAGAATGCTGAGGGACCTTCATGCGTGCCCTGCGATCGAATGGAAGGACCCGCTTGAACCTTAAATTATCGAAGGGATGTTGAAGCCGCGCCCAACTGCGAAGACTCGTGATGATGGCCCAAATACACACGCCCAACCGTCAAAATCTTCGAAGAAGAAGAAGAAGAAATCCAAGAAGCCCATGAAGCCTGGAGACGAGCGCACGAACTTGCAGAAGCAAATCGACACACTGGAAGAGTACAATCAAAAGGCGCGAACTCCTGTCACGCTGCAAGAGTTCCTCAGCCACATCTTTCAAGAGGACGATGATGGAGAGAGCTCGTCGGATGAATTCGAGGGATATGTGGCGAGTTGTAACGTAATCTCCCACTCGTTTACTAACGATGAGAAGACTCCTGGAACTAAGAAACTGGGGGCAGAGCCGAAACCAGAGCGTGTGTGGCCGACAGATGAAATGATCGACGCCTTTCTGGACGAGATTCGTCTAAAGAGTAAAGCGGATCAGGAGCATGAGGTGGCCGCATCGGAAGGAGCCAAATGCAGGCGACTGAACGAAAGAGTTGAAGTACTCCCGCCAGATCGAAAGGCATCCGGGGCAGACAAGAAGATATTCAAGACGAGAAAAATGTTTGCCAAAGCCATATCAATGGGAATGAAGCTACCACCCTCGGAAGGAAACACGCTCAATGGGGTGGAGAGGCACTCTGATTATTGCGCATATCATCGGAAAATTTCACACCCCACAGAGGAGTGCGACGCCTTTAAGATATGGTGGCAAGGATATGTCGCTCGTCAGCAACATTTTAAGCGCATGAAACGCAAGATTCGTCGGGAACGAAGAAGTACTGCCGACGGGTACGACATGACCACTGGCAACTGTTACATGGTTAACGCCGGAGGGTTACAGGTTCTCACCTTTGGGAGCGACTCTGATGAAGAAATGGCTCTGGGCCCTCTCTTTAAAGAATCCATCTTGGGGAAAGAGGAAGAACCGGAGGCCTGCGAAAACATTCAGCTGCGCAATCGTACGCTCCCAGAAAAGAATCTCGGGCCCGCAAATAGAAAAGATAAGGGAAAGGAAAAGGTCACTGAGGATATCGCTTTAGATGACCAAGTCATGAAAGAGCTGACTACCAAAGACCCTCCCAGGAAGGGTAAGGTGGACTACAACATCCTAGCGCACCTAAGGAAGCTACCTTCTCAGCTTAGCATTCTCGATGCCCTCCTATTATCAAAAGAAGCGCGAGATTCACTAATTAAGGCGCTACAAGAACCTGAGCAATTTCAAGCCTTCCTCGCCACTGAAAGGATGAAGGATGAACTGGAGGAAGTACACACGGCCGACATCACTTTCGGGGACGAAGACCTCCTTCTCGGGACATGCGACCACAACCGTCCCCTATATGTCTCTGGATACTGCCACGATATCAAGGTAGGCAAGATCCTAGTGGATAATGGATCCTCCGTCAATCTCCTTAACGTTCGGGTGTTAAAGGAAATTTGCATGAGTGTGCAACACCTCGCTCGTGACAAAATTACCATCTCCGGTTTCGATTCACAATTGTCACGGACCCTCGGATCCGTGATACTAACATTACGCTTTGGACTACTCGTCACAGACATCAAATTCCATGTCATTGACGCCAAGAGCTGCTACAACGCCTTGCTCGGTCGTCCTTGGTTACACGAGTACAACATCATCCCTTCTACACAGCATCAATGTATGAAGTACTTTAAAGATGGTTTCGTATATACCGTAACAGGTGAGCTGAACCCATTTTCCGTAAACGAAGTCCGCAAATACGAAGATGCGAAGTACTTTTTGCCAGATTTCGAGGATACAGAAAGGTGTCGCAAGCCAGAGAACAAAGCCGCCGCCGCCATCCCTGTTTTCGGGAGCGATACCAAAGAGGAAGAAGAGATAGTTTATGCTGGGCCATCTCAACGCAACAACTCGGGGACGTCCGCCCCCATATTGGTCTTCGGAAGTGACTCGGAAGATGAGGTTAATGCCGTGTTCTCCAATAGGCCGTCAATACGAACACCCCCTAGCGATGATCAGAGTTTCCAAATCACTGTGGTGCCGCGAGAACACTACAAGGATCTCGACACACTTCAAGCTTACGATGTGCAGGACCTGCCAACATTTTATGTCCCTCCCAGGCAAAGGGGTGAGAAGGTAATCCTATTCTACCGATCCTCGGAGTCGAAAGTAGAGAAAGAGATTTGGCATGGCGCGGATGCTACACTCGACAGGCTCCAACCCATCTGTCTGCCCAGATACTATACAAATGGATTAAAGAGGCTATTGAAACGCCAAGTACCCTTAAAACAGACTGTTCGACAAGCTCGGTTCTACAACAGGATTTGAGATGTCCCTGGGACTCAACGCAAATTGCCCAACGGGAAAATGGAAACACTTGGGCTTGGATACGTGAGAGCCGGAAAATGGGAACGGGCCCACAGTAGCTACGCTATATATACCTTTGATGAAGAAGAGGACGCCCTGTCAGGAAATGCCAACCCCTCATCAAAACTAGATCCCGCGATTGAAGTGCTGAGTCCGTCGTTTGAAGAACGAATGGACAAGCTTATCAGGAAAGTGGGTCAAAAAGCTCGGGAAGACCACAACCGCGAGATGGCCGTCTACGAGAAGGCCAGGACGCAACGTCTATTTCAACAGGCTGCAAAAGACAAAGATGCTCATCCCTGTCAACCCATTGTACGAAAGGCCCGACGCAGAGGCAGAAATAAATCAAGAAGCGGAAAGGGGAGCCGACAACAACGACGCAGGATTAGAGAGTTACGTAATCGGGTATTGCGCGGCTCGGATTTATCCCTCATGAAGAAGATGAGTCGAGCGTACTCCTTCCCCCGAGACAAGACGGAGAGGTTACTCAAGCTCGCTATAAAACATCAAATGATCGCGCTTCCAGAGTCTAAACACCCTGAGCAAGCTAACAAGGCTTCTCATCTGAGCTATTGCTCTTATCACCGAGCCATAGGACATCCTACCGAAGACTGCTTCACCTTCAAGAACTGGGTCGAGGACCAGTACCAACAGGGCAGATTCGCTTTATCCGACGGCTGGAGGGTAACGCCACCACAAAAGCATGAACCCAAAGCCGCAAAAGCAGAACCAGATCCACCTCAGCCCTGGAAGCGGACTCGCACCTGTTACACGGTTACGATATTAAAAGAAGAGCCCAAGAACATGGATAACCTTCCCTGGTGCTTTGAGAACAGCGATGATGAGGTGATCTCAGAATTTCCGCCAACTCCGAAAGAACTGGAAGACGGCATACATACTACTGCAGATAACCTCAAGAAGATGGAGTTGGGATCGGCAGATACCCGCGACCGACATTTGTCAGCGAGCTGCTATCTGAAGAAAGGGTGGCTGCGTTAAAGAACGTGCTTTTACGACATAAAGACTGCTTCACGTGGAACTATTCCGAGATGCCAGGATTAGATCCGGAGATCGCTGTGCATAAATTAGAAATATCCCCAGATATCAAGCCAGTCAAGCAGGCGCCGAGAAGGATGCGACTCGAGCTTGAAATGAGCATCAACGCCGAAGTCAAGAAGCTGATCGATTCTGGATTTATCCAAGAAGTCCAGTATCCCGACTGGATCGCCAATATCGTCCCGGTAATGAAGAAAAATGGGACGGTACGCATATGCGTGGATTTCAGGGATCTCAATAAAGCCTGTCCAAAGGACGATTTCCCAGTACCGGTAACCGAGCTAATGATAGATAACATGTCCGCTCACGAGGTTTTCTCCTTTATGGACGGTTCGTCAGGATACAATCAGATAAAGATGCATCCCGAAGACCAGAAGCACACCGCTTTCCGGACCCCTTTGGGTATATTCTGCTACAGGGTTATGCCCTTTGGTCTAAAGATCGCCGGCGCTACATATCAAAGGGCCATGACAAAGATCTTCGACGACCTCATACATGACGTCGTCGAGTGCTATATCGATGACCTTGTAGTCAAGAGCATGTCATATGAAGAGCATTTAAAGCATCTGGAGACTGTATTTCAACGCCTTCGGCAATATAATTTGAAGATGAATCCCCTCAAATGCGCGTTTGGAGTCTCCTCAGGTAAATTCCTGGGATTCATCATCCGACACCAAGGTATCGAAATAGATCCATCTAAGATCAAGGCGATTATGGAAATGCCTCCGCCAAGAACCCTCAAACAGTTGCGGTCTCTCCAAGGGAAGCTCGCATACATCCGGCGGTTTATCGCCAATCTTTCAGGCAAATGCCGTCCTTACAGCCACCTGATGAAGAAAGGAACTCCATTCGTTTGGGATCACAAATGCCAAGGTGCACTAGACGAGATCAAGCAGTACCTGCAGAACCCTCCGGTGTTGGCTGCGCCGGTCAAGGGAAAACCCCTCATTCTTTATACAACCGCCCTCGAAGGTTCCTTAGGCGCATTATGGGCACAAGAGAACGATCAAGGAAAAAAGAGAGCTCTTTACTACTTAAGTCGAGTTCTGCTGGGGGCAGAAAGCAACTACTCTCCCATTGAAAAACACTGCTTGGCGTTGATCTTCGCGATAACAAAGCTCAGGCACTATGCGTTGGCACACGAAGTCCGTCTCATCTCGAAGGTGGACCCTCTTAAATATTTGATGTCAAAGGCTATATTGACGGGTCGACTCGCTAAATGGGCTCTACTTCTGATGGAGTTCTCGATAGCGTATCAACCTCTTAAGGCGGTGAAAGGCCAGGCCATTGCCGACTTCCTTGCTGAGCATCCAGTACCTGCCGGTTCTCCTCTGAACTGCGATTTGTCGGACGAACATGAATTTGATGCGATCGGCGGCGGTGACACCCGATGGGAACTCTATTTTGATGGGGCATCTTCCATGAAGAAGCGCAAACAATGTACCCCCATAATCAAATCGGGAGTAGGCCTTATCTTCGTAACCCCACAAGGAGGGATAATGCGCTTCGCCTTCTCCTTAACAGAGCCGAGGACAAACAATGAAGCCGAATACGAAGCTTTGATAGCGGGCCTCGAGATCGCCATTGACATGGGAATTGAAGACCTCCTTATATACGGGGATTCTCAACTGGTCGTTAGTTAAGTAAATGGTGACTACCAAACGTGCAAACCGGAGTTGGTGAAGTACGGTGAAAAGGTGCAACAACTATTGACCCAAATTCCTTCCTACACTTTGGAAAGCATATCACGTGCGGAAAATAGCAAAGCAGACGCGCTAGCTAAGCTCGCTAAAGAACTGGCTGACGAGAACCTCGATGACGTCAATATCATGGTACAAAGCCGTCGAGTGCTCGCCCTGGCAAAAATATCTCCGGAATCATACGAAGAAAAGGGAGCGACTGAGCAGACGACCCTACAAATAAAAGACCGTGAGAAGGCTGAGGACTGGAGGGAAGTCTTCATAGACTACTTTAAGTCCCACCGGATCCCCGAAGGAGCGTCCTCAAGACATCAGCTTATGAAACGAGCTCTATCTTTCGCTTTCGTCAATGATACTCTGTATAAGAGGTCGTTTAATTCTCTGTTGCTGAGATGCTTAGGACCTAACGAAGCAGAAAGAGTCGTTCAGGAAGTTCATGACGGAATCTGTGGTTCTCATCAAGCAGGCCCGAAGATGAAGTTAAAAATTAAACGGATGGGTTACTACAGGCCCACGATGATCCAGGACTGCCTCGAGTATGCGAAGCAATGCCACTCGTGCCAGATTCATGGAGATTTTATCCACCAACATCCGAATCCACTACACCCAACGGTGGCTAGCTGGCCATTCGAGATGTGGGGGACTGACATAGTCGGCCCCATCGAGCCAGCATCGTCCCGGGGACATCGTTTCATCCCGGCGACAACTGATTACTTCTCCAAATGGGCAGAAGCGGTACCGCTGAGGGAAGTGAAGACGGAGAATATCCTCCACTTCTTCAAGACGCACGTCATCTATCGGTTTGGAACCCCACGGCGGATTATCTCCGATAACGGGCTAGCCTACAGAAGCCATAAGATTAGCCGCTTCGCGCAGCAGCACAATATAGACTGGAGATATTCTTCAGTTTACAATCCACGAGATAACGGTCTGGCCGAGGCCTTCAATAAGACCTTGACAAAGATCATAAAAAAGACTGGCACGAGAGGCTGCAAGAGGCCCTTTGGGCCTATCGAACTACGTTCAAGACGGCCACGAACACAACGCCGTACGCGTTGGTATTTGGGACGGAAGCAGTGCTCCCCCTCGAGATAGAGTTACCCTCTCTACGAGTGGCAGTCCACTACGAGCTGACGGACGAAGAAAATGCTCACCTTCGGCTCGAGGAGCTTGATGCCCTCGATGAAACCCGGCTCATAGCGCAACAAAATCTAGAGGCCTACAAAGCAAAGATGACGCGCTCATACGAAAGATTGACCAGGCCGAGGGCATTCCGCCAAGGCGAACTCGTGCTAGTAGTCAAAAGACCTATGATTCCCAATCGTGCCAAGCGGGGAAAATTTGAGCCGAACTATGAAGGCCCGTACATTATAGACAAGGTCTACCAGGTTGGAGCCTATCTACTCATGGATATGCACGGTGAGAGGCCTTTCAGGCCAATAAACGGCCGCTTCTTAAAGAAATACTATGCTTAGCGAGCCACAGCCTGGGTCAATGATAGATGACGACGACTATGTCCGCTCGCTATCTTCCTAAGCTCAGATCTCATAAGCAGTAGCCGACCTTCCCCTTAACGGCGGACCGAAATGTCCTAAAACTAATAACGGACCGAAACGTCCTTAAACTATCGACGGACCGAAACGTCTTTAAACTATCGACGGACCGAAAAGTCCTTAAACTAACAACTGACCGAAATGTCCTTAAACTAACGACGGACCGAAACGTCCTTAAACTATCGATGGACCGAAACGTCTTTAAACTAACGATGGACCGAAACGTCCTTAAACTAACAACTGACCGAAATGTCCTTAAACTAACGACGGACCGAAACGTCCCTAAACTACTATCGCAGCATCCTTAGGCTGACGAGATGAATATAAAAAAAGGGAGAAAAAGAAAAATAAAAAAAATGATAAGAAAACGGTATGTCCATATGCAAAATGGGCACGAATGAGAACCCGAAAGGGCTCCGTGAGTAAAAACAGCAGGGCTACCGGCGAGTGTTCGTGAAAACCCGAAAGGGCACGACCTTGTAAAAAAAAAAGAGAAAAAGAATAAAAAACGGTATGTCCATAAGCAAAATTGGCACGGATGAAAAACCCGAAAGGGCTCCGTGAGTAAAAACAGCAGGACTATCGGCGAGTGTTTGTGAAAACCCGAAAGGGCGCAACCTCGTTAAAAAACACTTATAGGGTCCTCTCGACCTTGTAAGGAGAAACCACCCGCGTGAGAGCCTTACGACTCACAAAGGAGAAACACACTTAGGGATCCCCACGATTCCTAAGGAGAAAATACACTTGCGAGATCCTCACGACTCGTAAGGAGAATTCTCTTATGGGACCCTCACGGCTCATAAGACTTGAAAATCTTAAGTTACAGAAACCTAAACCTGTTCTTAAGCAAATCCCCCACAACCTTCGATATTGCCCTACAAAGGGCTCAATACTGACCCTTGTATACAATCCACGGACGTGAATAAACATTTCCCCAGCAAAGTCGCACCCGTGACTAGGGATATATCCATATGGTGAATAACCTTTATAATTCCTCTCGACTTATAAGGAGAAAACTCTCTTGCGGGATCCTTACGACTTACAGAGGAACACACACTTAGGAATCCTCACGATCCCTAAGGAGAAAATACACCTGCAAGATCCTCACGACTTGTAGGGAGAAATACCTTTGTGAGACCCTTACGGCTCATGAAGTCAAAAGCCTTGGTCGACAGGACCCTTAACCCTGTTTACTAAGCCCCCTTTGTTCAACATCGACAGAGGCAAATGATGATTCGCTCCTGGCAACATCCCAGTTATAGCGGTGCTGATGCCGAAATCGGTATCTAAAATCCAAGCTTGCAGCGAAAAAGCTAGCGAGCCACACATGCATAAGAAATAGCCGAAATGATGGGGCAACTTGCAATAAAAAGCAGCAAGTAAGAATGTATGCATGAAAATAGCCGAAATGATAGGGCAGCTCGCAATAAAAAGAAGCGAGTAGAAAATAAATAAATAGCCGAAATGATTGGGCACCGCGAAAAATAGCCGAAATGATAGGGCAATCGCGACCTCCGCGATATAAAAGCTGAAATGATAGAGCATCGCGGAAAAAGAAACAAAATATAGAAGAAAAGTTTCAATTTATGCCCTACAGGTGATGTTCCATCACACCCTGTACACAATCCAAGGGCGTAAACAAAAAGGGATCATCCGTCTCCCCCAGGTTTCATCAGAAGAAGAAGCCAAGTCTCGACGGGCCAAAAAGAGACCTGGAGATAGTTTCAACACTCGTCTCGTAACAACGGACACAACTCTAAGTTAAGCGGAACAGCGGCAACTCCCAGTTCCATGGCTCGGTGGTATACATATCGCCAACAGTCAAACCTCCATCCTGTGAAATGCAGATACAATCAGCAAAATTCCTGGTTACGTGGAACGCGGATAACGTCACTCTTTGACCCCGTGGAAAACATCCAGAGCGGATCCTGGTCCTCGCAGAGCACGGCAGTGAACCCGTGTGAAGCATCCAGAGCGGAGCCTAGTCCTCGCCGAGCACGGCAGTGAACCCGTGTGAAGCATCTAGTGCGAAATTCCTAGTTACGTGGAACGCGGATAACGTCACTCTTTGACCCCATGGAAAACGTCCAGAGCGGATCCGGTCCTCGCAGAGCACGGCAGTGAACCCGTATGAAGCATCCAGAGCGGAGCCCAGTCCTCGCCGAGAACGGCAGTGAACCCGTGTGAAGCATCTAGTGCAAAATTCCTGGTTATGTGGAACGCGGATAACATCACTCTTTGACCCCGTGGAAAACGTCCAGAGCGGATCCTGGTCCTCGCAGAGCACGGCAGTGAACCCATGTGAAGCATCCAGAGCGGAGCCTAGTCCTCGCCGAGCACGGCAGTGAACCCGTGTGAAGCATCTAGTGCAAAATTCCTGGCTACGTGGAAAGCGGATAACGTCACTCTTTGACCCCGTGGAAAACGTCCAGAGCGGATCCTGGTCCTCGCAGAGCACGGCAGTGAACCCGTGTGAAGCATCCAGAGCGGAGCCTAGTCCTCGCCGAGCACGGCAGTGAACCCGTGTGAAGCATCTAGTGCGAAATTCCTGGTTACGTTGAACGCGGATAACGTCACTCTTTGACCCCGTGGAAAACGTCCAGAGCGGATCCTGGTCCTCGCAGAGCACGGCAGTGAACCCGTGTGAAGCATCCAGAGCGGAGCCTAGTCCTCGCCGAGCACAGCAGTGAACCCGTGTGAAGTATCTAGTGCAAAATTCCTGGTTACGTGGAACGCGGATAACGTCACTCTTTAACCCCGTGGAAAACACCCAGAGCGGAGCCTGGTCCTCGCCACGCACGGCAGTGAACCCGTGTGAAGCATCCAGAGCAAATACCGGACTGTGGAGTCCTTAAAATCCACGGACTATGATGTCCTTAACCTCGACCGTGATGTCTTAAAACTAACGATCAACCACCCCGATTCCTTACGGATTCTGCCTTGGTTTAAGGGTACATCTCTTCACTCCTTTGATACCTGGCGTTGTAATTCCTCAACGTCTTCAAAGAGGTGACGGGTCCCTGCAACCAAACATCGGACTGTGGAGTCCCTAAATCCACGGACTATGAGGTCCTTAACCTTGACCGTGATGTCTTAAAACTAATATCGGACTGTGGAGTCCTTAAATCCACGGACTATGAGGTCCTTAACCTTGACCGTGATGTCTTAAAACTAACATCGGACTGTGGAGTCCTTAAATCCACGGACTATGAGGTCCTTAACCTTGACCGCGACGTCTTTAAACTACGATACCTGGAGCAGTCCCCTGGCCCCGTGAAACACGGACAAGGGCGACCACATCCAGCACTTGCAGGCCCTCACGACCTGTAAGGAAGAAAACTCTCTTGTGAGATCCCTACGACTCTCAAGGGAAAACCCACTTAAGAATCTTCACGATTCTTAGGAAGGACTTACACCTATGGGATCCTCTCGACCTCTAGGGAGAAAAACTCTTTATGAGACCCTCGTGGCTCATAAAATGCAAAAGTCTTTGGAAGCATATCCTAACCCTGAATCCTAAGCCATCACTGTCCTGCAAGGAGATCAAGATAGAATATCCGCAGAATACATTCAATAAAAAGGGGACACACCATCGAGAAGAAAAATGTATCTTTTATTCATAAACCAAAATGGATACAAAGTACAATTCATGAAAGAAACAAAAAAGAAAGAGACTCTCACCCATGAGTATGTACAAAAAAGGAGAAAAGATATAAGTCCTCAAGCCGGCGGGCGGTGTAGTAATTTTACCAGCTCATCGTTTTGTTGCTGAGTCACGGCTTCATGATGCAAAATCTCCAGAAGACGAACCTCCGCCTGAGCTTGCTGAGCCTGATACAAAGCAAGCCGAGCCTCGAGCTTTTTCTCGGTGGCTTTATGAGCCTCGACCCTCTCACGAGTGAACGTGGCAGCCTTATCGAGAGCCACCACCTCTTTTATGGACTCCTGGAGCACTCGCCAGAGTTCGTATGCCTTGTTGGCCTTGGCTGTGAGGCTGGCCTGAAGCTCGCTCAGCGCCTTAGAAGCTAGTTCCCTCTCCGAAAATTTACGGCCGAGCTCTTTTCTCGCACAACAATATGTTCGCTACGTGTCGCTCTATCAGGCCACGTAAGCTCGCTCTCGTGACCGCAGCCTTGGAAACAAGACATTTACAAGACCGTATAAATGGGCTTCCAGTCGACGGGAATAATCGATCTAAAACGCGCTCACATCACCTGACGTGAAAGGCAACAAGAAAGATTTCCGACATATTTCAAGCATGCATTCGCAATCATATGAGTATTCAAAAAAATAATAATAGCATTTGCAATTGTATGAACATTCAAAAAGTCTGATACGCAGGAAAGTGATGATAGCATTTGCAATTAAAGAAAGTTCTCATGCCAAGAATACAAAGTTTATTTATGCAAGCGGAAACATACATACTAGTACCAAGCCTACATGGAAGTTCGGCATAAAGCGTAAAAAAGGAGGGACTAATTTAAAAATGTTCTACGCTAACGGGAAAAGGTCACCAAACACAGGATCAACGACACAGGGGTTAATGAAGCAGAGGACAAAATTCTCCATCTCTCTCTTTGCTTTCTCCAGCACATCAAAACGACGGTTCTCCCGAAGAGTCGCTCCCCATCGATTGGTGCCGTGTTCGTCCGCGAAAGCAGACATAATAGCTCGCCGGGCCTTTATCTGGCTCAGCAGATGAATTGAGCAATCCTTCAAAGCCTGAGTAATCAGGCACGCTTCATGAAAGCCCTCGAGCTTTTCTTCCGCCGCGTCAAGCATCGCCAGGGTCATCTCCGCCGGGTGAGGAGGGATGTCGGCAAGCACGGCCGTGAGAATCATCCGGAGCCAGAGGGAACCCATCGGGAGGGGGACCCCCTACGGATCGAGAGTTCATACATGGCTGAGTCGCATTCGTTGTCGGTAAGGAGGGGATCCACCAACCGAGCAGCAAAACGGGGGATCATCTCCTCAATAGGAACTTCCCATGGCTGTCGATGAGCATGAGGGCGATTGCAGGCCATGGCGCTCGTTTGTTTCTCAAGACAAGTTACACCAAGATAAAAAAAAAATAATAATATAAATCTCTCTGTGAAGGGAAAAGAAAGCTATAGCCTCATATATAAAGAAGTGCATTAAGTGCTGTGCGCGGAAAATCTTGCATGGTGAACTATTTCCAAGGCCCAAAAAAGGAAAAGCATCGAAAACCAAGGAGATGGAACTATTTCCAAGGCCCTTTTTTCTGCGTCTGATATTGTGCACTGAAAATATGGCATGGGAAGATTTTGTGAACAGCCCCATTAAGGGACCCCACGTGCAGAACACGTAAGGCCTAAACCTGATGTACAAAAAAAAATGGAGTAGCACCCTGCATATTGAAAGCACCAACAACAACAGTAGCAAAATAATAAAATCCCAGAGAAAGGCATGCAAACATGGAAAAACATAATAAAACTTGTCACTGAATCTTTCAAGAAGTTCATACAAAATAAAGAGGACACGTTTACAATGGTAAGACTTCAGACGCGGGGCATGGGTTGAGAAACTCAAGATTAACTTTGTCCAAAATTCTCCAAGCATTTCGAACCTCCCGAGTATGCTTCCTCTCGCGGTCGCAAGCGTCGGGATCCTCACGAATGTCCTCCACCCTCCGATAGGCGGCAAGTATGGCTGACTGCTGAAAGGCTTGGTGCAAGAGATCGATGAGGTGATCTCGCCTCCTCTTTGAGATCAAGCCCATCAGGTACACCGAATGTACCTTATCCTCAGCAGTGTCTAAGGCCCTGAGCGGTATGCCGGTGCAAAAGAGAGGAAGTGCCTCCCGGATCGCCAGCACGATCAGCCTCAGAAGAGAAGAGCGACGGGGGAGTAGCCGATGGTTGTACTCGTCAAAGCGGCTCATGATCTCTGCACACTGAGCATCGGTGAACTCCTGGTTCTGACTGCGGCCCAATGCACGAATATTCCCATAGGAAATGATCTCGTCAAGACCATATAGATGGGCATCCATGATACCTGAAATAATGGTCATGAGAATCATTAGAAAACTCCTGTTTCATTAATTGTAGAAGGACAACCTCGGGTCAAGAGACCCCAAGAAACCTCCGTGTGAAGAAACTGAGTTCTTCATTGGAATTAAATTCCTTATTAAGAAAAGGGAATTAAATTCCCGGAAACATTTTTGGATGGAATTAAATTCCATGGAGTTGAAACGCCATCATCATCTCCCCAAAGATCATCTAAACCCTAAGAGATCTACAGTTCGAAGGTTAGGTGGTTTCCTGTTCTTATGGAAAAACTTGAAGAAAAATGGGTTCCTTGTTGAAAAAGAGTAAAAACCCTTGTTTTGGATTTAAAATCCAAAGGAATGTAAAAATTTACTGTTTGTCCAAGAACATTACCTGAGGAAATAGGGTCACCTGAACAGAGTTAAACTCTGAAGATTGTTTCAAGACAGAGAACTAAGCTCTGGAAGCAAGAATTAAATTCTCAAGGGAAAAAGTTCTCAAAAGAAGGAGATGAGCAAAGTGAAGGCTCTTCTGAAGAAACATGAGTATTTATAGGAGGTGATGGAAACGTTTCATCTCCCCAAATCCCTAGAGGAATCCAACGGTCACAAAAGGTGACAGCGTTGCACTCACGTGCAGACACGTGAGAACAACACTGTGGGGGCATTGTTTCCTACGGAAAAGGCTTCAAAAAAGGGTCACGTGCTTACACGTGACCAGCAGTCACGTGTTGGCACGTGACATCTAAAAATCATCGGCAAGGCACATTCAGTTTCCCAACTACATCAAAGAAAAGGGCTTCAGAAAGGGTCGCGTGCTCCCACGTGACCAGGGTCACGTGCTGGCACGTGACACTCAAAAGCGGCAGACTCAATTCCCTGATCGAATCAAGGAAAAGGCTCCAGACGAGGGTCACGTGCTCACACGTGACCAGGGGTCACGTGGTGGTACGTGACAACTAAGCAGCGACCAAAAAGCAGAGCGCAGAAAGAAAGAAGAAGGCTCGTTCCAAAGGGCTCACGTGGCCACACGCGACCAAGGGTCACGTGCCCACACGTGACCAGTTTTCAAAGCCTATCTATTAACAGAAATTAAATTCTGAGAAAAGACCTCTTAAATTTTTCCAAAGCAACCGATTAAGTTAAAGATTTAAAGGTGGTTAAATACCATCTATCTATGGAAAATCTCGAATTTGGAAAGATTTCCCCTTTAAATCTAACCGAAATAACAAAAGAGAATCTCTGGATTTAAAATCCAATGGTGAATAAAATTCACCTAATGATCCGAAGGTCCAAAACGAATGATGGATGCAAATCAAATCTCTCAATGAAAGATTCATCAAAAACTAATTGACCCGGCTGCTTCTCCTATAAATAGGAGCCAAGAGACACACAAAAGAGATATATGCAGAGGGAAGAAAAGAGAGAGAGCTTTGATACTTTGGAGGAATTAGGATCTTCTGCAAAAAGAAAACCCTAGGTAAGAAAGGGAAGGCTTTTTGAAAGAGATGAGAATTTAATTCTCAATAGAGTTTAACTCTGATATAAAACAGAAGAACATGGCTCTCTCTTTGGTGGAGGATCTGTAAAGTGCACATCTCCCCTTGAGTCGAGAATTTAATTCTCAATGGGTTGAGATCCTGCCATGCAGATCCAAAGCATAGAGAGGGAATGGAAGCACGAGAATTTAATTCTCACAGAACTATAGGAATTTAATTCCTTTAAAATAAAATTAGGGTTTGACCCTGTGTTATGGGAATTTAATTCCCTCAGAATGAAAAGAATCAGGGTTTAACCCTAGTTAAGAACTTAGTTCTGTTAAAACAACAGGAATTTAATTCCCTTAATCTCATTCCCCAGAATAATTCTTTAACAGAGAGTGGGAGTTTAACTCCTTAAAGCTTTTATTAAGGTTTAACCCTATTCAGTTCTTCACATATATGAGGAATTTAATTCCTACAGAAAATTCAGAGTTCAACTCTATTCCAGAATATGAATCTTCAAAAGGAAGTAGGAATTTAATTCCTCTGAAATTATTGTCAGGGTTCAACCCTACGAGGAATTTAATTCCTGAAAGGGATCAACAGATCTTCTAAAAAACATACGTAGAGGCAGGGTCACGTGTCACCACGTGACCCCCAAAAAGATCTACAGAAAAGCCCCTTTGAGGCAGTGGCTCACGTGACCCACGTGACCCTTGGCAGAGGCTTTAACATATTCCATTTAAACACCCGTCACGTGATGGCACGTGATGCTCCAAAAGATGCGATATTCCCAGCAGAACAAACGAAGGGAGGGCGCCCTCACGTGCTACCACGTGACCCCTCTTGCCTTAGCGTCTAATGCTAAATTGGAACCCTTGAATCCAGTGTTAAAACACTGTTTGGCCTTAGTGTTCAACACTAATCAAAGAACTTTATTTGCAGTGTTCGATACTGATTACCTTAGTGTTTAACACTAATTTGAGATTTCTGTTGCCAGTGTTTAACACTGATCTGTTTCGGTGTTTAACACTAATTTGAAAGCCTTGTTGCTGGTGTTTAACACCAACTATCTTTTAGTGTTAAACACTGACCTATCAATCTCATTCCCAGTGTTCAACACTGATTAGTCTTTAGTGTTTAAACACTAGGCATTGTCCCAATTGGCTAAATGGCCATAGGCAAAGCCTCTCCTTCAAGGGACTAACAGGAGGGTCGATGTCCCAGACTTGATTGGACTTAGCCCAAGCCGGCCATAAGTCCTCAATTCATAATTAACTGGGCTAATGGGCTCATAACGTAATTAATTGGTCTTGATCCCAAATTGGGCCAAAGACTATTTAATCCACTCCGGTTCCAGGGTACATCTCTTCACTCCTTTGATACTTGGCGTTGTAATCCCTCAACGTCTTCAAAGAGGTGACGGGTCCCGATGACCACACATTGATATGGACTGTGGGGTCCTTAAACCCATGGACTACGACGTCCTTAACCTTGACCGAGATGTCTTAAAACTAACAATGGACTGTGGGGTCCTTAAACCCATGGACTACGACGTCCTTAACCTTGACCAAGATGTCTTAAAACTAACAATGGACTGTGGGGTCCTTAAACCCATGGACTACGACGTCCTTAACCTTGACCGAGATGTCTTAAAACTAACAATGGACTGTGGGGTCGTTAAACCCATGGACTACGACGTCCTTAACCTTGACCGAGATGTCTTAAAACTAACAATGGACTGTGGGGTCCTTAAACCCATGGACTACGACGTCCTTAACCTTGACCGAGATGTCTTAAAACTAACAATGGACTGTGGGGTCCTTAAACCCATGGACTACGACGTCCTTAACCTTGACCGAGATATCTTAAAACTAACATTGGACCGCAATGTCCTTAAACTACCCATGGACCGCAATGTCCTTAAACTACCCATGGACCGCAATGTCCTTAAACTAGCAACGGACCATCATGTCCCTAAACTGGAACAATAGAGCCACGCATGCTCTTTTGCCGGATCTAAACGATCCCGTTTAAGTTGATCTTACCTCAAATATGGCTAACGTATCTTTAAACCTTCAGACAGACTGGACTAGGAATCCCTCCAATCAACTTTGGTTCAAGGGTACATCTCGGAACTCCTTTGACACCTGTCGTTGTAATCCTTCAACGCCGTCAGAGAGGTAACGGGTCCCGACGGCCATATATACAATGGACCACTATGTCCCTAAACTGGAACAATGGAGCCCAAATGCTCTCTTGTCGGATCTAAACGATCCTGTTAAGCTGATCTTAGTCTCAAGATGATAGACTAACGCATCCTTAACAAACGTTTGAGTTGATCTTAGCCTCAAATATGGCTAACGTATCCTCAAACCAAACCCCCAAACCTAAATCTAAGATAATACGGATTTGGACTAGTCCCCGCCCTACGGGTGACGACAGAACTCGGTCTCCGTAAACAATCCACGGGCAACAAAACATAAAATAAATACACACGACACGAAGTGACCATCTGGAGAAGGAGAAAGTGGTTACCGCGATGCGGTAGCGTAATTAACTGCAGGGGCTTGCGCCTGCAGGGAAGAGCGTCACCACAATCAAAAACCCCTCAAGCGAGGGGGAATCTGACGAAGTCTGCTACATCGGACGCATCCGTCTAAACCTCCGATGCACGGTGCCATAAACCAACTTGGCATCCTCGGAGAGGTGGACGGATAGCACCAATTAGCATCTGCCCCGAATCTCAGGCGAGACGTCCCAGTCGCGCCGTCTTTCGGAGGGGAACAGCGATATCCTCGGTGACCTTTTCCTTTCCCTTATCTTTTCTATTTGCGGGCCCGAGATTCTTTTCTGGGAGCGTACGATTGCGCAGCTGAATGTTCTCGCAGGCCTCCGATTCCTCCTCTTTCCCTAAAACGGATTCTTTAAAGAGAGGGCCGCCCAGAGCCATTTCTTCATCAGAGTCGCTCCCAAAGGTGAGAACTTGTGACCCTCCGGCATTAACCATGTAACAGTTGCCAGTGGTTCTATTGTGCCTGTCGGCAGTACTTCTTCGTTTCCGACGAGACTTGCGTTTCATGTGCTTAAAATGTTGCCGATGAGCAACATATCCTTGCCACCATATCCTAAAGGCGTCGCACTCCTCCGTGGGGTGTGAAATTTTCCGATGATATGCGCAATAATCAGGGTGCCTCTCCGCCCCATTGAGCGTGTTTTCTTCCGAGGGTGGTAGCTTCATTCCTATTGACATGGCTTTGGCAAACCTTTTCCTCGTCTTGAATATCTTCTTGTCTGCCTCGGATGCCTTTCGATCTGGCGGGAGTACTTCGACTCTTTCGTTCAGTCGCCTGCATTTGGCTCCTTCCGATGCGGCCATCTCACGCTCCTGATCCGCTTTACTCTTTAGATGAATCTCGTCTAGAAAGGCGTCGATCATTTCATCTGTTGGCCACACACGCTCTGGTTCAGGCTCTGTCCCCAGTTTCCTAGCGCCAGGAGTTTTTTCATCGTCGGTAAACGAGTGGGAGATTACGTTACAACTCGCCACATATCCCTCAGATTCATCCGACGAACTCTCTCCATCATCTTCCTCTTGAAAGATGTGGTTAAGGAACTCTTGCAGCGTGACAGGAGTTCGCGCCTTTTGATTGTACTCTTCCATCGCGTCGATTTGCTTCTGCAAGTTCGTGCGCTTGTCTCCAGGCTTCACGGGCCTCTTAGATTTCTTCTTCTTTTTCTTCGAAGATTTTGACGGTTGGGCGTGAGTACTTGGGCCATCACCACCGCTTTTTGTAGTTGGGTGCGGCCTCGGCATTCCTTCAATGATCTGGGGTTCCAGCGGGTCCTTCCATTCGACTGCCGGGCACGCATGAAGGTCCTTCAGCATTCTTTTGGTTTTAGTTGACAGCACGACCTGCCATGGAGCTTCCTCAATAAAGGAACAGGTTGCCCCCGGTGTATCTGCTTTCTTAGGAGCATGCGGCTGTGGTGGGTTCACCTTCCACTTTTCGGACAGCGCAAACTTCCCCTGGAGGTATTGATCTTCAATCCATCCTTTGAAGACGAAGCAATCCTCAATCGGATGACTTACTGTTTGATGGTAAGGGCAATAGTTAGGGTTACTCACCTCAGTGGGTTGTGGCGATCGCCTTGGATTTGGTAGGTTTATAAGTATGTTGCGTACTGCCAGCTCGAATAACCGTTTCGTATTGTCCCATGGGAACGAGTAGGGACGCTTCATCTTCTCATTATAATACCGGCATCTTTCTTCCAATTGATCCGCCAGCTTTGGGGCATTGGGTTGCTGCTGGGCATTCGCGACGAAGGTGGCCTTTCCTTTACCCTTGTCATTCCGAGGTTCCGGCTTCGGGGGAGGTGGTCTATGACCCATCTGGTCCATCTGAGCCAACTTGTCGATTAAAGCCTGGAATGTGGTTGGCTTAAAGAACATCATAAACTGGGAGATAGTTGCGTGAGGGTCTAGGGTTCCCACAAACATGCCCACCGCGGGCGTTTCCTCAATGCGTTGCTTGCATTTCGACCACAAATTCCGCCAGCGTATAGCATACTGGACCCAAGTTTCGCCTGATTTTACCCTGGCGTTAATCAATGCCGTTATTGGAGTGCGTTCGCTGGCGCTTACGAATCGCTGAGTGAATAGCAACTCCATTTCAGTGAACGTCTTAATAGAATCGTTCGGGAGTTCCGAATACCATTCGAACGCTGTTTCTGATAAGCTGCCCACGAACTGGCGAAGCAACAGTTTATCATCTCCACCGGTGTTACCACAAAGGGCCCTGAACTGGGCAACATATTGGTGGGGATTGCCGGTCCCCTTGTAAACATGGAACTTGGGAATTGTGTAACCCGGCGGGTACTTGATTTGGTCGTACCAGCTTGGATATGGCCGCCCCGTTTTTACGACTTGACCAGCTGCCTCAGTCGCATGATGAACCCGGATTTGCTAGGCTATATAGTCGACCAAGTCATCCTTAGAGATTGTCTCCTCCTTGGCCGTTGAGAGGGCCGGTGGTGGATTTGACGTTTCTCCCCGGTCGTCTTCAAGGACGATCGGGGGATCCTCAGCGGGTGGGTCCTGTTGGATCATCATTCCTATCATATCTTGGAAGAGAAGGCCCATACGCTGTATGTTGGCTGCTTGTTCAGCAGCCTCTTTGTCCTTCTTCTCCAATATTCGGCGAAGGAATTCGGCGTCGGTTTCTTCCTCCTGGCGTTCGTCCGAGGACGTTTCTGGGTTTTCTTTTGGCCCGGTAAGTGCGGCCATAGCATTCATCATTTCCTGGAGCTTTTGCTGTTGCTCCTGAGCTTTGGTCACTAACCGTGTAAGCAGTCTATGACCTGTAGACGCACGACTGTCTTCCTTTCCTGATGCCATGTATACGGTATGGACCATCATGCCCCCAGACTTAGGGCGTTTGGGCTTAGTGCCTTTAGCTGTCGTTGCAGGCTGTGGGATCTTCTCTGGCTTCCTCTTTTTATGAGCAGTGGAAATTGAGGGGGCCGTTGAGGTGGGCACCCAGACAGCCTTTCGTGGTTTAGCCTGGTGACTGGCTTCCTGTTGGATTTTCAGCTTCTTGTGCTGGCGGGAGAAATTTGGATCCATCATCGAGTCTCGGGCCTGCCGCCAGACTTTATAGATTCGGGAGGACAGCCGTTGAGGAGATTGGGGCTGTTCTGGATTTACTTCTATAGCCCTTTTCAGCGGATGGGGAGACTTCCTTAGCACCGCAGTAGGAGAATTCCTTCGCACCTTATTTAGCATCTCAAAGCTGTTCCCAGTTGGAACGGCAGCATTAATTTCCACCGTTGGGGTTGGTGGAGTTATCCCAGAGGGGGAGTTGCCCCCAGCCTTCCTTACTCGGCGCCAGTGGCGACGTCGAGCGTGTCGAGCGGGCGGCGTCGGTTCAGCGGTGAGGATGGCTTCGTCTTGCCCCCTGCGTAGGTGGGGGGTCATTGCTGGTGTTAGCCTGTCAAAGACCGATGTCCTTTGGGTGGCAGGAGCGGGTGCTGGAGCCGTCAATCTTGTAAAGACCGACTTTTTGGTAGGGGAAGCCGCATTGACGACTTCAGAAGCAGGACCGGTCACTTTCTTAGAAGCAGCCTTCTCTGGGATTGTAGGCCCCATTGTGGGTCCACAGGAGTTCTGGCCTAATCTAGAGAAGACCGAGGCGCTGGTGTTGGGCGACCCGTTAAAAGGGGCCACGGTAGGTGTAAGACGATCAAAGACCGACTTCTTGGGAGCTTCCTTTGTCAGCACCGGAGCAGTGAAGCTTGTCGGCGGGAGCATGGTCCCAAAAAGCAATCCTGTGGTGGCTCGAGTGACCTGTTCCATGGGCATTGTGAATAGCGAAGCAGCTTGGGGTCCATAGGCTATACCTCCTGGCGAGGTAGAGCATTGGTCGCAATTGCAGTCCGAGCAGTTGGAGCATTTCGCAGAAGTAGAAGCCATCAATACTTTGCTTTCTGCAATAAGCAAGACGCCAATTCTTAGTATCTTGAAACCCAAGGGCAACCATTAGCGAACCGCGATTGGTTCGCGAATCACGACACACGAAGTGTGGAGTGGAAAGAGGAAAAGGTCCCACCGGGCGTGCCAGAATCTGTTCCCCTACGAAGGATGGCGCGACTGGACGTCTTGCCTGAAATTCGGGGCAGATGCTAATTGGTGCTATCCGTGCACCTCTCCGAAGATGCCAAGTTGATTTATGGCACCGTACATCGAAGGTTTGAACGGATGCGTCCGATGTAGCAGACTTCGTCAGATTCCCCCTCACTTGAAGGGTTTTTGATTGTGGGGACGCTCTTCCCTGCAGGCGCAAGCCCCTACAGTTAATTACGCTACCGCATCACGGTAACCACTTTCTCCTTCTCCAGATGGTCACTTCGTGTCGTGTGTATTTATTTTATGTTTAGTTGCCCATGGATTGTATACGGAGACTGAGTTATGTCGTCGTCCGTAGGGCGTGGACTAGTCCAAATCCGTATTATCTTAGATTTGGGTTTGGGGGTTTGGGTTTAAGGATACGTTAGCCTCATTTGAGCCTAAGATCGACTTAAACGTTTGTTAAGGGTACGTTAGTCTAGTTTTTAGACTAAGATCGACTTAACGAGATCGTTTAAATCCAACAAGAGAGCAATAAAAGGGGGGGCTCTGTTGTTTAGTTTAGTGACGTTACGGTCGGTAGGTAGTTTAAGGACATTGCGGTCCATGGATAGTTTAAGGACATTGCGGTCTGCGGGTAGTTTAAGGACATTGCGGTCCATCGGTAGTTTAAGAACATTGCGGTCCAATGTTAGTTTTAAGACATTGCGGTCAAGGTTAAGGACCTCATAGTCCGTGGATTTAGGGACTCCACAGTCCGTAGTTAGTTTTAAGACATCCCGGTCAAGGTTAAGGACGTCATAGTCCATGGGTTTAAGGACCCCACAGTCCGTTGTTAGTTTTAAGACATCTCGGTCAAGGTTAAGGACGTCAAGTCCATGGGTTTAAGGACCCCACAGTCCGTGTCAATGTGTGGTCATCGGGACCCGTCACCTCTTTGAAGACGTTGAGGAATTACAACGCCACGTATCAAAGGATTGAAGAGATGTACCCTTGAACCGGGGTGGATTAAATAGTCTTCGGCCCAGTTTGGGATCAAGACCAATTAATTATGTTATGAGCCCATTAGCCCAGTTAAGTCTAAATTGAGGACTTATGGCCATCTTGGGCTAAGTCCAATCATGTTTGGAATATTGGCTTCCTATTGGTCCATTGAAGAAGAGGCTTTGCCTCTGGCCATTAATTCAACAGTGTTGAACACTGGGATCAAGTTAGTGTTTTAACACTAAAAGACAGTTGGTGTTAGACACCAGCAACAGGGGGTTCAAATTAGTGTTAAACATTAGAGTAGATCGGTGTCAAACACTAGCAGCAGAGGCCTCAAATTAGTGTTGAACACTAAGAAATTCAGTGTTAAACACTGCAAATAAAGTTCTTTGATTAGTGTTGAACACTAAGGCCAAACAGTGTTTTAACACTGGATTCAGAGGTTCCAATTTAGTGTTAAACACTAAGGCAAGAGGGGTCAAGTGGTAACACGTGAGGGCGCCCTCCCTTCATTTGTTCTGCTGAGAATATTGCATCTTTTAGAGCATCACGTGCCATCACGTGACGGGCATTTAAATGCTTGTATGTTAAAGCTTCTGCCAAGGGTCACGTGGGTCACGTGAGGCACTGCCTCAAAGGGACTTTTATGTAGATCTTTTTGGGGGTCACGTGGTGACACGTGACCCTGCCTCTATGTATGTTTTTTAGAAGATCTGTCAATCCCTTCCAGGAATTAAATTCCTCGTCGGGTTGAACCCTAACAATAATTTTAGAGGAATTAAATTCCTATTTCCTTTTGAAGATTTATATTCTGGGATAGAGTTGAACTCTGGATTTTCTGTAGGAATTAAATTCCTCATATATGTGAAGAACTGAATTCTATCATAGGGTTAAACCCTAATAAAAGCTTTAAGGAATTAAACTCCCACTCTCTGTTAAAGAATTATTCTGGGGAATGAGATTCCGTCATAGGGTGAAACCCTAATCTCTTCTTTCTTAAGGGAATTAAATTCCTGTTATTTTAACAGAACTAAGTTCTTAACTAGGGTTAAACCCTAATTCTGTTCATTCTGAAGGAATTAAATTCCCATAACATAGGGTCAAACCCTAAGGAATTAAATTCCTATGGTTCTGTGAGAATTAAATTCCCATGCTTCCATTCCCTCTCTATGCTTTGGATCTGCATGGCAGGAACTCAACCCATTGAAAATTAAATTCTCAACTCAAGGGGAGATGTGCACTTTACAGATCCTCCACCCAAGAGAGAACTATGTTCTTCTGTTTTATATCAGAGTTAAACTCTGTTGAGAATTAAATTCTCTTTTTCTTTCAAAAAGCCTTCCCTTTCTTACCTAGGGTTTTCTTTTGCAGAAGATCCAAATTCCTCCAAAGTATCAAGGCTCTCTTCTTTTTTTTTTGTATCGATTCCTTTCTGCATCTCCCCCTGTGTCTCTTGGCTCCTATTTATAGGAGAAGCAGCCGAATCAATTAGTTTTGGTGAATCTTTCATTGATAGATTTAATTTGTATTCACCATTCGTTTTGGACCTTTGGATTATTAGGTGAATTTTATTCACCATTGGATTTTAAATCCAGAGATTCTCCTCTGTTATTTCGGTTAGATCTTAAGGGGAAATCTTTCCAAGTTCAGACTTTTCCCACAAATAGATGATATTTAACCACCTTTAAATCTTTAATTCAATCGGTTGCTTTGGAAAGATTTAAGAGGTCTTTTCTCAGAATTTAATTCTGTTAACAGATAAGATTTGAAAGCCGGTCACGTGTGGCCACGTGACCCTTGGTCACGTGTGGGCACGTGACCCCCTTGGAACGAGCCCTCTCCTTATTTTTGTGCTCAGCCTTCTGGTCGCTGCTTAACCGTCACGTGCCACCACGTGACCCCTGGTCACGTGTGAGCACGTGACCCTCGTCTGGACCCTTTTTGTTGATTTAACCGGAGAACAAGTCTGCTGCTTTTGAGTATCACGTGCCAACACGTGACCCTAGTCACGTGGGAGCACGTGACCACTTCTGAAGCCTTTTCCTTGATTTGATCAGGGAACCGGTTTGCCTTTGAAGCCGCTTTTAAATGTCACGTGCCAACACGTGATCCGGGTCACGTGGGAGCACGTGACCCTTTCTGAAGCTCTTTTCTTTGATGTAGTCGGGAAGCTGAATCTGCCTTGCTGATGCTTTTAAATGTCACGTGCCAACACGTGATTGCTGGTCACGTGTAAGCATGTGACCCTTTTCTGAAGCCTCTTCCGTAGGCTTTCCTGATTTTAAATCAGGAAACAGCGACCAACATGATCCTCGACGCGCCGGATCACTGCCTGCCGCGTCTCCTCGGTGCACAGCTGGTCGTACAAGTATACGTCCTCAAAAGAGATGATCTAGGGGGTAGAGAAAGGGAATTCGTCCATTCTTATGTTTTAGGGATGGATAAAAGAATGATCAACACGCCCTCTCTGTTTTATAGCCCCACAGCGCCCCCAAGAGTCCAATATTCACTCGTTTCTTCCAATACTGTACTGCCATGCGGCGGGTATCCCGTCTTTCTCGGCAAACCGAAGTCGGAGCGACGCGGCTCTTACGCTTTGCCTCCCCTCATGCATTCATGACACGTGTCGCCCGCAGCAGTCACTCTTCCCGATGTTCACACACCGGGAAGGTCGGACAGAACCTCGCAGAACCAAGCAGCAACCCTGTTCGGTCCATCCTTGGCTGGTAATTTCTTACCCCACGACGCTAAGGATCCAAAGCCCTCATCAAGAGGCCACCGATCATCTACCCTGCTCGGTCCATCCTTAGAAGGTCTCCCAATGCCCTCCCGCGCTAAGGATCAAAGCCCTCACTGAGATGCTATCGAGCAGCTACCCTGCTTGGTCTATCCATGACTGGTAGTTCACTACCCACCGACGCCAAGGACCAAAGCCCGCATCAAGAGGCCACCGAGCAGCTACCCTACTCGGTCTATCCTTAGCAGATCTCCCAATGCCTTCCCGCGCTAAGGATCAAAGCCCTCACCAAGAGACTACCGAGCAGCTACCCTGCTCGGTCCATCCATAGCTGGTAGTTTACTACCCACCGACGCCAAGGATCAAAGCCCTCATCAAAAGGCCACCGAGCAGCTACCCTGCTCGGTCCATCCTTAGCAGGTCTCCCAATGCCCTCCCGTGCTAAGGATCAAAGCCCCCACCAAGAGGCCACCGAGCAGCTGCCCTACTCGGTCCATCCATGGCTGGTAGTTCACTACCCACCGATGCCAAGGATCAAAGCCTTCACCAAGAGTCCACCGGACAGCAACCCTGCTTGGTCCATCCTTAGCAGGCCTCCCAATGCCCTCCCGTGCTAAGGATAAAAGCCCCCACCAAGAGGCCACCGAGCAGCTACCCTGCTCTGTCCATCCATGGCTGGTGGTTCACTACCCACCGACGCCAAGGATCAAAGCCCTCACCAAGAGGCCACCAGACAGCAACCCTGCTCGTTCCATCCTTAGCAGGTCTCCCAATGCCCTCCCATGCTAAGGATCAAAGCCCTCACCAAGAGGCCACCGAGCAGCTACCCTGCTCAGTCTATCCATGGCTGGTAGTTCACAACCCACCGACGCCAAGGATCAAAGCCCTCACCAAGAGGCCACCGGGCAGCAACCCTGCTCGGTCCATCCTTAGCAGATCTCCCAATGCCCTCCTGCGCTAAGGATCAAAGCCCTCACTAAGAGACCACCGAGCAGCTACCCTGCTCGGTTCATCCATGGCTGGTAGTTCACTACCCACCGACGCCAAGGATCAAAGCCTTCACCAAGAGGCCACCGAGCAGCTACACTGCTCAGTCCATCCATGGCTGGTAGTTCACTACCCACGATGCCAAGGATCAAAGCTCTCATCAAGAGGCCACCAAGCAGCTACCCTGCTCGGTCCATCCATGGCTGGTAGTTCACTACCCACCGACGCCAAGGATCAAAGCCCTTACCAAGAGGCAACCAGGCAGCTCCCCTACTCGGTCCATCCTTGGCTGGTAATTTCTTACCCCGCGACGCCAAGGATCAAAGCCCTCATTAAGAGGCCACCGATCAGCTACCATGCCCGGTCCATCCAAGGCTGGTAGTTCACTACCCACCGATGCCAAGGATCAAAGCCCTCATCAAGAAACTACCGAGCAGCTTCACTGCTCAACTTCCTACATGTCTTTACTAAGCGATCTCCACCTCGACTTCGGAGCCATGGAGATACCGACCTTTCAACGGTATTTGCACACTTGGCAAATGGTCGAATTCAACTCGACGTCCGATCGCTAGATGAAAAACCGACCTAACATGAAAGCAGTACTACGCGAATAAAAATATTTATCACAAACAAAGGGAAAATGCGCACGCAAAAAATACAGCAAAAAGATTTTTATTCATAAAGTCGGAAGTCTTTACAGAGGTATTGTGGGCTCCCCAGCCTTACAAAAACGCCCGGAGGCTTACCAAATTTTAGCGCAAAAAGTAAGAAGGCGGGGAGGTTCAGGCCTTGGGGCCGGGGAGAACCTCGATGAGCTGCGCCTCCACCGTGACAACCGGGGTGGCATCTTGAAGGCCGGTGCCAACCGCAGGAGCCCGGCGCCAGTGGCCGGGGCGACCGACTTCTCCCCAATGATCCCACCAGGGGCCTGTTCCCTTGCAGTACTTCCGGGGGCATCCCCCTGCGTCTCATCCCCGAGGGGGTACTCGCCCCGAAGCTCGCCGTCAGGGAACTCCGGCATCAGGGCCTTGACGGCGTCGAGAGCGTCGTGCCAAACGACGGTAGCAGCTCCAGCGAGGTCGGTGTAGTACTGATCCGACTTCTTGTATCTCTCCACCGCCTTCAAAACTCGGAGCTTGGCACGCCTCGTTCCCTCCTTCGCCGCCTCGTTCTCCCTCCGGAAGGTGTTCGCCGTCTTCTTCACGATGGAGACAAGCACCCTGGAATCTTCTAAATTGGCCTCAACGGCTCGGGCGGCCTCTCAATACTTGGCGGTCTCCCGATCCCCGGCCACCACCCGGTCTTTGAGGGCAGCGACCCTCTCCATCGCCGCCTCCAGCTCCAGCTTTGAGATCTCCTCCCGCGAGGAGAACTTGCCCATGGCCCGTATCGCCGGGGCAATTTCCTCGTCCTCCATGTTGACAACGAGGGCGACGTGCTGGAGCACCTGAAAAAAACAGAGGAGGGTTAAAAAGAAAAGGGGGCACCCAATCTCGCGAGAAAAAATACTGAATGAAGAACCGAGTAGGGTGCGAACACTAACCTGCACGGCCTCTTGAGCTCTGGCCGCCATTTGGGCCCAGAGGGTCCCCCGAGGGATTCTGTCCCCAGCAGACCTTTCGATCTCCGAGAGCAGGCTGTCGGCGACGGAAGCCACGAGGGCACCTCGAAGCTCAGCTCCCCATCGTCCACGATAATCGGGAAATCCGGGGAGCAGGACGCCGTCCTATGAAACCTCTTGAGGAGCGACATAGGGGAACCAGCCTCACCTCCCATCTCTGGAGCCCAGGGTTATTACTCCCGAGCACGTTTTTGGCTCGGCGCTTGGCTGGACTCCGGGGCCAGGGCGCGCTTGAGTGCCTGGATGGAGCGGTTGACGGTAGAGTCGGAGCCGACGACGGGCGAGAAGGGCCGGCGCCTCCGGCTTTCTTCCCCTTCTTCTGTTCGACCAGGGCTGTCCGAAATTTGCCTAAGTCCATGGGTTCTGCATAAGACAAAAGTACAGATGAGTCAGCAATGCCAGAAAAGGTGAAAGAATACACAAGTCTAAACAGGTCGCCTGAAAACTCCTAACTTACCCGTGAACTGGACGGGGCTGAGCCTGGCCCAACTGAGGGCCCGCTCAGACAGCAACACATCAGCCCGGGGGAGGGGCTCCCACTCCGCCACCGCCACCGCCACCGCGTCGGGATCATTCAACCGCCTCACCCGCGGGCAATTGGCCCTGTGCCACTGGATGGGCACAGGCCAATCCTCACTCTCAGGCGGCCCAACAAACAAAAACTTCTTCTTCCATTCATGAATGGAAGAAGGTACTACGACGACCCCCGACCCGACAGTACCTTCCCGGTGTTTTCTAAAAGAGATGTATACCCAGCTCGGCTCGCCCCTGCGAGTGTCGGGATAGTTTTTGTAGCAGAGAGAAGAAACGAGAAGGCTCCGGCTGAAAGGGATCAGACGTAGTTTCAACCGGACCAGGAACCCAAGGAGAATCCTCCAAGAGTTGGGCACTAACTGGCCCGGGGATAACTCAAAACAATTCAACACCGCACTCACCTCGGTAGAGAAGGGCAGGCGCATTCCGGCCCAAAAGGCTTCCAGGTATAAGGCAATATCCTTGCCTCGTACCTGGTCTGCCCTCTCCCCCTCCTCGGCCAGACGAAGTGAGTAGCCGGGAGGAATATGGAAATGAGTCCAGATGGCGGCGAGCTCATCTGCATGCCTCAGCATGGATGACACGCCAAGAACACTCATAACCTGCGCTCTGGGGACCGCCCCCGTCGCACGACCCCGGGAAGCATGACTAACCCTAACTTCCCGGGGGGACTCCGACCCAGACGAGGAAGAAGAAGAAGAGGAAGAGGAAGCTACAGAGGACTCCCCAGACTCTTTCCGGACTATTTCTACAGACTCCTCGGTAGAAGACATTTAACCTGATCAAAGGGATGAGTTCTCGGAAGAGAGAACGCAAGGAATCCGACCTGAGGAGAAGAGCACCGAACTAACACGACTAGGGACGAAGAAATTATGGTGAGGTATGGGCCCTGATGGAGATCCCACCTCTATTTATAGCTCCCGGCGTACCCATCCTACGGCTCCGATCCCGCCAAGACAGTTCTTCGCAACCAACAGCCGACAACATTCCACCTGTCGCACTCACATTGGACGCGTCCCATCGGGCGCAGGAACGCCTGCGGCCCGTCTCGTCAGCCAACCAGCGCCAGACACGTGGGCTGGCGCTTCGACGAACATACGCACAAACCGGGGCTTCCTCTTTAATGCGAGATCTCTCTCCTGATCTGCTGACGTCATTAAGAAAATATGACTAATTGCCCGGGAGTACGCACCGACGATATCTTCAAATAAGAGCTCACCCCGGGTGACCGGTCAGACCACTCTCGACCCAACCCAGGAATGGGTCGAGACGAGAGTGGGGGGCTAATGATGATGCTCAATATCGGTGACTCCCCAGATCATGACACGTGGCAGATGACATGTCCCAGAGCTTACCAGAAAGGATCAAGAACGGTACGTTGGAAGCATACCCCGGGCCTGCGACCCGAGGATGTTACCGACCTTCGGTGGACTTCCAGGCCACCCCTATCCCGCCTCCGAGCTATCATAGAACCAAGATGCCTCGGCCTCCCGCTCGTTCTCGAGCCTCCCGCCGAGCTTATCTTCCTCGGTCTCACCGACCGACCTACAACATGGATCACAGGCGCCTCCGCCACGGCTCCGCGAATCTCGCCAGGCGCGAGATATCCGCCGCCCATGATCCCGCGTTCCACGCCATCATGGTCCCCAATTAACGAGCATATCTCGTCACTAATGGGGAATCCCGCCTATCACGCGGGCGAGACGCCGGGGGCGTAACGGCCGGCATGAATCTCGTGCCCGCCTACCCATTACTGCCACTATATAAACCTCTCTCTCAGATGACTCAGGTAAGCGATTTTTTACCCCAATAGGCCATTACTCTGCCAAAATACCCCGTCTAACTAGATCGTCGGAGGGTCATCGGTGGCACAACCATCCCGGGACTTCCTTGCAGGTAGTTCGGCCTCAACCACATAAAACCCATTAACATCCACACGGTTCAGGAGTCAATCCTCCAAATCCAATCTCAGCCATCCATCAGCGCTCGCAGCAGACCAACGAAAGGTAACATCTGAAGGAGATCTAGAGATCCATCAAAGGAGAAGGGTTATTTATTTATTTTTATTTTTTGGTTAATAAAAAGCCTTCTCATACTTTGCTAATTGCTAAAAAATTTCTTTATACTTCATATTTACTTAAAAGACCCCAATACATTTAATTTACACTAATAATCCCCTTAATAGGCCAAAGATTCTTACATTACTCATTTAGAGGCAAACGGTGAGTATCGGCTTTCAAAACCCCTCTCCAAAATTCCCAATATTTTTCCTTAATTGGTTTTAAGGTTAGGGTTTCGATTAAAGAAATCTCAAATTTATTATGGAATTCTCAACCTTCACTAACAACGAGCTTGTCGAGTGTCACTTCAATTGCAAGATTTGAGTTAGTGGATAACCTTATTCGGGGAAAAAAAGATTCTTTAATTGCCCTAAATTCAATTCTTCAACTAAATGAGGATATATGTTCTTTTTGCGAAGAAAGACCCATCTAAATATCTAGAAAGAGCAGCCCAAGCTCAAGTTACAGATCCATCTCTTTAATTGAGACCGTTTTAATTCAGAAACTTGAATTGTAATTCTAAGCTCCTGGTCTTCAATTTAGGTTTATTTTATTACTACTACTATTATTATTTTATCAAATTGAAAGACCATACTCATATACCATATATGAACATCTCAGCAATTTGCAATTCATCTATTGATATATAAAGAGAAAATCATTGTATACAATGCCACATTAAGAATTTTCTACGGTGGCATAACACACGGCATCACATTATTCATTGATCCATGTGCAAGTTTATTTTTGTAATGCAAGAATCTCTTAAATTAGAATGAAATGAAGTAAAGAAGCATTGATCAAAATAGTGGCGTCCCGCCATTGTAGGAAATTTCTGTAGTGACATTATATACTCGTCTTTGTGATATATAAACTAATCCCGGGTACAAGAGCACGCCTATAGAAAGTTATATCTCATCTTTACAATTTTAAATTATGCTTAAATATATAAAACAAAATTTGTGATTTGTGTACAAGGCTTGCTCTAGTTTTCTGTTATTTATCATTATTATAGTGCAGTAATTATTTTGAACCTAAAAATTAAGGACATGCTTCTTCAACATGTGCTTGGTATCGTCCATACTTATCATTACTGAATGCCCTGGTTTATTACATATATGATATTGTTCTAAGACTAAATTTCAACTTGCTGCCATGAACTTTGGGGATTTTCCACGAATGGTACCCTAAACTTTTAAAATGATGGATTGTTATCATAAACTTTTAGAGTATCACAAAACTACCATAACAGTGTTAAAGAAAAATTAGAAAATGACCATACTGTCCTTTCATATAAGTTAAAAAAAAAAAGAAATAATTTTGTTTTCGGAATTTAATTTAATTTCTTTTTTTGGTTAAAATATACTATCCTTTTACATAAATTAAAAGGTCAATTTCTTATCTTTTTTCGTTAATTTATATGAAAGGGCGGTATGATCATTCTCTAATTTTTCGTTAAAGTCGTTATGGTAGTTTTATGACTCTCCGAAAGTTCATAGTAGCAATCCATCATTTTAAAAGTTTAGAATACTATTCGTTGGAAATGTCCAAAGTTCATGGTAGCAATTTGAAATTTAACCTTGTTGTTTTATCTTTGTTGGTTAGTAGTGTATATATGATTATTGTTTTTTTTCTTTTTCTTGAAATCATGTATAATCACACTATATATGATTATTGTTATACCGTACTAGTTTTTGGCATGAACGATGGGTCATAAGTATAGGATGATTATTTTAACTGCCATATTCCTATGGCCGGAGTTAAAAAGTAACGGGTGACCGTGTATTGTCTAAGAATTAAGACAATTTTTAAAATTTCTAATCCTTCTTTGAATTAAAATTGCAAGTGCCACACACCTCTGCATTATAATAGTAAAAATTGATTTGGGATACATAATTAAGTTCTATTATTATTTTTGAGATCTATTTCTACATGCTACTCGAAATTCATGTCTTCCAAAAGTTGACTACTATATTTCTCTATTGAAAATATGAACATGTTGCATTTTAAAGCAGCATCAATTTAAAATGTGAGGTAATTTTAATGTTGTGTGTGATTTATGGATGAAATTAAAGGTAGGAACGTCGAAATGATGATAACAAGGATGAGGTCGTTAATTTATTCACCTGGTCTGGCTAAGTTAGTTAGGCCAGAACTTCGAAATCATATATGGTATTTTCTTTTTAAATAATATGCTTTTAAATACACACCTCGTAAGATTCAAATTTAGGTTGCTTAGAACTTATCTTAATGTCCCATCTATCGCACCACAACTTCGAAATTATGATAAGCGTTGAGAGAATATATTTTATTTTCTAACACATCCTTATAGATCAAAGGCCTTTTGAGCCGAAACCTAGGTTTTTGCGTAGCGATATTTTTAATTTAAATAAAACCGTATTTAATACGCGCCCGGTGGGAATCGAACTTGGATACCCTTCCGCTACACCACAACTCTGAAGTTATGATGAGAATTGAGAAAATATATTTTATATTCTAACAAGAAGCATATGTCGAGATTAGCACGACTAAACGAGCCATAGGGGCCAAGGCATAGATTATTATATTCGTTTAATTATTTAAACGAGATCAACAATTTCTTCAACTTTGGCTCATTTATTTTTGGAAGGAGTACCGAACTCGACCGATTCCATTGAGAAGTCAAACTAAAAATCATATAAATGTTGTTGGATAATTTGAAAAGCCCGTAACAAAATTCTAAAGCCTTTTGTTTACCAACATAGAAAAAACTTTTACCTTACCAATAAAAGCATAGTAAAATTTACACACTTAAATATAATCTAAATAACGCCCACTCAAATATAATTTTAAAAAATGCCGGGAAACAAAATGCATTACTACTTATGGCTAAGCCTCCTATTGTTTTTCCTATGCCATACACACACACACACTGAGAGATTTCTAACACCCCTCTTCTCTGCTATCAATCTTCTTCTCTTTTTTTTTCAAAATTTAAATGGGGGCATGTGTTCCGTTAGTTGCTTTGTAGATCAGCCCCTGATCGTGGGACATGGTTTCCGGTACAAATGAGCACCATTAGATTGAGGATATTAACAATTTGGTACCTTGATGAGTTGAAGAATGAAATGAAAGCATTTTTCATTTCTTGTAAGGATTTTATATAAAAAAATAAAAAAAATCTCCCCTCTGCCCTTCATCACATCTAATTATTAAATATAAGGATTTTGAGAAAATTTGTCTTCTGCAAAAAGAATCCATCTTCTTCTTGATTTTTAGTAGTCTCACTCCCCTACATGAACAACTAATACAGCTAAAGGCATTAAAATGTCTCACCAGTCCAATCACTTTCATGAATTTATATCAATTTCTTTTGTCTCCTTATTTTTTACTTTTAGTATTTCTATTGATGAAACTTCTTATCGATGAGAGAAAAGTACTGCCATACAACGCTTTTCTAAGCAACCCTTACATAATAAAAAACAAAAAAATATAGTGCTGCCGTACAACGCTTTTCTGAGCAATCCTTATATAATAAAAAACAAAAAAAGATAGAGACAATGTGTCCCGCGGATCCCAAATCATATCTTTTATTTCTTCTTATGTAAGAATTGTTCATAAAAAGTGTTGTATAAGAATAATCTACTCTATAGATAATATTTTTTTTCCTTGGTCTAAAAAGCGTGCAACAAAATTAAAATCGAATACTGTTGTCTTTTTTATTCTTTCATTTTTTTCTGTAAATATTTTTGTTTTTTTGTTAAAAATTTTACAAAAGAAAAAAATTCCTTTTTTAACCCCATTTGAATATAAAATGAAACCAATTAAACTGCCTTGTGCCTCATCTGACGGTGTTGGTGCCGAAAAAAATACTCTAGAAGGACTTTCATGATGCAAGCTCTTTTAGAGACTTTGGATATGCTTTTCTTACACAAATGAGAATCTCATCCAAAAGCTATGCAAGAGCTTCCACCATTCAAGCCCTCTTGCATTGTAGATTTTTTTGTTGCTGCCCGCTAAACTTACCCTTACATCTGAAAACAATAATAATAAAAGTAAATTAATAAATTGATTAATGGTTTTTTACTTGTAGCCCCCTTAAAACATAGCAAATTCATTTCTATCCCAAAACTTGGTATTAACCTTTTAACCCCAAAACCAATAAGATATTTTATTTTACCCTTTTTATGATTTCCATAAACTTTTAATGCCATAACATCATGTTTTTCTTTAAAATATCCCAACCTCTCTTCTTATTTGGAAATACACAATTTCTTCCTTGATTTGAAATTAAGGTTTAGAATACTGTTGCAACTTTTTCAAAATCGGGCATGAAACCAAGAGTATTTTCAACACACTTCTCTAGTTATGAAGAAGTTGAATGATTCTGCGATCTTGCTTGTTGTGTTCGAATAAACGGTAAATATAAAATCTATGGAGAAAAATTAAAGTTAAAGCTAACAGGTTTTTTTCTGGCTGAAATCGTAAATAGGGTAAAATGATGTATTTTATTAATTTTGGGATAAAATGTAAATATCAAGTTTTAGTGGGGTTCTATATTTTTGGGCCTACAAGTAAAAACCCATTAATTAAAGCAATTTAAATAAACAACCAACAGAAAGCAGCAGCTTCGGGCTCCAAGTGACATGTGGGCCCCTCTCATTAAGGTATCTTTAATTGCGTTTTTATTCTCTCTCTCTCTCTCTTCAAACAGCTCGCACTCTTTCTCTCTCCTCGGCTCTAAGAATACGAAGCGGTAAGCTTACCGCATTACTGTGCGGTGACCACACCGCGCCTCCTCTGCTTCCCTTCGAATTAGCGTCACTCGAGGATTAAACTTTACTCAATTATTGTAGTTAATGAATCGATAATGCCAATCCTTTTGCTCATGAGATTCGATCTCTGAATCATGAATAGCTGCTCAGATTGATCCTGCGAAAATTGCCTAGGGTTTTTATCGCCATTTGTGTTGAATCGAGTTCACATTTTGCGAGAAGAGGCGAGATCTGATCGATTTCGGTGTTTTGCTGCGATTTTTGGGCGTTTATTGTATTTTTTGGGGATTTTTTTGCTTGATCATTGGAGTTCCTCCTCCATTGGATAAGGAGGAGAAGGAATTGGGAGCACGAGCGTTGAAGTGAAGGTAGGGTTTGTTTGCTTGCTTTATTTAGGGTTTTAAATCTGTAAATTTTTGTAAGGGTTTGATCCTGATTGATGTGCAGTGTAGGAAAGAGGAGGTCTTTGAGAAGTTGATAATTTAGTTTCACATGCCGGAACGTCGAGGCTCGATTTCACCTTCACCTTCATGGTCGTCGTCTCGATCTAGGTAACTTTGATTTGAGTGTTGTTTCTTTCTTATTTTTTATTGGTTATAATTTTAGGTAGTTGTGGGCTAATAAGAAACGATAACAACTTATAACATGCTTCAATTATACATAGTTTTTCTAATCATTGCTTTTGAGGCTTTTCGGCTGTATAAGCCTGAATTATATTGAGAAAGTGACGCAAGTTCCGTTTTTTTTTTTGGATGATGCACACCATCCAAAATTTCTCCCCATATTTTGGTTCTCTTACGAGGAAAGCAATTTATAGAACCAGCTTCCTAGGATCCCAAATAATTAAGCTAATGATGGTTAGGGGCCAAATATACTATTATTGCTGTTTCTTTTTTGAGGTTTTTTTAAAGCTTATCAGTGATTTTGGAAATATTTAGAGGGTTTTTTCCCTCATATTGTTTGGTTGCATAGACAGTGACGGTTTAAAAAATTGCTGAACCGCATAACAATACCCATGAATTTTCCACTTTGCGCCATGAACTTCAACAAATATGCATAAACACCATGAACTATTGTTGTTGGACATAACTACCATTCAACGTTAATTTATAGAAGGGTTTTTTGATATACCACCCCAAGAGAAATGGTAAAATCCATCCCAAAAAGTTTGATATTCCAAATATCATCCGCAAAAGTTATAAGTTGTTCAAAAACACCCCCTGGCTAGTATTATCCCGCATCTTTCGAAAATATTCCTTTAAGTTGGTTTGGGACCGTTTGAGGACTGGGAAATGACCAAAAAATCCCTCAACCAGTCACCGTCCTTTTCTTTTTGATGCTATAAGTTGGCTAGGGTTAGGACTTAGGGATTTTCTTCTAATTTCAAAATTGGGCTTCCTTATAGTGAATAAATTAGCCCTTTGAACCCCAAATTTACAAATTATTTTTATAACTAATATAAAAAATTACTCAAATCAAGTTCAATAACAACATGCAAATCAAAGTACCAATTCGCTAAAATCAAAACAAGAGAAAAGAAATCTAGGTTTTGAAAATTGAGAGAAATTGCAAATAGCTACAAATCTTACAAATTTACCAGCCAATGTATGAACAATAAACACAAAAGTAAATATCTATAAAGAGAACTTTTACGTATCTCCGACAAAGCAAATGAAGAATAAGTATGATTTTGCTTCTATTGATGCCACAGGTTCTTAGACTTAAATTGAGGTGTGCAAAATGTTCCTTTACATTGATTTTTGTTTTTTTTGTAATATTAAGTGGGTGAAGAAGAGAGTTTTGCCATGGTGGAAGAGAGGGTTGGTGAAGTCGCGGAGGCAAATTCTCCTCGTCATTTACACCCTAGTTATTTAAACTTAACCCTAACCAGGTTAAAGTGATTTAATGGAAGTTTTTTTTGGCTAACGGAGAACTTTTAGGGTAATATTTGAAATATCAAACTTTTTTGGGTGATTTTTAGAAATACCTTTCTTTTGGGGAGGTATATAAAAAAACATAATTTTTCTTATAATTTGGATGGTTATACCTTTCTTTTTGTTTAAACTTTTTTGTTATAAAGAACATAGCAAGTCGAAAAAAGAAAAAAAGTAACCTACAAACTAAAATAACATAAAAGAAACATAAACCAAAACATGATTGAAGTTCGGGGGAGCGAGGAAGGAGTGAATGACATCGGCTTGAAGGTCGAGGATGAGTCGAGGAAGAAAAAAAGAGAGAAATGGAGGAAGAGAAACTTCATGGATATGCATATAAGGATTTGATATTAAGAATTTCAAAATTTGGGGATTTAGAGAATTAAAGATTTAGGGTTTAGCCATTTAAATATTTTATGCTAGGAATTTGAATTTTGGTGATTTACATATTATGGGGGTTAGAGATTTTGGAATCTTGGGATTGGAGCTTAGAGAATTATGGACTTAAGGATATAAGTATTTTGAGATATGGGTTTTTAGGGATTTTAGATTTTAGGGCTTAGTGATTCGAGAGTTTTAAGAAGATGAGGTTCCCGCTGTCGGAGAGGGGAGAAGAAAGGCGGAATGAGCAGAAAAGCGGAAGAATACAGAGGTAAAACGGTCAAAATTCAAACCATAATTTAAAAAGAAGAGATAACTGTATAAGTTAACGTTTGCAGATGTTTCAATTCTTAAAGCTACTTTTTTTGCAATCAGAGATGACAGTTCATGGTACTTTTCGTTAATTGAATTAGTTCATGTTATTTATCAATCAAAAATTAATAGGTCATGGATATTAATATACAGTTTAGCTAAAAATAAATAAATAAATAAAAATCACAACAAGAGACATTATCTTATTCTTTCATCCATTGTTAAATGGACACGATTGTTTTTGTAATTGAGCAGTAACTAAATAAGAGAGTGTTCTGGAATCATACTCTAATTGAACAAAACTATTATACACAAGATTTTTGGCACATGCAATAGGGTTTGAACAGTTTTTTCTTTGAACAATATAATATGAGTTTCTCTTAATGCAAAATCTAATATATATACTCGCAGTATAAGGACCGTTTAGAGGATATTTATAAAGAATAATTTTGGTCTTAATGCAAAATGCTAAATTATGAAGTATTTAAGCATGAAATGATGAGTTCCTTTTATCTATGAAGATGCCAGTCTATCTTTTGGCCACGAAGTTAGTATTTTTTGCACGTGCAATGCAAGTGTATATTTGAACATATATATTTAAAAGAAAGTAGATTGGTTTAGTCAGATTGAGAGAAAATTGATTAAATTTGTTTCAAAAAGAAAATTTGCCCGTCTTCTATGAGTATATTTCATTGTTGATTTTGTAAATATGAATATCCTGGTTAAATATTATAAATTTTATGTCCTATTGCCTTCTAGATATGAAAATAACCCCCATTCCCTATCCAAAGATGAAAGATAAAAAAGGCGATCTTTCAAATTTATAAAAGGGTTTTTTCTTATATACATGTTTGAAGTTCTACATTTAAAACCATTTTTTTTGTTTTTCATTAACGAAGGTAAAATGAATTATTTTTTTTCTAAAAGATTACATTTTAATTTATGTTAAATTCATGCTAAATTCCTTTCTTTGAGTTCTTACACTTTTTTTGACTTTATAATGATATATCATTTTATAATCTCTTTTACATTATTTTCCTTTCCTTAGTAAATTTTAGATCATATAAATATTAACGGGTGAAAGTACAAAATAAGATCGAGAGTACAAAATAAGATTGAGTGTAGCATAATAAAAGGGCCAGTTTACATAACCTTCTGTCTTTTTAAGATAATAAAGTAAACTTTCTTTTCATTTTAACATTTCACATTGTAATAATAAAGATATATTTAATTCGAATTTTTATGCAACGATTTAAAATATATGAAGTGGAACCGTGGAATTACAGATGAATTAAATTCGACGAAAGATATATTTACTTTCTTTACTTGTTGCCCTGAAAATGAAAAAATAGTTTGTTAAGAATTTACATTAAATAATTTTAACTATATTTAGTTAGAATTTTTATAAAAAAATTAACATTACATAACTAATTTTAAAAACTCACAAACAGACTTATTTTAGATGAGCATAAGGTACATAATTAAATCGGGCAAAGAAGCATTGAACATATTAGCAAAAAAATTTAGAATAAAAAAATAAAGAAAACATACTCTTTTTTGTAATAATCTTTTTCTTACCTCGTACTTTTTTTCCTTCGCCATCCTCATAGCTATTTATGTAAGGCTTCATAAATGTAGTTTATTGGTATTGTAGAAAACTCAAGAATGGAGACTTTGGCTCTATTTCTGGGTTTGAATTTGAACTTTAAAATTTGTGAGGATGAAGGGAAGTTGTCTTATTCTTATTTTGTCATATTATGGTGACATGGTATTCTCTAATCCATTATAAATGGCTATACTTTTCTCTTTTTTTGTATTCCTAAAATGAACAGACATGAGAGTGTTTGGCATCGCAAGAGAGTTGCCTGTTTAATAGTAGAGATGAATTAAGAACCATTGTCTACATTCTCTCCATGTAAATAGAGTTTGCATTATAAAAGTGTCGTGTGTTTGCGTGTGCGTGTTGAACACATGTTGAACTTATTCGAGTAAATTTCCTTTTTACTAGAGAATCGAATGGAGCATCGTCCATGGACGACCCAGAATCCACCATGGCCACCGTGGCTCGCTTTTTGGAGCAGCTTCACACCAGCATATCTTCGCCATCCGAGAAAGAGCTGATAACTGCAAGGTTGCTCGCAGTTGCCAAAGCTCGAAAGGAGGCGAGAGCTTTGATTGGTTCCTATTCTTAAGCAATGCCATTGTTCATCTCTATCCTTAGAACCGGGACACCAGCCGCTAAAGTGAATGTCTCTGCAATTCTCAGTGCTCTGTGTAAAGAAGAAGATCTACGCGTAAAGGTTCTTTTGGGAGGATGTATACCTCCATTACTATCTCTTCTCAACTCAGGTTCCTCTGAGGCTAGGAAAGCTGCAGCCGAGGCTATATTCGAAGTTTCCTCTGGTGGGCTTTCAGATGATCACATTGGAACAAAAATATTTGTAACTGAGGGTGTTATGCCGACTCTCTGGGACCAGCTAAACCAAGAGCTTAAACAAGATAGAGTAGTTGAAGGCTTTGTTACTGGGGCCTTGAGGAATGTTTGTGGGGACAAGGATGGATACTGGAGAGCCACGCTTGAGGCTGGGGGAGTGGAGATCATCACTGGCCTTCTTTCTTCAGATAACACCTCGGCTCAGTCGAATGCTGCTTCACTCTTAGCCCGTTTGATTTTGGCCTTTGGAGATAGCATTCCTAAAGTAATAGATGCTGGGGCAGTTGGAGCACTTCTTCGTCTTTTAGGCCGGGATAATGATATATCTGTTCGTGCTAGTGCCGCTGATGCTTTGGAAGCTCTTTCATCTAGGTCGACTATCGCTAAAAAGGCTGTAGTGGATGCAGGCGGCATACCGATCCTGATTGGAGCTATAGTTGCTCCCTCCAAGGAGTGTATGCAAGGGGAAACAGGCCATGAATTACAAGGGCATGCAGTTCGTGCCTTAGCTAATATATGTGATGGCATGTCTTCTCTTGTTCTTTATCTTGGTGAGCTCGGGCAATCCCCTCGCCTTGCTGCTCCTGTTGCTGATATAATCGGAGCTTTGGCATACTCACTGATGGTTTTTGACAGTAATGAAGAAAAAGTTTTTTATCCTGTTCAGGTTGAGGAAATGCTAATATCCCTATTAAAGCCTCGAGATAATAAATTGGTTCAGGACCGTGTTCTTGAGGCTTTGGCTAGTCTCTATGGCAATGGATGCTTTACCAACAGGCTTCAGCATGCAGAAGCAAAACGAGTGCTTATTGGGCTGATAACAATGGCTTCGATTGATGTGCAAGAACATCTCATCCTCTTTGTAACAAGCTTGTGTTGTGATGGGGTCAGCATATGGGAGGCTCTTAGGAAGAGAGAGGGAATTCAGTTATTGATATCATTGCTTGGACTTTCAAGTGAACAGCATCAAGAGTATGCGATTGCTTTGTTGGCCATTTTGACAGATCAAGTAGATGACAGCAAATGGGCAATTACAGCTGCAGGAGGAATTCCTCCACTAGTTCAGCTTTTAGAGACTGGGTCTCAAAAAGCAAGAGAGGGTGCAGCTCATATTCTTTGGAATTTATGCTGCCACAGCGATGATATCCGTGCTTGTGTTGAGAGTGCTGGTGCCATTCCTGCACTCCTTTGGCTTTTAAAGAGCGGTGGTCCAAAAGGGCAAGAAGCCTCCTCAAAAGCACTTAGGAAGCTAATCTGCTCTGCTGACTCTGCTACCATCAATCAGTTATTAGCTTTGCTTCTTAGCGATGACTCTCCTGGTTCAAAATCACATACGATAACTGTATTGGGTCATGTACTCATGATGTCATCTCGTAAAGATTTGGTGATGAAGGGGGCTCCTGCTAATAAAGGACTCAGATCCCTCGTCGAAGTTCTTAACTCATCAAACGAAGAAACTCAAGAGTGTGCGGCTTCTGTTCTTGCTGATCTACTCAGCACTCGGCAAGATATATGCTGCAGTCTTGCAACAGATGAGATTGTACACCCCTGCATGAAACTTTTGACCAGTAAAATCCAAGTCATTGCAACACAATCAGCTCGGGCTTTAGGTGCACTTTCTCGGCCAATTAACGCTAAATCTCCCCAGAAGATGACCTACATAGTAGAAGGGGATGTGAAACCCCTTATAAAGATGGCTTATTCATCCTCTATGGAATCTGTTGAGACTGCAGTTTCTGCCCTCGCGAATCTTCTTTCTGACCCACAGATTGCTGAAAAAGCTCTTGAAGAAGATATCGTCTCTGCTTTGACTAGAGTGCTTGACAAAGGTACTTTGGATGGCAAGGGAAATGCTTCTCGAGCGCTTCATCAGCTACTGAACCATTTCCCAGTTGCTGATGTGCTTCCAGAGAGCTCTCAATATCGTTTTGTGGTTCTTACGCTTGCTGATTCCTTGGCTTCCATGGATTTGGAAGGGACGAATTCCTCCGATACTTTAGAGGCGCTTTCTTTAATTTCTAGGACGAAACAAAGTGTGAATTGCAGTTACTTTCCTTGGAGTGCCTTTGTTGAAGTTCCCAGGAGCTTAGAGCTTTTGGTCCAATGTTTGGCCATTGGGCTTCCAACTCTGCAAGACAAGGCAATTGAAGTTCTTTCTAGACTATGTACAGACCAGCTTGAAATACTCGGAGATTTTTTAGTAGGAAGCCACGGATGTGTTGCATTTCTTGCTCATAGAGTCATGCAGTCCTCTAACATAGAGGTGAGAATTGGTGGGGTTGCTCTCTTAATCTGCGTTGCAAAAGATCATAGAGAAAAATCAATGGACGCTCTTGATGCATCGGGACTTTTAGAGAGGCTCATCTATGCTTTGGTTGATATGCTGAAAGATCAGTCCGTTTTTAGCTCTCGAGAACTTGAAGTGTGGGATCCTAAAAGTTTTAAGGAAAGAAACATTATTAATCGCGATGGGGATGACAAAGGAATTCCTGATCCAGCAAATCTTCTGGGTGGAACTGTTGCCATGTGGATGCTTTTGATAATTTCTTCCTATAATGCAAAGAATAAATTAGTTTTCATGGAAGCTGGGGGAATTGATGTTCTCTCAAATAAGCTTGCAGGTTACACTTCCGATCCACAGGTATGGTCTTCACTTCTATAATTTTACTTTTACCATTTTTCCTTGATTTATTGTGTCATGAAACTAGGGAGTCCATATTAACTTTATGGCTCTCTTCGGAGACATCCAATATAATTGGATTTTTATGGTTGTGGTAAATACTGTTAATATCTAATAAACCTGTTACATCTCATGCAATTTCCTTCTTCGTTACAGTTTTCTTCTCCAAAATATTTACAATTCTGATTTAGCTAAATCTTGTTGCAGTCATTTAACGATATGATGATTTTCGCAACAACTTTCGTTTGGCTCTACTTATAGATACATTCGTTTCGGTCTCTTCAACTCTAACTATTGATTACTGATGTATGAGAAGAAACTATGTCGGTAGATGGTGAAATTGTGATGCTACAGATGGATAAAAAGGGTTGCCAGGGAGATCTGCAACTTTAAGCATATTGATTCATCAATCTATCACACAATAAGGATGCCCCAATTAAAAAATTAGGCATAATTCCAAAAAAACTACCAAATTCTTTGCCTCAATTATGAGAAACTACCAAATTCGCTCAAAATTACGGGAAACTACCGCGCTTTGAAAGTTTTGTGCTAGTTTCTTGCAATTATTGCTGATGTGGCATCTTATTTATGTAGTTTCTCGTAGCTTTTGAAAGTCTTGTGGTAGTTTCATTTAGTTTTTGAAAGTTTTGTGGTTGTTTCCTGTGTATTTTTCAAGAATTTGGTAGTTTCTCGTAATTCGGCCAAAGTATTTGGTTGTTTCCGGGAATCAAGTAGAATAAGTAGATAACGACGTTTACATATACACATGAATTTACACATGCATCTTTCATTCTATGTAACTATTTGTTATTCGTTGATAAATTAGGTTACATGGAGTATACTTAAAATAAGAGCCTACACTTCCAAATATAAGTGTTAAATCTCACTTAATGTAAAACTTCTTAGATAATGAATTAAGAAATATATTTACAACTGAAGCCAAATTATCTAGATTACAAGAGAGGAAATTGTTAATATTAAGTATTACCTCAACATTCACCATACGTCAGAGTTTTGGTGGAGCTGCAGAGACTTTTAAGATGGCATCTGTTCCACCCCGTTTCAAATGAACCGGAGACACATTTAAAGTGGAATTGAGAATTTACCACGCCCAAAGATGCAGTTTTCGGCCAATGAAAAAGGACACTTAGCAAGGACCAACCTTCTCCACTATTGTGAGAGTTTGGTTCAATGAAGAAAAGGTGCACCAGTACCATGAAGTTGCGAGGGTTAAGGAAACTGCTCTTATACTCTCGACACAATCTCCCACGCTCTGGTGGAGGGTCCATTTTTCTGTATCGAAACCTGGAGTTTCTCCGCATTGAATATTTCAATCCATTTCAATGCATGGGCTTGGTGGCTGTGATATCATGTTTTTATTTTCTATGAGAAGATATCTAAATAAAATAGAGGGATAAGTTTGTTTGATTCCCCTAGTATTGCCTCGTACAAATTGGTTTGCTTCATTAAAGTCCAACCTTTATTGGATCACAGTTCCAACGCTTCTTGAAGCAGACGCCAAGAGACCTCTATCATGAAATTTATTTGTAGTGTCAGCCTCAGTGGCTGATTTTATTTTTATCAAAAAAATAATTCAGGTGACTGCCACTACACATGCCCGTGAGACTGCTCATATAAAGTATATTTCAGAACACTCAATTTAGCTTGTCTATCCAACAATTGCGTGCTAGAGCCTTAAGTTTCTTTTAAATATAACAATCTCAAATTGGTTTATGTGAGCTTGTGGGTTAAATTCATGTCAGCAACTCAGAAATTGGATCTGCCTTTTGGTTAATTTTCATGGATACAACATGGCATCCGTTATTAAAAATAATTCATTTGTTTGGAGTTGAGCGTATCTATAGGTTAGATTGGCATGCACACCGCATGCTCCACCCACTCACGCACACCAAATTCATAATCATCAAAAAATGTTTCAATTATAAGAACTGATTTGTGCGCTCTTATCAATAATACCCATGAAGGGAACTTCGAATACATGCATGATATTGGTCTCCCTACTTTAGTTTTCGGCCTTTAACGTAGATCTACTTGCATATCGAAACAAAAAGGCTGATACTCTCTTCTGCACATGCTCTATAAGATGTGTTGCCTCTTTTGTTATTTCCACTAAGATTTTTGAACCTGTGCATGTGGTTCATTCATGTGGTATGATGTACTGATTTCTTATCTCATTAGTCATAGATTTACCCTACACTTATGCATCCTAACATTTTCATTTCTACTCCATCCGTCTTTCACATGCTATTCATGCATAATATTATCGACCATTGGTCCTAAATTTTTGCCAAGGATCAAGATATGCATTTATTGTTTGGCTTTTGCACCTCTTCGCTTTGTCTCCACAGATCTGTTTCTTTGTATGTGTCTTCTATCTATCTTCTAATTTGCATAAAGGTAGGACAAGAAAACCATCATATTGTGCAACTGCTACATGTTGGGCTTGGAAAAGGACCAAAGTACTAGAGGTAAATTATTGAATCAGGTGAGGATCGGAACAAGGTTATTCCATGATCTTAGCTTTGCATAGATCTGGTTTGCTATGTTACACTTGTATAGTTGTATGGATATGAAATATCAAATATCGATACTACCTAGTACAGGCACAGACAACACGGTACCGGTGTGCACTATAACAAGGTTACCAATACAGTTATAAGTACAATTATAAAACTGTATATGCAAGTTTATGAGATGCTTTTCTAATCTCTAACGTGATTTGTAGGGCTGGAATATTCAAATAGACACATATACTCAAAAATATAAAATATTTGTAATTTATATAAATCAACAGTAATCAATATTTATAGTCATGCATTTAAAATGTAGAGAAAGTAGTATAAATGCATCTAAAAATCAAATGAAATAGTGAATCCATTATAAATGGATTAAGCTTTGTCTTCTTAGTCTCAAATACATCTGTTGCATCTTTTTTGTTGATTAAAACGAAGACAAAATGCCCCCACGTTTCATTAAACGACGATTTAATGAAACTACATCAAAAGTCGGCTAAAAAACAACAAAAAGAAAACCAAAAGAGAGAAAAAAGACAAGAAAGAGCAAATACAATTATTATTCTCGCTTAAAGTAAATCAACACCTCCACCATAGATTCCGTCCGCCATAGCCGTTAACACTCACGATTCACCTCCGTTATCATGCGTTGTCCTATTTGCCAAAACCAAGTGGATTTGGCCTTGATAATGTGCACATCATCGCCGTGCACATTATCAAGGCCAGCACGACCCCTCCCAGTGCCATCGTGCCGGACCCCGCCACCTCCATGATGGCCATCTCGGCTGTGAACCCCACTATACATTACCGGGCCCCATCACGAGACCCATCCCCTCCATGATGGCCCCCATCACGAGACCCATTACGATGTCCCCCGTCGCCCCGATCCCTGTCACCACTTCTGCCCTCACGACGTCCCGTGTCGCCCCCTCGAAATCCGCCGACACCTCGAGCACCGCCACGCCACTCATCCTAGCAATCCCCATCACACCCACGTCCACCCACAGTAACATCACCCCTATGCTCGATGCCAAGCCCCTGACCCTGCTGACCACCATCCACGAAGCTGCTCAACGGAGACCTGCCCCTCGCTGATGTTGGCCGCACCATCGTGGCTGCTCTCTCCCTAGACCTACCCCTTGGTGGCACCTCCCTCCAAACTTGCACACCTTGGTCGCCGTCGACCGCCGTCCCCCCACGTCCAAGTCGAGGGGACCAGCTATCGACAATAACACGTCTCATCGGCAATCGACCGTGGCATGGTGATCAGGTCCTGTTACGAGGATTCATCCCTTGTTCGATCCGCTATCCTAATCGCCTTCCCTGTCGCCGGATCGTCGACCATCCCTAGACCTTTGCATCTCCAGAAGAACTCGCCGTGAGAACCCTTCGAGAGACCCAAACCGAGCCTCTCTAGCGCCTACCTTCGCCTGCGTGGAGACGTCTGCCTTGCCGGAGCGTCATTGAACGAGGAGAAAGAAGCTATTGCTTGACTTCTGGAATCGCCGCTGCTTCCTTCAAGAACCCCAGATCTTTTTCATAGCTTGTGTATTTTTTCAAATCATAAGGAAATTGACATATCAGTTCTCCGTTACACATATTTGATACAGTTAAGAACTTAAGATAGATTAAAAAATTTAGGACACATCGAAGGAGCATTGTACAAGTATGTGTCAGATATGGGATTTTAGCATGTGTATAGAATATTTACCTCCTTTAGGAAGTCAATGTTCAGGGTCTCGAAATATCCATGGCTTAAAAAAGAAATCAATGAAAGATATATAAGGACCTCTGAAGGCAAACTCATTTGGAGTGCTCTTTCCAGAATTCTTGATTGCCTGAAGCACAAGAAAGATGCTCTCATCTTGTGCTCCAAGTATCAGATGTCAAATATAGTATTCTTGTTGGTGCACACTAGTTTTGCTTAGTTTTCAGGAACACTTCCAATCCTCAAAAGACGTCCTTGAACTTTTTTTTACATGTTTAATTATTATTTTTCATTACAATATATACTGATTTTAGGTCCATGTTCAACTCAACATATTTTTGTACTTTACAGGGAGAATACGAGGATAGAGGACACATATGGGTCAGTGCCCTTCTCCTAGCTATTTTGTTCCAGGAGGCATCTGTTGTTCAATCTTCAGCCACCATGAGGATAATGCCTTCCCTAGTATACTTACTGAAGTCTGACGAAATTATGGACAAATACTTTGCAGCTCAGGCATTAGCTAGCCTTGCTTGTACTGGAGGAAAAGGGATACAACTTGCTATTTCTAACTCAGGCGCAGTAGGTGGTCTAATAACTTTACTTGGTCATATAGAGTCTGATACACCAAACCTCATTGCTTTATCTGAAGAATTTAATCTTGTGCGAAACCCTGATCAAGTTGTTCTCGAGCATTTATTTGAGATTGAAGATGTGAGAGTTGGTTCAGCTGCTCGCAAATCTATAACTTTATTAGTTGATCTTTTGAGACCAATCCCAGATAGACCTGGTGCTCCTCCTATTGCTGTCCATCTTCTAACTCTTGTAGCAAAAGGAAACGAGCCAAACAAATTGGTTATGGCCGAAGCCGGCGCTTTGGATGCTTTGACTAAATATCTATCTCTAAGCCCTCAAGATCCGACAGAGACCTCAATAACCGATCTTTGGGGTCTTTTATACAGCAATCCCGACTTGTTACTTCATGAAGTTTCACTTAGCTCCTTGAATCAGCTTATTGCTGTTTTGCGTTTGGGTTCAAGAAGTGCGAGGTTTAGCGCAGCAAGGACTTTGCAAAAGCTTTTTGATGCAGAGAGTATCAAAGATACAGAAATGGCCAGGCAAGCTATACAACCATTGGTCGATATGCTTGATTTAGGGGCCGAGAAAGAACAAGAGGCAGCTCTTGGTGCACTTATCAAACTAATTGATGATAGTGTTTCAAAAGCTTCGGTTTTGACTTATGTTGAAGGTAATAATCCAGTTGAGACTCTATACAGAATTTTGTCGTCAAGTTCATCGTTGGAACTTAAGAAAAATGCTGCCCAGCTTTGCTATGTTCTGTTTGGTAACTCGAGTGTTCGGGCGATGCCAATTGCTGCAGAGTGCATCAAGCCCTTAGTATCACTCATTAATTCAGATTCAGTGTAGGTGATAGAATCTGCTGTGCTTGCTTTGGATAGATTACTAGAAGAAGAACACCATGCAGATATTGCAGCAGCATATGAAGTCGTGAGTCTTCTTGTTGGGTTTTGTTGTGGCTCGAATTATAAACTTTCTGAGGCCAGTGTCAGTGCCCTTATTAAATTGGGGAAGGACCGACCTCAGTGCAAGCTTGATATGATTGAAGCTGGAATAATCGATAATGCACTTGAAATGCTCCTTGTTGCACCTGGTCCAGTTTGTTCTTCAATTGCAGAGCTTCTTCGCATTTTAACCAACAATAGTGGAATTGCTAGAAGCTCAAATGCTGCAAGAACTATAGAGCCTCTATTTATGTTATTGCAAAGACCGGATTTTACTATGCGGGGACAACAAAGTGCCTTGGAAGCGCTTGTTAATATTTTGGAGAAGCCACAAAGTCTCGCAACCTTGAAACTAACTCCCAACCAAATGATTGGACCTCTAATATCTTTCCTCGAGTCGCCTTCACAAGCTATTCAGCAGCTTGGCAACTGAATTATTGTCACATCTCTTAGAGCAAGAGCACTTCCAGCAGGATATTACCACAAAAGGTGCAGTTGTTCCTCTAGTTCAGCTTGCTGGAATTGGAATTTTGAGCTTGCAACAAACAGCAATGAAAGCACTAGAGATTATCTCGACGGGTTGGCCTAAGACTGTAGCTGAAGCTGGGGGCATTCTTGAGCTCTCTAAGGTCATTGTTCAAAATGATCCCTTGCCAAGTCACGAATTATGGGAATCAGCAGCTCTAGTCTTATCAAATGTTCTCCGCTCCAATAAAAAATACTATTTCAAAGTTACATTGGTAGTGCTTGTGCGATTATTGCACTCTACATTAGAAAGTACTGTTACAGTAGCTCTCAATGCCCTTCTTGTTCAAGAGAGGAACGATGCTTCAAGTGCCGTACTGATGGCTGAAGTCGGTGTCGTGGATGCACTTATAGAGCTTCTGAGATCTCATCAATGTGAAGAAGCCGCCGGGGGATTGCTCGAAGCATTGTTTAACAATCTCGGAGTTAGAGAAATGAAAGTTGCGAAATACGCGATAGCTCCTCTCTCGCAATATTTGCTAGACCCACAAACTAGATCACAGCCTGCTCGGTTTCTTGCAACTCTTGCACTTGGTGATCTTTTTCAGAACAATGGACTTGCTGGGGCTAGTGATGCAGTATCGGCATGTTGTGCGTTAATAAATTTGCTTGAAGATGAACCGACAGAAGAAATGAAAATGATGGCAATTTGTGCATTGCAAAATTTGGTGATGCATAGTAGGACAAATAGAAGGGCAGTTGCAGAGGCTGGGGGAATATTGCTGGTACAGGAATTGCTGCAATCTCATAACCCTGAAGTTGTTGCTCAAGCTGCGTTGCTGATTAAATATTTGTTTTCAAATCACACACTCCAAGAATATGTATCCAATGAGCTTGTCAGGTCTCTCACTGGTAAGTCACTTTATACTGTTAGAATATCTTGCTATAAAGAAATATCGATGAATTTTAGCACATGATTTTTCTGATGCATAAGGTCACTAACCCACAAGCTTATTTTTTTTATAAAAAAAATCTTCCCACACCGTGCATCCATTAATTGCTTGTGCTTGACACTACTGGCTTGGTTATTATTTTTTAATGTATGTTGCCCCAAGCATTCTGTAGAGTTTTCATTTCTAACTTTGTATATATTCAAACGTCTCATGGTAATTATCTCATTCTGCAAGTTTTAGCTTCCTATACTCTTATTAGTACCATGGCCTCGGTTAATATATACCCGTTCAGTAATTTCTTCATATTAAAAAAGTTTCTCTTGCAGGAGGTTAGATAACAGTTTTTAGCAAATATCTCATCTGAATAGATAATTTTTACCTTAGTAGCACATATTCGAATACGAACCGTCTGATAAGCAATTCTCCAACACTCTAGGATATGTTTGCTGGAATTTCCTGTCTAAAGGTATATAATCAATAACAAAAAATTATTGTTTTAGCAAAAATCTAAACTAAAAACAGAAATAATTTTAAAGTGGGTGTAGATTGATGATATCTTATCCATTGATACATCTTTGATACATTAGAATACAAATATAAGTTTTAGGATGAGGTAGAAAGAGTTTCACAAGTATTCTCAATGAATCCGATATGGATACGAACCCAATACGGATACATCTCCACGGTATTAAATCTGTGCAACATAGTTCATAGTTTTTTGCTGCATACTATATAAAGCATTGCTATGTAATTTGACTTTAGCATTTTTCAGTGCAGTAACTTAAATTTTTGTTTGTTTCATTATTTCTACAGCCGCTTTAGAAAAGGAACTTTGGTCCACAGCAACAGTAAAGGAAGGAATTCTCCATACAATATTCATAATATTCACCAACTTCAAGAAACTCCGCACCTCAGAAGCCGCCACCCTCTGTATTCAACATCTTGTGGGGGCACTTAAGGCCGGAAGTGAAGACGCTCAAGAATCAATCATCGACACTCTTTGTCTATTAAAAGAATCATGGTCAGAAATGTATGAAGATATCGCAAAGGCTCAAGCCCTAATTGCGTCTGAAGCCATACCCATACTTCAATTACTCATGAAAACTTTCCCGCCAAGTTTCCATGAACGAGCGGATAGTTTATTACATTGCTTGCCTGGGTGTTTGACCGTGACTGTTAAGCGCGGGAATAATTTGAAGCAAACAATGGGGAGCACGAATGCGTTTTGCCAGCTGAAAATTGGGCAAGGCCCTCCAAAACAAACCAAGGTAGTAACTAATTAGTTAGAAGATTATTTTTAGAATTAATTTTCCCAATTGATGCTTGAGTTGGGTTAATATCTGATTTCAGGTTGTGAACCACAGTATATGCCCTGAATGGAAAGAGGGTTTCACTTGGGAATTTGATGTTCCCCCTAAAGGACAGAAGCTTTACATCCTCTGCAAGAGCAAAACTACATTTGGAAAGGTAAGCAAGCATCATTAGTTTTGCTTTTGGTATTATGTTTTTAGAGCTCTAATTGCTGTTTAGATCTCAAAACTGGAGAACATAAATGAAAAACTGATAAATACATGTGTGCATGGAAATGTAAATCAACCCATGTTAATTTCTTTTTATTTGCATGCCAACAAAGCTCCTCATTGTCTATTTCTAAATGCAGCCATTGAAAGATTGAAGCAGTTAAGCAGCTCAAGCTGCCCTTAATTGATACCTCACATTTGCAAGAGGATCATGATTACCTTGAATTAAGCTGAAACTAGGCCAAAACCATGATTATTACTTAAGATAATTGCATTTCTTAATGTTCTATTCTTCCTGCTAGTTGCAAATGTATATTTAGACTTCCCAATAAAAATGTCTGATGGAGAATTCTGCCCCCCTGCCACAAAATGAAACAACACCATAAAAAAATATTACAAAAACACAAACCAAAACACCCCCAGTATAACATTACATCAGTCTATTTTCTTATAACTATTCTACAGTTTGCCCCCAACTTTGGAATACACTATTTTGTTAATTTAATATACAATGTTATTTCACAACCCAACGCCTTAAGCTTTCGAGTAAAGTGGTTCTTGGTCTTGTATAAGAGTTTGCCAGCTTTCAAGGGGTCTTGGGCTCAAACCTCATTATCTGTTTAGAAATAAAAGTATTACCCCCATTTGTCGTGCCTAAAAAAGCAAGATTTTCAAGTGAAGGGATTTCCCTGTGTGTCTCAATGGCCCAGTATTAAGTGGTTTGTTAGCCTGATATACATTGCTATCCCAGAACCCAACAGCGTAGGCTTTTGGATAAAATGGTTCTTGATAGTTGTCATTTTTGCAACTTTCTCCTCGCAAATTCCCTCTGTTTTTCCTGCCATTTTTACATTGACGTCGAATATTTATTTCCTTCACCGAGTATTATCGTAAAAACAGAAGTCCCATGAACTTAAAGCTGGGAGCAGAGATGTGTCATTCTATACATGCAAAGGTAAGGAGGTTTTGTTTCCTGCAATTGAGCCATACAAAGATGAACGTAGAACGAGTTTTAATCAGAACTAGATGTTACATCAAACATGATTCATGTCTACCTTTTCTAGGTCCGGAATCACATAGCACTTTGATTGCTAATACCTCATCAAAGTGATCAGGCATTCCGTTTCATTTCGTATCTTTTCTTCTTTCGCAGACGACTCTTGGGAGAGTAACCATTCAGATTGACAAAGTAGTCACCGAGGGTGTATATAGTGGCCTTTTCAGCCTGAATCATGACAGTAATAAAGATAGTTCCTCAAGAACGCTCGAGATTGAGATTGTATGGACTAATAGGGCTTCTGCTGATTGCCTGCCGTAAGAGAAGCAGCAATGACAATATCAAAAATCAAATCTGTTGGCTTGTTAATATTTTTGAGCCTAAATTTTGTAGCGCAGAAAAAAGAATATACACGTCATGCCACAAATGCTTGCAAAGTAAGTTTTGAAATTCGTTCGGTAGGGCTTTCTTGGTGGTCGAGAGCAATTTGTTTTTTCCTTTTGGTTTGTTTTTGTACAGGTCAGTGTGAGATCTTGTAATTATCATGGGGCTTGTGGTCCTTGAGATTTCTGCCTATTCTCTTAAATCATTTTAAGAAGGTAGAGAAAGGGTGGTGAAATCTCACACATGGAAACTATATATTTTGTCTCATCCCCCAAAAGAATGGGCTCATCAGACAACCAAGGGAACTTGATTCTTTAGGTTGTCTACAGTATCAACCGTCCCCTTGTGACCAAAACTTTATTTTACTGATCTTTTACTTTTGAGGATTTAAAATTCAAAAAGAAGTAGACAATGTATTAAAATTTATAATGGAATATAGTGAAGTGTAATAGGTAGCAAAGTTTGCCTCCACCTCAAGAAAGGTTTCTTTTCTCTATCATTTTAATACCAAAGAAAATGAGTGTCTTTTGAAATTGATGATTGATAATCAACCGAGATAGGGCGTGCATTTTTTTATAATAAAATTATTTTAAAAACCATAACTTTTCAAATCTTTTAAAATAATAAATTAATAACAAATTAATATAATAAGCCTATTATTGCTAAATGACAATATTAACAAACTTTAATTAAGGTTACGACACGTGCCAAAACCCTAGATTGGCATCACTTGGCCGTACTTCAGTTTAATGGCAAATACTAGATTAGCATCATGGCATAGATCTCCCAATCTTCGTATTTTCAGAAAACACATCAAATTCTTTGTATTTTTAAAATATACACCAAATCCTTTGAATATTTAAGAACACCACAAAATTCTTTGAAATTATCTAAATAATACACCTCTGTTAACTTTCCATCCATATCATTTGTTATCGGGGGATTAAATAGACGAAAATACCCCTTTTATTTCACCCCTCTCCTTCCTTCTCGATCTCCAATCCTGAAACCTTAAGACCCAACAACCTCCACATCCTCTCCTGCTTCTCCCTCTCCTCCCGCATCTTCATCCTCGCCTCCTCCTCCTCCTCCACCCCCATTTCCAAACCCTAACCCTCCGCCTTCTTAGATCTCCCTTTCCCTCCTCTTCGCCCCCTTCGAACCCACCTCCGGCGACCCCTTCAACCCCCCGTCAGATCCCCCAATTCGTCGACCTCGATCTCTCCGAGCAAATATGAGAAGAAGCTGAAGCTTTCAGAAGCATTTTTGTCTTTTCAAGTTCCTAACGGTTAATATTGGATGGAAAGTTAACAGAAGTGTTCTTTTTAGACAAGTTAAAAGTAGTTGGTGTTATTTTTAGAAATGACAAATATTTGGTGGTTTTTATTTTTGAAAATATTAAAGAATTTGATGTCCAAATTAAAAAAAAAGTTCTATTTATTATCATTTATCACAATTTTCATTATAATAAAGTTTTTTAGTCACGTGAAACTCTAGGTTCCTAAGTGAAACAGATCAAATCTGTAAATGATAGAAATATCGAAATCTTATGATATTCATACATTCTACCTCTTATTAGGTTAAAGTAAAAAAAAGCAAGGCCAGGTGATTCCTACTGTCTTAAGAGAAACAAAAACTTCAATTAATATTAGAAAACATCGTTATGTTATCTATTCTTGTACTGATGGAGGTCAGAATCTCCCTCAGATGTTGTCATCCGTCAATTTGATGGCGAGCAAGATGAAGGGCTAAAATTTGGAGAGAGTGTGGATCTCAATGAGATTGCTGGTCGGTGTTGTCGCTAAGCTACTTGCAAAAGAAGTCCCGGGATGGGAAATCACCTTAAGACCCTCCGACGTTCAAGTTAGAACCGGGGAATATTTGGGCAGAGTAGCAACGTATTGGATTGCCTTACCTGAATCGTCTGGAGGAGGGGTTTATATAGGGGTCACATGGAGCGAGCCGTTGCGAGATCCTCACCGTCAGTTCCTCTCACGCATCACGTTTGCATTAATGGCGAGATATGCTCGCGTGAGACGCGAGACGTGGAGTGGTTGACTCCATCGTGGTGGGAGATGCGGAGCCGTTACGAAGGAGCTGTTACGAGATAGCTTGGTAAAAGGGAAGTTGAGGAAGCTCAATCCGAGAAAGCTCGGATTTTGCGCTACCGGTTCCGAGTTGGTCGAGACGGCAAGGAGGCTGAGGAAGCCCAACTCTAGGATAGCTTGTAGACGGGCTATTGAACGATGGTTGGTTAAAGAGAGAATGCACCCAGGGGGAAGCCTTGAGAGGTCGGAGCTTGTTCCTCGGACTGAGCCTCGGAAGCGAGGTACTGAGGAATGTTCTCTTCGCATTATATTTATTCCAGTTCAGTGGCCCCCAGGAATTTAGTTGGCATATATGGATGACACATCAACTGCTACGTTCCGTTATCGGGGGAATCCCCACTTACGAGTATCACCATTAGCCCCCCACTCTCGTTCCGACCTATTTATAGGTCGGGTCAAGAGTGGTCTGTTTGGTCTTCTCTGTTTAGCTTGGTGTCGAGGAATCTTTGCAGTGGATTATCCGGAAACAACATGGTGTTTTGCGGTTGTGTCTCTTCGATCTCCGTGTCCACGTGGTGTTCACCGTACGCCTTAATTTTCGCACGTATTCTCAGTGACGTCAGCGGATCACTGAAAGGACGGCGCCATCATGGTCGTTTCGTTTGCTCGGGTCGCCATGGCGATGGGCTGACCGTCGATCTCATACCACGCGGCGGCGTCTGGACCACATATCTGGGACGTCGCTTTGGCTGTTCGGATCCGTGTGAGAGAAAGGCAGCCAATGGTCAGCTGCAACGTGGCGTCACCTGGACCGTCAAATCAATTTTGCTGAGGGTATAAATAGTAGTGTCCTGCCTTTAGCAAATACTTTCGCTTACTTGCACTTTCACTCTTTTCAGATTGCTCGGCGCTCCCAATTTTAGGTCGGCTTCTAGTCCCTTCGCTTCCTTCAGCTTTTTCCTTCTTTGAATCAGGTCAGATGTCTTCCACTGAACCCATAGTAAATATAGTTAGGATAGAGTCTGGTAATGAGGCCTCGTTCTCTGAAGCCGAGTCTAGTGAGTCTTCTTCGTCTTTCTCGGCTTCTGATAGCCGAGGAAGCTCTCCTTCTGCCGTGTCGGGTTCGCCCCCAAAGGGTGATGATTCTTCTGTTCCCCAATGCCAAGAGGCTAAGAAGGCCCCTAAGGTGCGTATCGAGAACATCCGTGACGCTGCCTTGGTGTTTAGCGGGGAGAGTGTGCTCGCGGATATCCGAGATCGCTTTCACATTTTAATCGTCTATACGCTTCGTTTGGCGTGGAAGGATGAACGGGCAGACCAAGTGCGGGGCAACGAGATTGCCCTGTAGTTGGAAGCATTCCTAAGAGGGACGTGTCTTCTTTTTCCCCTCGAGATTTGTGAAGTCCTCAATTTCTTCCAACTCATCCCGGGCCAGTAAGCACCGAACTCGTGGAGGATTCTCCTCAGGTTCCTGGTCCGGCTAAAGATTGAGGAGATCCCTTTTAGCCTCAGACTCCTCTGATCCTTCCTTTGTTATAAAAGTCACCCCGGAACTCACAAAGATGAGCCAAGCTAGGTGTGTTTTTCAGTTAGGAAGCATAAGGGTAGGGGGCAGGTCAGAAGTGTTGGCTGTCCCTTCTTCCATCTATGAGTGGAATGAGAAGTTCTTTTTCATCGGTCTTCCCGAGGGAGAGAACTGGTCGGTGCCGAAAAAATGGTACCGGGCAGACTGTCCGAAGGCTTGAATGTTGAACACGCCGGGAGCGGGGGCCGTGTCTCAGTGGGAGTCGCTCCAAAGAACCGATGTCTTGCTTTCCGAGCAAGTCTAGAGCTGGGCAGGGTTTATCCCCGCGCAATACCTGGGTGAGTCTAGTTTAGCCGTCCAATCCAAACTTTACGTCATTGCTGTTTAGCGTTGCTAATTACTCATCGTTTTTCTTTGTAGAGCCTATGGACAAATCTAAGATTATGGCTGCCCTGGCTGCTAAGACACGGGACAAGAAGGATGGCGGCACGAGCTCATCTAGGTCCACGCCGAGTGAAAGCATCTGGGTACCGACCCTAAAGAAGACAACTGCCCCGGTCCTTGTCCCCGAGGAGTCTGGGGGAAGTGGGAGGCGAAAACCCCGGGCTTCGGCTCCCCGGACGATGTCGAAGGTGCCTTCCTCTGCTGAGCCCCAGGCCAAGAGGCCTCAGCTGAGGAACAAGCCTTTGAGAGCGGGCTCAACTACAAGGTACTGTCAGGGCTATCCGTCGCCGACAGTCTCTTGATGGAGGCGGAAAAGAGTGCGGGAGCCAAGATCCTGTGGGGAACCGTGCACGCCCAAGCCGTGGCTATTGCTCAGGAGGCCGTCCAGGTTAGTAAATTCGCACTTAAATTTCCTTCAACTTATTTATCCTCTGTTCTGTTCCCGACTAATACTTTTTGTTTCCTTTTGTAGGTCCTCCAGCACTATGCCCTTTTGGCCGCCGTGGAGGTTAAAGAAGTTGTCCCGGTAATGAAAAGGGCGGAAGAGGTTTCGTCACGCGAGGAAAAAATCCTTGCTGAGCTGAAGGTGGTTGAGGAAAATACCGCCTCCCTTGAGTTGCTGAAGGTTTTAGAGGAGCTGAAGGCCATGAGGCTTGACGAGGCAAACCGGGCTCTCCAGGCCCAAGTTGGTGAAATTGTCGAGCTATTCAACGTGATGAAGAGGTAGCGGGACTCGGCAAAGAGTAAGGCTCGGACGGACGAGGATGCAACCAAGCAGGCTGTTCCCGCCAAAAATTTCTGCGCAAAAGAGTCCAAGGTATCAAATGGCAGCGATACGCTTAAGGAAATACGAACCAGTATCTTCCGGGCTGTTTTTTGACAAACTCCCGAAGGAGAAACGGATAAATTCTGATTGTATTGAAAGCGTCTCGAAAAACCCTTCGATTTGATATATTATGGGCTTCATAATTCATCCGGGATCAAAAGTTATGAGGCATTATGTGTTCACACGTGATGGGCTTTTAAGAATCCGCTGGAGGAGTTAGAAGATATAATAAAAACTTAGAAAAGACCCCAACGGGGCATCACGTGCTCACACGTGACCATGGGCCACGTGCAGACACGTGATGGGCTCTTAAGGCCTCTAAAATAATGAATAGAATTAAATTCTAAAATCTGTTCCCTGATTAAAAATCAGAAGTTATCTCAATGAAATATCACGTGCTCACACGTGACCAATGGTCACATGTTGACACGTGATGGTTAAAACAACAATATGAACAAGCGACTGTTAAAGGAACCAATTTCGGGGTTACGTGCTCACACGTGACCAAGGGTCACATGCCAGCACGTGACAGGCTTTGAAAACCTTACAGATTAGTAGAATTAAAATTCTAAATTTCTCTAAAAATCTTTCGAAATAGAATTAAAATTCTAAAAGCTTCTAAATCTTTCCAAATGGAAAAGGATTATGGGAACCGTTGGATTAAAGATCCAAAGATGATTAAAAATCATCAATTTATGGAAAAATCTTGGACAAGGAAAGATTTCCCTGAAAATCTCACCAGAATAACAAATAGAATATCTTTTGGATTTAAAATCCACGGTGAATAAAATTCACTGAATAATCTAAAGGCCCAGATTAATGATAAATATAAATCAAATCTCTCAACGATCAAATCAAATCTTTCAAGGAGAGATTTGCTAAACAAATTGATTCTTTTCCTTCTCCTATAAATAGGAGCCAAGAAGAGAAGAGAAGGCATCAACATTTCTTTAAAAAAAAATCAAGAGCTTCAAACAGAGAGAACTCTGAGAAAAATTTCAAGAAGAAGGTAAAAACTTTCACGAGAGAAAAGAAATCTCTTTTGATAAATCATTGATCAATGATCTTCACATAATAAATAGTGCTTTGCACTCGTATGAACCACTGGTTCTTTAAAACAAAAAAGAAAATAAAAATAAATAAAAAATAGTGCTTTGCACTTTTATGAACCTCTGGTTCTTGAAATAAAGAGAAAAACTCACTTTTCTTTGAGATCAAAGAAAACAAATAGTGCTTTGCACTTCTGTTCTGGAATCTAAAAAGATTCTTAGTGCTTTGCACTTCCAAACTGCGCTGTTGCGCTCCTGAGAGAACGCCACGTGTTAGCTGCAGAACAACTTGCGCTACGCGCCTTGAAATAGAGCTTTGCTCTCTGGAACTGGCGCAACTCACCAGAGCGCGCCACGTGTCAGCTGCAAAAACAACTTGCGCTACGCGCCTTGAAATAGAGCTTTGCTCTCTGGAACTGGCGCAACTCACCAGAGCGTGCCACGTGTCAGCTGCAAAAACAACTTGCGCTACGCGCCTTGAAATAGAGCTTTGCTCTCTGGAACGGGCGCAACTCACCAGAGCGCGCCACGTGTCAGCTGCAGAACAACTTGCGCTATGCGCCTTGAAATAGAGCTTTGCTCTCTGGAACGGGCGCAACTCACCAGAGCGCGCCACGTGTCAGCAGCGCAACAGCACAGCGCACTAGCGCATCGCACTGCGCTGTTGCGCTTGCGCTCACCAGAGCATGACACGTGTCCTCACCACAAGCGCTTGCGCTCAGTGATTGGCGCAAAGCGCCTGACAAATGCAATGCATTTTACTGAAGGGCCAGGCCCAAATCAGAGGGGCCTAGTAGGCCAAATTAAATTGCAATACAATAAAAAGGGGCAGAGCCCAAAACAAATTGATGCTTTGCATCCTTTCTGGGCAAAGCCCAAATAAAAATAAAAAGAAATGCAATGCAAAAGCAAATAAAATGTTGGACATTTTCAACTGGACTTAGCCCAATCGTGGCCATAAGTCCTTAAATTAAATCGACTGAGCAAAATGGCTCTCCTAAATCAATCTACATCCGGTTCGAGGGTACATCTCCGAACTCCTTTGATATCCATCGTTGTAATTCCTCAACGACGTCAAAGAGGTGACGGGTCCCAACGACCACACACCCATATGGACTGCGGGGTCCTTAAACTCGTGGACCGAAACGTCCCTAAACTAATGATGGACCGAAACGTCCCTAAACTAATGATGGACCGAAACGTCCTTAAACTAATATCGGACCGAAACGTCCTTAAACTAATATCGGACCGAAACGTCCCTAAACTAATGATGGACCGAAACGTCCCTAAACTAATGATGGACCGAAACGTCCTTAAACTAATATCGGACCGAAACGTCCCTAAACTAATATCGGACCACCACGTCCCTAAACTGGAATATGGACCACTACGTCCCTAAACTGGCACAATAGAGCCTAAATGCTCTTTTATCGGACCTAAACGGTCCCGTTAAGTTGATCTTAGTCTCAAACTGGACTAACGTATCCTTAACAAACGTTTGAGTCGATCTTAGCCTCAAAAATGGCTAACGTATCCTCCAAACAGACTTTAGTCCCAAATTGGACTATGAATCTCCCAAACTGGAACAATAGGGCCCAAACGCTCTTTTGTCGGATCTAAACGATCACGTTAAGTTGATCTTAGTCTCAAACAGGACTAACGTATCCTTAACGAACGTTTAAGTTGATCTTAGCCGCAACGCGACTAACGTATCCTTAAACTAAAAACATCAAACCCAAATCTAAGTAAATACGGATTTGGACTAATCCACGTCCTACGGGCGACGGCATTACTCAGTCTCCGTATACAATCCACGGGCAACCACGAACAAAACAAACACCCACGACACGAAGTGAAATTCTGGAGAAGGAGAAAGTTGTTACCGCGACGCGGTAGCGTAATTAACTGCAGGGGCTTGCGCCTGCAGGGAAGAGCGTCCCCACAATCAAAAACCCCTCAAGCGAGGGGGAATCTGACGAAGTCTGCTACATCGGCCGCATCCGTCTAAACCTCCGATACAAGGTGCCATAAATCAACTTGGTATCTTCAGAGAGGTAGACGGATAAAACCAAATAGCATCTGCCCCGAATCTCAGCGCCAGGACTTCAGCAGTCCTGCGCGGCCGTCGTTCGGAGGGGAACAGATTCTGGCACGTCCGGTGGGACCTCTTCCTCTTTCCACTCCACACTTCGTGTGTCGTGTTCGCGAACAAATCGCGGTTTGCTGTGATTGCCTGTGGATTCAAGGTACTAAGATTTGGTGTCTTGCTCCGTGCAGAAAACAGAAGATCAATGGCTTCGAACTGCATCGCCTGCAGCAACAACTCTCGCTCCGTCTTTGCTGGAGGAGTGACTTATGGGCCCCAAGCGGCCTCCCTTTTCAAAATGCCGGTGGAGCAGGTGGCTCAAGCCACGACTGGACTATTTTTTGGGACTATGCTCCCACCAATGAGCTTCGACGCCCCAATGACACTGCAAGAAGCTTCAAAGAAGTCGGTCTTCGATCGACTTACCACTGCCGCGACCCCTCTCAACGGGTCGTCCAACTCCACTGCTTCAGTTTTTAACGGACTAGGCCAGAGCTCTAACAGGCTCATGAAGAAGCCTGCCATACCAGAAGGCGTTATCCCGAAGCGGATAGCCATTCCAACTCACGTTCCTGGAAAAATCACCAAGGTTGCTTCCCATGTTCAGAAGTCCGTTTCTGACAAGTTGGCCATCCCCGTTCAACGGACGTCTATCTTTAAAAAGCTGGTACCAGTATATTCTGACCAACACAGGGGGCATGAGGAGGTCATCCCTATAGCTGAAACAACTCCATCAGCACGACATGCCCGACGTCGCTACTGGCACCGAGTGAGGAAGGCTGGGGGCAACTCCCCCTCTGGACTTACTCCTCCAACTCCAACGGAGGGGATCAATACTGCTGTTCCAATCGAGAACAGTTTTGAATTGCTGAACACGGTGCGCAGAAACTCTTCTACTGCGGTGCTAAAGCGAACTCTTCATCTGTGAAGAATATTCCAAAGAAGAAGCTAGAACAGCCCCCTCAACGACTGTCCTCTAAAATTTACAAGGTCTGGCGACAGGTCCAGGAGTCAGTGATTAATGAAAACCATCTTTATCGACAGAAAAAGATGAAGGTGCGGCAGGAGAAGGATTACTCTGTCAACCCACAAAAAACAAGAGCTACTTGGACGCCCACTACAACGGCTCCCTTAACTCCAATCACTCAAAAAAGGAGGCCGCAAAAATCCCATGTGTCTTTGGCGAATCGCAAAGACACCGAACACAAACGCCCCAAGTCTGGGGGCATGGTAGTGCACACTGTTTATATGGCTTCTGGAAAGGAGGAAAGCCGCACTTCTACGGGCCACCGACCGCTCACCCGATCCGTGACGAAAGCCCAGGAGCAACAACAAAAGCTTCAGGAAATGATGACTACAATGGCTGCACTCACTGAGCCAAAAGAAAGCTCTGAAACGTCTTCGGATGAGCGTCAAGAACAAGAAACTGACGCTGACTTTTTACGCAGAGTCCTCGAAAAGAGGGACAAAGAAGCTGCAGAGCAGGCGGCTAATATAAAGCAGATGGCGCTCCTCTTCAAAGATATGGTAGGGATGATGTTACAGCCGGACCCTCCTGCTGAAGATCCTCCGATCGTCCTTGAAAACGACAGGGGAGAAACGTCAAATCCTCCGCCGGCTCTATCAACAGCCAAGGAGGAGGCAATCTCCAAAGTCGACCTAGACGAATATATAGCTCAACAGATCCGGGTTCATCAGGCGAATGAAGCGGCTGGGCAAATTGTTAGAACCGGACGACCGTATCCGAGCTGGTATGACCAAATCAGTTACCCGCCAGGATATACGATCCCTAAATTCCACGTATATAAAGGGACAGGGAATCCGCATCAGCATGTCGCTCATTTCAGGGCCTTATGCGGCAATACTGGAGGCGACGACAAATTGTTGCTACGTCAATTCGTCGGCAGCTTAGCAGAAACAGCCTTTGAATGGTATTCGGAGCTGCCTAACGACTCTATCAAAACATTTGCAGAGATGGAGCTGCTGTTTACACAAAGATTCGCGAGTGCTAGTGAACACACTCCGATAACAGCATTGATAAATGCCAGAATAAGGCCGAGCGAAACGTGGGTCCAATACGCAACACGATGGCGGAACCTATGGTCGAAATGCGAACAACGCATAGAAGAGGCACCTGCGGTAGGCATGTTTGTGGGCACTCTCGATCCGCAAGCGACCATTTCGCAATTCATGATGTTCTTCAGGCCGACCACCTTCCAGGCCTTGATCGACAAATTAGCCCAAATGGACCAGATGGGCCATAGACCGTCTCCTCCAAGACCCGATCCCCGAAATGAGAAAGGAAAAGCGATCATCGTCGCCAACGCTCAGCAACAGTCGAGCAACTCAAAGCCGGTCGCTCGCCAAAACAACGTGCGTCCACGCCCATCCCTCGAAGAGAGGCTAGGACGTCCTTACTCGTTTCCTCAGAATAAAACGAGAAGACTGTTTGAGCTGGCAGTGCGTAACAGACTCATCAATCTGCCGAGTCCAAAGCGTCTGTCGCAGCCAGGCGATCTTAATAATCCCAATTATTGCCCTTACCACCAAACGGTAAGTCACCCGATTGAGGATTGTTTCGTCTTTAAGGGATGGATCGAGGATCAATACCTGCAAGGCAAGTTCACGCTGTCTGAAAGCTGGAAGGTAAACCCTCCACAACCACACTCTCCAAAGAAAATGGACACGCCGGGGGCAACTTGTTCTTTCGTCGAGGATGAAAACGACAGAGAAAACTTATCGGATGAATCCGAAGACTACGTGGCGACTTGTCATGTGATTTCTCATTCACTGACGGATGATGAGGAGGCTCCTTGCGCTGAGAAATCAATGGCGAACCCTGAGCCAGAGATTCTACAGCCATCAGACGAGTTGATCGATGTCTTCCTAAATGAAATTCGTTTGAAAGCAAAAGCCAATCAAGAGCATGAAATGGCCATACTGGAAAGAACCAAGGTATTCCCGTCAAATCAAAAGTTACACACTGCGGGTAAAAACAAATTCAAGACAAGGAAACGGTTCGCCAAAGCTCTATCAGTAGGAATGAAGCTACCGCCCTCTGAAGAAAATTCTTTCTCTGAGGTAGAGATGCATCCTAACTTCTGTTTATATCATCAGAAGATCATACATCCTACCGAAGACTGCGAATCCTTTAACTGTTGGTGGCAAGGGTATGTCGCTCAAAAGCGACACTTCGACAGGACAAAGTGTGAAGCTTGTGGACATCGGAAAAATGCAATAGATGAGCGCAAAAGAGCCGCCGCCGACTGTCATATAGCCGACTCCAAGGGATCACAAATTATCACCTTTGGAAGCGACTCTGACGAAGAACCTACCCCCAACTCTTCCCTCGGGGAATCTATTTCAAAAATAAAGGAATTGAGAAGCTGCGAGAACGTTCAGCCATGCAATCGCATGCTACTCGGAAAGAATCCTGGCCCTGCAAACAACGGAGCGAACAAAAAGGATAAAAGAAAAGAAAAAAAGGCCCTCGTCGCCAGCGCTCACCAACAATCAGGTGACCCTAGACCGGTTGCTTGCCAAAGCAACAAGCGGCAATCCCTCCAGGAAAAGTTGAAACGTCCTTACTCGTTTCCGCAAGATAAAACAAGGGGACTGTTCGAGCTGGCAGTGTGTGACAGACTCATCAATCTGCCGAGTCCAAAACGTCCGTTGCGGCCAGGCGATATTAATAATCCTAATTATTGCCCTTACCACCAAACAGTAGGTCACCTGATCGAGGACTGCTACGTCTTCAAAAACTGGGTTGAAGACCAATACCAACAGGGCAAGTTTGCGCTGTTTGAGAACTGGAAGGTGAGTCCGCCACAACCGCATGCTCCGAAAAATATGGACACGCCGGGGGCATCATGCTCATTCATAGAGAAAGCCTAACGGACCACTACGTCCTAAAACTGGATAACGGACCGAAACGTCCTTAAACTAACAACGGACCGAGATGTCCTTAAACTAACGACGGACCTCAATGTCCTAAAACTTGCAAATGACCGAAACGTCGTTAAACTACTCCCAACCCGCAGCATCTTCAGGCTGACGTATTAATAAAGAATAAAAAAAATAAAAAAAAAAAAACGGTACGTCCACAAGCAAAATGGGCACGGATGAAAACCCGAAAGGGCTCCGTGAGTAAAAACAGCAGGGCTACCGGCGAGTGTTCGTGAAAACCCGAAAGGGCACGACCTCGTTAAAAAAAAAAAGAATAAAATAAAAGATAAAAAAAAACGGTACGTCTACAAGCAAAATGGGCACGGATGAAAACCCGAAAGGGCTCAGTGAGTAAAAACAGCAGAGCTACCGGCGAGTGTTCGTGAAAACCCGAAAGGGCGCGACCTCGTAAAAAAAAAAGAAAAAAAATAAAGGTATGTCCATAAGCAAACAGGGCACGGATGAAAACCCGAAAGGGCTCCGTGAGTAAAAACAGCAGGGCTACCGGCGAGTGTTTGTGAAAACCTGAAAGGGCGCAACCTCGTTAAGAAACACTTATAGGGTCCTCTCGACCCTGTAAGGAGAAACCACCTGCGTGAGATCCTTACGACTCACAAAGGAACAACACACTTAGGGATCCCCACGATTCCTAAGGAGAAAATACACTTGCGAGATCCTCACGACTCGTAAGGAGAACTCTCTTGTGGGACCCTTACGGCTCATAAGATTTGAAAGTCTTAAGTTACAGAAACCTTAACCTGTTCTTAAGCAGCCTCCACAACCTTCGATATTGCCCTACAAGCGGCTCATATTGACCCTTGTATACAAGCCACGGGCATGAATAAATATTTTCCTGACAAAGTCCCATCCGTGACTAGGAATATGCTTGTATAGCAAACAACACTTGTAAGTCCTCTCGACTTATAAGGAGAAAACCCTTTTGTAAGATCCTTACGACTTACAAGAAAACATGCACTTAGAATCCTCACGATTCCCAAGGAGAAAACACACCTACAAGATCCTCACGACTTGTAGGGAGAAATACCTTTGTGAGACCTTTACGGCTCATGAAGTCAAAAGCCTTAGCCGACAGGACCCTTAACCCTGTTTACTAAGCCACCTTTGTTCAACATCGACAGAGGCAAATGATGATTCGCTCCTGGCAATATTCCAGTTGCAGCGATGCTGATGCCTGGACCGGTATCAAATTCCAAGTCCTTTTACGGCAAATGATGATTCGCTCCTGGCAATATTCCAGTTGCAGCGATGCTGATGCCTAAATCGGTATCAAATTCCAAGTCCTTTCATGGCAGATGATGATTCGCTCCTGGCAATATCCCAGTTGCAGCGATGCTGATGCCTAGACCGATATCAAATTCCAAGTCCTTTTACGGCAAATGATGATTCGCTCCTGGCAATATTCCAGTCGCAGCGATGCTGATGCCAAGATTGGTATCAGACCCCAAATTCCCTACTCGCAGTAAAAAAAAACAGCGAGTAAAAATATAATAAACAGTCGAAATGATTGGGCAACTCGCAATAAAAAGTAGCGAGTAAAAATAAAATAAACAGCCGAAATGATTGGACACCGCGAAAAATAGCCGAAATGATTGGGCAATCGCGACCTTCGCGATATAAAAGCTGAAATGATAGAGCATCGCGGAAAGAATAAAAAAAAATGAAAGAATGAAACTTTTGCCCGACAGGTGAAATCACATCGATCCCTGTATATAATCCAGGGGCACAGATAAAAAGGGAACAATACTTTCCCAACAGGCTCCACCAGAAAGCGAAGCCAAATCTCGACGGTTCATAGATAACCTAGAGACCATCTCGACATTTGTCGCAATATTACAGACACGATGTCAACAAACGGAGCAAAGGAAGGTCCCTAGCTTCAGGGTCTCGACGTCAATATCGACAACTTAAAGATCACCAACGGCGTTTCTCCTCACTCCAACTAGATGCAGACATGACGTCAACAACTGACCTCAGAATCGCAACGAAACGGAACCATGACAAAGTCCCTAGTTCCAAATCTCAATGGCCACGTCTAAAGCCTGGAGACCAACAACGGTGTGCCTCCTCATTCCAACAGGATACAGATGTTACACCATCAAGCGGAGCGATGGCAGAATCCCAGCTTCACCTCAGCATTCGTCTCGATACAGTAGACGCAATGTCAACAACAGCGTTCCTCCGCAGTCCAGCTGGAGGCAGATGCAACGTCAACAAAAGACCTCACGGTCGAAACAAAGCGGAGTAACGGCAAAATCCCAACTCCACCTTAGCATTCGTCTCGTTACAACAGACGCAATGTCAACAACGGCGTTCCTTCGCAGCCCAGCGGGGTGTACATGCAAAGTTAACAAAAGACCCCATGGTCGAAACAAAGCGGAGTGATGGCAAAATCCCAGCTCCACCTCAGCATTCGTCTCAATATACCAGACGCAGTGTAAGCAAACGAAGCGAAGGCCACATTCCTAGCTTCAACGTCTTTACGGTAACTTACATAAAACCGGAAAGACAATCGGAGACCATCTCACAGAAAGTGGTCACCTCCTTGACGTTCGTCTCGATACAGTAGACGAAATATCAACCCCAGCGTTCTTCCTCCAACAGGATTTGGACACACCAAAGCAAACGAAGCGAAGGCCACATTCCTAACTTCGACGTCTTAACGGTAACTCACATAAAACCGGAAAGACAATCGGAGACCATCTCACATGAAGTGGTCACCTCCATGACGTTCGTCTCGATACAGTAGACGAAATGTCAACCTCAGCGTTCTTCCTCCAGCAGGGATTCAGACACGACAAAGCAAATGAAGCGAAGGCCACATTCCTAGTTTCAACGTCTTTACGGTAACTCACATAAAACCGGAAAGACAATCGGAGATCATCTCGCATCAGCACAGAGTGGTCACCACCTTGATGTTCGTCTCGACACAGCAGGCGCAACGTCATCAAACGAATGGAGCCACGGCAAAATCCCTAGTTCCAAACCTCGGCGGTTCACCAGCAACCTAGAGACAACCTCGACGTCCGTCTCGATACAGCAGACGAGATGTCACCCCAACGTTCGTCTCGACACAGCAGGCGCAACGTCATCAAACGAATGGAGCCACGGCAAAATCCCTAGTTCCAAACCTCGGCGGTTCACCAGTAACCTAGAGACAACCACGACATTCGTCTCGATACAGAGGACGCAATGCCAGCAAACGAAGCGAAGGATAAATTCCTAGCTTCGGGGTCTTAACGGCAAGTCATATAAAACCGGAAAGACAATCGGAGATCATCTCGCACCAGTGTGGAGTGGTCACCACTTCGACGTCCGTCTCGATACAGCAGACGAGATGTCACCCCAACGTTCGTCTCGACACAGCAGACGTAACGTCATCAAACAAACGGAGCCACGGCAAAATCCCTAGTTCCCACCGCAACATTCGTCTCGATACAGCAGACGCAATGCCAGCAAACGAAGCAAAGGCCAAATTCCTAGCTTCAGTGTCTTAACGGCAACTCATATAAAGCCCGAAAGACTATCGGAGATCATCCCCACACCAGCGCGGAGTGGTTATGACTCATCGGGGCTCTCCAAAATGAGCCTAACCTCAAGTAAAAAGCGGCATGGCAAATTCCTAGCGCTTGCTCTTCTGACGGTCAAACTGCCAAGGAGGATTGCTTGAAGACGTCTTGTCCAACCCCCGAAGGGATCAGAGACACGGCAGTCGCAGGGCTACTCGAACAGCACGATTGCCTATCGAGGACTATATCAGCTTATGCGACGGTACGATGGCCAAAACCCTAAGTACCACTAACCTTAACGGGCTTCTGTCGTAAAGAGCAGAGGTTAAATGCGACGTTAAGATGTTCTTGCGAGATCTGCTCGATCCGTTTCGACTCGTGAGGAAATTGATGTCTTTGCGTGATTTTCTCGATGCGTCTCGACTCGTGAGATAAAGCCTTAGGCAGTAGGGATTAAAAAACCTGTTTCCTAAGCACTGGGACCCTGCAAGTCGGCCCAAAACGGTCTCTTGCATACTATCCACGGGTCACACTCTCCAGAGTCGAATCTCGATAAGGAGGGAAACAACCGCTTACGGGTCCTCTCGACTCGTAAGAGGGAAAACTCTCTTATAGGATCCTTACGACTTATAAGAGAAAACACACTTAGGAATCCTCACGATTCCCAAGGAGAAAATACACTTACGAGATCCTCACGACTCGTAGGGAGAAAAGTCTTTATGAGACCCTCACGGTTCGTAAAGTTGAAAAGCCTTAGGTGGCAGATCCTACCCCTGTCTCCTAAGCCATCACTGCCCTGCAAAGAAGTCAAGATGGGCCGACCATCTATGGGCCTCACTTGCCAAAGCTACATGCCACTGAAATGGAGAACTTACTCATAAGCGTATGAACTACTCCACGCCAGAGTGAGACAAAAAAAGAAATAGAAGGATGCGGCTCATGGAGTTAAGGGTTGGAACTATATCCCTTAAGAGTTGAGATTTGAGTCAATGATAAATGACGACGCTTGTGTCCGCTCGTTATCTTCTCAGATCAAGATTCTGAAAGTGATACATCAACCCAAAACTGGTCATACGCCATGCATAACTCTGCATAACTCTGCACTACTTCACCCACGTACATACTTACGTGGGCAAAGTAGTGGGGGGCATTTGTTCCCGCCAAAAATTTCTGCGCAAAAGAGTCCAAGATATCAAATGGCAGCGATACGCTTAAGGAAATACGAACCAGTATCTTCCGGGCTGTTTTTTGACAAACTCCCGAAGGAGAAACGGATAAATTCTGATTGTATTGAAAGCGTCTCGAAAAACCCTTCGATTTGATATATTATGGGCTTCATAATTCATCCGGGATCAAAAGTTATGAGGCATTATGTGTTCACACGTGATGGGCTTTTAAGAATCCGCTGGAGGAGTTAGAAGATATAATAAAAACTTAGAAAAGACCCCAACGGGGCATCACGTGCTCACACGTGACCATGGGCCACGTGCAGACACGTGATGGGCTCTTAAGGCCTCTAAAATAATGAATAGAATTAAATTCTAAAATCTGTTCCCTGATTAAAAATCAGAAGTTATCTCAATAAAATATCACGTGCTCACACGTGACCAATGGTCACGTGTTGACACGTGATGGTTAAAACAACAATATGAACAAGCGACTGTTAAAGGAACCAATTTCGGGGTTACGTGCTCACACGTGACCAAGGGTCACGTGCCAGCACGTGACAGGCTTTGAAAACCTTACAGATTAGTAGAATTAAAATTCTAAATTTCTCTAAAAATCTTTCGAAATAGAATTAAAATTCTAAAAGCTTCTAAATCTTTCCAAATGGAAAAGGATTATGGGAACCGTTGGATTAAAGATCCAAAGATGATTAAAAATCATCAATTTATGGAAAAATCTTGGACAAGGAAAGATTTCCCTGAAAATCTCACCAGAATAACAAATAGAATATCTTTTGGATTTAAAATCCACGGTGAATAAAATTCACTGAATAATCTAAAGGCCCAGATTAATGATAAATATAAACCAAATCTCTCAACGATCAAATCAAATCTTTCAAGGAGAGATTTGCTAAACAAATTGATTCTTTTCCTTCTCCTATAAATAGGAGCCAAGAAGAGAAGAGAAGGCATCAACATTTCTTTAAAAAAAAATCAAGAGCTTCAAACAGAGAGAACTTTGAGAAAAATTTCAAGAAGAAGGTAAAAACTTTCACGAGAGAAAAGAAATCTCTTTTGATAAATCATTGATCAATGATCTTCACATAATAAATAGTGCTTTGCACTCGTATGAACCACTGGTTCTTTAAAACAAAAAAGAAAATAAAAATAAATAAAAAATAGTGCTTTGCATTTTTATGAACCTCTGGTTCTTGAAATAAAGAGAAAAACTCACTTTTCTTTGAGATCAAAGAAAACAAATAGTGCTTTGCACTTCTGTTCTGGAATCTAAAAAGATTCTTAGTGCTTTGCACTTCCAAACTGCGCTGTTGCGCTCCTGAGAGAACGCCACGTGTTAGCTGCAGAACAACTTGCGCTACGCGCCTTGAAATAGAGCTTTGCTCTCTGGAACTGGCGCAACTCACCAGAGCGCGCCACGTGTCAGCTGCAAAAACAACTTGCGCTACGCGCCTTGAAATAGAGCTTTGCTCTCTGGAACTGGCGCAACTCACCAGAGCGCGCCACGTGTCAGCTGCAAAAACAACTTGCGCTACGCGCCTTGAAATAGAGCTTTGCTCTCTGGAACGGGCGCAACTCACCAGAGCGCGCCACGTGTCAGCTGCAGAACAACTTGCGCTATGCGCCTTGAAATAGAGCTTTGCTCTCTGGAACGGGCGCAACTCACCAGAGCGCGCCACGTGTCAGCAGCGCAACAGCACAGCGCACTAGCGCATCGCACTGCGCTGTTGCGCTTGCGCTCACCAGAGCATGACACGTGTCCTCACCACAAGCGCTTGCGCTCAGTGATTGGCGCAAAGCGCCTGACAAATGCAATGCATTTTACTGAAGGGCCAGGCCCAAATCAGAGGGGCCTAGTAGGCCAAATTAAATTGCAATACAATAAAAAGGGGCAGAGCCCAAAACAAATTGATGCTTTGCATCCTTTCTGGGCAAAGCCCAAATAAAAATAAAAAGAAATGCAATGCAAAAGCAAATAAAATGTTGGACATTTTCAACTGGACTTAGCCCAATCGTGGCCATAAGTCCTTAAATTAAATCGACTGAGCAAAATGGCTCTCCTAAATCAATCTACATCCGGTTCGAGGGTACATCTCCGAACTCCTTTGACATCCATCGTTGTAATTCCTCAACGACGTCAAAGAGGTGACGGGTCCCAACGACCACACACCCATATGGACTGCGGGGTCCTTAAACTCGTGGACCGAAACGTCCCTAAACTAATGATGGACCGAAACGTCCCTAAACTAATGATGGACCGAAACGTCCCTAAACTAATGATGGACCGAAACGTCCTTAAACTAATATCGGACCGAAACGTCCTTAAACTAATGATGGACCGAAACGTCCCTAAACTAATGATGGACCGAAACGTCCTTAAACTAATATCGGACCACCACGTCCCTAAACTGGAATATGGACCACTACGTCCCTAAACTGGCACAATAGAGCCTAAATGCTCTTTTATCGGACCTAAACGGTCCCGTTAAGTTGATCTTAGTCTCAAACTGGACTAACGTATCCTTAACAAACGTTTGAGTCGATCTTAGCCTCAAAAATGGCTAACGTATCCTCCAAACAGACTTTAGTCCCAAATTGGACTATGAATCTCCCAAACTGGAACAATAGGGCCCAAACGCTCTTTTGTCGGATCTAAACGATCACGTTAAGTTGATCTTAGTCTCAAACAGGACTAACGTATCCTTAACGAACGTTTAAGTTGATCTTAGCCGCAACGCGACTAACGTATCCTTAAACTAAAAACATCAAACCCAAATCTAAGTAAATACGGATTTGGACTAATCCACGTCCTACGGGCGACGGCATTACTCAGTCTCCGTATACAATCCACGGGCAACCACGAACAAAACAAACACCCACGACACGAAGTGAAATTCTGGAGAAGGAGAAAGTTGTTACCGCGACGCGGTAGCGTAATTAACTGCAGGGGCTTGCGCCTGCAGGGAAGAGCGTCCCCACAATCAAAAACCCCTCAAGCGAGGGGGAATCTGACGAAGTCTGCTACATCGGCCGCATCCGTCTAAACCTCCGATACAAGGTGCCATAAATCAACTTGGTATCTTCGGAGAGGTAGACGGATAAAACCAAATAGCATCTGCCCCGAATCTCAGCGCCAGGACTTCAGCAGTCCTGCGTGGCCGTCGTTCGGAGGGGAACACAGGCCATGGAGATGTAAAAGAAGGCCGTGGAAAACAATAAGTCGTCCGACCAGTTCTATCTCGACCTAATCGATGCCGCGGCTATAGTGTGGCATAATGCTCTTAACACCGTCAAGGAGATTCTGCTCGAACTTGATGACAAGGAGCTCCGCGTGCGGTTCCATCTTCCCGAGGAAGAGCCCAGGGGCAGAGACGGAAATTCAGCCGCCGTCGAGACTGCTGTTGCTCCTCCTCCGTAGTCCAATGAGGTTGCAGCCCTGGAGGCCGCACCCGACAGGCTCAGGTGGTCGACAATGAAGATTGGTGAGTGGGCCATCCCTGAGGAGAAGCCTCGAAGTCCTCGTTCTCTTCATTTTTCATTTTTGTTTTCTATTGTAAGCCTCTGAGTAGTTTTGTAAAGCTGAGGAGCTCACAATATCTTGTACTTAATGAAGACCTTTTTGCTCATCTGCAACGTGTTTGCATTTTTTTATTCGAGCTCGCTTTCTTCTTGAAAATTTTCATTTTTATTTTCCAAGTGTATAGACCGATGTCCCCTCTTTACCCCCCCTCCCCCGAGACGAGGTAATGTGAGTAAAGTGAACATTAGGTCGGTATCCCCTCCATTCACCCCTTGGAGATGAGGTAAGATAAGTAGAGGGCTTAGAATTCATCAGCTTAGGTCGGGCTGTGAATGATGTGCTTATGAGAAGAGCAAGAATCTACTCGCGCGAGAACTTGGGGTTCACGGCTTAGGTCGGGTAGGAATCTACCCGCAGTGAATGGGTGCGATGAGCAGGATGCTGTTCGCTGGCCTCATATGAGGTCTTAAGATTCATAACTTAGGTCAGGCAGGAATTTGCCCGTTGTGAATGGGTGTGCCTCCGAACCGAGCAGGAGTCTACTCATGCAAGGACTTGGGATTCATGGCTTAGGTCAGGTAGATATCTACTCGCTGTGAATGGGTGCGATGAGAAGGAGGTTGTCTGCCGGCCTTGTGTGAGATCTTAAGATTCACAAGTTAGGTCGGGCAGAAATCTGCCCGCTGTGAATGGGTGTGCCTCCGAACCGAGCAAGAATTTACTCACGTGAGGACTTGGGATTCACAGCTTAGGTCGGAAAGGAATCTACCCGCCGTGTGGGTGTGACGAGCAAGATGTTGTCCGCTGGCCTCGTGTGAGGTCTTAAGATTCATAACTTAGGTCAGGCAGGAATCTGCCCGCTGTGACTAGGTGTGCCTCCAAACCAAACAGGAGTCTACTCGTGTGAGGACTTGGGATTCACGGCTTAGGTCGGGTAGAAATCTACCCGCTGTGAATGGGTGTGCCTCCGAACCGAGCAGGAGTCTACACGCGTAATGACTTGGGATTCATGACTTAGGTCGGGTAGGAATTGTTCCCACCAAATTTTTTTGGCCAAGAGTTATTTGTTCCCTTATAAAAAAAGGGAGAGAAGAAAGATGAAAATAATTCCCACAGTTTGGTATCACGTGTTAAACACATGAGCGCTTATATGCAAAGCGTTGAAAGCAAATAACAAAAAGGACAAACATGTCTCACGTGTTAAATACGTGAGCGCTCATATATAAAGCATATGAGTGCTGAATATAAATAACCAAAGGCCAAACAGACATCACGTGTTAAACACGTGAGTGCTCATATGCAAAGCATATGAGTGCTGAAAACAAACAGGCTAAAACCCACACTAAGGGTCACGTGTTAAACACATAAGTTCTCTTACCGCATTCTTTTGGCAGCGCTCACATGCAAAGCATGTGAGTGCCACAATTTAAAATACTCTCTAAGGATAGAATTGAATTCTATATAGAATTAAATTCTATTTTTGGGAAATGTTTTCCCTGATCTTTATAATATAGAAAGATCTTTCTCTAACAGAGAATCTTGGATTTAAAATTCAATTGTGATAAAAATATCACCAATTAAACCATCTAATAGAATTAAATTGTATGTGTAAAATATTTTCCTGATCTTTCTAAAGTAAGAAAGATCTTTTCTGTTAAACAGAATCAAATTCTATAGTTAGGAAAATATCTTCCTAATCTTGTTAAACCAACACAATATTCATATTATAAAATAAATTCTATGTTAGAAAAATATCTTTCTAATCTTGTTAAACAAATAATATATTTATTTGATAGAATAAAATTCTATTTTAGGAAAATATTTTCCTAATCTTATTAAAGCAAACAAGAAATCTTTTCTGTTAAACAGAAAGCCCTTGGATTAAAAATCCAACAGTGAATAAAATTCATCAATTGATCTAAAAGATCATTTTATTAATTATGAAATCAATCATGATCTCTCAATGAGAGATTTTCTTAACAAATTGATTTTCTCTTCTCCTATAAATAGGAGCAAAGGGATTAAATCTGGAGAGGAAAAAAAACCCATAAGCTTCTGTAAAAATACAAAAAGCTCTTTAAAAGGTTCCACAAAACAACAGAGAATTTAATTCTCAGAGATCGTCTTCCTCCTCAAATCCCTAGGTAAAGAAAAAAGCAGAGATCAAAATATCTCTTTTACTTATTTAAGGGTTTAATCATTCTCAAGAACTTAGATCTTTTTCAGGATCTGAGATCCACAAGACAAGTCTCCCACAAGTTGAGAATTTAATTCTCATCGGGAAGATTTTGTTCTTGAGAATCAAAAATTAAAAGAAGAACAAAGTTGAAAAGAATGAAAATGGAGTCCATAATATTCCAAGAGCTTAGTTCCTTCAAATCAAGAACTTAGTTCTTTAAAAACCCGATTCAAGATCCTCAAAATAGTGATCTTGGTGATCGTTTATGGTCAAAATACCATTAACAAAGGTTTAACCTCTCTGAAAGCATGACCATGAAGAATATGGAGTCCATAATACTCCAGGAACTTAGTTCCATCACAAAACAAGAATATAGTTATTAAAGAACTCGATCCCAGATCATCAAAATAGTGATCTTGAAGATCGTTAATGGTCAAAATACCATCAACAGAGATTTAAGTTATCTAAAAATATCAACATAGATTAAATCTCCAAAGAACTCAGCGCTTCACGTGAAAGGCACGTCACCACCCAAGGCCATGTTACATAGCGCTTCACGTGAAACACACATAAGCGCCAGAAAATAGAGAAGTTAGTGTTTAGCACTAGTGCAGCGCCAAAACTCAATGCCTCACGTGAAATACATGTGAGCGTCCAAAAGAAACCAAAATCTCAGCGCTTCACGTGAAACACACGTGAGCGCCACAAAAGACTAGTGCTTGGCACTATTTCAGCACCTCTCATGAAACATACGTGAATGCTGTATATCTTAGTGCTTAGCACTGCTGTGTAGTACATAAATTCAATCTTAGCCTAAATTGGCTAAGTTTCCCGAAGTTAAATCTCTTTGATTTTAAATCAAGTGAGCCCATATGCTCGTGATTTCCAAACTGATTTTAGTCTCAAACATGATTAATGATCTCTCATTGATGATATCTAAAATGCTATTCATCCAATATCTCCTATAGTAATCTTAGTCTCAAATAAGACATCTGATTCTTAGATGATCCAACATGATCTTTTCCTCCAAATATAGGATTTGGTTCAAAGGTATATCTCTTCACACCTTTGATATATGTCGTTGTAATTCATTAACGTCTTCAGAGAGGTGGTGGGTCCCGACAACCAACAACTCCTTTCTCGTCCTACCTTGATGTAAAATTTTATCAAGACAGAAAATGATACATCCTACATTGATGTACTTCCAAATTGACGTGCACAGCTCAAATCGGATCGCACTCCAAATTGGACGCATTCTATGTCACCATCGTTTACTCCACCACGTAATAAATATACGTGTGCGCAAGATGAATGTTGGACCGAAATGTTCCTAAACTAGTGTTCGCCTCAAACATGACAATAATGGATCAAAATGTTCTTAAACTAACATTCGTCCCAAACAGGGAATGTTGGACCGTGATGTCCTTAAAATAAAATAATTGAGCCTAAATGCTCATTTGTTTCTAAGTTGATCTTAGTCTCAAATATGACTAACGATCTTTAGATCAAACCCAAATATCCCATGAATCAATGGACCTCATTTATATGAAATCTGCGTCCTAAGTTCATTTCCGTTGGCAAACCAAGCTACCAACATGGATTCCGTCAAGAAAATCCTTAACCCAAACCAAAATCTAAAACATACGGATTTGGACTAATCCACGCCCTACGGGCGACGACACAAACTATTCTCCATATACAATCTACCAGCAATCTTAACAAACAAAATAACACAGGACATGAAGTGAACTACTGGAGCAAGAGAAAGTGGTTATCGCAATGCGATAACGTAATTAACTGCAGGAGCTTGCGCCTGCAGGGAAGAGCGTCCCCACAATCAAAAAACCCCTTACAAATGATGAGAAATCTGATGAAGTCTGCTACATCGGTCGCATCCATCCAAACCTCCGATATACGGTGCCATAAATCAACTTAGTATCTTCAGAGAGGTGGGTGGATATATCCAAATAGTATCTGCCCTCAAATTCAGGTTAGACATTCTAATGTCTCAGTCCGGTCTTCGGCGGTAAACAGGAATCTACCCGCCATGAATAGGTGCGACGAGCAGGAGGCTGTCTACCAGCTTCGTGTGAGGTCTTAAGATTCACAACTTAGGTCGGGCAGGATTTTGCCCTTTGTGAATGGTTGTGCCTCCGAACCGAGCAGGAGTCTACTCGCACGAGGACTTGGGATTCATGGCTTAGGTCGGATAGGAACTACCCGCTGTGAATGGGTACGATGGGAAGGATGCTGTCCGCTAGCCTCCTGTGAGGTCTTAAAATGCACAACTTAGGTCGGGCAGGAATCTGCCCGCTGTGAATGGGTGTGCCTCCGAACCGAGCAGGAGTCTACTCGCGTGAGGACTTGAGATTCACGACTTAGGTCGGATAGGAATCTACCAGCCATGAATGGGTGCAACGAGCAGGAGGCTTTCTGCCGGCCTCGTGTGAGGTCTTAAGATTTACAACTTAGGTCGGACAGGAATCCGCCCACCGTGAATGTGTGTGCCTCCGAACCAAGCAGGATTCTACTCGCGTGAGGACTTAGGATTCATGGATTAGGTCAAGTAGGAATCTACCCGTCGTGAATGGGTGGGATGAGTAGGATGCTGTCCGCCGGTCTCATGTGAGGTCTTAAGATTCACAACTTAGGTCGGGCAGGAATCTTCCCACTGTGAATATGTGTGCTTCCGAACCAAGCAGGAGTCTACTCGTGCGAGGACTTGGGATTCACGGCATAGGTCAGGTAAGAATCTACCCGCTATGAATGGGTGCGACGTGCAGGATGCTGTCAGCCGGCCTCGTGTGAGGTCTTAGCTCGGAAACGAGAAAAAAGGTTCAAATTACAGAAAAGCAGGAATCTTATTATTAAAAAGAATACAAGTTCATCGATACACTTTAAGCTTTTCTACATTGAATGGCCACGGAAGATTACGACCCAAGGAATCTTAGAGTCGATAATCTCTTCAGGGCAATACTTTGGTCACAAGGATTGGGTCGTCCCACTTCGGAGAGAATTTGTGCAGCTTCCCTTAGTCCTCAAAATCATTGCAGCAGAGGACTAGCTATCTTGACTTGAACCTCGGTGTTTGACCCGAGCATTGTAGTACCTGGCGGTCTTTTGCTAGTATGTGGCCATCTTTATTTGAGTCCGGTCTCTTTTCTCTAGCAGGACATCCAGATTGCTTCACAGAGCTTGGGCATTGGCTTCATCATCGAAGTGTTCGACCCAGTAGCTGGGCAGTCCGATCTCCGTAGGCACCATGGCCTCTGTGCCATAGCACAAGCTGAACTGGGTTTCTCCCGTGGGGGTTTTCTTTGAAGTCCGCAATTCCCAAAGTACCCGAGAAAGTTCTTCAACCTATCTGTCTTGTCTCCCTTCCAGCCGGCTTCTGAGTCCCTTGATGATTTCTCGGTTTGCTACCTCGGCTTGTCCGTTGCACTTGGGATGGACAACTGCGGAGAACTTCATCACTACGTGGTACTCACCACAGAACTTCTTGACCTTGTCGTTTTTGAAGTTGATTCCGTGGTTGGTGATAATATATATTAGAATTCCAAACCGAGAATGATGTTGTTCTCCAGGAACTTTATCATGGAAGTTGTGTCTGGCTTTTTGATCGTGTTGGATATAGTGCCCTCAGAGTCAATTATTGGATCACAGGCACGTGATTGCAATGATTGAGGGAGGACCTATACCGGTAGGACAGTCTTACTCAAGATGATAGTATGCTATCTGGTTTATCTTTATCATCGTATACTGCTTTAGGTGACCTTACAGGTCGCTATTACACGTTGATAGAGCTCTTAGGATTGTTACTTGACTACCAGCAGTATGATGGCGATCATATACATGAGAGTTGGGTAGTCTATAAGCACATCCTTAAAAGGTCCCTAGTCGTGGGAGTTTCAAGACTGGGCATCGATACTCCAGAGTAGACTAGTGTATACAGTCGAGACCCCGACGAGGGGCGGTGGCCGGTCTCATAAGCCATTGGTGTCAGTTGGATCACCTAAGATGTATACAGGTGCTCATTGGGTTATGAGTACACCGGATATGACTCGCCGGGAACATGCTAGTTGGTATTATACCTGACGTCAGATAGCAGTTCCCTGGTGACATGTGTACAGGTTAGTTCATCGACCTAAGATTGTCATTTGTCTCGTGTGAGTTCCCACTGTGCTTTGATTACTACCCTACCACGGCTCAAAGGAGTTGTGCAAACAGGTTTTAGTTGGGTATAGTCCCCAAGCCATATGGAGGCAGTGAACGGATCGGCAGGGGTTCGTCTCTCCCGGTATTGGGGGTGAGGTCGCGCTGTGTCTAGAAGAGCCATTACACGAAGTCCTTGGCCAAGGCAGGAGATTTACTGGTAGGTATTCCAGTAGTATCTCAGGGTGTTCTGGGCTACACTCCGACACGACTTGTACCGCTTTTGGGGGTCTGACTTTTACCAACCCCCTAGGCCGGACATGCGATGCTCATAGACGAACGGACCGGACTGTACGGATATTGTCACTGACAGGCTCAGTAGGGTGTCAGGATGAGTTCGCTCATCGACTTCCCTTTTGGTCAATACCTGGTAGCTCGTTACGTATGGCTAATACCTCTGACGTGCTAGTGGTTAAATCCACAGCTAAAGTATTGACGAGTCTTTAGAGTCCCCTACAGACAGTTTCTCAAGTTTCGGGCGAAACGTTGTAGAGGCCGTATGATATATGGCAGGGTTCGATCTTATACGTGCGGTATTGCACGGATCATGATCGGACGGATCATACTAGTGGGCTTTGGTTTAAGCCGGATCCTAGTATTAAATTTGTTGGATTACTTTAATCTCATCGCATTTGCATTCAGTCAGAATGCGGATGCAGGTATGTATATACAGGTGAGGGGTGTCCTTATGATCCGTCACGAGTTTACTTTAGATGTTGCCGTATCTTTTATTGTTGCAAACATTTGGATTAATGTTTGCATATGAAAATAATGAGCTAGAATTTCATCATGACATGCATTAAATGTGATATGGACTTCATTAGTGACTCATGGTCTCTTTTTATGTGCTAATGTCACATTATATGATGCTTTTGTGATGATTTGATAAGAGGAAAGAGAAAGGGGCTGCCTTATGCAAGCTTGGTCTTGTATTTTTGATACACTCTCTCTCATTTTATCACAAAAGAAAAGAAAAGAAAAAAGAAACCTCTTCTTCTTCTTCTTCCTCTAGCTCTTTATCTCTATCAATGGCAACATCTCTAATCTCCATCCAAGTCATGGATGCAAGAGACAAAGTGATCACAAATATTCTCTACAACACCTTGGACACATCGGCTAGCACACTTCGTGACCGAGTTGCTTCGGATGAAGCGGGAGCCCGTAAAAAGACTCGTAGATGTGGTACCCTTTTCCGACGAGGAGATCGAGACCGGAGATGCCGCGAGGAGCTTGGGATGGTGGCCAAAGACCGAAGGACACGGATCGATCGGTATAGCATTCTATCCCTTCTCTAGATAGCTAGTTGTAGGTTAATGGTTCGATCCGGATTTTAAGCATACGATAGCGCCGGTTTTCAAGTTAAGAAAAATTTTCGTTTCCGCATTTTGGCCTCGGAAAGACGGCCGGGGCGCTACCGTAGACTTACATGGTATCAGAGCCACACCATTAACCTTTACTAGCTTGCTCTAACGTGTTTAGAACTTTGATCGAACGAAAATTCCGAAACCGCGATTTCAAGTCATGCAGTTTCTGTCGATTTTCTGTTGTTGTCAAAAAATTATTTGGAGTGTTGCAGAAAATCAGGCAGGGTTTTTTAAGAGAACTGAGAAAATTTGGTGGGCTGATTTCACTGTAGCGCGGCGGATCCCCGGCCATACCCACGTTTTGGCCGCGGATCCGCCGCCGTACTGTAGCCACAGTGCACCAAATTTCTTCAGTAGGTCTCTGACTTGGAAAAGGGGTTTCTGGTAATTTTATTTTGGGCCCAGATTTGTTTGAGTACTGGGTATTGTGCTTGGGGCCCACTTCGGGAATGTTTGTCGATCGAAAATTTTAAACATGTTAGTTCACAGTATTTACATTATATCTGCGACCGTGAATGTCATTTGATCGGTAAATCCTGTCTAATTGCTATAGTTCTTTTAGACGGATTTGCGAACGTGACATTCACGTTGATGTTCTGTGTTGTGCTGTGATATTGCGGATTTGTCGTGGTGGATAGCCTGGATGCAATGGTAGTACAGTTTGGTTGTATTTGTACATTTGATATTGCAGGGCGAGCGTCCGACATGTGGACTGCCGTCAATGCCTGTTTGTATATTATTCTTTTGGGGCACGACCGGCTGAGGTCGATGTACCCGTTGTATATTTTACTTTCTGTACTAGGATTACCCCGCGGTGGGGTGCACGGATAGCCGGGTTCTAGAGGGCAACGGACCCGCATCTCATGGCTTTGAGATGGAGGAGGCTTTACTCTAGAATTGGCGGGCTATTCGCCGCACTCGTAGGGGGTACAGGTTGACCTAAGGAGGGGTGCTCAAGTTACCGGATTCCGTGAAGTGCTGGGTGGTCCATTCACGTTGTTGAAGGGGGCTGTCTCGCTTCAGGTTTTGGCGGGTAACTTGCCGCGCCCGTAGGGGTCTAGGATTTCATTGCACAGGCTATCCACACGACCAGGGGAACGTCGGGTTTCAGTAGTGTCACGCCCCGCTTCCCAGTGTACGGCGAAGTGGACGCGACGAGGCCCGCTACGTATGTACTCAGAAGTACATACGCTAAGCGTAACTAAGCAATATAAAATAATCACAAGAGACAAATGATATTGAAATAACATCAACTTTTATTAATATTATTTTTTGTACAATGCATGAAATGAAAATGCAACTGGAATGGAAAAGCAATGCCTAAACAGTGGCATAATAATAAAAGGAAATACTGGAAAGAACAAAGTACAATTATCTAGAGCTCTGGGTCTTCTTGGAACTGCTCCAAATCTTCACTTGTGGGCTCGGTCTCAACTTGGTCCAACGCACCTGACGACATTCAAAGAAGAAAGAAATAGAATGTCGTCAGCGAACAGGTCGCTCGGTAAGTCCCAAAGAAAAGAAGAATGAGAATGGCAGAGTAGCAGTATTTTCTAAAGTATTATGTTGTTGAATATTATGGAATATTGTTTAACGCCGTTGTTTGTAGCTTGGTACAGAAGGATGCCAGTGTATACGAGGGGGATCTCTATATGCTAGAGATCAGGGCAAATGGAGAGTACAAGGAACCGTTATGCCACGGTACAACAGCAACAGTATTCATATTAGGTGTCTTAATCTGACCACCTCGTGCCACCTTTAACACCTTCCGTACCAATCTACCCCTTTAAACCCCGTAGTGTTTTAACAGTGTTGTAGTATTGGAATATGTAAACTGGATGACTGACCAAAACCATGATATCAGTAAACATGTTGTAACTGTATAATCAGGACAATGGAATATCAGGATAATGGATGAATATCCATGGTTTGATTCAGTCAAAATGAATATATTGTTAACTTGATTCAGGGATTCTTGTATTCAAATTTGTATTGGAATATGATTGAATATAGGTTGACTTGAATTATATTCAAGTCAGAATTAGTCAGACTCCAACCCGAATCAGACTAAAAGAAAGATAATTTGAAGTTCAATATTAGTTAGGGGCCTTATTGTAATTTGTGAAACTTGAGGGGGTTTTATGTAAAAAGTACTTTTGTATAGTTTTCAAAATATACCTCAAGTATTTAATAATCATCTTTATTATTATAATGAATGTGAATTTTATTTGTGTTATTCTAGTGAATATATCCTAATAGAAGAATTAATTGTTTATTTGAAATTCGTGGTATTTTAATGTAACTTTTAATCTTGAATTTTAGGAAAAAGTGGAAACTTTATATTATAACAAAATAGGTGTTTAAATGATAATTATATATAATTAAACACATAAATAATTTTCTTTTATATGAATATTTTATTTATAAAAAGTCTCACGTTCCTTAAATATCGTATTTTAAACCTTTCGAGACCGAATGCTCCTTGCGGAGGTCTGAATCTCGCACTACTAGCCTGCGGGTGCACGATGAACCGTACTATCCCTAACAGGTTCCCCAAAGATGGGTTGTAGCGGCACTTTGCTTAGGTTTTATAAATACTTTTCATTTAGGAAAAACGGTTTTATAAATATAGGGTGTTTATTTGCAAAAGAGTATAGTTTCCGTATTTTAGTTATTAGGGTTTCCTAAGCCAACTAGCCTATTTCTATGGTCTAAACGATGAGTCATTAGAAGCCTCAAATCGCCTCTTCACCGTCAATTGCGGCCAGATAAGTGCCAGGTAAGTGGGAAGGAACCACAGTCGTGGGCCTAATTAAAAACCACTAGCCTTAGACACACTTGCCTAGACCCACAAGACAGTTTAGATAAACGATCGATGTCCATGACCAATCGTGCTTTCATTTTATATAAGATTTTATTTAGAAAAGTTTACAATTTAAAGATTTAACTAAATGTTATAAAGGTTATGGTATTTTAGTGAAAAGTCCTGTAATTTCGTATTCTGTATTTTTGATATTTATCATTTAGGGTTATATTGAGTGTGTGTAGGGGTAGGTCATTACCCCGTGACTTATATTAAGTTTTGGTGAAGTTTAAAGGTGAAATAAGCTATGTTAAACCTAAAGGTATTAAAGTGCAAGAATACGGTATTCGTAAACGTTATCATTTCATGTGTGAAATTTCATTCAAATTGATTGAAACAAGTTTAGTTATCACAATAAACATGTTTAGGAGTGAGGTACTTGATTACATTAAGAAAAATGAACTTCATGGTATTTTAATGAAAGAAATACGGTTTTGTAAAGAACTTATCATTTCGTGTGGAAAAGTGTGATTAAATTGGTTTAAGGGTGATTAATAGTCAACATGCATATGGGTAGATAATATGTATTAGGTGACAAGTGGAATTTTAAATAAAAATCGAATCGGAAATCGGTTTGTCCGATTTCCGTCGGGTTCCAGAAATTCGTATTTTTACATTAAAGAAAAAGAAGGTAGAAGAGGTGGGACTTACAGGTTTAAACTCTTCTAAAGAGTAAAGAGAACTAGGGAGGAAGGCCGAGGGGTGATTACGTCGCCGGTTGCTCCAAAACGCGTCGTCGGAATTCCGTCAGAGCTTCGCCGGGAACTCGATTTCGAAGCACACTTCTTGTGGAAACTTTTGAGAGAGTGGCTCAAGATTTTGGGGGGTGAGAGGGTAGTGTGTAGGGTTGGTATTTATAGGGTTAGGCTAGGGTTAGGGTAGATGAAAATTTAAAAATAAAAATATGATAAAATGTAATAAAAATGTATTAAAAGTGGAGTAATTGGGGGTTTTAAAGAGCTCTGGAAGTGGTATGAAGCTGAAACTTTTCAGGTGCGTAGGGAATACCAAAAGACACAACTTTCATGTTGTGACCCTCGCCGGAATCTGCCGAATCGGGGGTGACTCGGCCGTGACTCGGTCGGATCACTGAGTCGGCCGAGTCAAGGCCGAGTTGGCCGATTCCCGACCGATTCCGGTGACCTGGATCTCCCCCGACGGTTCATCTACTCTCTACAAGTGTTACATCTTTAGGTGTAGTGGGGTTTTTGTGAGATATGCACGTGTAAACTCTTGGTATTCTAAAGTTTTTTTTTAAAAAATCCATATTAAAAATAATGTGGGGTATGGGATTCGAACTCTGGTGGCTTGGTTCAGCAGTGCAAGGTATTACCAATGAGCTACAAGCTCCTTCTTGTAATTATTGTAAGGAATTAAATATTTAAGTTGTTTCCAGCAACAACAATACTCCAATTGTACACTATTTTTAAAGCAAATTTTTGGTATACAAAATTGGAGTTGTTACAATCTACCCTCCTTACAAAAATTTCGTCCTCGAAATTTACAACTTTTATTTGAGGACTAGTTTATAAAAAGGTGCGGATATCTTGCACGCATCTCATCTTCCCTCTCCCACGTGGATTCTCCTGGAGTGTCTTTCCTCCACATTACCCGGACCAAATTAACTTCTTTGTTCCGAAGTGTCTTCACTTTCCTGTCCAGGATCTCCACAGGTTGCTGCTCACAAGACAAATCGGGCTGTATCGTGAGCTCTGAATGATCAAGTACATGGCTGGGGTCACTCACATACCTTCTGAGTTGAGATATGTGGAACACGTTATGCACTCCTTCCAATGAAGGTGGGAGCGCTAATCGGTATGCCACTTCACCGACTCGTTCAAGTATATCGAACGGTCCAATGTATCTCGGACTCAACTTTCCCCGTCTCCCAAATCTGATCACTCCGCGGTTCGGAGATATCTTCAAGAATACATGATCTCCTGGCTGGAACTCCAAGTGTCGTCTCTTCGCATCAGCCCAATGTTTCTGTCTATCTTGGGCTATGCGTATTCTTTCTCTGATAGTACGAACCACATCAACGGTCGCTACTATCATCTCTGGTCCAAGGAGTTCCCTATCTCCGATGTCGTCCCAACTTAATGGCGATCGACACTTCCTTCCATATAATGCTGCAAAAGGTGCCATTCCTATGCTTGCTTGGTAGCTGTTGTTGTACGCGAACTCCACAAGATGCAAGTGATCTTCCCACGATCCTTCGAAGTCGAGCATACATGCTCTGAGCATATCCTCCAAGACCTGAATAGTTCGTTCCGACTGACCATCTGTTTGTGGATGATAAGCCGTGCTGAAGTTCAGACTTGTTCCCAAGCTAGCTTGCAGGCTATGCCAAAATTGTGATCGGAACCTAGTGTCACGATCGGAGACAATGCAGACCGGTACTTCATGAAGTCTCACAATTTCCTGTATGAGTTCATGGGTATCAGAGATAGTACATTATGAAGAGTTTTTAAATCTAAAATAGATTATTACCTCCATGTACTTCTTTGCTAATGTCTTAGTTGATTGGCCAACTCGAAATGGGATGAAGTGAGCCGACTTTGTGAGTCGATCCACAATGACCCAAATCGCATCGTTACCCTTTGTGTTGCGAGGAAGAGCAGTTACAAAGTCCATCGTGATGTGCTGCCACTTCCATTCTGGGATTGGTAACGGTTGAAGTAGTCCAGCTGTCCTATGATGTTCAGCCTTTACTTGCTGACACACCAAACATTTTGCGACACTCCTGGCTACTTCACGCTTCATTCCATGCCACCAATAATTCTGACGTAGATCTTTGTACATTTTGGTACCTCCAGGATGTACTGAATAGGGAGAGCTGTGAGCTTCTTTCATTAACTCTTCCCGAACAGGACCTTTTGGTACACACAATCTGCTGCCGTATCTCAAAGATCCGTCTTCATGGATGATGAAATCTGTTCTGAGTCCATTCTCCACTTGTTCTCTGATCTTTTGCAACTTAGCATCGCTGGCTTGAGCTGCTTTGATCTGATTGACAATAGTTGATTGAACTTGTAGATTCATCAAATTTGAAACATCACCTGGCATGACTAGTTCGATCTCCATCTGATGTAGGTCTTGCTGAAGCTTCCACTGTGCGGTGAGATTCATTGCTAATGGTTGGCGACTAAGAGCATCAGGTACTACGTTCACCTTTCCTGGATGATATTGCAAATTGATGTCGAAGTCCGCCATAAGTTCTAACCATCTTCTCTGCCGCATATTCAATTCCTTCTGAGTAAACACATATTTCAGACTTTTGTGATCTGTGTAGATGTTCACTCGTTCACCAAGTAAGTAGTGGCGCCAAATCTTGAGAGCAAAAATAACAGCTGCCAACTCTAGATCATGCGTCGGATAATTGCGCTCATGAGTCTTCAGTTGTCTTGAAGCATAAGCCACAACCTAACCGTGCTGATGTAGAACACATCCTAATCCCTTACCGGATGCATCGCAATGCACTTCGAATCCTCCAGATTGATCCGGTATGACAAGAATAGGTGCAGATGTCAGTCTTGACTTGAGTTCTACGAAAGCTTGCTCGCATGCTTCTGACCACACAAATTCCTCATCTTTTCGTGTGAGCTTGGTCAGGGGTGTTGCTATCTTCGAAAATCCTTCAATGAATTTTCTGTAATATCCAGCTAAACCCAAGAAACTCCGAATATCCTTCACTGATTTTGGTGTAGGCCATTCGCTGACTGCTGAAACTTTTGCTGGATCCACAGAAATCCCTTCTCCTGATACGATGTGTCCAAGAAAACCAACTTGTTTTAGCCAAAACTCGCACTTGCTGTACTTGGCATAAAGCTTATGTTGTCGAAGTGTTTCCAGGACAATTCGTAAGTGCTCCGCATGCTCTTTCCGATTCTTAGAATATACCAGAATGTCGTCGATGAAGATGACAATGAACCTGTCTAAAAACTCCCGGAAAACTTGGTTCATAAGGTTCATGAAGATTGCTGGTGCATTGGTCACTCCAAATGGCATTACTAGAAATTCGTAATGTCCATAACGAGTTCTGAAAGCTGTTTTGTGAATATCAGCCTCCTTGACCTTCACTTGATGATATCCTGAACGAAGATCTAGTTTAGAGAAGACACAAGATCCACTTAGCTGATCGAATAAATCGTCGATGCGCGGGAGTGGATACTTGTTCTTTATAGTAACTTCGTTCAAGGCCCTATAGTCGATGCACATTCTGTATGAACCTTCCTTCTTCTTCACCAACAGTACAGGTGCTCCCCAACTTGAAGTGCTGGGACGAATCCATCCTTTCGCCAGTAATTCGTCCAACTGTGTTCGTACTTCCTTCAATCCTTCCGGACTTAGTCTATAGGGTGCTTTGATTACTGGTTGTGCTCCTGGTACTAAGTCAATACTGAATTCAAGAGCTCGATCAGGAGGCAAACCTGATATATCGTTAGGGAATACATCATCGAACTCTCGAACTACCTCCGGTCTTATTTCTTCTTCTGCATGAGCTGCTGCAACTACTGCTTCCCTTGGCTTTGCTTTGTAAGTGCTTGGTTCTAGTGTACGATCTCCACTCTTGAAATAGAAGACCGGATGATCTGGAATCTCAAATACTACCCTCCTTTGACGACAGTCGATGGTAGCATAAAAGGTTCCAAGCCAGTCCATTCCTAGAACCACATCGAAGTTTGGTATGTCCAGTACTTTGAAGTCGGCGTAAAACTCTTGACTGCAGACGATGACTGGACACATGCTGTATCCCATAGTTGCCTTTAGAACACCATTTCCAGAACTGACGTTCCAGCTGGATACAAGCGGTGAGACTGGAATCGCATGGGTTCGGACAAACCGTTGCGACATAAAGCAGTGGGATGCCCCAGTATCAAACAGTGCAAGTGCAGGTAGTGAAGCTACTAGGATTGTACCTAAGGTATATGGGATAGGTTTTAGGTATAAGGAAAGTGTGTAGGTAAACAAAACTAAAAGATAAATTTGAGAAAGTAGGTTTACCAGTAATGACTTGGCCAGTGGCCTCAGCTTCTTCAATAGACATCATGAACGCCTGGCGCTTCGGCACATTCCTCCTGGCCTGAGGAGCATTCCTCTGAACATTCCTTTATGCTTGATGGAACTGTCGAGGAGGTGGTGCGGCTTGTGGTCCCCTAGGTGGTGCAGGCAGTGCAAGTCTGGTAGCAGGTGCCGGAAGAACTGGTCGCTGCTGATAAGTATTTGCTGGCCGGGATGCAGCAACCGAGTTTTGCCTTTGAGGACAAGATCCAATATCATGAGTGGCTGAACCGCAGATCAAGCAAAGGCGGTTGGCTCGACGGCAATCCTTCATCATATGCCCCTTTCTCTTGCAGTAGGTGCAAAAGGCTGGGCTAGGACGATGAGTTGGTACTCCGGGTCGCCTTGGCACGAAGGGTGGTCTGGACATGGCTCCACCTGCCATCTGGTTGGCAGGGCGCTTGACTCCTACAGAGTGAGGTCTTCCCCTCTCTTTTATCACTGCCTCGAAACTGCGGGCAGCTTCAAGGGCTTCCTCATGAGTCAAAAACTTTCCGGTGGCTAGAGCAGCCTTGATCTCAGTGTCCAAACCTTGCTGAAAACGACGGGCTCTGATCTCGTCTGTCGGTATCAGGTGTGCCGCGAATCGGCTCAACATAGTGAACTCAGCATCATATTCATCTACTGATTTCTCCCACATTGATCCTTGCTGTAGATGAATAAATTGCTGCTCCATAGCGAACCTGGCGGTCACAGGTAAATATTTCGCGTCAAACTTCTCGCGAAATGTTTTCCATTCAATCGGCTGTGCCAGACGGGTTTCTTCCGCCTTCCACCAATTACGAGCGTTATCCGTGAGCTGTAGCTTCGCTACACGGACCCAAGCATTATCTGGCACTTGAGCTGCTGCCAGATCGTCTTCAATACTTTGTGCCCATTCTTCTGCTTCGAGAGGGCTTCCTTTACCCGAGAATTGCTTTGGGTGCAAAGCTCTGAATTGTTTTATTCCCGGTGCATCTGCCTCAGGACGACTCAGAAGTTGTTGCTGTCCCTCTAGCAGACTGCGGATCGCATCGAATAGCATGGTTTGCTCAGTGGATGGTGCGGAAACAACTGGAGTGAGAGGTAGTGCTGAAGGGGTATTGTTGGCGTTGGTGCTGGTGTTGTTCGGGGAATTGTTCGGGGAATCCATAACCCTGAAGAAAAATTTGGATTAGGACAGATTCAAATACATGAAATGATAAGATTCAAGGATTAAAGACTTGTAAGATTCAAAGAACATGAATTGTAAAGAATGTTTTAGTTGCTGTTTCTTGTGTTATATTGCTTAGGTTGTTCACGCAGACCAGAACTGCATGACAGGGATTCACACAGCTCGGACCTGCATGGGCCACCAACAAAACCTGTCACGCCCCGCTTCCCAGTGTACGGCGAAGTGGACGTGACGAGGCCCGCTACGTATGTACTCAGAAGTACATACACTAAGCGTAACTAAGCAATATAAAATAATCACAAGAGACAAATGATATTGAAATAACAGCAACTTTTATTAATATCATTTTTTGTACAATGCATGAAATGAAAATGCAACTGGAATGGAAAAGCAATGCCTAAACAGTGGCATAATAATAAAAGGAAATACTGGAAAGAACAAAGTACAATTATCTAGAGCTCTGGGTCTTCTTAGAACTGCTCCAAATCTTCACTTGTGAGCTCGGTCTCAACTTGGTCCAACGCACCTGACGACATTCAAAGAAGAAAGAAAAAGAATGTCGTCAGCGAACAGGTCGCTCGGTAAGTCCCAAAGAAAAGAAGAATGAGAATGGCAGAGTAGCAGTATTTTCTAAAGTATTATGTTGTTGAATATTATGGAATATTGTTTAACGCCGTTGTTTGTAGCTTGGTACAGAAGGATGCCAGTGTATACGAGGGGGATCTCTATATGCTAGAGATCAGGGCAAATGGAGAGTACAAGGAACCGTTATGCCACGGTACAACAGCAACAGTATTCATGTTAGGTGTCTTAATCTGACCACCTCGTGCCACCTTTAACACCTTCCGTACCAATCTACCCCTTTAAACCCCGTAGTGTTTTAACAGTGTTGTAGTATTGGAATATGTAAACTGGATGACTGACCAAAACCATGATATCAGTAAACATGTTGTAACTGTATAATCAGGACAATGGAATATCAGGATAATGGATGAATATCCATGGTTTGATTCAGTCAAAATGAATATATTGTTAACTTGATTCAGGGATTCTTGTATTCAAATTTGTATTGGAATATGATTGAATATAGGTTGACTTGAATTATATTCAAGTCAGAATTAGTCAGACTCCAACCCGAGTCAGACTAAAAGAAAGATAATTTGAAGTTCAATATTAGTTAGGGGCCTTATTGTAATTTGTGAAACTTGAGGGGGTTTTATGTAAAAAGTACTTTTGTATAGTTTTCAAAATATACCTCAAGTATTTAATAATCATCTTTATTATTATAATGAATGTGAATTTTATTTGTGTTATTCTAGTGAATATATCCTAATAGAAGAATTAATTGTTTATTTGAAATTCGTGGTATTTTAATGTAACTTTTAATCTTGAATTTTAGGAAAAAGTGGAAACTTTATATTATAACAAAATAGGTGTTTAAATGATAATTATATATAATTAAACACATAAATAATTTTCTTTTATATGAATATTTTATTTATAAAAAGTCTCACGTTCCTTAAATATCGTATTTTAAACCTTTCGAGACCGAATGCTCCTTGCGGAGGTCTGAATCTCGCACTACTAGCCTGCGGGTGCACGATGAACCGTACTATCCCTAACAGGTTCCCCAAAGATGGGTTGTAGCGGCACTTTGCTTAGGTTTTATAAATACTTTTCATTTAGGAAAAACGGTTTTATAAATATAGGGTGTTTATTTGCAAAAGAGTATAGTTTCCGTATTTTAGTTATTAGGGTTTCCTAAGCCAACTAGCCTATTTCTATGGTCTAAACGATGAGTCATTAGAAGCCTCAAATCGCCTCTTCACCGTCAATTGCGGCCAGATAAGTGCCAGGTAAGTGAGAAGGAACCACAGTCGTGGGCCTAATTAAAAACCACTAGCCTTAGACACACTTGCCTAGACCCACAAGACAGTTTAGATAAACGATCGATGTCCATGACCAATCGTGCTTTCATTTTATATAAGATTTTATTTAGAAAAGTTTACAATTTAAAGATTTAACTAAATGTTATAAAGGTTATGGTATTTTAGTGAAAAGTCCTGTAATTTCGTATTCTGTATTTTTGATATTTATCATTTAGGGTTATATTGAGTGTGTGTAGGGGTAGGTCATTACCCCGTGACTTATATTAAGTTTTGGTGAAGTTTAAAGGTGAAATAAGCTATGTTAAACCTAAAGGTATTAAAGTGCAAGAATACGGTATTCGTAAACGTTATCATTTCATGTGTGAAATTTCATTCAAATTGATTGAAACAAGTTTAGTTATCACAATAAACATGTTTAGGAGTGAGGTACTTGATTACATTAAGAAAAATGAACTTCATGGTATTTTAATGAAAGAAATACGGTTTTGTAAAGAACTTATCATTTCGTGTGGAAAAGTGTGATTAAATTGGTTTAAGGGTGATTAATAGTCAACATGCATATGGGTAGATAATATGTATTAGGTGACAAGTGGAATTTTAAAGAAAAATCGAATCGGAAATCGGTTTGTCCGATTTTCGTCGGGTTCCAGAAATTCGTATTTTTACATTAAAGAAAAAGAAGGTAGAAGAGGTGGGACTTACAGGTTTAAACTCTTTTAAAGAGTAAAGAGAACTAGGGAGGAAGGCCGAGGGGTGATTACGTCGCCGGTTGCTCCAAAACGCGTCGTCGGAATTCCGTCAGAGCTTCGCCGGGAACTCGATTTCGAAGCACACTTCTTGTGGAAACTTTTGAGAGAGTGGCTCAAGATTTTGGGGGGTGAGAGGGTAGTGTGTAGGGTTGGTATTTATAGGGTTAGGCTAGGGTTAGGGTAGATGAAAAGTTAAAAATAAAAATATGATAAAATGTAATAAAAATGTATTAAAAGTGGAGTAATTGGGGGTTTTAAAGAGCTCTGGAAGTGGTATGAAGCTGAAACTTTGCAGGTGCGTAGGGAATACCAAAAGACACAACTTTCATGTTGTGACCCTCGCCGGAATCTGCCGAATCGGGGGTGACTCGGCCGTGACTCGGTCGGATCACTGAGTCGGCCGAGTCAAGGCCGAGATGGCCGATTCCCGACCGATTCCGGTGACCTGGATCTCCCCCGACGGTTCATCTACTCTCTACAAGTGTTACATCTTTGGGTGTAGTGGGGTTTTTGTGAGATATGCACGTGTAAACTCTTGGTATTCTAAAGGTTTTTTTTTAAAAATCCATATTAAAAATAATGTGGGTATGGGATTCGAACTCTGGTGGCTTGGTTCAGCAGTGCAATGTATTACCAATGAGCTACAAGCTCCTTCTTGTAATTATTGTAGGGAATTAAATATTTAAGTTGTTTCCAGCAACAACAATACTCCAATTGTACACTATTTTTAAAGCAAATTTTTGGTATACAAAGTTGGAATTGTGACAAGTAGCGGCGCTATAAAACCCGGGGATCCCAGATTATCTGTATTGTTCGTGATGCTTATTACATTTCTGTGATGTTGCATTTTATCACGCCTTGAGCGATTATTATATATTGATATATATACTAGTAGATGTTGTATATGTTTTGCATCCGCGCTAGTCCAGTCCCCGCTCTGTCGTTAGTTAAGTAATTTAACGGGTGATGACGGGACCCAGTGGCGAATGCAGATGGCATATACGTACATCATATTTTCGTCCTATTGTGGTGTGATTAATTGATGGGACTGCATTGATTCGGATCAATGCAAGCTAAACAAACCCGTTCGATGTTGTTGGAATATTTTTCAAAAAGCTGTTATTGCAAGGGCGTTCTCTTTTGTTTTGCACAGTGGTATTCGGTTATGAATATCCAGCACCTCAGTCGACGAGGCAAGGGCCGAGATCCCTTCACCGGGAGTGACCCCTTGGACAAAAGTTTGCGTCAGGGTAATAACTTCACTATAGTCGATTATTTTTTATTTGCATCGTGGTATTCAATTGGAATATCCTGTACCTCATTCTACGGGGAAAGAGCCGAGATCCTTTCACCGGAAGTGACCTCTTTAGCAAAGGTTTTCGCCACTATATTTTTATAAAAAGCTATCCGGTTCCTTCAACGATATCAAGTTCATTACGTTAAAGGTTTTTCGCCAAAAACCATTCGTAGTCCTCCGTCATTTCAGACGGGTAGCACTTAGTATTCATGCTATGTTTGTTGGCCAAAGTCAAGGCATAGTGTATGGTAGCTATTTGTTACTTTTCTGTTGCATAGATAGATGCGTTGGTTTGGGACAGTCGTACTGCCTTGTTGGCCAAAGTCAAGGGTAGGTACGGATGGGTTCAAATTAACCTGGATAATGACGGGTAGAACTTGACATGTGACTTATGATTTGTTGGCCAAAATCAAGGTCATAAGAGCATGGGGTAAAAATCACATCGGGAGTTTCTAAAGAAACTGAAACTTGCCAGATATGCGCATACCTTCTGGAGTGTGATAATGTGAGTGGATTCCATCACATTATCATGCCATGATAGTTGGATCCCGATTCCCACTGATGAGTTGGTTTACTCCTCGGGTGATCCCGACTAATTCTTCTTTCTGGTTTGGAGGAGAATTTGAGGTTGTGGGAGGCTTCCTGATTGGATAAATTGGTAACCATTCTGATCTAGGTTAGAGTGCACGCAGAGTGTTTCTTTTCTCTCTCTCTTTGGCAGCGACCATGACCCGACCCTTGACTATGACTCAGTGACCAAGTTAACCAAACCTTCTTAAAATACTAGCTTTTGGATTGTCTGAGTTGCATACCTCATTGCCACTCCTACTTTTACCCTTTTCTCCAGGACACCCCGTATTATTACGAACATCCACTTCCATTGGATAAAACCATCGTATGGTTATATACGAATTCGAAGGAACTTATTCCAGATTCGAGGATGGTTTCCGGTTCTGGAGAAAATGAATAGGAATATTTGGTTGTCTTTTCCTTTTACCTTCTCTCAGGTTGCGAGTGCTCCTTGGATTAGGACAGTACACCTATTACGCTTATTGGATAGTCTTCTTCCAAACCATAGGCAGGTGTCGAACGGTAGGGAATGAAGAAAACCATTAAGCTTAAAAGGTGTACAGAAGGTATTAAGTAAAGACAAATAAAGGGATTAGTAAGAGGGCAAAGTAAATTGCGATTGCTATTCACGACCAAACCAAGTATTTCATCGCCATTCTTACTTCACCTTTGTATTTCTCCAGGACACTCCGTATCACTACGAAAATCCACAGTTATTTGGATACTCCATCGTATGGTTATATACGAACTCGAAGGAACTTGTTCCAGTTCGGGGATGGATTCTGGTTCAGGAGAAATAGGAATAAGGTTTTATTCAGTTGTCTTTTATCTTCACCTTCTCTCAGGTTACGAGTACTCCTAGGACTAGAAGAGTACACTCATTATGCTTATTGGATAGTCTTCTTCCAAACCATAGGCTGGTGCCGAACGGTAGGGAAGGAAGAAAACCATTTAGCCTAAAGAGGTGTACAGAAGATAATGACTAAAGACATATAAAGGGATTTGGAGAGATGGCAAAGAAATATACGGTTACAATTGTGAATCTGATAATGGAAGAGGCATTACTAAGAATACCTGGATACCCCTTCGAAACATTTACATGTTTCAGTTTCACTTTGTACTGTTAATAGAAAACTGATTTCCCAATTAGACACTTGCTCCAGGGTATGTATTTACCAGGTATGATTCTCACATCTGTATGGTTTTACAGATGATGAGTAGGAGTAAGTTATTGGGAATTAGGTGATCATCCTCATTATATCGGAATTCGTTGTAATTGGTGATATTTGAGGAAATCACCTGGGTTGTTTGCTGGACGACAAATATTTGGTTTTGAATATCCGTTGTTATGCACCAATTTCAAATTGATATATCTGTACGTTTATTTTTATAAAGTGAGATATAACATTTTGAAATTATGTCCATGACGTTTATCTATATCAGTGGATGGTTAGGTAAGGAGCATTAAATAGCGGTGTAATTCTTCATAACCATAGTACAGTTTTCAACCTACGATGCACAGGGTTTGAGTTATTCAACTCAGGGGATTTATACAGAGTATTGTATGTTGTCCAGTGTCCATTAGGACAGAGGGGTTGGTCCTCGTAGTATATTCGGTTTTCTTATGACTTCTCTAGTTTTTAGACAAGTGTTTCATAGAAACACAAGGTCTAAGTTTTGAGAAGTTATAGGTATAAGAATAAAGTAGAGAACCAGGCATTGCAAGTATCAGGATTCTTCAAGGTGATCGAAGATATAGATACTTATGTATGGTATTCAGTTAATAGTAATGATTAAGAGAACTTGCTTCTCTTTCAGGTTACTCATAATTGGAAGCACTCCTAAATTGAGTAACGCTGATCGGCCTCTCTCCATTTAGTTGACATGCACCGGAGACAGCTGCATGATTTGAATCTGGTTCCAATTAAATCAGTGCCTCTATTTCTATATTGGATATAGAATAGTTCATATCTTAACATTGTTAAGGTACGGGGAGTTGTCTGGCTTATGCTTAAAACCAGACTCTGGATAACTCAAGGCACGTTTCTGTAATGGCTGTTTGTGGGTTGACCCGGGATATGACGAGGGTTGACTTTCTACCATCTGGAAGATCAATAGTGATATTGTTCTTGACTCGCCACAGTTTTAATAAAAATGGATTTTTTAAGAAAACGGCAGTGGGAATATGGTAGAACTGGAAATGATTCCAGAACTGCAAACGATTACTGAAAATTTAATAGGACCTAAAGATTCAATCTGGATTGACATGCCATTGGCCACTCCGCAGATAAGGTGGGTAACCTCAGGCACTCGAGAGGTACTTCGGTATGCTCAAAGACGGTGACAAGGAGGTTCTTGTTTACCCAGACTTGCCATTGCTGTTGTTCCAGACTGTGAGACCCGGCAGGAGGATGAGTATAGCGTCGTTCTAAACTGACTTTAGAAGTGCATGTGTATATGACTCTGCCATAAGGTTGTCGTAGTCAGTGGAGCAGCGGAAGTATAGTGGACAAGTAGCTTATGTCTATTTATGGACTAAAGCAGATATAGCGGAGATAGATCATCTATTTCTGATGTGACAGTCATAGGTTTGACTTCATCAGAATAGGGGATGGATCTGTTAAGAAGGTAGTAGGGTGTGATGTCCTGGTATTTGGATGACATACACAGAGTAGGAAGTGATATTCCTATACTACGACCGGTTATACTTTGGTTGTCACACAATGGTTTCTCCACAAAGGACATGGATTTTATATCAGACATTCTGGTTACTAGATCTATGGTTTTAGATCTAGATTTGGGTAGTTTCCCAATCTGGGTACTTAGACAGCATTCTAAAGGTATTTTAGAATGGACGACTCCTGGCATGGTAGTGTACCTGCAGGTGATGGAGTCACCCTCTTTAAAGGTGTCTTACAGACTAAAGGGAAGAGGGATGTGCATGATTGGCAGATCATTTGTTTAGGCAATTGAGTCAATCATGAGATGTCAAGTACCACACCAGATGTTGTTTTTGCACGAGCTGCAATAAGTTGATATTAATCCTATCCTGGAAAAACGTTCGGAAGCAGTTTTAGAACATAAGTGGATGTTCTAGGGATATGATAACAACAACCTCTTTTAGGAGACAGTTATCATTCCAGGCTTCCAAAGTGACCTGGATGACAAAGTGATTGTCAGAGTTATAGTTTTCCCTCTGACGAGGGGCAGTATTTTGGACAGGTGGTCCAAGCGGATACTGAGGGAGGCATGGCGCAGAATACTGATTAAGTTCAGTTGACGATACAGTCTAAGAAGTTTGGATTTGGAGTTCATTTATGAACTGGGTCCTATCAGATATCCAGACATATTCTAAGACATGTATTACTCATTTCGGGAGATGGCTTTCTCCGCGAACTTGAGATAAAGAGAGACATAGAAAGAAACATCAGAGCGGATCCACTCACTGAGGCTATTCCTCGAACGCAATAGTTTCGCAAACGGGCTTTGTGAGACTGATTAGTAGAGGAGTTGGGTGTTTGGTATCACACGGACTGTGAGTATGCGACATCGCAATAATTAGCCTTGAGTGCAAGTGGGAGATTGTTGGATATAGTGCCCTCAGAGTCAATTATTGGATCACAGGCACGTGATTGCAATGATTGAGGGAGGACCTATACCGGTAGGACAGTCTTACTCAAGATGATAGTATGCTATCTGGTTTATCTTTATCATCGTATACTGCTTTAGGTGACCTTACAGGTCGCTATTACACGTTGATAGAGCCCTTAGGATTCTTGCTTGACTACCAGCAGTATGATGGCGATCATATACATGAGAGTTGGGTAGTCTATAAGCACATCCTTAAAAGGTCCCTAGTCGTGGGAGTTTCGAGACTGGGCATCGATACTCCAGAGTAGACTAGTGTATACAGTCGAGACCCCGACGAGGGGCAGTGGCCGGTCTCATAAGCCATTGGTGTTAATTGGATCACCTAAGATGTATACAGGTGCTCATTGGGTTATGAGTACACCAGACAGGACTCGCCGGGAACATACTAGTTGGTATATACCTGACGTCAGATAGCAGTTCCCTGGTGACATGTGTACAGGTTAGTTCATCGACCCGAGATCGTCATTTTTCTTGTGTGAGTTCCCACTGTGCTTTGATTACTACCCTACCACGGCTCAAAGGAGTCGTGCAAACAGGTTTTAGTTGGGTACAGTCCCGAGCCACATGGAGGCAGTGAACGGATCGGCAGGGATTCGTCTCTCCCAGTATTGGGGGTGAGGTCGCGCTGTGTCTAGGAGAGCTATTACACGAAGTCCTTGGCCAAGGCAGGAGATTTACTGGTAGGTATTCCAGTAGTATCTCAGGGTGTTCTGGCCTACACTCCGACACGACTTGTACCGCTTTTGGGGGTCTGACTTTTACCAACCCCCTAGGCCCGGCATACGATGCTCATAGACGAACGGACTGTACTGTACAGATATTGTCACTGACAGGCTCAGTAGGGTGTCAGGATGAGTTCGCTCATCGACCTCCCTTTTGGTCAATACCTGGTAGCTCGTTACGTACGGCTAATACCTCTGACGTGCTAGTGGTTAAATCCGCAGCCAAAGTATTGACGAGTCTTTAGAGTCCCCCACAGACAGTTTCTCAAGTTTCGGGCGAAACGTTGTAGAGGTCGTATGATATATGGCAGGGTTCGATCTTATCCGTGCGGTATTGCACAGATCATACTTGTGGGTTTTGGTTTAAACCGGATCCTAGTATTAGATTTGTTGGATTACTTTAGTCTCATCGCATTCGCATTCAGTCGGAATGCGGATGCAGGTATGTATATACAGGTGAGGGGTATCCTTGTGCTCCGTCACGAGTTTACTTTAGATGTTGCCGTATCTTTTATTGTTGCAAACATTTGGATTAATGTTTGCATATGGAAATAATGAGCTAGAATTTCATCATGACATGCATTAAATGTGACATGGACTTCATTAGTGACTCATGGTCTCTTTTTATGTGCTAATGTCACATTATATGATGCTTTTGTGATGATTTGATAAGAGGAAAGAGAAAGGGGCTGCCTTATGCAAGCTTGGTCTTGTATTTTTGATACACTCTCTCTCATTTTATCACAAAAGAAAAGAAAAGAAAAAAGAAACCTCTTCTTCTTCTTCCTCTAGCTCTTTATCTCCATCAATGGCAACACCTCTAACCTCCATCCAAGTCATGGATGCAAGAGACAAAGTGATCACAAATATTCTCTACTACACCTTGGACACGTCGGCTAGCACATTTCGTGCCCGAGTTGGTTCGGATGAAGCGGGAGCCCGTAAAAAGACTCGTATATGTGGTGCCCTTTTCCGACGAGGAGATCGACACCGGAGATGCCGCGAGGAGCTTGGGATGGTGGCCAAAGACCAAAAGACACGGATCGATCGGTATAGCATTCTATCCCTTCTCTAGATAGCTAGTTGTAGGTTAATGGTTCGATCCGGGTTTTAAGCATACGATAGCGCCGGTTTTCAGGTTAAGAAAAATTTTCGTTTTCGCATTTTGGCCTCGGAAAGACAGCCGGGGCGCTACCGTAGACTTACAGATCGGTGTAGCTTCAACCCACTTTGTGAAGCAGTCGATGGTGACGAGGATGTATTTGTTTCCTCTGGTCCCGGTTTGGAGTTTGTCGATCTTGTCCATTTTCCACTGGGAAGATAGCTAAGCAGAGCTTAGCGGTGTTAGCTCGGTTGCTGGTAGCCGAGGAACGATGCCAAAGAGTTGGCACGCCTTGCATCGTCTGACGAGTTTCTCCACATCGGCATGGATGGTCGGCCAATAACATCCATACAACAGTGTCTTTTGGATCAGATTGCGGGCTCCCTGGTGAGCGCCGCTAACTCCTTCGTGTATCTCTTGAAGTACGTACCTAGATTTTCCGGAATCGACGCATCTGAGCAGGGGCTGTGTATAAGACTTTTTGTACAAGTTGTCTTTGCTCTACATGAAGTGACAAGCTTTAATGCGGAGCTTTTAGGCCTCTACTCGTCTTTCGGGAAGTGTCCTATTTCTGAGGAACTTTACCAGTGGTTTTCTCTGGTCCGGGTTATCTTCTTGAGTCATGTAGACTCGGTTGACCACCTTCGTATCCTTGACGCTGGGCTGCGATAAGACTTCGAAAAGGATGTTCTTCTTCTGATTGGCCGAGTACGAGGAGGAAAGTTTGCTCAGTGCGTTGGCTTCGACATTCAGGCTTCGAGGAATCTGCTCCATTTAGACTTCGTCGAAGTTTTTCCTTAGCCTTTTGACCTCGGCAAGATATTTCATCATGAGGGGTTCTTGGGCTTCGAAACGTCCTGTCACTTGGCCGATAACCAATGCGGAATCGCTGTAGATTCTGATTTTCTTTCGCCCCGCCCTTGAGGTAATTCACAGACCGGCCAATAAGGCTTTGTACTCTGCGGTGTTGTTCAAGGTTTTGAAGTTGAACCGCAAAGAGTACTCCATCTTGGCTTCATTGGGACTACGGATGGCGAGCCATGCTCCGCTTCTTTGTTCGGCGGAGGAACCGTCCACATAAAGCACCCAGTCCGGAAGCAGACCGAGCTTTTCTTCCACCGAGCTTTTTGGACTCGGACTTTGCTCTGGTGTTTCATCTCTGCTGGGGATGGTGCATTCGACTATAAAGTCGGCTAAGGCCTATGCTTTGATGGCTTGCCTTGGTCAGTATTGCATGTCGAATTGCGACAACTCCCATCTCCATTTTTCCAATTGGCCAGATGACTCAAGGGAACCGAGGATGCTCCCCAGAGGTTGGTCGGTGAGGATGATGATCACATGGGCTTGGAAATAATGCCGAAACTTCCTGGAGGTGACGAAAAGTGTCAGGACTACCTTTTCGATGGACGGGTACCTTGTCTCTGTGTCCTTAAAATGTGGCTGACGTAGTAGACCGACTTTTGTACTCCTTCGGACTCTATAATGAGTACCGAGCTGGTTGCTTGGTCGAAAATGGCCAAATACAGCAACAACTCGTCTCCTTCGGCTGGTCAAGTGAGCAGAGAAGGTGTTGACAAATGTTCCTTGAGCTGTGCAAAGGCAACCTCGCACTCCTCGGTCCACTCAAACTTCGGGATCTTTCTCAAAGTTTTGAAGAACGGGATGCATTTTTCCCCAGATCTGGACATGAAATGACTTAGGGCGGCTACCCTGCCCGTGAGTCGCATGATCTCCACATTGTTCATGGGTGACTTCATGTCAATGATTGCTTGGATCTTCTCCGGGTTTGCTTCGATTCATCGGTGGGTGACCATGACCCGAGGAACTTTCAACCCGTGATACCGAAAGCACACTTAGCTGGATTCGGCTTCATTTTGTATTTCCTCAGTACCTCAAAGGTGTTGGCTATAGCGCCCTCAAAGAAATTATTGTAATTGCGGGTAGGCGATTACAATGATTGAGGGAGGACCTATAAGGGTATAACGGTCTTACTCGAGATGATAATATGCTATCTGGTTTGACTTTATCATCATGTGCATGTATTATGTGGTATTACAGATCACTATTACATGTTGATAGAGCCCATAAGATTCATGCTTTACTACCGGGGTTATTGTGGCGATCACACCTGTGAGAACTAAGCAGTTTATAAGCAAATCCTTAAATGTCCCTAGTCATGAGAATATTGAGACTGGGCATCAATATTCTAGAGTAGACTATTGTATACATTTCTTGACCCCGATGAGAGACGATGGCTAGTCTCATAGCCATTGATATTAGTTAGTCACCAAAGATTGTATACATGTGCTCATTGGGTTATGAGTTACACTGGACAGACTCACCGGGAACATGCTAGATGGTATTATACCTATTGTCAGGTAGTAGTTCTCTGGTGCCATGAGTACAGGTTAGTCTGTCGACCTGAGATCGTCATTTGTCTCGTGTGAGTTCTTACTGTGTTTTGATTATTATCCTACCACGGCTCTACTGAGTCGTGCAAACAGATTTTAGTTGGGTACAGTTCCGAGCCACATGGAGGCAGTGAGCGGATTGTCAGTGATTCATCTCTCCCAATATTGGGGGTAGATGTCACGCAGTGCACGGGTAGCCATCACCTGAAATCCTTGGCCAAGATGGACGAGATTTATTGATTTGGATCGGTAGTTTCTCGTTGGGTGATGGGCTTCACACTGACACAACTTATCGCATTATTAGGGGTCTGATTTTATCCACCCCATAGATCGAGCGGTCGGATAGTCGTTGTGGATAGCCACTCATCGTAGAATGTTTGTATATTCGTTTATTCGGGACGAGCGGACGGATTGTGGCCGTTGTTACCGCTTGATGTATATTGTTTTATTGGAACACGATTGGGTTGAGGTTGATATTACCATTGTATATTCATTCGTTCTTATATTAGGATAACCCATGAAGAAGTGCTCGAATAGCCAGATTCTAGAGTGTGCTAGGTAGTCATTTCACAGTGGTGAGTTTGAGCCGCCTCGCTCTAGAATTGGCGGGCTATTCGCCACGCTTATAGGGGTTTAGGATATACCCACGGTGGAGTGCACAAGTTACCGGATTCCATGAAGTGGAGGGTGGCTCACTCATGTCATTGAGTGATGGTTGCCTCATTTCTAGAATTGACAGGTAGCTTGCCGCGCTCGTAGGGGTCTTTGTTTTAGGTGATGTTCGAGCTATCCACACGACCGGGGAACGTTGGTTTTCGTTTGCGGCTCAAACGAAACACGGGGCTCCTAATTTTATCCGCTATTTCATCTTGTTTATCGCATGCATGTGATATTTATTACCTGCCTGTGATGATATATATAAATATTGTATATTTTTTGCACCCGCGCTAGCCCTGCCCATGCACTGCCGTAAGTTAAGTAACCTTACGGTGAAGTCCCCAGATCCCGTAGAGAATGCAGGTGGAATATAAGTACATTCTATTTTGGTTGTTTCTATGATGCATAGGAACTTAATTGATGGGATCGCATTATAAGTTTAATGCAAGAAAAACAAACCTAATTGATGTTGTCGGAACAAATTTTTAAAACAACTCGGTTTTCTTCAAAACCATTCGTTTTAAAAGTGGAGCCCAAACCACTCATTTTCAAAACTATTCGGTTCCTTCAACGATATCAAGTTCATTACATTAAAGGTTTTTCGCCAAAAACTAGCCGTAACCCTCTGTCATTTCAGATAAGTAGCTCAGAGTATTCGTGCTATGTATGTTGGTCTCTATCAAGACATAGTGTACGGTAGCTAGGTGATATTTGTTTGTAGCATGGATATGCGATTATCTAGGACAGCCGCATAGTTATGTTGGTCTCTATCAAGGGCTTGTGCTGGTGGGTCTAAATTAATCTTGGATAATGACGGGTTGAACTTGAATAGCGACTTATGGCACGTCGGTCTTTATTAAGGCCATGAAGTCGTTAGGGGTAAAAACCACATCAGGAGTTTCAAACGTAAAGGAAACTTGTCAGGCATGTGCATACCTTCTGGAGTATGGTGACTTGAGTGGATTCCATCAAGTTATCACGCGATGATAGTTGGGTCCCGATTCTCACTGTGAGTATGTATTACTCTTCGGGAGATTTTCATTTCACAATTAACTAACCTATTAGGTGTTTAGAAAGTGTTAACGATGTTACGCCTCTAAGGAAATGGGTTTATTTAATTAGGTCCGTGCGAAAGCATAGGGAGGCTCTCTCGAAGTACCAACACTATCCTAACTGAACAGTAGCGAACTTATAAGGTGTATATGATCTCGACTAGTTCTCCTTGTAGGGTTTGAAGGAGAATTCGAGAAAATAGTGGGAGCCATCCTGATTAGATAAAGTGATTAATCAATTTTATCTTAATAGAGTACACGCTAAGTGTTTCTTTTCTCTCCCTCTCTTTCTTTCTCTCTCTCTCTCTCTGGCATCGATCATAACCCGTTTTAAACTAAAACTTGTAAACCAAGTTGACCGAACCTTTTTACAAAACTGGCTTTGTTTTGTCACGATTCATGACAAAGTCACATATATTCATACCACTCCTGCTTTACCCTTTGCTATATCTAAAATATTCCGTATCATTATGAAGATCCACATAGAATAGATAAAACCATATCATATAGTTACTTACGAACTCACAGAAATTTATTTTAGTTCGAGGATGGATTCCGGTTCTGGGGAAATTGAATGGGATTATTCGGTTGCCTTTTCTATTTACCTTCTCTCAGGTTGCGAGGTCTCCTAGTATTAGGAGATTATACCTATTATGCTTATTGGATAGTCTTCTTCCAAATCTTAGACATGTGTCGAAAGGTAGGGAAAGAAGAAAACCAATTAACCTAAATATGGTGTACATAAGGTAAGAAGTAAAGAAAAATAAAGGGATTGGAGTAAGAGCAATGGAAATTGTAACTAATGTCATGAGTCTGGTATTGGAAGAGACATTACTAGGAATACCTGGCCACCCTCTCGAAATATTTTCATGTTTCAGTTTTACTGTGCGGTGTTAATTGAAAACTGTTTTCCCAATTAGATTCTGACGCCAGAGTATATATTTACCGGACTGATTATCACATCTGTATAGCGTTACAGATGCTGAATGGGAGTAGAATATTGGGAATTGGGTGATTAGATCCTTAATATCATAATTCTTTTTAATTGGTGATATTTAATAAAATCGCCTAGCTTTTGCCTAACGGCAAATATTTAGTTTTGAATATCTGTTGTTATACACCAATTTTAAATTGATATATCTGTACGTTTATTTTATAAAGTGAGATATAACCTTTTGAAATTGTATTTATAATATTTACTTTTATTAGTTGATGATTAGGTAAGGTGCATTCAATGACGGTTTAATTCTTCTTAACCATAATATAGTTTTCAACCTACGATACATATGGTTTGAGTTATTAAACTCAGGGGATTTATACAAAATATTGTATACTGTTCGATGTCCATTAGGACAAGGGGTTAGTACTCGTACTATATTCCATCCACTTATGACTTCTCTGGTTTTAGACACGCATTTCGTTGAAATATAAGGTCCAAATTTTGAGAAGTTATAGGTATAAGAAAAAAGCAGAGAACTATATGTTGGAAGTATTAGGATTTTTCGAGGTGATTAAAGATGTAGATAATTTTGCTAGGTATTCTCTCACGCCCCTCTTCCCATTGTACGGGTAAGAGGACACGGCAGGGACATGACGTATTTACTCAGAAATAAACACGTTAAGCGTAGATAAGTAATATAATAAAAGTACACAAGAAAAGACAAGAGGTATAAATAAACATCAACTTTTTATTGATTAAACATTCTTTACAATAAAACTGAAAAGTAAATACAATGCTGGAAAGCGATACCTAAACAATGGCATATGAACTAAAAGTAAAAGTATGTACAAGTAGAACTAGAGCTCGGGATCCTCAATGAACTGCTCCAAATCTTCCTGTCTGGGCTCGATCTCCTGAGAGTCGGGTCCTCCTGACAACATTCCAAAGAAAGAAAAGAAAATAATGTCGTCAGCGAACAATCGCTCGGTAAGTTCCAAAAGAGAGATAGATCAAGTAAAATGAATATATCTGGTAATTTATCTGTTTTTGTTATACTAACGTAGTTGTTTGTAGCTTGGTACATAATATATCAGTGTATATGAGTGGAGTCCAACTTTTTCCGTGGACTAAGGTATATGGAGTACAGGGCCCCGTCAAAACTCACGGGACAATGGCAACGGATATTCAGGTTAGGTGTATTATAGTGACCGTCTCATTCCACTTCTAATACATTCCGTACCAGTCTACCCCTTAAAAACCTCGTAATGTATATTGTGTTGTTTTATAGATATAATACTTACCGAGACCATGGTATAAATTGCTCATGTAAACGGATAAGGATGTAAACGGATAGTCATATAGTCAAGTTCAAAATATATCCATGGTTCGGTCAAATCAAGTCATGTTGATATTTGATAGTATTCTGGTATTCATGTTCAAGTTCCAGTATATATGGATTCATATCGTATTGGGATTATATTTGAATTGTATTCATGTATAGATTGTATTCAGATTAGACTGAGACTCTGACTGAGTTAGACACTTAAACAGAATTGGATTCCTGAATTAGGTTTTAGAGTTATCGGTGACTGCTGCACATGGACGGCAGAATTTGTGACTTTTTCCAAGCCAATTATCATTGATTACCCCGTTTTAGTTTTCTATCTTAAATAGGCAAGCACTCACTTTCTCCGGCTTCCTGAGACTCAAAAGAGTTGGTCCCGCTTAAAGCTATATTTACTTGGATCCTTAATGTAAATTAATATAACTTGAGGGGGTTTTATGAAAAATAGTTTTAGTATGCTTTCAAAATAAACCTCAAGTATTTATTTATCGTATTTAGGGTTTTCATGGATGTAACTTTTATAAGTGAGGTATTTTAGTGAATAAATACCTAGTTGAATAGTTCATGGTATTTTTGTGTAAATTTTACTTGTATGGATTCTTGATGGTATTTTCTTGAAACTTGTGATTCTTTTCTTTTGTTTAGAAAACATGGAATTTATTATATATTTAAAATAGATGGTTTGATAATATATATATATATATATTATTAAAAATAAAGTTTATTTATTAAATAGAAAATAACTTTTTTCTTAAAAATTGCATTAAAAATTCCATCGAGATCGTATGCTCCGTGAAGAGGTCTGCATCTCGCTCTACTAGTCCCGAGAATGTGCGATAACCCGCACCGTCCCGATCGAGTTCCCCGAAATGGGTTGTAGAGGCATAATTGCAAGGAATGTAAATAATACAATTCAAAGAATACGGTTTTTAATAGTTTATGGTATTTTGATGTAAAAGTAAATAATGTTCAAAAGCGAATCGTGCTATATCAAGATGTGTATTATGAGAAGTAGGTCATTACCTCGTGTGATATTCTAAAAGTAATATGAGCAAAAGTATTAAAATATGTCATATGTAAAGTTTGTGGTATTTAAACGAAAAAATATAATAAAAGTTACATAGTATGGTATTTTAAGATGAAACTTATTCTCAATGTTTGTTTTAAGATTACTAAGCAAGATATAACAAAATGGTTGATTGGTTATTAAGAAAAATTGTGTTTTATAACAAGTTTAGAATCGGATGTCGGAATAACTCCACTTCTGACGAGTTTTGAAAAGAGAACTTTTTAAATTAGGAAAAGAGAAGAAGATAGGGGACTTACGAGTTTAGAGAAGAGAGAGGAGGTGTAGGAATAGAGTGGTAGCTTCGTGGAGTCGCGGGATCGCTGGAATCGTCACCGGAAAGTGACCTTGGCTAACTCCACTTATACTCTTCTTTGACTTGGAAAAATTTGAGAATTTTCAATAAAAGATTTCAGAATAAAAAGGGATAGGGTGTGGGGTTGTATTTATAGGGTAGAATTAGTGTTTTGTGAGTGAAGAGAGAATTAAAAAGAGAATTAAAATACATTAAAATTTTGATTTAAAACTTGTTTTTAATTCTCTGGATAATTGCAAGGAAAACAAACAGATTAGGAGTAGTGGGGGTAGGCCAAGAGACTAGGATTCAAAACATGGAAACATTTCCGACGGGGGGCCCGGCGACGCCGGCCCAGAGGGGGATCTCGCCGGTCGTTCTAGGGCTTTGGGTGCTAGGATTTGTGCTACGTGTCCCTATCTGTTCATATGACATTTTCCACAATTTTATTTTCAGTGACTTTTCATTTTTACGTGTATTGCACGTGTAAACTTTTGAACTTCCAAAAGTTAAAAAGAAAAATCATAAAAATAATATGTGGCTGATGGAATTCGAACACAGGGGCTGTGTCACATCAATGCAAGGCTTTACTAATGAGCTACAAGTGCTTTCTTTCTGTTCATAAACAAAATTAATACTTAAAGTATATTCAGGTTTGCAAATACTCCATTCTATATATTAATTTGAAAATTTTTGTATAATGAAATTAGAGTCGTTACATATTCTGTCGTAAGAAATATATTTGAGAAGTTGCTTCTCTCTCAGATTACTCATCCATGGGTGCGCTCCTAGATGAGTAATACTGCATGGCCTTCTTCCATTTAGACGACATGCACTGGAAACAGCTGCATAATTTTTGAATCTGGTTCTAATTAAATTAGTGTCTTTGTTTCTATATTGGATATAGAATAGATTCATATCTTAATGATGTTAAGGCATATAGAGTTGTCCGGCTTATACTTAAAACCAGAATCCGGATACGCTCAAGACACGTTTTCAGTAATGGCAGTTTGTGGGTTATCCCGGACTTAGATGAGGGTTAACATTCTACCATTTGCAGGAACAATAGTTATACTGTTCTTGACTCGCCATCTTTTTAGTAAAATGAATTTTTTTCAGAAAACATTAGTGGGAGTATGGTAGAACTGGAAGTGATTCCAGAACCACAAACGGTTATTGAATATTTAGTAGATCTTAAAACTTCAATTGAATTGGACAATCTATTGGCCACTCCACAGACTTAGTGGGTAAGCTCAACCACTTGAGAGGTAGTTCAATTTTCTCAAAGACGGTGACAGGGAGGTTTTGGTGACCCAAGCTTATCACTACTACTGTCCTAGACTATGAGATCTGGCAGGTGAATGACTATAACGTCATTCTAAATTGAATTTAGAAGTGCACTGTTCACCGCCGAAAGACGCGACCGGGACGTTGGGACGTCTGGCCTGAGTTTTGGGGGTAGATACTATTTGAATTTATCCGTCCACATCTCCAAAGATGCCAAGTTGATTTATGGCACCGTGTATCTGTAACACCCTAGTTCATTTATACCAATTCCAGTGCACGTATTTCTTTATTTATGGTATTTTCCTGATTTACTGTGTTTTGGGTGCGAATAGTGTTTTTGACATTGTATTGCATCCGACCTGACCCGCTTGCTTGAAACCCGTCTTGATTCATGTTTATGATTTATCCTGACTTATTACGTGGACTCGTGCACTTTCTTTTGCATCCTGTATACTGGCATTTTATCTGGCATTTGTATTTTACACTATAACATTTTAAGTCATATAAAATATTTTAAAAATACATTGCATGGCCTGCATGATACCCCTAACCCTGTTGTAGCATCTGCGCATTTTGTTCTTGTCCCGTTCAGTGAAACGGACTTGTTTCGATGGCTACGCGCATGTACGTGCATTCGTTCTTGGGGGTATGCATTTTCATTATCCGGACATTCATTTTTAATTTTGGCCATTACATATATTTTTCGTATTTTGAAACTGAATTTTTAGACCCGACCCGGGCGTGTTTTGGACTAAGTTTGTATTTACCGGAAAATCAAATTTTATTAATTATATTAATTAACACAGTTTAAAATTTATATGACAGAAAATATATTTTTAAAATTAAAATCCTAACACTAAAAACAAATTTATCTCTCCTCTCTCTCTCTCTCCTCTCTCTCTCTCTGTCTCTCTCTTCTTGCTGGCTCTCTCTCTCTCTCGTGATCTCTCTCTCTCACCGTTTCTCTCCCCCCCATTCTCTCTCTCCCTCCCTCTCTCCTCTCGCACTTACTGTGCATTTCCCGGTTCTGGTCACCCCCCTTCCACTACAGTCACCTCCCTCTTTCTTTTCTTTCTTCTTCGTTTCTTCAAGAATCCTGTGACGAGGAAACCCCAGAACCCAACTCCCCTGCCGTGCCTTGTCGTCGCCCTCGCTGTCTCCACCCTCGTCACCTCACCTCGCCTCTCTCGTCTCCCTCTCCTCCTCACCCTCGCCCCGACGAGAATTCTCTGCAACCCTATCCACACCTGAAGCCCCGACCTCGTTGCCATTCCCTCATCGCCGGCGACCCCGACTTCATCCCAGCATCATCCTCTTCCTCCACTCCATTGTCCTCAACACCAGAACTATCCCTACACCAAGAAACTCCGACTGCACCCAATCCCGACTTCTTGAAACCCACTGCCTTGCCGGCAAACCCTATCACCGGAAAACCCAAGCAACCTCGTCATCACCTCCTCGCACCTTTCTCTGACCCCAGAGCCACATAAACCACAGCCTTCCCTTCTTCTTCCTTTCTTCTTCTTCTTCTCCTCTTTTATTTTCTTTCTTGAATTCCTGAGTTTTCATTTCCGGTGATCACCGCCGGAGCCGTGACCGTCACCGACGATCCGAGTAATCCAGTGAACAACCCCAGCCAACGTGGTCGTATTCTTTCTTGGCCTGGTCTTGTCCGTGCGAGCGTGTGGATATTGTGACGTTTACCCAACGTCGGACGTGCCGTACATATCCGTTTTGTGATCCATCAAGGCAAGTTAATCTTGCTACATGCTATACTACAATATATTGCACACATGTGAATAATAACATTCTTATTGTTTAAGTATGCATCCCACATTACCATTTTACTATTTTACTATCTTCGGACATCCGTGTGCATCCATATCACTATTTACATATCTAGTCGCATGCTAATTCATCTTGCTACATGCTAGGTATATTATTATGCATCCATGCTTATTTGTGTATCCATACCATTAATTCTGCATAACTAGTTGCACCCCATATTACATTAACTCATATTATTAATACATCAGTACTCCATGCTTGATATTGTGTATTCCTACTTAGTCATGATGTAACCCCTGATCGATATTTGTGCATCCATGCTTTTATTGTACATCCATACTTTCACCCTGATTCAATACTTGCTACAGTTTGATTATGAGCACTCGTTTAATACCTGTGCACTACTGAACATGACCTGATACACCACTACTTGACATGACTTGATACATGTATACTACCTGACATGACCTGATATATCACTACTTGAAATGTTACCTGATCCTGTTTCTAATGCGATAATCCTGACATGTTGTCCCGATGGACATATCCTGTTGTCTGTATAGACAAACTTGTTCCTGCTTGATCCTGTGTTGGCATTAGCTTCAGATTTATCAATACCTGACTTGAACACATAACTTGGGGGTATGGGGAAATCAATGATGAAACCTAACTTGTAACTCGACAGTTCGATGCTTATACTGATCAGTTTTATGGGCTAGGCCAGCCCCGGGATGATACTGCTGACATCATTCATCTATACATGTTACCTATTTACTGCCTAGCGGCACGTCTCGGATTCAGCCCGAGAATCTTGACCGTGGTCCCGGGCATGCACGGAATACTATTGAGTTACATCGACGATTCATCAAATTGATTTCACAGACTTGAGAGTGGTTAACCCAGTAGCACAGTTTAGTTTCACCGCTGCACTTCACATATAATGTTACACTTCACCGTTCTATATCCCTGCTCACTTATTACATTCATGTACCCTTTTATAATTCATGCTTGCATGTCTTGTTATCTCCTGTTCATTTATTATTGTTTGATATTATGACGCACTGACGTCTGGGTTTTGCATGGCCCAGATCCTCTACCTTGTCGCAGGCTGATCAGGAGTACTTCCGCCGTTAGGCCGAGCAGTGAGGATCCAGTTAGTATCTAGTTTAGTTATGTTTTAATTTCCAGATTATTATTGTTTATGGGATCTATTGCTTCCGCATATTATTTCTTGACTCGTTTATTCTGGCTCATGGACATGTACTAGATAGTTTATTTTATTCCTACTGTTCTTGATATCCCTAGACAGCCGTAATGTGACTGTGGAGGGATGTTTCCTATCCACAGGTAGCATGGTTGGCTCTGTCACATGCATATCTTAGCGCATTCTGGGAAGCGGGGCATGACAGGGTTTGTTTGGTATCAGAACCATAGGATTTAAGTTAATCGGGTTTGATTCTTTTGTAGTTGGGTATTGATCCCAATACACGAATCGGAAAACTCGTAATTAGGAACATGTCCTGCCACCTTGTTCTCGTGATTCTTGAATCTTATCTTTCTTTTGATCCTTTGTCTTGACGATATGCAAACAACTTTGCATCTCGACTTGAAACCTTCTGGTTCTCTATTGTTTCTTTCTATTCTGATACTAGGATTTGGGCGAGTTGAACGGAGTTATGTGATTGTAACCATGAACTGCAGCATGGTTAAAATGCGGTACTCTATTTAAGTAACTTGGAGTCCTGGTTTTGATTCATTTCCTTGTTCCATGGTCGTTGTATTACCCTACTCTCTCAGTTGCATTGTTTACCAGTTTATATTTTATCGCAAGCTTGAATACTCTTTACCATGCTTATTTTCTTCAGTGTCTTGGCTTTAGATGAAGTCATTCCAGGTATCCTTCTTGTTCATGATTTTCCCGCATTAGCATTATTCGATTCTGGAGCATCCCATTGTTTTATGTCGTCCAAGTTTATTGCTGCACATCCAATTGCTTGCATGACCCTGTCTTGTTGTTAGGACATACACACTGGGAATGGGAAGATCATAGCTGGTAGAGAATGTAAGGATTGTTCAGTTGTTATCTGTGGACGGGAGTTATTTGCAGATTTCTTGGTGATTGATACCGACAGTTATGATGTTGTCTTGGGAATAGATTTTCTCGGCACTTTCCACGCTCACATAGATTGTAGAGCAAAGAAAGTGATTTTCTAGATTCCCGAACATTCGAAGTTTGTTTTGCTGGAGGAAGCAGTTCTGTCGGGCCAGTCGAGTTTAGGGCTAGGCCGACAAGCAATGTTCTTTCGTCAATGGAAGTTGATAAGGAGGAAGCGCCAGCTGTAGTTCGAGAGTTTATGGACGTATTCGAGGACATCTCGGGTTTACCGCCAAAACGAGATGTGGAGTTCACGATCGATCTTGTTCCTGGTGCAGCGCCAATCTCAAAGGCGTACCATCTAATGGCACCAGTGGAGTTGGAAGAAGTCAAGAAGCAGGTTACTGAATTGCTAGAGAAGAGTTGGATTCACAGCAGCAATTCACCTTCGGGAGCTCCAGTTCTTCTAGTCAAGAAGAAAGATGGCATAAGGAGGATGTGCATCGATTATCGAGAATTAAACCGGGTGACTATTAAGAACAAGTACCCGATCCCTCGCATCGGCGAATTATTTGAGCAATTCAGTGGTGCGAGGGTATTCTCGAAACTGGATTTGCAATCCGGATATCATCAGGTCCGAGTTAAATCAGAAGATATTTGCAAGACTGCGTTCCGAACTCGATATGGACATTATGAGTATTGGTGATGCCATTCGGAGTCACGAATGCACCGGCGATATTTATGGACTTGATGAATCGAATCTTTTCACCGTTCTTGGACCGGTTTATAGTGGTGTTCATCGATGATATTCTGGTCTACTCGAGGAGCATAGAAGAGCATGGAGAACACTTGAAGATCGCACTGCAGATATTGAGGCAAGAAAGATTGTATGCAAAGATGAGCAAGTGCAAGTTTTGGTTTGAAGAAGTGAAGTTTTTGGGGCATGTTGTATTCGGAGATGGAATCGCCATTGATCCCAAGAAAATTGCAGCAGTTCGAGATTGGCCGATTCCGAAGAACGTAGCAGAGATCAGAAGCTTTCTTGGACTTGCCGGGTATTACAGAAGGTTCGTGGAGAATTTTGCCCGTTTGGCTGAGCTTTTGACTAAGCTTACGCTGAAGGAAGTATCGTTCGTATGGACGGATAGGTGTGCATCAGCTCTTGAGGCGTTGAAGAAAAGATTGATAACCACTCCTATTTTGACCGTACCAGACGGTTCCGGAGGATTGGTGATTCACAACGACGCATATGGGAAATGTTTGGGATGTGTTTTGATGCAGCATGGGAAGGTTATAGTCTACGCATCGAGACAGTTGAAGACCCATGAGAAGAATTACCCAACTCACGATTTAGAGCTTGCAGCAGTGATTTTCGCTTTGAAGATTTGGAGACATTACTTACTGGGCGAAAGGGTCGAAGTATTCACCGATCACAAAAACCTAAAGTATGTGTTCACGTAGAAAGAGCTTAACATGAGGCAGCATAAATGGTTGGAGCTGATGGCTGACTATGATCTTGATCTTAAGTACCATCCATGGAAAGTTAATGTTGTGCCTGATGCGCTTAGTCGGTTGCCAGCAATTCGGATATTGACTGCACAGAAGGAGCTTATCGAAGATTTTCGGAGATTCGAGTTGGAGATCGTGCTACTGCATTCTTCGGGATAGTTGATGCAGCTGCAAGTACAGTTGTCATTGATCGAGAGTATTAAAGCAGCGCAGTCGCAGGACCCAAGATTTTAGAAGTTTCGAGAACAGGTTGAAGCTGGACTTCGAACGGACTTGTTGATTCATGAAGATAGTTCGTTGCGATATGGTAGCCATTTGTTTGTGCCAAAAGGAGATATTCGCGAAGAAGTTATGAAGGAGGCACACAGTTCCGCATATTCCGTACATCCAGGAGGCACGAAGATGTACCGTGATCTAAGACAATATTTTTAGTGGGAAGGCATGAAAAGGGAGATTGCTCGCTTTGTAGCGAAGTGCTTGGTGTGTCAGCAAGTTAAGGCTGAACATCAAAGGGTTGTTGGTTTATTGCAACCACTTCCAATTCCTCAATGGAAGTGGGAACATATAACCATGGATTTCGTGACGGCTTTACCGCGGAGTCCGAAGGGCAACAATGCAGTTTGGTTAATTATTGATCGATTAACCAAGACATTTCATACCATTTCGAGTTGGTCAGTCAACGGAAGTATTAGCAGAACGGTACATGCAGGAGATTGTGAGATTGCATGGAGTACCTATGAGCATCTTGTCCAACCGTGACACCTATTCTTATAGATTCTTGATTGTTTACCTTTTCTTGTCTTGGGAATTTCGAGGACGAAATTCTTTTTGTAGTTGGGTATAATGTAACACCCTAGTTCATTTATACCAATTCCAGTGCCCGTATTTCTTTATTTATGGTATTTTCTTGATTTACTGTGTTTTTGGGTGCGAATAGTGTTTTTGACATTATATTGCATCCGACCTGACCCGCTTGCTTGAAACCCGTCTCAATTCATGTTTATGATTTATTCTGACTTATTACGTGGACTCGTGCACTTTCTTTTGCATCCTGTATACTGGCATTTTATCTGGCATTTGCATTTTACACTATAATATTTTAAGTTACATAAAATATTTTAAAAATATATTGCATGGCCTGCATGATACCCCTAACCATGTCGTAGCATCTGCGCATCTTGTTCTCGTCCCGTTCAGTGAAATGGACTTGTTTGGATGGCTACGCGCACGTACGTGCATCCGTTCTTGGGGTATGCATTTTCGTTATCCGGACATTCATTTTTAATTTTGGTCGTTACATATATTTTTCGTATTTTAAAACTGAATTTTTAGACCCGACCCGGGCGTGTTTTGGACTAAGTTTGTATTTACTGGAAAATCAAATTTTATTAATTTAAATTAATTAACACAGTTTAAAATTTATATAACAGAAAATATATTTTTAAAATTAAAATCCTAACACTAAAAACAAATTTATCTCTCCTCTCACTCTCTCTCTCTCCTCTCGATCTCTCTCTCTCTGTCTCTCTCCTCTCGCTGGCTCTCTCTCTCGTAATCTCTCTCTCTCTCTCCCTTTCTCTCTCTCCCTCCCTCTCTCCTCTCGCACTTACCGTGCATTTCTCGGTTCTGGTCACCCCCTTCCACTACAGTCACCTCCCTCTTTCTTTTCTTTCTTCTTTGTTTCTTTAAGAACCCCGCGACGAGGAAACCCCAGAACCCAACTCCCCTGCCGCACCTTGTCGTCGCCCTCGCTGCCTCCACCCTCGTCACCTCACATCACCTCTCTCGTCTCCCTCTCCTCCTCGCCCTCGCCCTCGCCCCGACGAGAATTCCCTACAACCCTATCCACACCTGAAGCCCCGACCTCGTTGTCGTTCCCTCACCGCCGGCGACCCTGACTTCATCCCAGCATCATCCTCTTCCTCCACTCCATTGTCCTCAACACCAAAACTATCCCTACACCAAGAAACCTCGACTGCACCCAATCTCGACTTCTTGAAACCCACTGCCTTGCCGGCAAACCCTATCGCCGGAAAACCCAAGCAACCTCGTCATCACCGTCTCGCATCCTTCTCTGACCCCAGAGCCACATCAAACCACAGCCTTCCCTTCTTCCTTCCTTCCTTCTTCTTCTTCTCTTTTATTTTCTTTCTTGAATTCCTGAGTTTTCGTTTCCGGTGATCACCGCCGGAGCCGTGACTGTCGCCGATGATCCGAGTAATCCAGTGAACAACCCCAGCCAGCGTGGTCGTATTCTTTCTTGGCCTGGTCTTGTCCGTGCGCTCGCGTGGATATTGTGACGTTTACCCGATGTCGGACGTGCCGTACATATCCGTTTTGTGATCCATCGAGCCAAGTTAATTTTGCTGCATGCTATACTACAATATATTGCACACATGTGAATAATAACATTACTTATTATTTAAGTATGCATCCCACATTACCATTTTACTATTTTACTATCTTCGGACATCCATGTGCATCCATATCACTATTTACATATCTAGTCGCGTGCTAATTCATCTTACTACATGCTAGGTATATTATTATGCATCCATGCTTATTTATGTATCCATACCATTAATTCTGCATAACTAGTTGCACCCCATATTACATTAACTCATATTATTAATACATTAGTACCCCATGCTTGATATTGTGCATTCCTACTTAGTCATGATGTAACCCCTGATCGATATTTGTGCATCCATACTTTTATTGTACATCCGTACTTTCACCCTGATTCAATACTTACTACAGTTTGATTATGAGCACCCATTTGATACCTGTGCACTACTGGACATAACCTGATACACCACTGCTTGACATAACTTGATACATGTACACTAGCTGACATGACCTGATATATCACTACTTGACATGTTACCTGATCCTGTTTCTAATGCGACAATCCTGACATGTTGTCCCGATGGACATATCCTGTTGTCTGTATAGAAAAACCTGTTCCTGCTTGATCCTGTGTTGGCATTAGCTTCAGATTTATCAATACCTGACTTGAACACATAACTTGGGGGTATGGGGAAATCAATGATGAAACCTAACTTGTAACTCGACAGTTCGATACTTATACTGATCAGTTTTATGGGCTAGGCCAACTCCGGGATGATACTGCTGACATCATTCATCTGTACATGTTACCTGTTTACTGCCTATCGGCACGTCTCGGATTCAGCCCAAGAATCTTGACCGTGGTCCCGGGCATGCACGGAATACTATTGAGTTACATCGACGATTCATCAAATTGATTTCACAGACTTGAGAGTAGTTAACCTAGTAGCACAGTTTAGTTTCACCGCTGCACTTCACATATACTGTTACACTTCACTGTTCTATATCCCTGCTCACTTATTACATTCATGTACCCTTTTATAATTCATGCCTGCATGTCTTGTTACGTCCTGTTCATTTATTATTGTTTGATATTATGAATCACTGACGTCTGGGTTTTGCATGGCCCAGATCCTCTACCTTGTCGCAGGCTGATCAGGAGTACTTCCACCGTTAGGCCGAGCAGTGAGGATCCAGTTAGTATCTAGTTTAGTTATGTTTTATTTTCGAGATTATTATTGTTTATGGGATCTATTGCTTCCGCATATTATTTCTTGACTCGTTTATTCTAGCTCATGGACATGTACTAGATAGTTTATTTTATTCCTACTGTTCTTGATATCCCTAGACAGCCGTAATGTGACTATGGAGGGATGTTTCCTATCCACATATAGCATGGTTGACTCTGTCACGTGCCTATCTTAGCGCACTCTGGGAAGCGGAGCGTGACAGTATCGGAGGTTTGGAAGGATGCGTCCATTGTAGCAGACTTCGTCAGATTCCCCCTCGTTTGTGAGGGTTTTTAATTGTGGGGACACTCTTCCCTGCAGGTGTAAGCCCCTGCATTTAATTACGTTACCGCATCGCGATAACCACTTTCTCCTGCTCCAAAAGTTCACTTCGTGTCGTGTGCGTTTGTTTTATTTTTGGTTGCCCGTGGATTGTATACGGAGACTAATTTATGTTGTCGCCCGTAGGGCATGGATTAGTCCAAATCCGTATATCTTAGATTTGGGTTTGGGTTGATTTAAAGATCGTTGATCCGTTTTGAGATCAAGATCGACTTAAATGCATGCGAGTAGTTGGGGGCTCGGTTGGTTTTTGTTAAGGATACGTTAGTCCAATTTGAGACTAAGATCTACTTAATAAGGTGTTATGATCGTTTTTGTTTCAGATCCAACAAGAGAGCATTTGGTCTCTGTTGTTTTCGTTTATGGACGTTTCGGTCCCTTATCGCCATTTTGGAGGTGAAGTTGTAGTTTGAAGATATTTCGGTCTGTAGATCACCATTTTTGAGATGAGATTTTAGTTTAAGGACGTTACGGTCCGTTGTCGCCATTTTGGAGGCAAAGTTTAGTTTAAGGACATTTCGGTCCGTTGTAGTTTAATGACGTTTTGGTCCGTTGTTAGTTTAGGGACATCTTGGTCCGTTGATCATCATGCATGCACGTGTATTTGTTACGTGACAGGATGAGCAACGATGATATAGAATCCACCTAGTTTGGGATGTGGTTTGATTTGGGGTGTGCATGTCAGTTTGGGCAGTGCACAAAGAGCTGTTGGTTGTCGGGACTCGCCACCTCTTTAAAGACGTTGAGGAATTACAACAACATGTATCAGAGCTGTAGAGAGATATACCCTTGAACGAATTCCCATATTTGAGGGAAAAAGGAATCAGTGGTAAACCCAGAAATCATTAGTCGTATTTTGAGACTAAGACTTCCTCAGGGGAATGTGGGACGAATATCGTTTTGGGATATCATCAGTTGGAAGATCGATAGTCGTATTTAGAACTAAGATCAGTTTGGGAAGTAGTGAACCCATGGGCTCGGTTGATCTAAGTTAGGGACCTAGCCAACTTAGGCTTGGTCTACTTAGTTTTCTTTTTATTTGAAAAGAAGTGCTAAGCACTTGTTTGGGCTCAGTCCCTTTTTTTTGTGCAAAAATTGCTGAGCACTTATATAAGTTCTAACGCTCACACATAACCATGTGGGGCTTTCAATCATGGGGATTTGCCCAATAAATGTTGAACACTTTACCATTTTTTGTCTCTTTATGGAGTGCTGAGCTCTTTTTATGGCGCCCACGTGCGAAGCACGTGAGGCGCTAAGCGCTGCCTTGTGAGTATCAAGCACTTTTTATTCTGTGGCGCCCACGTGAGGGACACATGAGACGCTGGATGCTAGGCGCCGCTCACTGAGTGCTAAGCACTCCTTTATTTTGTAGCGCCCACATGAGAAGCACGTAGAGCACTGGGCGCTGAGCGCCAATCACTGAGTGCTAAGCACTCCTTTATTTTGTAGTGAGAGGCACGTAGGGCGCTGGGCGCCAATCACTGAGTGCTAAGCACTCCTTTATTTTGTAGCGCCCACGTGAGAGGCACATGGGGCGCTGGGCGCCAATCACTGAGTGCTAAGTACTCCTTTATTTTGTAGCGCCCATGTAAGAGGCACGTGGGGCGATGGGCGCTGAGGGCCAATCACTGAGTGCTAAGCACTCCTTTATTTTGTAGCACCCACGTGAGGCCCGTAGGGCGCTGGGCACTGCAGACACTGAGTGCTAAGCACTCATTTATTTTTATTTACCTAATTTTCCAAGAAGAGAGTTCTTCTTCCTCGAGAATTTAATTCTCTGTTCTTTTTGAAGCTTATGGGGGTTCCTCCTTTTTAGATTTAACCTCCTTGCTCCTATTTATAGGAGAAGAGAAAATATCAATTTGTTGAGAAAACATCTCATTGAGAGATCATGATTGATTCCATGATTTTTTAGATCAATCGGTGAATTTTATTCACCGTTGGATTTTTAATCCAAAAGCTCTCTGTTTAACAGAGAAGATTTCTTGTTTGTTTAACAAGATTAGGAAATATTTTCCTATCATATGAATATTTTGTTAGTTTAACAAGATTAGAATTTTATTCTATCATCTTTTTAGTTTAACAAGATTAGGAATATTTTCCTAAGATAAAATTTTATGAATATCTTGTTAGTTTAATAAGATCCAGAAGATATTTTCCTTACATAGAATTTTATTTTATCAAGATTAGAAAGATATTTTCTTATAGAATTGTATTCTGTCAAGTGGTGATTTTTAATTACCATTGGATGTTTAATCTAAGGGTTCTTTGTTTTATAGAGGGAAATCTTTCTTATTAAGAAAGATTAAGTGAATATAATTTTATTCTATGATTGGATTTTTGATCCAACCGCTCTGTTTAACAGGGAGTATTGCAGAATTTTAATTCTACCTGGACGCCGGCTCTCACGTGTTGTGTACGTGAGATGCTACTTGAGGTTTTAATTCTTATAATGGGTATTTATGTGCTTTGCACATTAGCGCCCGCGTGAGGAGCACGTGCGGCGCCATCTAAGAGTTTTAACTCTTATGAACTTTTATGTGCTTTGCACATTGGCGTCCGCGTGAGGAGTGCGTGCGGCACCATTTAACTCTTATTTAATAGATTCTTTTATACTTTGCACATTAACGATCGCGTGAGGAGCACATGTGGCGCCTCTTAAGAGTTTAACTCTTATTTAATAGATTTCTTTCTGTGCTTTGCACATTGGCGCCCACGTGGGGAGCACGTGAGGCGCCATCATAAGATTTAATTCTATCCGAGGCGGTACTTACATGCTTTGCATGTGGAGCTTTTCCTTTATTTTTATTTTATTGTTATTATTTTTATATGGGAGCAAGTTTTGAGCCAAAATTTTGGCAGGAACAAATGCCCCCTACTACTTTACCCATGTAAGTATGTACGTGGGTGAAGTAGTGCAATGTTATGCGTGGCCATAGAATTGATGGCTTAGGAGACAAGTTTAGGGTCCTTGTAGTCCAAGACTTTTTTCATCTTCATGAGCCGTAAGGGTCTCAAGAAGATTTTTTCTCCCTATGAGTCGAGAGGATCTCATAGGTGCATATTCCTCCTAGAAATCGTGAGGATTTCTAAGTGTTCATAACCTCCGTGAGTCGTAAGGATCTCACTCGTGTATTTTTTTCTTAGGAATCGTGAGGACCCGTAAGTAGCTTCTTCATTTCAGTGGCATATAACTTTGGTTTATGTGGTCCGTAGATGGTATACAATAGTCCATCTTGACCTCCTTATAGGGCAGCGATGGCTTAGGACATAGGTTTGGATCTGCCACCTAAGACTTTTCAACTTTATGAGCCATGAGGGTCTCATAAATACTTTTCTCCCTACAAGTCGAGAGGATCCCGTAGGTGTATTTTCTCCTTAGAAGTCATGAGGACTCCTAAGTGCGCTTTCTCTTGAGAGTCGTAAGGATCTCACAAGAGAATTTTCCTCCTTACGAGTCGAGAGGACTCGGAAGTGTTTTTTTCTCCTTGTCAGTATTCGACTTTGGAGAATGTGTTCCGTGGATAGTATACAAAAGTCAGTTTGGATCTACTTATAGGGCCACAGTCCTTAGGAAACAGATTGATATCCCCATCGCCTAAGGCTTCTCACCTTCATGAGCCGTGAGGGTTTCATGAAGATGTTTTTCCCTATGAGTCGAGACGAGTCAAGAAGTTCTCGCAGGAATATTGTTTTTCCCTACGAGTCGAGACGGGTCGAGAAGTTCTCGCTGGAATATCTTAACGTTAGATAACCCCTGCTCTTTGCGACAGAGGTCCATTAGGTTTTGTAGTACTAGGGTTTTAGTCCGTGGTACCGTCGCGTTGGCTGATGCATTCCCCAATATGCAGAATTTACGCTGTTGTTCGAGTAGCCCCGCGACTATCGTGTCTTTGATCCCTTCGGGGGCTGGACAAGACGTCTTCAAGTAATCTTCTTAGGCAGTTTGACCGTCGGAAAAGCAAGCGTTAGGAATTTTGCCATGTCGCTTTTTACTTGAGGTTAGGCTCAGTTTGGGAGCCCCGATGTGTCATAACCACTCTGCACTGGTGTGGGATGATCTTCGATAGTCTTTCGGGTTTTATTTGAGTTTCCGTTAAGACCCTGAAGCTAGGAATTTGGCATTCGCTTCCTTTGTCGACACCGCATCTGCTGTAATGAGACGAATGTCGAGGTGATCTCTATGTTGTTTTATGAACCATCGAGACTTGGAACTAGGGACTTTGCCATGGCTCCGTTTTGTTTTGACCATGGGGTTATTTGTTGACGTTGCGTCTGCATCCTGCTGGAGTGAGAAGAAACGTCGTTGTTGACACTGCGTTTGCTGTAACGAGATGAGTGTCGAGGTGGTCTCTAGGTTCTTTGTGAACCGTTAAGGCTTGGAACTAGGGACTTTGCCATGGCTCTGCTTTGTTTTGACCCTGGGGTCATTTGTTGACGTTGCGTCTGCATCCTACTGGAGTGAGAAAAAACGCCGTTGTTGACATTGCGTCTGCTGTACCGAGACGAATGACGAGGTGGTCTCTAAGTTGTTTGTGAACCGTCGAGGTTTCGAACTAGGGACTTTTCTATGGCTCCGCTTTGTTTTGACCCTGGGGTCGTTTGTTGACGTTGCGTCTGCATCTTGCTGGAGTGAGAAGAAATGACATTGTTGACACTGCGTTTGCTGTAACGAGATGAGTGTCGAGATGGTCTCTAGGTTGTTTGTGAACCGTCGAGGATTGGAACTAGGAACTTTGCCATGGCTCCGCTTTGTTTTGACCCTGGGGTCGTTTATTGACATTGCGTCTGCATCTCACTGGAGTGAGAAGAAACGTCATTGTTGACACTATGTCTGCTGTAACGAGATGAGTGTCGAGGTGGTCTCTAGGTTGTTTGTGAACCGTCGAGACTTAGCTCTCCCTTTGACGGAGCCTGGTGGGAAAATATGGTTCCCTTTTTGTTTATGCCCATGGATTGTATACAGGGGTCGGTGTAGACTCACCTGCAGGGCAAAAGTTTCATCATTTGTTTATTTCTTTCCGCGATGCTCTATTGTTTCAGCTTTTTATATTGCGAAAGTCGCGATTACCCAATCATTTCGGGTTTTTATCGCGGTGCCCAATCATTTCGGCTATTCTTTTCTTTTTACTCGCTGTTTTTTATTGCGAGTTGCCCAAACATTTCGGCTGTTTTTATATGCATATATTTTGTTCGCTGATTTTTATTGCAAGTTGCCCCATCATTCCGGCTATTTCATATGCATTTTTTTTGCTCGCTGATTTTGTTGTGAGTATGGAACTTGAGATCTGATACCAATCTTGGCATCAGCACCGCAGCGACTGGAATATTTGCAGGAGCAAATCATCATTTGCCATGAAAGGACTTCAAAATTGACACCTGTTCAGGCATCGGCATCGCTGCGACTGGAATATTGCCAGGAGCGAATCATCATTTGCCTTGAAAGGACTTAGAATTTGATACCAATTTAGGCATGAGCATCATTACTACTGGAATATTGTCAGGAGCGAATCATCATTTGCCTTTGCTGATTTGAACAAAGGTGGCTTAGTAGACAGGGTTAGGATCCTGTCGACTAAAGCTTTTGACTTTATGAGCCGTAAGGATCTTATAAAGGGTTTTTTCCCTACGAGTCGAGAGGATCCCGTAGGTGTAAGTTCTCCCTAAAAGTCGTGAGGACTCCTATATGATATTTTTTCTTGCAAGTCGTAAGGATCTTACAAGAGTGTTTTCTCCTTATAAGTCGAGAGGACTAATAAGTGACGTTCACCATATGAGAACATTCCTTGTCATTGGTGGGACTTGGTAGGGGAAATCGTTGATTTGTGCCCGTAGATTGTATACAAGGGCCAGCATTGTACCGCCTGTAGGGCAACATGGGGGATACGACAGCTTAAGAATAGGTCCAGGTCCCTGTAGCTTAAGGCTTTGAATCCTATAAGCCATGAAGGTCTAGGCATAGGAGGGGGAAAAATGGAGCATGCCCGGATCAAACCATTGTTTTAGAAATGAAGTTCGAGAAAGCAATAGCATATCGAACTGTGAAAAAGGCCCTCCGTGTCAGGGAAGTCGTTTTCTTCTCTCCGTTCTGCCAGATCAATCTCCATCGGCGTTGATATGCTTTCATCTCTGGCTTACTATGGACTTCCTTCAATTCTATTCCCCATTCCCTGACACATACCAGACAACCAAACAATAGAGTCTACAATAAAGTAAGTCAGTTTTTCTTGCTGGTAGTGAATACTTGAGCAAGAAAATGGATGTGCTACCGCACCATGAAAACCAATATCGCGCTAACGCTCACTCCGTTGTTTGGTCGTTAGGGTAAGGTGGTGTTCACCATTCGAGAAAGAGCCCTACAATCTCGTTTTTTGTGACCAAAAGAGTGAACTGAGGGAAAGAGACTGGGTGTGGTCGATGAGTTGATAGCCCCCCGGTCCAAACAAAGAAAGAATGATCTTTACTATTTAACCCCCAGAATTCGTTAGCTGCGGAAGCTAGCTTGTGTGACGGAACTATACTTCATTGCGCGCCGCTCCTTCTCGTCATAGAGGTCTCTTCTTTCTGATTCCATTGCTAAAGGTTCAATTTGGAGGGTCAATTGGTTCGGAGTCATAAAGGGAGTTCTTCTTACGAGTCGAGAGGATCTCGTAAGTGAAAATTTTATGAGATTGCGCCCTTTCGGGTTTTCACAATCTCGCCGGTAGCCCTGCTGTTTTTACTCACGCTGCCCTTTCGGATTTTCTTCCGTGCCCATTTCGCTTATGGATGTACCATTTTTTTTAACTTGGGTTGTAGTCTTTGCCATTGGAGTTTTGATTGCAACATAGATCCCAAGAGAAGATATCGCCGTATTTGGGGTGATGCTCCATGTTTGAGGCGGAGTACTAGTTTAGGGACATTTCGGTCCATTACCAATTTAATGACATAGTGGTCCATTGTTAGTTTAAGGACGTAGTGGTCCACTATCACCATTTTTGAGGTGAAGTTTTAGTTTAAGGACATTATGGTCCGTTGTTAGTTTAGGGACATCTCGGTCCATTATCGTCGTGTTTGAGGCGACGTTTTAGTTTAAGGACATTACGGTCCATTGTCTCCATCTTGGAGGCAACAGTTAGTTTAAGAATATTTCGGTCTGTTGTCTCCATGTTTGGGGCAAGATTTCTGTTGGATACTACTTTTAGAGTTTTGACTCAGGAAGATAGCGAGTGGACACGAGCGTCATCATCTATCATTAACCTGAGTCGTGACTTGTCAAGTGTAGTATTTCTTAAGGAACCGGCCGTTTATTGCCCGGAAGGGTTTTTCGCCATGCATATCCATGAGCAAGTAAGCCCCACCTTGGTAGACTTTGTCTATGATATACGGTCCCTCATAGTTTGGCTCGAATTTCCCCCGTTTTGCACGGTTGGGGATCATATGTCTTTTTACAACTAGCACGAGTTCGCCTTGGCGGAATGTTCTTAGCCTGATTATTCTTTCGTATGAGCGTGTCATCCTTGCTTTGTAAGATTCTAGGTTTTGCTGCGCTATGAGGCGAGTTTCATCGAGGGCATCGAGCTCCTCAAGCTGAAGATGGGCATTTTCTTCATCCGTCAGCTCGTATCAAACTGCCACTTGCAGAGAGGGTAGCTCTATCTCTAAAGGAAGTACCGCTTCCGTTCCGAATATCAACGCGTATGGTGTTGTATTCTTGGCCGTTTTGAACGTGGTTCGATATGCCCAGAGAGCTTCATTCAGTCTCTCGTGCCAGTCCTTTTTATTCCTGGACACCATTTTCTTTATGATCTTTGTCAAGGTCTTATTGAAAACCTCAGCTAGACCGTTAGCTCGGGGATTATAGACTGAAGAGTATCTCCAGTCTATATTATGCTGCTGTGCGAAGCGGCTGATCTTATGGCTTTTGTAGGCCGGCCCATTATCCGAGATGATCCGTCGCGGAGTGTTGAACCGGTAGATGACATGTGTCCTGAAATGGAGGATGTTCTCCATATTCACTCCCTTTAGCGGTACTGCCTCTGCCCACTTAGAGAAGTAATCGGTTCTTGCCAATATGAACCGATGTCCCTCGGATGATGCTGGTTCGATGGGTTCGATTATATCGGTTCCCCACATTTCGAACGGCCAACTAGCCAGTGTTGGGTGTAGCGGATTTGGATGCTGGTGGATGAAGTCCCCATGAACCTGGTACGAGTGACACCGCTTCGCATATTCGAGACAGTCCTGAATCATTGTGGGCCAATAGTAACCCATTCTCTTGATTTTCAGTTTCATCTTTGGCCCGGCTTGATGAGAACCGCAGAGTCCGTCGTGGGTTTCATGGACGACTCTCCTTGCTTCTTCTGATCCCAGGCACCTTAGCTACAAACTGTCGAACGGTCTCTTATATAGAGTATCATTAACGAAGGCAAAAGACAGAGCTCGTTTCATGAGCTGATGTCTCGAAGATGCGTTTTCGGGTGTTCGATGGGATTTGAAGTAGTCTATGAAGAATTCTCTCCAATCCTTAGCCTTTTCTTCATCCTCTAATTGGAAGGCTGCTTATTTGGTCACTTCCTTTCTTTCCAACGACTCCAGAGATATTTCTGCTGGCGCGAGAATTCGGCGGCTTTGCGCAATGATCCTTACGTCATCGAGATTTTCGTCGGCCAGTTCTTTAGCGAGCTTGGCTAACGCATCCGCTTTGCTATTTTTCGCACGCGGTATGCTTTCTAGGATGTAGGAGGGAATTTGAGTCAGCAGTTGCTGCACTCTTTCGCCATATTTTACCAACTCCGGTTTACACGTCTGATAGTCGCCATTTACTTGGTTAACGACCAGCTGGGAGTCTCTATATATGAGGTGGTTTTCGATTCCCATGTCGACAGCAAACTCAAGACCCGCTATCAAAGCTTCGTACTCAGCCTCATTGTTTGTCCTCGGCTCTGTTAAGGAAAGAGAGAAACGCGTTATCCTTCCTTGTGGAGTTACAAAGATAAGGCCCACCACAGCTTTGATTATAGGGGTGCTTTGCTTTCGCTTCTTCAAGGAAGATGCTTCGTCGAAGTATAGTTCCCATTAAACATTATTTTCTTCCTTCCTTCCTCCGATTGTATCGAACGCGTGTTCGTCTGGCAATTCGCAATTTAAAGGAGAATCGGCTGGTATTGGATGCTCAGCGAGAAAGTCGGCGATGGCCTGGCCTTTCACTGCCTTGAGGGGTCGATACGTTATCAAGAACTCTATTAAGAGGAGGGCCCATTTGGCAAGCCTTCATGTTAGTATGGCTCTTGACATCAAATATTTGAGAGGGTTCACCTTTGATATGAAATGGACCTCATGTGCCAAGGCATAATGTCAAAGCTTCATTATCACGAAGATCAGTGCCAGGCAATACTTTTCAATAGGGGAATAGTTGTTTTCTGCCCCCAGAAGAACTCGACTCAAATAGTAGAGAGCTCTCTCCTTCCCCTGGTCGTTCTCCTGTGCCCATAGCATGCCTAAAGAACCTTCAAGGGCTGTTGTGTATAGGATGATGGGCTTTCCCTTGACCGGAGCGGTTAGTACCGGAGGGTTCTGCAGATATTGCTTGATTTCGTCCAGTGCACTTTGGCATTTATGATCCCAAACAAACGGGGTCCCCTTCTTCATTAGATGGCTTTAGGGGCGGCATTTTCCGGAGAGGTTAGGTATGAATCGGCGGATATATGCGAGCTTTCCTTGGAGAGATCGAAGTTGTTTGAGGGTTCTTGGCATGGGCATCTCCGTAATCGCCTTGATCTTCGATGAGTTTATTTCGATGCCTTGGTATCGTATGATGAATCCTAGGAATTTGCCTGAGGAGACTCCAAATGCGCATTTCAGAGGATTCATCTTCAGATTGTACTTCCGAAGACGCTGGAACACTATGTTCACATACTCCCAGTGTTCCTCGTACGATTTACTTTTTACCACAAGGTCATCAATATAGCATTCGACAATCTCATGTATGGGTTCGTCGAAGATCTTCGTCACGGCCTTCTGGTAGGTAGCACCTGCGTTCTTCAAACCGAAGCGCATCACCTTATAGCAGAATATGCCTAGCGAAGTCTGGAAGGCGGTGTGCTTTTGGTCTTCAGGATGCATTTTTATTTGATTGTAGCCTGAAGATCCATCCATGAAGGAGAAGACCTCATAAGTGGACATATTATCGATCATTAGCTCGGTAACAGGTATTGGGAAGTCATCCTTCGGACAAGCTTTGTTAAGGTCTCGAAAGTCTACGCAGATGCGCACTGTCAGCACTAGCGCGAAAGCCGTTGCTTGCTATAAATAGGCGCCTTGCATAAAGTTCATAAGGTTGATTGCCTACCCCTATCACTCTGTTCGCTGCCCCCTGCAACGCGGATCCCTCGACTGTGGAATTGGCCGCAATCTGAGCGGTACCACCCATCCTACCCTACTACCTATAGGGGCAGTCCGTCCTACAGCCGCCCGAAGAGGAACTGCAGTGATCTTGAATAGGGATCCTACAGCGATAGATAGAATCCCCATAGGGGCGGTCATTGAACCTAACTCGTTTCGGACTAGGGCGGGAGAACTCCGAGGACCCGAAAGGCGATTCTTTTCCAGAATCGCTGACTAGGGCGGGTGCGGACCCCATCTCCTGCATCTTTTGCACGTAGGAGATCGAGACAACAGCCTCAGGAAAAGGGACGGACCGAGGAGATTAAGGCAGAAAATTTGGAAAAACTGAAGAAAACCTAATACCCAAAGAATGCTTCACTTTCAACCGGGAGAACGGCTAGCTTGTTCCGAGTGCAACAGATAGAAAGAATAGGTTTTTCCACAGGCCGAGATCTTGGTTTTGATGAAAAGCCCGACTACTTGATTGGTTTAGGTTACCCTTGGGGTTGACGGCTTCGGGGGTGATGAACAAGGCTGCGCTCTCTTGGGTTACAGGAGAAAGATCCCATCTTAACAATCTAATCTGATCAGGGAAAGCCTAGTTTCTAAGCGTCCTTCTTTCTCAATGCCCAGGCATCGGTCTCGAAAGTCTACGCAGATGCGCACTGTCCTATTTTTCTTCATCATTGGAACGATATTGGCGATCCAGTCTGGAAATTGAACTTCTTGGATGAAACCAGAGTCAATTAGTTTCTTGACTTCGGCGTTGATACTTATCTCGAGCTCGAGCCGCATTCTTCTTGGCGCCTGTTTGATTGGCTTGACATCCGGCGATATCGCCAGTTTATGCACCGCTATTTCTGGATCTAGTCCCGGCATCTCGGAATAATTCCATGCGAAGCAATCTTTATATTTTATAAGCATGTCCTTTAGTGTGGCCACCTGCTTTTTAGACAGCAGCTCACTGACGAACGTTGGCCTCAGATCGTTTTCCGTTCCCAAGTCAATTTTCCTTAGGCTGTCCGCCGTGATGTGTATCCCATCTTCCAACTCTTTTGGCGCCGATGGAAATTCTGAGATCATCTCGTCCTCGTTCTTATTTGCGAAGCACTGGGAGAGGTCGTCCATATTCTCATGCCCGCCCTCCTTTGAGAATGTTATCACGTGGCATGTATGAGTTTGTTTCCAAGATCGATATTGATCCGGACTTACCTTCGCAATATATGCTGCTTTTGGCTCATGTTTTCGTGGTGGGGTTACCCTCCAACTGTCGGATAGAGAAAACCTGCCTTACTGATACTGGTCTTCGACCCAGTCTTTGAAGGTGAAGCAGTCTTCAAGAGGATGTCCTATTGCTCGGTGGTAGGAGCAATAAGCCGGGTGGTGGACCTCATTTATTTTTTCAGGGTGCTGAGAATCCAGAAGCGTCATCATTTGATACTTCATGATAAGGTCGAATATTTTCCTTGTCTTGCCTTAGGGGAAAGAGTATTTCTGACCCATCTTCTTCATAAAAGACGGATTCCAGCTGACTTTTTCTCGATCGCGTGGCTTCTTGGATCCGCTTTGCTGTTTTCGAACATCATTCTCGTTCTTCACCTTGTTGTTGCCTCTGCGTCGGGCTTTTTCCTTGCCATAAGAGCGCACAGCGGGCTGAGGGGGAAAGGCATCGTAGTCTTCTCTTTCCGCAGACTACTGAGTGAGACGCTGCATCCTGGCTTTCTCGTAAATGGCCATTTCGTGGCTGTAATCATCCCGAACCTTTTGAACTGCTTCCCTTATTAGCGTTGCAACCTGCTCTTCGAACGATGGACTTGACGTTCTTATGGCGGGATCTCGCTCTGGTTCAATGTTATGACCATTTGGAAAAACTTTCCCTTCTTTACCGAAGCCATTTATGACGCGGCAATTGTGGAATCGCTCTCGTTTATTTGACCAAACGTATCCGAACCCAATCGTCTCCATTCTCCTGTTGGGCATCTTTCGCTGAGTCCCGGAAACATCCAAAATCTTTTTGTAGAACTGGGCTTGTCGAGCGGTTTGTTTGAAGGGTACACCTTGGCATCTTAATAGGCTTTTCAATCCCTTTGTGTAATATCTGGGTAGACGGATTGGTTGAAGCCTGTCAAACGCAAAATCGGCACCATGCCAGACTTCCTTTTCCACTTTAGTCTCCGTAGATTGGTAAAAGAGGATCGCCTTTTCACCTCTTCCCCTAGGAGGGACATAGAAGGTCTGCAGCTCTTGCACGCCGTATGTATCGAGCGCATCAAGTTTCCTGTAATGCCGCTGCGGAACCATGGTAATTTGTAAATTCTGATCAGCTCCAGTGAAGGTTTGTGCTGACGGGCGAATGGAGAACACGACGTTGACTTCGTCTTCAGAGTCGCTGCCAAAGACCAAAATAGGAGTAGATGGTCTTGGCCTGTTGCCTTGGGGTTGCCCTGAGTAGACTATCTCTTCATCCTCCTCGATATCGCTCCCAAAGATCAGGATATTGGTGACGGCATTTTGTTTATTCTCCGGCTTATGACATATTTCCGTGTCTTTGAAGTCCGGTAGGATGTACTTTGCGTCTTCATATTTTCGGACTCCATTTACGGAGAACGGGTTTAGCTCCCCTATAACGGTGTACTCGGAGCCGTCTTTGCAATACTTCATACACTGATGTTGTGTAGAAAGGATGATGTTGTACTCGTGTAACCAAAGCCGGACGAGCAGAGCGTTGTAGCAAGTCTTAGCATCGATGACATGAAATTTTATGTCAGTGATAAGAAGCCCAAAGCGTAATGTCGATATCACGGACCCAAGCGTCCGTGATGACTGCGAGTCGACGTTGGAGATGGTAATTTTGTCCCAAGCCAGGTGTTGAGCATTCATGCAAATCTCCTTCAGTACCTTCATGTTGAGAAGGTTGACGGAGGACCCGTTGTCGACCAGGATCTTCCCTATCTTAATACCGTGGCAGTACCTGGTGACATATAGAGGACGGTTGTGCTCGCACGTTCCGAGGAGGAGATCTTCATCGCCGAGTGTAATGTCAGCTGTATGAACCTCTGCCGGCTCATCCTTCATCTTTTCTTATGCAAGGAAAGCTTGGAACTGATCAGGCTCTTGTAATGCCTTGATCAGAGAATCTTGTGTCTCTTTGGACAGGAGGAGAGCATCCAGTATGCTCATTTGTGAGGGTATCTTGTTTAGATGTACCAGGACATTGTAATCCACCTTGTTTTTCTTAGGTGGATCCTTGGTTGCAAGCTCTTTGACGAATCTATCATCGAGAGCAATTTCCTCAGGGACTTTTTCCTTCCCCTTGTCTCTTTTGCTTGAACCTTTGTTTGTAGGCCCGAGGTTCTTTTCAGCCATGTACGGTTACGCAGCTGAATGTTCTCGCAGTTCTTCTCCTTTTCTTCTTTTCCAGAGGTGGTTCTTTGAAGAGAGGGCCAAATGTCATTTCTTCCTTAGAGTCGCTCCCGAATGTAAGAACTCGAGGTTTTCTCTTGTCGAACTGGTATCAACCATATGACAGTTGCCAACCATTCTTTCACGCTCGTCTGGCACACATTTTTGCTGTCGACGGGTTTTGCGCTTCATCCGCTTGAAGTGTTTCCGGTGAGCAACGTATCCTTGCCACCACTTCTTGAAGGCATTGCACTCTTCGGTGGGGTGTGTGACCCTCCGATGGTATAAGCAGTAGTTTGGATGTACATCCGCTTCGTCGAGGCACGTACTTCCGGGGGTATTTTCCATAAGAGGGGGCAGCTTCATTCCCATTAACAAGGTTTTGGAGAACCGCTTCTCCGCTTTGATCCTGCTCTTATTTGGAGCAGGTGTGCTTTGGCTTGGGTAGAGTACTTTTTGGCTCACCCTTACCGCGGCTTCTTCATCCCGACGTCGACGCTTGGCTTTTTCGTATATGGTCGTTTCACGTTCTCGGCCAGCTTTACTCTTTTGAAGGGCTTCGTTTAGCAGACTGTCAATTGGGTCTTCTGGCAACTCCAGGGATTTTGGCACTGATCCTGCCTCCAGTTCCTCTGCGTTGCTTTTCGATGTCAAGGGAGTTTCTTTATTATTTAACGACGAATGAGAGACCATGTGGCAACTTGCTACATAATCTTCGGTTTCTCCCGACGAGTCATTTTCCTTATTATCGTCACTATCTCCGTTCTTAAGGATATGGTTGAGAAACTCTTCGAGTGTGACTGGGATCCGCGCCTTCTAGTTGTATTCTTCCAGCGCATCGATGTATTTTTGCAGGTCCGTGCGCTTGTCGTCAGGCTGCGTGGGCTTCTTGGTCTTCTTCTTTGCCTTCGAAGACTTCGAAGGCTTGGCCTGGAGGTTTTGCCCATCGTTACCAGTTTTCGGTGTTGGGCACGGTTTAAGCATCCCCTCAATGATCTTGGGCTCCAGCGGGCTTTCCATTTGATCGCCGGACATGCTTGAAGATCCTTCAGCATTCTTTTAGTTTTAGCTGAAAGGATCACTTTCCAAGGAGCTTCTTCCACAAACGAGCATGATGCCCTCGGCGTGTCTACCTTTTTAGGAGTGTGCCTCTGTAGAGGGTTCATCCTCTAGTTTTCGGACAGCGCAAACTTCCCTTGTTGGTACTGGTACTCGACCCAGATTTTGAAGACGTAGCAATCCTCAATTGGGTGGACCACTATTCTGTGGTAGGAGCAGTAATTGGGATTGTTGACGTCACCGGGATGCAATGGACATCTCGGATCCGGTAGTGTAATGAGTTTGTTGCCATTGCTAGTTCGAACAATCTCCTCGCTTTATCACGGGGGAACGAGTAAGCACGTCCTAGCTTCACTTCGAGGGATTGGCACGGGCGCGTGTTGCTCTAGCGAGCAACCGATTTCAGATCGCTCAGCTGTTGTTGAGTGTTGGCAACGAAGGCCGCTTTCCTTTTACCCTTTGCATTTCGAGGGCCCGTTTTTGAAGACAGAGGCCTATGGCCCATCTGGTCCATTTGGGCCAGCTTGTCGATCAAAGCCTGGAAGGTGGTCGGCTTAAAGAACGTCATGAACTGGGACACAGTCGCCTGAGGATCGAGAGTCCCTATGAACATGCCCATGGCAGGAGCCTCTTCGATGCGTTGTTCGCATTTCGACCATGGGATCCGCCACCGGATTATGTATTGAACCCAGGTCTCTCCTGGCTTCACTCTGGCATTAATTAATGCTGTGATCGAGGTGCATTCGCTTGCGCTTATGAATCGCTGTGTGAACAGCAGCTCCATTTCTGTGAATGTTTTGACGGAGTCATTTGGGGGCTCTGAGTACCATTCAAATGCTGTTTTCGACAGGCTGCCAACGAACCGGCGAAGCAGCAATTTGTCGTCGCCTCTTGTATTGCAACATAGAGCTATGAATTGAGTGACGTGCTGATGAGGATTGCATGTCCTCTTATACACATGGAATTTGGGGATCGTATATCCCGACGGGTACTTGATCTAATCATACCAGCCTGGATACGGTCGTCCAGTTCGGACGACTTGGCTAACCGTTTCACTCGCTTGATGAGCTCGTATTTGTTGAGCTATGTAATCGTCAAGGGCAGCTTTGGAGATTGTTTCCTCCCTGGCCACTGATAGCGCCGGAAGATGGTTCGATGTTTCTCCTCTGTCGTCCTCGATGATTATCAGTGGATCTTCGGCTGGAGGTTTTGGCTGGATCATCATTCCAACCATGTCCTGGAACAAAAGCGTCATCTACTTTATATTAGTAGCTTGTTCCGCGACCTCCTTATCTTTTTATTTCTAGCACCCTTCGCAGGAACTATGTATCGGTCTCTTATTACTGGCGCTGTTCGGACGCTGCTTCCACGCTTTCTTTTTGTCCGGTGAGTGCTACCATTTTCGTCGGCACCTCCTGGAGCTTTTGTTGCTGCTCCTGAGCTTTTGTTAATGACCGAGTTTGTGACCGATGACTCACGGAAGCATGGCTCTCATCTTTTTTGGAAGCCATGTAAACCGTGTGCACAATCATGCCCCCAGACTTGGGGCGTTTAAATCCATCACCTTTGGGTTTTGCCGCCGGTGGTGGGAGATTCTACGGCCTTCTCTTTTTGTGGGAGGTTGAAGTTGAAGGAGCTATTATAGCAGGCACCTGTGTGAAAGAAGTCCCTCGCTGTATGGTGGAGGGATGACTTTCCTCTTGTCGAATCTTCATTTTCTCCGGTTGACGAGAGCAGTTCTTGTTGATCACAGAATCTTGGACTTTCCGCCAGACCCTGTGGATTTGGGAGGACAGCCGCTGAGGGGGTTGCTCCGGCTTTGCCTGCGTCATGTTTTAGCAGGAAGTGGAGATTTCTTCAGCATTGCGGTCGGAGAGTTCTTTCGCATCCTCCTAACCATTTCAAAACTGTTCCCGGTTGGAACAGCAGCGTCAACTCCACCATTGGAGCTGGTGGAGTAAGTCCAGAAGGGGAGTTGTCCCCAGCTCTTCTCACTCGGCGCCAATGGCGATGTCGAGCGTGCCTTGCAGATGGGATCACCTTAGTTGTGGAAGCGGCTTCGTCATGCCCCCTGCTTTGGTGAAGGGCTACTGCTGGTGCCAGCCTATTGAAGACCGACGTCCGTTGAGAGGGGACGGCTAATCTTTTGAAGGCCGATTTTCTTGTAGGGGAGACACCTTTGACGACTTCACTCGCAGCAGGAGTTGGAACGACTATCCATTTCGGGATAACCCCTTCAGGTATCGTGAGCTTCTATGCGGGCCCACTTGAGGTTTGGCTCAGCCTGTTGAAGACTGAGTTGGCAGATTTAGACGACCCGTTGAGAGGGGTCGTAGTGGTTGCAAGTCGATCGAAAACCGACTTCTTTGGAGCTTCCTGTGGTGGCACTGGGGCGCTGAAGCTCGCTGGCGGGAGCATGGTCTCGAAGAACAATCCAGTAGTGGCCTGAGTCACCTGCCCTACTGGTATTGAAAAGATGGAAGCCGCATTGGGCCCGTAAGTCACTCCTCCAGTTGGGGCGGAGCGGGAGTTGCTGTTGCAGTTGGTGCAGCTGGAAGCCATTGATATTCACTTCTTCTTTCTGTATAGGAGCAAGACACCAAATATCACGCCCCGCTTTCCAGTAGATGAAAACGGTGACGTGGCAAGCCCGCAACATATTTATTCCGAGAATGTCATTTCTCGAAATAAATACGCTAAGCGTCTATAAGCAACATAAACTAATAAGAATAAACAAAAGAATGAAATCCAACTGTGATTTATTACATTCATGATTCATAATAGACAAAATATCTGAATACAAGATATTTAACATGATAAGCCTTAACAATGAGGCATACATAAATAAGATGAAATGAAATGAAAAGCTAAATGAAACTATACGTCTGTTTGTGATGCGAACTGGTTGTACTCCTTTTCGACCACTTCTATCTTCTCTGTCTCAATGTCACCTGACAAACATTCCAAGAAAAGAAAAGTGGATGGAATGCCCATCGGCGAACTAATGCTCGGTAAGTCCCAATAGAGATGTGTAATATATAAATTGAGTGCAAGATTACATGTAATTTAGTATAAATGGAAATTGTAATATGTGAACAAGTATGGTAATGTATATGGTAACTATATCAGCATGGAAATGTAACATGAGCATAGCAAACAAGTATATCATGGTCGTGGAGTGTAGGTATAGTGAATATGAAGTGAATATAAGTGTCCTAAAAGGTCTCTGAAAGGGTAAAAATAACTAACGTGAGTTCAACTGTGAATATCAACCAATCTCAAGAATATTCTCGAACCCAAGCCATCGTCCAGGGGTAAGGAATCACGGGCCCAAAATAGTAAGACTACAATTGTTATTGAAGTATTCCAAACCCAACAGGCTATCATCCAGAGGCTTGGAAACACGGGCCCTCATTCGTGAATTCGTGATTTGTACAGTTTCAGCCCGGTACCACTGCAACGTGATTTGTACTAATGGGACCCATGAGATTCCGTTGGATTCATATTCAAACTACCCCAACATCCCGTGTTTATTAGTTTATGATTAATGTTACGAGTCTTGAGCGAATCTACGAATACAAAAGGTGATGTATAACATCAAGTTTTCAAGATTGAGTTCATGTAGTCATGTCAAGTGCAAGGATTCATGTTCATTATATTCATGTTTCGAGTCAAGTTAGATCAAGCATGATAGTTTAGTACAAGTCATATCAGGTGGTCATATAAACATGTCAAGTATTCATGTGTTCAATACTAAGTCATATAAGGTATCATGTACAGGGGTATATAGGTCATTTAGAATTTCATGGTATTTATATAAAATAAACCATTTAATTCTCGAGGGGTTTTATGTAAAATATTATATTTTAAAATATCAATAATGTTTTAATGAAAATATTATTTAGAAAGTCAAGGGTGTGTTGATAAAATTATGCTTTTGATATATTATGGTATTTTAGTGGAAAACCTAACTTTTAAAATTTTAGGGTATTTTGGTGAAAGAATCTATCTTTTGAAAACACAAGGTATTTTAATGTAACTTAAATCTTTAAATCTTTTCAATTTAGTGATATTTTATTTAAAATCTAAATTATAAAATTGTTTTCTTTTAAGTTACATATAAATTATTTCATTGTTTAAATATTGTTGAATTAATTTTTAATTTTGTTTTAAAAACCGTAATTTTATTTCAAGACCGCACTCCGTGAAGAACTCCGCATCTCACTCACTAAATCCAAAATGTGCGATAATCTGCACCATCACAACAGGTTTCCCTAAAAAAGTTGTAAGGCAAAATACGCAAAGAAAATGGATAGCCAATAGTCTATTTTTAAAGTAATGATTGTGTTAAATGATTTTGGAATAAATAGATAATATTACTAAGTCTCGTTTGCACAGGGAAGTTCAATACCAAGATTAGTGCACCCAAGACTAAATTTCATTAAAAAAAATGAAAATCTAATGGACAATAAGGATCTAATAAAGGCACCCAAAGGTCTTTATCATTTATATTAAAGTTTTTTTTCATGGTAACTTTATCAGAAGAAGAGGAGATATAGAGTGAGAAGGGAATGGTGTTTATATATATATATATATATATATATATATATATAAGGATTTTCAATGTAATATATATAAGGATTTTCAATGTAATAGATATTCGAACTAACCATACATGCTGAAGCCTGAAGGTGATGGTATATAACAGGAAACTCAACTGATGCACTTGTAGTATGCTGGCATAGGTTGTAATGTAAAAAAAATGTCGATTATTTATGATAGTTAAATTGCGAACAGATTTACCGTGGATGCCAACAACCCATGTTCCTCTAAACTTATGTATACGAGGAATATATCACTGGAACTACAATGTGTCGGAACAAAACGTGGTAGACTAAATAAATTAATGTAACATTTTATATATATCATTAATCATCTTTATCATATAAATAAGCATTGTTAACACTTATCAAACAAAGGCTAAAATAAAACAGAAACAAGATACCTTTTTACTAATCTCAGAAAAAGTTAAGATAGGAAGGGACATATTGTATCCAAAAATAAATGGGAATCACATCAAGTATGCGTACGGTTACAAATTTGTTCAACTGTTATTGAAATTTTGGCTATAGCTCAAATTTTCCTATTTCCAGATTTGTTCATAGGATCTATGTCAAACATTACTCTATACCACAGGACCTTCATTATTAGTTAAAGTTCTTTCATATGTCATGTTAAAAATCAACTTTTTCACAGAAAATGAAGCGAGAATTCAAATATTCAAGAGGCAGACACAACAAGAGAGGGAAAGAGATGGGACTTACACGATGGAATACGACCTAATTTCATTGAGACATTTTGTCGAACACCTTCGGCGCAAATTTGAAACGTCGATGGAATGAAGATCTGAAGGCAGTGAAATGATCGTGGCATTCACACGGTCTTGAGCTTACCCTTGGAGCCTCTGTTAACGGTACGGAACACGTTGAAAAGGGATCGAAGATCGAGGGCTTGATTGGAGTTTAACAGGGCCAAATCTTGGAGGCTTGTGGATACTGTTATGGATGTTGCGGCTGACGATGGCGACTGAGGTGCTGTTGATGGTCGAAGTGAGTTAAGGTTGCTCGGCCAAGAGGGAGTTGCCAGCCAAGGTGGTGAAGCCAGAAGAAGAAGAAGATTTGTGTGACTGTGGATATGTATATATGTATAAGTGTAGAGAGAGATAAGATTGTTGGAGAGATATAGAGAAGCAGAGGAAGAAAGGAGGTGCTTGGGTTTTGTATTAAGGAAGGGGAAAAGATAAAAGAGAGAGTGTGTGTTGGGGGGATTAAACACTGGTGTAGTTAAAGAAAAATAAATTTAATTAAATGGGTTAAGGTTTAATGGAGGAATGGGAAGAGATGAAGGAGGTGGGAAATGAATTGAGGGTGTTTAAAAGGAAGTGGGGTTTTAATTTGGGTTGGAAACTATTGAAACGTAGGGGTTTCTTGCATAAGAATTGAAGAGTGGTGGTTTTAATTAGAGAATGAGAAGAGGTAGGGATCGGTTTCATTTGAGAAAAGGTGAACAGTTGAGAGGGAGAAGTAAATAGAAGAAGAGGTGAATGAGAAGGAGAAGAACTGTAGCATTTCATTAGAAATTAATTAGGCAAGGAAAAGAAAGAAGGGAGGAAAGAGTTTTGGCCTGCTGGGCTAACTGGGTTAAGGAAAACAAATAGAAAGCTAGAATTTAGGCTTGGTCTTGGGTTTGAGTTTTGCTTAAAAAAGAAAAGGAAACGCTTTAGGATTCTAATTAATAAAAATTGGTTAATGGGTTTTGGTTTTAAAAATATAAATTGGTGTGAGATGGGCTGTAAGGAATTAAAAATGGATTTGGGTTAAGTTGAGTTTGGGTTTGGGTTATATAAAATAAAAATAAAAGACTTAGAGATAAAGGAATATATATGTAAAATACCAAAACAAATAATTGCATTATTTTAATTAACACCAAGGTATAAAAATTTTGGGGTCGTTACACCAAATCTTAGTACCTCGAATCCAAGGGCAACCATAGCGAACTGTGATTTTATTCGTGAAACATGACACAAGAATTGTGGAGTGGAAAGAGGAAAAATTCTTACAGGGCGTGTCAGTCACCGCCGAAAAACGCGACCGGAAGGTTGGGATGTCTGGCCTGAGTTTTGGGGGCAGATGCTATTTGGATTTATCCGTTCACCTCTCCGAAAATGCCAAGTTGATTTATGGCACCGTGTATCGGAGGTTTGGACGGATGTGGCCGTTATAGCAGATTTCGTCAGATTCTTCCTCGTTTGCGAGGGGTTTTTGATTGTGGGAACGCTCTTCCCTGCGAACGCTCTTCCCTGCTGTTAATTACGTTACCGCATCGCGATAACCACTTTCTCCCGCTCCATAAGTTCATTTCATATCGAGTGTGTTTGTTTTATTTTTGGTTGTCCGTGGATTGTATACAGAGACTAATTTATGTTGTCGCCCATAGGGTGGGGATTAGTCCAAATCCGTATATCTTAGATTTGAGTCTCAGTTGATTTAAGGATCGTTGATCCGTTTTGAGATCAAGTTCGACTTAAATGTATACGAGCAGTTGGGGGCTCGGTTGGTTTTTGTTAAGGATACGTTGGTCCAATTTGAGACTAAAATCTACTTAACAGGGTGTTAGGATCGTTGTTGTTTCAGATCCAACAAAAGAGCATTTTGGCTCTGTTGTTTTAATTTAAGGACGTTTCGGTCCCTTATCGTTATTTTGTAGGTGAAGTTGTAGTTTGAGGATATTTCGGTCTGTAGATCACCATTTTTGAGGTGAGGTTTTAGTTTAAGGACGTTACGGCCCGTTGTCGTCTTTTTAGAGGCAACGTTTAATTTAAGGACATTTCGGTCCGTTATAGTTTAAGAACGTTTCGGTCTAATGTTAGTTTAGGGACGTCTCGGTTCGTTGATCATCTTGCGTGCACGTGTATTTGTTACGTGAAATGATGAGCAACGATGATATGGGATGCATCCAGTTTGGGATGTGGTTTGATTTGGGGTGTGCACGTCAAATTGGGCAGTGCACCAAAGAGCCGTTAGTTGTCGGGACCCACCACCTTTCTGAAAACATTGAGGAATTACAACGACATGTATCAGAGGTGTAGAGAGATGTACCCTTGAACCAATTCCCGTATTTGAGGGGAAAAGGAATCGGTGGTAAACCCAGAAATCATTAGTCATATTTTGAGACTAAGACTTTCTCAGGGGAATGTGGAATGAATATCGTTTTGGGATATCATCAGTTGGAAAATTGATAGTCGTATTTGGAACTAAGATCAGTTTGGGAAGTAGTGAACTCATGGGCTTGGTTGATCTAAGTTAGGGACCTAACCAACTTGGGCTTGGTCCACTCAGTTTTCTTTTTATTTGAAAAGAAGTGCTAAGCACTTGTTTGGGCTCAGTCCTTTTTATTGTGCAAAAAGTGCTGAGCACTTATGTAAGTTCTGACGCTCACACATAACCATGTGGGGTTTTCAGTCATGGGGATTTGCCCAATAAGTGTTGAAAACTTTACCCCTTTTTGTCTCTTTTTGGAGTGCTGAGCTCTCTTTATGGCGCCCACGTGCGAAGCACGTGAGGTGTTAGGCGCTGCCTAGTGAGTGTCAAGCACTTTTTATTCTGTGGCGCCCACGTGGAGGACACGTGAGGCGCTGGGTGCTAGGCACCGCTCACTGAGTGCTAAGCTCTCTTTTATTTTTTAGCGTCCACATGAGAAGCACGTGGAGCGCTGGGCACTGAGCGCCAATCACTGAGTGCTAGGCACTCATTTATTTTATAGCGCCCACGTGAGAGGCACGTGGGGCGCTGCGCGCTGGACACCAATCACTGAGTGCTAAACACTCATTTATTTTATAGCGTCCATGTGAGAGGCATATGGGGCGATGGGCGCTGAGCGCCAATCACTGAGTGCTAAGCACTCATTTATTTTGTAGCGCCAACGTGAGAGGTACGTGGGGCGCTGGGCGCTGAGCATCCATCGCTGAGTGCTAAGCATTCCTTTATTTTGTAGCACCCACGTGAGAGGCACGTGGGGCGCTGGGCGCTGAACGTCAGTCACTGAGTGCTGAGCACTCCTTTATTCTTATTTATCTAATTTTCCAAGAAGAGAGTTCTTCTTCCTCGAGAATTTAATTCTCTGCTCTTTCTGAAACTTATGGGGGGTTCCTCCTTTTTAGATTTAAGCTCCTTGCTCTTATTTATAGGAGAAGAGAAAAAATCAATTTATTGAGAAAATCTCTCATTGAGAGATCATGATTGATTCCATGATCTTTTAGATCAATCGGTGAATTTTATTCATCATTGGATTTTTAATCCAAACGCTCTCTGTTTAACAGAAAAGATTTCTTGTTCGTTTAACAAGATTAGGAAATATTTTCCTATCATATGAATATTTTATTAGTTTAACAAGATTAGAATTTTATTCTATCATATCTTTTTAATTTAACAAGATTAGAAATATTTTGCTAAGATAGAATTTTATGAATATCTTGTTAGTTTAACAAGATCAGGAAGATATTTTCCTAATATAGAATTTTATTTTATCAAGATTAGGCAGATATTTTCTTATAGAATTTTATTCTGTCAAGTGGTGATTTTTAATCACCATTGGATGTTTAATCCAAGGGTTCTTTGTTTTACAGAGAGCAATCTTTCTTATTTAGAAAGATTGAGTTAATAGAATTTTATTCTATGATTGGATTTTTGATTCAATCGCTCTCTTTAACAAGGTGTATTGCAGAATTTTAATTATACCTGGGCACTGGCGCTCACGTATTATGCACGTGAGACGCTACTTAAGGTTTTAATTCTTATAATGGGTATTTATGTGCTTTGCACATTAGCGGCCGAGTGAGGAGCACGTGCGGCGCCATCTAAGAGTTTTAACTCTTATGAACTCTTATGTGCTTTGCACATTGGCGTCCGCGTAAGGAGCACGTGCATCGACATTTAACTCTTATTTAATAGATTCTTTTGTGTTTTGCACATTAGCACCCGCGTGAGGAGCACGTGCGGCGCCTCCTAAGAGTTTAACTCTTATTTAATAGATTCCTTTTTGTGCTTTGCACGTTGGCGCCCGCATGAGGAGCACGTGAGGCGCCATCATAGGATTTAATGCTATCTGAGACGGTACCTACATCCTTTGCATGTGGTGCTTTCTCTTTATTTTTATTTTATTGTTATTATTTTTATAAGAGAGCAAGTTTTGAGCCAAAATTTTGGCGGAAACATGTACGTGTATATGATTCTACCAGAGAGTTGTTGTAGGCAGAGAGAGCAGTGGAAGCGTAGTAGGCAAGATGCTTATATCTATTTATAGACTAAAAGAAAGAGAGCGGAGATGAGTCATCTATTCTTGATGCGACAGTCATAGTGTTTGACTTCATCAAGAATGACAAATAGACCTGATAAGAATTTTGAGTAGGAGTACTGTACTGGTTTATAGATGACATATTTCTAATAGGAAGTGTTGTTCCTATACTACGATTAATTAAACTGTAGTTGTCACAAATGTTTCTTCACAAAGAATCTGAATAAAATATTAGATATTCTGATGACTAGATCTATGGTTTTAGATTTAGATATGGGAAGTGTCCCAATTCGGATACTTTGACACTATTCTAAAGTGTTTTAGAATGGATGACTCCCGGCGTGGTGGTATACCCGCAGGAGATGGAGTCACCCTCTCTAAAGAGATGTCTTCTTGACTAATGAATAGAGAGATTTGCATGATTGGCATATCACTTGCTTAGGTAACTGAATCAATCATGAGATGTCAGGTACCACACCAGATATTCCTTTTGCGCTAGCTGCAATAAGCAGATATTAATCCAATCCTGATGAAACATTAGGAAGCAGTTATGAACATAAGAGAATATTCTTAGTATATGATAATGACAGCCTCCTTCAAGAGGAGGTTATCATTTTAGGCTTCCAAGGTGACTTGAATGATAGAGTGTCTGTTAAAGTTAAAGTTTACCCTTTTCTGAGGGGCAGTATGTTGGACAGGAGTCCAAGCGGATACTGAGATAGGTATGGCATAGAATACTGTTTAAATTCAGTGAAGATACAGTTTAAGAAGTTTGTTGGATTTGGAGTTCATTTATGAACTTCGTCCCATCAGATATCCAGACAAGTTCTAAGACATGTATCACTCATTTCGGGAGATAGTCGTTCTCTGCAAAATTGAGATATAGAGAGATAAAGATAGAAGCATTATAGCGGATCCACACTAAGGCTATTTCTCGAATGTGAAAGAATCACAAACAAGATTTCTGAAACTGATTAGTAGAGAAGTTGGGTGTTCGGTATCACACGGGCTGTAAGTATGCGACACCGCAATAATTAGCCTTAAGTGCAAGTGGGAGATTGTTGGCTATAGTTCCCTCAAGACAATTATTGTAATAGCAGGAAGGCGATTATGATAATTGAGTGAGGACCTATACGGGTAGAACGGTCTTACTCGAAATGATAGTATGCTATCTACTTTGACTTTATCATCATGTACATATATTATGTGGTATTACAGATCACTATTACATGTTGATAGAGCCCATATGATTCATGCTTGACTACCAGGGTTATTGTGGTAATCACATTTGTGAGAACTGGGTAGTCTATAAGCAAATCCTTAAATATCCCTAGTCGTGGGAATATCGAGACCGGGCATCGATATTCCAGAGTAGACTAGTGTATACGTTTCTTGACCCCGATGAGAGACGATGGACGGTCTCACAGCCATTGGTGTTAGTTAGCCACCAAAGATTATATACATGTGCTCATTGGGTTATGAGTTATGTCACGCCCCGCTTCCCGGTATACATGTAGAGGCCGCGACGAGGCCGCTATGTATTTAATCTGAAGTAAACACACTAAGCGTATCTAAGCAATATAAGTAAAATGCACAAGAGACAGAGACAATAGATATAAATGAACAACAACTTTATTTATTCACATTCTTTTTACAATACATCTGAAAAGTAAATATATGGAATGAAAAGCACTGCCTAAACAGTGGCATAATAGAAATGGAAAGTACTGAAATAAAATGTACAAATATCTAGAGCTCCGGGTCGAAGGCTAGTTGATCCAAGTCTTCGGTGGTAGGCTCGATCTCCTGAAGGTCCAATCTACCTGACAACATTCCAAAGAAGAAAGCGAAGAAATGTCGTCGGCGAACAATCGTTCGGTAAGTCCCAAAGATAAGGGAGAAGTAGAATAGATAAAGAGAATGTGTATGTAGCTTTTAAAGTTGTATTATATTGTTATAATGTAGTATTTAGTGTTAACGCTATTGTTTGTAGCTTGGTACAGAAGAGGCCAGTGTATACGAGAGGAGTCTCGTTAGACCAGAGAATACGGTGGACGGAATATAAGGAACCGTTCAGCCAAGATACAACGACAATGGAGATTCAGGTTAGGTGTCTTATGGTTGCAGTCCCGTACCACTTTTAACACCTTCCGTGCCAATCCACCCCTTATAAACCCCGCGATGTCTTGATTGTGTTGATTGTATTGTATTGTCTTGTAAATTGTATAGATGGATGACTTGCCGAAACCATGATATCAGTAATGAAACGGATATAATAAAAGAGCATGTAAATGGAATATATTCATCGTTCGGTTCAGTCAATACAGATTGAATATATTGAACAGATTGATTATATGGATTCATGGATTCATATTGAATGGTTATATATACTTCATTCATGTCAGATTGATTATATTGAGACTCGGTCTGAGTCAGACAATTAGAAAAGAAATTGAATTCTGAATTAGGTTTTGGTGCTATCGGTAACCGTTGCACATGGACGGCAGGATTTATGTTTTTTTCAAAGACGATTACCATGTTGATAACACCGTTTGTTAAGTTGTCTACCTTAAATAGACATGCACCCATATCTCCAGCTCCCTGAGGCTTAAGAGACTGGTTCCGCTTAAATCTATGTTTACTAGGGTCCTTATTATAATTTAGTATAGGTTGAGGGGGTTTTAAGTAAAAATAATTTTATATAATTTTCAAAATACACCTCAAGTATTTTACTATCATTTTTAAAGTTTTTATTGATGTATATTTTATCATTGTGACATTTCTAGTGATTAAAACATATTTTTCATAATATATGGTATTTATTTATAATATTGGAATTTGTATGGTATTTCCTTGTAAATGAGATGTTTTTTTTTCTTGAATTTTGGAAATATGGAATATTATAAATATTAAAAATAGATATTTTGATATTAATTACATATATATTTATTTATTAAAAATATAAGTTTTATTTATAATAGAAATCACATTTTCTAAAGAAAATTGCATTTTTAAATCTTTCGAGACCGTATGCTCCTTGCGGAGGTCTGCATCTCGCACTACTAAACCCAAGGATGTACGATAACCCGCACTATCCTGAACGGGTTCCCCAAAATGGTTTGTAGCAGCGCATTGTAAAGATTTGTTAAAAATACATATCTATGTTATTATAAGTTTGAGGTAGTTTTGTGTAAAATTGTATTTTCCCAAAATTATGTTCCCAAAGATTATCGTGCTATGTTACATATGAGTGTTGTGAGGAGGTAGGTCATTACCTCGTGAACTATCTAAAGGTATAGCAAGGAGTAATTGTGTTTTATGTCGAAATTAAACTATATGGTATTTTTCTGAAAAATTGCAATAAAAAGTAAAATAGGAATTCTTTTGATATGAAACTTGTCAAGATGTTTTGTTAATGTTTAATTATCATGATGGGAGGGTTTGGTATTATTTTGTTTAAAAAAATATGATTTTTAAGGAAAAAACTGAATCGGAAGTAGGATTAACTCCACTTCCGTCGGGTTGTAGAATTCTAAATTTTCAAAATAGCAAAGAGAAGGGGGAGAAGGGACTTACTGGATTGTAGCGTAGAGGAGATGAAAAGGAAGAAGTGGGAGACGTCGGTGCGTCGCCGGAAACTCTTCGGAACGTCGTCGAAAGTTCGCCGGAGCATCGCCCTTTGCTAACTCCACCTGCACATTGGAATTTTCTTGAGAGTTTGGACAGAGATTTGGAAGTGAGGAGGGGTGATTTTAGGTGTGGTATTTATAGGAAAATCTAGGGTTTAGGGTAGATGAAAGGGTGTGATAAAATTGTAAAAAATGGATTAAATAGGGTTTTAAATTGCTCTGTAAATGTGCAGAAATTTTAAATAGTACAGGGGTTATGGGGTAGTCCAAACGCTGCATACGAGTCAAGAAAATCGGAGTTTGGAGCTGAGTCGGCCGGCGGCGCCGGCCGATTCACACCTCCCGCCTACCCGAGTCGAGGCTCCCCTTGACGCCACATGTCTCCTGTCGATTGGTCTATCTCCTGGACTCGTTTGTTTTATATGTGACTCTTGGTTTGTACGTATTGTGTACGTGTAGACTCTTGTGCTTCTAAAAGATTAACAGAATTTAAAATAAAAATAATGTGTGGCTGATGGGATTTGAACTCTGGTGTTTTGGTTCAGCAGTGCAAGGTCTTACCAATGAGCTACAAGCTCCTTCTTACTGTTAAAAAGCAAAAAAATTTATAACTTGTGCTCAGGCAAAAGTACTCCTTTCTGTATTTTTCTGAAAAAATTGTACAGAAAGTTTAGGGTTGTTACATTCTACACTCCTTCAAAAATTTCGTCCTCGAAATTTGTAAAAGGAAAGTGTAACGGATTCAAGGTTAGTTTGGTGATAGAACTATTGGTAGTGTATGAAAAATAACAAAGTGATACAACTGTTTTAAAAATGTGAAAAAGACTTACTAGTGTTACCTTGGTCAACTGTCTCGGCTTCTACGGCTGCTAAGGTGTAAGCCTGTTGCCGGGGCACGTTTCTCCTAGCTGAGGGCATATTCCTCTATCCTCGAGGTATGTTCCTCAGAGCCTGTTGAAATTGGCGAGTAGGCTGTGCATGTGGTGGAGCTGGGAGTGCAAGACGAGGTGCAAGAGTCTGGACAGCTGGCAGCTGCGGGTAGTTGGTGGGTAAGTGAGTTGGGTTGCGTTTATAAGGACGGTTTCCAATGCCGTGATTGGATATGCTACAAACTAAGCACAGGCCTTTTGCACGCCTACAGTCCTTCCACAAATGTCCTTCTCTCTCGCAATAAAAGTAAAAGTCGGGACTTGGCTGGTTATTGAGTTTTTCCGATCTCCTGAGTTCAACAGTTGGCCTTGTAGATGCTCCTCCTGCCATTTGAGTGGCAGGGCGCTTCACTCCGGTATTTTGAGATCTGCCCTTCCGCTTTACTACTGCCTCGTATCTCCGGGAAGCCTTCAAAGACAAATCATGGGTTCGGAAATCCCCTGTAGCTAATGCAGCTTGGATTTCCGGGTCCAACCCTTGCTGAAATCTTCTAGCCCTGATCTCAGCAGTCGGTATGAGATGGGCCGCAAACCTGTTACGGTCTTGTGTTAGCTGTATAGTATGTGATATTGAATCGAACATTGAGACATATCTTACCTGCTGAGCATGGTGAATTCAGCATCATATTCATCTATTGACTTGGTCCACATTGAACCTTATTGCAGATGTATGAACTGCTGTTCCATATCAAAGCGGGCAGTCTCAGGGAAATACTTTGCGTCGAACATGTCCCGGGAAAGTCTTCCATTCAATAGGCTGATGAAGACGGCTTTCTTCCGCCTTCCACCAAACCCGTGCATTATCAGTGAGCTGCAGCTTTGCAACTCGAACCCAAGCAATCTCTGGCACTTGTGCCGCTGCCAGATCATCTTCAACGCTTTGAGCCCATTCCTCCGCTTCCAGAGGGCTCTCTTTTCCCGAAAAGTTCTTAGGGTGCAATGCCCGGAATTGCTTCACTCTGGGTGCTTCTGCTTCTGGACGGTTCAAGAGAATAGCAGTCTGCTGCTGCTGTCCTTCCAGGAGGCTGCGGATCGCCTCAAGCAGAACCGTTTGCTCGTTGATCGGAGCAGCGACGGTAGGTGTGAGTGGTAGTGGTGGAGGTGTGCTGTTGACATTGGTGCTGGTGTTGTTTGGGGAATCCAAAACCTTGAAAGAAAATTTGGATTAGGATAGATTCAAAGCATATGAAATGATAAGATTAAGAAGTATGAATTGTAAAGAATGTTTTCAGTTGCTGGTTCTTGTGTTATATTATTTAGGTTGTCCACACAGAACTGAACTGTATGGTTGGGTTCCATACAGTTCGGACCTGCATAGGCCACCAACAAAACCTGTCATGCTCCGCTTCCCAGTATACAGGCAGAGGACGCTGTTGGGGTCAAAATTTGCACCCTGGTTGACCAAGTCAAAGTCAAGGTCAACCCCATGCCAGGTGGGCCCAAGCCCAGGTCAAGCAGGCCCATGCCCAAGTCGAGCCCGCGGCCAGTCTCCCCATGCCAACATAAAAATTATGTAACAAATAATTTTGATGTAATTTTTTGTGCATGAATGTAAGCGAAATGGGCATAAAGTCAAAATTTTTGTAAAGCCCATGGCTTATGTGCAAAAGAAATAAGCACATGAGGCATGGGATGAGCAAAATACCATTTTGTAAAGCCCAAGGGGCTATATGTAAATATGTAAACCTATATAAGGCAACATGATGATGAATAAAACATACACTTTTCATTCTCCCAAAAAACTAGGGTTTTTGTGCCTTCTTCTCCTTCCTCAAGGTTCTAAACCTTCTTATTCTTTTTGAATTAAATCAAGAGTTTAACTCTTCCTTTCCCAAAACTAAATAGTTTTTCACCACAAAACCCACAAAGGAGAACTCAGATCTTCCATTAGATCTCAAAAAAGAGAGATTTTTAAAATCTCATACTTCTTGTTTTTCAAGATCCGGCCAAAGAGGAGGAAGAACGAGACCCATCTCCAAAGGCCCCACTTTGGGGAAGATCCAGGGCTTAAGGGGAGAAGCCCCTTCATCAGCTCCAAAAATATCTAGGAGTTTAACTCCTCAAAAATACACACACACACACAAAATAATAAGTATTCTTCCTGGGAGTACAACTCCTAGTGCAGGGACCAAGTCCCTTTTGCCGCGCGAGCGCCCGAGCGCTCACGTGCCTGGCGCGTGAGACGCTAGCGTCCAAAGCGCTAGCGCCCAAGCGCCCACGTGCCTGGCACGTGAGGCGCTAGCGCCCAAAGCGCGAGCGCCCGAGCGCTCACGTGCTTGGCACGTGAGGCGCTAGCGCCCAAGACGCTAGCGCCCGAGCGCCCACATGCCTGGCACGTGAAGCGCTAGCGCTTTGGCGCCCACGTGCCTGGCACGTGAGGCGCCAGCGCCCATATGCCTGGCCCGTGAGGCGCTAGCGTCCGAAGCGATAGCGCCAGCGCCCAAGCGCTCGCGTGCCGCGCACGTAAGGCGCTGGCGCTTTCTCCTACGCATCCTTTGGATGCCCTTTCCCTTACACACACACACACACACACACACACATATACTCTACAACATCGTCCCCCGTTAGAAAAAAATTTTAACGGGGCGCTGCCCCGCACCCCGCAAGGGGACGGCTGGCCCTCTTGACCCCCAGCCCGCTATCCGGATAGCGGGACCCCCGTAAAAACCCTGCGGGCCCCCCGATATATCCAAAACCCTTTCAAAACACGACACTGTACATCGAGTTCGCATGACCTGTTTGACCCGTTAATCAGAAGTTCTCTCGCTCCAAAGGCGATGGGTAATTAACGGCAGCTTAGTCCGCAGCTGCCGGAGATTCGGATCCCCCACAATCAATAAACCCCAACCTACCCTAGGTAGGGGGAATCTGTAATGCGCCTGATAAGCGCGTGCATTCCCATCTCAATGGGGTGACGAAAAACACCCTACATATTCTGGCACTCCCGGTGGGACTTTTCTCTCCTCTCATATTTCGGGTTAAACGTTCGTGTGAACTCAATCAATATACATATCGACTGCCTGTACTGAAATCATGCTTCTTTATGCAGGTTAACAAATTTCAAATTGCAATCTCCGATCGCAGCAAAAATGTCTCCAAGGATAAACTCAGCTCTCGACACAGCTCCCATCTCCTACACGATGAAGATGGACGCCAGGACGGTCCTTCCGGCCTGTCTTAGGCGACAATGGGAAGAGCCGTCGCGACCATTCGTCTCTATTCTGTTCGTGTCAGCTAACATCATCCCATCTCCTCAAGCCCCGGTGACAGACAAACCGGTCTCGAAAGGCAAGAGGCCAAATGTGGTGGTCTCGAAGGCGCCCCAACTCAAAAGCAAGTCGGTGTTTGAACGTCTCTCCTTGGCCCCAGTTGGGGCAAGGGCATCAATACCAACAAAGCAACAAGGCGTCTCGAGCAAGCTCCGGCGGTGCCCCTGACAACTGCTCGATCGGGTGTCTTCTCTAAGCTCCCTGCTAATCGACTCACGGTGGCTTCTCAGGAAACAGATGCCCTCTAAGCCCTTAAAATTAAGAAGCTAAGGCAGAAAAGGCTCAGATATAGAGCCAACAAAAGGGCCAGGGCTCCTGCTAGGTTGAACCTCATGAGGTTCGAGGAACAGGGTTACCCTGCCAAAGATGAGTAAATGGCTGGATATGTGGTCCACACTGTCTACATGGTGGGCACGCGCAACAAGAGTAAGGACGGGGCCACCACATCTCAAATCCCATCTGGCTTGAATGTGGTTGCTGCTTCCCAAGAACAGCCGCCTCCGCTGGATGATGAAAACCCTCTCGATGAGGATGATAGGCAGAAAGACCCCTCAGTCCATGTAGAGTCAAGCTCAAACAGTGAGAAAGAGCCGACTTTCCGCCCCAGGACCGTGGAGCAAAAGCTGCTTCAAGAGCTCCGAAAGCAGCTCAGAAACAAAGACAAGGAGATGGCCAAACTCTACTCCAAAATTGACGACTTGACGAATGTCGTGATGCAGCTCACGGCCCGACTTGCCTCTCAGCCGCACAATCAAGCGTAGGGCTCTGCTCATGAACCGGGAAACGGTGTCCCAAGGAAGCCGACGCCTATTCCTTCAAATCCAAAAGTGGGCGGACCGCATGAAAATCAGTCGCATCCTATCTCGGGAAATGTCTTGGCTACCGATAACAGTAGCCCGCTAACTCAAGATCAAATTATGGATTTGGTTGCCAACAAAGTCAAAACATTGGTAGCTGAAGCCGAAGCGCAAAAAGATGTTAGCATTAGAGGGAGACCATATCCTGCTCAGTATGATCTGGTAGAATTTCTCAGCGGCTATGTCATCCCTAAATTTGGAAGATTTGATGGGACGGGAAATGCGAATCAGCATATCGCCCACTTCAAAGTCTCATGCGGGAATACTGGGGGCAATGATGCGCTTCTCCTCGGCCAGTTCGTTAATAGCCTGACCGTTGTCGCTTTCGACTGGTACGCGAGCATACCAGATGGCTCCATTACTACTTTCGTCTAAATGGAATCTTTATTTCGACAAAGGTTCATGAGTGTCAGCGATAAGATCACCATCGCCGACCTCGTAAGGACCAAGCCAAAGAACAACGAAAGCGGCACGGATTTTATAACCCGATGGCGCAATCTCTCCGTCAAATGTGAACCGCCGATAGAGCAGGACCAATCCGTCAGTCTCCTTGTCGGAAATCTCAACAATTGGATGGCCCCGTTTCTATGCACCGTGGGTCTCAAAACATTCCAAGAGCTGACCAGGAAAGTTCAGATGCCGGAGCGCTCAAAGCAGGAGTCCTCATCGGATTCCCAAAATAACAATAGGTCCTGGAGAAACCGAAAGGACGATAATCGCAAAGGCGGAAATTCCGACGATTCTGAATCTTTTAACACTTCGGCTAACCGAAATAAGCAAGAGATGAGCGGGCCTAATGCCAACCAGCCTCGGAAGCCAGTGTTCGGAGAGGGAGGAGAATCTCCACTGAAAGAGAAGTTGGATAAGGTCTATTCCTTCAAAAGGGACAAAATCCGTAAAATATTCAAAGACGCCATGAGGAATGGTCTACAACCGCCAGAGTCAAAAAGACCGCAGGAAGCGACTATGACCAACGACCCCAAATACTGCCCCTATCACAGAGTGATAGGTCATGCCATTGAGGACTGCTTCGTCTTCAAAGATTGGGTCGAAAAGCTATACAAGGCAGGAGAGATAGAACTGTCTAAAGGCGTGTTAACAAACAGTCCAGCTGCGACCGCCAATTTCATACAAACGGAGACTGAAGTTCTTTGTGAAACCGATTCTCTCAGACATCTGCCTTTCTCTGAAAACAATCGACCACCATGTCATTAAACTGGGAACAGTCGACCTCTAAGTCGTTAAACTGGAAATGTAAAAAAAAATGTGTGTAAATAAAAAATGTGTAAATAAAAAAAAAGAAGTGTAAGTAAAAAAAATATAATAATAAAAAGCCGAAATGATGGGGCAACCGCAAATAAAGCCGAAATGATAGGGCAATCGCGACCTTCGCGATGAGAAAAGCTGAAACGATAGAGCAATCGCGGTAAAAAAAACAAAAAAAGGCAAATGATGAGTCGCTCCTGGTACTATATTCCAGTGCAGCGATACAGACGCCAACCAAATTCCAAACCCCATACCCATAGTAGCGAATGATGAGTCGCTCCTGGTACTATATACCAGTGCAGCGATGCAGACGCCAACCAAATTTCAAATCCCATACCTCGACGGCGAATGATGAGTCGCTCCTGGTACCATATTCCAGTGCAGCGATGCAGACGCCAACAAAGTCCCGAAATTATTCCGGCCCTACGGTCTGGATCATACATCCTGCAAAACCATATACAATCCACGGGCGTAAAACGATCCCAATCTCTCCCAAGTCGTACCGGCGGGACCACATTCAAAGTCCCACCAGCGATGAAGATTCCAAAAATAAAATAAAAAATAAAAAAGGTATGTCCACAAGCAAAATGGGTACGGATGAAAACCCGAAAGGGCTCCGTGAGTAAAAACAGCAGGACTGCCGGCGAGTTTGTGAAAACCCGAAAGGGCGCAAACTCATGAAAAAGAGATGAAATGCACTCGCAAAGTTCTCTCGACTTTGTGAGGAGAAAATTCCCGCGTGAGATCCTTACGACTCACAAAGGAGCAACACACTTGGGGGTCCTCACGACTCCTAAGGAGAAATACACCTACGAGATCCTTTCGACTCGTAGGGAGAAAATGCTTTTATGGGTGTAGCGTCTTGAAAAGTCGTTTTGGTGTTTTCTTGAAATTCGGTGAAAATTCGGTATTTTTCCGAAAACCGTCTTTCTCGATATTTTGCAGTTTAGGGCTAATTATACCTTAAATGGATAGGTAATTACTTGTTTTTAGTAGCTAATGAGTTAATTATGAAATTTTGGTCATTTAAAATTTTTTCCCTATTTTTCAATTTTTTAATATTATTTTAAGCCGGTAAGAAAATACATTAAATAAGCGATAAATACAAATTTTTCCGGGCTAATTTTAATCTCTAAAATTATGATAATTATATTCTAGTGATAACATGAATTTTTAGTAATTTATTTTGATTTTTTTCAAATTTTTATGATTTGAAACGAAATTATTGAATTTTGGGCTAAAACTTGCAATTTTTGAGTTGTAGGGGGCCTTTTTGCATAAAATTTCTTTTGTAAAACCCCTCTCTCTTTTTCCTCAGCCCTAGGACAGCCCCACCTTGTGTGAGACCAGAAATTTCTGGCCTCTCTCTTCTTGGTTTCTTTCTTGAGTTAATTTGATAGTTTATGGTATTATTTTAATTAAAATGGATAATGTATGATACATTGACTTTTGTGGACTTGACCATGACTTTCCCCACTTGCCCACACCCTCCCCCATACCTCATTCTGGCCGAAATTCCTGCACACCCTCTTCTTCCTCTCTTTTCTTTTCATTTTTCTTCAATTTCTTCAAGAAATACATTAAAATCCATGATTTAATTCAAAAATCCAAACAAAAATCCTTATGCTATCATTATCCTTAGCCATTCTTGCTTGGACCTTGGTGTTGAGGCCATCAATTGGAGCAAATTCTCTTGCTTGATCCATTGATCAAGAGGTATAATTCTCATCAAGTTGCTTTCTTTTGCTAAAAATTCCTTTAATTGTATGGTTAGTGTTAAAAGTTAGCTTATTTCTAATCTAGTTTAAAAGAGTAGTTTGTTTAAATTAGGGTTTTGAAGCCATGATAATTAATTAAGTTGTTTTGTAGTTAATCTAGTTGTTAATTAACTAATTTATATGGTTAACTTGTTTATATAGTTTCCAATTATGCTAATTTGGTTAAATTTAGAAGTGTGAAATTGCATTTTAGGATTTTCAAGAAAAGGTTTTTGTATGGAAATGGTATTTGAAACATGATTAGTGAGTTGATTAAGTTTTAGAAAACATTATTTAATTGATTAAACCTAATTTGCTATCTAGTGTTTTGCTAACCTTAATCTAAGTGGTTAATTTGCTTATTAGGCTAAAATCTAGTGTTAAATTAAGGTTTTTCATTTATGGTTTGGTTTATGTTTGCTAATTACAAAAATCAAGAGAAGGTTTTGTTCATGAAAATTAGGTTTTTAAGCTTAGTTAATGGTTTAAAATTAGTGTATTGGCTAGCTATTTGGTTAGTTTGGATGTTGGTGTTGGGTGGTGTTGACTTTGTCGCTATATTGTCGATGTTTGCATCAAATTGCAATTTCTAGATTGCTAAGTTATGAATTCAAGAATGGTTGTTTATGGAAAATAGGATTGGAATCATTGTTGTTGTGTTATAATTAGTGTTTGTAGATTGCTTGTAGTGTGGTTTGGTGATTGTGCTAGATTGTAGTCGTTTTGTCGCTAATCGGCGATTTTTGCACCGATTTTGGATTGAAATGCTTACTAGATTTTTATAAAAGTTATGTGATGAATTATTTTTAGTATCTTGATGATTGTAATGGCTTGTCCTACGAATTTTAGGATGCGTGAGTGCGGTTTTTGGGTGGTCGGGTTTTAGTTTTGCCGGGTGACCCAAATCGGCGTTTTTGGCAGTTTTTGCGATTTTCGCGTGTGTTCCGCGCACTTTGTGCACGTTGTACCTAGCTAGCGAACTTTAGTAGTTTCGTTGGGGTTTTGCGTCGTTCTTGATATGTAACCTTATATTTGGTAATGATGTAAATTCCAGGTTCGGTCGCGGAAACGTCAGACGCGGCGCGAAGGGGAAAGGCGGTGATTGGACACAGCTAGCCAGGGATCCCGGTGAGTAGATTTAACATCTACGGGGGACGATCGTTTGGATGGCGCAAGTCGCCCGATAGATTTAGTAAACTGAAAAAAAAAATAGTAAACTGGATAAACCCTTGTGACATTAGAATAATAATACTAGCATGATAATTGCTGCAATTAGATCAATATGTTATACCCATATACGCAAACTCAATTGTAGGACACATGCACCATTACCAGGTTTTTATATGCAGCACGAGCACTATTCATGTTTACACACACACCCTGGTAATTGCCATGCCACCACACTAGATAACATTTAAATTTAAACCTTTTACTAATTGATACTTAAACTGGTGCTATTGCCTTTAATTCCTTAAAATGAAACCGTAGAATTGCTATTCATGTGCATGTACTTCATCATATTAATTGTTCATACTTAATCCATTAATCACACATCGCAACTTGATTATTGATATCATATGCATTCATTATCACTGATATATGCACTTATGAGGATTTCTTGAGATTTTATGATATTGCTGGATTTCGGGGGAAGGCCGCAAAATTTCCAAACTTATGATATTTTTAAAACATGTAAATTGCGGTTTTCTAGTGATGTAAGTGTCGTCCACCATGAGTTTTCTGTGGCTTTGGAAATCCGTGTCGAGGAGTGGAGGAACCGGCACGGGTACATGGTGGGCCCGGTAAGGTACCCCGGGGCAAGAGGAATGTGGTGATGACGTTGAGCCTGGCAGGGGACGGATTACCTACCGGTGACTGTTTGGGACGGCGGATATCCAGAGGATACCGACCGTGGCCGCTAGATGATGAGATATTGATATTTGAGATGGGTCAGCCGGACGGCTGAGGCCAGAGATACATTTATGAGATTTGAGACAGCTTTTGGGGTGTCGTTGCTGGACACCGATTTTCGTCGATTCATTGACATTTGCTGGCATTCTAAAAGAGTTCAAAAACAAAAAAAGAGATAAAATATTTTTATATATAAACCTATTGAGACCTCAGATATTCATGTTGCATACATATTCGTACACTGATGTTGTATACACACCTGCTAGTATATCCATATTGCATACATACTCGCCATTATGTCCTGCCTCACCGTATATAGATGCTAGGATGCTTGTGTGCATGCATTCGATAGCCTGTGTAAATGTTATTTATTACTCACGAGTTGGCAACTCACCCCCGTGGTGCCCTAGTCTTTTGCAGGTCCGCACCGTCAGTACAGTAGCGGCGGGTGCGCTTGCTTCTTTTGCCTATTTTGCCTGGACTCGAGATTTGCTCATAGGTGGGTTATGTTATCATTTTGTACCACCTTGTATATTTTTTGTATCTAGACACTCCATCTACTGTTTCTACCAGATTATTGTATATTGACCTAGAGATGAGACTGTGAGGTTTGTGGATTTTATGCTGTATTTTGGGGTCGAGCTCACTTGAGCCGACATGTTACTTTTTCATGCTTCCTTATGATTATTATGCTTGTTGCCATTTACATTGCGTGGGATTTGTGACCGCCTTAGGGCGAAGAGCTAGCTCCCGCTTGGGGATGCCCTATTTTGTTGGATTCATGTATATATTTTGTTGTACCCATTTTTGGGGGCCAGTATTTACAAAGGAGACTCTGCCGAAATTTTCGGAAAAAAATTGGTATTGTTTTTAAAAGTGTTTTTCATGACTTATTTGATAAACTTGCTTTCAAATGATTGGGTTTTCTTCACTCTTTTGCTTAATTGGTTTTGTTTTCTGGGCTTTGGCTTACTTATTTTACGGACGCCTTTAGACGTTTCGTAAACTTAAGTGCCAGTCACGTTCCGTACCCTGCGGGTCGTGACAATGGGACCCTTACGGCTCGTGAAATTGAAAAGCCTTAGGTGATAGGGATCCAAACCTGTCTCCTAAGCCATCGCTCCCCGACGGGCAAACGCAAATGATGATTCGCTCCTGATACCATATTCCAGTATAGCGATACTGATGCCAAACAAAAACCAATTCCCAAATCCTCCCGGGGCAAATAATGAGTTGCTCCTGGCATTATTCCAGTGCAGCAATACAGATGCCAAACCAAAACCAAATCCTCAAATCCTCTCATGACAGATGATGATTCGCTTCTGGTACCATATTCCAGTATAACGGTGCTGTTGTCAACCCAAATCAAATCAAACCAACAAGCTCTGCGTCGGAATCATGCTTCGTCTCAGAATGTACCCCGTGTCAAAATCATGCTTCGCCTCGGAGTATCCACTTGCCTTCCCTGTCGGAATTATGCTTCGGCTCGGAATCAACCAGCGACCTCCTCGTCGAAATTATGCTCCACCTCGGAATCAAGTCGACCAACAAGCTCTGCGTCGGAATCATGCTTCGTCTCAGAGTGTCCCCCGCGTCGAAATCAAGTTTCGCCTCGGTGTATCTGCCTTCCCTGTCGAAATTATGCTTCGTCTCGGAATCAAGTCAGCCAACAAACTCTGCGCCGAATCATGCTTCGTCTCAGAATGTACCCCGTGTCGAAATCATGCTTCGCCTCGGAGTATCTGCCTTCCCTATCGGAATTATGCTTCGCCTGGGAATCAACCTCTGCATCGAAATTATACTTCGGTCAGAATGTATGCCGCTCGTCGAAATTATGCTCCGACCCCTTTGGAATCATGCTCCGCTCATCGGAATTGTGCTCCGATCCCTGGAATCATGCTCCGCTCTTCAGAATGATACTTCGATACTCGGAATTATGCTCCGATCCCCGAAGTTATGCTTCAGAATGATGCTCCGATCCTCGGAATTATGCTCTGATCCTTAGAATTATGCTCCAACTCTTCGGAATGATACTCCGACCCTGGAATTATGCATAAATTGGAATTATGATCCGACTCTTCGGAATGATACTCCGACCCTGGAATTATGCTCCGCAAATCGGAATGATGCTCCGATCCCCAGGAATCATGCTCCCCGAGGGATGCTCCGCCCCCGGAATGATGTTCCACCTCGAAATCCAGTTTCAAGATCCATCAATTTCATGCACACAACTCATATGCGTGGTGTGCATTTATTGATGGGGGGCACTTTGTTGGGGTCAAAATTTGCAACCCGGTTGACCAAGTCAAAGTCAAGGTCAACCCCAAGCCAGGTAGGCCCAAGCCCAGGTCAAGCGGGCCCATGCCCAAGTCGAGCCCGCGGCCGGTCTCCTCATGCCAACATAAAAATCATGTAACAAATAATTTTGATGTAATTTTTTGTGCATGAATGTAAGCGAAGTGGGCATAAAACCAAAATTTTTGTAAAGCCCATGGTTTATGTGCAAAAGAAATAAGCACATGAGGTATGGGATGAGCAAAATGTCATTTTGTAAATCCCAAGGGGCTATATGTAAATGTGTAAGCCTATATAAGGCAACATGATGATGAATAAAACATACACTTTTCATTCTCCCAAAAAACTAGGGTTTTTGTGCCTCCTTCTCATTCCTCAAGGTTCTAAACCTTCTTCTTCTTTTTGAATTAAATCAAGAGTTTAACTCTTCCTTTTCCAAAACTAAATAGTTTTTCACCACAAAACCCACAAGGGGGAACTCAGATCTTCCATTAGATTTCAAAAAGGAGATATTTTTAAAATCTCATACTTCTTGTTCTTCAAGATCCGGCCAAAGAGGAGGAAGAAGGAGACCTGTAACAACCGAGTTCAGTTATACCAATTTCTGTTTCCGTATTTGTTTATCTGTGGTATTTTATTGATTTATCCTATTTGGATGCGAATGGTATTTTACTTTTACATTGCATTCGACCCGACCCGCTTGCTTGAACTTGTTTGATTCACGTTTATAGACTACCCTGGCTGGTTAAATTGACACGTACATCTCATGGATACTGCATAATAATATTTCACCTAGCATCGCACATTTTATCCTATAACATTTTTTTAGATCACGTAAAATAAATTAAAATTTCATTTCATAGCCTGCATGATATCCCTAACCCCGTGGTAGCATCCGCGCATTTTGTTCTTGTCCCGTTCAGTGAAACGGACGTGTTTGGATAGCTACGCGCACGTACGTGCATCCGTTCTTGGGGGTATGCTTTTTCGTTACCAGAGCATTCTTTGTGGATTTTGAAAGTCGCATATATTTTTCATATTTTAAAACCGGATTTTTAGACCCGACCCAGACGTGTTTTGGAGTAAATTTGTATTTGCCAAAATCTCAAAACGGACTAATATTATAATATTATATTCTTATTTTCATTCAAAAGTTTTCTTAACTAAATAAATATTTTGTGTAACCAATATAACAGCAGATCTCTCCCTCTCTCTTATTTTTATAAAATATTAATTCTTTTAGTTTTTTTAAAGAAACTGCACGTCTCTCTCTCTCTCTTCTTTCTCTTTCTGCTCGCTGTCTCTCTCTCTCTCTTCTTTCTCTCTCCTCTCGGAGTTCCTGTAGCAATCTCGATTCTGGTCACCACCCGAGGGATCTCGTCACCTCCCTTAACAGAATCCTTATATCTCCCCTTCTTCTTTCTTTATAAGTCGAGCCCCCCTCGACGAGAGAATCCATCAACCCTCTGCCTTCCTCAAACCCTAACCCTAAAAACTCCATCACCTCATCACAACTCTCCTTCAACCAAGCCTCCTCCTCCTCGCCATCTTCTTCCCCTTCTTCCTCCATTCCCGAGCCCTCACCTGCACACCCAACAGAACCCCGAGCAACCACCACCCTCACCTCACCGCCGGCGATCCCTAGACCTCGCCGTCACCATTCTCCTCTCCTCCTCTCCCTCTCCTCTGCACTTCTCCTCTTCTCACTCACCCCTTCACACCCGAGCACCATCACCCCAAACCCTAACCTAACCCTAACTCCTCTAAAACCAAACCCTAGCCTCGCCGGAGTTCCGTTGATCTCGCCGACACCGCCAGCTCGTCTCTCTGACCCAGTGCACAATCCCAGTTAGCCTCACTCCTTATCTCTTCTTCTTCCTCCTCTTCTTTCTTTTTCTTCATTTCTTGAATTCTTGTTTTCTGTAGTTTGCCGGAATCCGGCGGTGCCGTCGACAATCCCGATGACCCAGCGAGCGTACCTGACCTGTGTGATCCCCTTATACGTTGTTTGGATTCGTTCCGTGTGCCGTGCGCGCGTCGCGACTTTTTCCGCCGACGTGTGACGTTCCGTATACCCGTTTCTTGATCTGTCAGGCAAGTAAAACTTGCTACATGCTATTTGTATTATATTATACTTATTCAACTGCATATCGAATCTGTAGATTGAATTTAATGCCGCATGTTCCATTTTTAACATTTCGATGTCCATTTATATCATTTTAGATTTATAACTTGAAACATACCATGTTGCATTTTAGTTTACTATACAAAGTACCCATATCCATATTTAAATCACATATTGCTTAATTGTATAGCCCATAGTACTCTTTTTATAGTTTATACCCCATCGGACACCCGTTTGCATACACCTAGCCTAATATCTGTTCAATTGCATCCCTAGATCATTTAATACATATTAATGAGATTTTAACATTCCATACTTGATAAAGTGTATTTAATTAGTGTTGGAACCATAACCCAAACTCAAATCGATAACCGTGCATTCATATGTTTTAATCTGTACATATTTGCATACCACATTACAATGTTCCATTAGTACCCCATACTTGTTTTGTATACACATGCTTAATCTAGTTTGATTATGAGCACCCACGTGACATGTTGTGCACCCCTGACATGACTTGACACACCTACTACTTGACACGACGTGATACCGTGCACTTCTTGACATGACATGATACCTATTTACTACCTGACTTTACCTGACGTACCATGGCTTTACCTGTTACCTGATCTTGTTACTAATGCCAACAACCTTGACATGTTGTCCTTACGGACTTTTCCTGTTGTCTATCCAGACAAACTTTTACCTGCTGATCCTGTGTTGGCATTAGCTCCAGATTTATCAATACTTGACTTGAATCCATAACTTAGGGGTATGGGGAAATCGGGAATGTAACCGAATGTAACTCAAAGGGCCATCCTATTGTTTGTCGTTTTTCCGGGCGTTACGGAATACCTATTGTTTGCCGTTTTTCCGGGCGTTACGGAATAATCACCGATGGGTTACGATGAAGATTACATTACTTGGTTTCGAAGACTTTAGAATAAATAACCCCGTAGCACAGTTTAGATATCACTGCACGTCACTTATACTGACATACTCACCGTTATATATTCTTATTATATTCTTGCTTATACTCATACCTGCATGTATTGCTACCCCTGTTTATAGTATTGCTTGATATTATGACGCACTGACGTCTGGGTTTTGTATGGCCCAGATTCTTTACCTTTGCTGCAGGCCGCGCAGGAGTATTTTAGTCAGTAGGCTGAGCAGTGAGGACTTGTTAGTAGTTAGTTCTTTTGCTTTCGGTATTTTCATTCCTGATGTGAGCCCGCATTATGGGACATACATTCCAGTTTATTCTTGTATTGGATCTTTTGCTTCCGCATTATTTTATTCTTGACTCGTTTTAGTTTGGCTTATGGACATGTGTTTGATAGTTTATTATTGTTCTTGATATCTCTACAACCGTAATGTGACTGTGGAAGGATATTTCCTATCCACAGGTAGCATGGTTGGCTATGTCACATGCCTATCTTAGCGTACTCTGGGAAGCGGGGCGTGACAAGACCCATCTCCAAAGACCCCACTTTGGGGAAGATCCAGGGCTTAAGGGGAGAAGCCTCTTCATCAGCTCCAAAAATATCTTAGGAGTTTACCTCCTCTCACACACACACACACACACACACACAAAATAATACGTATTTCTTCCTGGGAGTGCAACTCCTAGTACAGGGACCAAGTCCCATTTGCCGCGCGAGCGCCCGAGCGCCCACGTGCCTGGCGCTTGAGATGCTAGCGCCCGAGCGCCCACGTGCCTGGCATGTGAGGCGCTAGCGCCCAAAGCGCGAGCGCCCGAGCGCTCACGTGCCTGGCACGTGAGGCGCTAGCTCCCATATGCCTGGCACGTGAGGCGCTAGCGCCCAAAGCTCTAGCGCCCGAGCATTCACGTGCCTGGCACGTGAGGCGCTCGCGCCCAAAGCGCCAACGCCTTAGCACCCATGTGCCTGGCATGTGAGGCGCTAGTGCCCAAACGCCCGCGTGCCGCGCACGTGAGGCGCTGGCGCTTTCTTCTACGCATCCTTTAGATGCCCTTCCCCCCCACACATACTCTATAACACCGTCCCCCATTAGAAAAACTTTCTAACGGGACACTTCCCTACACCTCGCAAGGGGGCGGCTGGCCCCCTTGACCCCCCGCCCGCTATCCGGGTAGCGAAACCCCCGTAAAAACTCTGCGGGCCCCCCGATATATCCAAAACCCCTTCAAAACACGACACCGCACATCGAGTTCGCATGACCTATTTGACCCGTTAATCGAAGGTTCTCTCGCTCCAAAGGCGAGGGGTAATTAATGGCAGCTTAGTCCGCGGCTGCCGGAAATTCGGATCCCCCACAATCAATAAACCCCAGCCTACCCTAGGCAGGGAGAATCTGTAATGCGCCTGACAAGAGCGCGCATTCCCGTCTCAATGGGGTGACGAAAAACACCCTACAGACGCAACGAGACCGCTACGTATTTACTCTGAAGTAAACACACTAAGCGTATCTAAGCAATATAAGTAAAATGCACAAGAGACAGAGACAATAGATATAAATGAACAACAACTTTATTTATTCACATTCTTTTTACAATACATCTGAAAAGTAAATACATGGAATGAAAAGCAATGCCTAAACAGTGGTATAACCGAAATGGAAAGTACTGAAATGAAATGTACAAGTATCTAGAGCTCCGGGTCGAAGGCTAGCTGATCTAGGTCCTCGCTGGTGGGCTCGATCTCCTGAAGGTCCGATCCACCTGATAACATTCCAAAGAAGAAAGAGAAGGAATGTCGTCGGCGAACAATCGCTCGGTAAGTCCCAAAGATAAGGGAGAAGTAGAATAGACAGAGAGAGAGTGTGTGTAGCTTTTAAAGTTGTACTATATTGTTATAATGTTGTATTTAGTGTTAACGCTGTTGTTTGTAGCTTGGTACAGAAGAGGCCAGTGTATACGAGAGGAGTCTCGTTAGACCAGAGACTACGGTGGATAGAATACAAGAAACCGTTCAGCCACGGTACAACGGCAATGGAGATTCAGGTAAGGTGTCTTATAGCTGCAGTCTCGTGCCACTTTTAACACCTTCCGTACCAATCTACCCCTTATAAACCCCACGATGTCTTGATTGTGTTGATTGTATTGTATTGTCTTGTAAATTGTATAGATGGATGACTTGCCGAAACCATGATATCAGTAATGGAATGGATATAATGGAAGAACATGTAAATGGAATATATCGATGGTTCGGTTCGGTCAATATAGATTGAATTTATTGAACAGATTGATTATATGGATTCATGGATTCATATTGAATGGTTATATATACTTGAATCTCATTCAAGTCAAATTGATTATATCGAGACTCAGTCTGAATCAGACAATTAGAAAAGAAATTGAATCCTGAATTAGGTTTTGATGTTATCGGTAACCGCTGCACATGGATGGCATGATTTGTGTCTTTTTCAAAGACGATTACCGTGTTGATAACACCGTTTGTTAAGTTGTCTACCTTAAATAGGCAAGCACCTATATCTCCGGCTCCCTGAGGCTCAAGAGACTGGTCCCACTTAAACCTATGTTTAGTAGGGTTTTTATTGTAATTTAGTATAACTTAAGGGAATTTTATGTAAAAATAATTTTGTATAATTTTCAAAGTACACCTCAAGTATTTTATTATCGTCTTTAAAGTTTTTATTGATGTATATTTTATCATTGTGACATTTCTAGTGAATAAAACCTATTTTTCATAATATATGGTATTTATTTGTAATATTGGAATTTGTATGGTATTTTCTTGTAAATGAGATGTTTTTTTTCTTGAATTTTGGAAATGTGGAATATTATAAATATTAAAAATATATATTTTGATATTAATTACATATATATTTATTTATTAAAAATTTAAGTTTTATTTATAATAGAAATCATATTTTCTAAAGAAAATTGCATTTTTAAATCTTTCGAGACCGTATGCTCCTTGCGGAGATCTGCATCTCGCACTACTAAACTCGAGGATGTGCGATAACCCGCACCATCCTGAATGGGATCCCTAAAATGGGTTGTAGTGGCGTATTACAAAGATTTGTTAAAAATACATATCTTGTAGAAAAAGGATTTTATAAATTTGAGGTAGTTTTGTATAAAATCGTATTTTCCCAAAATTATGTTCCCAAAGATCATCGTGCTAGATTACATATGAGTGTTGTGAGTAGATAGGTCATTAGCTCGTGTACTATCTAAAGGTATAGCAAGGGGTAATGATATTTTATGTCGAAACTAAACTATATGGTATTTTTCTGAAAAATTGCGATAAAAAGTAAAATAGGAATTCTTTTGATATGAAACTTGTCAAGATGTTTTGTTAATGTTTAATTATCATGATGGAAGGGTTTGGTATTATTTTGTTTAAAAAAATATGATTTTTAAGGAAAAACCGAATCAAAAGTCGGATTAACTCCACTTCCGTCGGGTTTTAGAATTCTAAATTTTTAGAATAGCAAAGAGAAGAGGGAGAAGGGACTTACTGGATTGTAGTGTAGAGGAGAGGAAAAGAAAGAAGTGGGACGTGCCGGTGCATCGTTTCGTCGCTGGAAACTCCTCGGAACGTCGTCGGAAGTTCGTCGGAGCTTCGCCCTTTGCTAACTCCACTTGCACACAAAAAGTTTATGGAATTTTCTTGAGAGTTCGGACAGAAATTTAGAAGTGAGGAGGGGTGATTTTAGGTGTGGTATTTATAGGAAAATCTAGGGTTTAGGGTAGATGTAAGGGTGTGATAAAATTGTATTAAAAAATGGATTAAATGGGGTTTTAAATTGCTCTGTAAATGTGCAGAAATTTAAAATAGTACAGGGGTTATGGGGTAGTCCAAACGTTGCATACGAGTCAAGAAAATCGGAGTTTGGAGCTGAGTTGGCCGGCGGTGCCGGCCGATTCACACTTCCCACCGGCCCGAGTCGGGGCTCCCCTCGACGCTACGTGTCCCCTGTCAATTGGTCTATCTCCTGAACTTGTTTGTTTTATATGTGACTCTTGGTTTTTACGTGTTGTGCACATGTAGACTCTTGGGCTTTTAAAAAATTAAAAGAATTTAAAATAAAAATAATGTGTGGCTAATGGGATTTCAACTCTGGTGTTTTGGTTCAGCAGTGCAAGGTCTTACCAATGAGCTACAAGCTCCTTCTTGCTGTTAAAAAGCAAAACAATTTTATAACTTGTGCTCAGGAAAAAGTACCCTTTTATGTATTTTTAAAAATAAAATTGTACAGAAAGTTTAGGGTTGTTACAACTTACACTGGACGGACTCACCGGAAACATGCTAGATATTATTATACCTATTGTCAGATAGCAGTTCTCTGTTGACATGAGTATAGGTTAGTCTGTCGATCTGAGATCGTCATTTTTCCCAGGTGAGTTCCCATTGTGCTTTGATTATTACCCTACCACGGCTCTGCTGAGTCCAAACATGTTTTAGTTGGGCACAGTCCCGAGCCACTTAGAGACAGTGAGCGGATCATCAGGGATTCGTCTCTCCCAGTATTGGGGGTAGATGTCGCGCAGTGAATGGGTGGCCATCACCAGAAATTCTTGGCCAAAGTGGACGGGATTTACTGATTTGGATTAGTAATTTCTCATTGGGTGATGGGATTCACACCGACACGACTTATCGCGTTATTAGGGGTCTGATTTTATCCACCCTCTAGATCCGATATGCGATACTCTTAGACGAACAGACCAGACTGTACGAAGACTGTCACTTTCAGGCTCAGTAGAGATACAGACAAATTTGCTTGTCGGCCTTCTTTTCGTTCAATACCTGGGTAGCCGTTACGTACAGCTAGTGCCGCTGACGTGCTTGTGGTTAAACCTACTGCCAGCATATTGTCGAGTCTTTAGAGTCCCACACAGAGGGTTTTCCAGCTCAGGCGAAACGATATAGTGCATGTATTTTGATACGTACTTAGATTCGATTAAAACACGTGTTTTCGTGCGTGTACTTTTAATCGGACATTTTGTTAATACTAGTCATTGATAAGTTACCCCTGCATTTTTACGGCCGAAAAGCATTACCTTGTAGCAGTAGACCCCCTGATCAGTGGTGAAAGTGGTGAGTTCTTCGTCGGTTGGATCCATCTGAATTTGATTATAACTGGAGAATGCATCCATAAAGCTTAGTAGGTCATGACCGGCCGAGCCATCCACCAGCTGATCTATCCGAGAAAGCAGATAGTTGTCCTTTGGGCAGGCCTTGTTCAGATCAGTGAAGTCGACGCACATACGCCACTTCCCACTCGCTTTTTTATCAGGACCACGTTGGCCGGCTAGGCCGTGTACTCCAGATCCCTGATGAAGTTGCCGTGAGGTTTGTCTACTTCTTCCTCAATCGCTTTCTGCTTGATAGGCTAGAAGCTTCTTTTCTTCTGTTGGATCGGCCGGGCTTTCGAATCAACCCCGAGCTTATGGAGGATCACCTTGAGGTCGATTCTCGGTATGTCTGCGGGAGTCCAAGCGAACACGTCGAAGTTGTCTCGGTGGAATTGTACGAGGTTGTCTTTTGTTTCCCAACTCAGGAGGGACCCGATTTGGGTAGTCCGGCTGCTGTCCCCCTCGTTGAGGGGAATCTCAGTCAGGGCTTCTACCGCGGAACCCCGGATTTCTTTCTTGTCATCCCGTGTATCCAGCGATTCCCGAGGATCACACGGTCCGTCGGTCAGATCAACTTCTTTTTCTTTGGGAACTGCCGTGGCGAGACATACCCTGGCGATTTGCTGGTCTCCATAGGCCTGGCCTATCCCACCCTCGTTCAGAGAAAACTGGAGCGCGAGATGGTAGGTCGAGATCTGAGGTTGAAGGGCATTTAAGGTCAGGCGACCTAGTAGGATGTTGTACGAGGAAGGAACCCGTGCAACGAAGAAACTCACCATCATTGTTCGGGTTCTTCTGGACTCTCCAATGTTGAAAGGGAGAGTGATTGTCCCCTCAGCTTGAACAGAATGGTTTGTAAATCCTGAGAGAAGATGCGAGATCGGTTGAAGATCGGACGAGTTTAATCCCATATGCTGGAAGCAGTCGTAGAATAGGATGTCTGCCGAATTTCCTGGATCGACGAGGATTCTCTTGACTTCATACATGTTCACCCGGGCCGTGATCACCAGAGGATCATTGTGCGGGACAGATTTTCCATGTAGGTCCTTGTCGGTGAAGGTGGTCGGGGTAACCTTCTTACCCTTCTTGGAGGGGGAGCATCTAAGATCATGATTGGCTGGATACGGCGGGTGTCCTCGTTGCTCGGACTCGAGCCAACAGAGATGGCCATGATCTGTCAGCTCTCCTGCAGATTGTTGCTCGGCTTGCTCTCTATTCACTTGACGTTTGTCTTGTAGGTATTTCGCTAAGTAACCAGAGCGGATCAGCTCTTCGATGTAGTCGTGCAGCTATTTATAATTCTCGGTCAGGTGTCCTTGCATCCGATGATAGGCGCAAAATAGGCCACGGAGTCGTTTGCCCAGCCTTTACATCATCAGTGGCAGCTTGAAGAATCTCTCTCTCTTCGCCTATTCTAACAGCTCGGCTTGCGAGACGCTTAGAGGCGTGCATGTAATCGTGAAATCTCGGAGAATAAGGTTTCAGATGATTGGGCTTTTTCTTTCCTTCCCGGTCCCTTTTCTTTCGGTCTCCTTGATGGAGATTAGCATTGACCTCGAATTCGAGTTGGATTTCTCACTCGGTCAAAACCTTCACCTCGGCTATGGTCTTGGGTTGCGCCAGTGCAAAAGAGCAGAGCCACTCTTTGTGCCTAAGACCAGACCTCAGGACGGTTATAACCATCTCATCCCGGTGCTTAGGTACCTCCAGGAGAGCATTGTAGAACCGGGTAATATAAACCCTTAAAAGACTCACTGTTCTCACTCTTGATGGTGAACAGCTAGTCAACCGATTTCTTATGTCATTGGTTGCCGACGAAGTGGTTGAGAAACTGCATAGCCAATCCGTCGAAGATCGAGATCGAGCGCGGAGTCAGTCCGCGGAACCAATCTCGTCTTGCTCGGATGAGGGTGATAGGGAATGCTTGGCACTGAGCAGCGTCCGAGTTATCCTGATAGCTCATGGACACGGTAAACGCGTCCAGGTGATCCTTCGGGTCGGACTTACCGTCGAACAGAGCTATTTTAGGCTGCTTGTTCTGGGAAGAGACGCATGTTCTCAATAATTGCTCGGTGAAGGGCTTCATGAGAGAGGCCGAAGAATATTTCGCCGACCCACCAGGTTACCGGGTAGCGAGCTGCATATCCTCGATCTTCTTCTCGAGGACATCGATTCGCTGTTTGTACCCCGAGGGTTCTCCCTGGTCGGAGTTTCTGCTGTACCCTCTTCGGGCTTGGGTGACGGAACGGCTTCTGTTCCGTTCTATGACGTTCCTCAGATCTTCTCTGTGAAGCCTTCATGGCTCCCCCCGACGAGTGCCATGCACGCGGTTTCGATGGTCTTGGCGATGTCGGTCTCTCCTAAAATCAGGCGACCTGACCGACATTGCCTCGGAGTGCGAGGGAGGTCGGTGAGCATTGAAATGATAACTCGGTTGATCTTGAGATCGAGGTGATGGAAGCCCAGGCTTAGTATTAAGGGATAACATTAACTACGCTTTATTATATTATTTTCACTTCACTATTTCTCGCTTTCATCCTTGTATCTAATCATATCTGTTTATCAATTTTTCAGCGATATGACCTCTCCGAACGACTTCTCCTTGGACTCTAGTTCTCAGGATCGCACAGAGAGGATTCTAAATGCGCTAACGACCCTCGCGGAAGCCCAAGAGAGAAAGACGGACCTACTTACCGAAGGACTCAGGGAAATTACTGCATTAAGGGGATCCACCACTCTCATTACTGCCCCTGAGGGCACCACTACGCCAGCTACTTCTGCCAGGACTGGCACTGTGTCGGATTTCCGGAGACTACACCCAGCTATGTTTACGGGACTAGCCGAACCACATGAGGCTGAATAATGGCTGGTCAATGTGGAGAACCTACTGACGGCCGCACGGGTCCTCGATGAAGAGAAGGTGAATGTAATAAAGATCCAGCTAGAGGATGAAGCACGTACTTGGTGGTCTGTCGAAGCGAGCAGACTAAATGGGCCGATCGAGTGGAGCAAGTTCAAAGAGTGCTTCTTAGACCACTATTTTCCTCCTACCGCAAAGGCAGAGATGGAAGAGAAATTTATCTTACTGAAGCAGAACGGCCGTCCCGTTGACGTGTATGCGGCAGAATTCAACCGGCTGAGCCGATTCGCTTCATATATGGTCGCTTCAGAGGCCACCAGGGCCAGGCGTTTCTTACAGGGACTTGATTTTGAGCTGCAACAGTTGATTGCGTCACTCGAGTTGTAGACCATCGCGCAAGTACTCGACGCTGCACGAATTCAGGAGAAGCTAATCAGTAAATTCAGGGGGCCCAGCTCGAGTGATAGGAGGCCCCCAGTTGTTCCGACGCATACTCACACACCGTCCCGAGGGGTCATACCAGTTCACAGGCCAGGGACGACGCAGATGAAGCATCCCTTCGTACCTCAGCGGCATCCACAGAGGAAAGCCTTAGTCTGCGTCTACTGTCACAGGGACGGGAACACCCAGAAGGACTGTTGCCATGCCAAGGAACAGTGTTTGATTTGCGAATCCAACCAGCACCGGGTGAGTGGGTGCCCTCAGCGAACAGAGCTACAGGGAGGGCCTGGACCACAACAGCAGGGGTCTCTAGAACAGAGGCAAACCAACACAGGCCGCGGTCAAGGGCGGGCTTTCATCCTGATCGCCGAGCAGGCAGAGGCCTCATGAGAAGTTGTTACAGGTATTCTGCTTGTTCATTCTATGCCAGTTAGAGAACTGTTTGATTCCGGAGCATCACACTGTTTCATTTCTGCACATTTTGTCGATGCACACTCCATACCACATGAACCATTGACCAAGAGATGGGAAATACATACGGGTAATGGTGTTATAGTATCTAGTCGAGAATGTAGATCTTGTCCAGTAGTAGTGTATAGCAGGGAATTCTATACGAATTTCCTTTTAATCGGAACAGGCAGCTATGACACAATTCTTGGGATGGATTGGATGAGTACATTCCATGCGATTATTGATTGCCGAGTTAGAAATGTGACTTTCCGCATTCCCAATCACCCAGAATTTGTCTTTGAAGGAGGGAGCGAGTCTTTGGAGCCGGCCAAGTATAGAACCAAACCGAAGGTATTGGCGGCTATGGAGATTGATGAAAACCCCACACCAGAAATCGTCCGGGATTTTCTTGACATGTTTCCTGAAGATTTACCAGGTCTACCACCTCCACGAGTCTTGGGATTCTCGATAGATTTGATTCCAGGGACATCACCGGTTTCCAAGGCACCGTACAAGATGGAAACAGTTGAGTTGGCTGAATTGAAGAAGTAAATTGGAGAACTCCTGGAGAAAAGATTTATTCACCCATGTGCTTCGCCGTGGGGTGCACCAGTCTTGTTGGTGAAGAAAAAGGATGGATCGCTACGGATGTGCATAGACTACCGGGAGCTGAACAGAGTAACGATAAAGAACATATACACCATTCCGCGTATCGACGACTTATTTGATCAGTTGGGTGGTGCCAAGGTATTTTCGAAGCTGGATCTTCGTTCGGGCTATCACCAGATCAGAGTAACGGCCGAAGATATATGCAAGACGGCTTTCAGGACCCGATACGGGCATTATGAGTTTCTGGTGATGTCGTTCGGCGTCACCAATACCCCAGCTATATTTATGGATCTGATGAATAAAGTATTTGCAAAATAATTGGACACATTTGTCGTTATATTCATCGACGACATACTAGTCTACTCTAAGACTCGAGAGGAGCACGTCGAACACTTGCGAACGATACTACAAATTCTTCGGGAAGAGAAGCTATACGTAAAATTGAGCAAGTGTGAGTTCTGGCTCGACAAAGTGCAATTTTTGGGACACATTGTTTCGGACGAAGGCATCTCAGTGGACCCAGCAAAGATAGAATCTGTTAGAGATTGGCCGACACCGAAGCCAGCAGCCGAGATCAGAAGCTTCCTGGGATTGGCGGGATATTATCGGCGGTTCGTTTAAGACTTTGCACGAGTCGCTGAATCTCTGACAAAGCTGACACGAAAGGAAGTACTCTATGTATGGACGGAGGAATGTACTCGGGCTTTTGAAGTACTAAAGCAGAAATTGACCACGGCACCTATTCTTACAGTGCCAAACAATTCAGGTGGTTTGGTGATACACAGTGATGCTTCAGGGAAAGGCTTAGGCTGCGTCCTGATGCCGCACGGTCGGGTAATTGCTTATGCCTCACGGCAGTTGAAGAATCATGAGAAGAACTACCCAACACACGACTTGGAGTTAGCCACAGTGGTTTTCGCATTGAAGATCTGGAGACATTATTTACTGGACGAAAAGGTGGAAGTGTACACGGATCACAAGAGTCTGAAATACGTGTTCACTCAAAGAGAACTGAATATGAGGCAACGCCGATGGCTAGAATTAATGGCGGATTATGACTTGGACTTACAGTATCATCCAAGAAAAGTAAATGTTGTACCCGACGCTCTCAGTCACAAGCCAGTGGTCATGATGTTGACCAGGCAGAGGAGAATCATTGAGGATTTTCAGAAGCTCGAACCAGAGATTGTTACACCGAGTGCAATCAGGCAGTTTTGGCAGTTACGGGTGCAGTCTTCTCTTATAGATCGCATTAAGGCTGCGCAAGCTGATGGTCCTCGATTGCAGAAGTTCAGAGAGTAGGTGGAAGCCGGACTGAGAACAGACTTACTCATACATCGAGACAGTTCTTTGAGATTCGGTAGCAGACTATGCGTTCCCAAGGGGGATGTTAGAGAAGAAGTACTAGCTGAGGCTCACAGTTCAGCTTATTCTGTACATCCGGGAGGTACGAAAATGTATCGAGATATGAGGCAGCACTATTGGTGGAACGGGATGAAGCGAGAGATTGCACGGTTTGTATCCAAGTGCTTAGTATGTCAGGAAGTAACGGCCGAATACCAGAGAACAGCTGGACTGTTGCAACCGCTTCCGATACCCGAATGGAAATGGGAGCATATCACTATGGACTTTGTGACTGCCTTACCACGGAGCCCAAGAGGCAACAACGCCATTTGGGTTATCGCCGACCGTTTTACGAAAGCAGCACACTTTATACCTTTCCGGGTGAGACAGTCGACAGAGTCGCTTGCAGAGAAATACATGCAAGAGGTAGTGAGACTTCACGGAGTTCCGGTAAGTATAGTATCAGATCGGGACACTAGATTCATTTCGCACTTTTGGAAGAGCTTACAGGAGAGTCTGGGTACACGTCTCAAGTTCAGCACGGCTTACCATTCACAGATCGACGGACAGTCCGAGCGTACTATTCAGACGCTCGAGGACATGTTGAGGGCGTGCATGCTAGACTTTCAAGGTTCTTGGGAGGATCACCTCCATCTAGTGGAGTTTTCTTATAACAATAGTTTCCAAGCTAGCATCCAGATAGCCCCATTCGAAGCACTTTACGGACGAAAATGTCGATCTCCTGTTTGTTGGGATGACGTGGGTGAGCGAAGATTATTGGGCCCCGAACCCATTGTTCAGACGGTAGACAAGGTTCCAATGATCAGACAGTGCATTAAGACGGTTTAGGACCGATAGAAGAGTTGGGCGGATGCCAGCAGGAGAGCACTAGAATTCGAGGTTGGAGATCATGTGTTTCTGAAGATTTCTCCTACCTGCGGTGTTATCAGGTTTGGAAGTCGCGGGAAACTCAGTCCCCGATTCATCGGACCATTCGAGGTATTGGAACGGGTCGGAGAAGTGGCGTAACGTCTTGCCTTACCCCCTTCGTTAGCGGGCGTACACAACACGTTTCATGTGTCACAATTGCGACGCTACGTTCGTGACGACAGCCATGTTCTCGATCACTCTGAATTGACTTTGGGTGCCAATTTGACTTATATGGAGCAACCTACTACCATACTCGACCGTAGAGAGAAAGTGCTGAAAAATAAAGTCATTCCGTTAGTCTGAGTGTCTTGGGGCGGTCGTTCACTTGGAGAATCTACCTAGGAACGTGAGGAGGATATACGTTCACGGTTCCCATATCTTTTCGGGTACCATTTGTATCGCCGTTTTTTTTCCTCTCTTTTCGTTCTTTTAATTTCGAAGACGAAATTTTTGTAAGGGTGGTATGATGTAATATCCGGTCTTTATCTACGCTAATACCTGTATTCAAATAAAATGTTTTACCAATTTTAAATTTTGTATTATATTCTAACTATTTTGTTTCCTATGGACCTAACTCTAAGCCCAAGTCCATATTTAATCCCACTCTTTCCTTCTACATTTTCTTGAGCCCAAGCCCAACAGCCCAAAATCTTACTTTTAACCAACAGATTACTTCCTTCTCTTTTTTCAAATTCAAAATTTTCTCATTTAAATCCTACCCCAATCCATTTCATTAAACTCTAAATTAAAACCTAATAATTATATATTTAATTCCTTTACTCTCTCTCTCTCTTCTTCGTAATTTTTCAATTAATTATTAAAAAAAAACCACCCACGTTCTCTCTCTCTCTCACCTTACGATCACACACTCTCTCTCTATTCTCACCTCCCACTTCTTCTATTTTTCCCTGCCTTTTCGTGACGTAACCCACGACCCCACAAACCCCATCTCCAACCTCGAACGCCGCCGCCGAGCCACTTCTCAACCCGAGCTTCCACACACACACCCTCCACTACTCCATCGCCTCCCTCACAAAAATCTTTCCCTCTTCAAGCTTTCTCAACTATCGAACCCAACTCCACATCACCATCACCCGTTGCCTTTACCGGCCATCCTCACCACCATCATCACCGGAGGTACCTCTACCAACCTCGACGAGCCCCAGCTATACTGCAACCCCTAGCCATCACCAAACCCCGTCAGTTTACCCTGCCGCCGCCGGCTGCCTCCCTCCACCGCTTGCCCGAGTTCCCCGCACCTCCTTCTTGAGCCACCGTGACCTACCTCCATCAACAACCCTCGAGCTCCTCCACTGCCCTCATCCCCTACCACCCACGGGCCACCTCCGACCACCGCAACCCACTTCGCCATCGTCCCCGCAGCTCCGTCTCCATCGCCAAGGTCAAGCCCGAATCCTAGCCGTGTGTAGCCTTGTACGTACCGTTTTTGTGGGTCGCCGCCATCATCATCTTCATGACTGTCGGTCATCGCAGTCAAGTGAATTCCGCTTGCTTTACATACTATATAAATATATTAGTTAAGTAGTTCTATTATGATTTTATGCTTGAATCGAATACCGTAATCGAATCATTTGCTACTATGAGCACGTGTCATTGCTTTTAGCGATTTAATCCATCTAGTGGATTTTACCCCGTGTTTGAAAACGCTTATAATTCATATGGTTCAAATTTCATGCCCGTTAAGTAAGAAATCGACTTTGCATTAATAACCATTTACTAAATCTAGTTTTCGAACATATCCTAGACTAAAACCTATTTTAAAATAGAGTAACTTGGGTTTAATGAACCCATGGAAGGATAATGAATCTCATGCAGAAATTTGGCTGCAAATAGCGTTGTTGCACACATTAAATGGTACCCCCGATTTCCGTCGTAAAATCTGGAATTTTCATATATGCTAACCCGTAAAATTTATAATAAATTATGTATAGATCAGATTGTAGTGTTTCAGGACTCAAATCGAAGCTAACAGAATAACCTACAGTAATATATTTTTTCCCACTAAATCCTAATGAGTCATGATAAAGAAAATCTGGGAGAATTGCGGCTCTGGACTGCAGTCCAGAGCAGCACTGGCTATCGATACTCGAATTGAAATGCTTTCACGTTTCTGTATGAAAATGGTATTATGCGGAACCCTATACCGTTGCGAAGATAAATATGTTAGATAACCATTGGAAGTGATTTCATTCAATTTTACCATCGCTTACTATTTTAATCACATTTTAAACCATCGGTACATACGGCAGTCCCAAGCAAGGACAGAACATATACCCCAATATTATATAATGTATAACTTCCAATAAACTATGGATATTATCGATCCGTCTGGTGCGTTGGAAACCTAACTGATAAAACTAAATATTGTTCAACTATAGTATCGCCTAATTTTGATCCCAATAGGGTGAAAATGTGTTACGAAATGGACTTTCAGTTCAGGAACTGAATTTCCAGTAGAGAACACTTAAAATGAAACAATTGTAATTTACGAACCCGAAACCTGATTGATTTGAAACCAATTTCGTTGAACTTCCGACTGAGTTTACTTGTTACCGCTTTTATATCATTTTACTTAATTCTGAACGTATGATTTAATGCGATTTTTTTTCATGAGATGTTGGATATAGTGCCCTCAGAGTCAATTATTGGATCGCAAGCACGTGATTGCAATGATTGAGGGAGGACCTATACCGGTAGGACAGTCTTACTCGAGATGATTGTATACTATCTGGTTTGTCTCTATCATCGTGTACATGCTTTAGGTGGCATTGTGGTTCACTATTACACGTTGATGGAGAAAGTATGCTACCATGGTTTGTCTTTATCATCGTGTACTGCTTTAGGTGACCTTACAGGTCGCTATTGTACGCTGATAGAGCCCTTAGCATTCTTGCTTGACGACCAGCAGTATGATGGCGATCATATACGTAGGAGCTGGGGTCTATAAGCACATCCTTAAAAGGTCCCTAGTCGTGGGAGTTTCGAGACTGGGCATCGATACTCCATTAGTAGACTAGTGTATACAGTCGAGACCCCGACGAGGGGTGGGGGCAGGTCTCACAAGCTATTGGTGTCAGTTGGTTCACCTAAAATGTATACAGGTGCTCATTGGGTTATGATTACACCGGACAGGACTCGCCGGGAATATGCTAGTTGGTATTATACCTGACGTCAGATAGCAGTTCCCTGGTGACATGTGTACAGGTTAGTTCATCGACCTGAGATCGTCATTTGTTTCGTGTGAGTTCCCACTGTGCTTTGATTACTACCCTACCACGGCTCAAAGGAGTCGTGCAAACAGGTTTTAGTTGGGTACAGTCCCGAGCCACATGGACGTAGTGAGCGGATCGATAGGGGTTCGTCTCTCCCGGTATTAGGGGTGAGGCCGCGCTGTGTCTAGGAGAGCCATTACACAAAGCCCTCGGCCGAGTCAGGAGATTTACTGGTAGGTATTCCAGTAGTATCTCAGGGTGTTCTGGGCTACACTCCGACACGACTTGTACCGCTTTTGGGGGTCTGACTTTTACCAACTCCCTAGGCCCGCCATGCGATACTCATAGACGAACGGACCGGACTGTACGGATATTGTCACTGACAGGCTCAGTAGGGTGTCAGGATGAGTTCGCTCATCGACCTCCCTTTTAGTCAATACCCGGTAGCTCGTTACGTACGGCTAATACCTCTGACGTGCTAGTGGTTAAATCCACAGCCAAAGTATTGACGAGTCTTTAGAGTCCCCCACAGACAGTTTCTCAAGTTTCGGGCGAAACGTTGTAGAGGCCGTATGATATATGGCAGGGTTCGATCATATACGTACGGTATTGCACGGATCATGATCGGACGGATCATACTAGTGGGCTTTGGTTTAAGCCGGATCCTAGTATTAGATTTGTTGGATTATTTTAGTCTCATCGCATTCGCATTTAGTCGGAATGCGGATGCAGGTATGTATATACAAGTGATGGGTATCCTTGTGATCCGTCACAAGTTTACTTTAGATATTGCCGTATCTTTTTATTGTTGCAAACATTTGGATTAATGTTTGTTAATGGAAATTTTGAGCTAGAAACCATCATTTTGTGCATTAAATGATACATGTACTTCATAGGTGAGTCATGGTATCATTTCTTGTGCAAACATCACATTATGTGATTGATTAGTGGGTTGATTTGATGAGTGGAGAGAGAAGGACAGCCAAGGGTTATGGTTAGCTCTTGTATTTCTTTTTCTCACACACTATCATTCTATCACAACAAAAGAAAAGAAGTGAAAAGCTTCTCCTCCTTCTTCTTCCTCTAGCTCATGACCTCCATTAATGGCAACACCTTCAACCTCCATCCAAGTAATAGATGCAAGAGACAAAGTGATCACAAACATTCTCTACAACACCTTGGACACGTCGGCTAGCACACTTCATGCCCGAGTTGTTTCGGATGAAGCGGGAGCCCGTAAAAAGACTCGTAGATGTGGTGCCCTTTCCGACGAGGAGATCGAGACCGGAGTTGCCGCGAGGAGTTTGGGATGGTGGCCAAAGACCGAAGGACACGGATCGATCGGTATAGCTTTCTATCCCTTCTCTAGTTGCTAGTTTATAGGTTAATGGTTCGATCCGGGTTTTAAGCATACGACAGCGTTGGTTTTCTAGTTTAGAAAAAATTTCGTTTCCGCATTTTGGCCTCGGAAAGACGGCCGGGGCGCTACCGTAGTCTTACATGAGATGCATAGTGACTTGTATTGCATATAGATTGTTTAGTGGCATGATTCACAGTTTTACCCGACTGTAATACCTCTAGCGATAGTGCGTGTCATTATTAAGTGTCAGTATATAATGTCGAGCGTGAATGGTATCGGTTTAGGAGTGTCAAGTACGCCAGTAAAAGTGAATGATTCGTGATAGTGACAATACAGTGAATAGTGAATATGACAATGTTATTGATGCGTACTTGTACACGACTAGCCCATACTTATAGATTGTGAAACCTGGGGAAAGGGGGGAAATCGAAGTGGAACGGAAATTGTATTTAGCAAGGTCAGTGATTTATAGGATAATCATTCGAACATCGACTCTTATATATTAGGTTTGGACCTAGTCGTCCGGCTGACAGGGTTATGTCTCGGGAGATAGTGGGTCGTAGTCTCGAATACGTACGAGACCCTCGTTAAATATGATCACTCCTTTCCACAACTCGATTTCAAAGTGGCTTAGAGACCGATAGAGATACAGATCATATATTGCATTGTTTATTGACATATCGATTGCCTGCATTTATTATGTCCACCGTTATTACCTTAATTTTCTTGCTCCATTAATACTATTATAATACTGCTATTACGTCGCACTGACGACCTGAGTTTGCATGCTCAGAGTTTGAAGAGGACCGGATTCAGGAGTCAGACCTACCCTTCGAACTCGCAGAGATCTAGATGGTCGTGCCTTCAGCACTTTTACCGCTTTCCAAAAAACAACCTTGTATTCGCACTTGGTTAGTAGTTTCTTTTTCTTTCATTCTATTGTAAACTATGAACAATGAAAGTTGGTGTAATAAACTAGTGATGTGTTTCCTTTACTTCTGTGTTGTGTTTACTGATTACCATGTAATGCTAGGAGCCGAAGCGTGACTACGGCGGGATAGTTTTTTGACCGTAGGAGTATGGCTGGTCTAGTCGCCTCCCGTATTCCGTATTTTGGGAAGCGGGGCATGACAGGTGCCCATCGAGCCGGGGAATCTATGTTCCTCCATGTGCTCGACGGTACGTGAGCCCTTCCTCCTATGGTGCATCGACGCCGGATTCGACGCGCCGATATTCCGCAATGTTAAGGTTGACCAGGGCACCAGTCGGGGCATTTACCCCGGGTTGTGTGTGATGGGCCGCCGTTGTCTCCTGTCCGCCATTGTTCTGGGATGCAGGGGTGGCGGTTTGAAGGCCGGCGGTCTGAACGTGAGCGATCGCGTCCACCACCGCTGCTAATCGGTCGATCTGGACAGCTAGGGCTTCGACAACGTCGGGAATTGATGGAGCAGAACTGCTCCCGTCCCCATTGCGAAGTGCGCGATGGGGGGGTCACATGCCCGTCGTCGGAGACAATCGACGGTGGCTCGTGTTGTGATCTTCACTGCGGTGCTTTCTCGTCATTAAGTTGAAGGCGGAGAGCAACTTTTTGGTGGAAAAGTTTTTCATTCCCATAGACGGCACCAACTGATGGAGGTCGGAATCTCCCTCACATGTTGTCCTTCGTCGATCTGCTGACGAGCGAGATGAAGGGCTGAGATTTGGAGAGAGTGTGGATATCAATGGGATTGCTAGTCGGTGTTGTCGCCGAGCTACCTGCAAAAGAAGTCCCGGGATGGGAAACCACCTTAGGACCCTCCAACGATCAAGTTAGAACCGTGAAATATTTGGGCAGAATAGTGGCCTGTTGGATTGTCTTGCCTGAATTGTCTGGAGGAGGGGTTTATATAATAGTCGCATGGAACGAGCTATTGCGAGATCCTCGCCGTCAGTTCCGCCCATGCATCACGTTCGCATTAATGGCGAGATACGCTCGCGTGAGACGTAAGACGCGGAGTGGTCGACTCCTTCGTGGTGGGAGATGTGGAGCCGTTACAAATGAGCTGTTATGAGGGAGCTCGGTAAAGAGGAAGTTGAGAAAGCTCAATCCGAGAAAGCTCGGGCTTTGCACTACCGTCCCGAGTTGGTCGGGGGCGACAAATATAGCTCAGAGACGAGCTATTGACCAGTGGTTGATCGAAGAGGGAATTCATCCAGGGAGAGGTCCCGAGAGGTCGGAGCCTGTTCGAGCCTCGGAGGCGAGGTACCGATGGATGTTCCCTTCGCATTATACTTATTCCAGTTCAGTGGCTCCCAGGAATCTAGTTGGCATACATGAGTGACACGTCATCTGCTATGTTCCGTCATCGGGGGAATCACCACTTACGAGTATTTTCATGTACCGTCTTATGTCTATACATAAATTTGTTAGATAATAGCATGTTTTATATTTTCTTTATAATTCAACTACATGTAGATGATCAACCGGTCATAAATGGGTAGATTTGTCAAACATCGTAACTGTATCGGTTACAACCGTGCAAATTTTAGACTATCGTAATTTTTATGGCAGAACTTGACAATACAAACCTTTCCGTATCCTCATGTAACAAAAGATCCAATTATCCTTTTACATTTTCAGTAAATCTAAATGGTAAAAAATTATTAAACTTGAGTTGGACATGGAATATGAAATCCAACACTTTTTATGAGAGAGCACCCATTGTGGGCCCGCTTGTTATAACTATTCTAAGTAGCTTATTACTGGCCGTATTGCTCCCTAAGAAAAACCGCTTTATTATTGTTCTGCCTTCTCATTGAAGCTCTTTCCCAGGGGACTTCCAGCGCAAGGAAAGGCAGCGCGATTAAACCAAGACTCAAGCCATTGACTCCTGGATTATCCATATTAGCCCTTTCTTTTTAATATCCTGACATATTATATCCTTTCAGTAAATAAATTTAAGAAAACTACAGAGAATATGATGTTCATTTTTTCCCCCAGATTAAAGACTGAAAAGATGATTATGACCGTTGGGATCCATTAGACCCAGCCCGTTTAATTAACTAATGTAAGTAATGAACATAACAACCACAATTTTTTTTTTTGACTGCAAGAAAGCCCACCGGCCCCACGTGTTTTTCTTCGAAGCACTAAATGGGAGATTACGGGCTCGATCCGGGTCTCTCCTCACAAACTCTTATTGTCCACCATTGAGCCATGTGCCCCGCACAACAATCACTATTGTTTTTGTTGGCTTGTTAGGAACGATTTGAGAGATATCCTACCACTTGTAGATTATAGTTTGTTATCTTTTTCGCAGTGATTCTACTTTTAATTTATTTTAGATGTTGAGGAATGCAGATTATAGTTTTTAAGTTATTGTGCCTACAAACTTTGAAGAATTAATTGATCGATGGTTTTAGTTGATATTTTTTAAATCGTGCAAGATTTTTAAATTTGCTTCTAAGCTTCAGGGTCATAATGATGCACTTATGCCACAATTTATTGTTTGATGGAATTAACATGTTCTTTCTTTGCTTAATGAAGATAAAAAAAAAAGATGATAAATGGGTTCTTTTACGTAAACCTGTTAAATAAATGGATGAATTTGCATTCATAAAAATATAAAAATAGATAGTTCTGGGTTTGATATATGCTATACCCTACCCAAGGGGATCCATTTACATGCCTAATTAGGCGTTTTTACTCATTTTTCATAATTACCCAAAGATAGAATCTAAAAAATACTGCAGGAAGCCAATATTTTTTTATTCTCAAAGATAACTTGAACATTAAGCATAGACGCATGAAAATGAAGTATAAAAAAATCGTTGCAAGCAGCACTAGAGTTTCTCTACGTTTTTTTATTTTATTATTTTCCCTTTTTACTAAATATTATCAAAAGAACCAGTGTGTATAGTTTATACTTTGGCTAGGACCGTTAAACAAGCCAAGCTTTATGTTGTTTGATTTGGTTCATTAGACCGAGCATAATAACTTATTCAAGTTTGTCTCGTTTATTTGTCAAGCGAGTCCAAGCCGACCCGAGCTTCGAGCTTTATCTAAAATCAAGAGAAGTAGCTACAAATAATTACAATATCGGCGTTCAATATTATATTTGACAAAATGAGCAAGGAAAATTACAGTTGTTGTAACTAAATAAACAAGTTCAAAATTAGATACTCCCCAACTAAATTTAAATTTATGAATTATTTAATTTTTCAGTATTGTAGCAAAATAATATTTGACTCAATATTAAATATGATGTAAGTCAGGAGTTAACATCAGCGGAATAATGGTTATTGATGGAGGTCGGGATCCCCTTCAGATGTTGTCCTTCGTCGATCTGTCGCAAGCGTCGAAGAACGGCTGAGATTGTGTTTGAGGGTTGTCTTCTGGAACGTGTGGATCTCAATGGGCTTGATTTGGAGCAAAATCGAGCTACCTGCAAAGAAGTCCCGGGGTGGTTGTACCACCGTGGACCCTCCGACGATCAAGTTAGCCGAGATATTTGAGTAGAGTAGCGGCCTATTGGAATAAAATTGCCTTAGCTGAGTCGTCTGAGAGAGGGGTTTATATAGTGGTCGCCATGGGCTAGCTGGCGCGAGATCTTCGCCGGCCGTTACGCCCCTAGCATTACGCCTGCGTGAATGGCGGGATCCCCCATTAATGACGAGATAAGCTCGTTAATGGGAGGATGTGACGGCGTGGAACGCGGGATCGTGGGGCGGCAGATATCTCGTGTCTAGCGAGATCCACGGAGCCGTGGCGTTGGCGTCTGTGATCTGCATTCTAGGTCGCTCGACAGAACTGTCACGCCCCGCTTTCCGGTGTACGGGCAGAGGGTGCGACTGGGCCGCTACGTATTTACTCTGAAGTAAATACGTTAAGCGTAAATAAGCAATATAAAAGAAATATACACAAGAGACAAATGTAATGAAACAACAACTTTATTTATTAACATTCTTTTGTACAATACATGGAAAAGTAAATACATGGGATAAAGCGATACCTAAACAGTGGCATAACAGAAATGAAAAGTACTGAAATAAAAATGTGTACAATGAAGCTAGAGCTCTAGGTCGTAGGCAAGCTGATCCAAGTCCTCTTTAGTAGGCTCGATCTCCTGGGTGTCCAGATCATCTGACAACATTCCAAAGAAGAAAGAGAAGGAATGTCGTCAGCGAACAATCGCTCGGTAAGTCCCAAAGGTAAGGGAGAAATAGAATAGACAGAGAGAGAGAAAGTAGCTTTTAAAATTGTATTATATTGTATTCGTGTTAACGCTGTTGCTTGTAGCTTGGTACAGAAGAATGTTAGTGTATACGAGAGGAGTCTCTATATGCCAGAGACTAGAGGCACGTGTAGTACAAGGAACTGTTTATGCCACGGTACAACAGCAACGGAAATACAGATTAGGTGTCTTAAATCTTACAGTCTCGTGTCACTTCTAACACCTTCCGTACCAATCTACCCCTTAAACCCCGCGATGTCTTGTTTGTATTGTTTGTATTGGAACTTGTATTGTCTTGTAATATAGATTGTATAATTGGATGACTTGCTGAAACCATGATATCAGTAAATGGATATAACTGGAGAATCATGGATGTAACTGGAGAATCATGTAAATGGAAGTATATCCATGGTTCGGTTCAGTCAATATAGATTGAATAGTTTGATCCGATTGATTATATGGATTCATGGATTCATATTGAATTGCAATATTGTAGATTGTACTTGAATCATATTCAAGTCAGATTATTATAATGAGACTCAGTCTGAGTCAGAACAATTAGAAAAGAAATTGAAGTCCTGAATTAGGTTTTGATGTTATCGGTAACCGTTGCACATGGGCGGCAGGATTTGTGTCTTTTTCAAAGACGATTACCGTGTTGATAACACCATTGTTAAGTTTTCTACCTTAAATAGACAAGCACCCACTTCTCCGGCTCGCTGGGGCTCAAGAGATTGGTCCCGCTTAAACCTATATTTACTAGAGTTCTTAGGGTAATTTATATAACTTGAGGAGGTTTTATGTAAAAATACTTTTGTATAATTTTCAAAATACACCCTAAATATTTAATTATCGTCTTTAGAGTTGTCATAGATGTAGATTTTATATTTATGATATTTCAAGTGAAAATAATCTAATTTCATAATATAGGGTATTTAATTGTAATATTGAACTTGTATGGAATTCATGTTATTTTAATATAAAGTGATTCTTTTGATTTAGAAAGGTTGGAATATTTATATCATATCAAAAATAGGTATTTTGATATAACACACACACACACACACACACACACACACACACACACACACACACACATATATTAAATAAAATAATTTTAATTTATTATTTTCTAGAAATCTCATTTTCTTAAGATATTCGTATTTTAAATCTCTCGAGACCGAATGCTCCTTGCGGAGGTCTGTATCTTGCACTACTAAGCCCAGGGATGTGCGATAATCCGCACCATCCCATTCGGGTTCCCCAAAATGGGTTGTAGCAGCACTTTGCAAAAATTTATAAAAAAATACGTAATCTTGTAGAAAACGGTTTTAATAGCTAGTGGTATTTATATGTAAAGTTTCGTTTTCCCGTATTCTATATTCCCGAAAGGTATTATTCTATATTGCATACGTGTGTTGTGAAGAGGTAGGTCATTACCTCGTGATCTATCTAAAGGTCTAGCAAATTTAATGATGTTTTAAAGTAGAAAGTAAACTACATGGTATTTTAGTGAAAAAGAGCGGTAAAAGTTACAAAATGAAATATATTGTCATGAAACTTGCTCAACATATTTGTTAATGATTAATAGTCAACATGTAAGGGTTTGGTATGTTTGTATTTAAGAAAAGTTTGGATTTTTAGGAAGAACCGAATCGGAAATCGGATTAACTCCGATTCCGTCGGGTTTTAGAAATACGTGTTTTTAGAATAGTAAGGTGAAGAGGGATAAGGGACTTACTTATTGTTAGGTTAGAGAAGAGGGAGAGGAGGTAGTAGGATTCGCCGGTGCGTCGTTTCGTCGCCGGGAGCTCCTAGGGTCGTCGTCGGAATTTCGCCGGAGCTTCGCCCTTTGCTAATTCCAAATGCACACAAAAGTTCTAGGAATTTTATTGAGAGTTTTGGACAGAAATTTGGAGTGAGGAGGGTGTGTTTAGGGGTGGTATTTATAGGTTAAAACTAAGGTTAGGGTAGGTGAAAGGGTGTGAAGAAAAAATGTATTAAATTTTGTATTAAAAAGAGTTTTAATAGAATTTTTAATTCTCTGTAATAATTCAGAGTTTTTAAACATAACAGGGGTAATGGGAAGACCAAGAGGCCCAAGTTTTATATAGGAGACTCGGCGATCCGACTCAGTCGGACCGGAGCCGCCGACCGATTCGGCCGCGCCGCCGGCCCGAGTCGGCCGTGTCGGGCCAAGTCAGGGGGGCCACGTGTCCTTCGTCTCTTGGCGTGTCACCTGGATCAGTTTGTTTTTAGTGTGACGTGGGGTTTTTACGAGCTATGCACGTGTAGACCTTTGGACTTCTAAAAATTTAAAAAAAACAATATTAAAATTAATGCGGGGGATGTGATTTGAACTCTGGTGCTTTGGTTCAGCAGTGCAAGGTCTTACCAATGTGCTACAAGCTCCTTCTTGCTATTAAAAATCAAAACAATTACTTATAGTACTCACATGAATTGAAAATACTCCAAATATACATTAACTTTTAAACAAATTTTTGTATACTAAAATTGGAGTTGTTACAGTCTACCCTCCTTACAAAAATTTCGTTCTCGAAATTTATAAATTTTATTTTAAGGACTAGTTTACAAAGAGGTGAGGATATCTTGCACGTATCTCATCTTCCCTTTCCCAAGTTGATTCTCCTGAAGTGTCTTTTCTCCACATCACTCGAGCCAAGTTGACTTCCTTGTTCCGAAGTGACTTCACTTTCCTGTACAAGATTTCCACAGGTTGCTGCTCACAAGATAAGTCGGGATGTATAGTGAGCTCGGAATGATTGAGAATGTGGCTGGGGTCACTCACATACCTTCTGAGTTGGGATATGGGGAATACATTATGCACTCCTTCCAATGAAGGTGGAAGTGCCAAACGGTATGCTACTTCACTTACTCGTTCGAGTATGTCGAACGGTCCAATGTACCTTGGACTTAGCTTTCCCCGTCTTCCTGAAGGGTTACCCTAGCGCCTCGGCCAACTCCCGTGGCCAAATGCGGAACAAAAATTTTCTTGCGAACAAAACTTGGTGCTAGACTAAACCTTAAAACCGGATCTTTCCATAAAACCTACTTAGCAAAAGAAGAAGTGCTAACTACTATGATAGAAAACTCACCAAACGAACCAAGTCTTTCGGTCTTCTTTCTTCATCCTTAGCTCCTAGCAAGCGCCTTGAACATGCTTGAACTCCAAATCCGGCTCCATCGGTCCATCGGGATCGAGCTTGTTCTCCGGCCTCCTTTTGTCGTAGATGATCCATCCGGAGAGTATGATCTATGGCTCTAGCTCCTAACTATGTAACAAAAGGAGCAACTAGAAATCTTGGTTTGCTAAACCAAGTTGTCTAGGATGTAGTTTGGATTTCTAAGTGTAAAGCTAACTCTTTCTTTCCTCTTCACTTGATTCTCAACACATGAGAAGGTAGTGAAGAGGAAGAAGATGAAGGTGGAGAAAGCTAGTGAGGAAGGAGAGGAATGAGAGCTCAAGAGGAAAATGAATGAAGCATGAAAGAGAAAATCACACACCTTGGTTTTGTGTATGAATTCTTTCAATAAACAAATGACAACCATGCTTCAATAGTAACCACAAATGAATTGAAAATTCATTTGTTGATTATTAAAGCATTGTCATGCCCATTCCTCCCATTCCTTACACTTTACACCTCATTTCCATTTATTAAATAAATGGAAAATGCATAATGAGGTGGCCACCTTCTAGAAGAAAATCTGTAATAAATACGGATTTCAGTCTACTGTACATATATACCGGCAATCAGATAAAAATCCGAATGCCCAAAGAGATAGAATAACACGAAGAACATAATACTAGAATATATGTATCGAAATACATATATGTAAATTATTAAATCAATACCTGATTTAATAATCCGGCTCAAACCCGAGCCGGCTAATATTACCAACTGTCCAATCGAAAGTCCGAGTACAAAGTACATCAATCGATTGAACCCTGCACGTATCCAATACGGCTACTACATCATTTCGCCTGAATCAGGGAAACCCTATGTATGGGACTCTAAAGACTCGACAGTACTCTGGCAGTGGGTTTAACCACAAGCACGTCAGCGGCACTGGCAGTACGTAACGGCTACCCAGGTACCTGTCGAAAAGGAAGGCCGATGAGCAAACTCATCCGGATCTCCTACTGAGCCTATCCATGACAATATCCGTATAGTCCGGTCTCTTCGTCAAAGAGTATCGCATACCGGGTCTACGGGATGGTGAACGTCAGACCCTGAAAACCTGATAAGTCGTGTCGATGTGGCTCAGGACCAATCCGGGAAACTGCTGATCAACATATCAGTAAATTCCATCTGCCTTGGCCAAGATCTTATGGTCCTGACCAATCGAATCACGGTGCGATATCGACTCCCTATACCGGGAGAGACGAATCCCCAACAATCGCTCACTGCCTCCATGTGGCTCGGGACTGAACCCAACCAAAACCTGTTTGCACGACTCAGTAGAGCCGTGGTAGGATAGTGATCAAAGTTCAGTGGGAACTCACACGAGACAAATGCCGATTTCGGGTCCAAAGACTAACCTGTACACATGTCACCTGAGAACTTCCATCTGACGATAGGTATAGTACCACATGGAAGTTCTCGGCGAGTCCTTCCAGTGTACTCACACCCAGTGAGCACCTGTATACGATCTTAGGTGCATCAGACCAATGGTTGCGGGACCAACCATCACCCGACGGGGCTAGAAACGTATACACCAGTCTACTCTGGAGTATCAATGCCCAGTCTCGATACTCACGTGACTAGGGACCATTTAAGGATGTGATTATGGACTACCATGCTCCCACAAGTATGATCGCCATCACAACGCAGTTAGTCAAGCAAGATCTTAGGGGCTTTATCAACATGTAACCGCAATATATAATAACGAGTATGACATATGCCATGTTAAGATAAATACAAACCACAATAGTATACTACCGTATCGAGTCTTTATCAATATGTGCAAACCAGATATAACAACAATACAAATAAATACACATATCCTGATAAATACAAGTCAAATAATATACTAAAAACTGAGCAGGATTGTTCTATACATACATATTCCTAGAATCCATATGTATACATATACAATACTGGCCTCTAGGGCATATACATCCAACAATTCCAAATCGGATCACTCCGCGGTTTGGAGATATCTTTAAGAATACGTGATCTCCTGGCTGGAACTCCAAGTGACGTCATTTTGCATCAGCCCGGTGCTTCTGTCGATCTTGGGCTATGCACATCTTTTCTCTGATAGTACGAACCATATCAACAGTTGCTACTATCATCTCAGGTCCAAGAAATTCCCTATCTCCGATGTCGTCCCAACTTAATGGCGATCGACACTTCCTTCCATATAGCGCTGCAAAAGGTGACATTCCTATGCTTGCTTGGTAGCTGTTGTTGTATGAAAACTCCACAAGATGTAGGTGATCTTCTCACGATCCTCCGAAGTCTAACATACACGCTCTGAGCATATCCTCCAAGATCTGAATAGTTCGCTCAGACTGACCATCTGTTTGTGAATGATAAGCCGTGCTGAAGTTCAGACTTGTTCCTAAGCTTGCTTGCAGACTCTGCCAAAATTATAATCGGAACCTGGTGTCAGGATCGGAGACAATGCAGACCAATACTCCATGAAGTCTCACAATTTCCTGTATGAGTTCATAGGTATCAGAGATAGTACATGTTTAAAGAGTTTAAATCTTAAGTAGATTCTTACCTTCATGTACTTCTTTGCTAATGTCTCAGTTGATTGGCCAACTCAAAATGGGATGAAGTGAGCCGACTTTGTGAGTCGATCCACAATGACCCATACCGCATCGTTACCCTTTGTGATGCGAGGAAGAGCAGTCACAAAATCCATTGTGATGTGTTGCCACTTCCATTCTGGGATTGATAACGGTTGAAGCAGTCCAGCTGTCCTGTGATGTTCAGCCTATACTTGTTGACACACCAAGCATTTAGCGAAGCTTCTGGCTACTTCACGCTTCATTCCATGCCACCAGTAATTCTGACGTAGATCTTTGTATATCTTTGTACCTCCAAGGTGTACTGAGTAGGGAGAGCTGTGAGCTTCTTTCATTAACTCTTCCCGAACAGGACCTTTTGGTACACATAACCTGCTGCCGTATCTCAAAGATCCATCTTCATGGATGATGAAGTATGTTCTGAGTCCATTCTCCACTTGTTCTCTGATCTTTTGCAACTTAGCATCACTTGCTTGAGCTGTTTTGATCTGGTTGACAATGGTAGATTGAATTTGTAAATTCATCAAACTTGAAGCTTTACCTGGCATGACTACTTCAATATCCATCTGATGCAAGTCTTGTTGTAGCTTCCACTGAGCAGTGAGATGCATTGCTAATGGTTGGCGACTAAGAGCATCTGGAACCACATTCACCTTCGCTGGGTGATATTGCAGGTTGATGTTGAAGTCCGCCATGAGTTCTAACCATCGTCTCTGCCGCATATTAAGTTCCTTCTGAGTAAACACATATTTCAGACTCTTGTGATCTGTGTATATGTTCACTCGTTCACCAAGAAGATAATGGCGCCAAATCTTAAGAGCAAAGATAACGGCTGCCAACTCCAAATCATGCGTCGGATAATTGCGCTCAAGAGCCTTCAGCTGTCTTGAAGCATAAGCCACAATCTTACCGTGCTGATGCAGAACACATCCTAATCCCTTACCGGATGCATCACAATGCACTTCGAAACCTCCAGATTGGTCCGGTATAACGAGAATAGGCGCTGATGTCAACCTTGACTTGAGTTCTACGAAAGCCTGTTCGCATGATTCTGACCACACAAATTCTTCATCTTTACATGTGAGCTTGGTTAGGGGTGTTGATATCTTAGAAAAGCTTTCAATAAACCTTCTGTAATATCCAGCCAGACCTAAGAAACTTCGAATGTCCTTCACTGACTTTGGTGTCCGCCATTCGCTTACTGCTGAAACTTTCGCTGGATCCACGGAGATTTCTTCGCCTGATACGATATGTCCAAGAAAACCAACTTGATTTAGTCAAAACTCGCGCTTGCTGTACTTGGCATAGAGCTGATGTTGTCGTAGAGTTTCCAGGACAATTCGTAGGTGCTCGGCATGCTCTTTCTGACTCTTAGAATACACCAGGATGTCGTCGATGAAGATGACAACGAACCTGTCTAAGTACTCCCGGAAAACTTGATTCATCAGGTTCATGAATATTGCTGGTGCGTTGGTCACTCCAAATGGCATCATTAGAAATTCGTAATGACCGTAACGAGTTCTGAAAGCTGTTTTATGAATATCAGCTTCCTTGACCTTCACTTGATGATAACCTGAACGAAAATCTAATTTAGAGAAAACACAAGATTCACTTAGCTGATCGAATAGATCGTCGATGTGCGGGAGTGGATACTTGTTCTTTATAGTGACTTTGTTCAAGGCTCTGTAATCGATGCACATTCTGTATGAACCTTCCTTCTTCTTCACAAGTAGTACAGGTGATCCCCAACTTGAAGTGCTGGGACGAATCCGTCCTTTCGCTAATAATTCGTCCAACTGAGTTCGGACTTCCTTCAAACCTTCCGGACTTAATCGATAAGGTGCTTTGATCACCGGTTGTGCTCCTGGTACTAAATCAATGCTGAATTCAAGAGCTCGATCGGGAGGCAAACCTGATATATCGTCAGGAAACACATCATTGAACTCTCGAACCACTTCTGGCCTTGATTCTTTCTCTGCTTGAGTTGCTGCAATCACTGCTTCCCTTGGCTTCGCTTTATATGTACTTGGCTCCCGAGTACGGTCTCCACTTTTGAAATAGAAGACCGGATGTTCTGGAATCTCAAATAATACCCTCCTTTGACGACAGTCGATGGTAGCATAAAAGGTTTCGAGCCAATCCATACCTAGAACCACATCGAAGTTCGGTATGTCCAGCACTTTGAAGTCAGCATAGAGTTCTCTGCTGCAGATGACTACTGGACACAAGTTGTATCCCATTGTTGCTTTTAGAACGCCATTTCCTGAACTGACATTCCAGCTGGATACAAGCAGTGTGACTGGAATCGCGTGAGTTTGGACGAATCGTTGCGACATAAAGCAGTGAGATACTCCAGTATCGAAGAGTGCTAGTGCAGAAAGTGAGGCTACTAAGATTGTACCTAAGGTATGTGGGATATGTTTTAGGTATAGGAAGATTTGTGGATAGGTATTAAGACTGAAAGAAAAGTTTGAGAAGAAAAGGGTTACCAGTGATAACTTGGCCAGTGGGTTTAGCTTCCTCCTGTCCTGAGGAGCATTCCTCGGAACGTTCCTTTGAGCTTGATGGAACTGATGAGGAGGAGGTGCAGCTTGTGGTCCTCTAGATGGTGGAGCAGGGAGAGTGAGTCTTGGAGCAGGTACCTGAAGGGCTGGTCTCTTCTGGTAAGTGTTCGCTGGCCTGGGTGCAACATATGGATTTTGTCTTTTGGGACAAGACTCAATACCATGAGTAGCCGAGCCGCAGACTAAGTAAAGACGGTTAGGTCGCCGGCAGTCTTGCAATATATGCCCATTTCTCTTGCAGTAGTTACAAAAGGCTGGGCTAGGACGGTTGTTCGGTACTCCCGGTCTCCTTGGCATAAAAGGTGGCCTTGACGAGGCTCCTCCTGTCATCTGGTTGACAGGGCGTTTAACTCCTGCAATTTGAGGTCTGTCCCTCGCCTTTACCACCGCCTCATAACGGCGGGCAGCTTTCAGAGCCGATTCATGAGTCGGAAAATCTCCTGTGGCTAATGCTGCATGGATTTCCGAATCCAAACCTTGTTGAAATCGACGGGCTCTGATCTCATCCGTTGGTATCAGGTGTGCCGCAAATCTGTTAAAGGATTGTGTTAGCTGTATAGTATGTGATATTTTAAAAAAAAATCGAATTTATTGAGACATATCTTACCGACTGAGCATGGTGAACTCGGCGTCATACTCATCTACTGACTTGGTCCACATCAAACCTTGTTGTAGATGGATGAACTGCTGTTCCATGTCGAACCTGGCAGTCTCAGGGAAGTACTTAGCGTCGAACATGTCGCGGAAAGTCTTCCATTCGATGGGTTGTTCAAGACGACTTTCTTCCGCCTTCCACCAATTCCATGCATTGTCCGTGAGCTGTAGTTTCGCAACACGGACCCAAGCTCCCTCTGGCACTTGTGCTGCTGCCAGATCGTCTTTGATGCTCTGAGCCCATTCCTCAGCTTCCAGTGGGCTCCCTTTTCCTGAGAACTGTTTGGGATGCAAAGCTCTGAATTGCTTCACCCCAGGTGCTTCTGCCTCGGGACGGTTTATTAAAAGAGCAGTTTGTTGCTGCTGTCCCTCTAGGAGGCTGCAGATCGTCTCAAGCAGAACCGTCTGTTCGTTGAGCGGAGCAGGGACGACAGGTGTGATTGGTAGTAGAGGTGGAGTGTTGTTGAAGTTGGTGCTGGTGTTGTTTGGGGAATCCGTAACCTTGAATGAAAATTTAGGTTATGACAGATTCAAAATATATGAAATGATAAGATTTAAGGAACATGAGTTGTAAAGAATGTTTTAGTTGCTGGTTCTTGTGTTATATTGCTTAGGTTGTTTACGCAGAGCAGAACTGCATGGTAGGGTTCCATACAGCTCTGAACTGCATGGGCCACCAACAAAACCTGTTACACATCGCTTCCCGGTGTACAGGCAGAGGGCGCGACTAGGCTGCTACGTATTTACTCTGAAGTAAATACGCTAAACGTAACTAACCAATACAAAAGAAATATACACAAGAGACAAATGTAATGAAACAACAACTTTATTTATTAACATTCTTTTGTACAATACATGGAAAAGTAAATACATGGGATAAAGCGATGCCTAAACAGTGGCATAACAGAAATGAAAAGTACTGAAATAAAAATGTGTACAATGACGTTAGAGCTCTGGGTCGTTGGAAAGCTGATCCAAATCCTCACTAGTAGGCTCGATCTCCTGGGTGTCCAGATCACCTGACAACATTCCAAAGAAGAAAGAGAAGGAATGTCGTCAACGAACAATCGCTCGGTAAGTCCCAAAGGTAAGGGAGAAATAGAACAGACAGAGAGAGAAAGTAGCTTTTAAAGTTGTATTATATTGTATTCGTGTTAATGCTGTTGTTTGTAGTTTGGTACAGAAGAATGCTAGTGTATACGAGATGAGTCTCTATATGCTAGAGACTAGAGGAACGTGTAGTACAAGGAACCATTTATGCCACGGTACAACAGCAATGGAAATACAAGTTAGGTGACTTAAATATTACAGTCCCGTGCCACTTCTAACACCTTCCGTAACAATCTACTCCTTAAACCCCGCGATGTCTTGTTTGTATTGCAACTTGTATTGTCTTGTAATATAGATTGTATAATTGGATGACTTGCCGAAATCATGATATCAGTAAATGGATGTAACTAGAGAATCATGGATGTAACTGGAGAATCATGTAAATGGAAGTATATCCATGGTTCGGTTCAGTCAATATAGATTGAATAGTTTGATCCGATTGATTATATGAATTCATATTGAATTGTAATATTGTAGATTGTACTTGAATCATATTCAAGTCAGATTGTTATAATGAGACTCAGTCTGAGTCAGAACAATTAGAAAAGAAATTGAAGTCCTGAATTAGGTTTTGATGTTATCGGTAACCGCTGCACATGAGCGGCAAGATTTGTGTCTTTTTCAAAGACGATTACCGTGTTGATAACATCGTTGTTAAGTTGTCTATCTTAAATAGGCAAACACCCACTTCTCCGGCTCTCTGAGGCTCAAGAGATTGGTCCCGTTTAAACCTATATTTACTAGGGTCCTTAGGGTAATTTATAGAACTTGAGGGGGTTTTATGTAAAAATACTTTTGTATAATTTTCAAAATACACCCCAAGTATTTAATTATCGTATTTAGAGTTCTCATAGATGTAGATTTTATATTTATGATATTTCTAGTGAAAATAACCTAATTTCATAATATAGGGTATTTAATTGTAATATTGAACTTGCATGGAATTCATGGTATTTTAATGTAAAGTGATTCTTTTGATTTAGAAAGGTTGGAATATTTATATCATATCAAAAATAGGTATTTTGATAACACACACACACACACACACACACATATATATATTATATAAAATAATTTTAATTTATTATTTTCTAGAAATCTAATTTCTTAAGATATTCGTATTTTAAATCTCTCGAGACCGAACGCTCCTTGCGGAGGTCTGCATCTCGCACTACTAAGCCCAGAGATGTGTGATAATCCGCACCATCCCAGTCGGGTTCCCCAAAATGGGTTGTAGCGGCGCTTTGCAAAGATTTATAAAAAATACGTAATCTTGTAGAGAACGGTTTTAATAGCTAGTGGTATTTATATGTAAAGTTTCGTTTTTCCGTATTCTATGTTCCCGAAAGGTATTATTCTATGTTGCATATGTGTGTTGTGAAGAGGTAGGTCATTACCACGTGATCTATTTAAAAGTATAGCAAATTTAATGATGTTTTAAAGTAGAAAGTAAGCTGCATGGTATTTTAGTGAAAAAGAGCGGTAAAAATTACAAAATGAAATATATTTCCATGAAACTTACTCAACATATTTGTTAATAATTAATAGTCAACATGTAAGGGTTTTGTATGTTTGTATTTAAGAAATGGTTGGATTTTTAGGAAGAACCGATTCGGAAATCGGATTAACTCCAATTCCGTCGGGTTTTAGAAATACGTGTTTTTAGAATAGTAAGATGAAGAGGGAGAATGGACTTACTTATTGTTAGGTTAGAGAAGAGTGAGAGGAGGAAGTAGGATTCGCCGGTGCGGCGTTTCGTCGCCGGGAGCTCCTAGGAACGTCGTCGGAATTTCGCCTTTTGCTAACTCCAAATGCACACTAAAGTTCTAGGAATTTTCTTGAGAGTTTTGGACAGAAATTTGGAGTGAGGATGGTGTGTTTAGGGGTGGTATTTATAAGGTAAAACTAGGATTAGGGTAGGTGAAAGGGTTTGAAGAAAAAATGTATTAAATTTTGCATTAAAAAGGGTTTTAATCGGATTTTTAATTCTCTGTAATAATTCAGAGTTTTTAAACATAACAGGGGTAATGGGAAGACCAAGAGGCCCAAGTTTTATGTAGGATACTCGGTGATCCGACTCGGCCGACCGATTCGGCCGGACCGGCTCCGCCGACCGATTCGGCCGCGCCGCTGGCCCGAGTCGGCCAAGTCGGGCCGAGTCAGGGGGGCCACATGTCCTTCGTCTCTTGGTGTATCTCCTGGGTCAGTTTGTTTTTAGTGTGACATGGGGTTTTTACGAGTTATGCACGTGTAGACCCTTGGACTTCTAAAAATTTAAAAGAAACAATATTATAAATAATGTGGGGGGTGGGATTTGAATTCTAGTGCTTTGGTTCAGCAGTGCAAGGTCTTACCAATAAGCTACAAGCTTCTTCTTTCTATTAAAAAGCAAAACAATTACTTATAGTACTTACAGGAATTGAAAATACTCCAAGTATACATTAACTTTTAAACAAATTTTTGTACACTAAAATTGGAGTTGTTACAAGAACCGAAGAGGCCTAGCTCGGTGAGAGACCTAGAAGAGGGCGGGAGGCCGAGCTAGTTCGGTTCTGTGATGGCTCGGAGGCGAAGGGCCGAGGAGCCCGGCGTGTAGGAGGGCTCAGAGGTGAGCCAATGGTTGTTTACGTGGTGAGCACAGGAATGTTCAGGGATTCCTCGGAGGTCGGGTCCAGACAGCAGGACGATAGCCCGGGGACGTCTCCAATATGTGGTGCTTGCCCCCTGTTTCCGTATGCCTCGGGACACGTTATCTGCCACGTATTATGATCTAAGGATTTCCCACTTATGAGTATCGTCATTAGTCCCCCACTCTCGTCCCGACCTATTTATGGGTCGGGTTAAGAGTGGTCTAATCGGTCCTCCGGGCTCAGCTCGTAGTTAAGGACATCGTCAGCGCGGATTTCCGAGACGGTTCGGCGTATCCTCGATGTCGTCAGCGGATTTGAGAGGAGATCGTGTATTAAAGAGGGAGCGCTGATTCGATCGTATGTTCGTTGAGGCGCAGGCTACATGTCTAACGCCGATTGGCGAACGTGACGGGCCGTCACTATCTTCTGCGCTCGAAGGGACGTCTTCAATGGCTATGCGACATGTGGAGCGTCGACGGCTGGCGAGCGTGAAGCGTCGTTTTGGCGGGAAACGATCTGAACCGTTAGATGCGTTGCCAAAGTACTATAAATAGGGATGGGATCCCCTCAGGGCCCACACTTCCCTATTGCTGCGAGAGATAGCTCGGCGCTCTGTCCTTTAGATCGGAAATTCTCGCGTCCTTTCCTCGGAGGACTCCTTCTTTTTGAATCAGGTTAGATGTCTTCCTCTGAGGAGTCTGTTGAGATAGTTAGGGTAGAGTATAGGGAGTCTTCTTCTGCCCCATCCGAGTCGGATTCCCCTCATAGAGTTAGGGTTACCCGCGCCACTCGTGGTCAGGCGACGGGAAGGGTCCCCAAAGCGCGTATCGGGAACGCTCGCGATGCGCCCTCCCTCCTAAGGAATGTGGACGAGTTCATCATGATCCGGGCTCGTTTCCACATTCCCCCTAGCTATTCGCTTCGTTTGACTAAGGAGGACGAGAGGGCGGATCAGGTGCAGGGTAAAGAGATTGCTTTGTACTTGGACGCATTCTGGGCTGGAGTTGCAATGAAGTCCCGGGGTGGTTGTACCACCATGGACCCTCCGAAGATCAAGTTAGCCTAGGTATTTGAGCAGAGTAGCGGCCTATTAGAATAAAATTTCCTTATCTGAGTCGTCTGAGAGAGGGGTTTATATAGTGGTCGCCATGGGATAGATGGCGCGAGATCTTCGCCGGCCGTTATGCCCCTGGCGTTACGCCTGCGTGAATGGCGGGGTCCCCCATTAATGACGAGATACGCTCGTTATTGGGGAGATGCGACGGCGTGGAACGCGGGATCGTGGGACGGCGGATATCTCGCGTATGACAAGATCCGCGAGCCGTGGTGGAGGCGTTTGTGATATGCGTTCTAGATCGTTCGACAGAACTGAAAAGACCTAGCTGGTTGAGAGGTCTAGAAGAGGGCGGGAGACCGAGCTAGTTCGGTTCTGTGATAGCTCGGAGGCGAAGGGTCGAGGAACTCGGCATGTAGGAGGGCTCGGAGGCGAGCCAATGATTGTTTACATGGTGAGCACACGAATGCTCAGGGATTTCTCGAAGGTCGGGTCCAGGCAGTGGGACGATAGCCCGGGGACGCCTCCAATATGTGGTGCTTGTCCTGTTTCCGTATGTTTCGGGACACGTCATCTGCCACGTGTCATAATCTGTGGTGTTCCCACTTATGAGCATCATCAGTTTGGGTCTAAATTTAAGAACAAGTAATCGTTTACTCATAATAACAATACCAAATTATATACAAATTATTCTATTTTACACCAGCTTTGGACGAGTCGCGCTCAAGCTTGCCGTGTTTGTATTTTTTTGTTTCTTTCATCAAGGTTGGATTTTTGTTCAAGGTCGACTCGTTTAGCTGTCAAATATGCCTGAACTGGGATTTAACGAGCCAGCCTCCAGGCGAGCTGTGAGGTCTGAGCTTTTTTAACCGCCCCAGCTTTCCCCGCTCCTATTTAATTTCGATTTCTAGGTGGTTACAAAAGCAAACAAATTTCGAAAAGTGGGCTGTAGTGCAAAAATAGCACTGCTGAGTGCTGACAACAAATATCCTAGACTAGAGGAAGAGGGCGACGACCTTGCTTGACTCTGATTTCCCTATCAAATCACTCCGCTTCCTTACCCTCACCGGAGGATCCCAATCTCTCTCAGCTTCCCATCGTCCACCACCACCATCGCGCCACGTGTCCCCTCCTCTCCTCATCGCCGATGCCTCGTCACCCCCCGCTGCTTCTCCTCACCTCCCTCATCCTCCTCCTCCTCGCCTCGATCCCCTCCGCCTCCGCCGCCGCCGGCGACAGAGCGCCGTCGAAGAAACCGAAACCTCCGCCGTCAGCTCTAACGGACGACATCATCGCCCTCAAGAAGTCGCCGCCGTCCGCCGTCTTTCCGATCTACGGCGACGTTTATCCCCACGGGTACCAATTCTGAATCCTAAAATAAACTTCTTCTTAAAAATCATAAAACATTTATTTTTCTTCTTCAAAAATGAAATAAAATTGGGGGGAATTTCGAATCTCAGGGTGTATTTCGTGTCGATGAGCATCGGCGATCCGCCGAAACCCTATTTCCTCGACGTCGACACCGGTAGCGATCTGACGTGGCTCCAATGCGATGCCCCCTGCGTTCGATGCTCCAAGGTGCGATCTCGATCTCATCAATTTCTTCAATTACCTTTTTTTTGTGAATTTTTTTATTATTTTTGTGGGGATGGAATTTTTAGGGGCCGCATCCATTTTATCTGCCGAAGAGGAACAATCTGGTGCCGTGCAAGGATCCATTATGCGCATCCGTGCACGCGTCGACGCATCAGAATCAAGAGTGCGAGTCGCTGAATCAATGCGATTACGAGATTCAGTACGCCGATCACTTGTCCAGCCTCGGGGTTCTAGTCACTGATTCCATGGTGCTTCGCCTCTCCAATAGCTCCTTGGTTCGCCCTCGCCTCGCCTTTGGGTGAGTGCTTATTTGATTGAATTTTCCTTTTTTTCTTCTTTTTTTATGAAATGTTTGTTTTTAGTTAGATTGATTAGCATGTTTTCTTTTTATAGGCAATAATTTTGGGAATACTTTATCTACTTTTGTTTGTTGGTTTCTCATATTTTTGTTTAATACTAGATATATTTGTTTAAGACAGTTATGGACATTTTTGGTTCAGATATTGATATGAGTTCTTAAGATTACCTAATAATTGTTAATACAAATCGCTTTGATCTAACAGGAAATTAATTAATAAATATGATTTTTCCAACTTCTTAATCTTATCCTAAATTAATTAATAAATTGAGAAGAAAGTTCTTTAAACCTTAAAATGGAAGATTGATTTCTATTTGATAATCGATTGTGGGATCGGATATTAGGTGTGGGTACGACCAGTTTGGTACAGGAGCAGATAAGCCATCGCCAACGGATGGAGTGCTAGGGCTTGGGAGTGGCGATGTGAGCATCATTTCTCAGCTGAGACGCCAAGGAGTTGTTCGTAATGTGATCGGGCATTGTTTGAGCAAGAGAGGTGGAGGGTATCTCTTCTTTGGGGATGACCTCGTCCCTTCCAACGGCGTTACTTGGGCTCCCATGTCTCGCACCGGATTCAGGTGATGATACCTACAGCCACCTTGCCAATCTCTTATACAATCTTTTACTTAGTTAAGGTCTATATGTTACTGCGTTTACTTGGAAGTTGGGATGCATTTTCCTTTAGTTGGCCTCCTACTAATGAATACCTTGAGAGAACAGTGTTTTTTAAGTGTAGATTTTATTTATTTATTTATTTAAAAAAGATTGAGATTTAATCTCATCAAAATGTTTTTTAATTCTATTATTTTGAGAAGTTCTATGCAAAAGTATGTTGTTGCATTTTTAAAATTTTGAAAGGTTTTGTATGAAAGGAAAAATATCTTTTTGTGTAGGTAATGCAATGCAGGATCTGCTAAGCGGTTATTCATTCGGTATTTTAAAAAGATAAATCCAAAGATACTAAATTTTTTCTATATCAAACCTTAAGGGTTTGCATTATATGATAGTAGAGATGTGAGAACGAGCAATGTGCAAGAAGTTTGTTATGATATTTTACTGCAATTGGTGTTGCCCTTATATTTTGAACATGGTTTCGACAACAATATCTTATAAAAATGTTTTGTTCGAATTAGACGAATGGAGTTTTTAAAACAGAAACCCAGAAAGACATGATTTTAGTTTCCTCGCTTGTTAAAATGTACGTTGACGCTCTTAATTTTGGTTCCATGCAAGGAATTACTACTCGCCAGGGAAAGCAAGCTTCTACCTCGGAAAGCAATCTATTAGCGTCAAAGAACAACAACCCATTGTTTTCGACAGCGGCAGCTCCTACACTTACTTCACTAAACAGCCTTACGAAGCTTTTCTCTCCGCGGTAACGTTCCAAATTTTTTGTATCTGTCACGGGAAATTTTTGATAAATAAACTAGTACAATATATATTATAATTTCAACAGCTGAAGGATGATTTGTACAAGAAACCATTGAATGCCGTTGAAGACCCATCCCTTCCAATTTGCTGGAAGGGAGCAAAGCCGTTCAAATCACTTGCCGACATCAAGAAATTCTTCAAGGGTTTGGTTCTCTACTTTGTAACAGGCAGAAAAGCTGTGCAGATGGAGATATCACCAGAGAATTATCTGATTATTACAGTAGGCTACAATTTCATCTCTCTTGACTTTTATATCAGAAAATCAAACAAGTTTCTTAAAGACTGACTCTTTCTTTTGATTTCAGAAACATGGCAATGTGTGTTTGGGGATACTGAATGGCACTGAAATAGGACTCAAAGATTTTAACATAATCGGAGGTAAAAGAAAATGGTTTAATATTTTCAATGACTCTCAAGTTTACATGTATAGCATAAAAACTGAAACTACTAAAACTTATAATTTATTCCCAATTTAATGGTGTCGACGATTAAATATGTTGACAATAAAACGACATAAACCTTAGATGCCAGAATCCATTAAATTTGGGAGTTAAGTACATACACAAGTTAGGATCGGCTTGCTTCTATACACAAAGTAAAGAGAAAAGAGGATCGTTGTGCTTCAGTAGCAATGAAGCTGTCACACAACAATATTCTTAGGACTGACTTATTGCAATTTCTTAGATATATCGATGCAAGATCTAATGGTCATCTACGACAATGAAAAGCAAAGGATTGGATGGGTTCAAATGAATTGCGACAGGCTCCCAAAGTCTGGATCTTCACCCCTGTGACAGATTTACTTCCTTTTATGTGAAAGTGAAAGGGAGAGATTCTCACACTGCGCCTCTTTTTCTTTCTATTCCAACAGCACAGAAGATGGGGTTCATGGATTTGAGGCAAGTCTCTCAAGACCACAGTCCGCGAGCATGATATCTCTAGAGAAGAGCGTGCTGTAAACGACAGGCGAGCACAACTCATGCAAAGATAAGATGAGAGTTATAGCTAGTGATGAGGATACTGTGTAGATCAAGAAGCTTGTATTACATTTTAGGCGTATTGTACGATTGAAAATTATCACAAATAAATAAAAGCCAAGTGTTTTGGATTTGCATAGATAAATACAACAAACTTATGGCTAACAGCAGCTCTAGACAACAATGATACATGGATAAAGAGGAAATGCCTTTTGCATCTTCCTCCAAAGAACGGACGCTGTGATATTGGCATGAACCCCGTACACAAGGGCCCCATCGGCACAACATAAATTTCCGCAAGGTAAGCCTCTGAGAAAATATCAGTTGCTCAAATATAAACCCTTGCATTATAATATCATATCATATCAGTTACACGCCTCATCAGTGAAGGGAAAGTGCATGATATAAACGAAGAAGGAAGCAGCAGACTGTAAATAGACGATGAGGCAACAAAACTTAGAAGAGGGTTGAAGGGGGACATGAGTTGTGTAAAATGCAGGCGGAGAAAAAGGATACCAATTTTGATGGGTTCTAAGAAATTTAACCTCCTGATATTTTCTCAGAAGAGATCTAATATCTAGACCATCAAGATCTTCACCCTGAAATGTACAAGAACAAGCATTCAGTTGTAGTCTATCATTTGATGGATATAAAGTTTGTATATGTTTTGGCCACCGCATCTACAAGACTATGTAGCCATTTACCAAATAAGATATATAGCGTGTCGAAATTATATAAATTTAGGGTAGCTGTCATGCCTGAATCCGTGAGTCTTCTGGGTCGGTGGCTGCTTGCTTGGTTAATCTTTTAAGTGAGCTAGTACAGAGTGCTGCTTCCGCAGCTAGCTAGCATCTTTACCTGCTCTCGGAGAAGATCCATTTGATCGATTATGGTTGTTCCGTCTGCAAAATAGTTAAACGAGTTTGGTTAAATTTATACATCACCTTCGATGAATGATAAAACATACTGAATCAATTCAAACACGTCCAGTCAGGAGAAGCCTTAACCAAGTCAGGGGAAGCGTCCGTCCCTTGACTGTCGCGCTAAATAAATCACCTGCTTGTGTTCTTTCGGGAAACGAATCAATAAGCATAGAAGGATCATCCCCGCTTCTATTTACAGATCTCCTCCGTGCATCCTTTGTGTCAACCGATGGATGAGTTCGATGAGTTAGAGTTAGGCACATTAACCAGATGCATAACAAGTCAAGAGCTATTTATGAATCATAATCGGTAAATAACAAGTCAAGTAACCAATGTGCGACCAATACATCATTGTTTCATCACTGTATGTTTTCTTCATAACCGATTCCCATCCTTTTCCTTTTATATATTTTCTCATGTTGTGCTGCTGTCATTTCTTAAAGCTATCATTTTTTATTTAGAAAGATAAGAATCTAAATAAATAAATAAAATTAGAGGTGAAACTGAGGTTTTAAAGAAGATACAAGGTATATTGGTCACTGGTCACTTGACAATGACATGACTTTTACGTTACGGATTTCTTAAACATAAAAGCCGCATTTGTTATATGCAACAACTAAAGTTGGTTCATGGTATTTAAATGTAAATTATATAGTTCATGGTATTTATCTAAAATCGTTAAAAGCTCATGGTAATTTTAGTATAATTTGCCCTTGCTAAAATGTAGGTCCACTAAATTAAAAAAACGGTTATGAAGGAGTGGGATTCAAATTAGGTTATCCCATAAGTGAAAAATCACAAATTTCCATATATATACACATCAAAAAATATACATAAGTGCATAGCTTTCATATATACACAATTTCAGACTAAACAAGAACTTCATATACACATCTCCAATATACATATTACATAATTTCTTATATTGTGATACATTCATAAACTTTGTAAATATATTTTTAATCTTTTAGAATTGTTTAAAATTTCTACTACCAAAATATTAGTATTTGACATTTAAATTGATTGGGAAAATGAAGATAATAGAGAATTTGAATATAAAAAGCTTAAATACGTTGTCGGTTTTATGAAAGAAATCCTAATATGATGCATTAAAGCCCTCTTGGGCTTTGGAGGCTGTTGGAGATTAGAAAACGAAAGTTTTGATGGTGAATATGCTGAGTAGGGTTTTGAAGAGGTTGAGTGGTGAAGAGAAAGAAAGGCTCTTTTCCTTCAAATATTGAACTGAAGGCTAAAACCAAAAGCCAATTCAAAATTGATTCTAATTCTCTCAAGTCCAAATCCTAATCAAACCACCCATTCTTAAACTCGCCTCTACTTCTTTTGCATGCATGGATGAGGTGCTGCTCTGTTTTGAGATGATATATAAAAGATGATGGAAGGAACTTGTTGAGGGCTATTTAGGACATTTTTGCTTCATTATATCTATAATTAACAGGGATTTAACGGGCATTATGGATGAAACATAACAATATATGGGTGTATTTTAGCTAAAATTTCAAATTTAGGTGCGCTTTTCAGACATAGCAAGTTTAGAAGTTGGCTTTTAGAAATACTAAAGTTATCGGTGGTGCAAAATCAGAAAAACAAAAACCTAAAAATAACCCATAGATCATCTATTTTCTCGGTTGTTTATTTTTTTCCGAAGACGCTATCTATCTTGATGTTTATCGTCTAAACCATATATACACCGAATTTCATTTAATTTTAGTACTTATAACTCATTAACTCAATGTCAGACATTAATTCTGCATGCATCCACCGGATCAACTTTTCATTGTCCCAATCCTGTCCAATCTTGGAACAATTTCAAAGAAGTGGAACAATTTTCAAGAAGAGTACATAAATTCCTCAATTGAAAATAAACCCCTTAGAATCAAGAATTGATGGAGGCTATGATCTCCTTCAGATGTTGTCCTCCGTCGATCCCGTGATGACGGTCTTTGACGGTTGAGATTTGGTTTGGAAGTTGTTGAGCGTGTGGATCTCAATGGGTTGACATTGATGCCGAGCAATCGGCAAAGGAAGTCCCGAGGTGGACGACCACCGTAGGACCCTCCGCCGATTAAGTTAGTGCCGAGGAATAGGTGCAGAGTAACGGCGTATTGGAAATGAGTTCGAGTTACCTAAGTCGTCTGAGAGAGCGGTTTATATAGTGGTCGCGTGGAGCGAGCAGGCGCGATATCATAGCCGTCAGTTACGCCCTAGGGTTATCCCCGCATTTAATGGCGGAATGCGCCCATTAATGGGGGGATGCGCTAGCGTGAGACGCGGAACGTGGGGAGGCGGATATCTCGCCCTTGCGAGATACGCGGAGTCGTTGCGGGGGCGCTTGGATTCTGCACTCTCGGTTGATCGGAGAGGCCAAGAAAGCTCGGCCTAACAGAAGGCTCGGAGACGAGCAAGGAGGCCGATGAAGCTCGGCCTGACAGAAGGCTCAGAGACGAGCAAGGAGACTGAGGAAGCTCGGAGACGAGCTGTTGGTAGTTTGCTAGGTGAATGTGGAGAGTACTCAGGGAGGTCTCCTGAAAGGTCGGACACTTCCTCGAGACGAGGTCCCGAGGAATGCCCCTAATGCAACTCATTTATTCTACCTCCGTAGCCTTCGGGATACGTCATCTGCCACGTGTCGTAATATGGGGAAATACCACTTGTGAGCACCATCATTAGCCCCCCACTCTCGTTCCGACCAATTTATGGGTCGGGTCGAGAGTGGCCTGGTTGGTTTTTCTTCGGCTCAGTTTGGCGCCGAGAATCAGAATGTGGATCGCTCAGGAATGACAAGGTGTTTGGCGGTTGCGTCGTTTCGATCTTTGGGCCCACGCGTCGTCTCGTCGTGTGCCTGAATTTTCGCGCGTATCTCCGATGGCGTCAGTGGATCAGTGAAATGATTGCACTTTATAGAGGGGGTGCCGTTTCAGTCAATTTGTCAGTTGGGGTACGGGCCATGTGTCGGACATCGGTTGGCGGGCGAGACATGCTGTCTTTGACTCCTGCAACCAAAGAAATGTCCCCAATGGTCAACCACCACGTGGAGCTTCGACTGCTGCTTAGGCGCAACGTTTCGTTTTGGCGGGAATCAATCTGGGCCATAGGATGTTCTCTTTTGGGGTGTATAAATAGGAGGGGACCATCTTAGTACCGACACTTTACTCTAATTCTCTTTCATTGTTGAAGATTGCCCGGCGTTCCACTTCTTAGATCGGATCCTATGTTGATTTTTCCTCGATGAGTCCTTTTCTTTGAATCAGGTTAGATGTCTTAATCCGAGGAGTCTGTAGAGGTAGTGAGAGTAGAGTCGGATGAGGCTCCAGTTGCTGAGGCCGAGTCCAGTGGGTTTTCCTCCTCTTCGGCTTCAGATAGCCAAGAGGGTTCCTTTTCTGCTACGTCTTCTGTGTCGGCCTCCCTCCTAGAGTCAGGGATGCCCTTGTCAGGGCCCCCAAGGTGCGCATCGGGAACACCCGCAATGCGCCCTCCGTCTTGAAGAGTCTGGACGAGCTTTTCGAGATTCGGACTCGATTCCACATCCCCTCTAGCTATTTCATCCGTTTAGCTAGAGAGGGTGAGCGGGCAGACCAGGTGCAGGGCAAAGAGATTGCCCTGTATTTGAAAGAGTTCCGGACTGGAATGCGTTTGCCCTTCCCAACCGAGATTTGTGGGATGCTTTGTTGCTTCTGTCTTGCCCCGGGCTAGCTAGCGCCGATCTTGTGGAGAATCTTCCTAGGCTTTCTGGTCCGGTTAAAACTTGATCAGATCCCCTTCAGTTTGACCCTCCTTATGTCTTTCCTTTGTTATAAAAATCACCCCTGCACCAATAAGGAAGAGCCGAGTTGGGTGTATTTTTCGTATAAAAAACGTAAGGGTAGGACGGCCGGGTCGGGGGTAGTAGTCGTCCCTTCTTCCATCCACGAATGGAAGGAGAAGTTTGTATTCATCGAGCCACCTGAGGGCGAGGATTGACATGTGCCTACACTGTGGCACAGGGCTGACCGCCCGAGAGTAAAGCAGTCGACTTCCCCCAAACCGATCCAGCGGGCAGATGTCCTGCTATCCGAGCAGGCACTGAGCTGGGCCGGGCTCAGTCCTGCACGTTTTCTGGGTAAGTTAGGGCCTTCGACGACTTGTTTAGACTTCGTTAACTTCCTTTGCCTTTTCAGTGTCACTAACCCCCTTTTGTTTGTGTGCTCTTTTTTTTTGCAGAGCCCATGGACCGATCGAAAATCCTAACCGCCATGGCCCCAAAGACGTAAGGAAGGAAGGCCGGGGGCACAAGCTCGTCCCGACCCGGTCCGAGCTCGGCCCCGAGGCTAACTCCACCGTCCAAGCCTTTCGCCGCTCCCCGAGCCCCAGAAGATTGCCGCGAGGGGGATGGGGAGGGGGTCATAAGCACGCACGGGACCCCACGCCCCCGGCGAGAGAGGAGGAGGAGGAGGCCGAGCCTGCTGAAATCCCCCTCAAAAGGCTGAAGCGGACGGTCTCTCGGCCACCTTCTACCGGGATCCCAGTGCAGGAGGGCGACTTTTGCAATGAGGTGTCCTCGGGGCTCTCCGTTGCTGACAGCTTGCTTTCGGACATGGAGCAGGCAGCCAGGGGAAAATTCCCCGGGGGTACCATGAAGGCCCAGGTGGCCGCCATAGCGCAGGAGGCGGTTTAGGTCGGTATTTTATTTTTCTTAAAATTTCTTAAGTCTTGTTTTCTCGGTTTGAGCTTTCTAACCCGTTTGCTGCTTTCCTCATGTCCTTCATCACCGCGCTCTCCTCGTCGCCATGGAATCTGAGGAGGTAGCCCCGATCATGAAAAATGCGGGCGATTCCTCCTCGCGGGAGGAGGAACTCCGCCTCCAACCGCGGCAGACGGAGGAGAAGGCGGCTCTGCTCGACACTCGACTGGTCGTCGAGGGGCTGACGAACTCCAAACTGAAGGAGTCTCATCGGCTCCTGGATGAGTCCAACCGGGATATCCAAGCCAAGATGGAGGAGGTGAACAGCCTCTACAGCGTGATGAAGAAGTCGAGGGACGCCCTCAAGAGGGATTTCCGGGTGGCCATAAACACGGTGAAGCTCGCCGAGAGCCGGGCGGCGAAGGCCGTGGAGGGATACAATGCGTCCGACCAATTTTACACTGATCTCGCCAAATCTGTGGCCGTCGTGTGGCACAGCTCCCTCGACGCCGTCAAGGAGTCTATGTCGGGTTTCGATGACAGCGAGCTCCGCGCTAAGTACCCCCTGGCCGAGGAAGTGCCGCAGAGAGAAGTCACCGAGGCGGCCGTTGGGGGCGAGACTGTTGACGGAAACGCCGACCCCGAGGTCGCAGTTTTGGTCCCTGATGGTGGCATCGAGCAGGGTGAGATCCCGGACGAACGGACGGCTTGAGCTTTCCTTCCTTGGGGATTTTCTTCTTCTTTTTTTTCTTTAAAATTTTGTAAGCCTCCGGGCATTTTTGTAAGGCTGAGGAGCCCATAATACCCTTGTACATAATTTTGATCGTGAATAAAGTGTACTTTTTCCTTTGCTCAAATGTCTGCTCACTGCGCAAGTACTTTAGCTCATATTCTTTTTATCTTGCAAGTACTTTTAGCTCATAAGTATCTTTTCATCTTGCAAGTACTTTTAGCTCATCAGTATCTTTATCTTGCAAGTGTTAGGCCGGTGTCCACCCTTCCCACTCTTGCTGACCCTTCATCGAGTAGAGTCGAACAATAGCCAAGTGTAGGAAAGTCGGTACCCCTTTCTCCGGACCCGAGGTGGCGATCGCGCATCGAGTATGAGTCGATTGATGGCAAAGTGTAAGAAGGACGATATCCTCCCTTTCTCCGGATTCGAGGTGGCGATCGCGCGTCGAGTATGAACCGATTGATGGGCCGAGCAGGAACCCGCTCGGTGGCCTCTTGAGAAGGGCTTTTAGATCCGCTTCTTTGTAGGGTAGGAATCTCTCCACTGCGGATGGACCGAGCAGGAAGATGCTTGGTTGCCTCGACATCGAGGGCTTTAGGATCTACAGCGTTGTAGGGCAGGAAACTATCTGCTGCGGATGGACTGAGCAGGAAGCTACTCGATGGCCTCGTGACGAGGGTTTTAGGATCCACAGCGTTTTAAGGCAGGAAATTACCCGCTGCGGATGGACCGAGCAGGAAGCTACTCGGTGGCCTCGGGATGAGGGCTTTGGATCCCCAGCGTTGTTGGGCAGGAAACTCCCCGCTGCGGATGGACCGAGCAGGAAGCTACTCGGTGGCCTCGTGACAAGGGCTTTTGGATCCACAGCGTTGTTGGGCAGGAAACTACCCCCTGTGGATGGACCGAGCAGGAAGCTACTCGGTGACCTCTGGATGAGGACTTTTGGATCCCCAGCGTTGTTGGGCAGGAAACTACCCGCTGCGGATGGACCGAGCAGGAAGCTACTCGGCGGACTTGTGAGGAGGGCTTTCAGATCCCCAGCGTTGTTGGGCAGGAAGCTACCCGCTGCGGATGGACCGAGCAGGAAGCTACTCGGTGGTCTCGTGACGAGGGCTTTTGGATCCACAACGTTGTTAGGCAGGAAACTACCCGCTACGGATGGACTGAGCAGGAAGTTACTCGGTAGCCTCGTGTGGAGGGCTTCTGATCCACAACGTTTTGGGCAGGAAGCTACCCTCTGCGGATGGATCGAGCAGGAAGCTACTCGGTGGCCTCGGAGCGAGGGCTTTGGATCCACGACATTGTTGGGCAGGAAGCCACCCGCTGCGGATGGACCGAGCAGGAAGCTACTCGGTGGCCTCGTGAGGAGGGCTTTTGATCTACAGCGTTTTTGGGCAGGAAGCTACCCACTGCGGATGGATCGAGCAGAAAGCTACTCGGTGGCCTTATGAGGAGGGCTTTTGATCCACAACATTTTTGGGCAGGAAGCTACCCTCTGCGGATGGACCGAGCAGGAAGCTACTCGGTAGCCTCGTGACGAGGGCTTTGGATTCACAGCGTTGTTGGGTAGGAAACTACCCGCTGCAGATGGACCGAGCAGGAAGCTACTCGGTCGACCTGCAATAAGTTATAGCATAGAAACAGAGAGAAGCGGTTCAGATTGTAGGGAAGCAAGAATCTTTATGATTAAAGAAAATACAGATTTAATGATTTAATTTAAACTTTCCCTTATTAAATGAACGGATTCTGCGGGTGTCCTCGTTGGTCAGACTTGGGTCAGTTGGTGACGACCATGATATGCCCTATTGTCAGCTCTTCGGCTGTAATTTGGCCAGCTTGCCCCCTATCTGCTTGACGTTTGTCTCGCAGATATTTCGCCAAGTGACCGAAGCGGATCAGCTCTTCGATGTAATCGCGCAGCTGTTTACAATCCTCGGTCGGATGTCCTTGCATTCGGTGATAGGCACAATACGGGCCTCAGAGCCATTTACCCGTGCTTCGGGTAGCCGGCGGGAGCCTAAGAACCTCCCGCCCTTAGCTTCCTCCAACAGCTCGGTCTGAGAGATGTTTAGAGGAGTGTACTCCTAGAACCTCGGAGAGTAAGGTTTCGGACGATCGACTTTCTTTTTCTCCTCCCTATCCCTTTTCTTTCTGTCCGCCTGGTCGGCTCGATGGAGGTTTGAGTTCACCTCGGACTCGAGTTGGATTTCTCGCTCGGTCCATGCTTTCATTTCGGCCATGGTCTTAGGTTGCGGTAATGCAAAAGAGCGGAGCCACTCTTTGTACCTAAGACTCGACCTCAGCGCAGTGATAACTGTTTCATCGCAGTGCTCGGGGACCTCCAAGAGGGCATTGTAGAAGCGGGTGACAAACTCTTTAAAGGATCCTTTGTCTCCGCTCTTGACAGTGAACAGGTAGTTGACCGTCCTCTTATGTCGTCGGTTCCCGACGAAGTGATCGAGGAATTGGGTGGCCATCTCGTCGAAGGTCGAGATGAAGCGTGGCGTAAGTCCTCGGAACCAGTCCCGGCCAGCCCGGATTAGGATGGTGGGAAAAGCTGGGCATTGATCCGCATCCGAGTTATCTTGGAAGCTCACGCCCGCCGTAAAAGCGTCCAAGTGATCCTTCGGGCCGGAATTCCCGTCTAAGAGGGCCACTTTTGGCGGCTTGTTCCTGGACGAGACGTGCTCGGCCAGCAGCTCTTCTGTAAAGGGCTTTGATAGTGAGTCGGCGGAGTACCTGACCCCTTCGCCCGACGCATGGCCATTCCTTCGTATGCCTTCGATTTTATTTTCGAGGGATTCAAGTCGGTGGTGGTACCTCGAGGATTCTGCACAGTCGGAGTGGTGGCTACCCCCGCTCCGGGTCTGCGCGATGGTGCGGCTTCGATTCCGCTCTATCAAATTTCTTAAATCCTCGGACGAGGCTCTTCTTGAGTAGTCCCAACGTTCGCCCTTCGCGCGACCCCGGCGAGAGTGGGGGCGTCGGTCATGTCTGGAAGCAGGCAAGCTGACCGACACCTCCTCAAGGGGAGAGAGCGCACGGCGGACATCGGAGCGACAACCCAGTCTTTCCGGGGATCGGGACATGGAGCTGTCCGACGCCCAGCGGGTCATGGAATCAATTGCAGCATGCGGGTCACGGTGGCCGGAGTCGGCACGCCGGCACTCGGTGACGCTGAGATGAGCGTGAGTGAGATCGAAGGCTTGAGCGTGTCCATCCATCCTTCTGCGGACGTCGTTATCCCGGGAAAGAAGAACTACGGTCTGGTGGGTAGGGCCCACCGCTTGAACGCGGATGAGGGTATCCACCAGCCATGTGAGATTGTCTATGCGAGAGGATAAGGCATTGATGATGTTAGGAGGGGGAGACGAGCCGCTCCCACCTCCGTTGTGGCGGCTCGTATTTGGATCGTCACGGTTGTCGCTCGCCATCGGGTCGAGAGCAGAAGATCAACTTTAGGGGTGTAGAAGTTTATGAAACGTTCCCACAGACGGCGCCAACTGATGGAGGCTGTGATCTCCTTCAGATGTTGTCCTCCGTCGATCTCGTGATAGCGGTCTTTGACATTTGAGATTTGGTTTGGTAGTTGTTGAGCGTGTGGAGCAGGCGCGAGATCATCGCCGTCAGTTACGCTTCAGTGTTATCCCCGCATTTAATGGAGGGATGCACCTATTAATGGGGGGATGCGCTAGCGCGGGACGCGGAACGCGGGGAGGCGGATATCTCGCCCTGACGAGATACGCGGAGCCATTGTGGGGGCGTTTGGGTTCTGCGCTCTCGGTTGATCAGGGAGGCTGAGAAAGCTCGGCCTGACAGAAGACTCGGAGATGAGCAAGGAGACCGAGGAAGCTCGACCTGACAGAAGGCTCGGAGACGAGCAAAGAGACCGAGGAAGCTCGGAGACGAGCTGTTGACAGTTTGCTAGGCGAATGTGGAAAGTACTCAGGAAGGTCTCCTGAAAGGTCGGACAATTCCTCGGGACGAAGTCCCGAGGAATGCCCCTAATGCAACTCCTTTATTCCATCTCTGTAGCCTTCAGGACACGTCATCCGCCACGTATCGTAATCTGAGGAAATACCACTTGTGCTGGGGAAAGCTTGAGATGAATTATGTATAGATTAAAAGTCTTAACAAAAATTGATGACATCTCTGAAACCATCCAGCACAGAACTCATTGACATTAAGAGCTTTACTTAGCTTTTAGTTTATACATTGAGGGAATTGATATATATACACACACACACACACACTCAATCCAACATTCTAAATAATGCATCAAAGATCGGAGAGCTTTTATAAGGGAAGTTGTTTTTAAAATATAAGTTGCATATGATGGGGAATTAGTTTTCATCATTGATATGTTCATACTGATATCGTTTTTGTTTTTTTTCCTTTTTAACTTATGTTATAGTTATTAATAGATTGACATATCAACATTCCGTGGGCAATGCAGGGTTTGGTTTTTTCTTAGCAAATTTCTACCATCTTCCTTTGGCATTAAGATAATATAGATATTCATTGTCTTGCTAGGAGAAGCCAGCGGCATTTAAGAAGATTTTCTCTTATAATAAGATCTACTCAATTTATCGGTTCTATTTAAAAAAAATTGCAGATATTCACCAAATGTTTTTGTTAAATTATTATTGTTCCATTTATATTGCAAAAAAAAGTAGGTTTTTGGAAAACAAATTGGAAGATTCATGTTTTTGTAGTATTGTTCAAGTAGTTAATTAACCTAATTATTTAGTATTATTTTAGAAATGTTTGTGATTGTGTTTTTTGATAATTTTTGCTATAATGGCAAATGTTTTCATAAAAAATTAGCAACCATGTAGGAGTGCGTACTCTTAATTTAGTGGATTTGATATTATTCTATCTAAGTTGGATATATATCATAAGAGTTTTTTTATAACTATTTAGTTATATTTAGTTAAATTGTTCTAACTATTTTGAATAAGATATTCTCGATTTAGTATTGGTATTATCTCATCGGCTAGATATTTATACGTCTATCTTTATCAAAAAATTGTGTATTAAAAATTAATGTAAATTCAGATTACCAAGAAAGAAGGGAGAGAGGAGTGTTGAGACGGCATCTTGTGAATTAAAAGTAAATTGAATAAAATTTTAAACTTCATTTAATTTTCTTCTTGAAGAAAGAAAGTGACACTTAACCCCATTTGGGTTTGGATATAATAGTAGAGATATCATCAAATATGTAAATTATCAATTTGTTTGAGAATATTTAATCTGCTTTACAATCGGAAAAGAGCGTATGTTAAGTATGTTTAATGTAAAAATATTTTTTCAACCTCATTACAGCTTTGGAGTTTGGTAATAGCAGCCTATCAAGAACATTTACTTTAGAGCAACACATCCCTCTAGAAGAGGATGTGTAAGAATATAAAGGCAGTTTTCTTTCACGTGCTTCACGCATGTGTGCTTGTGCTTAAAAAATAAATACAAATTCCATATGTATGATTTATCTTGTTATCCACGTAAAAAAAATCGCGTTTTCACAACAAACAATTGTTACCATTTACTATCAACATGCTATTTTATCTTATGTTTAATCCTATTTTCCATAAGGAAAACAAATATAAATTAACATTGTTCAAATTTATGTTGTTATTGAATTATATATGAAAAAATTGAAAAAAGATTGATGGAAATTAATATATTTAGAAAATATTCCTTGCCAATATAAAATACATATATGAACAATAACTCATATAATTGAAAAATAATTATATATGTATATTTATAATAAGAATAATAGAGGAAAGAGGCCATTCTCAATCATCCAATATTTTATTTGACGATTGTCACCTATCATCATCTTTATTATCTAAGATGCGGATACACCAAACTTCGTGTGATTCTTTCACTTTTTCACCGATGAATTAGTAATGTAAAAAGTTCTACTGTCGCTAAACTGTTAATTTTGCACCCACTAAATCAATGGTGAAAAAGTGGTAGAAGCATATAAATTTTAGTGTATCCGCATTTTAAATGATAAAGATGAAAATGATGAATGCCGATCGTCGAAAAAAATCATGTAGGGTCTATTTTTCGACGCCATAGGAGCCGATTCCCTACTATTATTCTCGTTTATAATACTATTTCAAAATAAAATTTACGGTCTATATGACTTGCTATGTACAAATAATTACAATAGGTCCATAGAGAGATCAATTTCTTAAGAACCAACCCTCAAGGATAAGATAGACAATGGGGTTCTTTTTGGAAAAGAAAATTGGACACGCAGTCATGCTTGCTAGGAAGTGGGGCCCACTCTGATCAACTAGAAAAAAAATTTGTATTTGGATGTAGCTCAAGGATATAGAGGTAAATGAACAAGTTTGAGAGAATGAGTTGGCATTGGTCTGATACATGATATCACATGACTGACCCAACTGCCAAAACAAATGGAATGTCATTCATGCGAGACCCTTTCCTAATCAATCCAGAAGACATCTCTTTGGAGGGGGTAACCCCACTATTTAGGGGACACAACCGCGGTAGGAGTCGTCCATTTTAAACCCCTTTAAAATGGTGTCTAAGAACCTGAATTGGGACAATCCCAAAACCTATCTATATCTATCTCTATAGACCCAGTTCCCAGATCAATAGCACAAATCCTATACGGAAAAATATTTGTGACAACCATATTTTAACCGATTGTAGTATAAGAGCATCACTTTCTATCAAGAGTATATTGTCCATATCAATATGAGGAACCTGACACATCTCCCTACATCCTTTTTACAAATACCATATTCATCTCTCATTTTGATGAAGTCAAACGCTTTGACCGTAACATCAAAACAGATTATCTATCTTTGCTATACATGTTTTAGTCTATAATTAGACTTAAGCTACACGCTTTCCGCTGCTCCCACTGACTATGATAACTCTCTGACAGAGTCATATACACTTACACTTCTAAATCCCATTTAGAACGACGTTACAGTCATTCACAAGCCAGATATCATAATCATAAGACACAACAGTGATAAATAATATCCATATGGACTTTCAGTATAGACACTGAAGTAACGGTTTCATCACAATCCATATCGGGTATTTGATAAAAACTGTTTACTACAAGTTTAGCCTTATTAGGTTACTACATTTCTATTTGCACCAATCTCGAAAGATCTACTTGCTCCTAATGGGTTTTACCCTTTCAGAAGCACACAACAAAGTTCATATTTTGTTGCAGTACATGGAGTCTAATTTGGATAACTTGGCATTCAACCAAGTAGGTTCATCATCACATGAAGAAAACTTCCTTCTCACCGTCTATGAGGAAACCAAAATATCTCTCGGGTGACCGAGGTCACGTACTAAATCTGCGGAGTGGCTAAAATTTATCAGGGTCAATTGAATCTCCAAGTTCTACTAAATTTTCAGTAACTATTTGTGCTTCTGGAAACACTTCCAGTTCTACCATACTCCCACTAATTTCTTTTACAAGAAATTATTTTACAAAGAAGGTCGCGAGTCTAAAACAAAACACTTTTGATCTTGAAAATGGTAGAAGTTAAACTCTTGCAAAAGCTAGAGATAACCTACAAATTGCTCATTACCGAAATGTGTCTCGAGTTTGTCCGGATTATGTTTTCAAGCACAAACTGGACAACTTCAAATCTTAACAACCTTAAAACGAGAACCCATTCTATATCATATATAGAATCGAAGGCACTTATTTAGATGGAACCATTATCAATTGATATGCATTTGTATTCAGTGCATATCCCCTAATTAAAAATGGCAATTCAGCATTAATCACCACGGAGCGCACCCGCGGATGAGTAATCTGGGAGAGAATCATATTCTCAATACAGAATACCTAATACCAACCCCTTGTTCGTTTGGACATTTGGCATCATACATCAATATGTATAAGTCTCTTGAGTTTATTAACTCAAATTCCGTGTGCTGTAAGTTGAAAAACTGTATTTTGGTTAAAAGAAACCAAAAGTTTGCTGTTAAGCAAAGCCAGGTGATTTTCCCCAATAGCAACAATTGCTCCGAAATCCGGCATTGAGGATCAAATCATCCTTTCTCAATTCTCCACTCTTTCTCAGCATCTGCAACACCCTACAAACGGGGATCCTAATCCGGTATCCTTATACCCAGGAGTGAGAGTTTATTGAGAAACAGTTTTAAAAAACAAACACACAGGAAAACTGAAACATCAAAATGTTTCATGGGGTGAGCCAAGTAATCCCAGTAATGCCTCTTCTAATGCCCAAACTCATGACAGTAGTTGCAATTTCTTTTCTCTCGCTTCAACTCCTTTTGATGTCTCTCTTTCTTACCTTGGGTATACCGAACATAGGTTTGTTGGTTTTCTTCTTACCCTTCCTTTCAGCACCAACTTTGGGATTGGAATAAGACTATCCAATATGCATAACTGGTATATTCTCCATATATAAGGAGCTCTCAAATTTGAGATAAGGTGGAGGGGAGAGACAAATGAACAATTCACTTTCTCCAGAACCAGTAGCCATTCTCGGACTGAAACAATTTCTTCGAGTTCGTATATAACAATACGACGGCCTTTTAAGAAATATGGATTTCTGTACCGGATACAGATTCTGGAGCAAGTAAAAGAGGAAGTGGGATAGGAAAGGACATATGCGACTTTGTTCTGAATTAGGGCAACATGACATTCCAAAACTAAAGTTTGTAAAAAGGTCGGTTAACTTAGTTAACGAGTCTTAGTTTTAGGCCAGTCCATGATCGCTGCCAAAGAAAAAGAAAAGAAACACTTAGCGTGCACTTTATCAAGATTAGATTGGTTCGTTAAATCATCTAATCAGGATGGCTCCCACTGCTATGTCGAATCCTCCTTCAAACCCTATAAGGAGAACTAGTCGGGATCATTTACACCCACAAGTTCGCTAACCGTTCAGCCAGGCCAGTGTTGGTACTCCGAGGGAGGTACCCCATACTTTCGCACGGACCCAATTTAATAATCTCGCTTCCGCAAAGGTATAACCCCGTCAACACCTTTCTAATCACCTACCGGGTTAGCTAATTGTGCAGTGAAAATCTTCCGAGAGTAACTATTACTCACAATGGGAATCAGGACCCAAAATATCATATAGAATAGTATGCAACTCATTGCAAATTTCAACACTTGAAACTCCCGATATTGATTTTTACCCCTAACGACCTATGACCTTAACGAAGGTCAAAAAACCATAGGGTGCTAGTCAAGTTCTACCCGTCATTTCGTAACTAACTCGAACCACCCGCACAAGCTTTTGACGAATGCCAACAAAGCTGTGCGACTGTCCCGGCTAATCACATTACATGCAAGTGTAGAGTGTTTTTTGATACCCTAGTGAGATAGAAAATACACGTCGCTTGTCGGGCATATTACAGATTCCTCCTGCCTGGGGTAGGCCTGGGTTTATTAATTGTCCGAATCTCCGGTAGCCGCGGACTAAGCTGCCGTTAATTACCTCTCGCTTTTGGAGCGAGAGAACCTCTGATTGACGGGTAAAAATGGTCATGCGAACTCAATATGCAGGTGCGTATGTTGTGTTTTGAAGGTGTTTTGGACGTATCGCGGGCCTCGCAGAGTTTATGGGGGATGTGATTTGAGTGTGGAGCGTGCGGGAAAAATAGGGTGGGGAGATCCCTAAGGACGCATAAGATGGCACTTGGCCGCTGACGTTAGCGGGTCACGTGCGTGGTACGTGGGCACCAACGGGTCACGTGCGTGGTGCGTGGACGCCAAAGGGTTATGCGCCCGGCATGCGGGTGCTGGGCGCCAGCGGGTCACACGCCCCGCGCGCGGGCGCTGGCAAAAAAGGGGCTTAACCGCTGGACTGGAAGTTGAACTCCTAAGGGGTTTTGGATTTAAACTCCTAGAAAAAAGGATTTTTATTTGGAGTTAAACTCCTAAAATATCTGGATTTGGGGTTAAACTCCTTTGAGAATTTGGATCTTGGACTTGGAGTTGAGCTCCTCAAATATTGATTTGGAGTTAAACTCCCAAAGGGTTTAGATCTTGGACAGTGAAAAGAGCTCCCTTTTCTTCCTCTTCAAGTCTTACACTTCCCTAAAATGTGTTCTTTTGAGATGGGTTCCTTCTTCCTCTTTTATTTTTGTTGGATCTTGGAGAAAAGTGAGCAGTGAGATTAAAAATCTTCCTTTAAGAGATTTGATGGGAGATCCGAGCTCTCCTTCGAGGGTTTTATGGTGAAAAACTATTTCATTTTAGAAAAGGAAAAATTAAACTCTTGATTTAATTCAAAGAAAAGAAAAAGGTTTAAAACTTTGAAGAAGGAGAAGGAGGCACAGAATCCTAATATTTTTTTAGGGGAATCAATTTTTCTTTATTTCATCATAATCTTGCCTTATATAGTCTTACAGATTTACATATAGCCCTTTAGGCTTTACAAAATGGTATTTTGCCCATTCCATGCACATGTGCTTATTTCTTTTTGCAAATGAGCCATGAGATTTAAAAAATTTGGCTTTATGCCCATTTCCCTTACATTTATTCATAAAATCTACATTAAAATTATTTATTATAAAATTTTCTTCTTGGCATGGGGGAGACCGGCTTCTTCATATTTGAGCTCGACTTAGGCATGAGCCCACTTAGCTTGGGCTTGAGCCTACTTGAGTTGGAGTTGACTTTGATTTTGACTTGGTCAACCGGAGTGTAATTTTTGACCCCAACAAAGTGCTCCCATCAATAAATGCACACCGCATATATGGGTTGTGTGCATGAAATTGATGGATCTTGTCCCGTAGGAAGTTTGACTTTGAGATGGAACATCATTCCGGGGGTGGAGCATCCTTCCGGAAGCATCATTCTAGGGTCGGAGCATCATTCCGATGTGTGGAACATAATTCCATGGGGTCGGAGAATCATTCCGATGTGCAGGGTATAATTCCAATGTACAGAGTATAATTCCAGGAGCATAATTCCCGGATCGGAGTATCATTCCGAGGACCATAATTACAGGGTCAGATCATCTTTCCGAAGAGTGGAGCATAATTCCAGGGGGTCAGAGTATCATTCCGATGTACGGAGCATAATTCCAGGAGCATAATTGCTGGATCAGAGTATCATTCTGAGAAGCATAATTCCAGGGTCGCGGTATCATTCCGAAGAGCGGAGCATAATTTCAGGGGGATGATATATTCTGAGACGAAGTATAGTTTCGATACAGGGTTCTGGGGCGAAGCATAATTCCGATGCGGGACGGGTTTATTCTGAGACGAAATATAATTCCGACGCAGAGGTAAACATTCTGAACGAAATATAGTTCCGATGCAGAAGTTCGTTCCGAGGCAAAGCATAATTCCGACAGGAAAGATAGATACTCCAAGGCGAAGCATGATTCTGACACGGGGCAAATATATCCTGAGACAAAGCGTAATTTCAGCGCAGAGGCAAACATTCTGAACGAACCATAGTTTCAATGCAGAGGTTGATTATGAGACTTTCGACAGGAAAGGCAGATACTCTGAGGCAAAGCATGATTTCGACACAGGGCACATTTTGAGACGAAGCATGATTCCGACGTAGAGGTAGACATTCTGAACGAAATATAGTTCCGATGCAAAGGTTGATTCCAAGGCGAAGCATAATTCCGACAGGGAAGGAAGATACTCCGAGGCGATGCATGATTCTGACACGGGGCAATTCCGACACAGAAATATACATTCTGAATGAAACATAGTTTCGATTCAGAGGTTGATTCCGAGGCGAAGTATAATTCCGATAAGGAAGGCAGATACTCTGAGGCGAAGCATGATTCCGACACGAGGCAAATATATCCTGAGACGAAACATAATTTCGACGTAGAAGTAGACATTCTGAACGAAACATAGTTCCGATGCAGAAGTTGATTCCGAGGTAGAGCATAATTCCGACAGAGAAGGCAGATACTCCGAGGTGAAGCATAATTCCGACACGGGGCAAATATATCCTGAGATGAAGCAAAATTTTGACGTAGTGGCAGACATTCTGAGGCAGAGCATGATTCCGGCATAGAGCTTGTTGGTTGACTAGATTCCGAGGCGGAGCTTGATTCCAACGGGGAGGTCATTGGTTGATTTGTTGATTTGATTCGATTTAGGAGTTTCTTATCCGTCCAGCGGGGCTTTTGAATCTAGGACTTGGAATTTGGGTTTTTGTTTGGCATTAGCTTCGCTACACTAGAATAAAGTACCAGGAGCGAATCATCATTTGCCATGGAGAACTTGGGATTTAGGTTGGCATCAGTATCGCTACACTTGTTCACCCCAATCGGAGCAAAGCTCCGATCAGATTCCGAGGTGGAAGATGAAACGACTCCCCAATCAGAAACAAAGCTTTGCTTTGAAAATTCAAACTTCAATAAAGGAAGCAACGCTTCAGTTGCTCAGGCACTGCGCTGCGCGACATGTGTCAGCGCAGATGCGCTAGCGCAGCCGCGCTGCGCTGTGCGCTGCGCGACACGTGTCAGCGCAGATGCGCTAGCGCAGCCGCGCTGCGCGACACGTGTCAGCGCAGATGCGCTAGCGCAGAAGAAGGGGTTTAACACCAAAAGCAATTTATTCATGTAAAGTTACGTACACTTGATAATAACGAATTAAAATCATATGATGCACGAACACAACAAAGAATTAAAATAAAAGAACCCTTAACAGGCAATGAAATACTTGATTAAAAAGAAAAATGCTTATTCATTTTACATTTAAAAAAGATCACCGAATATGGGATCTGAAAGACAAGGATTCGCAAAAAGAAGAAGAAGATTCTCCAGCTCCCTCTCTGTCTTCTCCACCACATCGAAGCGGCGATCCTCCCGAGGGGTGGCCATCCAACGGTCGACGCCACACTCCTGAGAAAAAGTGGCGATGACAACCCGACGAGCCCGTATCTGGTTCAGCAAATGGAAGGAGCAGTCCTTCAGGGCTTTGGTGATCAAGTGCGCTTCGAGAAGGCCCGCGATCTTGTCCTCGGCTGCATCCAGCATTGCCGGGGACATCTCTGCTGGAGGAGGGGGAATGTCGGAGAGCACCGAGGCAAGGGCCATCCGAAGCCAAATGGAATTCGGAGGAAGAGGAGACCCCACACGAGTCAAAAGCTCATGCATTGCAGCGTCGCATTGCTCGTCCGAGAGAGAAGGGTCCACCAGGCGCGCAGCAAAACGGGGAACGATGTCCCGAATCGGAACCTCCCATGGTTGTCGGCGGGCATGAAGGCGGTTGCAAGCCATGATCGAAAAGGTTCTCTGAAGATGAGAGAATAAAAAGTTCGGCCCTGAACTATATATAGACCCAAACACAAAAGATTTTGTGCACAATGGAATTATTTCCAAGACCCGGGAATTCAAAATCTTGGAAATACAAGTTTGACTTGGAAAAGGGGAGATGAAAAGATATCTCAGGTGAAGCAACGCTTCAGATCCTCTGCGCTGGGCGCAACTTGCCACGTGTCTGGCGCAACGCGCCGAACGCAGCGCCCAGAAAGCGCACCCAATCAGAGCAAAGCTCTGTTTAAACGAAGCAACGCTTCAGTTGCGCTGCGCTCTGCGCTGCGCGACACGTGTCAGCGCAGATGCGCTAACGCAGTTGCGCTGCGCTCTGCGCTACGCGACACGTGTCATGCGCTGGAGCATCCGCGCCAAACTAAAAATTAAGATTTTATGAAATCTTTTCTGTTCTTTCCAGAACTAAAAGATTTTCTTCGGCCTTTGGATCAAAGATCCAGCAGTGGGAAAATTCCCAAAATCACTCAGGAAAGATCCTGTTAACAAATTCAACAGATTTGTGGTCACTATAAATAGGACCCGAAGCCTCAATTAAAAGGAGGAGAATCAACAATTTTCTGGAAAAATCAAGAACTCCAAACAGAGAAAAACTCTGAGAAGATTTCAAGGAAAAGGTAAAGAACCTTCGTGAGGTAGAAGAAAGGCCTTCTAATAGATCATTGATCTAAAAATAAGATCAATGATCTTCATATAAAAAAAAAACACAGTGCTTTGCACTTCTTGTGAACCTTCGGTTCTGTAAAAACAATAAAAGAAATAATAAAAATAAAAGAATAGTGCTTTGCACTTTTAAGAACCTATGGTTCTTTGAATAAAGGAAAATCTTATTTTTCTTTGATCTAATTTAGACGAAGAAATTAAGCAGTGCTTTGCACTTCCAAGTTGCGCCGTTGCGCTCTTAAGGGAGCGCCACGTATCGGCTATAAAACCACTTGTGCTAAGCGCCCTTAAAATAGAGCTTTGCTCTCTGGAATCGGCGCAACTCGCTGAGAGCGCGCCACGTGTCAGCAGCGCAATAGCGCAGCGCAACAGCGCATCGCACTGCGCCAGTGCGCTTGCGCTCATCAGAGCACGACACGTGTCATCACCATATGAGCTTGCGCTCATTACTTAGCGCAAAGCGCAGATGCTTTAAAAAGAGCCAAGCCCAATTAGGAGAAGGCCCAACAGGCTTAATGAAGTGCAAACGCATTATTTTAAGTGGCAGAGCCCAAACCAGAACAGATGCTTTGCATCATTTATAAATGGGCAGAGCCCAAACAAAAATATTCAGAATGCTATGCATTTTAAAAGGGGCAAAGCCCAGAACAAAACAGATGTTTTGCAAATGGGCAGAGCCCAAAATAAACTAATACTCTATATCTTTTGTAGAGCCTAAATAAGAGAAATGCAATACGAATAAAGTGTTGAACTGGACTTAGCCCAACCATGGCCATAAGTCCTTAAATTAAATTGACTGAGCAAAATGGCTCACCTCGATCAATCTACGTCCGGTTCGAGGGTACATCTCCGAGCTCCTTTGACATTCATCGTTGTAATTCTTCAACGACGTCAAAGAGGCGACGGGTCCCAACAACCACAAACTAATATTGGACCGAAACGTCCTTAAACTAATATCGGACCGAAACGTCCTTAAACTAATATCGGACCGAAACGTCCTTAAACTAATATTGGACCGAAACGTCCTTAAACTAATATCGGACCGAAACGTCCCTAAACTAATATCGGACCGAAATGTCTCTAAACTAATAATGGACCACCACGTCCCCAAACTGGCGATGGACCACCACGTCCCCAAACTGGCACAATGGAGCCCAAATGCTCTTTTGTCGGATATAAACGATCCCGTTAAGTCGATCTTATTCCCAAACTGGACTAACGTATCCTTAACAACCGTTTAAGTTGGTCTTAGCCCCAAACACGGCTAACGTATCCTTAAACACTCAAATGGACTATAAAAACCTAAATCAACTTCGGTTCGAGGGTACATCTTTGAACTCCTCTGACACTTGTCGTTGTAATCCTTCAACGAAGTTAGAGAGGTGATGAGTCCCGACGGCCATATATTAAATGAATCATGTTTAAGTTGATCTTAGCCTCAATGAGGCTAACGCATCCTTAAACTAAAAATACCAAACCCAAATCTAACTCAATACGGATTTGGACTAACCCACGTCCTACGGGTGACGACATCACTCAGTCTCCGTATACAATCCACGGGCAATCATAAACAAAACAAACACACACGACACGAAGTGAAATTCTGGAGAAGGAGAAAGTTGTTACCGCGACGCGGTAGCGTAATTAACTGCAGGGGCTTGCGCCTGCAGGGAAGAGCGTCCCCACAATAAAAAAAAAACCCCTCACCCTGAGGAGGAATCTGACTAAGTCTGCTACATCGGCCGCATCCGTCTAAACCTCCGATACGAGGTGCCATAAATCAACTTGGTATCTTCGGAGAGATAGACGGATAAAACCAAATAGCATCTGCCCCGAACCCCAGGCATGGACGTCCTAACGTCCGGGCCGCCGTTCGGAGGGGAACAGATTCTGGCACGCCCGGTGGGACCTCTTCCTCTTTCCACTCTACACTTCGTGTGTCGTCTTCGCGAACTAATCGCGGTTTGTTAACTGGTTGCCTTCGGATTTCAAGTTGCTAAGATTTGGTCTTTTGTCTGGTACAGAACTCAAGCATCCAATGGCCACCAACTGCACCAACTGCTCGAAATGCCACTGCAACGGACGTTCCACCTCACCGAGAGGTGTAGCATATGGGCCCCAGGTAGCTTCCTTCCTGACTCTGCCAGTAGGCCAGGTGGCTCAGGCCACTACTGGCTTGTTCTTCGGGACCATGGTCCCACCTACAAGTCTCTCTGCGCCGATATCCGCACCAGAAGTGAACAAGAAGTCGGTATTCGACCGGCTCACTGCTACCACGACCCCTGTCAACGGGTCATCCGCTACTAAGCTGACAGCCTCTGTTTTCACCAGGCTGGGTCAGAACTGTAAAATGGCTGTCCCAAAGAGGGCAACGGCCGCTGCTTTGGAAGTCGTTAAAACGGCTTCTCCCATCAGAGAGTCGGTCTTCACAAGATTGACGGTTCCTACTCCTCCTCCTCCAGCTGGTCAGAAGGCATCAGTCTTTGATAGGCTGACATCAGCAGTTACCCCACGCGCAAACAGGGGGCAGCAAGAAACCATCTCGATTTCCGAACCAGTCCCAACGGCTCGTCGTGCGCGACGTCGCCATTGGCAGCGAATAAGGAAAGCGGGGGGCAACTCCCCCTCAGGACTAACCCCACCTGCTCCGGTGGTGGAGGTTGATGCTGCTGTTCCAACTGGGAACAGCTTTGAATTGCTGAAGAAAGTGAGAAAGAACTCCCCGGTTGCTACATTAAAAAAGTCTCCTCCACCCATGGAAAAAGCTCCGGAGACGAGACAGGAACAGCCCCCTCAACGGCTGTCAGCGAAAGTTTATAAAGTTTGGCGGAGGGTTCAAGACTCCGTGATTGACTCAGACCACTTCCGTCGTCAGAACAGGGCAAGGGTAGAAAAAGACAAAAACCGCCCCGCTAAACGGCAGGGGGCAACAAATGCTAGGATGCCCGCTTCAACGGCTCTTTCAACCTCAAAGGCCCATAAAAGGAAGAGGCCAGAAAAAGCTCCCATGACGCTGACAAAGTCTAAGAGCGGTGAACTTAAACGCCCCAAGTCAGGGGGCATCACAGTTCATACGGTCTATATGGCTTCGGGGAAAGAAGAAAGTCGTACTTCTATGGGTCACCGACCGCTTACCCGGTCAGTGACCAAGTCTCAGGAGCAGCAACAAAAGCTCCAGGAGATGATGACTACCATGGCTGCACTCACGGGGCCAAAAGAGAATCCTGAGACGTCTTTAGATGAACGCCAAGAGGAAGAGACCGACGCCGAGTTCCTTCGAAGAGTACTGGAAAAGAGGGACAAAGAGGCTGCTGAACAAGCAGCCAATATACAACGCATGGGCCTTCTCTTCCAGGACATGATAGGGATGATGATACAACCAGAGCCCCCGACTGAAGAACCCCCGATCTTCCTTGGGGATGATAGGGGAGAAACATCAAACCCTCAGCCCGTTCTATCGACGGCTAAAGAAGACACAATCTCTAAAACAGATCTGGACGAATATATAGCCCAGCAGATAAAAGTTCATCACGCGGCCGAAGCAGCCGGCCACGTTGTAAAAACAGGGCGGCCATATCCGGGCTGGTATGACCAAATCAAGTACCCGCCAGGTTACACAATTCCTAAGTTTCATGTCTACAAGGGGACCGGCAATCCCTATCAACATGTTGCCCAATTCAGGGCGCTTTGTGGTAACACTGGAGGCGACGACAAGCTCTTGCTGCGCCAGTTTGTTGGAAGCTTATCAGATACGGCTTTCGAGTGGTATTCCGAGCTCCCCAACGACTCTATTAAAACCTTCGCAGAGATGGAGCTGCTCTTCACCCAACGCTTCGCAAGTGCCAGTGAGCGTACTCCGATGACGGCGCTGATTAACGCCAGGGTAAAGCCCGGCGAGACGTGGGTCCAGTACGCTATACGGTGGCGTAATTTATGGTCTAAATGTGAACAGCGTATAGAAGAAGCCCCTGCGGTGGGAATGTTTGTTGGAACCCTTGATCCACAAGCAACCATTTCGCAGTTTATGATGTTCTTTAAGCCGACTTCTTTCCAGGCTTTGATCGACAAATTGGCGCAGATGGACCAGATGGGCCATAAACCCCCTCTCCCGAAGCCGGACTCTCGAAACGATAAAGGAAAGGGAAAAGCGATTATCGTCGCTAATGCCCAACAACAACCGAACGACTCGAAGCCGGTTGCTCGGCCAAACAACACGCGCCCATACGTACCCCTTGAGGACAGGATGGGACGTGCTTACTCCTTCCCCCGTGATAAAACAAGGAGGCTGTTCGAGCTGGCATTGCGCAACAGGCTCATAAATCTGCCAGATCCAAAACGCCCGTCGCAACCAAGTGACGTCAACGAGCCTAATTACTGCCCTTATCATCGAGTACTGGGCCATCCCATCGAGGACTGCTACGTGTTCAAAAATTGGCTTGAGAATCAGTACCGTCAGGGCAAATTTGCGCTATCTGACAAATGGAAGGTGAATCCTCCGCAGCCCCACACCTATAAGGGGACGAACACGCCGGGGGCAACATGCTCCGTCGTCGAAGAAACTCCCTGGGAAGTCGTATTATCGGCCAAAACAAGGAGAATGCTAAATGATCTTCAGACCTGTCCAGCGGTCAAGTGGAAGAACCCCTTGGAGCCGCAGGTTATAGAGGGAATGTTGAAGTCACGTCCGACCCCGAAGGCCGATGGTGGTAGTTCAAGCGTTCATAACCAGCCGTCAAAATCTTCGAAAAAGAAGAAGAATAAATCTAAGAAGCCCGTGAAGCCTGGTGACAAGCGCACGGACTTACAGAAGCAGATCGACGCACTGGATGAGTACAACCAAAAGGCGCGGACTCCCATTACGCTCCAAGATTTCCTTGATCACGTCTTTCAAAAAGAAGGTGAGGAAGAAACTTCATCGGATGAATCCGACGAATATGTGGCAGGCTGTCATATGATCTCTCACTCGACCTCGAACGATGAAAGGACTTCTGGCACCAAAACGCCGGGGGCAAATACCGAGACAAGGGTTCCGGAATTATCAATAGAAATGATTGACACGTTTCTTAGTGAAGCTCGATTGAAAAGTAAAGCTGATCAAGAACGCGAGACGACGATATTCGAAACGGCCAAACGCCAGCGACTTGAGGGAGGAGCTGGGATGATCCCACTGGAGCAAAATGCCTCCACCGCTGACAAAAGCCAATTCAAGATAAAAAAGAAGTTCGCTAAGGCCATATCGATGGGCATGAGGCTACCACCCTCAGAAGAAAAAGTTACTAGCGTGATAGAAATGCACCCCTCTTATTGCTTATATCATCAGAAGATCTCACATTCTACCCAAGAGTGCAAAGCGTTCCATAGATGGTGGCAAGGATACGTCGCCAATCAACAACGCTTTAAACGGGAAAAGCGTAAGGTTCGTCGAGAGCAAAGAAACACGACCAAAGTGCTTGAAAGAACTGCCGGCAACTGTTACATGGTTAACACTATCAGGTCACAAATGCCTACGTTTGGGAGCGACTCTGAGGAGGAGCTAGAGCTTGCCCCTCTCTTTAAAGAGTCAACTTCGGGAAAAGAAGAGGAGCCAGTGGTTTGCGAAAATATCCGGCTGCGGAATAGGACATTGCCTGAAAAGAATCTCGGACCCTCGAATAGAAAAGATAAAGGGAAAGAAAAGGTCTCTGAAGACATCGTTTTAGATGACCAAGTTCTGGAAGAGCTAAACGCCAAGAACCCGCCGAAGAGAAATAAGGTGGATTACAACGTTCTGGCACATCTGAGGAAACTGCCCTCTCAGCTCAGTATCCTTGATGCCTTGTTACTATCAAAGGAAGCCAGAGACTCTTTGATTAAGGCGCTACAAGATCCGGACCAGTTCCAAGCCTTCTTAGCCGAAGAAAAGATGAAAGACGAATTGGAAGAAGTGCACACAGCCGACGTTGCTTTTGGTGATGAAGACCTTCTCCTCGGGACGTGTGAACATAATCGCCCCCTTTATGTCTCAGGATATTGCCATGACATAAAGATAGGTAAAATCTTGGTCGATAACGGATCGTCCGTCAATTTACTCAATGTACGGGTGTTAAAAGAAATTTGCATGAGTGTCCAACACCTCGCCCGAGATAAGATCACTATCTCCGGTTTCGACTCTCAATCCTCAAAGACTCTTGGATCTGTAATATTGACGCTACGCTTCGGGTTGCTCGTCACGGACATCAAATTCCATGTTATAGATGCCAAGACGTGCTATAATGCTCTGCTCGGCCGACCATGGCTACACGAGTACAATATCATCCCTTCTACACAGCATCAGTGCATGAAGTATTCCAGGGATGGCCTCGAGTACACTGTGGCCGAAGTTCGCAAGTATGAAGATGCCAAATACTTCTTGCCGAGCTTCGAAGACACGGAAAGGTGTCACAAACCGGAGAACAAAACTAATGCCACCATCCCTGTCTTCGGCAGTGACACCGAGGAGGAGGATATAATTTATTCAGGTCCATCCCAATCTGCCAGGCCAGAACCATCCGTTCCTTCGCTGATCTTCGGTAGTGATTCAGAGGATGAAGTTCATGCTGTATTCCCTGCTCGATTGTCAATACAAACTTCTGCTGATGAAGAGCGAAGTCTACAAATAGCCATGGTGCCGCCTAGACACCATAAAGAACTGGATGCACTTAATGTCTACAGTCTGGAAGAATTGCGGACATTCTATATCCCTCCCAGAAGAAACAGAGAAAAAGCAATTCTGCTTTACCGCTCTGAAGAAAATAAAGTGGAGAGAGAAATCTGGTATGGAGCAGATCCAACGCTGGACGGGCTTCAACCCATTCGTTTACCTAGGTATTATACGGAAGGCTTGAAACGACTGTTAAAGCGCCAAGGGATACCCTTCGAGCAGACTGTTAGGAAGGCCAGATTCTATGACAAGGTCTGGAACATTCCTGGGACCCAATGCAAACTACCTAACGGGAGAGTAGAAACCAAAGGGCTTGGGTACATCCGGCCAAAGAAGCGGGAGCTAGTAAACAGCTGTTATGCCATGTATGACTTCGATGAAGAGGCGGACGCTCAATGGGAGGATGCTAATCCTGAACCAGCAAAAGTTCCTGATACAAAACCGCCCAGTCCATCGTCCGAAGACCAGATGAGCAAACTTATAAGGGATGCGAGTCAAAAAGCCCGAGATGATCACGATCGTGAAATGGCAATCTATGAGAAAGCTAAGACACAGCGTCTCCTTCAACAGGCTGTAAAAAACGAAGATGCCGCTCCTTGTCAACCTGCTACAAAAAAGGTTCGACGCGAAAACAAAAACAAGTCGAAAGGCAAGAGAGGCGCTCGACAACCACAAAGCAGAGCTAAGAAGCCACGCATCCGAGAATCGAGCGTTATTGACTTAGCCCTCAGGAAGAAAATGGGTCGAGCATACTCATTTCCTCGGAACAAAACAAGGAAAATATTCGATCTCGCTCTAAAACATCAAATGCTTACGTTGCCAGAGTCTAAACACCCTGAACAAGCAGGCGAAGTCTCCAACCCAAAGTATTGCTTTTACCATCGAGTAGTAGGGCATCCGCTTGAAGATTGCTTCACCTTTAAGAATTGGGTTGAGGACCAATACCAGCTTGGCAAATTCGCGTTGTCTGACAGTTGGAGGGTAGCGCCGCCGCAAAAGCACGAACCCGAAAACACAAGAATAAAACCAACTCCGCATTGGGATTGGCAGAAAATTCGCACCTGCCATGTGATAACAATATTGAAAGAAGGGTCCGAAGACAGGAACAACCTCCCTTGGTGTTTTGAAAGCGGCAGCGATGAGGTAATCTCAGAATTTCCCCCAGCTCCGAAAGAACTGGAGGACGGAATACATACCACTGCAGATAATCTCAAGAAAATTGAGTTGGGGACGGAAAATGACCCGCGACCGACATTCATCAGCGAGCTGCTATCTGAAGAAAGGGTGGCTGCGTTAAAGGATGTGCTTCTGCAGCACAAAAATTGCTTCGCGTGGAACTATTCCGAAATGCCGGGACTAGATCCAGAAATTGTTGTACACAAGTTGGCGATATCCCCGGACATTAAGCCAGTCAAACAAGCGCCGAGAAGAATGCGACTGGAGCTTGAGATGAGCATCAGCGCCGAAGTCAAAAAGCTGATAGATTCAGGCTTCATCCAGGAAGTCCAATACCCTGAATGGATCGCCAACATCGTCCCAGTGATGAAGAAAAATGGGACAGTGCGCATATGCGTGGACTTCCGGGATCTCAATAAAGCCTGCCCAAAAGATGATTTCCCAGTGCCAGTCACCGAACTGATGATAGACAACACATCCACTCATGAGGTTTTCTCCTTCATGGACGGCTCATCGGGGTATAATCAAATAAAAATGCACCCTGAAGATCAGAAGCACACAGCCTTCAGGACTCCACTTGGTATATTTTGTTATAAAGTGATGCCCTTCGGTTTGAAGAACGCCGGTGCTACTTATCAGAGGGCCATGACGAAGATCTTCGACGACCTTATACACGAAATCGTCGAATGCTACATCGACGATCTCGTGGTCAAGAGCAAATCATACGAGGAACATCTCGAGCATCTGAAGACTGTGTTTCAACGCCTTCGACAATACAACTTGAAGATGAATCCTCTTAAATGTGCGTTCGGGGTTTCCTCGGGTAAATTCCTGGGATTCGTCGTTCGACACCGAGGTATTGAAATAGATCCGTCAAAGATCAAAGCGATCATGGAAATGCCTCCGCCGAGGACTCTCAAACAGCTGCGGTCTCTCCAAGGGAAACTCGCGTATATACGGCGATTTATAGCCAACCTTTCAGGAAAGTGCCGTCCTTACAGCCACCTGATGAAGAAGGGAACCCCATTCGTTTGGGACCAAAAATGCCAAGGCGCACTGGATGAGATCAAGCAATACCTGCAAAACCCGCCGGTGTTGGCTGCTCCGGTTAAGGGAAAGCCTCTTATTCTTTATACAACCGCCCTCGAAGGTTCCTTAGGCGCATTATGGGCACAGGAGAACGATCAAGGGAAAGAAAGAGCACTCTACTACTTGAGTCAAGTCCTGCTGGGGGCAGAAAGCAACTACTCTCCCATTGAAAAACACTGCCTGGCGTTGATCTTCGCAATAACAAAGCTTAGGCACTACGCGTTGGCGCACGAGGTCCGTCTTATTTCAAAAGTCGACCCTCTTAAATATCTGATGTCGAAAGCCATATTGACAGGGCGTCTCGCTAAATGGGCCCTGCTCCTGATGGAATTCTCGATAACATATCAACCTCTCAAGGCAGTAAAAGGCCAGGCCATCGCCGACTTCCTTGCTGAGCATCCCATACCTGCCGACTCCCCTTTAAATTGTGATTTGCCGGACAAACATGCATTTGACGCAATCGACACTGGTGATACCCGTTGGGAGCTTTATTTCGATGGAGCATCTTCCATGAAAAAGCACAAACAAAGTACGCCAATGATCAAATCGGGGGTGGGACTCATCTTTGTAACTCCGCAAGGAGGGATAATGCGCTTCGCCTTCTCCTTAACAGAGCCGAGAACGAGTAATGAAGCGGAATATGAAGCTCTGATAGCAGGCCTCGAGATCGCCATCGATATGGGAATCGAGAGCCTCCTCATATACGGAGACTCCCAATTGGTCGTCAGTCAAGTGAACGGCGATTACCAAACATGCAAACCAGAATTGGTAAAATACGGTGAAAAAGTGCAGCAACTGCTAACCCAAATTCCCTCCTACACGTTGAAAAGTATACCGCGTGCGGAAAACAGCAAAGCAGACGCACTGGCCAAACTTGCTAAAGAATTGGCTGACGAGAACCTCGATGACGTTAGAATCGTGGTACAAAGCCGTCGAGTGCTCTCCCCAGCAGAAACACCTCCAGAATCATATAAAGAAAAGGGAGCAACTGAGCAGGCAACCCTACAAATAAAAGACCATGAGAAGACCGAAGACTGGAGAGAAGTTTTCATAGATTACTTCAAATTCCACCGAATACCTGGAGAGGCGTCCACAAGACATCAGCTCACAAAACGAGCTCTGTCTTTCGCCTTCGTCAATGATACTCTATACAAGAGGTCATTCGAATCTCTGTGACTGAGATGCTTAGGACCTGACGAAGCGAGAAGGGTCGTCCAAGAAGTTCACGACGGACTCTGCGGTTCCCACCAAGCAGGCCCTAAAATGAAATTAAAGATAAAGCGGATAGGCTACTACTGGCCCACGATGATGCAGGATTGCCTAGAATACGCGAGGCAATGTCATTCATGCCAAATTCATGGGGACTTCATCCATCAGCATCCCAATCCACTGCATCCAACAGTGGCTAGTTGGCCATTCGAAATGTGGGGAACTGACATAGTCGGCCCCATTGAACCAGCATCGTCAAAGGGACACCGTTTCATCTTGGCGACGACTGATTACTTCTCCAAATGGGCAGAGGCGGTACCACTGAGGGAAGTGAAGACGGAGAATATCCTCCATTTCTTCAAAACGCATGTCATCTACCGGTTTGGAACCCCGAGAAGAATCATCTCTGATAATGGGCCAGCCTATCGAAGTCATAAAATTAGCCGTTTCGCACAACAGCACAATATAGACTGGAGATATTCCTCAGTTTATAATCCGCGAGCTAACGGTCTAGCTGAGGCCTTCAACAAGACCCTGACGAAGATCGTGAAGAAAACAGTGTCGCGAAATAAGAGAGATTGGCACGAAAGACTGCAAGAAGCTCTCTGGGCATATCGAACTACGTTCAAAACGGCCACAAACACAACGCCATACGCGTTGGTATTTGGGACGGAAGCAGTACTCCCTCTCGAGATAGAATTACCCTCTCTACGAGTGGCAGTCCACTACGAGCTGACGAATGAAGAAAATGCTCACCTCCGGCTTGAGGAGCTTGATACCCTTGATGAAACCCGACTCATAGCGCAACAAAATCTGGAGGCCTATAAAGCAAAGATGACGCGCTCATATGAAAGACTGACCCGACCGAGGACATTTCGCCAAGGCGAGCTCGTGCTAGTGGTCAAAAGGCCTATGATCCCCAATCGCGCCAAGCGGGGAAAGTTTGAGCCAAACTATGAAGGACCGTACATCATAGATAAGGTCTACCAAGGTGGAGCCTATCTACTCATGGACATGCACGGTGAAAGACTTTTCAGGCCAATAAACGGCCGCTTCCTAAAGAAATACTACGCTTAATGAGCCACAGCCTAGGTCAATGATAGATGACGATGACTATGTCCGCTCGCTATCTTCCTAAGCTCAGGCTTTATAAAAAGTAGCCAGTCTCCCGATACTGGACCGAAATGTCCTTAAACTAACGCTGGACCGAAATGTCCTTAAACTAACGCTGGACCGAAATGTCCTTAAACTAATAATAGACCGAAACGTCTTTAAACTAATACTGCAGCATCCTTGGGCTGACAAAATAAATAAAAAAAAAATAATAAAAATAAAAAAAAAAAAAAAAAAAACGGTAAGTCCATAAGCAAAATGGGCACGGATGAAAACCCGAAAGGGCTCCGTGAGTAAAAACAGCAGGACTACCGGCGAATGTTTGTGAAAACCCGAAAGGGCGCAACTTCGTTAAAGAACCCTTATGGAGTCCTCTCGACCCTGTAAGGAGAAACCACCCGCGTGAGATCCTTACGACTTACAAGGGAACAACACACTTAGGAATCCCCACGATTCCTAAGGAGAAAATACGCTTGCGAGATCCTCACGACTCGTAAGGAGAACTCTCTTATGGGACCCTCACGGCTCATAGGATTTGAAAGTCTTAAGTTACAGAGACCTAAACCTGTGCTTAAGCAACCCCCACAACTTCCAATATTGCCCTACAAGTGGCTCAATACTGACCCTTGTATACAATCCACGGGCGCGAATAAGCATTTCCCTAACCAAGGTCCATCCATGACTGGGAATACGTTCGTATGGTAAACAACCCTTATAAATCCCCTCGATTTATGAGGAGAAAACCTTCCTGTAGGATCCTTACGACTTACAGAAGAACAAAACACTTAGGAACCCTCACGGTCCCTAAGGAGAAAATACACTTACAAGATCCCCACGACTTGTAGGGAGAAATACCTTCACGAGACCCTTACGGCTCATGAAATCGAAAGCCTTAGTCGACAGGTCCCTAACCCTGATCGTTAAGCCTCCTTTGTTCGACAGTGACAGAGGCGAATGATGATTCGCTCCTGGCAATATCCCAGTTGCAGCGGTGCTGATGCCAAAATCGGTGTCCAATTTCAGATTTACAGCGAAAGCCAGTGGGCCGCTCATGCATACGAAATAGCCGAAATGATAGGGCAACTTGCAATAAAAAGCAGCAAGTAAAATGTATGCATGCAAAATAGCCGAAATGATTAGGCAACTCGTAATAAAAAGCAACGGGTAAAGATAAAACAAATAGCCGAAATGATTGGGCACCGCGAAAAATAGCCGAAATGATTGGGCAATCGCGACCTTCGCGATATAAAAGCTGAAATGATAGAGCATCGCGGAAATAAAATAAGATAAAAAGAAGAAATGATAATACTTTGGCCCTACAGTTAAGATCACATTGATCCCTGTATACAATCCAAGGGCGTAAACAAAGAAAGGGACCATACTTCCCCAGCGGATTCCGTCAAACGACAAAGCCAAACCTCAACGGTTCATTTCAACCGAAGAAGCCAGTGAATCCCAGCAAACTCCTCGACTCACGGATACAAACACTCCTTGACGAGAGCCTTCTGATCCGCGTCGACCCGCAGAGCCACCAGTGTCTCCGTAGGAACCCTCGACTCGTTTCAAACCCCAAGGACACAAATAATCCTTGGCGCTCGGGAAACAAATAATCCCTCGCAAAACTTCTCAACTCACGGATACAAACACTCCTTGACGAGAGCCTTCTGATCCGCGTCGACCCGCAGAGCCACCAGTGCCTCCGTAGGAACCCTCGACTCGTTTCAAACCCCAAGGACACAAATAATCCTTGGCGCTCGGGAAATAAATAATCCCAGCAAATTCCTCGACTCACGGATACAAACACTCCTTGACGAGAGCCTCCTGATCCGCGTCGACTCGCAGAGCCACCAGCGCCTCCGTGGGAACCATCGACTCGTTTCAAACCCCAAGGACACAAATAATCCTTGGCGCTCGGGAAACAAATAATCCCTAGCAAAATTCTCGACTCACGGATACAAACACTCCTTGACGAGAGCCTCCTGATCCGCGTCGACTCGCAGAGCCACCAGCGTCTCCGTGGGAACCATCGACTCGTTTCAAACCCCAATGACACAAATAATCCTTGGCGCTTGGGAAACAAATAATCCCTCGCAAAACTTCTCAACTCACGGATACAAACACTCCTTGACGAGAGCTTTCTGATCCGCGTCGACCCGCAGAGCCACCAGGGCCTCCGTAGGAACCCTCGACTCGTTTCAAACCCCAAGGACACAAATAATCCTTGGCGCTTGGGAAACAAATAATCCCAGCAAATTCCTCGACTCACGGATACAAACACTCCTTGACGAGAGCCTCCTGATCCGCGTCGACTCGCAGAGCCACCAGCGCCTCCGTGGGAACCATCGACTCGTTTCAAACCCCAAGGACACAAATAATCCTTGGCGCTTGGGAAACAAATAATCCCTCGCAAAACTTCTCAACTCACGGATACAAACACTCCTTGACGAGAGCCTTCTGATCCGCGTCGACCCGCAGAGCCACCAGGGCCTCCGTAGGAACCCTCGACTCGTTTCAAACCCCAAGGACACAAATAATCCTTGGCGCTCGGGAAACAAATAATCCCAGCAAATTCCTCGACTCACGGATACAAACACTCCTTGACGAGAGCCTCCTGATCCGCGTCGACTCGCAGAGCCACCAGCGCCTCCGTAGGAACCCTCGACTCGTTTCAAACCCCAAGGACACAAATAATCCTTGGCGCTCGGGAAACAAATAATCCCAGCAAATTCCTCGACTCACGGATACAAACACTCCTTGACGAGAGCCTTCTGATCCGCGTCGACTTGCAGAGCCACCAGCGCCTCCGTGGGAACCATCGATTCGTTTCAAACCCCAAGGACACAAATAATCCTTGGCGCTCGAGAAACAAATAATCCCTAGCAAAATTCTCAACTCACGGATACAAACACTCCGTGACGAGAGCTTCTTTGACTCACATCTCGGGCAGTAAGGATTCAAAAACTTGCTTCCTGAACAATGGGACCCTGCAAGTCAATCCTAAATGGTCTCTTGCATACTATTCACGGGTCTCACTCTCTGAAATCGATTCTCGACAAAGAGGGAAACAACCACTTACGAATCCTCTCGGCTCGTAAGAGGGAAAATTCTCTTATAGGATCCTTACGACTTAGAAGAGACAACTACACTTAGGAATCCTCACGATTCTTAAGGAGAAAATTCACCTGCGAGATCCTCTCGATCCGTAGGGAGAAAAGCCTCTATGAGACCCTCACGGCTCATGGAGTTGAAAAGTCCTAGACGGCAGATCTGAAACTGCGGCCTAAGCCATCGCTATATCTCGAAGAAATCAAGAAGCTTACCCTACTACCTGCTAATTGTTACAACATGCTGAAAAAGAGGAAAAGCAACAAAAAAAAGCATATGATTTACACTTGATCGAGCATATGAGACGCATTCAGTCAGGTGAAAGATTCAGAGCAGAAGATAAGACAGGATAAGAAAGACAAAATTGTCATTAACATCGCCCAAAGTTCTTACAATCATAAAAGCGATAAATTAAAAATGTTATTACAACGGAATAACCTCGAACCCAGGGCATGGATTGAGGAACTCGAAAGCTACCCTATCTATGACTTTCCAGGCCGCGCGGACCATCCTGGTATGCTTCCTTTCACGAACACAAGCGTCAGGGTCCCCCCTGATGTCTTCCACCCTTCGATAAGCGGCGAGTATGGCGGACTGTTGAAAGACCTCATGCAGGAGATCGATAAGGCTGTCTCGTCGCCTCTTTGAGATAAAATTCAACAGGTACACCGAGTGCACCTTGTCCTCAGCAGCATCCAACGCCCTAAGCGGTATGCCGGAACAGAAGAGGGGAAGCGCCTCCCAGATGGCTCCCACTATAAGCTTGAGGAGAGAGGAACGCCGGGGAAGCAGTGGACCATTGTATGCGTCAAAGCGGCTCATGATTTCAGCACACTCCGCGTTTGTGAACTCTCGATTTTGAGAGCGGCCAAGTCGGCGGATGTCCCCGTAGGAGATGATCTCGTTAAGAGTATACATATGGGCGTCCATTGTTCCTGTAGAAGAAGATTGACAACAATCAACGACCCTTGAAAGCTATGTTATATAATCTAAAAGGAGCAAAGCTCCATTAATGAATCAAGAAATTACAAATCTTTTAGAGGGCAAAGCTCTGTTCAAGGATTAAAACCCGCGAACAAAAGCTTAATGAAACCCCAATGGGGATCTCTTTAGATCAAAAGATCTATGAGAGCAAAGCTCTTTGGCTGAGATTAATTTGGATTAATTTGATTTACATTAAAATTTACCTAAAGTTTCCAATTTTGGAGTTGAGCAAAGCTCTGCTAGTGAAACCCCAATGGGGATCTCTTTAGCTCAAAAGATCAGTGAGAGCAGAGCTCTCTGATTAAGACTAATTTAAGTTAATTTGATTTATATTAATTTTACTTAAAGTTTCTAACTTTGAAATTGAGCAAAGCTCTGCTGTTTAAGATTAATTAAAGTTAATTTAATCTAAGATTCAATTTTACCTAAAGTTTTCTCCAAAAAAAAAAAACTTTGGAAAGAAGAGCAAAGCTCTAGAATTCTTGAATGCAAGAGCAAAGCTCTGAAGCTGTTGAAAATAAAAAAAAACGGAAAGATGATAAGCATCTGTGGGGGACCAGAGGTCCTATTTATAGGCACCAAGTGCCTCTTCGACTTCCGAAAGTCGTCACGGCGGTTGGAATTTCGCCACCATCGCGCTCACGTTTGGGGCCACGTAAGCGCAATGGTGCGGGGGGAATTTGTTCACCCCAATCGGAGCAAAGCTCCGATCAGATTCCGAGGTGGAAGATGAAACGACTCCCCAATCAGAAACAAAGCTTTGCTTTGAAAATTCAAACTTCAATAAAGGAAGCAACGCTTCAGTTGCTCAGGCACTGCGCTGCGCGACACGTGTCAGCGCAGATGCGCTAGCGCAGAAGAAGGGGTTTAACACCAAAAGCAATTTATTCATGTAAAGTTACGTACACTTGATAATAACGAATTAAAATCATATGATGCACGAACACAACAAAGAATTAAAATAAAAGAACCCTTAACAGGCAATGAAATACTTGATTAAAAAGAAAAATGCTTATTCATTTTACATTTAAAAAAGATCACCGAATACGGGATCAGAAAGACAAGGATTCGCAAAAAGAAGAAGAAGATTCTCCAGCTCCCTCTCTGTCTTCTCCACCACATCAAAGCGGCGGTCCTCCCGAGGGGTGGCCATCCAACGGTCGACGCCACACTCCTGAGAAAAAGTGGCGATGACAACCCGACGAGCCCGTATCTGGTTCAGCAAATGGAAGGAGCAGTCCTTCAGGGCTTTGGTGATCAAGTGCGCTTCGAGAAGGCCCTCGATCTTGTCCTCGGCTGCATCCAGCATTGCCGGGGACATCTCTGCTGGAGGAGGGGGAATGTCGGAGAGCACCGAGGCAAGGGCCATCCGAAGCCAAATGGAATTCGGAGGAAGAGGAGACCCCACACGAGTCAAAAGCTCATGCATTGCAGCATCGCATTGCTCGTCCGAGAGAGAAGGGTCCACCAGGCGCGCAGGAAAACGGGGAACGATGTCCCGAATCGGAACCTCCCATGGTTGTCGGCGGGCTTGAAGGCGGTTGCAAGACATGATCGAAAAGGTTCTCTGAAGATGAGAGAATAAAAAGCTCGGCCCTGAACTATATATAGACCCAAACACAAAAGATTTTGTGCACAATGGAATTATTTCCAAGACCCGGGAAATCAAAATCTTGGAAATACAAGTTTGACTTGGAAAAGGGGAGATGAAAAGATATCTCAGGTGAAGCAACGCTTCAGATCCTCTGCGCTGGGCGCAACTTGCCACGTGTCTGGCGCAACGCGCCGAACGCAGCGCCCAGAAAGCGCACCCAATCAGAGCAAAGCTCTGTTTAAACGAAGCAACGCTTCAGTTGCGCTGCGCTCTGCGCTGCGCGATACGTGTCAGCGCAGATGCGCTAGCGCAGTTGCGCTGCGCTCTGCGCTACGCGACACGTGTCATGCGCTGGGCATCCGCGCCAAACTAAAAATTAAGATTTTATGAAATCTTTTCTGTTCTTTCCAGAACTAAAAGATTTTCTTCGGCCTTTGGATCAAAGATCCAGCAGTGGGAAAATTCCCAAAATCACTCAGGAAAGATCCTGTTAACAAATTCAACAGATTTGTGGTCACTATAAATAGGACCCGAAGCCTCAATTAAAAGGAGGAGAATCAACAATTTTCTGGAAAAATCAAGAACTCCAAACAGAGAAAAACTCTGAGAAGATTTCAAGGAAAAGGTAAAGAACCTTCGTGAGGTAGAAGAAAGGCCTTCTAATAGATCATTGATCTAAAAATAAGATCAATGATCTTCATATAAAAAAAAACACAGTGCTTTGCACTTCTTGTGAACCTTCGGTTCTGTAAAAACAATAAAAGAAATAATAAAAATAAAAGAATAGTGCTTTGCACTTTTAAGAACCTATGGTTCTTTGAATAAAGGAAAATCTTATTTTTCTTTGATCTAATTTAGACGAAGAAATTAAGCAGTGCTTTGCACTTCCAAGTTGCGCCGTTGCGCTCTTAAGGGAGCGCCACGTATCAGCTATAAAACCACTTGCGCTAAGCGCCCTTAAAATAGAGCTTTGCTCTCTGGAATCGGCGCAACTCGCTGAGAGCGCGCCACGTGTCAGCAGCGCAACAGCGCATCGCACTGCGCCAGTGCGCTTGCGCTCATCAGAGCACGACACGTGTCATCACCATATGAGCTTGCGCTCATTACTTAGCGCAAAGCGCAGATGCTTTAAAAAGAGCCAAGCCCAATTAGGAGAAGGCCCAACAGGCTTAATGAAGCGCAAACGCATTATTTTAAGGGGCAGAGCCCAAACCAGAACAGATGCTTTGCATCATTTATAAATGGGCAGAGCCCAAACAAAAATATTCAGAATGCTATGCATTTTAAAAGGGGCAAAGCCCAGAACAAAACAGATGTTTTGCAAATGGGCAGAGCCCAAAATAAACTAATACTCTATATCTTTTGTAGAGCCTAAATAAGAGAAATGCAATACGAATAAAGTGTTGAACTGGACTTAGCCCAACCATGGCCATAAGTCCTTAAATTAAATTGACTGAGCAAAATGGCTCTCCTCGATCAATCTACATCCGGTTCGAGGGTACATCTCCGAGCTGCTTTGACATTCATCGTTGTAATTCTTCAACGACGTCAAAGAGGCGACGGGTCCCAACAACCACAAACTAATATGGGACCGAAACGTCCTTAAACTAATATCGGACCGAAACGTCCTTAAACTAATATCGGACCGAAACGTCCCTAAACTAATATCGGACCGAAACGTCCCTAAACTAATATCGGACCGAAACGTCCTTAAACTAATATCGGACCGAAACGTCCTTAAACTAATATCGGACCGAAACGTCTCTAAACTAATAATGGACCACCACGTCCCCAAACTGGCGATGGACCACCACGTCCCCAAACTGGCACAATGGAGCCCAAATGCTCTTTTGTCGGATCTAAACGATCCCGTTAAGTCGATCTTAGTCCCAAACTGGACTAACGTATCCTTAACAACCGTTTAAGTTGGTCTTAGCCCCAAACACGGCTAACGTATCCTTAAACACTCAAATGGACTATAAAAACCTAAATCAACTTCGGTTCGAGGGTACATCTTTGAACTCCTCTGACACTTGTCGTTGTAATCCTTCAACGAAGTTAGAGAGGTGATGAGTCCCGACGGCCATATATTAAATGAATCATGTTTAAGTTGATCTTAGCCTCAATGAGGCTAACGCATCCTTAAACTAAAAATACCAAACCCAAATCTAACTCAATACGGATTTGGACTAACCCACGTCCTACGAGTGACGACATCACTCAGTCTCCGTATACAATCCACGGGCAACCATAAACAAAACAAACACACACGACACGAAGTGAAATTCTGGAGAAGGAGAAAGTTGTTACCGCGACGCGGTAGCGTAATTAACTGCAGGGGCTTGCGCCTGCAGGGAAGAGCGTCCCCACAATAAAAAAAAACCCCTCACCCTGAGGGGGAATCTGACTAAGTCTGCTACATCGGCCGCATCCGTCTAAACCTCCGATACGAGGTGCCATAAATCAACTTGGTATCTTCGGAGAGATAGACGGATAAAACCAAATAGCATCTGCCCCGAACCCCAGGCATGGACGTCCTAACGTCCGGGCCGCCGTTCGGAGGGGAACAACACTGGAATATGGTATCAGGAGCGAATCATTATTTGCTATGAGAGGATTTGGGGATTTTGGTTTTGGTTTGGCATCAGTATGCTACACTGGAATATGGCATCAGGAGCGAATCATCATTATCCTTTTCCTGTTGGAAAGCGATGGCTTAGGAGATAGGTTTAGGTCTCTGTCACCTAAGACTTTTCAGTTTTATGAGCCGTAAGGATCTCATAAAAGCATTTTCTCCCTACGAGTCGAAAGGATCTCGTAGGTGTATTTTCTCCTTAAAAGTCGTGAGGACCCCAGGTGTGTTTTTTCCTTGTGTGTCGTAAGGATCCCACGAAGATGTTTTCTTACGAGTCGAGAGGATCTCGCAAGCGTTTTTCTCCTCATGTATCGTGAGGATACATGAGTGGATCTTCCCAAATGGAGCATAATTCCAAGGGCGAAGACCGGCTGCGGGGCTGATTATCGTGATGGGGCATGGGTATGATTTAGCTTATTTATTCCTGTGGATTGTATATGGTAGTTAATTTGGGGACTGGCCATAGAGACGGTATAGTGGAATTTGGTTGGGATGATGATCATTTATGCCCGTGGATTGTATACGGTGGTCAATTTAGGGACCGACCGTAGGGCTGGGAGAATTTAGGGGATTTAGAATTTTGTTGGCGTCTGCATCGCTAACAATGGAATGGTACCAAGAGCGACGCATCATTCGCCGTTGGGATGTTCGGGCATTTGAAATTTTGTTGGTGTTTGCATCGCTAACACTGAAGTATGGTTTTAGGAGCGACTCATCATTCGCTTTTGGAGGGGGTTGAAATACTTATTTATATACATTTTTAATTTAATTTAATTTAATTTATATTTTTTTACCGCGATTGCTCCATCATTTTAACTTTTCTTATCGCGAAGGTCGCGATTGCCTTATCATTTTGGCTATTTATTCGCGGTTGCCCCATCATTTCTGCTATTTATTCGCGGTTTTCCCATCATTTCGGCTTTATGTTTATTTTTTATATATATATATTTCCCTTTATTATTATTATTTTTTACAATCCCAGTTTAACGATGTAGGGGTTGACTATTTTTGCTTTCCGAGCTTCTCGAACTTTAATCTTGGCGGAGCTGAGTTGATGATCGTAACTCTGTGGCTCACCGGTACATTCGAGGACGGTATGGTTTTTCCAACCTTGTATTGGTTCTCCTCCCAATCTTTGAAAACATAGCATTTTTCGATGGTATGACACACCATCCTATGATCCGCGCAGCACATGGGATTGTCGGTCATGTTCATTTCATGTGGCCTCTTTGGAATAGGCAGTTGCAGACCGTTGTACAAGGCATCCTTGAATATTTTGCATATTTCGTCCCTCCTGAAGGAGTATATTTTCTTCTTTCTCTCCATTAGAGTCGGTGCCTTTCCTGATGCTATTCCTCGAGGTCGATTAGTCTTTGGTTCGCTTGCTGTCCATTTACACCGTTTAGTGTACGTATCGGAGGGACTGGAAGCTGATCGTGGCCGTTTTTCACAAAGGTGTTCCCCTCTTGGGCTAGAGGGAGTATCGGTTGGCTATTTTAGGATATCAATCCCTGGCTTATGAACCAAATTTTGATTTTGCTGTAATTTCAATCGGGTGACTTGAGTCATGAGATCTGCCACGATGTTTGCTAGCTCGTTAACTTTGGAACGGACCTTGGCCAACTTCTCGTCCCTGTCCTGAAACTGCTTTTGAAACCATTGGAATAATGCTTACTCTATGGCTCCGGGTATGATAACCGGGTTATCCATACTGCCTGAGCTTGATTCTGTAGGGACCACGGACTCATTTTACTTAATGGCCTGAGCAGGCTCTTCATCATCTGGACCGAGCCGGTGTTGGAAAGCAACAACCACGTCATTGTCATGACTATGATACGTAGGAGGAATTGTTCTTCTGGGCTCCACCATGTAGACCGTATGGGTTATGTACCCATCTACTGCTACTTCATTGGTAATGTTGTTTGTTTGGCTTTTGGCTTGTTGCCTTGGTCCGCTCTTTTCAGAGAAGGATAGATGACTGATAGAAACAGGTTCCCGAAGGGCTTCGATCTCTGTTTGTATGAAATTGGTGGTCGCAGCTTGATTATTTTCTAACACGCCTTTAGACAGTTCTGTCTCTCCTTTCTTGTATTGTTTTTCGATCCGATCTTTAAAGACAAAGCAGTTCTCAATGGCATGATGTATCACTCTGTGATAGGGGCAATATTTGGGGTCGTCGGACATATTCGCTTTTTGTGGTCTTTTTTATCCGGCAATTGTAGACCGTTTCTTAGGGCGTCCTTGAATATCTTGTGGACTTTGTCTCTTGTGAAGGAATAGACTTTATCCAGCTTCTCTTTCAGAGGCGATTCTTCTCCCCCTCCAAACAATGGCTTTCAAGGTTGGTTGACATTGGGCCCGCTTGTCCCTCGTCTATTTCGGTCAGCCGAAATGTTAAAAGATTCAGTATCGTTGGAATTTCCTCCTTTGCGATTATCGTCCTTTCGGTTTCTCCAGGATTTATTATTATTTTGGGAATCCGAGGAGGATTCCTGCTTTGAGTGCTCCAACATTTGAAATTTCTTGGTCATCTTTTGGAATGTCTTGAGACCCGTGATGCATAGAAAAGGATTCATCCATGTATCGAAATTTCCGACGAGGAGATTGACGGATTGGTCTTGTTCCAATGGTGGCTTACATTTGACAGAGGGATTGCGCCATCGGGTTATAAAATCCGTGCTGCTTTCGTTTTTATTTGGCTTGGTCCTTACGAGGTCGGCAATAGTGATCTTATCGCTGACACTCATGAACCTTTGTCGAAACAGAGATTCCATTTGGATGAAATTAGTAACGGAGCCATCCGGTATGTTCGCGTATTAGTCGAAAGCGACATCGATTAGGTTATTAGCGAACAGGTAGAAGAAAAGCGCATCATTGCCTCCAGTATTCCCACGTGAGGCTTTAAAGTGAGCGATGTGATGGTTCGCATTTCCCGTCCCATCGAATCTTTCAAATTTGGGGATGACACAGCCACCAGGAAACTCTACCAGGTCATACCGAGCAGGATATGGTCTCTCACTACTGCTGACATCTTTTTGCGCTTCGGGTTCGGCTACCAATGTTTTGACTTTGTTGGCGACCAAATCCATGATTTGATCTTGTGTTAGCGGGTTGCTGTCATCGGTAGTCAAGACATTTCCCGAGATAGGATGCGACCGATTTTCATGCGGTTCGCCTGCTTTTGGACTTTGGGGGATAGGCATTGGCTGCTTCGGGTCATTATCACCCGGCTCATAAGTAGAGACTTACGCTTGATTGGAGGGTGCCCGAGCAACCTGATCCATGAGCCGCATCACAACATTCGTCAAGTCGTCAATTTTAGAGTAAAGCATGGCCATCTCCTTGTCATTATTTCTGAGCTGTTCTCGGAGCTGTTGGAGTAAAAATTTACACACCGGTTGACCAAGTCAAAATCAAAGTCAACCCCAATCCAAGTGGGCCCAAGCCCAGATCCAGTAGGCCCATGCCCGGGTCGAGCCCGAACATGAAGCGGCCGGCCTCCCCCCATGGCAAGATAAAAATTTTGTAATAAATAATTTTGTTGCATTTCTTTTATTTTATTTTATAGATAAATATCAGAAAAATAGGCATAAAGCCAAATTTTTGTAAAGTCCATGGCTTATGTGCAAAAGGAAATGGCACATGAGCCATGGGATAGGCAAAATGCCATTTTGTGAAGCCCAAGAGGCTATGTGTAAAGTGTATAGCCTATAAAGGCAAAGATAATGAAATATCTCAACAACTTTTCTCTCTCTCTCAAAATTTTTCAGATCTGAGATCTTTTCTCCTTCTTCAAGGTTCCAAAACCTTCTTTTTTCTCTTGAATTAAATCTAGAGTTTTACTCTTCTTTTTACAAAACAAATTAGTTTTTCACCACAAAACCCATAAAGAGGAACTCAGATCTTCCATTAGATCTCAAAAAGAAGAGATTTTTAAAAAAATCCCATATCTCTTGATCTTCAAGATCCAGCTAACAGAGGAGGAAGAAGAAGAACATCTTTCACTAAACCAAGAAAAAAAACACACTCAGGAGTCTAACTCCTCTCTGATTTCTCTTTCGAGAAAATTTTTTTAGGCTAAAAGTCTCTTTTTTTCGCCGGCGCTCAAGCGCAGAGCGCCCGCGTGCCGACACGTGGCGTGCTTGCGCTCTAGCGCTCAGCGCTCGAGCGCAAAGTGCCCACGTGCCGACACGTGGCGCGCTTACGCTCCAGCGCAAGCGCCCGAGCGTAAGTCGCCCCGGTGCCGACACGTGGCGCGCTTGCGCTCGAGCGCAAGTCTCCCCCGTGCCGACACGTGGCGCGCTTGCTCTCAAGCGTAAGCGCTCAGGCGCAAGTCGCCCCCGTGTCGATACGTGGCGCACTTGTGCTCGAGCGTCAGGCGCTGAAGCGCAAAACGCTCACGTGCCGACATGTGGCGCGCTTGCGCTCAAGCGCTCAGCGTTCAAGCGTAGAGCGCCCACGTGCTGACACGTGGCACTCTAGCGCCTGAGCGCACAACACCTAGGCGCACATCGCCCAAGGTGCTGCCCCCCACGCATCCATTGGATGTCTTTTCCCCTTTTTATATATATATACATGTATATCTATACATATGTATACATATGTACATACACACATACTCCACGACACTGTCCCTGTTAGAAAAAAATTTCTAACGGAACGCTGCCCCGCACCCCGCAAGGGGGCTACTAACCCCCTTGACCCCCAGCCCGCTATCCGGGTAGTGGGACCCCCGTAAAAACTCTGCGTGGCTCCCGATATATCCAAACCCCCCTTCCAAAACAACACACACGTACACTGCACATTGAGTTCGCATGGCCGGTTGAACCCGTCAATCGGAGGTTCCCTCGTTCCAAAGGCGAAGGGTAATTAACGGCAGCTTAGTCCACGGCTGCCGGAGATTCGGAGCCCCACAATCAATAAAACCCGGCCTATCCTAGGCAGGGGGAATCTGTAGTACGCCTGACAAGCGCGCGCATATTTCCATCTCAATGGGGTGACGAAAAACACTCTATAGATTCTGGCACGCCCGGTGGGACCTTTCTCTCCTCCCATATTTCGGGTTAAACGTTCATGCGAACTCAATCCATATACATATCGATTGTCTATATTGAAATGATGTTTTTTTTCCGTGCAGCAATCAACTTTCGACGACAATGTATCCCAAGATGAATTCGGCTTCCAACGCGACCCCGATCCCGTACGTGGTCAAGGTCAATGCTCGTGTGGTTCTCCCCGCAAGCCTCAGTCGACAGTGGGAGGAATCGCCCCGCCAGTTTGGCTCTGTCATCATCTACCCTGCCGGAAGCGCTCATATGGCAGAAATCCTAGCAAAGCAGGCAGCCAAGCCGGTCTCAAGGGGCAAGAGGACGAATGTCGTGATCGCCAAGGCACCACAACCAAAACTTAAGACGGTGTCTGAACGATTCTTTGGTGCTCGAGCAGGGGGCAAGAACTTCGGTACAAAGGGCAACATCAAATGTTGCGGACAAGCTCAGGTGATGACTCCAACAAATGCACAATCGAGCGTATCTCCAAAATCCTCCATCGCCCGGTTTATGGCGTCTTCCCAAAGAGCTGAAGTCTGCCAGGTGCTTAGAACAGAAAAGTTAAGGCAGAAGCGGCTCAGGTATCGAGCCAACAAGAGGGCCATGACTTCCGCCAAATGGAATTTTATGAAGTTCCAAGTGCAGGGTCGCCCCGCGATGACGGCTGAGTCGGACGTGAGAATCAGCAATTCCTTCGAGCCTCTGAAGTGGGTTCAGAAAAATGCCATGACCGCCAGAATCAAGAAGACAGCGGTCCGAACAATGCTACAAAGAGACGTGTCCCGGCCCCAACAGAAAAAGTATGACACTGTCTCTTCAAGAGTCTATCAAGCACTCTGTGTCGCACGAAAGCAGCGGGGCAAACCCAGAAAAGAAGCGCCAACACCATTCAAGAACCTGGTTAGGCCAGCCGCCTTCAATCGACTGCCCGCTACCGAAACAGGAGGGCCAAGACAACGATCCGTGAAATCAGCTGCCGATAATAAAAAGAAGGCTGGATATGTCGTCCATAAGGTCTATATGGCCGGCGGGCGTCCCAGCGACAACCTTCACAGCAAAAGCAATCATGGGGCCACCACATCCCAAGTCCAATCTGGCTTGAATGTGGTTGCCGCTTCCCAAGAACAGCTGCCTCTGTTGGATGAAGAAAACCTTCTCGAGGAGGAAGATAGGCAGAAAGACCTCTCGGTCCATGCAGAGTCAAGCTCGGACAGCGAGGAGGAGCCGACTTTCCACCCCAGGACCGCGGAGCAAGAGCTGCTTCAAGAGCTTCGAAAACTGCTCAGGAGCAAGGATAAAGAGATGGCCAAGCTCTATTCGAAAATTGATGACCTAACAAACGTTGTGATGCAGCTTACGGCTCAAATTGCTCGAGTGCCTCCCAATCAAGCACAAGTCGCTACTAATCAGCCGGGTGATGACAATCCGAAGCAGCCAATGCCTATTCCTTTGGGTCCAAGGTTGGTCGAGCCGCATGAAAGCCGGCCCCATTCCGCTTCTAGGGATGCCTTGGCCCCAGATAGCACTATCCCGCTAACACAAGATCGGATAATGGATTTGGTCACCAGCAAAGTTAAAACATTGGTGGCTGAAGCCGAGGCTCAGAAAGAAATTGGCAGTAGTGGGAGGCCATATCCCACGCAGTACGATCTGATTGAGTTCCCAAGCGGCTACGTCATTCCTAAGTTCGGAAGATTTGATGGAACGGGGAATGAAAATCAGCACGTCGCCCACTTCAAAGCATCGTGCGGAAATACAGGGGGCAATGACGCGCTCCTTCTTCGTCAGTTTGTCAACAGCCTGACCGGTGTCGCCTTCGACTGGTACGCGAGTATACCAGACGGGTCCGTCATTACCTTTGCCCAAATGGAGTCTCTGTTTCGGCAAAGGTTCATGAGTGTCAGTGATAAAATCTCCATTGCCGACCTTATGAGGACCAAGCCGGGGAAGAATGAAAGCAACACCGACTTTATTGCCCGATGGCGTAATCTCACGGTCAAGTGCGCAACCGCCGCTGGAGCAGGACTAGTCTGTCAGCCTTCTCATTGGAAACCTCAGCAATTGGATGGTCCCATTCTTGTGTATAGCAGGCCTCAAGACGTTTCAAGAGCTAACCAAGAAAGTCCAAATGCTGGAACGCTCGAAGCAAGAGTCCCCGCCGGACTCTCAGAGAGACAAAACTTGGAAAAGCAAGCGGGACGACAGCCGTAGAAGCGGGAGTTCCAGCAGTACCAATGTCTTCAATGTGTCCGACAATGAAGAAAAGCGAAGGACGGGCGAATCCAAAACCAACCGGTCTCGAAAGCCATTGCTGGGAGGAGACGGGCCTTCCCTAGAGGAGAAGAAGAACAAGGTTTACTCTTTCAAAAGGGACAAGGTCCGTAAGATATTTAAAGATGCCTTGAACAACGGCCTACAATTGCCGGAGTCGAAAAGACCGCAAGAAGCAAAAATGACCGACAATCCCCTGTATTGCCCGTACCACCGAGTAGTGAGCCATGCGATCGAGGATTGCTATATCTTCAAGGACTGGGTCGAGAAGCAGTACAAGGCTGGAGAGATCGAGCTGTCCAAAAGCGTGTTGGTGAACAATCAAGTTGCAACTGCCAACTTTATACAGACAGAAGTTGAAGCCTTCTGGGAGCAGACAGCTGAACCCGCTGCCCTGACAAACGAAACTGACTCATCACGGCCTCCGTGGAGTACGCACATATCTAATAAGACGAAGAAGATGCTAAAGCTACTTCAGAAAGAGCTCAGGATGGAATGGGAAGGACAGAAGAAGCCTACCAGTCCAGCTGCCAATGCGGCTCCATCAGGCTCAATATCCAAGAAGCTCAAGAAGAAGAAAAGTGCAGCTCGGCGCTGTAACACCCGAGTCCAATAATACTATTTCCATTGCTAGTTGAGTGTTATACATTGCTCATTACAGTTATCCTGATTGTTTGGTGTTTATTGCTAAATTCTAACCGGTTAAGTCATTTTGGCACATAACAAATTTTAACACCTAAAATGAAATTAAAAATATCCATGTTGGCCTACTCGTCGCCACTAGTCGCGTGGTAGCGTCCGCGTGTCGAGATTTCTTCCCGTTCGGTTAAACGGGCAAGTTTGGACGGCTACGCGCGCGTACAAGTGTCCGACTTGGGGGCATGCATTTTTATCATTAAACACCTCTTTTTAAAATTTGGAACTCGCTTAAAATCCTATAATTTGAATTTGAAGCATTTGGGCGCAACCCGGGCGCGATTTGGAAATGTTTCATTTAGCGCCGAAAGCCCCATTTAATTAAATATATTAAAACTATATAATATATATATTACTGTTCTTTTAACGGCTGAATCCTTTCTAAAATCTCTTAAATTTTATTCTTCTGTTCATCCCAGCCAATCGCGAGGCTCTCTCTCGTGGGGCCCCCTTATCCCATCTCTCTCTCTCTCTCCGTCTCTCTCTAAAATCTCTCTCTATCTCTAAAATCTCTCTCCCTCTCTCTGCTAATCTTCTCTCTCTCTCTCTCTCTATTATATATATTCTCTCCACTGTTCCTCGTTTCAAACCCACGAGAAACCATCGCGAACCCCTAACCCTAACCCTAACCTCGTCGTGACCTCGCCGCCGGCCTCACCGTGACCTCGCCGTCATCATCCACACCTCCACAGCTTCGACCTCAACCCTCCTCCCTCCTTCCCGAGCCTGCAACCCAACCCCCGACGACATCACCCGGCCGCAGATCTCGCCGTCGACGCCGCCTCCCGTCACCAACGACGCCTGAGACTCCCTCTCTTCCTCCTCGTCCCGACCTTGTCGTCTTCTTCCTCCTCCCCTCGCCGGACCACCACAGAACCCGAGCCGACCCTAGCACCAACCCCCGGGTCGCTGGAAAACGTGCCGTCGGTCCTCGCCGTCGTCGCCAGAGCCACCTCCGACCACCTCCGTCTCCCCTCGATCACCAGAGCGGGCCAGCACCCCTCTACTCACCGCAGCACCCTCTTTCCAACGAACCCAGAAAATTCCAGCCGTCGCTGTTCGCCGTCGCTGCCTCGCCGGCGCCCCATCACCGTCGAACCCGTCGTGGTTGCCCTGGTTCTCCCCTGTAAGCATCCCTTTATCTTTCCTTTGTGCTAAACCCCCCCGCTAATCTTTAAATATGCGTATATCGGGTTTGCTAACATCGTTGCCTTTGACTTTCGCCGGATTCCGGTCGTGCCGTCGCTTGGACCCGACTCCCCAGCGAAGTATTCTGGTCCGTGTGGTCCCGCTGTTCGCTGTTGGACCCGACCCGTAACCCGTGCACCCGTCTCGTGTTTTCTGCCGACACCGCATCCGTGCTTTCCGGGTTGCGAAACCGTCGAGGCAAGTACCCGAATACTTGCTTTAACATGCTAGTACACAAGATCAAGTCTTGCTATAAACTTAATCATCACACTATTTATTATAACTTAAAATTTACAGGGTCTAGCCTTGCTATGCATTTGAATATCATATTATATAACCCAACAACTTAATGATGGTAATATCGATATTATATTATAACTTAGAATTGACAGTTGCAGTTATCCTTAACATGGAATCATTATAGTAGTTTCTTGAAATTAATCGGTCTGCTATCAATCCACACTTTAACTAACTAAACTAAGTAGATCATCCTTGCTTCATTTGTTAAATCACCCATGATACAATTATTATGCTTTAGTTTAATTCATGTAGCTTCATTACGTTATGTTGTTGATATCGTTTCACTTTGTGATTATTGCACCCAAGGGTGCTCGAACCTGCTAGCCTAGTACAGCTGCATTATATTCTTGTAACATTGTGATTAAGTGAACCGTTATTGTTAATTACTTTCTTGCTGCTGTTACTTAGTTGATCGTACACCTGTTGAGAGCATATACTCGATCACATTACATATTGACCTGACTATGCTGCACTGGACACATACATACATATCGACTCAACCTGTGAAACATGACTTGACTTGTTACATGATCTCATGCCTAATGCCGACAAACTTGACTTGGGGTCCTCATGGACCACTCCTGTTGTCTATCCAGACAAACCTGACCTGTTACCTGATCCTATGTCGGCATTAATCCTTGATTATTGAATACCTGACCTGACATACATAGCTTGGGGGTATGGGGAAATCAAAGGTGAAACCGACTTGTAACTCAACAGTCCGATACCGGTTCTGATCAGTCTTACGGGCTTGGCCTGCCCCGGAGTGATGATGCTGACATCACTCATCCATCCTGCTACCTATTACTGCTTAGCGGCACGTCTCGGATTCAGCCCCGAGAACCTTGACCGTGGTCCCGGGCACGCACGGGATACTATTGAGTTACATCGACGATTCATCAGTTGATTTCAAAGACTATAGAGTAGAAACCTGATAGGACAGTTTAGTCACCACTGCACATTACCCTGCTCTGTTATTTCTTAGTACTGCTTTATTCATGTTCATACCTGCATTGCTTATTACCATGTTTATATTATATTATTTGGTTGACATGACGCGCTGACGTCTGGGTTTTGCATGGCCCAGATTCCTTACCACTGCAGTTGACCGAGCAGGAGTACTTCAGCCAGCAGGCTGAACTGTGAGTTCTTTAGGGTTTAGTTTATTTATTTCATTTCATTTCCAGATGTGAGCCCGCATTATGGGACGTACTGTTTATTTATTGTATTGGATCATTTGCTTCCGCACTTATTGTTTATTGATTCTTGTTATTATGGATTTGGACATGTATTAGAGTAGCTTATTATTTTGTTCTTGATATCTCTACAACCGTAATGTGACTGTGGATGGATATTTCCTACCCACAGGTAGCATGGTTGGCTATGTCACGTGCCCAATCTTGCGTACTCTGGGAAGCGGGGCGTGACATGGTTTTTTTGGTATCAGAGCCATAGGTTAATTGGGTTGATTCTTTGTAGTTGGGTATTGCACCCGATACACGAATCATAATACCCGTGATTAGGAAACATGTCCTACCACCTTGACCGTTTTACCATTCTTGAATCACATTCTTCCGGATTATGTCGACGTGCAAACTTACTTTGCACGTTAACTCGAAAACCTGATTTCTTGTTATCTCTAGGACTTAGGCGACTTGGGTGGAGTTAAGTAATTGTGGCTATGATACCGCGGCATAGTTACAATGCAGTACTCTATTTAAGTATCTTGGAGTTCTAGCCTTGATCCACATTCAGAATCTATCATCATGCTAATGTTGGGCGTTTTGAGTTCAGGATTATGGCAGGTAAGAAGTTGAAGACGTACCAGAGACGTGTGAACGAAGCCGCCATGCTTGGAGTGATAAGGGAAATGCTGGAAATCAAAGAGACAGACTGAGCTGATCCAGCAACAGCAGATTCGCTTCAGGAAGGTTTGCAGATCATTCAGCAGTCTGTAAACAACGATGGAACTAGACCAGTCGAACGAGTAGGGACTGTAGCAGATTTCAGACTTTTGGGTCCGTCTACTTTCACTGGTCTGGAGGAGCCGTTGCCGGCCGAGCAATGGCTAGTGACACGGAGAATTTGCTGATAGCGGCACAGATCCCAGAAGACAAAGGAGTCGATGTGGTACGCATTCAACTAGTGGATTACGTCCGAGAGTGGTGGCTTGCGGAAGAGACCCGCTTGCCCAAGCCAATCAGTTGGGCTGTTTTCTCTAAAAGTTTCCTGGAGAAATTCTTTCCGCGGGCGGCACAGGAGGAAATGAAAGAGAAGTTTATCGGACTAAGGTAGAATGGAGCATTCTTGGACGTGCATGCAGCAGACCGGACGAGACTCAGTAGTCTCGCTGGGCCTTTCGCGGCCAACGATGCAGACAACAGTTGCGGTGAAGAAGCAGTTCTGTCGGGCCAGTCAAGTTTAGGGCTAGGCCGACAAACAATATTCTTGCAGCAATGGAAGTTGATAGTAATGACGAGCCGGCAGTTGTTCGCGATTTTATGGACGTATTTAAAGATATATCAGGCTTACCGCCGAAGCGAGATGTGGAGTTCGCGATTGACCTTAATCCTGGTGCAGCGCCAGTATCTAAAGCTTACTATCCAATGGCACCAGTGGAACTGGAAGAAGTCAAGAAGCAGGTTACTGAATTACTTGAGAAGGGTTGGATTCGAAGCAGCAACTCGCCTTGGGGAGCTCTAGTTCTTTTAGTAAAGAAGAAGGATGGCACGAGAATGATGTGTATTGATTATCGAGAATTGAATCGGGTGACTATTAAGAACAAGTACCCAATCCCTCGCATTGGAGAACTTTTTGAGCAGCTTAGTGGCGCGGGGGTATTCTCGAAACTGGACTTGCGATCAGGATATCATCAGGTCCGAGTAAAAGCAGAAGACATTTGCAAGACGGCGTTTCGAACTCAGTATGGACATTTTGAGTATTTGGTGATGCCCTTCGGAGTAACGAATGCGCCGGCAATATTCATGGATTTGATGAACAGGGTCTTTTCACCATACCTGGACCAGTTTATTGTGGTATTCATTGACGATATTCTGGTATACTCGAGGAGTCCGGAAGAGCATGCTGAGCATTTAAAGATCGCACTGCAGACGCTGAGACAGGAGAAATTGTTCGCGAAGATGAGTAAGTGCGAATTCTGGCTGGAAGAAGTAAAATTTCTGGGACATGTCGTGTCGGGCGATGGAATCGCCGTTGATCCCGAGAAGATTGCAGCAGTTCGAGATTGGCCTATTCCAAAGAATGTTGCGGAGATAAGAAGTTTTCTTGGACTCGCCGGATACTACAGGAGATTTGTGGAGAACTTCGCTCGTTTGGCAGAGCCGTTAACCAAGCTTACGCGCAAGGAGGTACCGTTTGTTTGGACGGATGGATGTGCTTTGGCCTTCGAGACGTTGAAGCAAAAGTTGATAACCGCCCCGATCCTGACCGTACCAGATAATTCAGGAGGACTGGTGATACACAGCGATGCATCCGGAAAAGGATTGGGATGTGTTCTAATGCAGAATGGGAAAGTCGTCGCTTACGCATCGAGACAACTGAAGACTCATGAGAAGAATTATCCGACTCATGACTTGGAGCTTGCAGCCGTGATCTTCGCCCTGAAGATTTGGAGACACTACCTTTTTGGGCGAGAGAGTCGAAGTTTTTACTGATCACAAGAGTTTGAAGTATGTATTCACTCAGAAGGAGTTGAACATGAGGCAACGCAGATGGTTGGGGCTGATGGCCGACTACGACCTTGATCTTAAGTACCATCCGGGAAAAGTTAACGTCGTGCCAGATGCGCTAAGTCGGTTACCAGCAATTCAGGTTTTGACCGCACAAAAGGAGATCATTGCGGATTTTCAGAGATTTGACTTGGAGGTTGTGCTACCACATGCTATGGGACAGTTGATGCAGTTACAAGTACAGTCGTCCTTGGTTGAGAAGATTAAAGCGTCGCAATTGCAGGATCCTAGACTACAAAAGTTTCGAGAGCAAGTTGAAGCCAGACTACGAACCGATTTACTGATCCACGAAGACGGTTCGTTGAGATACGGTAGCCGTGTGTGTGTGCCAAAAGGGGATGTGCGTGAAGAGCTTATGAAGGAGGCACACAGTTCAGCTTACTCTGTACATCCAGGAGGGACAAAGATGTACCGAGATATTCGACAGCACTTCTGGTGGGAAGGTATGAAACGGGAGATTGCTCGCTTCGTGGCTAAGTGCTTGGTGTGTCAGCAAGTCAAGGCCGAACACCAACGGGTTGCTGGTTTGTTGCAACCACTTCCGATTCCTCAGTGGAAATGTGAACATATAACCATGGATTTCGTGACGGCTCTACCGCGGAGTCCAAAGGGCAACAATGCAGTATGGGTGATTGTCGATCGGTTGACCAAGGCAGCTCACTTTATTCCTTTTCGGGTTGGTCAATCGACGGAGACTTTGGCAGAGCGGTACATGCAGGAGATTGTAAGATTGCATGGAGTACCGGTGAGCATCGTGTCCGATCGGGACACTCGGTTCTTGTCGCACTTTTGGAGGAGTTTACAAGAAAGTTTGGGGACTCGATTGAAGTTTAGCACAGCTTATCATCCTCAGACTGATGGACAATCGGAGAGAACGATCCAGACCCTTGAAGATATGTTGAGGGCTTGCATGTTGGACTTCAAAGGTTCTTGGGAGGATCATCTACACCTGGTGGAGTTTTCGTACAACAATAGCTTCCAAGCGACTATTCAGATGGCTCCGTTTGAAGCTTTGTATGGTCGTAAGTGCCGTTCACCTGTTTGTTGGGATGATGTTGGTGAACGAAGGTTGGTAGGACCAGATTTGGTGGTACAGACAGTCGAGAAGGTGAATACAATCAGGAAGCATATGAAGGCAGCTCAAGACAGACAGAAAAGTTGGGCCGACACGTCAAGAAGACCTCTAGAGTTCGCCGTGGGCGATTTGGTATTCCTGAAGATATCACCGACTAGAGGGGTGATTCACTTTGGAAGTCGGGGAAAACTTAGCCCTCGATTCGTTGGACCCTTCGAGATTTTGGAGCGTGTTGGAGAGGTAGCGTACCGTTTGGCGTTACCACAGTCATTGGCAGGAGTGCACGATGTGTTTCATGTATCTCAGCTACGGAGGTATGTCCGAGATGAGACTCACGTCTTGGATCATTCGGAGTTGACTGTACGGGAGGACCTAACTTTTGAGGAGCGACCAGTTGAAATCAAGGATCGAAGAGAAAATGTTCTTAAGAACAAGGTTATCCCTCTTGTACTAGTTTCTTGGGGTAATCGATCACATGGAGAATCCACTTAGGAGCGAGAAGACGAGATCCGGCAGAAATTTCCTCACCTTTTTCTGTAGTTAGCTATCTTGTATTCTTGGAATTTCGAGGACGAAATTCTTTTTGTAGTTGGGTATGATGTAACACCCGAGCCCAATAATACTATTTCCATTGCTAGTTGAGTGTTATACATTGCTCATTACAGTTATCCTGATTGTTTGGTGTTTATTACTAAATTCTAACCGGTTAAGTCATTTTGGCACATAACAAATTTTAACACCTAAAATGAAATTAAAAATATCCATGTTGGCCTACTCGTCGCCACTAGTCGCGTGGCAGCGTCCGCGTGTCGAGATTTCTTCCCGTTCGGTTAAACGGGCAAGTTTGGACGGCTACGCGCGCGTACAAGTGTCCGACTTGGGGGCATGCATTTTAATCATTAAACACCTCTTTTCAAAATTTGGAACTCGCTTAAAATCCTATAATTTGAATTTGAAGCATTTGGGCGCAACCCGGGCGCGATTTGGAAATGTTTCATTTAGCGCCGAAAGCCCCATTTAATTAAATATATTAAAACTATATAATATATATATTACTGTTCTTTTAACGGCTGAATCCTTTCTAAAATCTCTTAAATTTTATTCTTCTGTTCATCCCAGCCAATCGCGAGGCTCTCTCTCGTGGGGCCCCCTTATCCCATCTCTCTCTCTCTCTCCGTCTCTCTCTAAAATCTCTCTCTATCTCTAAAATCTCTCTCCCTCTCTCTGCTAATCTTCTCTCTCTCTCTCTCTCTATTATATATATTCTCTCCACTGTTCCTCGTTTCAAACCCACGAGAAACCATCGCGAACCCCTAACCCTAACCCTAACCTCGTCGTGACCTCGCCGCCGGCCTCGCCGTGACCTCGCCGTCATCATCCACACCTCCACAGCTTCGACCGCAACCCTCCTCCCTCCTTCCCGAGCCTGCAACCCAACCCCCGACGACATCACCCGGCCGCAGATCTCGCCGTCGACGCCGCCTCCCGTCACCAACGATGCCTGAGACTCCCTCTCTTCCTCCTCGTCCCGACCTCGTCGTCTTCTTCCTCCTCCCCTCGCCGGACCACCACAGAACCCGAGCCGACCCTAGCACCAACCCCCGGGTCGCTGGAAAACGTGCCGTCGGTCCTCGCCGTCGTCGCCAGAGCCACCTCCGACCACCTCCGTCTCCCCTCGATCACCAGAGCGGGCCAGCACCCCTCTACTCACCGCAGCACCCTCTTTCCAACGAACCCAGAAAATTCCAGCTGTCGCTGTTCGCCGTCGCTGCCTCGCCGGCGCCCCATCACCGTCGAACCCGTCGTGGTTGCCCTGGTTCTCCCCTGTAAGCATCCCTTTATCTTTCCTTTGTGCTAAACCCCCCCGCTGATCTTTAAATATGCGTATATCGGGTTTGCTAACTTCGTCGCCTTTGACTTTCGCCGGATTCCGGTCGTGCCGTCGCTTGGACCCGACTCCCCAGCGAAGTATTCTGGTCCGTGTGGTCCCGCTGTTCGCTGTTGGACCCGACCCGTAACCCGTGCACCCATCTCGTGTTTTCTGCCGACACCGCATCCGTGCTTTCCGGGTTGCGAAACCGTCGAGGCAAGTACCCGAATACTTGCTTTAACATGCTAGTACACAAGATCAAGTCTTGCTATAAACTTAATCATCACACTATTTATTATAACTTAAAATTTACAGGGTCTAGCCTTGCTATGCAGTTGAATATCATATTATATAACCCAACAACTTAATGATGGTAATATCGATATTATATTATAACTTAGAATTGACAGTTGCAGTTATCCTTAACATGGAATCATTATAGTAGTTTCTTGAAATTAATCGGTCTGCTATCAATCCACACTTTAACTAACTAAACTAAGTAGATCATCCTTGCTTCATTTGTTAAATCACCCATGATACAATTATTATGCTTTAGTTTAATTCATGTAGCTTCATTACGTTATGTTGTTGATATCGTTTCACTTTGTGATTATTGCACCCAAGGGTGCTCGAACCTGCTAGCCTAGTACAGCTGCATTATATTCTTGTAACATTGTGATTAAGTGAACCGTTATTGTTAATTACTTTCTTGCTGCTGTTACTTAGTTGATCGTACACCTGTTGAGAGCATATACTCGATCACATTACATATTGACCTGACTATGCTGCACTGGACACATACATACATATCGACTCAACCTGTGAAACATGACCTGACTTGTTACATGATCTCATGCCTAATGCCGACAAACTTGACTTGGGGTCCTCATGGACCACTCCTGTTGTCTATCCAGACAAACCTGACCTGTTACCTGATCCTATGTCGGCATTAATCCTTGATTATTGAATACCTGACCTGACATACATAGCTTGGGGGTATGGGGAAATCAAAGGTGAAACCGACTTGTAACTCAACAGTCCGATACCGGTTCTGATCAGTCTTACGAGCTTGGCCTGCCCCGGAGTGATGATGCTGACATCACTCATCCATCCTGCTACCTATTACTGCTTAGCGGCACGTCTCGGATTCAGCCCCGAGAACCTTGACCGTGGTCCCGGGCACGCACGGGATACTATTGAGTTACATCGATGATTCATCAGTTGATTTCAAAGACTATAGAGTAGAAACCTGATAGGACAGTTTAGTCACCACTGCACATTACCCTGCTCTGTTATTTCTTAGTACTGCTTTATTCATGTTCATACCTGCATTGCTTATTACCATGTTTATATTATATTATTTGGTTGACATGACGCGCTGACGTCTGGGTTTTGCATGGCCCAGATTCCTTACCACTGCAGTTGACCGAGCAGGAGTACTTCAGCCAGCAGGCTGAACTGTGAGTTCCTTAGGGTTTAGTTTATTTATTTCATTTCATTTCCAGATGTGAGCCCGCATTATGGGACGTACTGTTTATTTATTGTATTGGATCATTTGCTTCCGCACTTATTGTTTATTGATTCTTGTTATTATGGATTTGGACATGTATTAGAGTAGCTTATTATTTTGTTCTTGATATCTCTACAACCGTAATGTGACTGTGGATGGATATTTCCTACCCACAGGTAGCATGGTTGGCTATGTCACGTGCCCAATCTTGCGTACTCTGGGAAGCGGGGCGTGACAGGCGCGAAAAAGAGTCTGCAGGGAGATCGACCATTCAAAAATATATCGATTCCCTCGTAGAATATGAACAAAAGAAAAGAACATTGATTCAATTGAAGGAGTTCTTCCCTGTACAAGCTGCTGAAATTCTGGAGGAGTTAGAAGAAGACTCCAATGAAGAGATCCCAGTAGTGACCTGCTACGCCATCCATCTTGGCAGCGACTCGGAAGAGGAGCTCTGTTTTCCCGAAGAGGACGAGGAGCTCGCCACAACGGCCAATCAAATCCAACTCAGAAGTGGCAGGGCTCTACCTCCAAATCAGGGCAATGCCCCAAAAGGGATGGAAAAACAAGTCGCTAATGAAGAAGATGGCAATGAACCGGCTGATGAAAACATAAGTCCTTCCTCGATGGACTATAATGTCTTGACACATCTCCGGAAGCTTCCGTCTCTCCTGAGCATCTACGACGCCTTGGTCCTATCTAAGGAGCTTAGAGATGTTCTCATTCACGCTCTACAAAACCCCGAGCGGTATCAGGCTCACTTTGCGGAAATTAATATGAAAGAAGCCCAGCACGCTTTGCATGCCGCCGCAGTCACATTTAAGGATGAAGACTTGCTACTGGGAACGGCTGAGCATAATCGGCCGCTTTACGTAACTGGGTACAGCGACGGAGATTGAATTAATCACATATTGATTGATCCGGGGTCTTCAGTGAACATCATGAACTTGCAGACGCTGAAGAGTTTGTCAATGGACGTCCGACACCTGTCAAGGGAAAGGATTGTCATTCAAGGCTTCAACCAAAATTGCCAGCAAGTTCTGGGGTCCATACCTCTGCCAATCAAATTCGGAGATCTGCAAACTGAAGCTAAGATATACGTGATCGACGCTGATAGGTCTTATAAGATTCTCTTAGGACGGCCGTGGCTCCACGATTACGGCATCATTCCGTCAACTCTCCATCAATGCATGAAGTATACTAAAAATGGCGAAGAAAGATGCATTGACGGAGACATCCAACCGTTCGGTGTGCATGAAGTCCGATATGAAGATTCTCGGTACTTTATGAACCACCAAAATGCTAAGCCACAACTGACTAAGGATAGACCGGCCCCAAGACTCAAAAGCAAATTTGCGCCGGCTGTCACTTTCAAAAGCAAAAATGCCCAAGTGCGCCCGCATTTCGGTAGCGACACTGATGAGTCCGACGCTGGAAGTTCGTCCTTCCGTAAAACTTGCCCTCATTTCGGTAGCGATACGGATGAATCTGTCACTGAAGCCCCATCTAGCAGTAAAGTCCGCCCTCATCTTGACAGCGACACAGAAGAGTCAGAGGAAGAGGACCTGTCGTGCAACAACGGTGCAGATTGAACCCCCATGCAAAAAGCAAAACTACGAGAGACCCTAGAAATTGCAGAAGGGTCCCTAGCCGTCACAAGGGTGCCGGAGCAGATGTGCAAAGAGCTCGATGCGTTGTCAGTCTTCACCGTGGACCGGCTGAAAACTTTCTACGTCCCCGGGAGGAAAAATGGACAGAAGGGCATCCTGTTTTACGGGTCAACCACGTTGTGCACCCGGACGATCTTTCTATCGCGTGCCTTCCCTATGAGAGAGGCATAAGAGCCGTCCTCAATCCCAGATACTATGCGCCCGAGATGCGGGAATACTTTAAAAAGTGCGGATGCCGGTTATATCAAACGGAGTTCGAAGCAAAGTTTTACGAAGGGCTATGGCATCCACCCCAGGTCCGAGCACTCATCGATGGACGAATTCCAGATAAACGGGGCATAGGCTACGTTCAACCTGATTCCGAAGCGTGCTATATGATCCATGTTGGTGATGTCAGCGAAAGATCAAATGATGATGACGAAATAGCCGAGCCAGAAGAAGCTCCTCAAGAGCTCGAAGATGGAGGACAAGCAACCTTTGATGAACTAACCGAGATTGACTTAGGAACGCCCGATAATCCAAGGCCGACCTACATTAGCTCACTCTTGTCGGAGGAAATGAAAGAGCAGATAATTGCCCTGCTGCGTGAGTTCGTCGACTGCTTCGCGTGGACGTACAAAGAAATGCCTGGCCTTTCCCCTGAAGTAGCCGTGTATAAGCTGGCTATATCTCCTGATGCTAAGCCAGTCAAACAAGCTCCTCGAAGAATGAGAAGGGAGTTGGAAGAAAAGGTCATCGAGGAAACTAAGAAACTCATCGATGCCGGCTTCATCAGGGAAGAGAAATATGCGGACTGGATCGCATGCACAGTCCCAGTGAAGAAGAAAAATGGGCAGATCCGAGTTTGTGTCGATTTCAGGGACCTCAACAAGGCATGTACTAAAGACAACTTCCCGCCACCGGTCATGGAAATGATGGTCGATGGCACCTCAAATTACGAACTGTTTACCTTTATGGATGGCTAGTCTGGATATAATCAGACCAAGATGTCGCCTGAGGATGAGAAACACACAGCATTTCGAACCCCGATCGGAATATATTGCTACAAGGTAATGCCGTTCGGACTGAAGAACGCAGGTGCTACATATCAAAGGGAAATGACCATTATCTTTGATGACCTAATCCATAAAGTCGTCGAATGTTATGTTGATGATCTGGTCGTCAAGACTAAAACCAAGGCCGATCATATCCAAGATCTTAGGATCGTTCTCACCAGACTGAGGGAATACGATCTGAAGATGAATCCTCTGAAGTGCACTTTTGGCGTGTCATCTGGAAAATTCCTGGGCTTCATAGTCCGACATCGAGGGATCGAAGTTGACCCATCAAAGATAAAGGTCATCATGGAGATGCCCCCTCCGAAGAGTCTGACGCAGCTAAGATCATTCCAAGGCAAGCTTGCTTATATACGGAGGTTTATCTTAAATTTAACGGGAAGGTGTGGGCCCTTCTCAAAGCTTATGAAGAAAGGAGCTCCTTTTATCTGGGATGCCGAATGTCAAGCAGCGTTCGAAAGCATCAAACAATACTTGTTGCACCCTCCAGTGCTGGCCGCCCCCATTCCAAATAAACCGCTGATTCTCTACACTGCCGCGCTGGATGAGTCACTCGGTGCGCTCCTTGCCCAGAATAACGAGGAGGGAAAAGAAAATGCCCTCTACTACCTCAGTCGAACTCTAATCGGGGCGGAACACAACCACTCCCCAATCGAAAAGCAATGCCTGGCTCTAATATTTGTTGTGAAGAAGCTGAGGCACTATTTGCACGCTCATCGGGTTATGCTGATCTCCAAGGTCGACCCGCTCAAACACTTGATGACCAAAGCAAGCCTAGCCGGCAGAATGGCAAGATGGGCTGTCATGCTACTTGAGTTTGACATAGTTTATACCTCTCAGAAAGCAGTAAAAGGGAAAGCTCTTGCAGACTTTCTCGCTGCTCATCCCATACCAGAAGGGTTGCCGCTAAATTGTGAGTTACCCGACGAACAAGTGCTGCACCTCGAGGAAGATGAGCCATGTTGGGAGCTCTACTTCGATGGGGCCTCATCAATAAGGAGCTCTGGCAAATCAAGCGTCCCGGAGGTAAAAGCGGGGATATGATTGGTGTTCATCATGCCATCAATGGGAACCCTATGGCGTTCTTTTGCTCTCACCGATCCTCGGACAAACAATGAAGCTGAGTATGAAGCTCTGATAGCTGGTTTGGAACTCGCCATAGAAATGGAAATCCTTCGGCTACGGCTTTACGGTGACTCCCAGCTTGTCGTCAACCAAGTAAGCGGCGACTATAAGATATACAAACCCGAGTTAGCTTGGTACAGAGGCCGGGTGGTGGAACTCATGAAACGGTTCGCTCATATTGAACTAATGAGAATCCCCAGAGCGTTGAACGGAAAAGCCGACATACTCGCTCGCTTAGCCAAGGAGCTGGCTGATCCTGAAATGGACAAAATTCTGATCACAGTTAGGAGCCGGCAAATTCTACCCCCAGTCCCTCTACGAGAAAAGGAAAGCGTGGAACAGAAGAGCAGTCCCGCCGAAGAAGCTCCGATCATCCAAGACGAGCCCGATTGGAGAGAACCCTTCATAGAGTACCTCCGATACGACAAGCTGCCCGAAGAAAAATCTGCGAGGATTCAGCTGAAGAAAAGAGCTCTCCGATATATGTTTGTAAATGACACGTTATACCGCAGGTCATATGACCAACTCTGGCTCAGGTGTCTGTCATTGGCCGAAGCCCAAAAGGTCATGAAAGATGTTCACTCGGGCGTTTGCGGTTGTAACACCCGAGCCCAATGCTACTATTTTCAGTTACTGTTTGAGCATAATGTGGTACTCATTTCATTTAACTTGCTTGTTTGTTGCTTACTGTAAAATTTGTTAGTGTATATGCCCTAGAGGCCATTACTGTATCATACTACTTTGTATATTACTTAATGGAAGCTTGGGATATTCACCTTGTATAAACAATCTTGCTCAATATAGTAGTATGCTACTTGGTTTGTCTCTACTTCAATGTGTACTTGTGTTTATTTTACTATATCACTTATACGCATTAGTGGAGCCCTTAGGATCTTTGCTTGATTACCAGCGTTGTGATGGCAGTCACACTAGTGGGGGCTGGGTAATCTATAAGCACATCCTTATACAGGTCCCTAGTCGCAGGACTATCGAGACAGGGCATCGATACTCCGGAGTAGACTAGCGTATGCGCTTCTCATCCCAGTGTGGGAGATGGTCTGTCCCACAGCCATCAGTACGTCGTACTGGAGATAGTATACGGGTGCTCGTTGGGTTACGAGTACACTGGACAGGACTCGTCGGGAACTGACAGGTTGGTATTATACCTATCGTCAGTTATCAGTTCCCAGGTGACATGAGTACAGCTTAGTCCGCTGACTTGACACTGGCACTTCGCCTCAAGTGTGTTCCCACTGCACTTTGACCACTACCCTACCACGGCTCAAAGGAGTCGTGCAAACAGGTGGCGGTTGGGTGCAGTCCCGAAGCACTTGGAGGCAGTGACGGTTAGACAGGATTCGTCTCTCCCGGTATTGGGGGTTGACATCGCGCTGTGTCTAGGAGAGCCATTACACGAGTAGTCCCTGGCCAGGGCAAGCGAGATATACTGGTAGGTTCCAGTGTTATCTCAGGGTGTTTTGGGCTTCACTCCGACACGACTTGTACCGCTATTGGGGGACTGACATTTTACCGCCCCCTAGGCCCGACATGCGATGTATCAGACGAACAGACCGGACAGTACGGAGACTGTCACATTCAGACTCAGTAGGAGTACAGATGGGGTTTCACCTCGTCAGCCTTCTTGTCGGCATCTACCTGGGGACTGTTACGCACAGCTAGTGCCGCTTGCGGTCTGTGGTTAAACCCACTGCCAGCGTAGTGTCGAGTCTTTAGAGTCCCACACAGAGGGTATTTGCCTCTGGGCAAAACAGAGTAGAGGTCGTATGGTTTTGCGACAGGGTTCGTTCTCATCCGCGCACTTGTGCACGTTTGGAGTCCGGACGGATATTGCCAGCTGGCTCTGGTTTGAGCCGGATACTGGTATATGTTTTGGGGTTGCTTTTATCTCTCAGTATTCATGTTCCTCGGAACAAGAATGCAGGTGTGTATGCACAGTTGTTTGAGGCGGAAGAAGAGGTTTTTCATTAGGGTTTCGGAACGGGTGCGCATGCACAGTTGACAGTCGTCTTTTTTTTCCAAACCCTAATGAATTAGTGAGATATCTATTAATAATAGTAATTAAATGAAAATATGTTATGGTTGGTTTTGTTGACTTGTTGACCATGGTTGACTTGTTGACCATGGTTGAATTTTTGACCATCATCATTATTAAGCAAGGATGCTCCTTGATTCTTGCCAACATTCATTTAATGAAGTATGATAGTGGTCATTCCAAAACAACCATCAACTATTCTCATTTCAATTATTATTGTTATTTAGATAATTCTTTTTCTTTTGTTATGGTTGCAAGAAAAAGAAAGAGGTCTCATTATCTCATTTAGCTTCTCTCTCCTCTCTTCATCTTCTTCTTCCTCTAGCAAAAGAGAACCCTTCTCATGTGTTGAGAATCCATCTCTTTTAAAAGAAAAGCACCTCTTAAACACTCTCTACTCATTCTAGGTTCAAGGTTTAGCAAGCCGGAAACCCTAGTTCACTCAAAGCACGAGGAAGAGCCCAAAGGTTGAACTCTCGAGGTGGATCCATCTTCGACGGAAGAAGGCTACAAGGCAAGAACCATCAACCTCTACAAGGTTTGAAGAAGAAGGAGTTCAAGTTTAGGTATAACCTTCATCCGAGTAGCTAAGTCTCTTTAGCATGTATGCTAGTTTAGTTTAGACACGATCCCGACCTTGTTTAGTCCATGTTGCCTCTTGCGATAAAAATTTGTTTTTTATACCGTTTCCGCCTCCCCGTAAGAACCGGGGGTCGCAATATGGACTTACAGTGGTATCAGAGCCTAACTAAACTTAAACTAGCTTGGTAGTGAAGTGTAACGAAGTTCGGAACCGATAAAATCACAAAACCGGAAAAACAAAACCCTAAGTTTCTGTTGAAATTTTTTCTGCTCTAAATGAAAAACTTTATACTTGTAAATTCGGCTCAGGGTTTTGTGTGAACACCCAAGAAAAACGATACCCTAATTCTTCCAAACCGCCGCCCTTCCGCCGCACGAGGTAGGTATGTGCCGCGGAAGCGCCGCGCTTTGTCTTCTTCTGTGCATCGTTTTTCGTGCAGTGTGTGTCTGTGTTGGTTTTGGGATTTTTAAAATATATTATATGTGCCCAGATTTTCCAGAACAGAAATTTGCTTTTGGGGTCCTATAATTCCGTATTTTTTCCGAACTTCACTGCACTTTAACTATGATGGTTATATCTGTGATGCTTGCATGTATTGAACGTCGGCTAATCGCTATAAGACGATTAGTCGGGGTTATACATGATCTGTGTTTGATATTGGAATGTGTATATGAATGTGTTGGACTGTCGCAGGTGAATAGCCGGGGTGGATGTGAGATGAGCTCTTGTTTTTCTTTCATTCATTGTAAATGTAAATTGATGTAATAATTATTATTTGTTTGGCCGCACAACCGGGTCGGGGTTGTAGCCGTCATTGTATAATTCTTTTTACTGTTTTTGCTCCTAGGATAGACCCATGGAGGGGGTGCACAAACTGCCGAGTACTTGGCGGGTAGTTTGCCGCACCCGTAGGGGTCTTAGGTGGGGTATTTGGCTATTCACCGCGACCGTGTTATCCGCTTTTCGTTCCAGGCTCGAAAGGATTGCGGATTGCTAGTATATCCAATGTATTCATCTGTGATCTGTAATGTCTATCATTGCTTTCTATTTAGGCGTTGCTTATGTTTTACAGCCGCGCTAGCCCAGCCCCCGCTCTGTCGTTAGTTAAGTAACCTAACGGGTGATGACGGGGCCCCGTGGCGAATGCATATGGCATAAGCCTACGTCATATTTTGGTTGTTTTCTGCAATGGTAGGATTAAATGATGGGGCGCATTAAAAGAACTAATGCAAGAATATCACGCATTAAAAGAACTAATGCAAGATAATAAACCAAGCTAAAGTCGTTGGAACACTTTCGAAAAACCACTCGGTTCTTTTCAAAACTAACTTTTAAATGCGGAGCTCGAGCCACTCCTTCTAAAAGCTATCTCGTTCCATCGATTATATCAAGTTCACTACGTTCACGGTTTCGCCAAAACCATTCATAGCCCTCCATCATTTCAGTTAAATATACGGTAGTATTCAAGCTATGTATTTTGACCTCACGCCAAGGCATAGTGATTGGTACCTGCCGGATATTTATCTGTTGCATAGATAGAATGCGTTGGTTTGAGACAGTCGTACTGCCATTTTGGCCTACGTCAAGGGTAGGTACGGGTGGGTTCAAATTAACCAGGATAATGATGGGAAGAACTTGACATGTGACTTATGACATTTTGACCTCACGCCAAGGTCATAAGAGCATGGGGGAAAAAATCCACATCGGGAGTTTCATAAGTACTGAAACTTGCTAGATTTGCATACCATTTGGAGTGTGGTGATTCTGGTAGGATTCCTTCAGTTTCATCACGCGATGATATTTGGATCCCGATCCTACTGTGAGTATATGCTACTCCTCGGGAAATTTTTCACTAAACGATCAATGCTATAAACCTAGTAGGTGCCTAGAAAGGTGTTAGTGGGGCTACGCCCCCAGGGAAAAGAGGTTATTTAATTAAGGAACTTCACGAAAGCGTTGGAAAACCTCCCTCGAAGTACCGACACTGGCCTGGCTGAACGGTTAAGCAAGTATTGTGCGGTGGGATTGATCCTGACTAATTCTTCCTTTATGGTTTGAGGAGGGATTCGAGAGACAGTGGGAGCCATCCTGTTTAGATAAATTAAAAAAACCATTCTAAACTTGCAAGAGCATCGTGCTAAAGTGTTTCTTCTCTCCCCCCTGCAGCGACCAAATCGAAATGACTGGACTTAAGTTACTTCTACATAAAAACATATTGACAGGGCCAAACTACAAAGATTGGCTCAGGAATGTCAAGTTGGCAATCACTTACGACAAGCTGGGTATCTTCTTACCACCAAAGCTCCCCCCATCCCAGGTCCCACCTCCAGCGTCGCGGATAAGGAAATCCGTAAGACTTGGGAGATTGACAGCGCGAAGGCCAGGTGCCTCGTACTTGCCTCGATGGACAACGATCATCAGAGGAGGCACGAGAATATGGATTTGGAATCCATATTTCTCCATACAAAAGAACTGTATGGAGAGCAGTCTCGTATCGCAAGATACGAAGTGTCGAAGAAGTTGTTTTCGACAAAGTTGGCCGTCGGATCATCGGTAGCGGACCACGTGCTTAAGATGATTGGCTACACTGAGGAGCTCGCGGAACTTGGGACCACGTTGGACAGTGAACTCTATACGGATATAATTCTCCAGTCCCTTCCATCCACTTACGCCCAGTTCATACTGAATTTCAACTTGCAAGAAAAGGAAGTTGAACTTTCAGAACTCCTCAACATGCTGAGGAGCGCAGAGGGCACCCTACAGAAGGGTAGGGATACACCCGCTTTGTTTGTAGGAGGATCTTCTTCCTCCAGGTCCAAGGCGAAAGCCAAGGGAAAGAGGAAGAAAGCCCCCGCCAAACCAAGAGGCGGTGTTAGTAAAGTGGGTACGAAGGGAAAGGAAAAGGCAACAAAGATTGCGGGGAAGCTTGTGGGTAAAGAAGAATGCTTCTATTGTCATAAGAGTGGACACTGGAAGAAAGATTGCAAGGCCTGGATGGCCAGGACACAGGAACTGAAGAAGGTTGCGGCTTCAGCTTCAGGTGTGTATGTTATTGAAAACTGTCTTTCTATAAATTCTACTTCCTGGGTATTGGATACCGGATCAGGATCTCATATCTGTAATTCTTTGCAGGCGTTGAGAAACCGTAGGGTTTTGAAGGCAGGTGACATGACCCTCAGAGTTGCGAACGGAGCTAGCATGGATGCTAAAGCCGTGGGGGACTATCACCTGGGAATGTCAGATGGGCATGTTTTGGTTTTGCGTAATTGCTTTTTTGTACCCAACGCAACTTGTAATATCATTTCTGTATCTTTAGTTTCAAAAGAAGGTTATGAATTTGCGTTTGTAAGTAATGTTGTAAACATTCACCTTAATCAAGTTCTGATTGGGTCAGGTACACTGAGCAATGGTATATACGTGTTAAACCAACCACAGATTTTTAATGTCCAGAATACACACAAAAGAAAGTCTCCAGATATCAATCAGGCTTTCTTATGGCATTGTAGACTGGGTCACATCAATGAGAGAAGGTTGACTAAGTTACATAAAGAAGGGTATTTGAATCCGTTCGAATACCAATCGTATGCCACTTGTCAATCCTGTCTCAAAGGAAAGATGACAAAGACTCCGTTCACTGGACACGGAGTAAGAGCGAGCGAGCTCTTGGGGCTCGTACATAGCGACGTGTGCGGTCCAATGTCTACACTTGCGCGAAGCGGTTTTTCTTACTTCATTACTTTTACGGATGATTTTTCAAGGTTCGGACATGTCTTCTTGATGAAACATAAATCTGAAGCCTTTGGAAAATTCCAGGAATATAAGAATGAGGTAGAAAAACAAACCGGCAAAAGTATCAAGATTCTAAGATCGGATCGAGGTGGAGAATACTTGAGTGCCGAGTTCCTGAACTACTTAAAAGAGAATGGAATTCTCTCTCAACTTACTCCTCCATACACTCCGCAACATAACGGTGTATCGGAGAGACGGAACCGCACCCTATTGGATATGGTACGGTCCATGATGAATAACGCTGAGTTACCGCGATCATTCTGGGGGTATGCACTAGAATCAGCTGCGTACCTTTTGAATCGAGTTCCCACTAAGACTGTGCCTACCACACCATATGAGTTATGGAGTGGGAAGAAACCCTATCTTCAATATCTGAAGATCTGGGGATGTCCGGCTTTTGTCAAAAAGAAGCATGCGGACAAACTCGAGGCACGCTCAGTACTGTGCAAGTTTGTGGGATACCCAAAGAGCACCAGGGGGTATCTTTTCTACTACGCAGAGGAACAAAAAGTCCTTGTTTCTCGTAATGCCCACTTTCTAGAACACCGGTTCTTAGAAAAGGAGATAAATGGGAGCGCAGTAGAACTGGAAGAAATTCCAGAACCACAAACTATTACTGAAAGCTTAGTAGAACCAGAGGGTTCAAATGAACAGGACATTCCTACGCCGCTCCGCAGGAGTAGTAGGCAGTCTCATCCGCCCGAGAGATTCTACGGTTTTCTCATAGACAGGGATAGAGAGGATTGCATCATAGATTATGATGAGCCTACTAGCTTCCAGCAGGCCGTTCAGAGCGTTGACTCGGTAAAATGGCTGGATGCAATGCGGACCAAAATGGAGTCCATGTACACCAACAAAGTATGGACGTTGGACATTGCTCCAGACGGGGTAAAACCCGTAGGATGCAAGTGGATCTTCAAAAGGAAGATTGGTGTAGATGGACAGGTTGAGACCTATAAAGCTAGACTTGTAGCAAAGGGTTTCCGTCAAAGACCTGGCTTGGACTATGACGAAACCTTTTCTCCAGTGGCTATGCTGAAATCCATTCGGATCCTTCTTGCCATTGCTGCCTTCCACGATTATGAGATTTGGCAGATGGACGTAAAGACCGCTTTTCTGAATGGAAATTTAGAGGAGTGTGTCTATATGGATCAGCCAGAGGGTTTCATTCAGAGTGGGAGCAGCGGAAAGGTGTGCAAGTTGCTTAAGTCCATCTATGGACTAAAGCAGGCATCGCGGGGTTGGAACATCTGTTTTGATGAGACGGTCAAGGAATTTGGCTTTATCAAAAATCCAGATGAACCATGTATCTATAGTAGATTTGTAGCAAGAACTGTAGTATTCCTCATTTTATACGTGGATGACATTCTTTTAATAGGAAATGACATTCCTATGCTACAATCTGTCAAGGGGTTCTTGTCACACAGGTTCTCCATGAAAGACCTAGGTGATGCCTCATACATCCTGGGGATCCGGATCCATCGTGATAGATCCAAGAGGATATTAGGACTTTCTCAGTCCAGGTACATCGACACCATAGTGAAAAGATTCAGTATGGAAGATTCCAAGCGCGGTAACCTACCGGCTTGTCACGGGATCACCCTCTCTAAAGAGATGTCTCCTAAGACTGATTTGGAGAGGGATCGCATGTCTATTATACCCTACGCTTCTGCGGTTGGCTCTATAATGTATGCGATGTTGTGTACCAGACCGGATGTAGCTTATGCACTGAGTGTGGTAAGCCGGTATCAGTCAAACCCTGGGGAGAAACACTGGATAGCGGTAAAGAACATTCTCAAGTACCTGAGAAGGACTAAGGAGATGTTCTTGGTGTATGGCAGAAAAGACCTCCAGATCGAGGCCTTTGCTGACTCCAGCTTCCAGAGTGACAAGGATGATTCCAAGTCCATGTCGGGTTTTGTCTTTACCCTCAATGGAGGGGCGGTGTGTTGGAAGAGCTCCAAACAGGAAACCGTTGCAGACTCGACTATGGAAGCGGAATACATTGCTGCATCTGATGCCGCAAAAGAAACTGTCTGGATGAGGAAGTTCTTAAAAGAACTTCAGGTGGTTCCGTCCATTGTTGACCCAATACCTTTGTATTGCGACAACAACGGGGCTATAGCTTTAGCGAAGGAACCCAGGTCCCATCAGAGATCCAGGCACATCTTGAGGCGGTATCACCTGATCAGGGAGATCGTGGATCGCAACGAGATCGAGGTTCGGAGGGTTGCTTCAGAAGAGAACACTGCATATCCATTCACCAAGGCCCTACCCCAGACTCAGTTCGAGCGGCTGATCGAGATGATAGGTCTTCGATACGCCAGTACATGGCCTTAGTGCAAGTGGGAGATTGTTAGTGTATATGCCCTAGAGGCCATTACTGTATCATACTAGTTTGTATATTACTTAATGGAAGCTTGGGATATTCACCTTGTATAAACAATCTTGCTCAATATAGTAGTATGCTACTTGGTTTGTCTCTACTTCAATGTGTACTTGTGTTTATTTTACTATATCACTTATACGCATTAGTGGAGCCCTTAGGATCTTTGCTTGATTACCAGCGTTGTGATGGCAGTCACACTAGTGGGGGCTGGGTAATCTATAAGCACATCCTTATACAGGTCCCTAGTCGCAGGACTATCGAGACAGGGCACCGATACTCCGGAGTAGACTAGCGTATGCGCTTCTCATCCCAGTGTGGGAGATGGTCTGTCCCACAGCCATCAGTACGTCGTACTGGAGATAGTATACGGGTGCTCGTTGGGTTACGATTACACTGGACAGGACTCGTCGGGAACTGACAGGTTGGTATTATACCTATCGTCAGTTATCAGTTCCCAGGTGACATGAGTACAGCTTAGTCCGCTGACTTGACACTGGCACTTCGCCTCAAGTGTGTTCCCACTGCACTTTGACCACTACCCTACCACGGCTCAAAGGAGTCGTGCAAACAGGTGGCGGTTGGGTGCAGTCCCGAAGCACTTGGAGGCAGTGACGGTTAGACAGGATTCGTCTCTCCCGGTATTGGGGGTTGACATCGCGCTGTGTCTAGGAGAGCCATTACACGAGTAGTCCCTGGCCAGGGCAAGCGAGATATACTGGTAGGTTCCAGTGTTATCTCAGGGTGTTTTGGGCTTCACTCCGACACGACTTGTACCGCTATTGGGGGACTGACGTTTTACCGCCCCCTAGGCCCGACATGCGATGTATCAGACGAACAGACCGGACAGTACGGAGACTGTCACATTCAGACTCAGTAGGAGTACAGATGGGGTTTCACCTCGTCAGCCTTCTTGTCGGCATCTACCTGGGGACTGTTACGCACAGCTAGTGCCGCTTGCGGTCTGTGGTTAAACCCACTGCCAGCGTAGTGTCGAGTCTTTAGAGTCCCACACAGAGGGTATTCGCCTCTGGGCAAAACAGAGTAGAGGTCGCATGGTTTTGCGACAGGGTTCGTTCTCATCCGCGCACTTGTGCACGTTTGGAGTCCGGACGGATATTGCCAGCTGGCTCTGGTTTGAGCCGGATACTGGTATATGTTTTGGGGTTGCTTTTATCTCTCAGTATTCATGTTCCTCGGAACAAGAATGCAGGTGTGTATGCACAGTTGTTTGAGGCGGAAGAAGAGGTTTTTCATTAGGGTTTCGGAACGGGTGCGCATGCACAGTTGACAGTCGTCTTTTTTTTCCAAACCCTAATGAATTAGTGAGATATCTATTAATAATAGTAATTAAATGAAAATATGTTATGGTTGGTTTTGTTGACTTGTTGACCATGGTTGACTTGTTGACCATGGTTGAATTTTTGACCATCATCATTATTAAGCAAGGATGCTCCTTGATTCTTGCCAACATTCATTTAATGAAGTATGATAGTGGTCATTCCAAAACAACCATCAACTATTCTCATTTCAATTATTATTGTTATTTAGATAATTCTTTTTCTTTTGTTATGGTTGCAAGAAAGAGAAAGAGGTCTCATTATCTCATTTAGCTTCTCTCTCCTCTCTTCATCTTCTTCTTCCTCTAGCAAAAGAGAACCCTTCTCATGTGTTGAGAATCCATCTCTTTTAAAAGAAAAGCACCTCTTAAACACTCTCTACTCATTCTAGGTTCAAGGTTTAGCAAGCCGGAAACCCTAGTTCACTCAAAGCACGAGGAAGAGCCCAAAGGTTGAACTCTCGAGGTGGATCCATCTTCGACGGAAGAAGGCTACAAGGCAAGAACCATCAACCTCTACAAGGTTTGAAGAAGAAGGAGTTCAAGTTTAGGTATAACCTTCATCCGAGTAGCTAAGTCTCTTTAGCATGTATGCTAGTTTAGTTTAGACACGATCCCGACCTTGTTTAGTCCATGTTGCCTCTTGCGATAAAAATTTGTTTTTTATACCGTTTCCGCCTCCCCGTAAGAACCGGGGGTCGCAATATGGACTTACAAAATTTACCCGGCAAAGTCACTTCTACATATAACAAATTTTGGCATCTAAAATAAAATTGAAAATATTCATCTTGGCCTACTTGACACCCCTAGCCTCGTGGTAGCGTCCGTGCATTGTGTTCTCGTCACGTTCAGTGAAACGGGCGAGTTTGGACGGCTACGCGCGCGTACATGTGTCCGTTTTGGGGGTATGCTTTTTAATCATAAAACACTTAATTTTAAAATTTGGATCCCGCTTAAAATCCTATTATTTCAATTTCAAATTTTTGGACTCGACCCGGGTGCGATTTGGAAATGTTTTATTTGGCGCCAAAATCCTAAATTTAATATTATTAAAACCATCGCATATATTTTTCTAACTAACCTGATATCTTACTGTTCATTACCTATCTTTTAAATCTTTAAATTAACCTATATATATATCCTACTGTTCCTTAAAATGTTTTGAATCTTTAATTAATATTTATCCCTAACTAACGTTTCCTCTTTAGCCAATCGCGTTCCTTTTAATTCCGTGGGCCCCCACCTGCAGCTTTCTCTCTCTCTCTCTCCACTTTTTCTCTCTCTCTCTCATATATTCTCTCGTACTTCTCTTTATCATTCTTTCTCTTCTTGCTTCATATCTCGTTTCTCTTTTTTTTTAACTGTTCTTTTGTTGCCGGAATTCCGTCGTGCCGGTGACGCTTCTCGGCATTCCAGCGAGGTACCCCGACCCGTGTGGTTCCTTTGTTCGTCGTTTGGGTTCATTCCGTGAACCGTGCGCCCGTCGCTAGTTTTCCCCGCCGACGGTTAACGTTCCGTTTTCCCGATTCGCGACCCATCGAGGCAAGTTAATCTTGCTACATGCTATATAATTTATTTTATACCTATTTAAATAAATACCATACCTATAGTTTAAATCTAGTGCCCCATGTTTAATTTTATAACGTTTCGATGTTCCGTTTGCATCCGTTTATATCATATTAAATCTAGATCATGAAAACTTATCTTGTGACATACTAGATTACATTATACTGCAACCATATCATTTAAAATATATGTCGTCGTAATATTTATTATTATTATCTTTAATTAGTTTATAATCTTTATTTTATAATGTTATACATTTGAAAATCTTATAGTTTACACATGAAAAGTCGTTGAAAAATCGGATATGACAAATCTGAAATTTACTGTACACCTTACCTTATAAAATTCATTATAAATCATAGAAAAATCATTAGTATACGTTCTTTAGTTCGTTACGAAGCTAACTCAGAATACTATAACTCTATGGAATATTTACTTGCAAAATAAATTGTTTAAATAACGTAAAATGCAAATGAATATGTCTTTAAACTGCTGTCCAGGCAAATTCCAGCAGCAAACTTTCAATTTCGGATGTTTATAACTTTTTGTAGGGACAACCTGAGATGTTTATACTTATAAAAATGAAAACCTTATTGAATTATCTTTGTTTTGGTATAATACACGTCCCTTTTGGAGAACGTTTGTTATTTTTAAGCTATTTTACAAATTAGGGCGACGCTGAATTTCTGAACGGAACCTTCTTGTGCATGGTTAATCAATACCACTCTTATAGCTATTAATCGCTTTGAATATGCTATCCATATCAATATTATTATATCAATATTTATATCACATATTGCTTAGTTGTACATCCCACAATACCATTTTATAGTTTTATAACTTTTCGGATACCCGTTTGCATCCATCGCATTTAAGATACATATAATTGCATCCATAGATCACATTACTACATAATAATGTGATATTAACACTCCATGTTTAATAAATTGCATCCTAATTAATATTGGAACTATAAATGTAACCCTAATCGATAACTGTGCATCCATATCCTTGAAATTATATCTATTTGCATATCATATTACATGTTCCAGTTTATTGTTCTGATAGTACTCATACTTGTTTATTTATACACTTGCTTATGTTAGTTTGATTATGAGCACCCACATGACATCTTGTGCTTCCTGACATGACCTGTTACACTTCCTACTTGACATGATATGGTACCGTACACTGCTTGACTTGACCTGATGTACCATGACCTGACCCGTTACCTGATCCTGTGTTTAATGCCAACAAACCTGACATGTAGTCCTTACGGACCGTTCCTGTTGTCTATCCAGACAAACCTGCACCTACCTGATCCTGTGTTGGCATTAGTTCTTGATTACGGAATACCTGACTTGAACACATAACCTTGGGGGTATGGGGAAATCAAAAGTGTAAACTAAAGTGTAACTTAAAAGAGTATTACTTGATCCGTGGTCCCGGGGGGTAACGGGACAGAGCCATTCGTGACTCTTACATCTTGATCCGTGGTCCCGGGGGGTAACGGGACAGAGCCATTCGTGACTCTTGCATCTTGATCCGTGGTCCCGGGGGGTAACGGGACAGAGCCATTCGTGACTCTTACATCTTGATCCGTGGTCCTGGGGGGTAACGGGACAGAACCACTCTTGGTTCATATATTCCTGATCCGTGGTCCCGGGGGGTAACGGGACATATCCTTTGAGTTACATGGAGGATTACATTAATTGATTTCAAAAAAACTTTAGAGTAGACAACCCAGTAGCACAGTTTAGATTGATCACTGCACGTCACATACACTGATACACTTCACTGTTATACATCCCTGTTGACTTGTTACTATTTATGATTCATGCCTGCATATCTCGTGTATCCTGTTCATTTATTATTGCTTGATATTATGACGCGCTGACGTCTGGGTTTTGCATGGCCCAGATCCTCTATCTTTGTTGCAGACTGATCAGGAGTTTTGCCGCTGTTAGATCGAGCGGTAGGGATCATGTCGGTATCTGGTCTTACTTTTCAGGTGTTTATTTGATCTTTTGCTTCCGCATACTATAGCATTTCTTAACTCTTTTACTCTGGCTTATGGACATGTATTAGATAGTTAGTTTACTTTCCTGTTCTTGATATCTCTACAGCCGTAATGTGACTGTGGAAGGATTTTTCCTAACCACAGGTAGCATGGTTGGCTATGTCACATGCCTATTTTAGCGTACTCTGGGAAGCGGGGCGTGACAGCGGTGCTCACCAATCTGGCCCCAAGATGCGACTTCAAATCAAGCGGGTTGGGTATTACTGGCCTACCATGATATGGGATTGCGGAGAGCATGCAAAGAAATGTCAGATCTGCCAAATCCATGGTGATTTCATTCACAAGCATCCCAATCCGTTGCATCCTACGGTGGCGTCATGGCCCTTCGAAGTCCGGGGCACCGACATTGTTGGCCCAATTGATCCTCCGTCATCCAAAGGCCACCGGTTCATACTGGCCACGACAGACTACTACTCCAGATGGACTGAAGCTGTCCCGCTAAAAGAAGTCAAGACAAAAGATATTCTGACATTCTTCCAGCATAATATTCTATACCGCTTCGGTACACCAAGAAGAATCATTTCTGACAATGAGCCTTCTTTCAAGAGCTTCAATGTCTCAAGGTTCGCTACTCAGCACAAGATAAACTGGAGATATTCCTCCATCTATAATCCAAGAGCTAATGGGCTAGCCTTCAATAAGACTCTATGCAAGCTCCTGAGGAAAAATGCTTCAGCCAACAAGAGAGACTGGAATCTCAAGCTTCACGAGGCATTGTGGGCATATCGTACCACGCACCATACTCCAACTCAGTCCACTCCATACTCATTGCTCTTCGGAGTGGAGGTGATTCTCCCCCTCGAAATCGAGGTTCTAAGTTTAAGAATGGCTGTCCAACACGAGTTGACGGAAGAGGAAAACGTGCTCCTTCGGCTTGAAGAGCTCGACGCGCTCGAAGAAAAGAGGCTAGCGGTGCAGCAAAACCTGGAGCTATACCGAGCCCAAATGTCACGAGCCTATGACAAGATAACCCGTCTCCGCGCTTTCAAGAAAGGTGAATTGGTGTTGGTCCTCAAAAGACCAATTATCCCCAATCGACATGCCAAGGGAAAATTTGAGCCAAACTGGGAAGGACCATACGTCATCGAGAAAGTGTTTGACGGAGGATCCTACCAACTAATAAGTGCCGAGGGAGAAAGGCCCATGCCACCCATCAATGGCCGATATCTCAAGAAATACTACATGTGAATGCTCCAAGTCGCAGGCGAATTGAGCACATCAGCCCTACGGTCTGGATCATACATCCTGCAAAACCGTATACAATCTACGGGAGTAAATGACCCCTATCTCTCCCAAATCCTGCCGGTGAGACTACTTTTAAAGTCCCACCAGTGGCAAAAAAAGGAGAAAAAGAGGAGGAAAAAAAGAAAAAAAATTAAAAATAAAAGAAATAAAAAAATAAACGGTATGTCCACAAGCAAAACGGGCACGGATTAAAACCCGAAAAGGCTCCGTGAGTAAAAACAACAGGACTACCGACGAGTCTATGAAAACTCGAAAGGGCGCAAACTCGTGAAAAGAGATGAAATACACTCGCAAGTTCCTCTCGATCTTGTGAGGAGAAAACCCCTGCGTGAGATCCTTACGAATCACAAAGGAGCAACACACTTAGGAATCCTCACGATTCCTAAGGAGAAAATACACCTGCGGGGTCCTTACGACTCGTAGGGAGAAAATGCTTTTATGGAACCCTCACGGCCCATAAAATTGCAAAGCCTTAGGTGATAGGGACCCAAACCTGTCTCCTAAGCAATCGTTCCCCAACGGGCAACGGCAAATGAAGAGTCGCTCCTGGCGTTTCGCTTCAGTGGTAGCGGTGCTGATGCCGACCAAAAACCCAAATCCTAAGTCCTCCCAAGGAAAATGATGAGTTGCTCCTGGCATTATTCCAGTGCAGCAATGCTGATGCCAAACAAGATCCAAATTCCAAGTCCCCAAATGGTGAATGATGAGTTGCTCCTGGTACCACATTCCAGTGCAGCGATGCAGACGCCAACCAAAATCCAATTTCTCAAAATTCTCCCGGCCCTACGGTGGGTCCCCAAGTTGACCATCGTATACAATCCACGGGCTTAAATAATTCTCATCATACCCATGCCCCACCGTAATCACCAGTTACGCGGCCGGTCTCCGCTTTAGGAATGATGCTCCATTGATAAGACCCACTCATGTGTCCTCACGATATATGAGGAGAACAAACCTCTGTGGGATCCTTACGACTCATAAAGGAAAAACACACTTAGGAGTCCTCATGACTTATAAGGAGAAAATACACCTGCGGGATCCTTACGACTCGTGGGGAGAAAATGCTTTTATGGGACCCTCACGGCCCATAAAATTGAAAAGCCTTAGGCGATAGGCATCTAAACCTGTCTCCTAAGCCATCGCTCCCCAATCCGCAAATAGCGAATAATGAGTCGCTCCTGGTACCATATTCCAGTGCAGCGATGCAGACGCCGATAAAGTCCCGAAGTTTTTCCGGCCCTACGGTCTGGATCATACATCCTGCCAAACCGTATACAATCCACGGGCGTAAAACAATCCCAACCTCTCCCAAGTCCTACCGGTGAGACCACATTCAAAGTCAAAAAAAAATTAAAATTAAAATTAAAAAAAATAATAATAATAAAAAAAACCAATTCCCAAATCCTCCCGGGGCAAATGATGAGTTGCTCCTGGCATTATTCCAGTGCAGCAATGCAGATGCCAAACAAAAACCAAAATCCCAAAATCCTCTCAATGACAGATGATGATTCGCTCCTGGTACCATATTCCAGTATAGCGATGCTGATGTCAACCCAAATCAAAATCAACAAGTCGACTTCCACTCCAACACCGCAGAAAGCGGAGCAAGTCAGAATCCAATCTCGACACCGCAAGAAGCGGAGCAAGTCAAGTCTATCCCTGACACTGCAAGAAGCAGAGCAAGTCAAATCAAGCACCGACTGTCCAAGTCGCAAAAAGGGCAGAACCGACCATCCAAGTAGCAAAAAGGGCAGAATCGACCGTCCACGTCGCTAAAAGGGTAGCACCGACCCTCCACGTCGCTAAAATGGCAGCACCGACCGTCCACGTCGCTAAAATGGCAGCACCGACCATCCACGTCGCTAAAAGGGCAGCACCGACCGTCTAAGTCGCAAAAGGGCAGCACCGACCGTCCACGTCGCTAAAAGGGCAGCACCGACCGTCCAAGTCACAAAAAGGGCAGAACTGACCGTCCACGTCGCTAAAAGGGCAGCACCGACCGTCCAAGTCGCAAAAAGGGCAGGACCGATCGTTCACGTCGCTAAAAGGGCAGCACCGACCGTCCAAGTCGCAAAAAGGGCAGGACTGATCGTCCACGTCGCTAAAAGGGCAGCACCGACCGTCCACGTCGCTAAAAGGGCAGAATCGACCGTCCATGTCGCTAAAATGGCAGCACCGACCGTCCACGTCGCTAAAAGGGCAGAACCTACTGTCTAAGTCGCTAAAAGGGCAGCACCAACCGTCCAAGTCGCAAAAGGGCAGAACCGACCGTCCACGTCGCTAAAAGGGCAGCACCGACCGTCCAAGTCGCAAAAAGGGCAGAACCGACCGTCCAAGTCGCAAAAAGGGCCGCATCGACCGTCCATGTCGTAAAAAGGGCAGTGCCAGCTTCCCCAAAAGGTGGGAACCGAATCAAGTCGCCTCCATGTGAAAGAAGATCTATCAATTTCATGCACACGACCCACATATGTGGCGTGCATTTATTGATTGGGGGGCAATTTGTTGGGGTAAAAATTTACACCCCGGTTGACCAAATCAAAATCAAAGTCAACCCCAAGCCAAGTGGGCCCAAGCCCAGATCTAGTGGGCCCATGCCCGGGTCGAGCCCGAACATGAAGCGGCCGGCCTCCCCCCATGCCAAGATAAAAATTTTGTAATAAATAATTTTGTTGCATTTCTTTTATTTTATTTTATGGATAAATGTCAGAAAAATAGGCATAAAGCCAAATTTTTGTAAAGCTCATGGCTTATGTGCAAAAAGAAACGGCACATGAGCCATGGGATAGGCAAAATGCCATTTTGTGAAGCCCAAGGGGCTATGTGTAAAGTGTATAGCCTATAAAGGCAAAGATAATGAAATATCTCAACAACTTTTCTCTCTCTCTCAAAATTTTTCAGATCTGAGATCTTTTCTCCTTCTTCAAGATTCCAAAACCTTCTTTTTTCTCTTGAATTAAATCAATAGTTTTACTCTTCTTTTTACAAAATAAATTAGTTTTTCACCACAAAACCCATAAAGGGGAACTCAGATCTTCCATTAGATCTCAAAAAGAAGAGATTTTTAAAAAAATCCCATATCTCTTGATCTTCAAGATCCAGCTAACAGAGGAGGAAGAAGAAGAACATCTTTCACTAAACCCCAAAAAAAACACACACACACACTCAGGAGTCCAAATCCTCTCTGATTTCTCTTCCGAGAAAATTATTTTAGGCTAAAAGCCTCTTTTTCTCGCCGGCGCTCAAGCGCAGAGCGCCCGCGTTCCGACACGTGGTGCGCTTGGGCTCAAGCGCTCAGCGCACAGCGCCCACGTGCCGACACGTGACGCGCTTGTGCTCAAGCGCAAGCGCTCGAGCGCAAGTCGCCCCGGTGCCGACACGTGGCGCGCGTGTGTTCAAGACCAAGCGCCCGAGCGCAAGTCGCCCCGGTGCCGACACGTAGCGCGCTTGCGCTCAAGCGCAAGCGCTCGAGCGCAAGTCTCCCCCGTGCCGACACGTGGCGCGCTTGCGCTCAAGCGCCCAGCGCTCCAGCGCAAGTCGCCCCCATACCAACACGTGGCGCACTTGCGCTCGAGCTTCAGGCGCAGAAGCACAAAACGCTCACGTGCCGACACGTGGCGCCCAGCGCTCAAGCGCAGAGCGCCCACTTGGCACTCTAGCGCCTGAGCGCACAGCACCTAGGCGCACAGCGCCCAAGGTGCTGCCCCTACGCATCCTTTGGATGTCTTTTCCCCTTTTTATATATATACATGTATATCTATACATATGTATACATATGTACATACACACATACTCCATGATACTGTCCCTGTTAGAAAAAAATTTCTAACGGGGCGCTGCCCCGCACCCCGCAAGGGGGATGCTAGCCCCCTTGACCCCCAGCCCGCTATCCGGATAGCGGGACCCCCGTAAAAACTCTGCGTGGCTTCCGATATATCCAAACCCCCCTTCCAAAACAACACACACGTACACTGCACATTGAGTTCGCATGGCCGGTTTAACCCGTCAATCGGAGGTTCCCTCGCTCCAAAGGCGAGGGGTAATTAACGGCAGCTTAGTCCGCGGCTGCCGGAGATTCGGAGCCCTACAATCAATAAACCCCGGCCTATCCTAAGCAGAGGGAATCTGTAGTATGTCTGACAAGCGCGTGCGTATTCCCATCTCAATGGGGTGACGAAAAACACCCTACAGGAGCTCTTGAATTAACTTCTGTTCTGCGGTCCTGGGGCGGGAAGTCGGCTCCTCCTCACTGTTTGAACTAGATTCCACATAGACTGAGGGGTCCTTTTGCTTATCAACCTCATCGAGGGGGTTTTCATCATCCTGAGGAGGAGGCTGATCTTGGGAAGGGGCAGCCACATTCAAGCCAGATTGGGCTTGAGATATAGTGCCCCCATCTTTTCTCTTGCCACGTGTTCCCGCCATGTAGACAGTGTGGATCACATATCCAGCCATCTTTTTATCTTTGGCGGCTGATTTCTCGGACCGCCGTCATGGCCCTCCTCTTCAGGAAAGGACAAGCGACTGAAGACGGTTGACCTGGATGGATCCTTGGATGGCGCTGGTGCTTCTTTTCTGGTTTTGCCCCGCTGCTTTCGTACTGCACGAAGTGCTTGGTAGACTTTTGAAGAGAGAGTGTCACACCTTTTGTGCTGGAGCGTAGACACATATCTTCGTAGCATATTTTGAATCGTGGCCTTCTTAATCTTGGCGGACATTGCATTCTTCTGGACCCACTTTAAGAGTTCGAAAGAATTGTGGGTTTTCACAGCTGACACGACTATGGTCGTGAAGCAATCCGGGCTCTGGAACTTCACAAAATTCAACTTGGACAAGGCCCTGGCCCTTTTGTTGGCTCTATATCTGAGCCGCTTCTACCTCAGCTTCTCTATTTTGAGCGCCTGGCAGGCTTCTGCTCTTTAGGAAGCTGTCGTATGCCAAGTGATGGGGAACATTGAGAAGAAATTCACTCATGCTTCCATCGAAGGCATCGCCTGAGCTTTCCCGCGACGTCTGGTGACTTCTTTTGTTCTGACGGCTTTGCCCCCAGCTGGAGCCATGGAAATCCATTCAAGCACCGACTTGTGCTTGAGTTGTGGTGCCCTTGCGATCACCACATTCGGCCTCCTGCCCTTTAAGGTCGGTTTGGCCACTTGGTATGTCAGGGTCTCCATCAGATGAGCGCTTCCGGCGGGGTAAATGATGACAAAACCAAATTGGCGTGGAGACTCCTCCCACTGCTTCATAAGACTCGCCAGGAGGATCACGTGTGTGTTTGTCTTGACCACGTAGGTCACCGGAGTTGCATTAGAAATGAAGCTCGTCTTGGGAGACATGGCTGCTGAGTTTGAGATTGCAATTGAAAGCTGTTAACCTGCAAAAATAAGCATGATTTCAGTACAGGCAATCGATGTATATGTTGGTTGATTGAGTTCGCATGAATGTTTAACCCGAAATATGGAAGGAGAGAAAAGGTCCCACCGGGCGTGCCAGAATTTATAGAGTGGTTTTTTTACCCTATTGAGATAAGAAATACGCGACGCTTGTCAAGCGTATTACAGATTCCTCTTGCCTGGGGTAGGTCGGGATTTATTGATTGTGGGAATCTGAATCTCCGGCAGCCGTGGACTAAGCTGCCGTTAGTTACCCCTCACTTTTAAAATGAGGGAACCTCAATGTGCAGTTTGCGTATGTTGTGTTTTGAAGGTGTTTTGGATGTATCGGGGGCCTCGCAGAGTTTATGAGGGTCCCGTTATCCGGATAGCGGGCTGGGGGTTAAGGGGATAGCAGCCCCCTTGCGGGGTGCGGTGCAGCGTCCTGTTGGAATTTTTTTAACAGGGGATGTGTTTTGAGTGTGGAGTGTATAGGAAAAGAGGGGTAAGGAGCGCCCTAAGGACGCGTGAAATAGAACGTGGCCGTTGGCATAAGCGAGTCATGTGCGTGGCGCTTGGGCGTCGGGCGCCAGCAGGTCACGCTCCTGGTACGCGGTCGCTGGACGCTAGCAAAAGAAAGGGCTTAGCTCCTGGACCGGGAGTTAAACTCTCGAGGGCTTTGGAGTTACACTCCTAGAAAAAGAAGGATTTTTATTTGGAGTTAAACTCCTAAAAGATCTAGATTTGGGGTTAAACCCCTTTGAGAATTTGGACCTTGGACTTAGAGTTGAGCTTCTCAATGATTGATTTAGAGTTAAACTCCCAAAGGGTTTAGATCTTGGATAGTGAAAAGAGCTCCCTTTTCTTCCTCTTCAAGCCTTAGACTTCCTCAAATGGGTTCTTTTGAGATGGGTTTCTTCTTCCTCCTCTCTTTTTGTTGGATCTTGGAGAAAAGGGAGCGGTGAGATTAAAAATCTCCCTTTTAAAGATTTGATGTGAGATCCGAGCTCCCCTTTGAGGGTTTTATGGTGAAAAACTATTTCATTTTAGGAAAGGTAAAGTTAAACTCTTGATTTAATTCAAAAAAGAGAAGAATATTTAAAACCTTGAGGAAGGAGAAGAAGACACAGAACCCTAATATTTTTTAGGAGAATCAATTCTTCTTCATTTCATTATAATATTGCCTTATATAAGCTTATAAATTTACACATAGCCCTTTGGGCTTTACAAAATGGTATTTTCCCCATATCAAGCACATGTGCTTATTATTATTTTTTTTTGCACATGAGCCATGCGCCTTACAAAAATTTGACTTTATGCCCATTTTCCTTACATTTATTCATAAAATTTTGCGCCTTACAAAAATTTGACTTTATGCCCATTTTCTTTACATTTATTCATAAAATTTACATTAAAATTATATATTACATAGTTTTCTTCTTGGCATGGGGGAGGCCGGCCTCTTCATGTTTGGGGTTGACTTGGGCATGGGCCCACTTAGCTTAGGCTTAAGCCCACTTGACTTAGAGTTGACTTTGACTTTGACTTGGTCAATCGGAGTGTAATATTTGACCCCAACAGCAAGCAGGAAGGCATCACTTAGCTACCGTACACTACGCCTTGACGGAGGCTAATAAATGTAGCAAGAATACTAAGTACTCTACTTCCTGAAATGAAAGAGGGCTACGACTGGTTTTGAAGAAAACCATTAACGTAATGAACTTGATATCATTGTAGGAACCGAGTGGTTTTCTAAATTTATAGTTATATAGACTTTTTCTTAAGTGTGGATTCTCCGTGAAGGGATCATGGATCTTATCTCATCGAATGAGGTGCAGGATATTCCTAATCGAATACCATGATGCAAAGCAAAAGAATACGGCTATAAAATCTTTTTAGAAAAAATTTGGTTCCTACATCGTGTTTTAGGTTTGTTTTTTTTTGGATTAATCCGAATTAATGAAATCCCATCTTTTAAATAATCTCACATTATATAGTATCTTCTCACACCATTATAGAAAATGCATGATATGAAAAGAAAAAATAGAATGCTATATATGTCATCCGTATTCGCCACAGGGTCTCGGGTCTTCACCGTAAGGTTACTTAACTTACGGCAGGGCGGAGGCCGGGGTAGCGCAGATGCAAAACATATATGAGCATTTATTTATTTATCATATATATCAACACACACACACACACACACATAATCGCAAGCAAATAATCAACATTACAGGCAAGCAATAAATATCATCACAGGTAAGTAATCACACCACATGCATGCAATGAGCATAACATAAATGGAATGGTCGGATTTCCTAGAAATCCTGCAATTCGTTTGAGCCACAAACAAAACACGAGATTCTCTGGTCACGTGAATAGCCCGTACATAGCCAACCGAAGACCCCTACGAGTGCGGCAAACTACCCGCCAACCCTACAAACAAGGCAACCCTACATCATCACAATGAGAGAGCCACCCAACACTTCCTAAAATCCGGTGACTTGAGCACTCCTCCACGGGTATATCCTAACTTTCTACAAGCGTGGCGAACCACCGCCAATCCTAAAACGGGACGACCCAGTCTCAACGCCTAGAGATGGCCACTCGTTGTATTCTAGAACCCGGCTGCCCGAGCACTTCATCACGGGGGCATATCCTAAAAACTGTATTATACAACAGCAACTACGATTGCATCGTGATCGTGTCTTGACAAATAATAATACAAAACATGGCATCAATAGTCACAAGCCGTCCGTTTGTCCCGAATAAAAGAATATACAATTGGCTATTACATGAATGAATTACATACAACAACTTTTTATTACAAGAAAACACACGCGGGGCTATTCGTTGCGACAATTCGAACCAAATCAAGCAAACCAACATCACAGACTCACATATCACTATATGTCATCGAATTAACTCGATTAAACACTTTAATCGGATCAATTCAGAACCATGGACAATGAATTCCGTAACCGGCGGAGTCGTAAATTGAATTTCCAAAAACTTGAAATTCAATTTCACCCCGGCTCCAAAAACATTGGCATATCTTGCTCAAAACGAATCGTGAACGACTCGCAAATGCACCGATGAATCCCACTTCCAAAAACCCCGAGATGAAGACAACCTGGGATCAGCCCCGAGCCCGACTTGGGTCCGGGAATAGCCCCAAACCATAGCCAAAATTGGCTTGGTTCAGCTGACAATTGAGCCCATAAGGGGCTCAATACAGCCCCGAGCCCTTCAGGACTCGGGTGGGCTTTGGCGGGGGGGGGGGGGGGGGTTCACAAGGCACTCATTCCGAACTGAGAGCCCGAGGGCACGAGTAAAAGCATGTAATGTCATTGTTTTTTGCAGCAGTTTTAAAACAGTGAGAAAATGGATTTGAAAATTAGTTAAGGAAATCATTTGGCCACCAAAAGCAATCACAAGTATTTGATTTGGCCTGATACCATGTTAGGGTCAGTCAGCGAAGCGGAATCCGGCCGTGGCGTCCACAGGTCTCTCAGCAGCTACTTTTTACGTAGTCCCTTCCATAGTCACAAATTCGCCATTCGGGAATAATTCGGCGAGAACGAAAATTCGGATTCGGAGAACTATTCGGAAAAAATCGGCAGGTATTCGGGAAAGATTCGGTAAGTGTTCGGGAAATGTTCGGGAAGGATTTCGAGCAATAAATTAATATATGAGACGCTAGGTTTTGATTTTGTGAATTATTTGCTGTTTTTTGAATTATTCGTTGTTTTTTCACATAATTCGGGAATAATTCGCGAATTATTCGCGAATAATTCGGCCAGTTCGGCCATGGCGATTAATTCGCAGATTAATTCGTTTGTTCAAAAATTCGCGAATTATTCACGAATTCGGCGGATAATTCGCGAATTATGTGACTATGGTCCCTTCGCGACGGACTACAACCCGCTGGATCCTATAACCGCACAAGGCACCTTAGGGGTAAGAGCCTATGCTTTGCCACACCTTCACACAGTGAGAACCCTTCATGGGTCGGCATCTCTGCCTAATAGCTTTGATACCATGTTAGGGATCAGTCATAAGGACGCGACATTCGCGGACCGCGGTGGAATACCAAAAACAAATTTTTAACTAACATAGAACCAATCCATAGCCTAAAATTATCAAATATATAGTAATTGCACAAACTAGAAAATACTAGAGTTCTAGTTAAGGGGCTACAACTTTTGTAGCGTGTCCTATCTCTTCCGGAAGACCTATGCTAGACTTCGTAAGCTCTCAGAGAGTGTACAAGCCAACCACCTCGCCGTAAATGAACTGCGGTGAAAGGAGGCCGTCCAAACCTCCATCTCCATCTTCAAGTCGAGATACTCTCTCAGGTGACTTGCTAAGTGTAGAGAAAGGTGATGTGAATAATGGATACTCTCTCCTTTTCTTTTTCCTTCTCATATACAACATTTGCCATTAGAGTACGAGCAAGCTTAAGAGCTTGAAGGAAGAAGAGGAAAATTAGATAGCTAGTAAAAAGAATCTATACTCTTTTCTTTTTCTTTTGTCATAATAAATATGACATCCTCATTCCCTCTCTCTCCCCCCATGTGTTGTCATACAAAGAGAGGGAGGGAGGGAGGAACAATCGACACAAGAAAGAGGAGTCTCGAGAGCAAACAACACACACACACACATCAAAATGAGAGTGCGATTTATACATACATACATACATGTATGTATGTATGTATGTATGTATGTATGTATGTATATGTTAAATGAGATCAAGTATATGTATCCTATACACATACATATCATGTATCACATACACGATAAGCCATCAATATCATATCAGTATCATATACTGATGAGAGTGCGTGTATCTTATACGCAATACTAGAAACCATATCAAAATACGGTTATCAAATCAACACTTGACTTAATATTCCGGGTTTAAAACCGGTTAGTATCCACAGACGTTCGATTAAATCACGCATTTAATCGAACTCCTGCACATATCCAATACGCACTCCACATCGCATTTTTCCCGAGCATGCACTTTCGTTACGGGACTCTAAAGACCTGTCAATACGCTGGTAGTAAGTTAAACATGATCATATCTGATTGAATTCGAAACATTTTCAGATTTAATCCCATCACAGGTTAACACAAGCTCGTCAACGGTACTAACTACACGTAACGGCTACCCAGATATAAGCAAGATAAAGGCAGGTCGACGAGCGAACTTATCCGGACCCGAAAAAGTCTATAAGTGACAAATACCATTCAGTCCGATCTCTTCGTATAAGAGTATCGTATACCGGGTCTAGGGGTGGAATCTGTCAAACCCCCAACAACTCGATAAGTCGTGTGACAGTGGACTTCTAACCAACCGAAAATACAACTGATAACACTTATCAGTTTATCTGCACTGCGGTGGCCACCGACTTCTGGTTATATTCGTGTCCTGCATACTGCGATAACAACTCCCTATACCGGGAGTGATGAATCCCCTCGACCGCTCACTGCCTCCATGTGCTTCGGGACTATACCCAACTAAAACCTGTTTACACGACTTGGTAGAGCCATGGTAAGGTAGTAATCAAAGTATATGTTAGATATGTATACCCTAAAAGCCTGTATTATATAGGATGCTAGGGATATGTATGTACAGGATAATCTTGCTCAGTTGTATAGTATACTGTTTGAATTGTCTTTATCTGAACATGTGTATTTTTTTTTCTTACTGCTTTATATTGTTTATACACATGGATAAAGAGTTGTTACAGTAGTATACTATTTTGGTTTGTCTTTATCTTAACATGTGCATATGTTTTACTCGATATCACATATGGCTGATACATGTTGATAAAGCCCATATGATTATGCTTGACTACTAGTGTTATGATGGCGGTCATACTTGTGGGGGCTGGGTAGTCCATAAGCACATCCTTAAATGTCCCAAGTCACAGGAGTATCGAGACTGGGCATTGATATTCCAGAGTAGACTTGTGTATACGTTTCTAGACCCCGGCGAGGGGCGGTGGTTGGTCCCATAGCCATTGGTTTGATCACTTAAGATTGTATACATGTGCTTACTAGGAGTGAGTACACTGGACGGACTCACCGAGAACCTCTAGATGGTATTATATCTATCATCATATAGCGGTTCTCAGGTGACATGAGTACATGTTAGTTTTTAGACTTGAGATCGTCATTTGTCTTATATGAGTTCCCACTGTACCTAGATCACTACCCTACCACGACTCTACTGAGTCATGAAAACAGGTTTTGGTTGGGTACAGTCCCGAGCCACATGGAAGCAGTGAGAGATTGTCAAGGATTCATCTCTCTTGATTCTGGGTGTCGATATTGCACTGTGTCCGGTTGGCCAGAATCATAAGACCTTAGCCAATACAGTTGAGATTTATTGATGGTTAGATCAGTAGCTTCTCGGATCGGTCCTGAGCCACATCGACACAACTTATCGGGTCCGTAAGGGTCTGACGTTTACTATCCCCTAGACCCGGTATGCGATATTCTTAGACGAATAGACCGGACTGTACGGAGATTGTCACGGATAGGCTCAATAGGGGTTCGTATGAGCTTGCTCGTCAGCTTTCTTTTTGACCGGTACCTGGTTAGGTATTACGTATAGCTAGTGCCGCTGACGTGCTTGTGGTTAAACCCACTGCCAGCGTACTATCAAGTCTTTAGAGTCCTACACAGAGGGTTTTCCTGGTTCAGGCGAAATGATGTAGAGACCATATGTTTATACGTGCAGGGTTCCGATTAAATACGTGTACTAGTTGCGCGAAATTTAATCGGACAATTCGTACTAAAGGGCTTAGGATTAAGCCAGTTTATTAAATCAAGTTTTGATTTAATTCTAGTATTATATTATTGGATTTATCTATCTCTTTGTATTCATATTTTTGGTACGAATACGAGTATGTATATATGGTTAGGTTTTCTTGTATTTATACAAGAATACTTCTAGAAGATGACACTTCATTATGTATTTTTCTATTTATTAGAAACAAAAAATGGGATGGAGGGGTGAGGTGGCTTCAATCATGGTATGAAGCATGGCTAATATCTTTGTTTATTCATTTATGAAAACTATTCAAGCATGGCTTGAATTTTTATTTGAAAAATATTTTTTGATTCAAATGAATTTTTCTAGCCATTCTTCATTCATTCTTACACAAGTCTTCTCTCTCATCTCTTGAGCTTTCATCTTCTTCTTAAAGTTCAACCCTCTCATGTGTTGAGAATCATGAGGTTTTAGAGATAGAAAAAATCCACTAATGATATCCATATCATCTTAGTAACCTAGATTAGCAAACTAGGTTATTAAGTTGTTTCATTAGTGAAACCAAGTTTGGACTACAAACTCTCGGGTGAATCATCTAGGATCAAGAAAGCTCTCAAGTAAGGTTGATCAAGGATCCCAAGGAGCACAAAAGGAAGGATTTTGAAGACTCGAAGGACACGTATCTATTGGTATAAATTTCTAACCGAGTAGATTAACTCCTAGTGGTTGCTAGTTTATGGTTATGGTTTGATCATTAGGGGTTTAGTTGGTTGTGCTTGCTCAAGAATTTATTTTTGTGCATTCCGCATTTCTACTTTCGATGTAAAGTGAGCGTAACATACGTACATGGCACATTGAGTTCGCATGATCAGTTTGACCCGTCAATCGGAGGTTCTCTCGCTCCAAAAACGATGGGTAATTAACGGCGGTTTAGTCCGCGCTGCCGGAGATTTAGATCCCCATAATTAATAAACCCTGGCCTACCATAGGCAGGAGGAATCTGTATACGCCTGACAAGCGCGCGCATTCCCATCTCAATGGGATGACGAAAAACACCCTACAGGAACCAGATAGGAAAAAATATTAAGATCGATCTGATCGAGGAGGGGGTACTTAAGTACGGAGTTCCGTGACTTTCTAAAAGAGAATGGTATTCTCTCTCAACTTACTCCTCCATATACACCACAACATAACGGTGTATTGATACGGAGGAATCGTACCCTATTGGATATGGTTTGCTCAATGATAAATAATGCTGAGTTACCTCTTTCATTCTGGGGTTATACGCTAGAGTCAGCAGCATATTTGTTGAATAGAGTTCCGACCAAATCCGTGCCGACCATCCATATGAAATATGGGAGGGGAAGAGACCATACCTTAATTTTATTAAGATATAAGGATGTCCTGCTTACATAAAGAAGCAGAACCCGGACAAGCTCGATGCACGGTCAGTTTTGTGTAAGTTTGTGAGATATCCTAAACATTCGTAAGGATATCTGTTCTACCACACCGAGAAACAGAAGGTGTTTTTTGCTCGCCACGCCGTCATTTTAGAGAAGAAATTTCTTGCAAAAGAAATTAGTGGGAGCACAGTAGAACTGGATGAAATATCGGAACCACAAACTGAAACCGAGGAATTGGTGGAATCAGAGAATTCAATAATCCCGGACAAAGCTCAGCCACTCCGCAGCTCTAGTAGGATTTCTCGTCCATCCGAAAGATACTACGGTTTTCTCATATATAAGGATCGAGAGGATTGCATCTTGGAAGAAGATGATCCTACCAGTTTTGAGCAGGCCATTACCAGTATGAACTCTGTAAAATTGCTGGATGCTATATAATCCGAAATGGAGTCCATGTACACCAACAAAATTTGGACTTTGGATGTTGCTCCTCCTAGGGTAAAACCCGTTAGATGCAAGTGGATCTTCAAAAAGAAGATTGGTGTAGATGGACAGGTGGAAACCTATAAGGCTAGAATTTTTGCAAAAGGTTTTTGTCAAAGAACAGGAGTGGACTATGACGAAACCTTTTCTCCAGTGGCTATACTGAAATCCATTCGGATCCTATTTACCATTGCTGCCTTTTGTGACTATAATATCTGGCAGATGGACGTAAAAACGACTTTTCTAAATGGAAGTTTAGAAGTGAGCGTTTATATGGATCAGCCGGAGGGATTCATAGACAGTGGGAGCAGCGGGAAGGTGTGCAAGTTGCTTTAATCCATTTACGGATTAAAACAGGCATCGCAGAGCTGGAACATCTGTTTTGATGAGACAGTCAAGGAATTTGACTTCATCAAAAACGAGAATGAACCTTGTATATATAAGAAGATTGTAGGACGAACTATCATATTCCTAATCTTGTACGTGGACGACATTCTCTTGATAGGAAATGACATTCCTATGCTACAATCGGTCAAGTTGTTCTTGTCATAAAAGTTCTCCATGAAAGACCTGGGTGATACCTCCTACATTCTGAGGATTAAGATCTACAGAGATAGATCCAAGATATTGTTGGGATATTCACAGTCTAGGTACATAGGGATCATACTGAAGATATTTAGTATGGAATATTCCAAGTGCGGTAATATACCCACTTTGTACGGAATCACCCTCTCCAAAGAGATGTCTCCTAAGACCGATGAAGAGAGGGCTTGCATGAGCATTATACTCTACGCTTCGGCGGTAGGATCTATAATGTATGCAATACTATATACCAGACCAGATGTAGCGTACGCGTTTAGCTTGGTGAGCCGGTATCAGCCAAACCCAGGTAAGAATCATTGGACGGCTGTAAAGAACATTCTCAAGTACCTGAGAAGGACTAAGAAGATGTTCTTGGTTTACGGTAATGGACACCTCCAGGACGAGTCCTTTACCGACTCAACCTTCTAAAGTGACAAGGATGACAACAAGTCTGTCTCGGGTTTATTCCCGCCAAATTTTTTTGGTTAATAGCTATTTGTTCAAATGGGAGAGAAAAGAAAGAGGAAAATAATCCTCATAGTTTGGCATCACGTGTTAAACACGTGGACGCTTATATGCAAAATATATAAGCGCTGAAAATAAATAACTAACTGCCAAACTGGCCTCACATGAGCGCTCATATGCAAAGCATATGAGCACAGAATAAAATAAACCTAAAGGCCAAACCGCCCTCACGTGTTAAACACGTGAGCGCTTATATGCAAAGCATATGAGCGCTGAAAATAAATAGGCTAAAACCCACACTAGGGGTCACGTGTTAAACACGTGAGTTTCTTGCCGCTTTCTTTGGCAACGCTCACATGCAAAGCATGTGAGCGCCATAATTTAAAATGCTCACATCTGATAGAATTAAATTCTATGTGATAGAATTAAATTATATTTAGGAAATATTTTCCTCGATCTTTCTAATATGGAAAGATTTTTCTCTAACAAAGATTCTTGGATTTAAAATCCAATGGTGATAAAATATCATCAATTAAACGATCTGATAAAATTAAATTCTATGTGGAAAAATATTTTCTTGATCTTCCTCAAATTAGAAAGATCTTCGCTGTTAAACAGAGGACCCTTGGATCAAAGATCCAACGATAATTATAAAATCACCCATCGATCATCTGGTATAATAAAATTCTATTTTAGGAAAATATTTTCCTAATCTTTTTAAACTAAATAGATATTCATATAATAGAATTAAATTCTATGTTAGGAAAATATATACCTAATCTTGTTAAACTAATAATATATTCATATGATAGAATAAAATTCTAATCTTGTTAAACTAATAAGATATTCATATGATAGAATGGAAATTCTATGTGATAGAATTAAATTCTATGTTGGAATAAAATTCTAATCATGTTAAACTAACAAAATATCCATATGATAGAATTAAATTCTATATTAAGAAAATATTTTCCTAATCTTATAAAACTAACAAGATATCCATATGATAGAATAAAATTCTAATCTTGTTAAACTAACAAGATATTCATATGATAGAACAAAATTCTATCTTAGAAAAATATTTCGTAATCTTATTAAATAAACAAGAAATCTTCTCTGTTAAATAGGGAGCCTTTGGATTAAAAATCTAACAGTGAATAAAATTTACCGATTGATCTAAAAGATCAATTTGATGATCATGAAATCAACCATGATCTTTCAATGAGAGCTTTTCTCAACAAATTGATTTTTCTCTTCTCGTATAAATAGGAGTAAAGAGATTAATCAAGAAGGAGAAGAGAGAGAAGAAAAACAGGAGAGGAAACCCCCATAAGCTTCTGTAAAAATACAAAAGTCTCTCAAAACAATAAAGAATTTAATTCTCTCAAAGAAGATCTTTCTCCTAAAAACTCTAGGTAAAGAAAAAAGAAGATATCAAAATATCTCCTTTACCTAACATACCATATCTAAGGGTTTAACCCTTCTCAAAGAACTTAATTTTTTCTCTGAATCTAAAATCCACAAGATAAGTTTCCCACAAGTTGAGAATTTAATTCTCATTGAGAAGATCTTGTTCTTGAGAATCAAACATTTAGAGAAGAACAAAGTTGAAAAGAAAGAGGACAGAGTACATAATACTTCAGGAACTTAGTTCCTTCAAATCAAGAACTTAGTTCTTCAATAACCCGATCCAAGATCCTCAAAATAGTGATCTTGGTGATCGTTAATGATCAAAATATCATTAACAGAGGTTTAACCTCTTTGAAAACATATATAGAAAAATATGGATAAAAGAACATGGAGAATATGGAGTCCATAATACTCCAGGAACTTAGTTCTTTCAAATCAAGAACTTGGTTCTTAAAGAACCTGATCCCAGATCTTCAAAATAATGATCTTGGAGATCGCTAATGGTCAAAATACCATTAACAGAGCTTTAAATTCTCTAAAAACATCAACAGAGAGAACTCAGCGCTTCACGTAAAAAAACAAGTGAGCGCTCAAGGCCAAATTATATAGCACCTCACATGAAACACACGTGAGCACCGGGAAAAGTTAGTGCTTAGCACTATTGGAGCGCTTCACGTGAAACACATGTGGGCTCCACAAAAGACTAGTGCTTAGCACTATTTCTGCGCCTCACGTGAAAAACACGTGGGAGCTACAAAAGACAAGTGCTTAGCACTATTTCGCGCCATACGTGAAACACACGTGAGTGTTGTATATCTTAGTGCTTAGCACTGCTGGGTAGTACAGAAACCCAATCTCAACCTAAATTGGCTAAATTCCTGAGGTTAAATCTTCTTGGTTTTAAATCAACCGAGCCCATATGCTTGTGATTTCCAAACCGATCTTAGTCTCAAACTTGACTAATGATCTCTCGTTGATGATACCCAAAATGATATTCATCCCATATCTCCTAAAGTAATCTTAGTCTCAAATATGACTAACGATTCTTAGGTCCACCACAACCTTTTTTCCCCTTCAAATACGGGATTTAGTTCAAGGGTACAATTCCCGCCAAAATTTTGGCTCAAAACTTGCTCCCTTATAAAATAATAACAATAAAATAAAAAATAAAGGGAAAACTCCACATGCAAAGAATGTAACAACTGTCTCGGCGCAAAGAGTTAAAACACTCTGAGGCAGCACCTCACGCGCAAACCATGAGGACGCCAGTGCCAAGAGTCAAAGACTCTGAGCCAGCGCCTCACGTGCAAAGCACGAGAGCGCCAACAGCGCCAGCGCCAACAGCGCCAGCGCCAAGAGTAAAATACTTTGAGGCAGCGCCTCACGTGCAAAGCACGAGGGCGCCAGCGCTAGAACTAAATGTTCCCCACCATTGGATCAAAGATCCAACGAATATGAGGAATCATCAAATTACCAGAATAAAATTCTGTTGAGCAAATACTCCTCAAATCTTTATAAACAAGAAAGATTGTGCTCTGTAAATCAGAGCACCGTTAGATCAAAGATTCAATGGTGATTAAAAATTACCAAGATACAGAATAAGCACTATATGGGAAAATATTTTCCCAATCTTGTTAATAACAAGAAAGATGTTTTCTGTAAAACAGAAGCCCTTTGATCAAAAATCCAACGGTGGGAAACATCCCCAAATCAATCAAGGATCTCTCAATGAGAGATTTCCTTAACTGATTCAACAAATCAGCCCCCTCTATATAAAGGACCCAAGATTTCAAGTCTTGTAGAGAAGAACCCCCTCCCCCCCATAAACTTCTAGTTCTCAAAAAAGAAAAAGAGAAGAACAAGCTCTAGGAAGAAGAAATTTTCTTCAAGGTAAATAACAATAAGGGAGATCATAACATCTCCTCGATTTTTGAGAGTTTAACTCTCACATCATAAGAAATCAGTTCTTTTTCTAGATCACAGATCCATGAGACAAGGTTTTATAAAAAAACAAAGAGATCATAGCATCTCATCAAAAAGAGAACTTAGTTCTTAGATCCATGAGACAAAGTCTCTTGTAAAACGAGAATTTAATTCTTAGAGCACAGAACTGACCAGAACTGCCAAGGAAGCGCTTCAGTGCTCTAAGTTCGGCGCTCAGCGCCAAGCGCACCATGTGCTCCTCACGTGTGCGCTATTTCATAAGAAGCGCTTCAGCGCTCCAAGTCTGGCGTTCAGCGCCAAGCGTACCACGTGCTCCTCACGTGTACGCTATTTCATAAGAAGCACCTTAGCGCTCTAGGTCTGGAGCTCAGCGCCAAGCGCACCACGTGCTCCTCACGTGTGCGATATTTCATAAGAAGCGCCTTAGCACTCCAGGTCTGGCGCTAAGCACCAAGCGCACCACGTGTGCGCTGAGGGAACACAAAGTGTTCTTTGAATAAAGCTCAGCGCAATTAAAAGTGTTCAACACTCAGTAAAAGACAAAAGAAAAAGGGGTGTCAGAACCCAAATCAATGCTCAGCATTGTTAAATAAAAAGGGACTGAGCCTAAATAAATGTTCAACATTTTATTTAAAACTAAGTGGGCTGAGCCCAAGTTGGCTACAAATCACTAATTCAGATCAACTGAGCTCATGTTCTCATAATCTTTTTAATTGGTCTTGGTCCCAAACCTGACTATAGATCTCTCAATCAATATTGGTTCAAGGGAATATCTCTTCATACCTCTGATACATGTCGTTGTAATTCTTCAACATCTTCAGAGAGATGGAGGGTCCCAATAACCAAAAAACTTTTGGCGCATCCTTAACTTGTGAAACCAAAATACCAGACTATGACGCCTTTAAACCAGACTATGATGTCTTTAAACTGGACTATGAGATCCTTAAACTCATGGACTATGACGTCCTTTAATTTTACGGACTATGAGGTCCTTAAAACTCATGGACTATGAGGTCCTTAAACCCAATGGACCGTAACGTCCCTAAACTAAACCCCACAGACTATGACGTCTTTAAACCGGACTATGAGGTCCTTAAACTGATGGACTATGAGGTCCTTAAACTCATGGACTATGATATCGTTAAACCCAATGGACCGCAATATCCCTAAACTAGGACGATAGAGTCCAAACACTCTTTCGTCGGATCTAAATGATCCCAAAACCTTGTTGAGTAGATCGTAGTCTAAAATTAGACTAACGTATCCTCAACAAACGTTTGAGTTAACCTTAGTCTAAGACAAGACTAACGGTCCTTAAACCAATCCAAACCCAAACCTAAGAAAATACGGATTTGGACTAATCCCCGTCCTATGGGCGACAATATAAATTAGTTTCTGTATACGATCCACGGGAAACTTAAAACAAAACAAACACACACGACACAAAATGAACATATGGAGCAGGAGAAAGTGGTTACCGCGATGCGGTAACGTAATTAACTGCAGGGGCTTGTGCCTGCAGGGAAAAGCGTCCCGACAATCAAAAACCCCTCGCAAACGAGGGGGAATCTGACGAAGTCTGCTACAACTGCCGCATCCGTTTAAACCTCCGATACACGGTGGCATAAATTAACTTGGCATCTTCGGAGTGGTGAATGGATAAAACTCAATTGCATCTGCCCCCAAATTCAGGCAAGACGACCTACGCGGTTTTGTTTCCCGTTTTCGGCGGCGAACAGATTCTGGCACGCCCGGTGGGACCTTTTCCTCTTTCCACTCCACACTCCATGTGTTGTGTTTTTCCGTGATCAAATAATCGCGGTATATATGTTTGTGGTTGTCCTTAGGGGAGGGGATACTGAAGCCGGCATTTCGTCTTTTCCGAGAATGGCGTTTGCTTTCACTCACCCCAACTCAGGCTCTGTCACATCTGGTGGAGTCAAGTATGGGCCACTTGCAGCCTCAAATCTATGCAATCCGGCTCTTCAAGAAATCAATGGGCTTCTCTTTGGGTCGGTGCTCCCACCTCCCACCATCGGTGCCTCAACGCCGATGGAGGAAGCCCAGAGGAAGTCTGTTTTCCACAGGCCGGTTCTCCAAGCTGCAGCTTTGCCGACGGAATCATTGCTCAAACAACTGGCACCTGCCGAAGACCAAGGTCGACGCAGGGGGAAGAATATTCAAGATCTCAAAGGAAACAATGGGCAGGCTCAGCAAAATTCTGAGGCTAATCAAATCCCAACCGTAGAAACAGTCGACGTCGATATCAGCATAATACAAAATGAGCTGGGGGCAGTTCTCCGTATGGTCCTGTTTCAACCCCAGTGGTGAATGTTGTTGTTCCAACTGGGAACAGCTTCAAACTGTTGCGAAGGGTCAGACAAAATTCTCCTACCGCAATATTAAAGAAATCTCCTCAGCCTACGGAGATCCCACGAGAGCAGAAACCTGTTCGCTCCCTTAAACAACTTTCCTCATCTATATATAAGGTATGGAAGCACGTGAAGGCCTCTGTCGTCAACCTCGGCTCTTCCCCTAGACGTCAGCCAAATTCTAACAAATCCCCTTCAAATATAAGGGGATTCATCCCAAGACGGATCCTGATACAGCGGTTCCTCCCAAAACTAAAGCGTCTTTTCACAAAAAGGGAGGCCTAATAATGCTCAAGTGCCCGAAGCAAGCTCCAGAGGCCAAAACTCCAGACACCCCAAGCCTGGGGCATGATAGTTCACATAGTCTATGTGTTGAATTCCAAAGACGAAGTTCGAAATTCTACTAGTCACCGACCTCAAACTCGGTCCCTGACAAAAGTTCAACTGTAACGTAAAAAGCTGCAGGAGATGCTTGCTCAGGCGGCAGCAAACGCTAATCCATCGCCCAAGGAAAATCCCGAGGACGCACCCGAAGAAAGAATAGAGAAGGGGTCGGATATTGATTTCCTAAAGCACACTCTGAAAAAGGGAGATACAGAAGTAGCGGAAATGTCCACTCAAATGAACCAGATGGCCCTTCTGATTCAGAATATGGCTGGAATGATGGTTCAATCGGAACCACTGGAAGATGAACAGCCGATAGTCGGTCTTAAAGACAAGGGTAACCATTTCAAATCCTCTGCAAACCTCATCAACGGCCGAGGACGAAATGATTCCTAAAAGAAAAGCTGGACACATATATCGCTCAGCGAATCAAAGCTCACTACGCCAGTGAAGCTGCAAATTGATCAATCAAGACTGGTTGACCGTATCCGGCATGGTACGATCAAATACAGTACCCGCCAGAGTACACACTTCCAACGTTCCACATGTATAAAGGAACTGTGAATCTTTGCCAGCACATTGCACGATTTAAATCCATGTGCGGAAATACTGGAGGAAATGACATACTACTCCTCTGACAGTTCGTCAGCGGTCTGGCGGGCATCACCTTCGAATGGTATGCAGAATTCCCAAATGATTTCTTGAAGAGCTTAGATGAAATGGATATGCTCTTCTGTCAGGGACTCGCTAATAAGAACGAACATACTACCATGACGGCGCTGGTCAACGAAAGGGTTAGACCGAATGAGACTTGGGTTCAATATGTTACCCGATGGGGAAATCTCTGGTCAAATGCGAGCAACGCATCGATGAAGTTGCAGCCATAAGAATGCTTATGGCCACACTTGACCCAAATTCAGAGGCATTCCCGATCTTCCAAGAGCTCATGGATAAATGACTAGATTGGATCAAATGGGTCAAGACCCTTCATCATCCGATGAAGATGAATGAAAAGTGGAGGTAAGTTGGCATTTGTCGCCAACGCTCAACAAAAAATGAGCAAGTTTGAAGCAACCTGTCGCCAAAATAACGACGGCGTGGGTACTCGTTCCCTCCGAGATATACGCAGGGGGCATATTTCAAACTAGCGGAAGAATATTTATGTAGAATGGTCCTTTCTTCTCAAAGGACAGGAAGGATATTAAGGGGCCTACAAACAGGTCTTACAATCTAGTGGAATACCTAGCTAAAAAAAAGTGGTACGTCCATAAGCGAAATGGACACGGATGAAAACCCGAAAGGGCTCTGTGAGTAAAAACAGCAGGGCTACCGGCGAGTTTGTGAAGACCCGAAAGGGCGCAGACTCATAATAGAAATTCATGCACACATGTAAGGTCCTCTTGACCCTGTAAGGAGAAAATACCTGCGTGAGATCCTTACGACACACAAGGGAGCAACACACTTAGGGTTCCTCACGATTCCTGAGGAGAAATTACACTTACGAGATCCTTACGACTCGTAAGGAGAATCCCCTTATGAGACCCTCACGGCTCATAGGGTTCAAAAGCCTTAAACTACAGGGATCTGAATATATTCTTAAGCCATCACATTCCACATACTACCCTACAAACGGTTCAATACTGACCCTTGTATACAATCCACGGGCACAAATAAACATCTTCCTCACTAAGTTCCACCAATGGCGAGAAGTCCCCCTATTCGGTGACTAAACACTTGTAATTCCTCTCGACTTATAAGGAGAAAACACTCTTGTAAGATCCTTACGACTTATAAGAGAACACGCACTTAGAAGTCCTCACGACTTCTAAGGAGTGTTAGTGTATATGCCCTAGGGGCCATTATTGTATCATACTAGCTTGTATATTACTTAATGGAAGCTTGGTATATTCACAGTTATATTAACAGTCTTGCTAAACATGGTAGTATGCTCCTTGGTTTATTTCTATCTTAATATGTGTATATGTTAGCATATCGCGAATACATATTGATAGAGCTCTTAGGATCTTGCTTGACTACCAGCGTTGTGATGGCAGTCACACTAGTGGGGGCTGGGTAGTCTACAAGCACATCCTTTTTCAGGTCCCTAGTCATAGGATTATCGAGACAGGGCATCGATACTCCGGAGTAGACTAGTGTGTACGCTTCTCATCCCAGTTAGGGAAATAGTCTATCACACAGCCATTAGTATGTTGTACTGGAGATAGTATACAGATGCTCGTTGGGTTACGGGTACACTGGACAGGACTCACAGGGAACTGTCGGTTGGTATTATACCCGTCGTCAGTTAACAGTTCCCAGGTGACATGAGTACAGCATAGTCCGCAGACTTGACACTGCTGCTTTGCCTCGAGTGTGTTCCCATTGTTCTTAGATTGCTACCCTACCACGGCTCAAAGGAGTCGTGCAAACAGGTAGCAGTTGGGTGCAGTCCCGAAACACTTGGAGGCAGTGGCGGTTAGAAAGGATTCATCTCTCCCGGTATTGGGAGTTGATATCGCGTTGTGTCTGGAGAGCCATTATGCAAAGTCCCTGGCCAGGGCAAGCGAGATTTACTGGTAGGTTTTCCAGTAGCTTCTCAAGGTGTAATGGGCTTCGCTCCGACACTACTTATACCGCTTTTAGGGGACTGACGCTTGCCACCCCTAGGCCCGATATGCGATAGTCATTGATGAATAGGCCGGACTGTATGGAGATTGTCACATCAGGCTCAGTAGGAGTTCGGATGGGTTTCCTCATCGGCCATCTTATCGACATCTACCTGGGGACCGTTACGTACAGCGAGTACCGCTTGCGGCCTGTGGTTAAACCCACTGCCAGCGTAGTAGTCGAGTCTTTAGAGTCCCACACAGAGAGTTTCCCTGCTTCGGGCGAAACGATATAGAGGTCATATGGTTTTACGACAGGGTTCGGAAACATACGTGTTTTCACGCATGTACGATGTTCGGACAGTTTTTACTAGCGGGCTTTAGTTTAAGCCAGATTCTAGTATTGGATTATTGGATTTATACAGTCTCAGTATTTCCGTGTTTTCACGGATGGGAGGGGCATTCTCGTAATTTGTCGAGAACCTTCTAGAAGATTGATGAGTTGGAGGCTTAGGTTGAATTTGCATTAATTGGTTTAATGACTCATGGTGTGATTCATCCATTGGAGTTAATGATGCATTAATGGCTTAATGACTCATGGGATGAATCACACAAGGTGAGTTAATGAAACATGAAGATATTTTTTATTTGTTATTCATTTAATAAATATCTTATGCTTCATATATTCACAATGAGTTATTTTTCTAAAAGGATTCTCACTCTCACCTTCTCTCTCCTTAAGCTCTCTCTCTTCAAGCACTAACCATAATCCTATCATGTGTTGAGATCCTAGGGTTAGCAAGACTCATAGATCCCTAATCATATTCTATATCCTCTAGGTTGCTTTGATTAGCACTCTTAGTTACCTAGTTACCTCAAGTGTGAGGTTAAGCTTGGAGAAGTAGCTCTCGGGTGGATATTCTATCACAAAGAGGAGGCCGACGAGGAGGTGGTCAACGAGAACAAGAAGGACTTGGTTCATTAGGTATAATCTTCTTTCATAGTAGCTTATCCCTCCTATGTTGTTGTTAGTTAGGGTTTGGCAAAGATCCGTAAAGTTAGTCGATGTTAGTTTAAACAAAATGATTGTTTTACCTATTCCGCCTCCCCGCATCATGTGGGGTGTCTAACGTCAACTTACAGTGGTATCAGAGCCTCGCTAAAGCATAACTAACTTGTTAGCAAAGTCGTTAGAAATTCGATCGCAAAACGAACCGGAAAAAACATCATTTTGACCAAGTTTCTGCCGATTTTAAAACGGGGTCTAAAAATTTTTCAGGGACCCTTAAAAATACAAGGAAGGAATTATAAGGTTACTGGAGAAATTTGGGATCCTAACTCGGCCAAACCGCCATGGATCCGCCGCCGATCCAAGCGATCCGCCGCGGATCCGAAGCCGAGTTGGAGCCGAGTCACCCCAAAATTCCCCAGTAACTCTTCTGTGTTGATTTTGTTTTTTCTGGGATGTTTTGTTTCTGCTCAAGTTTCAGGTGCACAGTGAAGTATTTGGAGTAGAATCATTTGTGTTTGCTTGATCGAAATTCTAAGATGTTTGGCTAACTTGATTGTATCTGTGATTTGTTTAATGTGTTCGTAAACCTTCCCTAACTGCTAGTATGTCGGTTAGCAGGGGGTTGCACATTTCTGTAATGGTTTTTACTGGTTTGTGAATATGGACTTGTTGGATTGTCGTGAATGGATAGCCGGGGATGTGAGACGAGTGTTTCTTTCATTCAAATGTAATTTGTAAATTGTGTAATATTCTTTTGTGGGGCACTTCCGGGTTGAGGTTGTAGCCACCGTTGTATTATTTCATTTACTGTTTTCTGCTCCTAGGATAGACCCAAGGTGGGGTGCACAAACTACCGGGTACTTTGAAGTGTTTAGTGGCATACTCACATTGTTGAGGGAGACCGCTTCACTTCTGGTACTTGACGGGTAGTTTGCCGTACCCGTAGGGGTCTAGGGTGGAGTTTTGGCTATTCATCGTGACTGTGTAATCCGTCTTTCTTTGCAGGCTCAAAAGGAATGCGGATTCGTAGAAAATCCAATATGTTCATCTGTGATCTGGAATGCCTATTATTGCGTCTGACGAATGTACAATATCTATATATGATAGCTATTAGACGTCACTTATGTTTTGCACCCGCGCTAGCTCAGCCCCCGCTCTGTCGTCAGTTAAGTAACCTAACTGGTGATGATGGGGCCCAGTGGCGAATGGGGATGGCATAAGAGGACGTTGTATTTTCGTTGTTTTCTGCAATGATAGGTTAATTGATGGGACACATTATATTAATGCAAAGAAAATAAACCAAAGTTGAATCGTTGGAACAGTTTAAAAGAAACCACTCGGTTATTTTTAAAAATAGAAGATATTTTTAATTGCGAAGTTTTAACCACTCCTTTTAAAAGCTATCAGGTTTCTTCGGTCATATCAAGTTCACTACGTTCACGGTTTTGCCAAAACCATTCGTATCCCTCCATCATTTCATTTGGGTATTCAGTAGTATTCAAGCTATGTATTTTGACCAACGCCAAGGCATAGTGTTTGGTAGCTGCTGGGTATTCATTTGTTGCATAGATAGATGAGTTAGTTTGGGACAGTCGTATTATCATTTGGCCAACGTCAGGGGTATGTACGGATGGGTTCAAATTAACAAGATAATGATGGGTAGAACTTGACATGTGACTTATGACATTTTGACCAACGCCAAGGTCATAAGAGCATGGGGCAGAAATTTATATCGGGAATTTCTAAAGAAACTAAAATTTGCAAAGAGTTGCATACCATTTGGAGTGTGATAATTTTGGTAGGATTCCTTCAGCTTTATCACACGATGATATTTGGATCCTGATCCTACTGTGAGTATCCGCTACTCATCAGGAGATTCGTCACTTAACGATCAATGCTATAAACCAAGTAGGTGTCGAGAAAGGTGTGAGCGGGGTTTCGCCCCCAGAGAAACGAGGTTATTTAATTAAGGAACTTCGTGAAAGCGTCGTAAAACCTCCCTCGAAGTACCGACACCGGCCTGGCTGAACGGTTAAGCAAGTATTGTACGGTGAGAATAGTCCTGACCAGTTCTTCTTTTTTGGTTTGAGGAGGGATTCGAGAAACAGTGGGAGCCATCCAGTTTAGATAAACTAAAAACCAATCTAAACTTACAAGAGTATCATGCTAAAGTGTTTTCTTTTCTCTCTCTTAATTGCAGCAACCATGTGACCATGACTAGGTTACATATAGATAACAATTTGACTGAATCTGACTTTTATGACTGGCAAAGCTCTGTCCAGATGCCCATTGCCTATGACAAGCTGGACCGCCCTATTACTACTCAAGACCCCACCGTCCCAGGTCCAGTTTCCACCGTCGCGGATATGGATATCCGTCAGACAAGGGAAAAAGACAGTGCAAATGCCAAGTGCCTCGTGTTGGCTTCAGTTGATGGTATATACCAGAAGCAGCACGAGAAGATGGACTTAGTTTCCATCTTCCTCCATAACAAAGATTTATATAGAGAGCAATCTCGTATCGCAAGATATGAGACCTCGAACGAATTGCTTCAAGCGAGGTTGGCCGTCGGGTCATCTGTAGGGGACGACGTCCTTACGATGACTAGCTATATTGATGAGCTCACGGACCTGAAGACCACGTTGGGAAACAGGTCATATGCTGACTTATTTCTACAGTCCCTACCCTCTGCTTACACCCTGAAAGAAACCAGGGAGACACCCGCTCTGCTTAATGGGAGACCTTCTTCTTCTGCATCCAGGGCGAAAACAAAGGGTGAAAAGAAGAAGACCTCCACAAAGCCGATACACGGTGTCAGTGAAGTGGAAGGAAATGGAAGAGCAAAAGTTTCGGGACTTGGTGTAGGGAAAGAGGGATGTTCCTATTGTTATGGGAACGTGCATTGGCAGAAGGATTGCAGGGCTTTGGAAGCCAGTAGCCAGGATTCGAAGCATATTGTGGCTTCAGCCTCGAGTGTGTTTGTAATTGAGAACTGTTTGTCAATTAACTCTACTTCCTGGGTACTAGATATCGGATCAGGATCTCATATCTGTAATTCGTTATATTCTTTGAGAAACCGTAGAGTTATCAAAGTAGGTGATATGTCTCTTAGAGTTGCGAACGGAATGAGCATGGACGCTGAATCCGTAGAAGAATATCGCCTAGGACTGACAAGTGGGCAGATATTGATTCTACATAACTGTTTGTATGTACCTAGTTTGACTTGTAATATCATATCAGTATCCTCACTTTCGAAAGAGAGATATGATTTTACATTCGTAAGCGATATTGTAAACATCCACCTAAATCAAAGTTCTGATTGGGTCCGGTACATTAGATAACGGTATATACGTATTAAATCAAGCTCAGGTTTTCAATGTCCAGAACACACTTAAAAGAAAGTCTCCAGAAATAAATCAGGCTTTCTTATGGTATTGTAGACTATGTCACATCAATGAAACACGGTTGACTAAGTTACATAGAGAAAAATATTTGAATCCGTTCGAATATCAATCTTATGCTACTTGTGAATCTTGTCTCATAGGAAAGATGACAAAGACTCCGTTTACTGGACATGGAGTAAGAGTGAGCGAGCTCTTGGGACTCGTACACAGTGACGTGTGTGGTCCAATGTCTACACATGCAAGAGATGGTTATTCCTACTTCATTACTTTCATGGATGATTTCTCAAGGTATGGACATATCTTCTTGATGAAATATAAATCCGAGGCCTTTGAGAAATTCCGGGAATACAAGAATGAAGTGGAAAACCAAACAGGCAAAAGTATCAAGATACTGAGATCTGATCGAGGTGGTGAATACTTAAGTGCCGAGTTCCTGGGTTACTTAAAAGAGAATGGAATTCTCTCTCAGCTTACTCCTCCATACACACCACAACACAATGGTGTATCGGAAAGGCAGAATCGAACCCTATTGGATATGGTTCGTTCCATGATGAGTAAGGTTGAGTTACCGCGATCTTTCTGGGGTTATGCACTAGAATCAGCTGCATATCTTTTGAAACAAGGTTCCAACCAAGACTGTGCCTACCACACCATATCAGATGTGGAGTGGGAAGAAACCCTATTTTCAGTACCTGAAGACATGGGGATGTCCAGCTTTTGTTAAAAAGCAGCATGCAGACAAGCTCGATGCACACTCAGTACAGTGTATGTTTGTAGGATATCCAAAGAACTCCAAGGGGTATTATTTCTATTACGCAGAGGAACAAAAGGTTTTTGTTTCTCGTCATGCCCACTTCTTGGAAACTGAATTTTTAGAAAATCAGAAGAGTGGGAGCGCAATAGAACTGGAAGAAATTCCAGAACCACAAGTTGTTGCTGAAAGTATGGTAGAACCAGAAGTTTCAGAAGAAAGGGACATCCCAGCGCCTATCCGCAGAAGTAGTAGGCAGTCTCATCCGCCCGAGAGATACTACGGTTTTCTCATAGACGGGGATAGAGAAGATTGCGTCATTGACAATGATGATCCTACTAGCTTCCAGCAAGCCATTCAGAGCGACGACTCGGTAAAATGGCTGGATGCAATGTGGACCGAAATGGAGTCCATGTACACTAACAAAGTATGGACTTTGGACATTGTTCCAGATGGGGTAAAACCCGTAGGATGCAAATGGATTTTCAGAAAGAAGATTGGTGTAGATGGACAGGTTGAAACCTATAAAGCTAGACTTGTTGCAAAGGGTTTTCGTCAAAGACCTGTTTTGGACTATGACGAAACCTTTTCTCCAGTGGCTATGCTCAAATCCATTCGGGTCCTTCTTGCCATTGCTGCCTTCCACGATTATGAGATCTGGCAGATGGACGTAAAGACGGCTTTTCTAAATGGTAATTTGGAAGAATGCGTCTATATGGATCGGCCAGAGGGATTCATTCAAAGTGGGAGCAGCGGTAAAGTGTGCAAGTTGCTTAAGTCCATTTATGGACTAAAGCAGGCATCGCGGAGTTGGAACATCTGTTTTGATGATACTATCAAAGAATTCGACTTTATCAAGAATCCAGATGAACCATGCATATACAGTAAGATTGTAGGGAGAGCTGTACTATTCCTCGTCTAGTACGTGGATGACATTCTTCTAATAGGAAATGATATTCCTATACTACAGTCAGTCAATGGATTCTTGTCATAGATGTTCTCCATGAAAGACCAGGGTGATGCCTCCTACATTCTGGGGATCCAGATCTATCGTGATAGATCAAAAAGGATGTTGGGACTTTCGCAGTCCAGGTACATAAACACCATATTGAAAAGATTCAGTATGGAAGATTCTAAGCGCGGTAACCTACCGGCTTGTCACGGAATCACCTCTCCAAAGAGATGTCTCCCAAGACTGATTTGGAAAGGGCTCGCATATCGATTATACCCTACGCTTCCGCGGTAGGCTCTATAATGTATGCGATGTTATGTACCAGACCAGATGTAGCATACGCATTAAGCGTTGTAAGCCGGTATCAGTCAAACCCAGGGGAGAAGCACTGGATAGCAGTAAAGAACATTCTCAAGTACCTGAGGAGGACTAAGGAGATGTTCTTGGTGTATGGTGGAAAGGACCTCCAGATCGAAGCCTTTGCTGACTCCAGCTTCCACAGTGACAAGGATGACTCCAAGTCCATGTCAGGTTATGTCTTTACCCTCAATGCAGGGGCGGTGTGCTGGAAGTGTTCCAAGCAGGACACCGTTGCTGACTCGACGATAGAAGCGGAGTATATCGCTGCTTGAGATGCCGCAAAAAGAAGCAGTCTGGATGAAGAAGTTCCTTACAGAACTTCAGGTGGTTCCTACTAGTGTTGATCCAATACCTCTGTATTGCGACAACAACGGCGCTATAGCTTTAGCGAAGGAACCCAGGTCCCATCAGAAGTCCAGACACATCTTAAGGCGGTATCACCTGATCAGGGAGATCGTAGATCGCCGGGAGATCGAGGTGAAGTGAGTTGGTAAGGAGAATAACACTGCTGATCCATTCAGTAAGGCCTTACCTCAGACGCAGTTCGAAAGACTATCAGAGATGATAGGTCTTCGATACGCCAGTACATGGCCCTAGTGTAAGTGGGAGATTGTTAGTGTATATGCCCTAGGGGCCATTATTATATCATACTAGCTTGTATATTACTTAATGGAAGCTTGGGATATTCACAGTTATATTAACAGTCTTGCTAAACATGGTAGTATGCTACTTGGTTTATGTCTATCTTAATATGTGTATATGTTAGCATATCGCGAATACATATTGATAGAGCCCTTAGGATCTTGCTTGACTACCAGCGTTGTGATGGCAGTCACACTAGTGGGGGCTGGGTAGTCTACAAGCACATCCTTTTTCAGATCCCTAGTCGTAGGATTATCGAGAGAGGGCATCGATACTCCGGAGTAGACTAGTGTGTACGTTTCTCATCTCAGTTGGGGAAATGGTCTATCCCATAGCCATTAGTATATTGTACTGGAGATAGTATACATGTGCTCGTTGGGTTACGGGTACACCGGACAGGACTCGCAGGGAACTGTTGGTTGGTATTATACTCGTCGTCAGTTAACAGTTCCCAGGTGACATGAGTACAGCATAGTCCGCAGACTTGACACTGCTGCTTCACCTCGAGTGTGTTCCCACTGTTCTTAGATTGCTACCCTACCACGGCTCAAAGGAGTCGTGCAAACAGGTAGCAGTTGGGTACAGTCCCGAAGCACTTGGAGGCAGTGGCGGTTAGAAAGGATTCGTCTCTCCCGGTATTGGGAGTTGATATCGCGCTGTGTCTGGAGAGCCATTACGCAAAGTCCCTTGCCAGGACAAGCGAGATTTACTGGTAGGTTTTCCAGTAGCTTCTCAAGGTGTAATGGGCTTCGCTCCGACACGACTTATACCGCTTTTAGGGGAATGACGCTTGCCACCCCCTAGGCCCGATATGCGATAGTCATAGACGAACAGACCGGACTGTACGGAGATTGTCACATCAGGCTCAGTAGGAGTTCGGATGGGTTTCCTCATCGGCCTTCTTATCGACATCTACCTAGGGACCGTTACGTACAGCTAGTACCGCTTGCGGCCTGTGGTTAAACCCACTGCCAGCGTAGTAGTCGAGTCTTTAGAGTCCCACACAGAGAGTTTCCCTGCTTCGGGCGAAACGATATAGAGGTCGTATGGTTTTACGACAGGGTTCGGACACATACGTGTTTTCACGCACGTACGATATTCAGACAGTTTTTACTAGCGGGCTTTAGTTTAAGCCAGATTCTAGTATTGGATTATTGGATTTATACAGTCTCAGTATTTCCGTGTTTTCACGGATGGGAGGGGCATTCTCGTAATTTGTCGAGAACCTTCTAGAAGATTGATGAGTTGGAGGCTTAGGTTGAATTTGCATTAATTGGTTTAATGACTCATGGTGTGATTCATCCATTGGAGTTAATGATGCATTAATGGCTTAATGACTCATGGGATGAATCACACAAGGTGAGTTAATGAAGCATGAAGATATTTTTTATTTGTTATTCATTTAATAAATATCTTATGCTTCATATATTCACAATGAGTTATTTTTCCAAAAGGATTCTCACTCTCACCTTCTCTCTCCTCAAGCTCTCTCTTTTCAATCACTAACCCTAATCCTCTCATGTGTTGAGATCCTAGGGTTAGCAAGACTCATAGATCCCTAATCCTATTCTATATCCTCTAGGTTGCTTTGATTAGCACTCTTAGTTACCTAGTTACCTCAAGTGTGAGGTTAAGCTTGGATAAGTAGCTCTCGGGTGGATCTTCTATCACAAAGAGGAGGCCGACGAGGAGGTGTTCAACGAGAACAAGAAGGACTTGGTTCATTAGGTATTAATCTTCTTTCATAGTAGCTTATCCCTCCTATGTTGTTGTTAGTTAGGGTTTGAAAAAGATCCGTAAAGTTAGTCGATCTTAGTTTAAACAAAATGATTGTTTTACCTATTCCGCCTCCCCGCATCATGTGGGGTGTCTAACATCGACTTACAAGGAGAACACACACCTACGAGATCCTCACAACTCGCAGGGAGAAATACCATTATGAGACCCTTACGGCTCATGAAGTCAGAAGCCTTAGTCGATAGGATCCTAACCTTGTCTGCTAAGTCACCTTTGTTCGAGCCGACAAAGGCAAATGATGGTTCGCTCCTGGCAACGTTCCAGTAGTAGCGATGCTGATATCTAAATCGGTAACAAATTCCAAGTCCTTTCACGGCAAGTGATGATTTGCTCCTGGCAATATTCCAGTCGCAGCGCTGCTGATGCTAAGATTGGTATCAGATCCCAAGTCCCATACTCGCGGCGAAAAGTCAGCGAGCCACAAATGCATATGAAATAACCGAAATGATAGGGCAACTTGCAAAAAAATCAGCAAGTAAAATATATACATACAAAAACAGCCGAAATGATTAGGCAACTCACAATAAAAAGCAGTGAGTAAAAAGAAAAACAGCCAAAATGATAGGGAAACTTGCAACAAAAACAGCAAGTAAAAGATATGCATACAAAAATAGCCGAAATGATTGGGCAACTCGCAATAAAAAGCAGCGAATAAAAAGAAAAATAACCGAAATGATTGGGCAATCGCGACTTTCGCGATATAAAAAGCTGAAATGATAGAGCATCGCGGAAATAAAATAAAATGAAACTTCTGCCATGTAGGTGAGATCACACTGACCCCTGTATACAATCCATGGGCACAAACGAAGAGGGAGCCATATTGTCCCTCCATGCTTCATTAAAAGGAAGCCAGATCTCGATGGCTACATCTACAGCCTAGAGATCATCAACGGCGTTCCTTCTCGTTCCAAACAGAAGCAGATACAACGTCATCAAAATGGAGCCACGGCAAAGTCCCTTAGTTCCAAATCTCGACGGTTCACAGACAGCCTAGAGACTGCTTCGGAGCCACGGCAAAGTCCCCTAGTTCCAAATCTCGATGGTTCATGGACAACCTAGAGACCACCTTGGAACCATGGTGAAGTCCCTAGTTCCAAGTCTCGATGGCAGCATCTACAGCTTAGAGATCAATAACAGCGTTCTTCCTCCCTCCAGCAGGACACAGACGCGACATCAACAAACGGAGCCATGGCAAAGTCCCCTAGTTCCAAATCCCGACGGTTCAAAGACAACCCGAAGACAACCTCGACATCGCAGAAAGTGGAGCAAGTCAACCCTGACACCGCAGAAAGCGGAGCAAGCCAACCCTGACTCCGTAGAAAGCAGAGCAAGTCAACCCAGACACCACAGAAAGCGGAGCAAGTCAACCAATGACCTCCCCGTTGGAACAATGCTTCGACCCGGGAACAATTCGGCTAATGACCTCCCCGTCGGAACAATGCTTCGACCCGGGAACAAGTCAGCCAATGACCTCCCCGTCGGAACAACGCTCTGACCCGGAAACAAGTCAGCCAATGACCTCCCCGCCGGATCAATGCTCCGACCAGCAGAGTAAGTCAGCCAATGACCTCCCTGCCAGATCAATGCTCCATCTCGGAATAAAAGTCAACTGGAAAAATATCTCGATTCAGGGAAATCAGCGTCCTTGACGAGAATCTCTTGATTCATTTCGACCCGCAGGTAAATTAGTGTCTTTGCAGGAATCTCTCGATTCGTCTCAACCCTAGGGAAATCAGTGTCCTTGGAAAAATTTCTCAGCTCAGGGAAATCAACGTCCTTGGTGAGAATCTCTCGATTCGTTTCGACCCGCAAGGAAATCAGTGTCTTTGCAGGAATCTCTCGATTCGTCTCGACCTCAGGGAAATTAGTGTCCTTGGCAAAACCTCGATTCAGGGAAATCAGTGTCCTTGGCGGGAACCTCTCGATTCATTTTGACCCTCAGGGAAATCAGTGTCTTTGCAGGAATCTCTCGATTCGTCTCGACCTCAGGGAAATCAGTGTCCTTAGCAAAACCCCATTCAGGGAAATCAGTGTCCTTGGTGAGAACCTCTCGATTCATTTTGACCCGCAGGGAAATCAGTGTCTTTGTAGGAATCTCTCGATTCGTCTCGACCTCAGAGAAATCAGTGTCCGTACCAAAACCTCATTCAGGGAAATCAGTGTCCTTGGCGAGAACCTCTCGATTGGTTTCGACCCGCAAGGAAATCAGTGTCTTTGCAGGAATCTCTCGATTCGTCTCGACCTCAGGGAAATCAATGTCCTTGGCAAAACCTCGATTCAGGGAAATCAGTGTCCTTGGTGAGAACCTCTCGATTCGTTTCGACCCGCAAGGAAATCAGTGTCTTTGCAGGAATCTCTCGATTCGTCTCAACCCCAGGGAAATCAGTGTCCTTGGCAAAATCTCTCAGCTCAGGGAAACCAGCGTCCTTGGCGAGAATCTCTTGATTCGTTTCAACCCGCAAGGAAATCAGTGTCTGTGCAGGAATCACTCGATTCGTCTCGACCTCAGGGAAATCAGTGTCCTTGGCAAAACCTCGATTCAGGGAAATTGGTGTCCTTGGCGAGAACCTCTCGATTCATTTCGACCTGCAGGGAAATCGGTATCTTTGTAGTAATCTCTCGATTCGTCTCGACCTCAGGGAAATCAGTGTCCTTGGCAAAACCTCGATTCGGGGAAATCAATTTCCATGGAGAGAACCTCTCGATTCGTTTCGACCCGCAAGGAAATCAGTGTCTTTACAGGAATCTCTCATTCGTCTCAACCCCAGGGAAATCAGTGTCCTTGGCAAAATCTCCAAGCTCAGGGAAATCAGTGTCCTTAGCAAAATATCTCGATTCAGGGAAATCAACGTCCTTGACGAGAACCTCTCGATTCGCGTCGACCCGCAAGGAAATCAGTGTCTTTGCAGGAATCTCTCGATTCGTCTCAACCCCAGGGAAATCAGTGTCCTTGGCAAAATATCTCGATTCAGGGAAATCAGCGTCCTTGATGAGAACCTCTCGATTCGCGTCTACCCACAAAGAAATCAGTGTCTTTGCAGGAATCTCTCGATTCGTCTCAACTCCAGGGGAATCAGTGTCCTTGGCAAAATATCTCGATTCAGGGAAATCAGCGTCCTTGACGAGAACCTCTCGATTCGTGTCGACCCGCAAGGAAATCAGTTTCTTTACAGGAATCTCTCGATTCGTCTCAACCCCAGGGAAATCAGTGTCCTTGGCGAAATACCTCGATTCAGGGAAATCAATGTCCTTAAAGAGAACCTCTCGATTCGTTTCAACCCGCAGGGAAATCAGTGTCTTTGCAGGAATCTATCGATTCTTCTCGACCCCTAGGGAAATCAGTGTCCTTGGCAAAACTTCTCGATTCAAGGAAATCAGTACCCTTGGCGAGAACCTTTCGATTCGTTTCGTCCTACAAGGAAATCAGTGTCTTTGCGAGAATCTCTCGATTCGTCTCGACCTACGGGGAGATTAGTATCCCTACGCATAAAGAAAATTCTCTTGTGAGATCCTTATGACTCCCAAGAGAAAACACACTTAGGAGCCCTCACGACCCTTAGGAGAAAATATACCTGCGGGATCCTCTCGACCCGTAAGGAGAAAAGTCTTTATGAGACCCTCGTGGCTCATAAAGTTGAAAAGTCTTAGGTGGCAGATCCTAACCCTGTCTCCTAAGCCATCACTTCCCTACAAGGAGGTCAAGATAGACTATCTATGGGCCACACTCTCCGAAGTCGAACATCGACAAGGAGGGAAACGACCACTTACAAGTCCTCTCGACTTGTAAGGGGAAAATTTCTCTTGCGAGATCCTTATGACTCCCAAGAGAAAACGCACTTAGGAGTCCTCATGACTCCTAAGGAGAAAATACTCCTACGGGATCCTTTTGACTCGTAGGGAGAAAAACCTTCTTGAAACCCTTACAGTTCATGAAGATGGAAAAAGTCTTAGGCTACAAGGACCCTAAAACTTGTCTCCTAAGCCATCAATTCTCTGATCACGCATAACTCAGCACTACTTCACCCACGTACATACCTACGTGGGCAAAGTAGTGGGGGGCATTTGTTCCCGCCAAAATTTTGGCTCAAAACTTGCTCCCTTATAAAATAATAACAATAAAATAAAAAATAAAGGGAAAACTCCACATGCAAAGAATGTAACAACTGTCTCAGCGCAAAAAGTTAAAACACACTGAGGCAGCGCCTCACGTGCAAAGCACGAGGGCGCCAGCGCCAAGAGTCAAAGACTCTGAGACAGCGCCTCACGTGCAAAGCACGAGAGCGCCAGCAGCGTCAGCGCCAAGAGTAAAATACTCTGAGGCAGCGCCTCACGTCCAAAGCACGAGGGCGCCAGCGCTAGAACTAAATGTTCTCCACCACCAACGAATATGATGAATCATCAAATTACCAGAATAAAATTCTGTTGAGTAAATACTCCTCAAATCTTTCTAAACAAGAAAGATTGTACTCTGTAAATCAGAGCACGGTTGGATCAAAGATCCAATGGTGATTAAAAATCACCAAGATACAGAATAAGCTCTATATGGGAAAATATTTTCCCAATCTTGTTAATAATAAGAAAGATGTCTTCTGTAAAACAGAAGCCCTTGGATCAAAGATTCAACGGTGGGAAACATCCCCAAATCAATCAAGGATCTCTCAATGAGAGATTTCCTTAACTGATTCAACAAATCAGCATCCCTTATATAAAGGACCCAAGACTTCAAGTCTTATAGAGAAGAACCCCCCATAAACTTCAAGTTCTCAGAAAAGAAAAAGAGAAGAGCAAGCTCTAGGAAAAAGAAATTTTCTTCAAGGTAAATAATAATAAGGGAGATCATAACATCTCCTCGATTTTTGAGAGTTTAACTCTCACATCATAAGAACTCAGTTCTTTTTCTTGATCACAGATCCATGAGACAAAGTTTTACAAAAAAACAAAGAGATCATAGCATCTCATCAAAAAGAGAAGAACTTAGTTCTTAGATCCATGAGACAAAGTCTCTTGTAAAACGGGAATTTAATTCTCAGAGCACAGAACTGACCAGAACTGCCAAGGAAGCGCTTCGGCGCTTTAAGTCTGGCGCTCAGCGCCAAGCGCGCCACGTGCTCCTCATGTGTGCGATATTTCATAAGAAGCGCTTCAGCGCTCCAAGTCTAGCGCTCAGCGCCTAGCGCACCACGTACTCCTCACGTGTGCGCTATTTCATAAAAAGCGCCTTAGCGTTCCAGGTCTGGCGGTCAGCGCCAAGCGCACCACGTGCTCCTCACGTGTGCGGTGAGGGAACATAAAGTGTTCTTTGAATAAAGCTCAGCGCCATAAAAAGTGTTCAACACTCAGCAAAAGACAAAAGAAAAAGGGGTGTCAGAACCCAAATCAATGCTCAACATTGTTAAATAAAAAAGGACTGAGCCCAAATAAATGTTCAACATTTTATTCAAAACTAAGTGGGCTGAGCCCAAGTTGGCTACAAATTCCTAATTCAGATCAACTGAGCCCATGTGCTCATAATCTTTTTAATTGGTCTTGGTCCCAAACCTGACTATAGATCTCTCAATAAATATTGGTTCAAGGGTACATCTCTTCATACCTCTGATACATGTCGTTGTAATTCTTCAACGTCTTCAGAGAGATGGAGGGTCCCAATAACCAAAAAACTTTTGGCGCATCCTTAAATTGTGAAACCAAAATACTAGACTATGACGTCTTTAAACCAGATTATGATGTCTTTAAACTGGACTATGAGGTCCTTAAACTCATGGACTATGATGTCCTTAAACTTTACGGACTATGAGGTCCTTAAAACTTATGGACTATGAGGTCCTTAAACCCAATGGACCGTAACGTCCCTAAACTAAACCCCACAGACTATGACGTCTTTAAACCGGACTATGAGGTCCTTAAACTCATGGAGTATGAGGTCCTTAAACTCATGGACTATGATGTCCTTAAACCCAATGGACCGCAACATCCCTAAACTAAGACGATAGAGTCCAAACACTCTTTTGTCGGATCTAAATGATCCCAAAATCCTGTTGAGTAGATCTTAGTCTAAAATTAGACTAACGTATCCCAACAAACGTTTGAGTTAAACTTAGTCTAAGACAAGACTAACGGTCCTTAAACCAAGCCAAATCCAAATCTAAGAAAATACGGATTTAGATTAATCCCCGCCCTACGGGCGACAACATAAATTAGTCTCCGTATACGATCTACGGGCAACCTAAAACAAAACAAACACACACGACACGAAGTGAACATCTGGAGCAGGAGAAAGTGGTTACCGCGATGCGGTAACGTAATTAACCGCAGGAGCTTGCGCCTGCATGGAAGAGCGTCCCCACAATCAAAAACCCCTCGCAAACGAGGAGGAATCTGACGAAGTCTGCTACAACGGCCGCATCCATTTAAACCTCCGATGCACGGTGCCATAAATCAACTTGGCATCTTCGGAGAGGTGGACGGATAAAACCCAATAGCATCTACCCCCAAATTCAGGCAAGACGACCTATACGGTTTCGTCTCCCGTTTTTGGCGGCGAACAGGTACATCTTTCCACACCTCTGATACATGTCATTTTAATTCCTCATCGTTTTCAGAGAGGTGGCGGGTCTTGACAACCAACAACTCTTTTCTCGTCTCAACTTGATGTAAAATTTCATCAAGATAGGGAATGATACATCCCACATTGATACACTTCCAAATTGACGTGCACATCTCAAATTGGATCGCACCCCAAATTGGGCGCATTCCATGTCACCATCGTTTACTCCGCCATGTAACAAATACTCATGCGCGCAAGTTGAATGCTGGAATGAAATGTCCTTTAACTAACATTCGTCCCATATATGGAATGTTGGACCGAGACGTCCTTAAACTAATATGTTTTGCCCTACGTACTGTCTCCATAATGACTACCGTATACTATCCATGGGCTATTCATATAAGATCTAAAAATCAGTTGAGCCCCTATGCTTACTGCTCATAAGTCGATCTTAGTTTCAAATATGGATAATGATCCTTAGATCTAACCCAAATATCCCATGAACCGATGGACCTCACAAATGTGAGATCTGCGTCCTAAGTTCATTCCCGTTGGCAAACCAAGATACCAACGTGGGCCCTGTCAAGCAAAATTCTTGACTTAAACCAAAATCTCAAATATACGGATTTGGACTAATCCGCACCCTACGGGCGACGACATAAACTAGTCTCCGTATACAATCCACGGGCAACCTTAACAAACAAAATAACACACGACGTGAAGTGAACTGCTGGAGAAGGAGAAAGTGGTTATCACAACGCGATAACATAATTAGCTGCAGGGGCTTGCGCCTGCAGGGAAGAGCGTCCCCACAATCAAAAACCCCTCACAAACGAGGGGGAATCGATTAAGTCTGCTACAACGGTCGTGTTTGTCCAAACCTCCGATATATGGTGCCATAAATCAACTTGGTATCTTCAGAGAGGTGGATGGATAAATCCAAATAGCATCTGCCCCAAAATTCAGTCAAGACGATCTATCCTAGTTCGTCTCAGTTTTCGGCGGTAAACAGATTATGGCACACCCGGTGGGACCTCTTCCTCTTTCCACTCCACACTTCATGTGTCATGTTTTTCCGCGATCAAATAATCGCGGTATAAATGTTTATAGTTTCCTTTGGGTGATGGGATACTGAAGCCGGCGTTTCGTCTCTATGCAGAACGGCGTTTTCTTCCACTCACCGCAACTCAGGCTCTATCACAGCTGGTAGAGTCAAGTATGCGCCACTTGCAGCCTCAAATCTTTGCAATCCGGATCTTCAAGAAATCAATGGGCATCTCTTTGGGTCTATGCTCCCAGCTCCCACCTTCGGTACCTCAACGCCGAAGGAGGAATCCAAGAAGAAGTCTGTCTTCCATAGGCTGGCTCCTCAAGTTTTTGCTTTGCCGACGGAATCGATCTCCAAACAACTGGTACCTTCCAAATGCCATGGTCGACGCAGGGGGTAGAATATTCAAGCTCTCAAAGAAAAAAAGGAGACAGGCTCAGCAATATTCTGAGGCTAATCAAATTCCGGCCATAAGAAACGGTCGACATCGATATCGGCGTCATACAAAACAAGCTGGGGGCAGTTCTCCGTATGGTCCTGTTTCAACCCCAGTTGTGAATGTCGTTGCTCCAACTGGGAACAGTTTCGAACTGTTACGAACGGTCAGACAAAATTCTCCCACCGCAATATTGAAAAAATCTCCACAGCCTGTAGAGATCCGACGCGAGCAGAAAACTGTTCGCTCCCAAAAGAACTTTCCTTATCTATATATAAGGTGTGGAAGCATGTGAAGGATTTCGACGTCAACCGCGGCTCTTCCTCTAAATGTTAGCCAAATTCCGACAAATCCCCTTTCAAATACAAGGGGACTCATCTTAAGACGGTTCCTGATACAACAGTTCCTCCCAAAGCCAAAGCGGCTTCTCACAAAAAAGGGATAACTAATAAAATCCAAATGCCCAAGGCAAACTCCAAGGGTCAAGATTCCAGATGACCCAAGCCTGGGGGCATGGTAGTTCACACAGTCTATGTGGTGAACTCCAAAGACGAAGTTCGAGCTTCTACTAGTCATCGACCTCAAACTCGGTCCCTGGCAAAATTTCAACTGCAACGTGAAAAGCTGTAGGAGATACTTGCTCAGCCGGCAGCACTCGCTAATCTATCGCCTAAGGAAAATCCCGAGGACGCACCCGGAGAAAGAGTAGGGAAGGAGTAAGATATTGATTTCCTAAAGCGCGCTCTCAAAAAGAGAGATGAAGAAGCAGCAGAAATGTCCACTAAAATGAACCAGATGGCCATTCTGATCCAGAACATGGCTGGAATAATGGTCCAATCAGAACTACTGGCAGATGAACCGCTGGTAGTCGCTCTTAAATACAATGGCGACTTTTCAAATTCTCAGCAAGTCTCATCAACGTCCGAAGAGGAAATGATTCCTAAAGCAAAGTTGGACGCATATATCGCTTAGCAAATCAAAGTCCACTATGCGAGTGAAGCATCAAATAGGTCAATCAAGACTGGTCGATCGTATCCTTCGTGCTACGATCAAATACAGTACCCGCCAAAATATATACTTCCGACGTTCCGCATATAAAAAGGAACAGGGAATTCTCGCCAACACATCGCACGATTAGAATTCATGTGCGACAACACGGAGGAAGTGATATATTGCTCCTCCGACAGTTCGTCAGCAGTCTGGCGGGTATTGCCTTCGAATGGTATGCGGAACTCCCAAATGATTTCATAAACACCTTCGACGAAATGGATAGACTCTTTTGTAGGAGATTCGCTAGTGTAAATAAACACACTACCGTGGCGGCATTGGTCAATGAAAGGATTGGACTGAATGAGACCTAGGTTCAATATGTTACCCGATGGCGAAATCTCTGGTCAAAATGCGAGCAACGCATCGACGAAGCTGCAGCCGTTGGAATGTTTATAGCCACTGTTGACCCAAATTCAATGGTATTCCCATATATGGCCCTCTTCAAACTGACGACTTTCCAAGAGCTCATGGATAAAATGGCTCGATTGGACCTGATGGGTCAAGATGCTTCCTCTTCCGATGAAAATATATGAAAAGGAAAGGCAAGGTGGCATTTGTCACCAACGTTTAATAAAAATGAGCGGTTCTGAAGCAACCTGTCGCCAAAATAGTTACGATGTGGGTACTCGTTCCCTCCAGAAATATACACAGGGGCATATTCCTCACCGATGGAAGAATCTCGATGTGGGATGGTCCTTTCTTCTCAAAGAACAGAAAGGATATCAAGGCATCTACAAGCGGGTCCTGCAATCAAGTGGAATATCCCACTAGAAACAAAAAACCATAGGAAGGATGTGAAATCTATGTCCCGCTTCGAATCAGACAATGGGGGGAAACCCCCCAAGTCAAGTTCATTCTTCCAGGGAAGAGGAAGACTCAGCAGAAGGAATGACGTGATATCTCGTTCTTTCATATATGAAGAAGATGCTCCATCAGTATCGGAAAGTGACATTGATGAGCATGGGCCAGGTGTCGTGTAAAATGCCCGGTACTTACCGCAAAACAACCCGATTGGCACGATGATAGATGAAGCAGTCCAAGAAGGTGGAAATAGTCTAAGGCGTGAAGTGTCATGCAAACAATGGACATGCAGCAGTTCTCAGCAAACAAGAGTTGGAAGGGATGGGTTATGAAACTTCTCAACCGAATGATAGTAATGGGCCGAAACGTTCTTAAACTAACGCGTTCCCCTAAAAAAAGGGGGAATGTTGGACTGAAACGTCCTTAAACTAATAACGGACCGAAATGTCCTTAAACTAACAGTCGTTCCCAAAATGGGAATGTTAGACCAAAATGTCCTTAAACTAACATTCGTCCCCAAAACGGGAATATTGGACCGAAATGTCCCTAAACTAGAGTGTTGCCTAAAAAACGGTGATACTAGATCGAAACTTCCCTAAACTAGCATGTTTTTCTAAAAGAACGGGAATGTTGGACCGAAACGTCTTTAAACTAATAACGGACCGAAACGTCCTTAAACTATCATTCGTCCCTAAAACGAGAATGCTAGACCAAAATGTCCTTAAACTAACATCCGTCCCCAAAACGGTAATGTTGGACCGAAATGTCCCTAAACTAAAGTGTCGCCTAAATAACGGTGATACTGGACCGAAACGTCTCTAAACTAGTGCTTCGCCCCAAACACAACGCGTCGTCTCAAACATGACGATAATGGACCGAAACGTCCCTAAACTAGTGCGTCGCCTCAAATATGGCGATAATGGACTGAAACGTCCCTAAACTAGAGCGTCACCCCAAATACGGCGATATGCTCTCTTGAGATCTATATTGCAATCGAAGTTCCAACGACGAAGGTTGCAACACAACTCCTACCGGCTACACAGCTACTTCAGTAGTGAAACTACCCTTAAGTCCCACTAGCAAATAGATGGGTTACCCGCGACGAAGCTACTTTCAAGAGTTTCACCGTTTGCAAAAAAACGGTATGCCCATAAGCGAAATGGGCACGGATGAAAACCCAAAAGGGCACCATGAGTAAAAACAGCAGGACTACCGGAAAGCTTGTAAAAACCCGGAAGGGCGCAAACTTGTTCAAAAATACAAAAAAAAACGGTATGTCCGCAGACGAAGTGGGCACGGATGAAAACCCAAAAGGGCGCCGTGAGTAAAAACAGCAGGACTACCGGCAAACTTGTGAAAACCTAAAAGGGTGCAATCTCGTAAAAAAATAAAATAAAAAATAAAATACACTTGCAAGGTCTTTTCGATCTTGTGAGGAGAAAATACCCGCGTGAGATCCTTACGACTCACAAAAGAGCTACACACTTAGAAATCCACACGATTTCTAACGAGAAAATACACTTACGAGATCCTCATGACTCCTAAGGAGAATTCCCCCTATGAGACCCTCATGGCTCATAGAATTCGAAAGTCTTAGGTTACAGGGATCTAAACCCGTTCTTAAGCCGTCATATCCCCCAAGTTGCCCTATAGGTGGTTTAATATTAACCCTTGTATACAATCTACGGGCATGAATAAACTATTCCCCACCAAGTTCCACCAATGGCGAGAAATATCCCATATGGTGAACGACACTTGTAAGTCCTCTCGACTTATAAGGAGAAAATACTCTTGTAAGATCCTTACGACTTGCAAGGGAAAACACCACTTAGGAGTCTTCACGACTTCTAAAGAGAACGTACACCTATAATATCCTCTCGAATAGTAGGGAGAAATACCTTTATGAGACCTTTACGGCTCATAAAGCCAAAACGATTTAGTCGACAGGATCCTAACCCTGTTTGATAAGCCACCTTTGTTCAAATCGACAAAGGCAAATGATGATTCGCTCCTGGAAATATCCCAGTTGTAGCGATACTGATACCTAAATAGGTATCAAATTTCAAGTTCTCACAAAGGCAAATGATGATTCGCTCCTGGCAATATCCCAGTTGCAGCGATACTGATGCCTAAATAGGTATCAAATTTCAAGTTCTCGCAAAGGCAAATGATGATTCGCTCCTAGAAATATCCCAATGGTAGCGATACTGATGCCAAAATTGATATCAGACTTCAAATCCCCAACTAAAAAAAGCCGAAATGTTTGGGCAACTCGCAATAAAAAATAGCGAGTAAAAACAAAAACAGCCAAAATGATTGGACACCGCGATAAATAGATGAAATGATTGGGCAATCGCGACTTTCGCGACATAAAAGCTGAAAATATAGAGCATCGCGGAAAGGAAAAAAAATGAAAATAAAACTTGTCTGCCCTGCAATTATATCCATATTGACTCTTGTAGACGATTCATGAGCACAAATGAAAGAAAAAGAACCATATTTTCCCACTAGGCTCCGTCAAAGGAAGAGCCAGATCTCGATGGTTTATATACAACTTAGAGACCAACTCGACATTATTCTCATTCCAACAGGGTGCAGACGTGACGTCAACAAAGATCTAAGGAGCCAAATCAAAAAGGAGTAATGGCAAAATCCTAGCTCCAGCTCGACGTTCCTTCTCGGTGCAGGTGCAACGTCAACAAGGACCTAAAGGCCAAATATAAGTGGAGCAATGACATATTCCTAGCTTCAGATCTCTACGGCAAAATTTAAAGCCTAAAGATCACCCCGATGTTCTTCTCATTCCAGCAGGATGCAAACGCAACGTCAACAAAAGACCCAAGGGTCAAAGCAAAAATAGATCCATAGCAAAATCCTAGCTCCAAGTATTGACGGTACAAATACAATCTCGAGACTATCCCTATGTCCCCCCTCATTCCAGCAAGGGCAGACACACCAATCAAATAAGTGGAGCAATGGCATATTCCTAGCTCCAGATCTCGATGGCAACATTTAAAACCTAGAGATCACCCCGACGTTCTCCTCATTCTAGCAGGATGCAGATGCAACGTCAACAAAAGACCCAAGGGTCAAAGTAAAAATAGAGCTATGACAAAATCCTAGCTCCAAGTCTTGACGGTACATATACAACCTCGAAACTATCCCTGTGTCCCCCTTCATTCCATTAGGGGCAAACACACCAATTAAATAAATGTGAAGTGATGGCAAAATCCTAGTTTCAGATCTTAATGGCAACATCTAAAGCCTAGAGATCACCCCGACGTTCTCCTCATTCCACAAGGATGCAGATGCAACGTCAACAAAAGACCCAAGGGTCAAAGAAAAAGTAGAGCCATGCAAAATCCTAGCTCTAAGTCTTAACGGTTCATATACAACCTAGAGACTATCTCGGTGTTCCCCCTCATTTCAACAGGCTGCGGACGCAACTATCAAATGAAATTGGAGTAATGGTATATCCCTAGCTCCAGATCTCGATTGCAATACATACAACATAAAGATCACACAGATGTTTTCCCGACTTCAGCAAAGAATCAGCGCGACATCATCAAATAAAAAACACACACGAAGTGACGGCATATTCCTAGTTTCGGGTCTTGACGGCAACTCATATAAAGCCTAAAAGACCATTGGAGATCATCCCATCCCAGAAGGGTGCGGTTATGACTCATCGGGGCTCCAAATTGAACCTAACCCTAAGTGAAAAGTGTCATGGCAAATTCCTAATGCTTGTGCTTCCAACGGTAATATGACCTAAGAAGATTACTTGAAGACGTCTTATCCATCCTCAGAACGGATCAGAGACACGAAAGTCACGGGGCTACTCGAACAGCGGCTTAAAGACTGCATATCGAGGAATATATCAGCCAACGCGACGGTACTATGGACTAAAACCCTAGTACCACAAACTTAACAGACCTCTATTATAAAAGAATGTGGGTTATCTATATTTCACGTTAGGATACACCTGCGAGATCCTCTCGACTCGACTTGACTCGTAGGGAAAAACATCTTTATGAAACCCTCACGGCTCATGAAGGTGAAAATCTTTAGGCGATGGGGATATCAACCTGTTTCCTAAGCACTGTGGCCCTACAAGTAGGTCCAAATTGACTCTTGTACACTATCCACAGGCCACATTCTCCAAATCCGCATACCGACGAGGAGGAGAAACCACTTACGAGTCTTCTCGACCCGTAAGGGGAAAATTCTCTTGTGAGATCCTTACGACTTTCAAGAGAAAACGCACTTAGGAGTCCTCACGACTTCTAAGGAGAAAATACACCTACGAGATCCTCTCGACTCGTAGGGAGAAAAGTCTTTATGAGACCCCCATGGCTCATAAACTTGAAAAGCCTTAGAAGAAAGATCTAAACATATTTCTTAAGCTATCGCGGCCCTACAAGTAGGTCCAAATTGACTCTTGTACACTATCCACGGGCCACATTCTCCAAAGCCGCATACCGACGAGGAGGAGAAACCACTTACGAGTCCTCTCGACTCGTAAGGGGAAAATTCTCCTGTAAGATCCTTACGACTCTCAAGAGAAAACACACTTAGGAGTTCCCTCGACTTCTAAGGAGAAAATACATCTACGAGATCCTCTCAACTCGTAGGTAGAAAAGTCTTAATGAGACCCTCACGATTCATAAAATTGAAAAGCCTTAGACGACAGATCTAAACCTATTTTTTAAACTATCATTGCCCTACAAGAAGGTCTAAACTGACTCTTATATACTATCCACGGGACACATTTATCGATGAAGTGAAGATGCCACTTACGGGTCCTCTCGACCTGTAAAGAGAAAATACATGCGTGAGATCCTTACGACTCACGAAGATGAAAGACACTTAAGAATCCCTACTATTCCTAAGGAGAATATGCACCTGTAAGATCCTCAAGACTCATAGGGAGAAAAACCTTCTTGAGACCCTTACAGCTTATGAAGATAAAAAAATTCCTCAGGCTACAAGGATCCTAAGCTTGTCTCCTAAACCATCAACTCTATGGCCATGCATAAATTTGCACTACTTCACCCACGCACATACTTACATGGGCAAAGTAGTGGGGGGCATTTTTTCCCATCAATTTTTTTTGGCTAAGAGCTATTTGTTCCCTTATAAAAAAAAAGGGAGAGAAAGAAAGAGGAAAAGAATTCTCATAGTTTGCATCACGTGTTAAACACGTAGGCGCTTATATGCAAAACATATAAGCGCTGAAAACAAATAACTAAGAGCTAAACTGGCCTCATGTGTTAAATACGTGAGCGCTCATATGCTTTGCATATGAGCGCTGAATAAAATAAACCTAAAGGCCAAACTGGCCTCACGTGTTAAACACGTGAGCGCTCATATGCAAAACATATGAGCGCTAACCAAAGGCCAAACAAGCCTCATGTGTTAAACACGTGAGCGCTCATATGTAAAGCATATAAGCGCTGAAAATAAACAGGCTAAAACCCACACTAAGGATCACGTATTAAACACGTGAGTTCTCTTGCCATTTTTTGGCAGCGCTCACATGTAAAGCGCTCACATGCAAAGTATGTGAGCGCCCCAATTTAAAATGCTCCCATCTGATAGAATTAAATTCTATTTGGGAAAATTTTCCTTAATCTTTCTAATATGGAAATATTTTTCTCTAACAGAGAATCTTGGATTTAAAATCCAATGGTGATAAAATATCTCCAATTAAACTATCTGATAGAATTAAATTCTATGTGGGAAATATTTCTCCGATCTTTCTCAAAGTAGAAAGATCTTCTCTGTTAAACAGACGACTCTTGGATCAAAGATCCAACGGTGATTACAAAATCACCCATCGATCATCTAATAGAATAAAATTCTATCTTAACAATATATTTTCCTAATCTTGTTAAATTAACATGATATTCATATAACAGAATTAAATTCTATATTAGGAAAATATATTCATAATCTTGTTAAACTAACAAGATATTCATATGGTAGAATAAAATTCTAATTTTGTTAAACTAACAAGATATTCATATGATGGAATAAAATTCTATGTGATAGAATGAAATTCTATGTTGGAATAAAATTCTAATCTTATTAAACTAACAAGATATCCATATGATAGAATTAAATTCTATATTAGGAAAAATATTTTCTTAATCTTATAAAACTAACAAGAAATCTATATGATAGAATAAAATTCTAATCTTGTTAAACTAACAAGATATTTATATGATAGAACAAAATTCTATCTTAGGAAAATATTTCCTAATCTTGTTAAACAAATAATAAATCTTTTCTGATAAATAGGGAGCTTTTGGATTAAAAATCCAACGGTGAATAACATTCACCGATTGATCTAAAAAATCATTTTGATTGATCATGAAATCAATCATGATTTCTCAATGAGAGATTTTCTCAACAAATTGATTTTTCTCTTCTCCAATAAATAGGAGCAAAGAGATTAATCAAGGAGGAGAGAAGAGAGGAGGGAAAAAAGGAGAGGAGACCCCCCATAAACTTCTATAAAAATACAAAAGGCTCTCAAAACAATAGAAAATTTAATTCTCTCAAAGAAGATCTCTCTCCTAAAAATCCTAGGTAAAAAAAAAAGAGATCAAAATATCTCTTTTACCTAACATACCATATCTAAGGGTTTAACCATTCTCAAAGAACTTAATTCTTTCTCTGGATCTAAAATCCACAAGACAAGTCTCCCACAAGTTGAGAATTTAATTCTCATCGGGAAGATCTTGTTCTTGAGAATAAAAAATTTAGGGAAGAACAAAATTGAAAAGAAAGAAGACGGGGTCCAAATACTCCAGGAACTTAGTTCCTTTAAATCAAGAACTTAGTTTTTTAAGAACCCGATCCAAGATCCTCAAAATAGTGATCATGGTGATCGTTAATGGTCAAAATACCATTAACAGAGATTTAACCTCTTTGAAAACATGTACAGAAAAATATGGATAAAAAACTTGGAGAATATGGAGTCCAAAATACTCAAGGTACTTAGTTCTTTCAAATCAAGAATTTGGTTCTTAAAGAACCTGATCCCAGATCTTCAAAATAATGATCTTGGTGATCGTTAATAGTCAAAATACCATTAACATGGTTTTAAATTCTCTAAAAACATCAACAAAGAGAACTCAACGCCTCACGTGAAAAACCCGTGAGCGCTCAAGGCTATGTTATATAGCGCATCACATGAAACACACGTGAGCGCCGAGAAAAGTTGATGCTTAGCACTATTGGAGCGCTTCACGTGAAACACACGTGGGCGCCATAAACGACTAGTACTTGGCACTATTTCCGTGCCTCACGTGAAACACACGTGGGCGCTACAAAAGACAAGTGCTTAGCACTATTTCCGTGACTCACGTGAAACATACGTGAGTGCTGTATATCTTAGTGCTTAGCACTACTGGGTAGTACAGAAACCCAATCTCAGCCCAAATTGGCTAAGTTTCCTGAAGTTAAATCTTTTTGATTTTAAATCAACCGAGTCCATATACTCGTGATTTCCAAACTGATCTTAGTCTCAAACATGACTAATGATCTCTCGTTGATGATATCCAAAATGATATTTATCCCATATCTCCTAAGATAATCTTAGTCTCAAATATGACTAACGCTTCTTAGGTCCATCACAACCCCTTTTTCCCTCAAATACGGAATTTGGTTCAAGGGTACATCTTTTCACACCTCTAAGACATGTCGTTGTAATTTCTCAACGTCTTCAGAGAGATGGAGGGTCTCGACAACCAACAACTCTTTTCTCATCCCAACTTGATGTATAATTTCATCAAGACAGGGAATGATACATCCCACATTGATGCACTTCCAAATTGACGTGCACACCTCAAATCGGATCGCACCCCAAATTGGGAGCATTCCTTGTCACCTTCATTTACTCCGCCATGTAACGAATACACATGCGTGCAAGTTGAATTCTGGACTGAAATGTCCTTAAACTAACATTCGTCCCAAACAGGGAATGTTGGAGCGAGACGTCCTTAAACTAATATGTTTTGCCCTGGGGACTGTCTCCATAATGAGTATCGTATACTATCCAAGAGCTATTCATATATGATCTAATGATCAGTTGAGCCCCAATGCGCACTGCTCATAAGTCGATCTTTGTCTCAAATATGGCTAATGATCCTTAGATCAAACCCAAATATCTCATGAACCGATGAACCTTACAAATGTGAGATCTGCGTCCTAAGTTCATTCCCGTTGGCAAACCAAGCTACCAACGTGGGCCCTGTCAAGCAAAATTGTTGACCTAAACCCAAATCTCAAATATACAGATTTGAACTATTCCGCACCAAACGGACGACGACATAAACTAGTCTCCGTATACAATCCATGGGAAACCTTAACAAACAAAATAACACAAGACACGAAGTGAACTGCTGGAGAAGAAGAAAGTGGTTATCGCAACGCGATGACATAATTAACTGCACAGGCTTGCATTTGCAGGGAAGAGCATCCCCACAATCAAAAACCCCTCACAAACGAGGGGGAATCTGATAAAGTCCGCTACAACGGTCGCATCTGTCCAAACCCCCGATATATAGTGCCATAAATCAACTTGGTATATTCGGAGAGGTGGATGGATAAATCCAAATATTATCTGTCCCTAAATTCAGTCAAGACGATCTATCTCAGTTCGTCTCTGTTTTCGGCGGTAAACAGGGTTTTGTGTTTACCATCAACTGGGGGCGTTCTGTTGGAAGAGCTCCAAACAGGACACCGTCACAAACTCGACGATGGAGGCTGAATACATTGCTGCCAACGTTGCTGCAAAAGAAGCAGTTTGGATGAAGAAGTTCTTTACTGAAGTTGAGCTGGTTCTGTCCATTGTTAATCCAATATCTTTGTATTGTGATAACAATGAGGCTATGGGTTTATCGAAGGAACCACGGTCCCATCGGAAATCCAGACACAACTTGAGGCAATATCACATGATCAAGGAGATCGTAGATCGCCGGGAGATCGAGATTCGGAGAGTAAATACGAAAGACAACACGGCGGATCCATTTACCAAGGCTCTCACTCAAGCGCAGTTCGAGCGAATTTTTGAGACGTTGGGTATGCGATACGCCAACAACTGGCTCTGGAGCAGACGTTGGATATTCAGTACGCCAATTACAGGCCTTAGTGCAAGTGGAAGATTGTTGAATATGTAAGCACTAAAGGCTTGTATTATATAGGATGCTAGGGATATGTATGTACAGGGCAATCTTGCTCAGTTGTATAGTATATTGTTTGAGTTGTCTTTATTTGAACATATGTATTCGTTTTTCTTACTACTTTATATTGCTTATACACATTGATAAAGACTCGTTACAGTAGTATACTATATTGGTTTGTCTTTATCTTAACATGTGCATATGTTTTACTCGATATCACATATGGCTGATACATATTGATAAAGCTCAAAGGATTATGCTTGACTACCAGCATTATGATGGCGATTATACTTGTGGGGGCTGGATAGTCCATAAGCACATTCTTAAATGTCCCAAGTCGCAGAAGTATCGAGACCGGATGTAACGCCTTAGAAAACTTGTACGGCGTAATGAAAGTATTGGTTATTATTTGCTCAAATCAAAGTAAATAATTGAAGTTTAATATTTAAATTGTTAAATCATCTGATTAAAACACAAATTAAATAAATAATTAAACTTAATAAATAAAACTTAACATATAACTATCAAACTCTTAATTCTGTCAAACTCCTCAAGACTTAATTCTACTTAGTATATTGAATGTGTTAGTTACAATTGTATTTTTATTAGTATTAATTATAATATAAAATATAATAGTATCAATATAGCATGCAGAATGAAATAATAGCAAAAGATATGGTCAAATTTCGATAAGTGAAAATCCTTCTAATCCTTGTGCAATTTGGCAATTTGGGAGGGTTTTATGTGCAAAATTTCTATAGCCCAATTTAAACGCATCGTCCTTTCTTCTCTCAAAATCTAGCCGAGACCCCTACCCGAGTAGCCGCCATCTTCTTCTCATCACATGCCATGCATGGCTCCATCACCCTATTTTTCATTTTCTTCCTCAATTATTTCCCCTCCCCTCTCTTTGTACATGCACTGAGTCTTCTTCTCTCATCGTTTTCACCAATAATAATTTTCTTCATGCATGCACCAAAAGTAATACATGTCTAGTCATCATCATCACCAACCAGTGTCGTGATCCAGGAATTTTCGTGTGTGGGGTGTGGGGATCACGATGGATTGTCTTCAAGCTCTGCTGCCGTCGACTTCATCTTCCCCATGGCACCGGCCTACCCAAGTGACGCGACCTGGATCGCGCCAAGATATTATCTTCCGTTGATCTGCCAATAGCGGCAAAGGATGGCTGAGATAGGAAATGGAGGCAGGTTTCTGAAGCGTGTGGATCTCAATGGGTTTGGGGTTGGTTGTCGCCGAGCTATCTGCGAGGAAGCCCCGAGATGGTTGTACCACCGAGGACCCTCCGACGATCAAGTTAGAGAGAAAATCCGAGCAGAGTAACGGCTTAGTGGAGTAAAAATGGCTTACTTGAACCGTCTGAAGAAGGGGTTTAAAAGCAGGCAGGGCAGGCACGAGAATCACGCCGGCAGTTACGCTCCCGACGTCACGTCCGCGTGATGAGCGGGATCTCCCATTAATAGCGAGACATGATCGTTAAATGGGGGATCGTGATGGCGTGGAACGTGGGATGTGGCCGGCGGATATCTCGCGCATGGCGAGATTCGCGGGATGGCGGTTGTGCCTGTGAGCGGTGCCGTTGGTCGGTCGATGAGACCGAAGTAGATGACCTCGGCGGGAGAGCTCGCGAAAGAGCGGGAGAGCCGAGGTATCTTGGTTCTGCGGTAGCCCGGAGATGAGCTGTGGGGCCGAGGAGGCCAATTGTGTTGGGAGCTTGGAGGCGAGCCAGCTTTGTTGTAGGACGTGCATAGGAGTGGTCTGGTCGGCCACTGTAGGTCCTTTCTTGCATGCTTTGGGACACATCATCTGCCACGTGTCATGCTCTGGAAGATCACAAATATCGAGCATCATCACCGAGCATCCTAGGCCGAGTTCTTGTGTCAGGTCATGTATTTGTCGTCGTTTTCAATATCGTGTGATCGTCGATTCGAGGCAAGTATTTACATACTTGTTTACATGCTAGTTACAAAAAGATTAGATCTTGCTGTAATATTATTATTACTACGTAATGGTAATAGCAGAATTATTCAATCACTGATTATAGAATTATGTGTAAGATATAATCTACTAATTTTATTCATTTGTGGCAGCATACTATAATTATGTGTGTGAAGTATATTATATTAATACATGCATGTCTTCTTTTATATGTTTCTAAACCATGGATATTAAAATATGGCACCGTTCTCAGATTTTTTTAATATGGATACTTGCACTAGTGCAATTTTGTCATGGGAAGCTACTGAGGTTTATGACATTGGGATTTTTGGTGTATTGTTCGTAGGTTAATTACATTGATTTGTCCCTAATTATCCAAGATCATGATTGGATAATTTTAATCATCAAGTTGAGATATAGGCATCAGTAAGATATATTGAAATAGAAATTATATTATTGTTATCATACCACCACCATACCACCACCATACTCAGACAAGACTACCATCAGACCATGCACCGTATCCAGACCATGCCTTGACCGTGTCATCACCGTACCCAGACCGTGTCACGCCATGTGCCCTGGTCCTGTGCCACGCCATACCCGCTTCGTGCTCAGCTCATGCCGCTTGTGTACCACCATCGCATTAGCCTCGTGTCACCGCAAAACCCAGCACCTTGTCGCGACGCTTCATGCATTGTGTCGTGTCGTCTCACGCCGAACCGCCGCATACCTTTATCATTGCGGACGCCATTGTCTTTTGATTTTTGTGTAGCAATAGTCGATCAACCTATTAACGTCATCGCCTGCACATCAACCGTTGTTTCTGAGGCATGTTTTAAACTTGCAACATGCTACTTTATTTATATTTATATGATTAATGATAGTATATGTGTTTAATATTCAGAAAATATTATCGAATTATAGTTTTATAGTATCCTTCCGTACCGATAATGGTTTATCTAGTTGCATACCGGATCATCACGATATTAACATACTATTATATATCAGTTCAATATATTATCTAGATTACATCTTATATGGTAATGGACGTATAACGGTTATTACAGATAGACACATATACGTCCTGGCATTTGTAGTGTTTATCGTGGTTCGATATTGATTATAGTGTTACATTGATATCTAATTTGGTTAATATTCAGTACATGACATGTTCACGATACATTACCAGACTTGTTACTTGGATCTTATTGCTAATGCCAACAATCCTGATGGACGTGACTTGTTGTCTGTATAGACAAGACCTATACCTGCTTGATCCTATATTGGCATTAGATTATATTGGCAATACCTAATTTGAACACAGAACTGTAACATTTTGAAATATTTTAGATAATTAATTATTTTATTTATTTAATTAAAAATTTTATTTTAATATTGTTGGTAATAAAGAGGCCTTTTAATATGTGGTAGAATAGTTTAGTGAAGAAATAGTTTATTTTTACTATAAGAAGTGTCATGAGGGGTTTTAATGAAATGTTAGCATACTTATGTAAATTAATTTTAGGTGAGGGTTATTATGTAAATATGTTAAATAAGGGTTAAGCTTATATTAAACCTCATAGACACCACACCTTAGGATACACATCAAGCCCACACCTCCTCCTTGCATGAATAGCACACCATCTATTATGTTGACACCACCTCCTAACCTTATCACTCCATACTCTTATCTCTTCGTATTTGTTCAGTTGTTATATTAAGATTTAAAAGAAATTCCTAGTTTAGAAAACAAAGTCCTTGACCTCAAAGAGAAATAACATGAAAGGCTAAGTGTTGTGCTCTTACCTCAACCATCAAGCTAGGAAATTGTGCTTGTACATCTTGAAGGAAGCTTTCAGTTGATCTTCTTGATAGGTATAATTTCCAAACCTGTAGTTACTTTAATTCAATACTGGTTTAGTATAGAAGCATGATATCGGTAAAATATCGTATTGTGTTGAATTATTACTCTGTTTTGATCTGCTATAGTATAGTTAATCTATAACAAGATCAAACAGTACCTTAGCCATAATGATTGGACCTAGCATACACACCTGAAACACGAACCTATTCCCTAAACAAACGGCCGACGACATATGCCACAAATCCGAACTCCCTGGTTTTTCAATGGAGTTGGGTGTTAGTTTTTCTAGGATAGCTCTCTGTATGTATTATAGGGTGTATGGTATTGTTTGTTTATGTTAATTATTCAGAGTGTTAAATCTGGAAGCTAATATCAGTTTTGGAGTTAAATTCTAAATACGATACGGATATATCGTGTCACGATTTCTGTTTTTGCCTGTTACGACCAGAAGAGGGTTAGATCAGATTAACCTAAGTTCAGTTAACTCACGATATCCTCACGTAGCATGTTTGGTGTTTGCAGTATTGTAAACTAGGATAATTGCGATATTTTAGCATACTGATATTGAATCTGTATCCAATAGGTATAATCACTAGAAAAACTAGCAAGACCAAGAGTATAATGAGACAACTAGGAGACACCACTTAAAACCCGAGCCCCAAACTCGCTATTCCATCTGGCGGCATGCACCAAATTTCCGGCGACGCCGGCCCCCTTGTGGCTTTTGGTGTTGGGTTTTTCTTCTGTAGCCTCTCTTGGGTAGTTTATGATCTATAGTATTGTTTGTTTTGTCTCTAAATGTATACAGAGAAATCTGGAAGTAGTTAGTTAAGGTTTTATCAAGTTTTTCGATACTCCGATACAGATTTTTCGTATTTCAGTACTGCAACTGAAACGTTAGCGTTCATACGCTAAGTTCAGAGGCAATTGATCGTCTTTGAGGTAAGTAAGCTGTAGGTTCTAACCTACAGATGCTTAGCTCATTGTTTTGGTTTTCGTTATGATATTTACATCGATATGATCTTAAATCCGATTATAGGTACGATTTTGAGAATTTCCGAGACGGAGTTGGTGGATAAAGCAGCGTGGATTTCAGCAAGCTTATTAAGTTGGTGACTAGATTTACATCTACGGGGGAAGTCGGGTGGATGGCGTATAGCACCCCCGCAACCTTATAAATAAAATAGTATAATATCTAGTTAGATGTTAATGTTATTGATATAGTATCACCTATAGTATGTCCTTCATTTGCATATAGTTTCATACATAGCTTTAATGACATACGTTCGTGACGTGAGATCCAAATGATATGGATATGGTTTGATGGATTTGTACGAGGGATCATGCCGTATTTAAGATGATATAAATATAGTGATACGATGAGGTATTATACAAGAAATTATACGTATTGAAAATGATGAGATTTATATGCCGAATAACGGCCAGGTTTTTCCTTTAGACTCGTAGAGTTAGATTATATTCCGTTTTAAGATGTAATACTAGTGTGAGCTATATTCTTTTAAAAACTATAGTTCGTTTCTCTTTTATATGATAAAAACAAGGATGCGGTGCCAATTTCCAAAACGAATATCTATTTTAACCTAAGGCAGCTTCCTTATCTCAAAACCAATGTTTCGTTCCCTTTTCAAAGATAATAGTATAGCTCATAGCAAGTAATTGCAGTTATCAGTTACGCTTAGATTTTTTCACGCCCCGCTTCCCAAAATACGGAATACGAGGGGTAGACAAGGCCAGCCATGCTCCTACGGTCAAGGAAAAGTCCTGCCGTAGTCACACTTCGGCTTCTAGTTTATCATGGTAAACAGTAAACGATGCGCAGGTAATGAGAAATGCAGTAACTGAAAGATACAATAATGTAAACTGACCTGAAGCGGAACAAACGGATGTACTAGGAACGGCAAGTCAGGAAGTCTGTGATGCACTGGTCCAGGCTAAATCGTCTTCTCACACTGAGCATGCATACTCAGGTCGTCAGAGCGACACGATAGCAATATAATATATATGAAATTAAGTGACAGTTCTAACAGTGATAGTAGGTATGTGAAGCAGTAAATAAATGACATCATGAATATACATGTGCAGTAATCAACGCAGCGGAACAATAAATCAGAATAACGATATGTCACGTATGCCACATAGTATATCATGAAATAAAATGCCAGTATCCCTATCAGTCTCTAAGTCTCACTGTACAGGTCGCTAAGCCTATCGTCAGTCCAAGTGTGAGAGTCAACCACTCGTGAGTGTCCTCCACCTACGGGTAGAACCCAAGGGCAAGGGACCACGGGCCCAACATGTAACAAGAATATCACGGTGTATATATCACGTACCCTGTAAATCTCCATATAACTCCCTAAATATATAAGCCGGCATGGGACTCCCGAGATTCTGTTGAACTCACACTTAAACTACCCCACACCCCGTGGTCTACATCAAACGCTAACCATCACCCTAAATACTAATCGATCCGTGACAAGTCTGCGTGAGAACTGGAGGCAGGACCTCCATCAAGCACGTCCCGACTAATACCTAAGATAAATGGCAGTGTCGGATGCCTTATCTGTGACACCCGTGCAAGCGCTTCCATAAGTGTCCCATACCACTTATAGTCACACGTACACACATCCCACAGACGTCGACAATGCAATAGAACAATGAGGTCACTGATTGTGTACAAGTACGTATCACTTTCACTTAATCACGGATACACGAACACTGACATACTTGCCACAATCATCACTAAAATCTAACACTGGGTGAATGTACGATATCACTAGGTTATCACTATAATGATATAGATATGATATGATGCATGAACAGTATAAGAAGCACAACTAAGGTATCATAAAAACAACAGTCTATCACTTGCACGATTTATCATGAAACATATGTATATAATTTAGCGAAACGATAAACAGGTAGTAATTAATATGTTCAGTTAGCTATCCATAGAATTTTGTTTCAAGCCAATCGGGTTCCAGGGTCAATAGTTATAACTATTTCATTTTAAGCGCTCGCGGCTGGAAATCCGGTTTCAGAATCAGATGTCCGTTTCGCAACGCATTTTAACCCCAGTTGGGATCAGATTTTAGCGATGCTACAGTTGGATGAATTCTAGGGTTTTCAGTAAGGTTTTCAACGCAATAGACCGATCGTCAATCGCATCTGTACGTTAGGAGTTATAATCTGTTTAGTATTAACATGTCAAATCTGATTCTGCTGGGACTGTTAAGTATCCCGATCCTTTAAATTACAGATTAAATATCAAACGGTAACGAAACAGGATGAGACCAAAAGTGTTGTCTAGCTAACAGAGTTGCCTACACTAAGCAGTGGAGTTCCGCAACCTACGAGTTAAGGGAATCCCATGGTATCCATTACGGAACAGCAAGCACAATTTGAGTCGCTCTGGACTGCAGTCCAGAGTCGCACTCCGATCCTAATATCAATACAATTTAAGTACAGGAATGTCCGGAAACCAGTATGGGGTTAAAGTTCGTCGAGTTGGCTTCGAGTTGAGCCCTCGAACGCACCATTCTAATATGTATATGATTTATGGTGAATTTAACGGTTTTCAGGTGCAACAGAATTACAGTTTTACGGTTAAACTTGGGGGCAGTTGTTTTAGTCGTTATCGATTACATCATCCAACAAAATTCACACACTATGTTCACAGCCCTACGGGCCAATCTACACCAGTGAGTTCCGTCAAATTAGATAATGTTTTCCTAAGGGAACAAGCATCGAACAGTTTCGGCACATAATAGTTTTAAACTTGTAACATTATAATTCATGTATTTAACGATTGTAACTTAGATAAATAGCATGTAAGCAAGTAGAATACTTGCCTGGAGGCGTCTAGGCGATGCACGGCAGCGAAGACAGTAGTGACACGTCCCGGTACGGAGTGGTAAACGTGCGACGAGCCTCGCCAAAGCTTGGGTTTGGTTCGAGTCTGAGGATGGTTGTTGCGTGTTCCGGTGGTGTTGGGGCTGGAGATTGCTGATGCTGTCGAGGCCGACTGAGAGAGATTGCAGAGGGAAAGAGTAAGTGTGTGTAGGCCGAGGGAGAAAGTGTATGTGTGAGTAGAGAGAGAGAGAGTTAGAGAGAGAGGGGGAAACGAGAGAGAGTGAGAGAGAAACGAGAGAGAGAGAGAGAGTTGAGACAAAGAGAGAGAGTGATCGGGAGAGAGAGAGAGTGATCGGGAGAGAGAGAGAGTAAGAAGGAGAGGCACAGAGAGAGACTGAGAGCGAGAGAGAGGTGACGTCGACGATGAGTGAGTTCAGGGCGACGACGAGATCGCCGGCGAGAGGCGCAAGATGGCCGGTGATGGTGCAAGGGGTTTCTCGATCACGAGCACTAGAACGGAGGAAGGCGAAAAATGGGTTTGCAGGCGAGGGGAAAGAGTGGAGAGATCGGGTGAGGAGGTGGTTCGTCGGTGAAGAGGGACAGCGAGGGTGCAGGAGAGGTTGGTGGGGATGACGACGATCGTTGGAGGTTGCAGGCAAGGCTCGATGGCGGGGGCGATGGTGCTGGGACTCGAGAGTGTGAGGGTGAGAGAGTGTGGGAAATGGTGACGGAGGCGATTGAGGGTGGTCGGAGATGAGAGTGATAGTCGACGGTGAAGGGAGGAGATCGGTGATGGGTACGTGGGTCGGGGGTGTAGCGAGAAGAGGAGGAAAATGAGAACGGGGAAGTGAGCGAGCGAGGAAGAGGAGGTAGAGGGTTGAGGAGAGAGGGTCGTGGGGGAAAACGCGCGCGTCGTGGGTAACGCTCGCGCGAGCGAGGGCGACGGCGGAGTAGGCCGGTCGCGCGCGAGTGTTTGGAGAGTTACCGTTGGGAATTTGAAGAAGATGCACAGTAGTGGGAGTCGGGTCGGGTGAGGAAAGAGCGGGCGTGGCTGAAGGAGAGAGGGCCTGGGCCGGGCCGACGAAAAAAAGAATTCCTATTAATTAAAAGTGAGGAGCCGGGCCAAGAAACTGGGCCAATAGAATGTAAATTAAAAAGGGAAAGAAAAGAGAATGACGCGGGCCGGGCCAGTTAAGGAAGTTAAGATTAAATAGAAAAGAATTTGGGGCTGGGCTTGGAATTTAAATGGGGAATTAGATTAGTGATTTATTAGAAATGTGTGGGCCCAGTAGGAGAATGGGCCAGCTAAAATTATTTAAAGGATTTTAAAACTAAGTGGCTGAAGGAATTTTTGGTAAAAATTGATTTAAGAAAATTGGGAGTGGGCTTTGAGAAAATAGATTAGGAAGTTATTTAAAATGTGTGTGTGTGGCTGTTTGGGGAACGGGTCAAGGAAAATTTATATAAAAGGGAAAATGGAGAAGGCCGAGCCAGTGGGGATTTAAAGAGATGTACAGGAGCGGGCTTCTGGGCCGAGGAAAAATAAAGGAAATTATTGAAACGGGCCGGGCTAAAACATATGAAGGAATTTATTCAAGATAATTTTGAATAGCTTAGTAACGGAATGGGCCGGCTTTAATTAAAGGATTAAAACCAATTGGGCAGAGTAAAGGGGCTGAAAAATAAATGAATAAAAGAAATTTGGGAAAAATATGAATGGAGTGGGCCGGGGCTGAGTCGGGCCAGAGATTTAATGAGGAAAAAAATGAATTCATTAACAAAAAGTGGGCTGGGTAAGGCTCAAGGACAATGGGATTTTAATAAAAATAAATTAAGTTATAAAGAATGGCTTGGGGATTTGGCCTTACATTTAACATTTTGTTTTAAACTTGGCTAGGGAAAAATACTTAAAAATGAAATGGAGTTCTAGATCGAGATCGGGGTTTATATAAATAGGAAAGGAAAAATAAGGGATTGGAATTATGGTTTGAGAAAATAGCGGGGTACAAATGATTGGGAGTTTAGGGTCTAAAGGAGTTCCCAAAATAAATAAACTAATAATTAATTATAAATAAAATTGAAATCTCATAAGTTAACGAGAAACTCAAATATTGGTATAAAGAGGGCCGGGTGTTACAGATTTACTTTACATGTTCGCGTCATATTTATCAATGTTATACGTTTACATGATACGAACACTCTGATAGAACACCGCACAACTACCAATGGGTACTAAGCTGCACAAACACGTATACCTATGTTACACTACACCTCATTGGTACTGCCATGTCACTGTAGGACCGTTATGATATATTGCATAGGTAGATGTTGATATGAGTAGGCTATTACACTTTTAGAGCACTTGCACAAATACTAATGATTGCCATGCTACACAAGCACAGACGTGTATGTTACACCACACATCATTAGTATTGCCATGACACAGTAGAATTGATACGTTTATTTGCTTGTATGATTTATTTACGTACTTTACCTTTTTATTTGTTAAGCACTGTGAATACCAGTACTATGAATGTTATATTTGATTTTATGAGTTTTCTGGACGTTTTACTTTGATGATATATATCAGTGGTATGAGACGCTGTTATATATGTATATATATAATATATCATCAGGATAATCTATGCAAATATTCTCATTCTTTACTTGATATTTCTGGATATGATGAGTTGACGTCCACCATGAGTTTTATATTTTCTGGATATTTTATTCCGAACCGAGTGGGGGGCTATACGGTTTCGGACTTGTTACTTATCCGGAATGAGTGGGGGCGGGGGGGGCTATACAGTCGGATACATGGTGGACCCGGTTCGAGGCCGAGGGGCAGGATAACTGTATTATAGGCGGGAAGCCTAACGAGGATACTCGATACCGGAGATAGAGATGAGCACGACAGATATCCAGGGGATACTGACCGGGGTTCAATTGGGCACGGCGGATATCCAGGGGATACAGATCGGAGCCGGGGATATCGGGTGGCGATCATCTGTAGAGATGGTGTCAACGGTATCTGCAATTGCGTGTCAGTGATGGACACGAGAGATTTCTGATTTCGGGTGTCGATGCTGGACATCCATATATATATTGATATATTGCTATCATGCGGTACACAGTTATGTCATAATCATAGAAGCCGGCCAGGACTGATCCGGGGGAAAGTACCCGCATACCTTTATACGAGTAGTTGCATATAAAAATGATTTTAAAATCGAGCTATAGCCTCACTAATTTGACATGTCTGAGATGACACTGAAATCTTTTAAATTGTAAACCTCTTAACACTATTCATTAAAATAGCATGACGTATATCTTAAATAAGATATCTATTATATTTCATACTATTACGTCTGTTTTAAGCCGTGACATATCTATTCCGCGGCTATTTTAAAGAAGAGGATTATATATATATATATATATATATATATATATATATATATATATATATATATATATATATATATATATATATATATATATATATATTCGGTTACATTGAGCTTATACCTAGGTACAGGTCATTTGCATTTGATATATTCTATTTGGGATTGCATGATAGTTAGTGTTGCATTATGATATATATGTATATCATATTATATTAGTACAGATAATGATAGTACTATATTTATGACCTAGGTATCGTCGTGCATTTCGATTTCTACCTTTAGATGTATTTTTATTCACTGAGTTGGCAACCCATCCCCGTTGTGCCATAGTTTCTTGCGGGTTTTACTGCTTGGAGTATCAGTGGCTTGGGCACACATTCTTTTTGGTGATTGATTGGTAAGTGGGTTACTATTGTATCATACTCACACTTGTTTATTTATATATTCTTGTATCTAGTGAAAACTCCATTAACTTAGTAATGGTATATTGTGGACTTAGAAGTGAGGCTTAGAAATTGTGAGGTCGCACTCATTGGAGTCGAATTCTGGTATAGATTGTTTGGCTGCTCCTTCGTTTGGACGTAGAGGCTAGCTCCCGTTGGGATGCTATTTATTTTATTATGTTGTATCGGGACATATAAAAAAATGCAAAGGAGGTGCTGTCGAATTTCAAAACATCATAAATGTTTTTCAAACATACTTAGTTAAAATTAAATGTTATTTTAAACTTCACCTCCAATATTTTCAAAAGGGTTTAGATTCCAGGTTTCGGCTTACTTGAACCGCGTCGACGTCTTTAGATGTCACGTGATTTGAGTGCCGGTCACGTGCCACATTTGGGTCATGACAAAGTTGGTATCAGAGCGTTTGGTTTAACCTTTATTTGAGTCTAAGTTGGCTATATGGGATCTAGGCATGCACTTTTGTTACCTGGACTTACCTTATAGGACTTAGAATTGACTTTGGGGGTCTTATACCCGAACTTTCGTTATATAGAATGACCTTGGTTGATGGAGTAACTACTAAGTAGAGTGACGTACCGTACATATGTTTCGTGGCATATTTACGATATGATACTCCGCCTAAGTTACCTTAGGATTTATATCATGAGATCTTCCTTCTATTCATTCCGTTGATCTATCTTTTTCAATGCATGTTGATTGTTCCGGTCACCATGTTTATGGAAGCCGAGAGTGCTACGGTTAGAGATACGGTCAGAGCAGGCTTGTCTGGGACAAGGACTGACCGGGTTGACTTTCCCGTGATATAGAGGCATGTCGTTTATTGATATTGATCGAGTTCTAATATTGAAGCGAGTTTCTTCGGGATCCATACCAGATGGTCGAGTCATTAATGGAGATCAGTCGGACTTGAGGCGTGATGTTTTTCCCTCTCTGAAAATCGTGGTGTTGAGTACTGTTAAGACAGCGGTACCAATCATGGCTGAGATTATCGAGATGTTGCTTCCAGATTTCATGAAGGTAAAAGTTGAAGATGTTTACATGTGTAGATGGATCAGAAAGAGTCGTAGCCGTTCAGATGTGGGATGGTTAGGACTTTTAATCCGTTGTGATGCTCCGATACGAGATTGGTGAAATTGATTTGCTTCTCCTGATGGATCTTGCTCAGACCTGATGCACGTAGCTCGAGAAAGAGATTATGTTCATCCGACAAATTGGGACTAGTTTTCGAAGGGGAGCTTAACCAGATTCTTCTACAGAGTATCAAAAATGCCGGATTCGTGTTTTTGGAAGACTTGTGAGGCTCTGGGCATGGTCATAATCGAGTATGACTTGCAACTCGCATGATTATTGTGATACGCTCCTTAAATGGTTGATATTAGAGATTTATGGAATAGGAGATTGGTACGAAGTTTCAATGGACAGTTGTTCTTCACCGTTGATATTGAAGATTTGAAGAATATACTGAGACGCGTATGACTACACTTTCAGGAGGAAATTATAAAGGAATGCCAGTTGTTACTAAAGAGTAAGTGGATCAAGTGAATGGCAACCCCTTGACCCCCACTCATTCAAGCATGGAAAAATAGCAATATAAAATTGCAACCATGCTTGAATAGTGAGTCAAGATGAATAAACAAACAATAAAGCCCATGCCTCACCATTCCTCCTCATTTTCCACCTCTTTTTCTATTTTCCATAAAATAGAAAAACATGTCATGCTTCATAAAACATATATATATATATATCACATATATTAATATATATATATATATATATCACACATATTAATATATATATATATATATATTATGAAGAATAATTAGTGAGCTAATGATATTAGTTAAGTTATAATTATATCACATATAATATATATCACATTATTAAATCAACACTTGATTTAATAATCCGGTTATATCACATATGATCGACTAATATCATTTATCTGTATATCATATTATCAAATCAACACTTGATTCAATAATCTTGTTATATCACATATAACCTAACTGATAATAGATAACTGCCAGATTACAATAAGGTATCACATACACGTATTTAATAAGGCCCACACACATATCACATATGTGTCCTACTTCGTTTTGCTTGAACCAGGGAACTTCCGTGCGGGACTCTAAAAACCCGTCAATATGCCAGCAGTAGATGATGATCACATCAATCACCTACAAGCCGTCAGCGGTAATAGCTGGACGTAACGGCTACCCGGGTATTGAGCGATATGAAGATCAACAAGCAAGCTTGTCCATACTCTCCATGAAGCCTATCAGTAACACTATCGTACAGTCCGGTCTCTTCATCTGATATGTCGCATATCATGTCTAGGGGTGATAAACGTCAGACCCCAGTAACGTGATAAGTCATGCTGATGTCTGGCCGATAACGGTTCGAGAAACTACTGATAACTCTTATCAGTAAATCTCAGCAGCAGCCCTGGCCAGGGACTTTCAGTTATAGCCAATCGAGCATAGCGCAACATCAACCCCCAATACCGAGAGAGACGAAACCCTTCCTATCGCTCATTGCCTCCATGTGACTCGGGACTGTATCCAAAATCCACCTGTTTGCACAAATCCTCTTGAGCGTGGTAGGGAGGAAATCAAAGCACCGTGGGAGCCACACAAGACTCTATGACGATCTCGGGTCTACAGACTAACCTGTACCAGTGTCACCAGAGGACCGCTATTTGACGATAGGTATAATACCAACTAGGAGTCCTCGGCGAGTTTGTTCGGTGTACCCATTCTCTAATGAGCACATGTGTACAATCTTTGATGTCACACACCAATGGCGGGGGGATCAGCCATCGCTCTCTAAGGGACAAGAAACGTACACACTAGTTTACTCTGGAATATCGATACCCTAGTCTCGATATCCCCTCGACTAGGAACAGTTAAAGGATGTACTTTTGGACCACACTGGCCCCATTAGTATGATTTCATCATAATCCTGGTAGTTAAATACATATCCTAAGGGCTTTATCAACATGTAAGAGACGGACAGTATAAAGATACCGGTCTACATGTTAAGATAAATGTAACCAGATGGCATACTATCATGTCGAGCAAGAAAGTCCTATATATATATGTCCAAGCATCCACTATATCAACAATAATGGCCTCTAGGGCATACATATTCCTAATAATCTCTCACTTACACTCAGGCCAGTTTTTGTAGTATCTCATACCCAACGTCCTAAAAGTCTCTCGAATAGCATCTGAGGGAGGGCCTCGGTGAGTGGATCCACCGTGTTATCTTCTGTGTCAACTCTCCTGACCTCGATCTCCCGGAGATCAATCATCTCCCTGATCGGGTGATACTGTCTTAGAATATATCTGGATCGCTGACGGGACCGGGGTTCCTAGGCCAAAGCCACAACTCCATTGTCATCACAATACACAGGTACTGGATGCCCAATGGTAGGAACCAAGTTTATCTTATGAACTTATTCATCCAGACAGCCTCTTTGGCAGCATCGTTGGTAGCGATGTAATCAGCCTCTATCAACGAGTCTGCTATGGTATATAGCTTGGAACCCTTCCAACATACCGTCCCTCCACTGAGGGTGAAGACAAAACCCGAGACCGACTTTCAGTCGTCCTTATCACTCTGGAAACTCGAATCGATAAAGGACTCTACCTGGTGTTCACCGTTACCATACACCAAGAACATCTCTTTAGTCCTTCTCAAGTACTTAAGAACGTTCTTCACAGCTGTCTAGTGCTTTAGCCCAACATCTTTTCGACACTTAATCCCTACACCTAGTGATTAAGCTACATCCGGTCTAGTACACAACATCGCATACGTGATTCACCCGACTGCCGGAGCATAGGGTATCCCTTGTATACGAGCCCTCTCCAAATCAGTCTTGGAAGAAATCTCTTTAGAGAGAGTGATTCCTGAACAAGCGAGTACATTACCACGCTTAGAATCTTCCATACTAAACCCTTTTAGTATGGTGTCTATGTATCTGGATTGGGACAATCCCAAATCCATTTAGATCTATCTCTATAGATCTTTATTCTCGGGATGTAGGAGGTATCAGTTAGATTTTTCATGGAGAACTTGTGTAATAAGAGGAGCTTGACCGAGTGTAGAATAGGAACATCCTTTCCTATCAAGAGTATGTCATCCGCGTACAATACGAGGAAGACAACCATACTCTCTACAACCTTCTTATATATACATGGTCCATATACCTTTTTGATGAATTCAAACTCTTTGACAGCTTCATCAAAACAGATGTTCCATCTCCGCGATGCCTGCTTTAATCCGTAGATGTATTAAAGCAGCTTGCACACGCTTCCGCTACTCCCATTGTCTACGAAGCCTCTGGCAGTTTCATATACACGCTCTCTTCTAAATCACCATTTAGAAAAGCGGTTTTGACGTGCAGTCTTCCAGATTTCGTAGTTGTGGTATGCAGCAATGGCAAGTAGGATCCTGATAGACTTAAGCATAGCGACAGGAGAAAAGGTTTCATCATAGTCGACACCAGGTCGTAAACGAAAACCTTTTACTACAAGTCTAGCTTTGAAAGTCTCAACTTTTCCATCTACACCAAATTATCTTTCTTGAAGATCCTCTTGCTCCCGATGGGTTTTACCCCTTCAGGAGAAACTTCTAAAGTCAACACTTTGTTGGTGTACATGGATTCCATCTCAGATCGCATAGCATCCAGCCATTTTAAATAGTCTCTACTTGTGATGGCCTTCTTGAAAGTGGTTGGGTCATTATCTTCCATGATGCAATCCTCGCTCCCACAGTCTATGAGAAAACCGTAGTATCTCTTAGGTGGACGAGAAACCCTACTAAATCTGCGGAGTGGCTGCGGTTCGTCGGGGACTATTGAATCCTCCGGTTCCACCAAATCATCAGTTTTAGTTTGTGTTGCTGGAACTACTTACAGTTCTACCTCATTGCCACTAATTTCTTTCACAAGAAATTCCTTTTCTAAAAAAGGTGGCATGTCGAGAAACAAACACCTTTTGTTCCTCGGTGTGGTAGAAAATATACCCTCGCGAATGTTTGGGATATCCTACAAACTTGCACAGAACTGACCTTGCCTTGAGCTTGTCTGGATTTTGCTTTTCAACATAGGCCGGACAACCCCATATCTTAACTCGTTTAAGAGATAGTCTCTTCCTATTCCATATCTCATATGGAGTGGTAGGCAACGGATTTGATCGAAACTCTATTCATTAGGTATGCAGCTATCTCAAGTGCTTGTCCCCAAAAAAAATAGGCAACTCAGCAATACTCATCATAGAGCAGACGATATATAATAGGGTGTGATTCCTCCACCTCGATATACCGTTGTGATGTGGTGTATACGGAGGAGTAAGCTGAGAGAGAATCTCATTCTCTTTTAAATAGTCTTGGAATTCCCACTCAAGTATTCTCCTCCCCGATCATATGGAAGGATTTGAATACTTTTACCCATCTTGATTCTCAACTTCGTACTTATATTCCTTGAATTTCTTAAAAGATTCAGGTTTTTGTTTCAACAAGAACACATTTCTGTATCTTGAGAGAACATCGGTGAATGCAATAAAGTACGCGGAACCATTCCTGGCATGTGTAGACATAGGACCGTATACATCACTATGTATCTGTCCAAGAGTTCAGTAGTTCTTTCTCTGTTTCCAGCAAATGGTGATTTGGTCACCTAGCCTTTGAGACATGACTGATAAGTTTCATAAGATATAAATTCGAACGGATTCAAATATGCATCCTTATAGAACTTTAGCTAGTCTTGTCTCATCGATATGACCTAGTCTACAATGCTACAAGAAGACTTCGTTCATTTCTGAACTGTTCCTCTTGTGTGTGTTCTGTTCGTTTAGAACCGTGGTTTGATTCAGAACGTGCATTCTGTTATACAATGTACCATACCCAATCAACAATTGATTTAGGAAAACACTCACGATATTTTTGGTACGAAATAACAGTCGCTCAGAATCATTTTATTACCAGTTGGTAACACTAGGTGATATTTTCCAACTGCCTTGGCTGCAACAATTGCACCATTCCCTACTACTAGAGATATATTACCCTTTCCCAGTTCTCTACCTCCCTATAGCTAATGTAACAAATTACATATATGGGATCCTAATCCGGTATCCAATACCCAGGACGTAGAAATAACTGAGAAATAGTTCTTGGTAATGAACATACCCGAAGACAATACATCAACATGCTTATTCTTCGTATGGGTGGCGTGGGAATCCGTATATTCCCCTATTCCTTGCCCAGACTTATGACAATCATAAGATAGAGCGGAACCTAGCCCAGTATAATAAGTCGGTTCAGTCAATACAACAACTGAGCCTTTTATCCCAAGCATATGGGGTAGGCTACATGAACCAACATGAGAATTACACCGGGTCCAACACATGAATCCTCCGCCTCCACTCACTCCTATCGAACAATATACTTTTATTGAGGCCTTTGGCAACCATATCGTTTCGTATCACCTCCATCCATATTTTCTTCGGTCTCCCTTTTGCCCTTTTTCCATTGCCCATATCGAGAGTATCTATTCGTCAAACCGGTGCTTCCATAGGTCTGTGTCGCCCATGACCAAACCATCTTAGCCGGTTTTCCCGCATCTTCTCCTCCGCAGGCGCTACACCAACTTTTGCACGAATATCCTCATTTCGCACCTTATCTTTTCTAGTGTTACCGCACATCCAACGAAGCATGCGCATCTCCGCTACGTGCATCTTCTGTGTATGATGCTTCTTAAGAGCCCAGCATTCTGTACCATATGATAAGGCAGGCCGAATAGCGCTCCGACAAAACCTCTCTTTCAATTTTAACGGAAAGTTACGATCATACAAAATCCATGTTGCACTCCTCCATTTCAACCAACCAGCTTGGATCTTTTGATTAACATCACTATCGATTTCTCCATCCATTTGGATGATGAAACCTAGATATCTAAACTGATCACTCGGTGATATCTCTTGCCCTTCCAATGTTATACCAATATGGTTTTGACTTCTCTGTTTACTAAATTTGCAATGCATATATGCTGTCTTGGACCCGCTCAATCTGAACCCCCGAGATTCCAATGTTTTCCTCTATAATTCCAATTTGGCATTAACCCCTGCTTTCGTCTCATTTACTAGAACAAGATCATCAGCGAATAGCATACACCAAGGTACCTCATCTTGGATAGTTCTAGTTAACTCATCCATCATGATGGTAAACAGGAATGGACTTAATGCAGATCCTTGAGGTAAACCAATTGTAATCGGAAAATCACTCGTTAGGCCCCCGCAAGTTCTGACATTTACCATTACTCCATCATACATATCCTTGATTATGTCAATATACTTGACGGGGACCCCCTTCTTCATCATTGTCCCCCATAATACCTTTCGAGGTACCTTGTCGTACGCTTTCTCTAAATCAATAAATATCATATGCAAATCTCTTCTCCTCTCTCGAAAATGCTCGACAAGTCGACGAAGCAAATGAATAGCCTCTGTCGTCGATCGTCCAGGCATGAACCCAAACTGGTTCTCTGTTATCTTAATATCCTTTCTTAGCCTGTGTTCAATCACTCTCTTCCAAAGTTTCATGGTGTGACACATAAGTTTTATTCCACGGTAGTTTGAGCAACTTTGAATGTCACCCTTGTTCTTGTAGATAGGTACAAGGATACTTTTCCTCCATTCATTTGGCATCTTTTTTGTCTGCCAAATCTTATTAAACAGATCTGTCAGCCATTTAACGCATATTTCTCCTAAGCATCTCCAAAGCTCGATAGGAATCCCGTCAGGACCAACCGATTTTCTTAAACTCATTATGTTCAAATCTTCTTTAAGCTCAGGTAGTCTTATTTTACGCATGAAATCACGGTTTATATCTTGAGATTGAATGACAAGTCCATCCAAATTCTTAGTAAAGCTCTCATTGAACAATTTGTCAAAATAATATCTCCACCTTTCCTCAATATTCTCATCTCGAACTAAAACCTTCTGATTTTCATTTTTGACACACTTCACCGCACATAAGTCTCTGGTTTTCCTTTTCCGCATCCGAGCAATCCGGTATATATCATTTTCAGCCTCTTTAGTGTCTAATTTCTCGTACACCTCCTTATAGACCTTAGATTTAGCTTTTCGAACAGCTTTCTTAACTTCCTTTTTAGCCATTTTATACTTCTCAAATCTCTCCACATCTCTACTTTTCTTCAAATCTTTATAAGAATCCTTTTTTAATTTTAATAGCAGCTTTTACTTCTTCATTCTACCATAATGTGTCCTTGGATAGTGGAGCACCACCGCTCGACTCACCAAGTAGATCTCCAGCTACCCTCTTGATACAACTAGTCATTTTGTTCCATATTCTGTCTGAATCATCTTCCGAGTTCCAATCCACTTCTTGGACTACACGATCTATAAAAGCCTTTTGGTTATCTTCTTTCAATCGCCACCATTTAATTCTAGGCTCTACCTTATGTCTAATCTTCCTAGGTCTTCTTCTAAATCGAAAATCTAGAACTAAAAGTCTATATTGAGTGGTTACACTCTCATCTGGCACTATCTTACAGTCGATACAACAATCTCTATCTATTCTTCTCGTCAGAAAAAAGTCTATTTGACTGGCACTTGATCCGCTCCTAAAAGTGATAAGGTGGGACTTTCTTTTCCTAAACCAGGTGTTTGCTAAGATCAAGTCATAAGATAAGGCAAAATCTAGAATCGAGCCACCTACTTCATTTCTTTGTCCAAAACCAAAATCTCCATGGATAGTATCAAACCCACTACGACTAGTACCTACATGTCCATTGAGATCACCACCAATAAATAACTTCTCTCCACTAGGTATACTTTACACCATCTCGTCTAAATCCTCCCAGAAAAGACGCTTACTAGCGTCATCAAGACCTATCTGTAGTGCATAGGCACTAATAATATTAAGGATCTCTCCACCTAGAATAAGCTTAACCAGTAAAATTCTATCACCTTTTCTCCTAATCTCAACTACATGCTCAAGCAACCGTCTATCTATGATTATGCCTACCCCATTACGATTTTTATCTCTACCCGTATACCAATGCTTATAACCCCAAGGCTCTATGGCTCTACTCTTTTCACCTACCCACTTATTTTCTTACAAACACATAATACCAACCCTCCTCTTAATCATCACCTCCACTAATTCTATTAGTCTACCCGTAAGGGAACATATGTTCCAGGAAGCTAGACGGATCCTATAAAACCCTTCTTATTTGTCACTACACCAGGGGTCCGATGTAGCACGCCATTTCTGGACGACGACCTAGAAGCCCTTGCATACTTAATACTACACCTGGGATCCGATGTAGCGCGTCACTGAGTAGGGGACGCCCCAACGATATTCTTATTATGGTTCATGTCATAGAATGTGATAAAATTTTACGTTGGCTTTCACAAGCCTACCACAACCCTCACCGTTTCTTATCCGGACTTGGGACCGGCAGCGGTGGGTTTAGGGTTCAGTCAATACATCCATATTATTATCTTGATTAAGGCATGTCATTGGTCGCTACCAGAAGAGAGAAAAGGATAATCAATTTGCGTGCGCTCTTTGCAAGATTATATTGGTTATTATTTTATCTAATCAGCATGGCTCCCACTGTTTTTATCAAATCTTCCTTCAAACCCTAAAAGCTAATATTAGCCGAGATTAATTACACCCTACAGGTTCGCCAATCGTTCGGCTAGGTAGGTATCGGTACTCCGAGGGAGGTTCTCCGTGCTTTCGCACGGACCTAATTAAAATAAACCCCGTTTCCCTAGAGGCATAACCCCGTTAACACCTTTCTAGACACCTACTGGATTAGCTAATTGCAAAGTGCAAAACTCTCCCAGGAGTAACTCTTACTCGTAGTGGGTATCGGGATCCAACTATCATATAGAAGGTATGCAATCTCATTGCAAATTTCAACACTTGAAATTCCCAATAATGGTTTTTACCCCTAGCAACTTATGACCTTAACAAGGTCAACAAATCATAAGCGCTAGCCAAGTTCAACCGTTATTTCTTAATTGAATTAAACCCACACGTACGACCCTTAACAAGGTCAACAAATCCGTACGACTACCCTAATCCAATCGTATCACATGCTGCAGATAAGTACTAATCAGCTACCGCACACTACGCCTTAACAAGGTCAACAAACGCAGCACGAATACTAAATAGTACTTATCTGAAATGACGGAAGGCTATGCAGGTTTTTAAAAAAACCATGAGCGTAATGAACTTGATATCGTTGTAGAATCTAGTGATTTTGAAAATGTGTGTTTTTGAGGCTTTTGCTAGTTTCGCTAAAGAGGTCACTCCCGGTGAAGGGTTCTCGGCTCTTTCCTCATCGAATGAGCTGCAGGATATTTAGGAATACCACTATGCAAAGCAAGAACTAGAGAAGCTATTAAAAACAAAACCGAGTGAGTTGTAGCATTTTCTAGTTTCGATAAAGAGGTCACTCCCGGTGAAAGGATCCCGGCTCTTTCCTCATCAAATGAGGTGTTGGATATTCATCAAGGAATACCACTATGCAAAGCAAAAATTAGAGCTACCCTTTTTTGAAAATTTTATTCTACAATATCTTTAGGTTTCTTTCTTTTCATTAATCTCATTAATGAAGTCACATCATTTAATGTTTCCTAAACATTACAGAAAAGTGAAACGAAAATAGAACGTACGCTTATGCCATCCGCATTCGCCACTGGGCCCCGTCATGCACCGTTATGTTACTTAACTATTGGCAGAGCGGGGGCTGGACTAGCGCGGGTGCAAAACATAAGCAACGTTTATTATATATCATATATATAATATAACATTCGTCTCACACAGTTATATGATCACATCACAGAACCAAGCAGTAGAAGCAACATATGAAATATTAGATATACTAGGATTTCCGTGTTTTTAAATTTAGCCAGTAATGTAAAACGGATTCCACGGTCGTGAAGAACAGCCAAACCCACATCCCTAGACCCCTACGAAAGCGGCAAGTAACCCTACCAATTCTAGAGTTAGAGACCCGGTCTCAACTCCTTGAGATGGTCTCCCACTGGACCCTGGAACCCAGTTACTTGTGCTCCCCGCCTTGGGTCTATCCTAATGCGGAAAAGTAAATAATATATATCAATGGTGACATCATCCTCAACCCGGAAGTGCCCCAATAAAAGAATATTACATATAGATTTTACATGAATGAAAATAAAAACTCTCATCTCACATAAAACCCCTGGCTATTCATTCACGACGATCCAATAAATCATATCAACAGCAACACATAACATCACATGTTATCAACGTAAGTAAATATGCGTATCCTAAAAACTCATTGACATATTGCAATGAGATCGAGATACCCCACATATTACACTTACGGTCGCAGAAAATAAATATAAAACTGCAATAATTAGAATTCGCATATCCTTAGACATCATAAAACCGGAATATCTCATATTCCGAATTTCATGCCTAACCGGATAAATATTGTATTTTAGTCTCAAATTGAAAACACTTTTCAATAATTTAGTTGGGTAATCTAACAAGATTACCGACTACCCGATCGAATACTCGTCGGAAACTATGCTAAATGGCCACACCCCCGATGCCGTCGACCAAGTACACTTAAGCGGAACACCATGGCCGCGGGCACCCAAGTGGATTCTTTTGGCAATGGGGTTCTCCTAAAGTCACTTGGTCGGGGCTATGGGGTGTGGCTACTTAGTACAGTTATTCGGCAAGTATTCGCGTATGATACGCGATTGTGACGGAGTTTCGATCCGAATCGAAACTTCGTGGCAATCGATCAATAGAGACTAACATACTAGATTTACAAATAAACCAGTTTTCACAAAACCAATTAAATGCGGATCCTAACTACTGCATCCATATCAAACTTAAACCTGAAACAATGTAGAATTGCGACTAGGAAACATTCCAAATTGCCTTAACACAAAGATAACATCACATGTAATGTTGGCAAAATCAAACAATAACATGAAACCCTAAATCCAGAGATCAGAGCACCAAAAAAATTTCGAGGTTTAATGCTAAAGTAAAACGGGTGAGGCCGGTTTTTTAGGTAATCTCACCTGGTCAATTTTGGAGTTTTGCCCTCAAATTTCTCTGGTGTTCTAGTTACATCATATGTAACATTCTGCACTTGTTTAAAAAAAATTTAGAGGCCTTTAAAAAATTGACCGAAACTTGGTGTTTGGGTTTGCAGTTTCGGAGTTGTTTCGGTTTCGTGTTTCTAATAACATCGTCTAATCTTCTAACTTTGGCTCTGATACCATGAAAGTGTACGCTAGCATCCCCACTGGGTTTTACAAGCATCAAGTATGCCATTTTAAAAAATTTTGGGGTGCTAACTAAACCTAGATCGTTATCTAGATGATTAAGGTTTTAGTTTGATATCAAAGTAAACTATAAGAAGTGAAGATGGCTATACCCTCGTAGATTGAGTCCTTCACTTCACATGATCCATGTAGTAGTCTTACGATTCCACTAGGCTCCACTTGAGGGTTTGGACGAGCTTCCTCCGATGACCTTCGTGCCGAAGATGATCCACGCGAAATCCCTCCAACTCAAGCTACCTCTACACTAAACTCTTTTAGTGTAGAAAACATGCTACACTTGATCGCTAGTCAAGTGTAGAATGGTGAAGTAGGGGTTTAAAAGCTCACTAGTTTATGTTCAAGATTCCATGATTCACATCTCATGTGAGGGATTGGAACCTTGATGCATGAAGAGGAGAAGGAAGAAGATGAGAGCAGCACTTGAAAAAGGACTAAGTGTTGAGAATGAATCAAGTGAATGGCAACCCCTTGACCCTCACTCATTCAAGCATGGAAAAATAGCAATATAAAATTGCAACCATGCTTGAATAGTGAGTCAAGATGAATAAACAAACAATAAAGCCCATGCCTCACCATTCCTTCTCATTTTCCACCTCTTTTTCTATTTTCCATAAAATAGAAAAACATGTCATGCTTCATAAAACATATATATATATATATATATATATATATATATATATATATTGAAGAATAATTAGTGAGCTAATGATATTAGTTCAGATATAATTATATCACATATAATATATATCACATTATTAAATCAACACTTGATTTAATAATCCGGTTATATCACATATGACCGACTAATATCATTTATCTGTATATCACATTATCAAATCAACACTTGATTCGATAATCTGGTAATATCACATATAACCTAACTGATAACAGATAACTGCTTGATTACAATACGGTATCACATACACGTATTTAATAAGGCCCACACACATCGTGTATGTGTCCTACTTCGTTTTGCTTGAACCAGGGAACTTCTGTGTGGGACTCTAACGACTCGTCAATATGCCAGCAGTACGTGATGATCACATCAATCACCTACAAGCCGTTAGCGGTACTAGCTGGACGTAACAGCTATCCGGGTATTGTGCGATATGAAGATCAACAAGCAAGCTTGTCCATACTCTCCATGAAGCCTATCAGTAATACTACCATACAGTCCGGTCTCTTCATCTGATATTTCACATATCATGTCTAGGGGTGGTAAACGTCAGACCCCAGTAACGTGATAAGTCATGCCGATGTCTGGCCTATAACAGTTCGAGAAACTACTGATAACTCTTATCGGTAAATCTCAGCAGCAGCCCTGGCCAGGGACTTCCAGTTATAGCCAATCGAGTATAGCGCAACATCAACCCCCAATACCGGGAGAGACGAAACCCCTCCTATCACTCATTGCCTCCATGTGACTCGGGACTGTACCCAAAATCCACCTGTTTGCACAACTCCTCTTGAGCGTGGTAGGGAGGAAATCAAAGCACAGTGGGAGCCACATAAGACTCTATGACAATCTCGGGTCTACAGACTAATCTGTACCAGTGTCATCAGAGGACTGCTATCTGACGATAGGTATAATACCAATTAGGAGTCCTCGGCGAGTCCGTTCGGTGTACACATTCTCTAATGAGCACCTATGTACAATCTTTGATGTCACACACCAATGGCTGTGGGATCAGCCATTACCCTCTAAGGGACAAGAAACGTACACACTAGTCTACTCTGGAATATCGATACCCTATTCTCGATATCCCCTCGATTAGGAACAGTTAAAGGATGTACTTTTGGACCACCCTGGCCCTACTAGTATGATCCCATCATAATCCTGGTAGTCAAGTATATATCCTAAAGGCTTTATCAATATGTAAGAGACAGACAGTATAAAGATACCAGCCTAGATGTTAAGATAAATGTAACCAGATGGCATACTATCATGTCGAGCAAGAAAGTCCTGTGTGTGTGTGTGTGTGTGTGTGTGTGTGTCCAAGCATCTACTATATCAACAATAATGGCCTCTAGGGCATATATATTCCTAACAGAATGAGCGCCCAACTCAACCAAACAGCCGCGCAACTGTGGAAAAACCATGTGTTTAGCCGTGGTTCCACGGCAAAGTTGGTGAGGCAGGGACTCCCCCTTCTTGTGCTGCTCCGTAGGTACATTTGGCACTTTCTGGGTATTTTTAAGTGAGACTCAAGTGTTGAGGTCTCTGGAAATTATGGGTGTTCGGTAATTCGATCGAAATGTTTAACATCGTCTAGTATATCTGTGATATGTGATACAATATTCGGAATCAACAATAATTAGTTTTGTGAAAAATAGTTAGTGTTTTGTAAATCTAGCAATTTAGTATCATTGATCGGTTGCCACGGGGTTTTGATTCGAATCAAAACTCCGTCGCAATCGCGTATAGTACGCGAACACTCGCCGGATAACATTACTAGATAGCCAAGCCCCATAGCCCCGACTAAGTGACTGTAGGAGAACCCCGTTGCCAAAAGCATCCGCTCAGGTGCTTGCGGCTGCGGTGTTCTGCCTAAGTGCACTTTGTCGACGGTATCGGGGGTGCGACCGTCTACTAATGTTTCCGACGGGCATTCGATCAGTTGTCGGGAATCTTGTTGAATTGCCTGACTGGTTATTGAAAAGTGTTTTCAATTTGAGACTAAAATGCCGGGTTTATAACGTTAGGCATGAAATTCGGAATATGTGATATTTGGGGTTTATGATGTCTAATGAATTTATATGGTTAGGCATGAAATCTGAAGAATGTGATATTTCGGATTTATGATGTCTAAGAAGGTTGTGGATTCTAATTATTATAGTTTTCATTTCTTTTCTGCGACCGTAAGTGTAATATGTGGTGTATCGCCTGTTTCGTTGCTATACGTCAACGACAATTGGGATACGCATATTTAGTTAAGTTGATGACATGTGAAGTTATGTTGATGACATGTGATGTTATGTGTTGCTGTGATATGTTATATTGGATCGTCGTGTTTGAATAGCCGGGGTTTTCTGCGTGAGATGAGAGTTTTTCATTTTCATTCATGTAAAAATTTGTATGTAATATCCTTTTATTGGGACACTTCCGGGTTGAGGATGATGTCACCATTGATGTATATTATTTACTTTTCCGCATTAGGATAGACCCAAGACGGAGAGCACAAGTAACCAGGTTCTAGAATCCAGTGGGAGAACATCTCGAGGAGTCGAGCCCGGGTCTCCTAACTCTAGAATTGGCGGGGTTGCTTTCCGCTCTCGTAGGGGTCTAGGGATGTGGGTTTGGCTATTCATCACGACCGTGGAATCCATATTTTTTACTGGCTTGATTTAAAATACAGACCTCCTAGTATATTCTATATTTCATATGTTTACTTCTGCCGCAATGTTCTGTGATGAGATCATATAACTGCGTGAGACGAATGTTTTATTTTATATATGATATATAATAAACGTTGCTTATGTTTTGCATCCGCGCTAGTCCTGCTCCCGCTCTGCCGTTAGTTAAGTAACCTAACGGTGCATGGCGGGACCCCGTGGCGAATGCGGATGACATAAGCGTACGTTCTATTTTCGTTTCTTCTGTGATGTTTAGGAAACATAAATGATGGGACTTCATTAATGAGATTAATGAAAAGGAAAGAAATATAAAGATGTTTTAGAATCAACTTTTCAAAAAGTTAGCTCTAGTTCTTTCTTTGCATAGTGGTATTCCTTGATGAATATCCAGCACCTCACTCGATGAGGAAAGGGCCTAGATCCCTTCACCGGGAGTGACCTCTTTAGCAAAAGCTAGGAGATACTACAATCCATTCGGTTTGTTTTGAAAAAAAATCGATTTTAAAAACGGAGCTTAAACCACTCCTTTTCAAATCACTTGATTCTAAAACGATATCAAGTTCATTACGCAAAAGGTTTTCTTAAAAACCTGCCGTGGCCCTGTGACATTTCAGATAAGGACTATTTAGTATTCGTGCTGCGTTTGTTGACCTCCGTCAAGGCGTAGTATGCGGTAGCTGATTAGTGCTTATATGTCGCATACGATGCGATTGGATTAGGGTAGTCGTACGGCCTTGTTGACCTCCGTCAAGGGTCGTGCGGGTGGGTTTAATTCAATCACGAAATGATGGGTTGAACTTGATTAGTGACCTATGGTTTGTTGACTTCCGTCAAGGTCATAAGTCGCTAGGGGTAAAAACATTATCGGGAATTTCAAGTGTTAAAATTTGCAATGAGATTGCATACCTTCTATGAGATAGTTGGATCCCGATATCCACTGCGAGTAAGAGTTGCTCCTGGGAGAGTTTTCCACTTTACAATTAGCTGATCAAGTAGGTGTCTAAGAAAGATGTTAACGGGGCTATGCTCCTGCGGAAACAAGGTTATTTATTTAGTTCTATACGAAAGCACGGGGAGCCTCCTTCGGAGTACCAATACCTGCCCGGCCGAACGATTGGCGAACTTATAGGGTATAATTAATCCCGGCTAGTCTTACCTTTTAGGATTTGAAGAAAGATTTGATAAAAACAGTAGGAGCCATCCTGATTAGATAAAATAATAACCAATCTAATCTTGCAAGAGCGCACACAGTGTTTTCTTCTCTCTCTCTCATGGTAGCGACCATGACACGCCTTAATCAAGATAATAATATGAATGTATTGACTGAACTCGCTTGTTATACTGAGATGGGGAATGTTGATTCCGCTCTACCTTATAACTGTTATAAGTCTGAGCAGGAAATAGGGGAATATCCGGATTCCCACGCGACCCGAACGAGGAATGAGCATGTTGATGCATCTTGTTCAGGTGTGTTCGTAACTGAGAACTGTTTCTCAGTACACTCTACATCCTGGGTATTAAATACCGAATCAGGATCCCATATTTGTAATATGTTACATAGGCTAAAGAAAGATAGAGAACTGGGAATAATTGATCATTCTCTCAGAGCAGGGAATGGTTCAATTGTTGCAGCCAAAGCAGTTGGCGAATATCACCTAGTATTACCTGAAGGTAATACATTGATTCTAAACTACTGTTATTACGTACCAGAAATGTTGTGCAATTTAACATCAATTTCTTTATTAGATAAAGATGGATATAATTTAGCATTGGAGGATAATGTTATGAACATTTTCCCAAATCAAGTGTTGATTGGTTTTGGCACGTTAAGTAACAGTATATACGTTCTGAATCAAAATACAGTTCTTAACGTACAGAACACACACAAGAGGAAAATTTCAGAAATGAACGAATCCTTCTTGTGGCATTGTAGACTAGATCATATCAATACGACACGACTAGCTAAGTTACATAAGGATGGATATGTGAACCCGTTCGAATTTATATATTATGAAACTTGCCGGTCATGTCTCAAAGGCAAAATGACCAAAACTCCGTTTACTGGACAAGGAGAGGGAGCTACTGAACTCTTAGGACCGATACATAGTGATGTATGTGGTCCCATGTCTATACATGCCAAGAATAGTTCCTCGTACTTTATCACATTCACCGATGATCTCTCAATATTCGGACATGTGTTCCTGTTGAAACACAAGTCTGAACCTTTTGAAAAATTCAAGGAATACAAGTACGAAGTAGAGAACCAAACGGGTAAAAGTATTAAAATCCTTCGATCTGATCGTGGAGGAGAATACTTAAGCACGGGGTTCCTGGATTATTTAAAAGAGAATGGGATTTTCTCTCAGCTTACTCCTCCGTATACACCACAGTACAACGGTGTATCGGAGCGGTGCCTATTAGATATGGTGCGCTCTATGATGAGTACTGCTGAGTTGCCTATTTCCTTTTGGGGTTATGCGCTTAAAACAGCCGCATACCTATTGAATAGAGTTCCAACCAAATTAGTGCGTACCACTCCATATGAGATATGGAATGGGAAGAGACCATCTCTTAAACGAGTTAAGATATGGGTTGTCCGGCCTATGTTAAAAAGCAAAATCCAGACAAGCTTGAGGCAATGTCAGTTCTGTGTAAGTTTGTAGGATATCCTAAGCATTCGCGAGGGTATATCTTCTACCACACCGAGGAACAAAAGGTGTCTGTTTCTCGGAATGCCACCTTTTTAGAGAAGGAATTTCTTTTGAAAGAAATTAGTGGTCATGAGGTAGAACTGGTAGAAGTTCCAGCCACACAAACTACAGCTGATGATTTGGTAGAACCGGAGGATTCGATAGTCTCCAATGAATCTCAGCCTCTCCGCGGATATAGTAGGGTTCCTTATCCATCTGAGAGATACTACGGTTTTCTCGTAGACGGTGGGAGCGATAATTGCATCATGAAAGATGATGACCCAACTAGTTTCGAGCAGGCCATCACGAGTGTGGACTCTGTGAAATGGGTAGATGCAATGCGATCTGAGATGGAATCCATGTACACCAACAAAGTATGGAATTTAGAAGTTACTCCTGAAGGGGTAAAACCCATTGGGAGCAAGTGGATCTTTAAGAAGAAACTTGGTGTAAATGGAAAAGTTGAGACTTTCAAAGCTAGACTTGTAGCAAAAGGTTTTCGTCAACGACCAGGTGTGGATTATGATGAAACCTTTTCTCCAGTGGCTATGCATAAGTCTATCAGGATCCTACTTGCCATTGTTGCATACTATGACTACGAAATCTGGCGGATGGACATCAAGACCGCTTTTCTAAATGGTGATTTAGAAGAGAGCGTGTACATGACACTGCCAGAGGGCTTCATAGACAGTGGGAGCAGCAAAAAGGTGTGCAAGCTGCTTAAATCAATCTACGGATTAAACCAGGTATCGCGGAGTTGGAACATTTGTTTTGATGTGGCAGTCAAAGAGTTTGACTTCATAAAAAACGTAGATGAACCTTGTATATACAAGAAGGTTGTAGAGAGTAAGGTTGTCTTCCTCATATTGCACGTGGATGACATACTCTTGATAGGAAACGATATTCTTATGCTACACTCGGTCAAGCTCTTCTTATCACATCGGTTCTCCATGAAAGATCTGGGTGATGCCTCCTACATCCTGGGATTAAGATCTATAGAGATGGATCTAAGAGGATGTATCATACTCACTAGGTGTAGTAAGTATGTGTCAATCAGATCCTGGGGAAAAACACTGGACAGCTGTGAAGAACATTCTTAAGTACTTGAGAAGGACTAAAGAATTGTTCTTGGTGTATGGTAACGGTGAACTCCATGTCGAGTCCTTTACCGATTCGAGCTTCCAGAGTGATAAGGACAACTTTAAGTCGGTCTCGGGTTTTGTCTTTACCCTCAGTAGAGGGACGGTATGTTGGAAGAGTTCCAAGCTAGATACCGTAGCAGACTCAACGATGAAGGCTTAATACATCGCTACCAACGATGCTGCCAAAGAGGCTGTCTGGATGAAGAAGTTCATGAGATGAACTTAGTGAGGTTCCTACCATTAAGCATCCAATACTTGTGTATTGTGATAACAATAGAGCTGTGGTTTTGGCCTAGGAACCCCGGTCTCATCAATGATCCAAACATATTCATAGGCGGTATCACCTGATCATGGAGATAGTTGATCTCCGGGAGATCGAGGTCGGGAGAGTTGACATGAAGAATAACACAGCGGATCCACTCACGAAGGCCACTTGAAAGACTTTTGGAATGTTGGGTATGAGATATTACAACAACTGGTCTTAGTGAAAGTGGGAGATTTTTAGTTATATGTATGCCCTATAGGCCATTATTGTACATAATTGTATATTATAGTGGATGCTTGGACATATATAGAGAGAACTTTCTTGCTCGACATGATAGTATGCAGTCCGGTTGCTCTTTATCTTAACATGTATACTAGTATTATTATACCGTCTCTCTCTGATATATGTTGATAAAGCACTTAGGATGTTGGCTTGACTATCAGGACTATGATGCAGATCATACTAGTGGGCCAGGGTAGTCCGTAAGCACATCCTTTAATTGTTCCTAGTCGAGGGAGTATCGAGACAGGGCATCGATATTCCAGAGTAGATTAGTGTGTGCATTTCTTGACCCTGTATGGGGCGATGGTTGATCCCACAGCCATTGGTGTTTGACATCAAAGATTGTGCACAAGTGCTCATTAGAGAATGGATACACCGAACAAGACCCGCCGAGAACTCCTAGATGGTATTATACCTATCGGCAGATAGCAGTTCTCTGGTGACACTGGTACAGGTTAGTCTGTAGACCCGAAATCGTCATAGAGTCTTGTGTGATTCTGTCACGTCCCGCTTCCCAAAAGAAGGTGAAGGATGACGTGGCAAAGTCCGCAGCCTAACTGTATTGAATGTGGTCTATTTAATACAGTTATGTTAAGCGTATTAATATCTAACATGCAGGATGTGTACCAAAATCAAAGTAATAAAAGCGAAAGGCATTTATTTCTATTAACCAAACTTTATTACATCCCAAAAGGAAGAGTAAAATAAACTAAGTAGTTTAATTACATCAAAGGAGAAACAAAAGCCCTAAACATGTGGGCAACAACAAAAAATTAAATCTAGCTAATCTTCTGTTTCCAGGTCTCCATAGTCTTCATTGGTTGGCTCCATACCTTGATCCTTGCCATAATACTCATTCTCATCTGACAGACATTCCAAAGATAGAGGAAGAAAATGATGGTCCGTCAGCGAGTTATACTCGGATAGGATTGCCTCATAAGTAAAGGTATAGAAACAGACAAGTGTGTATATATATAATTAATATGATGTACATGGGTATAAAGGTATGAGGTTATATACAAATTAGATATGTTGACAGAGGTATGTATGAATATGAGTAGGTTGTGTGAGGTATATGTTTGGTAAAAGTTTAAGTCAAGTCAAACGGATATTCGGTCTAAGAGTTAGATCAGGTTAAATAAGGTTTGTATTGATGGAATTGGCTGGTGAACATACTCGTATCCTTGAGGTATCCCATGACTGGCTGGAAGCAGTATGAGCTGGTGCTCGTGCCTAGTGTGGCAATCAATGGGGTAGCGTGAACATCCCCGAAAGGTGTCCCATGACTACTATGGAGTTTTTTCTAGCATGAATATCACTCAAATGCACAGGTATTTCCACCCTTCAGTTCCATAATAAACAACAAGTCTAAACAGGTAAAATATCCACATCCAAGATATTGAATAACTCGTGTCTCATAACGAAAGGTAGATAAGGTAACAGGTGGGTATAGCACATGATGTGAGTTTAGTGTTGAGTATCAATAGGTATTGCAAACGTTTTAGTTTGTTAAACAAGGGTTCGAATACTCGCGATTATTCCGTTGTGGATACGGAACAACAACTGGGGAAGTGAAATGTACCGTTTCACTTCCCGGGATCATGATCGAGTAGTAGGGGAATCCGAGTTCCGAATCTCCTTGCCTAATCAAACTACCCATCTCCGTCGTTCAGTATATAGGTTTTGACGAATTAGAGTTAGTGTGTATACATCTAGGCATGGAATTTCCACATTGTATGTCATCCACATATTGGATCATTCGCCCTCAAGTAGAGTTAGTATTCGCCTGAATATCGGGTTAGTAGTTGTCCACACATTGGACCATTCACCCTAAGTAAGGTTAGTATTCGTCCGAATATCGAGTTAGTAGTCGTCCACACATTGGACTGTTCAGGGATCCTCATATATAAGTATTCCATACCTAGGTCCGCACATTCTAACCCTAACCGTATCATGTGTCATGTATATCATAAACTTGTAATCAAGAAGTTGATCTCATTTAATACGGCCTTTCATAACCACTCATTTTATCTTGTTATCATCTTAAGTTTGTAAGGTACTCCGTATCATCTTATAGAACACTTAGTTAATAAAGGATAATAGTGTTTAATTATATTTATTTTTTATAAGAAAACTATGATGTTTGGAATATTTATCGTTTTGGAAACCCATAAAATTTTACTGAGAAAATATCATTTTAAGAAAAGGTTATGGTATTTATTTGAAAATTATCTTTTAATAAAGTTTTAGATATTCCTTTGGAAAATATCATTTATAAGGGTTATGGTCTTTGTTGAAAATAGCCTTTTAGTAAAGGTCAAGATATTTAAATGAAATTATATCTTTTTAGAATGGATTGAGGTATTTTATTGTAAATAATAATTTTATGAAATTATAGTGTTTTAAGTTTGAGGTAACGTTTTAGAAAATACGTTCGTGTTGGCAACCGCTGCATGTAACACCCGAGCCCAATAATACTATTTCTGTTACTGGTTGAGTGTTTGGCATTGCTCATTTCATTTACCTTGTTTGTTTAGTTCTTATTGCAAAATTTTAACCGGCTAAGTCATTTTGCATATAACAAATTTTAACACCTAAAGTGAAATTAAAAATATCCATATTGGCCTACTCGTCACCCCTAGCCGCGTGGGAGCGTCCGCGCGTCGAGTTTTCATCCCGTTCGGTGAAACGGGCGAGTTTGGACGGTTACGCGCGCGTGCAAGTGTCCGACTTGGGGGCATGCTTTTTAATCATAAAACATCTCATTTTAAAATTTGGAACCCGCTTAAAATCCTATTATTTAAATTTCAAATATTTGGGCGCAACCCGGGCGCGATTTGGAAATGTTTCATTTGGCGCCAAAATCCCAAATTTTAATATTATTAAAACCATCGCATATATTTTTCTAACTAACCTGATATCTTACTGTTCATTACCTATCTTTTAAATCTTTAAGTTAACCATATAATATTTTTACAATCTTTTGTATCCTTCTCAATTTATTCTCTCAGCCAATCGCAACCTCTCCTTTAAACCCGTAGACCCCACTTTCTCTCTCTCCACTTTTTCTCTCTCTCTCTCATGTATCCTCTCGTACTTCTCTTTATCATTCTTTCTCTTCTTCCTTCATGTCTCTTTTCTCATTTTTTTAACTGTTCTTTTGTTGCCGGAATTCCGTCGTGCCGGTGACGCTTCTCGACATTCCAGCGAGGTACCCCGACCCGTGTGGTTCCTTTGTTCGTCGTTTGGGTTCATTCCGTGAACCGTGCGCCCGTCGCGAGTTTTCCCCGCCGACTGTTAACGTTCCGTTTTCCCGATTCGCGACCCATCGAGGCAAGTTAATCTTGCTACATGCTATATACTTTTATAATCTTCATTTTATAATGTTATACATTTGAAAATCTTATAGTTTACACATGAAACGTCGTTGAAAATTCGGATATGACAAATCTGAAATTTACTGTACACCTTATCTTATAAAATTCATTATAAATCATAGAAAAATCATTAGTATACGTTCTTTAGTTCGTTACGAAGCTAATTCAGAATACTATAACTCTATGAAGTATTTACTGGCAAAATAAATTGTTTAAATAACCTAAAATGCAAATGAAATCGTCTCCAAACTGCTGTCCAGGAAATTCCAGCAGCAAATTTTCAACTTCGAATGTTCATAACTTTTTGTAGGGACAACCTGAGATGCTTATACTTATAAAACTGAAAACCTTATTGAATTATCTTTGTTTTGGTATAAGACATGTCTCTTTTGGAGAACATTTGTTGTTTTTAAGCTATTTTACAAATTAGGGTGACGCTGAATTTCTGAACGGAACTTTCTTGTGTATGGTTAATCAATACCACTTTTATAGTTATTAATCGCTTTGAATATGCTATCCATATTAATATTATTATATCATTATTTATATCACATATTGCTTAGTTGTGCATCCCACATTACCATTTTATAGTTTTATAACCTTTCGGATACCCGTTTGCATCCATCGCATTTAAGTTGCATATAATTGCATCCATGAAGTCTTAAACTTATTAACATGATTAAATGGCTATAATTGTCTTACTGCATTCTTGTAATGTTGAAATCCTCTCTGTGACACAACTAATAACTGTACTGCAAACTGAGTGCATCTGCCTATTGCTTAATTCATTGCTTATATCATGTTGTTGATGACCATGCTTGATTCTATAACTGACTGTGAATTCACATATGATATTGTTCACAACTTGACCTGACTTACTACATGTATATGGATCTACCCGACATGGTACCGTATACTGTTTGACTTGACCCGTTACCTGATCGTGTGTCTAATGCCAACAAACCTAACATGTAGTCCTCATGGACCGTTCCTGTTGTCTATCCAGACAAACCTGTTTACTTGATCCTGTGTTGGCATTAGTTTCTTGATTACGGGATACCTGACTTGACTTACACATATAACTTGGGGGTATGGGGAAATCAGTATTGTAACCGAACGTAACTCCAAGGGCCATCCTATTGTTTGCCGTTTTTCCAGGCGTTACGGAATATCCCATTGTTTGCCGTTTTTCCGGGCGTTACGGAATATCCTATTGTTTGCCGTTTTTCCGGGCGTTACGGAATACCTATTGTTTGCCGTCTTTCCGGGCATTACGGAATAACTACCGACGAGTTACGATGAGGATTACCTTACCTGGTTTCAAAGACTTTAGAACAGAGAACCTGATAACACAGTTTAGTTTACCCACTGCATACAACCCTGCACTGCTCTGATTCATATTATTGTTACTCTTGCTTATTTCATGTTCATATTCGCATTGCCTGTCTATTATGTTATTACTGGTTGACATGACGCGCTGACGTCTGGGTTTTGCATGGCCCAGATTCCGTACCGCTGTCTCCGACCGAGCAGGAGTACTTCAGCCAGCAGGCTGATTTGTGAGTTCTGTAGTGATTTGTTTATTTCTTGCATTTTATTTCCAGATGTGAGCCCGCATTATGGGACGTACTTTTTTATTATTGTATTGGATCATTTGCTTCCGCACTTATTTATCATTGACTCTTGTTATTCTGGATTTGGACATGTGTTATATAGTTTATTTATCTTGTTCTTGATATCTCTACAGCCGTAATGTGACTGTGGATGGATACTTCATACCCACAGGTAGCATGGTTGGCTATGTCACGTGCCCAATCTTGCGTACTCTGGGAAGCGGGGCGTGACATGGTTCTTTTGGTATCAGAGCCATAGGTTAGTCGGGTTGATTTCTTTTGTAGTTGGGTATTGTACCCAATACACGAATCAGAATACCCGCATTTAGGAAACATGTCCTGCCACCTTGCCGTTTTACCATTCTTGAATCACATTCTTTCTGATTATATCTTTTACGATGTGCAAACTTCCTTTGCATATCGACTCGAAAACCTGATTCCTTGCTATCTCTAGAACTTAGGCGACTTGGGTGGTGTTATGTAATTTTGGCTATGATACCGCGGCATAGTTACAATGCGGCACTCTATTTAAGTAACTTGGAGTTCTAGCCTTGATCTATATTTTGAATCTATCATCATGCTAATGTTGGGTATTTTGATTTCAGGAATATGGCAGGTAAGAATTTGAAGACGTACCAAAGGCGTGTGGACGAAGCCGCCATGCTTGGAGTGATAAGAGGAATGCTGGAGAATCAAAAGAGACAGACCGAGCTGATCCAACAGCAAACGGAATCATTCCAGGAAGGTTTGTGGGCCGTTCAGCAGTCCATGAGCAGTGTTGTGGCCAGACCAGTGGATCGTGTGGGTACCGTGGCGGATTTCAGGAGACTGGGTTCGTCTGTCTTCACTGGCCTGGAGGAGCCTTTGCCAGCAGAACATTGGCTGGTTGATACGGAGAATTTACTTGTAGCGGCACAGATCCCAGAGGATAAGAAAGTGGATGTAGTACGCATCCAGTTGGTAGACTACGCCCGGGAATGGTGGCTTGTGGAAGAGACCTGCTTGCCCAAGCCGATCAGTTGGGCGGACTTCTCGAAAAGTTTCTTGGAAAAGTTCTTCCCGCGGACTGCACGGGAGGAAATGGAGGAAAAATTTGTCAGTTTGAAGCAGAACGGTGCACCTATAGATGTGCATGCAGCTGAGTGGACGAGACTCAGTAGATTCGCTGGACCTTTGGTTGCCAACAGTGCTAATAGGGCAAGAAGGTTCATGCGGAGTTTGGATGTGGACATCCAGAGGCAGATTGTCTCCCTGGGTTTGACCACTTTCTCACAAGTACTTACAGCAGCCCGAGAACAGCAGAGGCTAACTATGAAGACCGGCGGTACATCGCAGCCAGCAGTTACAGCACGGAAGCCAACATTTGCACCAAATCGAGCACATGGACATAAGGGTATTCCGGTGGACAGGCGTGGCGTTGTACCAATGAAGAGGCCAGTTTTGCCCGAGCATAAGGGAAGAGTGGTGTGCGATTACTGCCAGCGACCGGGTCACTATCGCAAAGATTGTCGTAAGAGGCTTGGACTTTGTCTTATATGCGGATCAGCGGGTCACACCATTGATACTTGCCCGTCGAAGCTATAGTTAAAGGAAGATACTCAGAAGCCACCGCAGAGACAGTTTCAGGAGCAGAAACTGATAACTCGAGGACCCAATCAAGCTCGAACCTTTACCCTGACGGCTGAAGAGGCGAAAGCCCAGAGGAAGTCGTTTCAGGTATCCTACTGGATCTTTGTTTTCTCGCATTAGCGTTATTCAATTCTAGTGCATCCCATTGTTTATGTCGTCCAAGTTTATTACTATACACTCGAAGGATTGCACAACCCTGTTTAGTTTTGGAACATACACTTTGGGAAAGGGAAAAATCTTAACTAATAGAAGATATAAGGATTGTTCTATTATTGTTGGCGGTCGGGAGTTAATTGCAGATTCCTTGGTGTTTGTTACCGGCAATTGTGAAATCGTCTTGGGAATGGATTTCTCGGCACTTCCCAAGCTCACTCTAAGCATAGAGTAAAGGAAGAGAATTCCAGATTCCCGGACATCCAGAGGTTTGTTTTGAGGAAGCAGTCTTGTCGGGCCAGTCGAGTTTAGGGCTAGGCTGACAAACGATGTTCTTGCAGCTATGGAAGTTGATGGTTGTAAAGAACCGGTGGTGGTTTGCAATTTCATGGACGTATTTGAAGATATATCGGGCTTACCGCCGAAGTGAGACGTGGAGTTCGCGTTTGACCTTATCCCTGGTGCAGCGCCAGTATCTAAAGCTTATTATCCAATGGCACCAGTAGAATTGGAAGAAGTTAAGAAGCAAGTTGATGAATTACTGGAGACGGGTTGGATTCGAAGCAGTAACTCGCCTTGGGAAGCTCCAGTTCTTCTAGTAAAGAAGAAGGATGGCACGAGAAGGATGTGCATCGATTATCGAGAATTAAACCGGGTAACTATTAAGAACAAGTACCCGATCCCTCGCATTGGAGAACTTTTTGAGCAGCTTAGTGGCGCGAGGGTATTCTCGAAACTGGATTTTCGATCCGGATATCATCAGGTCCGAGTGAAAGCAGAAGATATTTGCAAGACGGTGTTTCGAACTCGGTATGAACATTACGAGTACCTAGTGATGCCCTTCGGAGTAACGAATGCGCCGGCAGTATTTATGGACTTGATGAACCGAATCTTTTCACCATTCTTGGACCAGTTTATTGTGGTATTCATTGACGATATTCTGGTTTACTCGAAGAGTTTTAAAGAGCATGCTGAGCATTTGAAGATCGCACTGCAAGCGTTGAGGCAAGAGAAGTTGTATGCAAAGATGAGTAAGTGCGAGTTTTGGCTGAAGAAAGTGAAGTTCTTGGGGCATGTTGTGTCTGGCAATGGAATTGCCGTCGATCTAGAAGGGATCGCAGCAGTTCGAGATCGGCCGATTCCGAAGAATGTTGCGGACATAAGAAGTTTTCTTGGACTCGCCGGATATTGCAGGGGATTTGTGGAGAACTTTGCTCGTCTGGCGGAGAAGTTAACCAAGCTTACGCGTAAGGAGGTACCTTTTGTATGGACGGATAAATGTGCATTAGTTTTGAGACGTTGAAGGAGAAGTTGATAACCGCCCCTATTTCGACCGTGCCAGACAATTCCGGAGGATTGGTGATTCACAGCGACGCATCTGGGAAAGGATTGGGATGTGTTTTGATGCAGAATGGGAAGGTCGTAAGTGCCGTTCACCTATTTGTTGGGATGATGTTGGTGAACGAAGATTGCTAGGACCAGATTTGGTAGTACAAACCGTTGAGAAAGTTAATACAATCAGGAAGCATATGAAGGCAGCTCAAGACAGACAGAAAAGTTGGGCTGACACGTTAAGAAGACCTCTAGAGTTCGCCGTGGGTGATTTGGTATTCTTGAAGATATCACCGACTAGAGGAGTGATTCGCTTTGGGAGTCGGGGAAAGCTTAGTCCTCGATTCGTTGGACCCTTCGAGACATTAGAGCCTGTTGGAGAGGTAGCGTACCGTTTGGCATTACCACAGTCCTTGGCAGGTGTGCACGATGTGTTTCATGTATCTCAACTGCGAAGGTATGTTCGAGATGAAACCCACGTCTTGGATCATTCGGAGTTAACTGTACGGGAGGACCTAACTTTTGAGGAGCGACCGGTTGAAATCAAGGATCGAAGGGAAAAGGTTCTTAAGAACAAGGTTATCCCCCTTGTGCTAGTCTCTTGGGGTAATCGATCGCATGGAGAATCCACTTGGGAGCGAGAAGACGAGATTCGGCAGAAGTTTCCTCACCTTTTCCTGTAGTTATCTATCTTGAATTCTTGGAATTTCGAGGACGAAATTCTTTTTGTAGTTGGGTATGATGTAACACCCGAGCCCAATAATACTATTTCTGTTACTGGTTGAGTGTTTGGCATTGCTCATTTCATTTATCTTGTTTGTTTGGTTCTTATTGCAAAATTTTAACCGGCTAAGTCATTTTGCATATAACAAATTTTAACACCTAAAGTGAAATTAAAAATATCCATATTGGCCTACTCGTCGCCCCTAGCCGCGTGGGAGCGTCCGCGCGTCGAGTTTTCATCCCGTTCGGTGAAACGGGCGAGTTTGGACGGCTACGCGCGCGTGCAAGTGTCCGACTTGGGGGCATGCTTTTTAATCATAAAACATCTCATTTTAAAATTTGGAACCCGCTTAAAATCCTATTATTTAAATTTCAAATATTTGGGCGCAACCCGGGCGTGATTTGGAAATGTTTCATTTGGCGCCAAAATCCCAAATTTTAATATTATTAAAACCATCGCATATATTTTTCTAACTAACCTGATATCTTACTGTTCATTACCTATCTTTTAAATTTTTAAGTTAACCATATAATATTTTTACAATCTTTTGTATCCTTCTCAATTTATTCTCTCAGCCAATCGCAACCTCTCCTTTAACCCCGTAGGCCCCACTTTCTCTCTCTCCACTTTTTCTCTCTCTCTCATGTATCCTCTCGTACTTCTCTTTATCATTCTTTCTCTTCTTCCTTCATGTCTCGTTTCTCATTTTTATAACTGTTCTTTTGTTGCCGGAATTCCGTCGTGCCGGTGACGCTTCTCGACGTTCCAGCGAGGTACCCCGACCCGTGTGGTTCCTTTGTTCGTCGTTTGGGTTCATTCCGTGAACCGTGCGCCCATCGCGAGTTTTCCCCGCCGACTGTTAACGTTCCGTTTTCCCGATTCGCGACCCATCGAGGCAAGTTAATCTTGCTACATGCTATATACTTTTATAATCTTCATTTTATAATGTTATACATTTGAAAATCTTATAGTTTACACATGAAACGTCGTTGAAAATTCGGATATGACAAATCTGAAATTTACTGTACACCTTATCTTATAAAATTCATTATAAATCATAGAAAAATCATTAGTATACGTTCTTTAGTTCGTTACGAAGCTAATTCAGAATACTATAACTCTATGAAGTATTTACTGGCAAAATAAATTGTTTAAATAACCTAAAATGCAAATGAAATCGTCTCCAAACTGCTGTCCAGGAAATTCCAGCAGCAAATTTTCAACTTCGAATGTTCATAACTTTTTGTAGGGACAACCTGAGATGCTTATACTTATAAAACTGAAAACCTTATTGAATTATCTTTGTTTTGGTATAAGACATGTCTCTTTTGGAGAACATTTGTTGTTTTTAAGCTATTTTACAAATTAGGGTGACGCTGAATTTCTGAACGGAACTTTCTTGTGTATGGTTAATCAATACCACTTTTATAGTTATTAATCGCTTTGAATATGCTATCCATATTAATATTATTATATCATTATTTATATCACATATTGCTTAGTTGTGCATCCCACATTACCATTTTATAGTTTTATAACCTTTCGGATACCCGTTTGCATCCATCGCATTTAAGTTGCATATAATTGCATCCATGAAGTCTTAAACTTATTAACATGATTAAATGGCTATAATTGTCTTACTGCATTCTTGTAATGTTGAAATCCTCTCTGTGACACAACTAATAACTGTACTGCAAACTGAGTGCATCTGCCTATTGCTTAATTCATTGCTTATATCATGTTGTTGATGACCATGCTTGATTCTATAACTGACTGTGAATTCACATATGATATTGTTCACAACTTGACCTGACTTACTACATGTATATGGATCTACCCGACATGGTACCGTATACTGTTTGACTTGACCCGTTACCTGATCGTGTGTCTAATGCCAACAAACCTAACATGTAGTCCTCATGGACCGTTCCTGTTGTCTATCCAGACAAACCTGTTTACCTGATCCTGTGTTGGCATTAGTTTCTTGATTACGGGATACCTGACTTGACTTACACATATAACTTGGGGGTATGGGGAAATCAGTATTGTAACCGAACGTAACTCCAAGGGCCATCCTATTGTTTGCCGTTTTTCCAGGCGTTACGGAATATCCCATTGTTTGCCGTTTTTCCGGGCGTTACGGAATATCCTATTGTTTGCCGTTTTTCCGGGCGTTACGGAATACCTATTGTTTGCCGTCTTTCCGGGCGTTACGGAATAACTACCGACGAGTTACGATGAGGATTACCTTACCTGGTTTCAAAGACTTTAGAACAGAGAACCTGATAGCACAGTTTAGTTTACCCACTGCATACAACCCTGCACTGCTCTGATTCATATTATTGTTACTCTTTCTTATTTCATGTTCATATTCGCATTGCCTGTCTATTATGTTATTACTGGTTGACATGACGCGCTGACGTCTGGGTTTTGCATGGCCCAGATTCCGTACCGCTGTCGCCGACCGAGCAGGAGTACTTCAGCCAGCAGGCTGATTTGTGAGTTCTGTAGTGATTTGTTTATTTCTTGCATTTTATTTCCAGATGTGAGCCCGCATTATGGGACGTACTTTTCTATTATTGTATTGGATCATTTGCTTCCGCACTTATTTATCATTGACTCTTGTTATTCTGGATTTGGACATGTGTTATATAGTTTATTTATCTTGTTCTTGATATCTCTACAGCCGTAATATGACTGTGGATGGATACTTCCTACCCACAGGTAGCATGGTTGGCTATGTCACGTGCCCAATCTTGCGTACTCTGAGAAGCGGGGCGTGACACTGCACATGGACGACGGGATTTGTGTTCTTTTCAGGGACAATTGCCTATCAACCATGAGGTACTCGCGTAAAACATTACCCAATTGTTAGGATAATCTATTAGAGGTGCTATTCTATAAGAATGACTCCGCGTTAACAACCGCTGCACATGAGCGGCAGGATTTGTGTCCTTTTCAAGGACGATTGTCTAGTAACCACGGGGTGATTCAGGTAAAACATTCCCCAATCAAGATAACTCATTAAACTTTAGTTAATATTCTAAGAAGAATTAATATAAAAATTTCCTTTCGAGTGAAAGGGGCTAAGTTAGAAAATCCATATGGCGTTATTTAGATTTAGTATTATCCCCTTTCAAAAGGTTAAGGGATTTACCAAAATTACAGTAGTCGGTGAAAAAATTGTAAGTAAAATATATATATATCTATATATATATATATATCGTATCTAAAACATTTATTCCAAATATCTTATCTCATAAGGATATTTTAAACAAATACAACATTTTAATAAAACTAGGGTATTTTGTGGAAGTAGCCAATTTCGAGATCATATTGGTAGTATGGGCAAGTGTGAGTATATAAGGGGTGAATTGATACTCCGTGGGTTATAACACTAAGCGTATCACATTCCAGGTAGTATGAGGGTGCAAGAATTTTGCATAGAGGAGCGATTTAAAGAAGTCATTTTAAACATGGGTTAATATTATTTTCATTAAGAGGTACCGAAAATAGGCATGCAGAAATATTTTTAACGTCATTTTAATATGAGGTTGATGATTGGACGTCGAAACTAAGATCATTGAAAGAAGGAAAGCGACAGATGGGTGGAGAGAGGCGGATCCTACCTTTTGTTTGAGTCGGATGCCGATGGGTTGAAAGCGTAGGCTCGTACTAAATCCTCAATAGCTCTACGCTTGGATTTTTTCTCGATACTTGGGTGGAACCACAGCGTCGGCGTCGTCTATACGAAGGCGTGGGTATTTTTTTCAGAATTTTCGAAGTTCTGAGATGTGAGAAATTACTGTTTGAAGGTGTCTATTTATAGGGTTTTTTTAACCAACCATAAAATCCAAAAAATCTGTTAAAATCCCCCAAAATCCGTGCCCCCAATGATTGCATAATCATCAGCCGCCACCGCCAGCGCTTCGTGGCCGGTATCTTGATCCAACGGCCGAGATCGCGCCGCCAAGCCTACTCACCCGTGCCACGCGTCACGCGTATGGGGATCACGCGTTTTCACGTGGTCCGCACCATGTGGGCGCCGCCGTGTGATTCTGGGCAGTTGGATCATGTATCCAACAGTCCAGGATCAAGGGATTTAATAATTTTTTTATAAATAAAAATACCAACTGTTTATTATTTAAAAATTGAATTTGGTTTTTAAAAATAGTTAAAAATATGGGAAAATTATGGAAAAATTTCAGAAAATATATTTTATTGTTATCTTTAGTATAAAAATAATTTTGGGCTAAAACTAAATAATATATCCATATCTATGGTGTTAGTTAATTATTATAATTATTTAAAATCTAGTTTATCCTTGAAAATATTTTTGATTATGACTTAATTATTTTAATTGATAATAAAAATACGTAGATTATTTTAAGGCATCATAAAATTTTATTAAAACATTTTAAGCCTAGAAAAACAAGAAATAGATTTTAGAAAATTCCTTTAATCATATTTCAATGCTTTGAAAATTATTAACGTTACTTTAAAAATATTTTTCTATCAACGAGACACGTAAATAATTATTTAATACAAGAAATTTAAATAAAATATATTTTATTAGGTATTAGAAATCACGGTTGTTACACTCTAACCTCCTTAAAATAATTTTGTCCTCGAAATTTCAGAAGGTAGGTCAAGGGAAGAAAAAAATCACCAAGAAGGGTTTATCGTGGTTAAAAAATTTTGGGTCTCGCTCTCTCGTCCCGTTTCCTCGCTTCCGTGTATGTCTGTCTAGTAGTTCTTTCTCCACATAACTCCAGCCAGCTGGATTATCTTGTCCATCAAGGTTTCATCCGTCTATTATCCCGACCGGTTGCTGCTCGCAGGTTATGCCAATCTTTCCGTGATCTCAGAACGATCAAAAGTACGACTAGGGTTGCCAACATACCCTCTTAATTATGCGATATAAAAGTATTATGCACGCCCTCCAAAGAAAATAGCAAAACTAGGCTATACATAAACCCACCGTCTCCTTCCAAGATATTAAACAGCCGATGAGTCGTGGGCTGAGCTTTCCGCGCTCTCTTCATTGTATCATCATTTCCACTTTTTTCCTACCATTATCTCAATCTTACAAATTCTCCATCTTCAGGATCGTCCCTACCGATCGGCACTTCTCCCATATAAAACTTGACCCCTCTCATCCGCTTCAGGTGTTTCAACCATCTGTGTCCTTACGTTCTCCTTAAAGTAGTGTTTCTATATCTTCAAGATGAACATTACCATTTCCAGTTCTAGATCTGGGTAGGAATAGTTGCGTTCACGAGTCTTTAGTTGTCTTGACGTATATGCAATTATATCGCTGCACTGATACACCGCACCACCAAGTCCCTTCTCCGAAATATCGTAGTGGATGTTTAAAACTTCTGAGTTTGCTAAGAATGGCAAGAATGGCTGTGATAGTTATGATCTACCTTCCTTAGAATAATTTCAGATTTTGAAATTTCTAAAGGAGTAGCCACTACTATGTACGGAAATCAGTAACGCTGTCAGGAGTCCTCTTAGCTGCATGTGCCGCTCCCGGGAGTTGGGGTATCACTTGATGCATAGAAAGTCTCTAAAGGGTTTAGGTATAAGGAATCGAAAAATGTAAAATCGGTAGTTGTTTCCGGATAGAAAAGTTTGGAAGTTGAAGGAAGGTTGTGAACTGACGGAAAACTTGAGAGATATAACATAAAGACAACTGGTCGAAACTACGAAAACTAGAAGAATTATGGTGAGTCTAACTATGATTTGCATCGAAAGATAAATAAGCATGGTATCGAAAGAAAGGTTGAGAAAAAAGAAAGAGTACCTCTGTTGTCTTGCCACGTGGCATCAGCCTTCTCGGCTGTCATGGAGAAGGTCTGGCATTTGGGTCCATTCCTTTGCTCTTGCTGAAAAACACGCTCCTGTGATGGCAAGGGTGGTCCCTTTGGTGATGCCCCTTGACCGGTTGGTTGAGTGGCGGAAGGTGGCCGGTTTCCCTATCGTGGTGCCACATAGTTAGCCGGCTTGTTGACGGGGCCTGATTGTCTCCCTCTTTGAGGACAGTCCCCAATAGCATGATCCGGATACCCACAGACTATGCAAAGTTTATTCAAAATGCGACAGTCTCTCATGTAGTGTCCGGCTCTACCGCAATGGTTGCATATAACGGCCGGTTTTCTAAAGATAGTTGGTCCTGCTGGTCTCTTGGGTTGTTGTCTCCCGTTGAATCTGGAAGATGTTCCTCCAAGAATTTGATTGGATGGTCGCTTAATTCCGAAAAAACGGCCATCCTTCCTTATGCGTCGCTGAAGGTCATCAAAGTTTCGCGCCGCCTCTATGATTTCATCATAAGTCGAAAGGGTAGCAGAAGACATGAGGGACTGCGTCTTCAGGCCCAATCCTTGTCGGAATCTCTTAGCATAAAGTTCTGGGGTTGCCACCAGATGATGCGCGAACTGACTTAACCTTGCGAACTCCGAAGCAAACTCGTCCACCGACTTATCCCACATGCTCCCTTGTTGGAGTTGTATAAACTCTCTTTCCATCTCTAGGTGTGCCACGGCTGGAAAGTACTGGGTATCAAAACGTTGTTTGAACATTTCCCAGTCAATGGGTTCCTTCAATCGACTTTCCTCTGCCTCCTACCAGATTCTGGCATTATCCGTAAGTTGTAGTTTGGCAATGTTCACCCATGCGTCCTTCGAAATTTGAGAGGCACCGAGATCATTGACTGTTCTTTTGAGCCATTCTTCAGCTTCTAAAAGAGTTCCTTCCCCGAAAAGGTCTTAGGGTGGAGTAATCTGAACTGCTTCACTCCCGCTGAACCTTGAGGAACTGGGGCTAGTGCCTTACTTAAAATCTCTGCTTATAGCTGCCTACTTTCTCGTAGCTCCTGATGAACGGCAGCTGTCTGCTGCTGCTGTTGCTCCAGTAGTCCTTGCATCATTTATAGCATAGCTACTTGCTGAGCAGCGGCTTCATTGACTCCATTTTCCCTTCGGTTGCGGTTATAGTGTCGTCCGGCCATTGATGATCTGAATCGGAATAGGTTAGGTTACAAACATGCTGAGGGGTGAGACAAGATAATAACTTGTATGGAAGAACAACAATTAACGCAAGAGAAAAACTAAGAAGAAGAGCAAGAGACACAAGAGAGATTATTGCTCGAAACATAGATTTTATTATCCAACTTCAATAAGGAGAGTACAACCGAAAAGTAAGGACATGCCCCTACTGTTCTACTTCGTTTTTTTCGGTCAAAAGAAAAAGGAAAAGTCTTATTAATCTCGATTATGGGAGTTTAACAAGTTGCGATAGGCCCTCGCACTAAGAAAGGTACGACCATTCCCACGGTGTCTTGCGGGGACAACTGCCTGAGTTTCTTCGGTCTCGAGTTCCTCCTCACTTGAAGCTTCGTCCTTCGACTCATCCTCGGCAGGAGCATCGCTCTTTGATTCCCCCTCTATAGGGTCTTGTTCTTCTGCAGGAGCCTCCTCATCCGGATCATATTCCATAGGATTCTCTTCCGTCGCAAGAGCTTCTTTTTCCGGCCCCTCCTCTATATGCTCCTCTTCCATAGAATCTTTTTCTTCATCTTCGGAATCATTGGCCATCATAGGATCCGGAGTTGCAGCATCGACTTCTTCGTCTTCCGAGTCTCTGTCGGAAATAACCGCCTGAGAGTCTCCGACTTCGTCGTCTGAATCTCCAGATGTAGTTTCAAAAGTAATATCTGACATGTCATCCTCGTCGGAAAGATTTTCCATGACCTGAAAGGAAGGCCATGGTCAGGGTACAGAATGTCAAGGGACAAGGAACATAGAAAAATTATGAAATCGGTATAAATGGATGAGATTCACAAATATAATAAGTCAGTTAACGGTTTCATTTTTGTACACAAGATGACCTGCATGGGCCACCACTAAAACCTGTCATGTCCTGCTTTCCAAAAGAAGGTGATGGATGACGTGGCAAAGTCTGCAACCTAACTGTATCGAAGGTGGTCTATTCAATACAGTTACGTTAAGCGTATGAATATCTAACATGCATGATGTGTACCAAAATCAAAGTAATACAAGCGAAAGGCATTTATTTCCATTAACCAAACTTTATTACATCCCAAAGGGAAGAGTAAAATAAACTAAGTAGTTTAATTACATCAATGGAGAAACAAAAGCTCTAAACATGTGGGCAACAACAAAAATTAAATCTAGCTAATCTTCTGTTGCCAGGTCTGCATAATCTTCATTGGTTGGCTCCACACCTTGATCCTCACCATAATACTCATTCTCATCTAACGGACATTGCAAAGATAGAGGAGGAAAAGGAAGGTCCGTCAGCGAGTTATGCTCGGGTAGGATTGCCTCATAAGGAAGTAAAGGTATAGAAACAGACAGGTGTGTATAAATATAATGAATATGATGTACATGAGTATAAAGATATGAGATTATATACAAATTAGATATGTTGATAGAGGTATGCGTGAATATGCGTAGGTTGTGTGAGGTATATGTTTGGTAAAAGTTCAAGTCAAGTCAAACGGATATTCAGTCTAAGTGTTAGATCAGATTAAACAAGGTGTGTATTGATGGAATTTACTGGTGAACATACTTGTATCCTTGAGGTATCCCATGGCTAGCTGGAAGTAGTATGAGCTGGTGCTCGTGCCTGGGGTGGCAATCAATGCGGTAGTATGAACATCCCCGAAAGGTGTCTCATGACTACTATGGAGTTTTGTCTAGCGTGAATATTACTCAAGTGCACAGGTATTTCAACCCTTCAGTTCCATAAAAAACAACAAGTCTAAACTGGTAAAATATCCACATCCAAGCTACTGAATAACTCGTGTCTCATAACGAAAGGTAGATAAGGTAATAGGTGGGTATAGCACATGATGTGAGTTTAGTGTTGAGTATCATTAGGTAATGTAAACGTTTTAGTTTATTAAATAAGGGTCCGGATACTCGCGATTATTCCGTTGTGGCCACGGAACAACAACTGGGGAAGTGAAATGTACCGTTTCACTTCCCGGGAACATGATCGAGTAGTAAAGGAATCCGAGTTTCGACTCTCCTTGCCTAATCAAACTACCCATCCCCGTGGTTCAGTATATAGGTTTTGACGAATTAGAGTTAGTGCGTATACATCTAAGCATGGAATATCCGCATTGTATGTCATCCACATATTAGATCATTCGCCCTCAAGAAGGGTTGGTATTCGCCCGAATATCGGGTTAGTAGTTGTCCACACATTGGACCATTCACCCTCAATAGGGTTAGTATTCGCCCGAATATCGGGTTAGTAGTCGTCCACACATTGGACTGTTCAGGGATCCTCATATATAAGTATTCCATACCAAGGTCCGCGCATTCTAACCCTAACCGTATCATGTGTCATGTAGATCATAAACTTGTAATCAAGAAGTTGATCTCATTTAATATGGCCTTCCATAACCACTCATTTTATCTTGTTATCTTCTTAAGTTTGTAAGGTACTCCGTATCATCTTATAGAACACTTAGTTAATAAAGGATAATAGTGTTTAAGTATATTTATTGTTTATAAGAAAAGTATGATATTTGGAATATTTATCGTTTTGGAAACCCATAAAATTTTACTGAAAAAATATCCTTTTAAGAAAAGGTTATGGTATTTATTTGAAAATTATCTTTTAATAAAGTTTTAGATATTCCTTTGGAAAATATCATTTATAAGGGTTATGGTCTTTATTGAAAATAGCCTTTTAGTAAAGGTCAAGATATTTAAATGAAATTATATCTTTTTAGGATGTATTGAGGTATTTTATTGTAAATAATAATTTTATGAAATTATAGTGTTTTAAGTTTGAGATAACGTTTTAGAAAATACGTTCGTGTTGGCAACCGCTGCACATGGACGACAGGATTTGTGTCCTTTTCAGGGACGGTTGCCTATCAACCACGAGGTACCCGCGTAAAACATTACCGTATTATTAGGGTAATCTATTAGAGGTGCTATTCTACAAGAATGACTCCGCGTTGACAACCGCTGCACATGGGCGGCAGGATTTGTGTCCTTTTCAAGGACGATTGTCGAGTAACCACGGGGTGATTCAGGTAAAACATTCCCCAATTAGGGTAACTCATTAAACTTTAGTTAACATTCTAAGAAGAATTAATATAAAAATATCCTTTCGAGTGAAAGGGGCTAAGTTGAAAAAACCATATGCCGTTATTTAGATTTAGTATTCTTCCCTTTCAAAAGGTAAATGGATTTAACAAAATTACAGTAGTTGGTGAAAAAAGTGTTAGTAAAATATATCTATCTATTTATCTATATATATATATATATGTCGTATCTAAAACATTTATTCCAAATATCTTATCTCATATGGATATTTTAAACAAATACAATATTTTAATAAAACGAGGATATTTTGTGGAAGTAACCTATTTCGAGATCATATTGGTAGTATGGACAAGTGTGGGTATGTAAGGGGTGAATTGATACTCCGTGGGTTATAAAATTAAGCGTATCACATTCCAGGTAGTATGAGGGTGCAATATTTTTGCATAGAGGAGTGATTTAAAGAAGTCATTTTAAACATGGGTTAATATTATTTTCATTAAGAGGTACCGAAAATAGGCATGCAGAAATATTTTTAACGTCATTTTAATATGGGGTTGATGATTAGAAGTTGAAACTAAGATCATTGAAAGAAGGAAGGCGACAGATGGGAGGAGAGAGGCGGATCCTACCTTTTGTTTGAGTCGGATGCCGATAGGTTGAAAGCGTAGGCTCGTACTAAATCTTCAATAACTCCGCGCTCGGATTTTTCCTCGATACTTGGGTGGAACCACAGCATCGGCGTCGTCGATACGAAGGCGTGGATATTTTTCAGTAGTTAGTTACGGTTGTCAAAGTAGCTTATAAGGCCTCGTATGCCGTTCACTCTCGTTCACTCGTTCCCCAGAATTTTTAGAGTTCTGAGGTGTGAGAAATCACTGTTTGAAAGTGTTTATTTATAGGGTTTTTTACCAACCATAAAATCCAAAAAATCTGTTAAAATGCCCCAAAATCCGCGCCCCCATTGATTACATAATCATCATCAGCCGCCGCTAGCACTTCCTTGCCGTTGGATCTTGATCCAACGGCCGAGATCGCGCCGCCAAGCCCATTCACCCGCGCCACGTGTCACGCGTTTGAAGTTCACGCGTTTTCGCATGGTCCCCACCACGTGGGCGCCGTGGGGTGATTCTGGGCCGTTGGATCTTGTATCCAATGGTCCAGGATCAAGGGATTTAATAATTTTTTTTATAAATAAAAATACTAACTGTTTATTATTTAAAAATTGAATTTGGTTTTTTAAAAAATATTAAAAATAGTTAAAAATATATTTTATTGTTATCTTTAGTATAAAAATAATTTTGGGCTAAAACTAAATAATATATCCATATCTATGGTGTTAACTGGTTATAATAATTATTTAAAATCTAGTTTATAATTGAAAAAAATTTTGATTACGAATTAATTATTTTAATTGATAATAAAAATACGTAGATTATTTTAAGGCATCATAAAATTTTATTAAAACATTTTAAGCCTAGAAAAACAAGAAATAGATTTTAGAAAATTCCTTTAATCATATTTCAATACTTTGAAAATTATTAAGGTTACTTTAAAAATATTTTTCAATCAACGAGACACGTAAATAATTATTTGATACTAGAAATTTAAATAAAATATATTTTATTAGGTATTAGAAATCATGGTCGTTACAATCTACCATCCTTAAAATAATTTCATCCTCGAAATTTCAGAAGGTAGGTTTAGGAAAGAAAAAATCACCAAGAAGGGTTTATGGTGGTTAAAAAATTTTGGGTCTCGCTCTCTCATCCCGTTTCCTCATTTTCGTTTATGTCTGCCTAGTAGTTCTTTCTGCACATAACTCTAGCCAGCTGGATTGTCTTGTCCCTCAAGGTTTTATCCGTTTATTATCCCGACCAGTTGCTGCTCGTAGGTTATGCCAATCTTTCCGTGATCTCGGAACGATCAAAAGTACGACTAGGGTTGCCAGCATACCCTTTTAATTATGAGATATAAAAGTATTATGCACGCCCTCCAAAGAAAATAGCAAAACTAGGCTATACATAAACTCACTGTCTCCTTCCAAGATGTTAAACGGCCGATGAGTCGTGGGCTGGGCTTTCCGCGCTCTCTTCATTGTATCACCATCTCCACTTTTTTTCTACCATTATCTCAATCTTACAAATTCTCCATCTTCAGCATCGTCCCAACCGATCGGCACTTCTCCCGTATAAAACTTGACCCCTCTCATCCACTTCAGGTGTTTCAACCATCTGTATCCTTACGTTCTCCTTAGAGTAGTGTTTCTATATCTTCAAGATGAACATTACCATTTCCAGTTCTAGATCTGGGTTGGAATAGTTGTGTTGACGAGTCTTTAGTTGTCTTGACGCATATGCAACTATATCGCCGCACTGATACATCGCACCACCAAGCCCCTTCTCCGAAATATCGTAGTGGATGTTTAAAACTTCTGGGTTTGCTAAGAATAGCAAGAATGGTTGTGATAGTTATGATCTACCCTCCTTACAATAATTTCAAATTTTGAAAATTCCAAAGGAGTAGACACTACTAGGCATGGAAATCAGTAACGCTGTCAGGAGTCCTCTTAGCTGCATGTGTCACTCCCGGGAGTTGGGTATCGCTTGATGCATGAAAAGTCTCTAAAGGGTTTAGGTATAAGGAATCGGAAAATGTAAAATCGGTAGTTGCTTCCAGATAGAAAAGTTTGGAAGTTGAAGGAAGGTTGTGAACTGACGGAAAACTTGAGAGATATAACATAAAGACAACTGGTCGAAACTATGAAAACTAGAAGAACTATGGTGAGTCTAACTGTGATTTGCATCGAAAGATAAATGAGCACGGTATCGAAAGAAAGGTTGAGAAAAAAGAAAGAGTACCTCTGTTGTCTTGCCACGTGGCATCAGCCTTCTCGGCTGTCATAGTGAAGGTCTGGCGTTTGGGTCTATTCCAAAGCGCTTGCTGAAAACACGCTCCTGTGATGGTAAGGGTGGTCCCTTTGGTGATGCCCCTTGACCGGTTGGTTGAGTGGCGGAAGGTGGCCGGTTTCCCTGTCGTGGTGCCACATAGTTAGCCGGCTTGTTGACGGGGCCTGATTGGCTCCCTCACTGAGGACAATCCCCAATAGCATGATCCAGAGACCTACAAACTATGCAAAGTTTATTCAAAATGCGAAAGTCTCTCATGTAGTGTTCGGCTCTACTGCAATGGTTGCATATAACTGCCGGTTTTCTGAAGATAGTTGGTCCTGCTGGTCTCTTGGGTTGTTGTCTCCCGTTGAATCTGAAAGATGTTCCTCCAAGAATTTGATTGTCTGGTTGCTTAATGCCGGACAAATGGCCATCCTTCCTTATGCGTCGCTGAAGGTCTTCAAAGTTTCGCGCCGCCTTTAAGATTTCATCATAAGTCGAAAGGGTAGCAGGAGACATGGGGGACTGCGTCTTCAGGTCCAATCCTTGTAGGAATCTCTTAGCATAAAGTTCTGGGGTTGCCACCAGATGATGCGAGAACCGACTTAACCTTGCGAACTCCGAAGCGTACTCGTCCACTGACTTATCCTACATGCTCCCTTGTTGGAGTTGTATAAACTCTCTTTCCATCTCTAGGTGTGCCACAGCTGGAAAGTACTAGGTATCAAAACGTTGTTTGAACGTTTCCCAATCGATGGGTTCCTTCAATCTACTTTCCTCTGCCTCCCACCAGATTCTGGCATTATCCGTAAGTTGCAGTTTGGCAATGTTCACCCATGCGTCCTTCGGAATTTGAGCGGCACTGAGATCATTGATTGTTCCTTTGTGTAAATCCCCGTTCCCATCTATAGAATTTTTCTATTTTCCTGGTTCCCTAATGTTTTCTTTTTCCTCGTAAATTTGTAGGTAATTGGTTGCTTAAGATTTAACTATTGATTTTTCCTAAATAATAAACTAAAAACAAAGCCCAACAAATAAAAACACAAACTGAATATATATAATTAAACCCAGCCATTTTCCTTTTCCTCAGCCTATATCTTTTTCCTTTACAAAATAATAAAATCCTAAGCCCAACACCTCCTTTGCCCAGCCCAAACAAACTCCCAATTTAATAAATATTCCAAACTAAACCTTACGGCCCATTTCCCTGCCCGTGCCCCGCTCCAAACCCGACCCGACCCGCTCCACTCCTCTTCTTCCCCACGTTCATTTTCCCGCTCGTTTTCTCCCCCGAGCTTCCCACGTCACGCGTGCCCACGTCGTCCAAGCCCGTGTCACCGACCCACGTTCCCCCTTAACTCAACCACGACCGCGCGAGCTCCTCAAGCTCACCCTCCTCACCTCTAACCCCTTCTCCTCACACTCTCGATCTCTCCCAACTCCTAGCCTCACTCCCACAACCCACTGCACCCCCGACGCCGACGACGCCGACGCCGACGACTGTCACCTCGGCGACTCCCTCGCTTCCCTCTCCAGAACTCAAGCCCCTACACTGCCTAACCCCTCCTCACCACTTTCAACCCCCTGCCGAGCCCTCACTGCACCACCTCGGCCACCACCTGCACCCTCCTCGCCGGCGAGCTCCCCACTGCCCTGAACCACCTCGTCGACCCTTTGCATCCTCTGCATCACCATCACCTCCTCCAAAACCCACACCAAACTCCTCGCCACCAAGCTCCGAACCCTAGACACGACCCCCGCTGTGCCCATCGCCGGAGTGACCGCCGTTGACCATCGCCGACCCCAGAGCACTTACAGGAGATCTACAGAACCCCACTCCGCTTCCAGTGATCGCGAGCCATCCCCGGGCAACTCCGACGACGAACCCGAACTCGAGCCGAGGACGTGAATCCAAACCGTGTCGTTCGTCGTGCGTTCGTGCCGTTGTCGCTGCCGTGCATTGCCAAAGCGTCTCCAGGAAAGTACCCTACTTGCTACATGCTAGTTATTACTGCTACACTTCTAAAACCTATTAATTCCGTGTTTAAAACTCGTGAAAACTTATATGACATAAGTGTTTGATGCAAAACCCGAACGAAAACCTTCCATTAAACTGATGGAACTTGATTATATATGCTGGCCTGTGTGGCAATGAACATTGTGGTAAAATTTGACTGGAAAATTTAATCGTTACTGGCTTGAACGATCACCCCCAATTACACCCGTTAAAACTGAATATTTCCCGCCTCTTAAACTTGTTAAAATCATAATTAATTGTGTACACATTGAAATGATGCGTTCATGGGCTCAAATCGAAGCCGACTCGACGAAATGGAACCAAATACAATATTTAAATTATTTCTGTACTGAAAATACGACAAAAACCAGTTTGGAGAGCGGCTCTGGACTGCAGTCCAGAGCAGCTCTGGTTGTTGTTTTCTATCTCGTAATGCTTACCCCTTTGCTGCCTGAATTTGTATGTTGTGGAACCCTATACTGTAGTAAATATGAAACTTTTAGATAAATAAAGCAAGTGATTTCACCCCTTTTTACCGTCGTTTACTATTTAAACTGCAATTTAAAAGAACAGGACGTCTAGCAGTCCCAAACAGAAACAGAATTGATACCCTAGTGTTGAACAGTGCATAATTTCTGACGTAGAGACGCGATTGAGAATCCGTATGGTGCGTTGAAAACCTTATTGAAAACCCTAAATTTCATTCAACTGTAGTATCGTTAAATTCTGATCCCAACTTGGTGAAAATTGTGCCGCGAAACGGACATTCAGTTCAGAAACTGAATTTCCTGTAGCGAGCACATAAATTGAAATGGCTGTAACTTGAATACCAGAAATCCGATTGCACTGAAAAAAAAAATTCTGAACTGAAGACTAAGTCTACTTGTTACCGTCTTTGTATCATTTTGCTAAATTCTGAACGTATGATCTACTGTAATTTTTATAAGCTCATGAGGTGCATACTAGTTCATATTACACATGACTTGTTAACTGCATAAATATACATACCTTACCCAATTGCCATATACCTAGTGATAGTGCGCGTTATTATTCAGTGTAAAATGCATTGTCGTGCGTGAACGGTATCGGTTTACGAGTGCCAAGTACGCCAATGAAAAAGGGAATGATTCGTGACAGTGATTAATACAGTGAATAGTGACAAAACCGTGTTATTGGTGCATACTTGTACACGACTAGACCATACTCGTCAATAGTGTAAAGCTGGGGGAAAAGGGGAAATCGAAGTGGAAAGAGTATCGAATTTAGCGAGGACCGTGATTTAGAGGATGATCATTTGAACAGCGACTCTTATATATATTAGGTAGGATCTAGCGATCCGGCTGACAGGGTTATGTCCCGGGCGTGTGGGCCATTGTCTCGGGTATGTATGAGACCCTCGTTAAACATGATCCTCCTTTCCACAATTCGATTTCAAACATGACTTAGAGACTGATAGGGACACAGATCATACTCTGCATCATTTAGTGACATAGTGATTATCTGCAGTTTACTTCCACCGCTATTACCTTATTTACCTGTTTCATGTCATTATTATAATATTGCTATTGCATCGCTCTGACGACCTAAGTATGCATGCTCAGATCTTGAGGAAGAACCAGCGCAGGAGTCGGACATACCCTTCGAGCTAGCGGAGATTTAGTCCGGAGTACCTTTTTCTTCTTTTCTGCTTTCCCTAAAGAGATCTTGTATTCGAACTCGGTTAGTAGTTCTTTTCTTGTTTATTTGTAAATTGTGGACAATGAACTTTGATGTAATAGTTTAGTGATGTATTTCCTTTACTTCTGTGCTTTGTTTACTGATTATCATGTAATACTAGAAGCCGAAGTATGACTACGGCGGGATTATTGCTTGACCGTAGGAGCATGGCTGGCCTAGTCATCCTTCGTTTTCCGTATTTTGGGAAGCGGGACGTGACACTTTGAGCTATTCTTCAGCTTCTAAAGGAGTTTCCTTCCCCGAAAAGGTCTTCGGGTGGAGTGATCTGAACTGCTTCACTCCCGCCAAATCTTGAGGAACTGAGGCTAGTGCCTTACTTAAAATCTCTCCTTGTTGCTGCCTATTTTCTCGTAGCTCCTGATGAAGGGCAGCTGTCTGCTGCTGCTACTGCTCCAGTAGTCCTTGCATCATTTGTAGCATAACTCCTTGCTGAGCAGCGGCTTCATTGACTCCATTTTCCCTTCGGTTGTGGTTATGGTGTCGTCCGTCCATTGATGATCTGAATCAGAATAGGTTAGGTTACAAACATGCTGAGGGGTGAGACAAGATAATAACTTGCATGGAAGAACAACAATTAACGCAAGAGAAAAACTAAGAAGAAGAGCAAGAGACACAAGAGGGATTTTTGCTCGAAACATAGATTTTATTATCCAACTTCAATAAGGAGAGTATAACCGAAAAGTAAGGACATGCCCCTACTGTTCTACATCGTTTTATTCGGTCAATAGAAAAAGGAAAAGTCTTATTAATCTCGATTATTGGAGTTTAACAAGTTGCGATAGGCCCTCGCACTAAGAAAGGTACGACCATTCCCACGGTGTCTTGCGGGGACAACTGCCTGAGTTTCTTCGGCCTCGAGTTCCTCCTCACTTGAAGCTTCATCCTTCGACTCATCCTCGGCAGGAGCCTCGCTCTCTGATTCCCCCTCTATAGGGTCTTGTTCTTCTGCAAGAGCCTCCTCATCTGGATCATATTCCATAGGATTCTCTTCCGCCGCAGGAGCTTCTTTTTCTGGCCCCTCCTCTATATGCTCCTCTTCCATAGGATCTTCTTCTTCATCTTCGGAGTCATTGGCCATCATAGGCTCCGGAGTTGCAACATCGACTTCTTCGTCTTCCGAGTCGCTGTCGGAAATAACCGTCTGAAAGTCTACGACTTCGTCGTCTGAATCTCTAGATGTAGCTTCAAAAGTAATATCGGACATGTCATTCTCGTCGGAAAGATTTTCCATGACCTGAAAGGAAGGCCATGGTCAGGGTACAGAATATCAAGGAAGGGACAAGGGACATAGGAAAATTATGAAATCAGTATAAATGGATGAGATTCACAAATATAATAAGTCAGTTAACGGTTTTATTTTTGTACACAAGAGGACCTGCATGGGCCACCACTAAAACCTGTCACGTCCTGCTTCCTAAAAGAAGGTGAAGGATGACGTGGCAAAGTCTGCAACCTAACTGTATTGAAAGTGGTCTATTCAATACATTTATGTTAAGCGTATGAATATCTAACATGCAGAATGTGTACCAAAATTAAAGTAATAAAAGCGAAAGGCATTTATTTCCATTAACCAAACTTTATTACATCCTAAAGGGAAGAGTAAAATAAATTAAGTAGTTTAATTACATCAAAGGAGAAACAAAGGCACTAAACATGTGGGCAACAACAAAAATTAAATCTAGCTAATCTTCTGTTGCCAGGTCTGCATAATCTTCATTGGTTGGCTCCACTCCTTGATCCTCGCCATAATACTCATTCTCATCTGATGGACATTCCAAAGATAGAGGAAGAAAAGGAAGGTCCGTCAGGGAGTTATACTCGGGTAGGATTGCCTCATAAGGAAGTAAAGGTATAAAAACAGACATGTGTGTATAAATATAATGAATATGATTTACATGGTATAAAGGTATGAGCTTATATACAAATTAGATATGTTGACAGAGGTATGTGTGAATATGCGTAGGTTGTGTGAAGTATATGTTTGGTAAAAGTTCAAGTCAAGTCAAACGGATATTCAGTCTAAGAGTTAGATCAGGTTAAACAAGGTATCCCATGACTAGCTGGAAGCAATATGAGCTGGCGCTCGTGCCTGGGGTGGCAATCAATGCGCTAGCGTGAACATCCTCGAAAGGTGTCCCCTGACTACTATGGAGTTTTGTCTAGCGTAAATATCACTCAAGTGCACAGGTATTTCCACCCTTCAGTTCCATAATAAACAACAAGTCTAAACTGGTAAAATATCCACATCCAAGATACTGAATAACTCGTGTCTCATAACGAAAGGTAGATAAGGTAACAGGTGGGTATAGCACATGATGTGAGTTTAGTGTTGAGAATCAATAGGTATTGTAAACGTTTTAGTTTGTTAAACAAGGGTCCGGATACTCGCGATTATTCCGTTGTGGCCTCGGAACAACAACTGGGGAAGTGAAATGTACCGTTTCACTTTCCGGGATCAAGATCGAGTTGTAAGGGAATCCGAGTTCCGAATCTCCTTGCCTAATCAAACTACCCATCCCCGTGGTTCAGTATATATGTTTTGATGAATTAGAGTTAGTGTGTATACATCTAGGCATGGAATTTCGACATTGTATGTCTCCACATATTGGATCGTTCGTCCTCAAGTGGGGTTAGTATTCGCCTGAATATCGGGTTAGTAGTTGTCCACATATTAGACCACTCACCCTAAGTAGGGTTAGTATTCGTCCGAATATCGGGTAAGTAGTCGTCCACACTTTGGACTGATCAGGGATCCTCATATATAAGTATTCCATACCTAGGTCCGCGCATTCTAACCCTAACCGTATCATGTGTCATGTTATGGTATTTATCGTCCACACTATCGAGTAAGTAGTCGTCCACACTTCGTATCATCTTATAGAACACTTAGTTAATAAAGGATAATAGTGTTTAATTATATTTATTGTTTATAAGAAAACCATGATGTTTGGAATATTTATCGTTTTGGAAACCCATAAAAATTTACTGAGAAAATATTTTTTTAAGAAAAGGTTATGGTATTTATTTGAAAATTATATTTTAATAAATTTTTAGATATTCCTTTGGAAAATATCATTTATAAGGGTTATGGTCTTTGTTTAAAATAGCTTTTTAGTAAAGGTCAAGATATTTAATTGAAATTATATCTTTTTAGGATGGACTGAGGTATTTTATTGTAAATAATAATTTTATGAAATTATAGTGTTTTAAGTTTGAGGTAACGTTTTAGAAAATACGTTCGTGTTGGCAACCGCTGCACATGGACGATATGATTTGTGTCCTTTTCAGGGACGGTTGCCTATCAATCACGAGGTACTTGCGTAAAACATTACCGCATTATTAGGGTAATCTATTAGAGGTGCTATTCTACAAGAATGCCTCTGCGTTGACAACCGCTGTACATGGACGGCAGGATTTGTGTCCTTTTCGAGGACGATTGTCTAGTAACCACGGGGTGATTCAGGTAAAACATTCCCCAATTAGGGTAACTCATTAAACTTTAGTTAACATTCTAAGAAAAAGTAATATAAAAATATCCTTTTGAGTGAAAGCGGCTAAATTGGAAAAACCATATGCCGTTATTTAGATTTAGTATTATCCCCTTTCAAAAGGTAAATGGATTTAACAAAATTACAGTAGTTGGTGAAAAAAGAGTAAGTAATATATATATATATATATATATATATATATATATATATATATATATATATATATATATATATATATCGTATCTAAAACATTTATTCCAAATATCTTATCTCATATGGATATTTTAAACAAATACAACATTTTAATAAAACGAGAGTATTTTGTGGAAGTAACCTATTTCAAGATCATATTGGTAGTATGGGTAAGTGTGGGTATGTAAGGGGTGAATTGATACTTCATGGGTTATAACATTAAGCGTATCACATTCCAGGTAGTATGAGGGTGCAATATTTTTGCATAGATGAGTGATTTAAAGAAGTCATTTTAAACATGGGTTAATATTATTTCCATTAAGAGGTACCGAAAATAGGCATGCAGAAATATTTTTAACGTCATTTTAATATGAGGTTGATGATTTGAAATAGAAACTAAGATCATTGAAAGAAGGAAGGCGACATATGAGTGGAGAGAGGCGGATCCTACTTTTTGTTTGAGTCGGATGCCGATGGGTTGAAAGCGTAGGCTCATACTAAATCTTCAATTGCTCCACGTTCGGATTTTTCCTTGATACTTGGGTGGAACCACAGCGTCGGCGTCGTCGATACGAAGGCGTGAGTATTTTTTTCAGAATTTTTGGAGTTCTGAGGAGTGAGAAATTATTGTTTGAAGGTGTCTACTTATAGGGTTTTTTTTACCAACTATAAATTCCAAAAAATCTGTTAAAATCCCCCAAAATCCGCTCCCCCAATGATTGCAGAATCATCAGCCGCCGCCGCCAGCGCTTCGTAGTCGTTGGATCTTGATTATTCCGCTTGGCACCGTCAGGTGATTCTGGGCCGTTGGATCTTGTATCCAACGGTCCAGGATCAAGGGATTTAATAATTTTTTTTATAAATAAAAATACTAACTGTTTATTATTTAAAAATTGAATTTGGTTTTTAAAAACATGTTAAAAATAGTTAAAAATACGGGAAAATTATGGAAAAATTTCAGAAAATATATTTCATTGCTATCTTTAGTATAAAAATAATTTTGGGCTAAAACTAAATAATATATCTATATCTATGGTGTTAACTAGTTATTATAATTATTTAAAATCTAGTTTATCCTTGAAAATATTTTTGATTACGAATTAATTATTTTAATTGATAATAAAAATACGTAGATTATTTTAAGGCTTCATAAAATTTTATTAAAACATTTTAAGCCTAGAAAAACAAGAAATAGATTTTAGAAAATTCCTTTAATCATATTTCAATGCTTTGAAAATTATTAACGTTACTTTAAAAATATTTTTCTATCAACAAGACACGTAAATAATTATTTGATACTAGAAATTTAAATAAAATATATTTTATTAGGTATTAGAAATCACGGTCGTTACAGATTCCCACTGTGCTTTGATTTCCTCCCTACCATGCTTAAGAGAGCGTGCAAACATGTGGATTTTGGGTACAGTCCCGAGTCACATGGAGGTAATGAGCGATAGGAGAGGTTTCGTCTCTCCCGGTATTGGGAGTTGATGTTGTGCTATGCTCGGTTGGCTATAACAGAAAGTCCCTGGCCAGGGCTGATGCTGATATTTACTGGTAAGTGTTATCAGTAATTTCTCGACCCGTTATGAGCCTCACATCGGCATGACTTATCAAGTTATTTGGGTCTGACGTTTACCACCCCTAGACTCAATATGCGACATATCAAATGAAGAGACCAGACTGTACGGTAGTGTTGCTTACTGGATTCACGGGAGTTTGGACAAGCTTGCTTGTTGATCTTCTGATCGCTCGATACCTAGGTAGCCGTTATGTCCAGCTAGTACCGCTGATGGCTTGTGGGTGACTGATATGATCATTACCTACTGCTGGCGTATTGACGAGTGTTTAGAATCCTATACAGAGCTTTCCTAGCTCAAGCGAAACGAAATAGGGCACATATGTGATATGTCCGGGACCGATATTGATACGTGTATGTGATACAGTATTCTAATCTCGCGATATAGGTTATATATGATATAACCGGATTATTGAATCATGTGTTGATTCAATAATTTGTTATATGTATATTTGATATACATATAAATGATATTAATCGGTTGTATGTGATATAGCCGGATTATTAATTCAAGTGTTGATTTAATAATTTAATATATAATTATATATTTGATATATATTAACTAATATTAGCTCACATAAGAATTTCTTTTCTAAAACTACATTTAAATATATATAAGATATATATTAATGTATTTACTATTGTGTCATGTTAGATGATACATTGGACATGGGTGTATGAGGCTCACACCAAACTAAAAATTATTTGGATGATTTAATTATTAAGGGATAAACCAAAATTAGATGGAAAATGTCATTGCTTGAGATGCTTGTGGAAGCATGTAGAAGCCTTGACTTAGTCCACTAATTTTGTTTTACTTTAGATATTTATTAACCCAACCATTATCTTTAGCCATGGTTAACTCTCTACTAATATCTCTTGAGATATTTTCTCACCCAAGGGTTCACATTAGTTCATCTTCTTCATTTCCTTCTTTGCTCTCTAGCTTTCGAGTGAGGTGAAAAAGAAAAGGAGAGAAATAATTCTAAAGTGAGCAAAATACCTACTTCATCAATCTATACCAAACTAGTAATTTAGTATAGCTTGTTTACTTCACTAATTCCTCAATTAGTGAAGAGATAGCTTGAGTTAGACATTTCTCAACGTAGATCATTTTCGGCATCGAAGATCCTTAAGCAAGCTTGTTCTTTTCACCTAGTGGATCCTAAGAAGAGTTCGTGGACCACTACTTGGAGTTAAGCGACTACTACACGGAGCTTTAGAAGTGAAAGACCGGTCTACAAAAATTGTATTCCTTGTTCACTTAGTGTAAAGTTTGTTTACATGCTTTATAAAACCCTAATTCTCTAGTTCGATTCTAGGTTTGTGTTCCTTAGCACTCTAAATTTTTTTTAAATTGCATACTCGATACTTGCTAAAACCTAGTGGTCATGCTAAGAAACTCCAACATAATATGATCCAAGATCCTCAAAATAATGAGCTTGACGATCGTTAATGGTCAAAATACCATTAACAGAGATTTAAGTTCTCTAAAAATATCAATAGAGATTAAATCTCTAAAAGAACTCAACGTCTCACATGAAAAGCACGTGAGCGATCAAGGCCAAGTATATAGCGCCTTACGTGAAACACACGTGAGCGCCGGAAAAAATTAGTGCTTAGCACTATTAGAGCGCCTCACGTGAAATGCATGTGAGCACCAAAAACAGAAAATTTATTGCTTAGCACTAGTGCTGCACCTCACGTGAAAAGCACGTGAGCGCCACAAAAAAACTAGTGTTTAGCATTATTTCAGCGCCTCACGTGAAACACACGTGAGTGTTGTATAACTTAGTGCTAAGCACTGCTGGGTGTTACAAAAACTCAATCTTATCCCAAACTGGCTAAGCATATATTTATGATATCCAACTTAATATCCAAACTGATCTTAGTCTTAAACATGACTAATGATCTCTCATCGATGATATCCAAAATGATATTCATCTCATATCTCCTAAGTTAATCTTAGTCTCAAATATCATTAGCGATTCTTAGGTCCATCACCATCTTTTCTCTCAAATACGGAATTTGGTTTAAGAGTACATCTTTTCATACCTCTAATATATGTCGTTGTAATTCATCAACATCTTCAAAGAGGTGGCGGGTCCTGACAACCAACAACTCTTTTCATCCCACATTGATGCACTTCCAAATTGACGTGCATGCCTCAAATCGAATTGCACCCCCAAATTGGACGCATTCCATGTCACCATTTTCACTTCGTCACGTAACAAATACACATGCGCGCAAGATGAATAATGGACCGAAATGTTTTTAAACTAATATTCGTCTCCAAAATGGAAATGTTGGACCAAAATATTCTTAAACTAACTTTCGTCCCTAAAATGGGAAATTTGGACCGAAAAGTCCTTAAACTAAAATTTTGTCCCAAACATGGCGAAAATGGACCGAAAAGTCCCTAAACTAAAATTTCGCCTCAAATATGGTGATAATGGACCAAAATGTCATTGAACTAACATTCGTCCCCAAAGTGGGAATGTTGGACCGAAATGTCCTTAAATTAATCTTCATCCCAAATAGGGAATATTGGACCGAAATATCCTTAAATTAACATTCGTCCCAAATAGAAAGTGTAGGACCGCGACGTCCTTAAAATAATATGTTTTGTCCTGCGGACTGTCTCCATAATGACTACCGTATACTATCCATGGGGCTATTCATGTATGATCTAATGATCAGTTGAGCCCATATGCTCACTGCTCATAAGTCGATCTTAGTCTTAAATATGGCTAATGATCCTTAGATCAAACCCAAATATCCCATGAGCCGATGGACCTCACAAATGTGAGATCTGCGTTCTAAGTTCATTCCCGTTGGTAAACCAAACTACCAATGTGGGCTCCATTAAGCAAAAATTTTGACCTAAACCCAAATCTCAAATATACGGATTTGGACTAATCCACGTCTTACTGGCGACGACATAAATTAATCTCCATATACAATCTATGTGCAATCCAAAATAAAACAAACACAATACGACACGAAGTGAGCTTCCGGAGCCGAAGAAAGTAGTTATCGCAACGCGGTAATGTAATTAACTGCGGGGGCTTGTGCCTGCAGAGAAGAGGATCCCTACAATCAAAATCCCTCACAAACGAGGAAGAATCTGATAAAGTTCACTACAACGGTCGCATCTATCCAAACCTCCGATATACGGTGCCATAAATCAACTTGGTATTTTCGGAGAAATGGATGGAGAAGTCCAAATAGCATCTGCCCCCAAATTCAGGCCAGACGTCCCAATGTCTCGGTCTCTATCTTTCGGCGGTGAACAAACCATTAAAGTGAGCATCGTCTAATCTATAGGGATGATCTAGTTGCAGGAAACGCCGATGACCGTAATAACAAACCTTTCTGCTAAAATTCAACCATTTCGATGTTGTATCTTGGTGAAAGTAAGGGCATGCTTTGTGACCAAGTACGGACCAACTTGATAACATTCCATATGCAGAAAAGTTATTAATTGTACACATTAAAGCCGCACGCATCGTGAAAGTTGTATCTTTGTTTGCATCGTAAGTCTCTGCACTATTAATGAATAAAGATTTTAACTCATCGATCAGAGGTCGGAGATAGATGTCGATATTGTTTCCCGGTGAGTTTGGTCCACCAATAAAAGAGGCATCATAAAGTAGGATTGATCCATAATCAACCAAGACGACGGATTATAAACTATCATTACAACAGACCATGTGCCGTGGCATCCAGCCATAGTTGAATGGAAAGAAGCCATCACTAGTCGGTCCAAGCCTGACATTGCGAGAATCACTACTAAATATTTGATGCCTCCTATTGAAATTCTTCCATGCCGGTGAATATTTTGGATGACTCATTTTTCCATCTTCGCTTAGAGCAGCACGGTGATACTAAATTATTGTCTCGGCTGTCTTCTTGCACCTGAATAGCCTTTACAGCCTCTATGTTATCGGAAAGTATCGTGCTATCTTGACAGGCATATCAAGCTTCTTATCAGATACTTTCGGTTTATACCTGATCTCTCCGCGTGTTGAACACTCTTTCAAATCTGAATTCTCTTTCTGGTACAATACGCAATTTTTGGGACATGCATGAATCTTCTCACAGTTCAGACCCAAATCAGACATCATCTTGTCACGCCCCGCTTCCCAAAATACGGAATACGAGGTATGACTAGGCCAGCCATGCTCCTACGGTCAAGGAATCATCCCGCCGTAGTCACACTTCGGCTTCTAGCATTACATGGTAATTAGTAAATAAAGCACAGTATTAAAGGAATCACATCACTAATTTATTACATAAAAATTCCATTGTTCACAGATTACAGATACTAAGAACGATAACTAACCAAGTTCAATCTCACAATCTCTTTTATGGAAAGCAGTAAATGAAGAAGGTACACCAAATTATATCTCCGTGAACTCAAAGGATAGATCCGTCTCCTGTGCTGGTCCTTCCGCGGAATCTGAGCATGCATACTCAGGTCGTCAGAGGGACACAAATACTAATATTATTATAATCAGATGAAACAGGTAAATGAGGTAATACTGGTATGAGAAATAATGCAAGTAATCACTATGTCACAATATGATGCAGAATATGTTATGTGTCCCTATCGGTCTCTAGGTCATGTTTGAAATCATATAGTGGAAGGAGGATCATGTTTAACAGGAGTCTCGTACATACCCGAGACAACGGCCCACATGCCCGGGACATAACCCTGTCAGCCGGATCGCTAGATCCTGTCCTACACGTATAAGTATCACGGTTCGAATGATCATCCTCTAAACACGGTCCCGCTAAATACGATACTCTTTCCACTTTGATTTCCCCTTTTTCCCCAGGTTACACTATTTATGATATTGATCTAGTTGTGTACAAGTATACCAATGGCACGGTTTCATCACTATCCACTGTATCAATCACTGTCACGAATGTTCACTTTCCATTGGTGTACTCGTCACTTCTAAACCAACATCTATCACGCACGATAATGCGATGTCCACACGCACTAACACTGTGTATATGACAAGGGTATGATATATGTATTGTATGCTACCAATAAGCTCTGTATGTTATGAATTAACATGCATGTCATGAACTAAAATAATTTGCACAAATTAATATGTTACGAATTCAGCAAAAGTGATGTAAGTAAGATATATAGAACAATCAGTCAGTAATTCATCAAAATTTGTTTCAGTTCAATCGGAGTTTCGGTTTTCAAGATATAACTGTTTCAGTTTAAGTGCTCGCGGCTGGAATTTCAATTTCAAAACTGAACGCCTGTTTCGCGACACGAATTGCACCCAGTTGGGCTCAAAATTTAGCGATGTCACAGTTAAATGAAATCTAGGGTTTTCGATAAAGTATTCAGCGCAATAGACGGATCTTCAATCGCATCTGTACGTTGAAAGTTATACACAGTTTAATCTCAATATGTCATTTCAGAAATTGTTCTGAACAGCTTTACGTTCTGCCCTTTTAAATATAATTTAAAATGACAAACGGCGATGAATCGGAATGAAACCACTTGTTTTCTTTCACTAACAGGAATATCTTATAACTACTGTAAAGTTCCGTATCACACGATTTCAGGAAACACGGGGACGCAGGACTTTAGACAGAACACACTAATCAGAAACGCTCTGGACTGCAGTCCAGAGTCGTGTTCCGATCCAATTATCTTCATGGTTACAAAACAGAAATGATCAGAAATATATGTAGGATTAAAGTTCGTCAAGTCGTCTTCGATTTAAGCCCTCGAACGCATCTTTCCAATATGTGTATGATTTATGGTGTTTTTATTCGTTTTCAGTTACGGGAGAATTCTAGTTTTAACGACATGTTTGGGGGTATCGATTTTTGTTACTAACAATCGTATTTTCCAGCGTATTTCACACAAGATATTCATCATTATAATGGCCAACATAAAATATCTATTTCCGTCAAATTAGACAATTATTTCTATTGGTAACTAACATCGAGCACTTAGGTCATGACACGTATAGGAAATCGGTAAGTTTGTAAACTACATGATCTAGGTGGGTAACACTATTATTATAGCATGAAGCAAGTAAATACTTGCCTGGAGAACGCCTCGGGGTCGTACGGCAACAGTGTCGTCGCGAACGCGCGATATACGCCACGTACCGGATTCCCGCGAGCCTAGTTCGAAACACGAATTGCACGTCGGAGTTTTCCCGGAGTCGTCTTGCGTGCGCTGGAAGCTTAGGGGGTGCTCTCTGGTTCGCCTGAGAAGTGTCGGGGTTGCCGACGGTCGACGGCGTCGCTCCGGCAGCGTGTACAGAGCAGTGGTGTTTGAGACTTGGGTTATAGGATTTTTGAAGAGAGAGAGAAGAGGGGCAGTGGGGGTCGGGTCTGGAGAGATGAGGGTGGTGCTGAGGGTGTGTAGGGTCGCGGAGGGGGTTCAGGCGAAGTGGGGCTCACCGGCGTTGAGTGCCAGGGGTGATGTGGCCGAGCCCTGTAGTGGGGGTTGTGTGCAGGGGAGTGGGTGTGCAGGGGTGACTCAAGTGGGTGGAGATGGAGTCATGGAGGGAGAAGAGGGTGACAGAGGAGTGATCGAAGGTTGCCGAGGGATTGTCGTCGTCGTCGTCGGAGGTGGAGGTTGCAATGGGCTGTTCGAGGTTGGGGCTCGGTGGGTGTAGCGAGAGAGGTGAGGAGTTTTTCTGTGATGTAGTTGGTGAGTAAGAGAGAGATGAGGGCGACGAGGTGGTAAACGTGGGGGAAAACGGTAGGGCGAGGGCGTGGGCGTGAGCGACGGCGGAGGAGGCGGGTCGCGCGCGATTTAAAGGAGGTAGCCGTTGGGGATAAATTTGAAGGAAGATGAACAGGGAGTAGCGGGTCGGGTTGAGTGGAGGTAAGTGGTCACGGGCCGTAGGGATTTGGGCCGAAAAAAAAAACAATTCCCTTTAAAAAAACTTTGTGGGCTGTAGGGTAGAGACGGGCCGGCAAAAAAAAGAATTCCCTTTTAAAAATAAAAACAGAAGTGGCTGAATGAAGTTTAAGGGGGTGGGCCGGGGTAAAATTTCTATAAATTGGTTGAAAAATTTTATTAGTGGGCTGAGGAAAAATATGTGAGGGCTGGAAAAAAAAACAGAAAAGGGCCGGGAAAATCTGAAGGTATAGTTTGAGGTTTTAATAAAGGAGATGAATGGGTTAGGGTTTTGGTTTAAAGATTTATTTTAGCCTTGGTATTAATTTGTTTTGAATCTTGGTTTTAACCTTTAGGGTTAGGACTAAGATTTCAAAAGAATTAGGGAAAAATGTTAGGCCTAAACAACCAATTCAAACACGAAGAGAAAGAAGCCATTGGAATTCAGAAAATAAGAAACTTTTATTAAAGTGGAAACGGGGATTTACACATCTTCTGGGCTTCGTACCAGGCTCAGGTAAGTTATTTTCCAGGGGTATAGAATTTTTCAAGAAGTTCAGAAGTATCGTGAATGACTTGCTGCTCAATCCATTTAGGCACTTAATCTGGAAAAGTTGGACGAACGATAATAGGGTGGAATACTTTTCATTCTCATAAATTGGTCTTTTAGTATCATTCATGAACTTTTCATATTTATCCGCACGCAGTCATTGACCGGAAGGAATATTTTCTTCGGTAGGATTACTATCACTAAGGGCAGCATCTACCATATCCTCCGAAGAAGTTATTGTCTTCTTCTGGAAAGAAGTTATTGTCTCCTTCTACTTCCGCCCCATTACCATCTTCTTCTTTTTCTTCCGCCGCATTACCGTTTTCTTCTTCTCCTTTCCAATGATATAGCCAAGTAGTATAAAGTCTAGTAAAATCATATTTAACGATATGAAGCTCTATGATTTCTACCTTCTGCCAAAACTTATTCCCACATCTAACGCACGGATATAGAATCTTCTCTAACACGATCTTATTATGTACGCGTGCAAATTCAATGAAAACAACAATTTCTGCGACAAACTTAGATTGCATGCGTTGTTGCCAATTCACGTACATCCAGTTCTTAACTCTAATATACTCATGGGCCATGTTAGACTGTATAACATACAAATTGTAAGTTATGCAAGCTGATTTTTTATGGTGGATACATTGAGAAATTTAAGAACGAGCTGGTTATTGACAAAGAAGAAAATGAGAAGGGCAAATTTGTCATTGAAAAAGATAAATTATCGATTAACAAAGTTATATTTGAAGATACCCAATTATGAGTTGTATTCTCTGTATGTGTATTTCAATTTATGATTTCACTTAGGTGTAGGGTTGTTAGTGTGTATGTGCTTTGTGTATGTGTGTGTTGTGTATTCATGTTGTATGTGTGTGTTTCGACTGTCGGGAGTAAGACTTCTATTCTATTAAGAATGTATAGAGCATACACCCATTCTCTTGTACTTTCATCAGTTTCGAGAAAATTTCGGCAACACCTTCCCGCTGTTCTCCAAGTACACTGTAATAGAATAGATAATTATTTCAATGCTGTAAAACAAAATTGAAATGAATATCTAATCATCTTTGTACATGGAGAACCAGCAGAAAAATACCAATGAAATAACCTGAAATGAATGAAAACACAAGCGGATGCAGGTGTTTGTTTTATACATTCTTAACTTGTCCAAATTGGACAAATCTATCGGTTATCATACGATTGAATCTTCTCGTCATATATACTACACGGTGGTTGTTAGAACCGAATGATATCGTCCGATATTTAACAATCTCCATATAGTTTTATGTCACGACGAATATCGAATGTATGTTAACCGATAGACAGGGACTAAAGCGCGCTTTGATTTTCATATATGATTATCGATGAAAATATGAAAATTTCATATTATCATTAGGTATCATATATACACTTATTATAAGATTTAACTTGAATTGGTTTTACGTTTACGTTTCAATTTCATGGGTTTGAAGTTTTTAGTTTAGGGTAAAAAAAATTTAAGTTAAAGGGTTTCTTAATCAAGTTTAAAATTTTGGATTTGGTTCTGGTGTTAAATTTTAGATTTTGGATTTAGTTCTGATGTTAAGTTTAAATTTAGAGTTTGGCCTTATTTGATATGAGAGATCATCATCACCATTATCACAAACACACAGATATCATCATCAACATTATCACTCTCTCTCTCTCTCTCTCTCTCACACACACACACACACACACATTATCATCATCATCAACATTATCACAAACACACATACATATCATCATCATCTCTCTCTCTCTCTCTCTCACACACACACACACACACACACACACAAAAATATTCTAATCATAACCCTCACTCTTAATAACCCTAATTACCTTAACCCTAGCCCTAGACCTAATTAACCCTGACCCCCTATAAATTATTCATTGAGCTACGCTTAGATTTTTTTTTCCACTAAACCCTAATCTAACCCTGATCCTAACCTTAATCCTAAACCTACCCTTAACCATTAGTCCTAACCCTAACCAAACGAAACTAAACCCTTACCCACAACCAATCTTCTTCTCCTCACCACCACCACCAATCTCATGTAAAATTGCTTTTCCCCACGCCTCATCCGATCTACCTGGTCCCCATTGACCTTTCCTGGCCCCTTTTCCCACCACCACAGCCGCCGCCCCCCATCACAGCCGCCGCCACAACCACCACTGCACCTCACATCCCCAAACTACCCCAAATTGAAAAGCATCCACCACCACCGCCGCCACCAATAACAGCCACCACCACAGCCGCCGCCGCCACCGACCACCACCACAATCCAAAATCCCCAAATTAAAGTCCTATCCACCAAATTCAATTTAAGAAAATAAAATTTTAAATTGAATAAATTGACTAACCGGTTGAGAATTTCGACGATGACGAGGAAGCCTGGAGAAGCTCAATGTTGAAGAAGAGGGCGGCGATCGACATTGATGAGGAGGACGTGATCGAGACGGCGATCGATCGAGGCGATGTTGGAGGTGATAGAGACGACACAGGAGGTCGTAGAAGGTCGGAGGAGACGACGAGGGAGGAGGTGATGATGACGCTAGAGGTCGGAGGAGACGACGAGGGAGGAAGCGACTCAAGGGAGGGGGAGGCGATGATGGCACAGGAGGTCAGAGAAGGCGATGAGAGAGGAAGCAATGTCGAGGTCAGAGGTGACGAGAGAGGAGACGACTCGAGGGCGGGAAAATTTTAGGGGGGAAATAAATTGGAAAATTAGGGTACTGTGAGAACAGCAAGGGAAAATTTTGGTCTTTAATTTTTTTAATTGCCCGACTTTACCCCTACGGATATAACCGTAGGGTTCTATCTTGCAGTACCGTAGGAGCGACTGCATATGTTAAATTTTAATAAATTTTTATTTATATATGTCGTTACGGTCTAAACCGTTGGGATATTAATTCTTCCTACGGTATAATCTGTAGGGACAACATAAAATTGTCCCTACGGATATTACCATCCGCTGAGGCAAACCATATTTATACTACTGTATTTATTTGATCTAACTTCAAATTTGGTGAGGAAGTCAATCCTATCCAACTCATTATTCTTATCTTAGATAATAGCTAAGTCTGTGCACGTGAGGATTGGACCTCTGCAAAGGCCGCAAGCATGACATAAGTCGTCATCAGGAAGGTTCGAGCTATCCGTAAGTTACCTTTTCTATTGTTTTCGTTGGTATCACAACTTATTTCCACATGCATAATAAACTAGATTTTCGCCCTCAAAGATAAGTTTGATACAAGGTTCTATATATACAACAATATTAAACATTAAAGTCAAATGCTCTTGTCCGCAAGCAAGAAGCTAACCAAAGTGATGTTGATCATAAATGATGTCTCCTCAGATTACGACACGTGGCAGATGACGTATCCCGGATTTCACAGGGGTGGAATAAATGAGCCGTATCGGAAACATTCCCCGGGGCCCCTTCTTGGGGGACGTCCCCGACCTTTCGGGAGACCTCCTGAAAGACATTCCACCTTCATCTAGGAGACTACCGACAGCTCGTCTTCGAGCTTCTTCAGTCTCCTCACTCGTCTCCGAGCCTTCTCTTGTATCGAGTTTCCTTGTCCTCCGAGCTCCAAGCATGCCGAGCTTCCTCGGCCTCCCCGACCAACCGAGACTGCAGAGCCCTAGCTCCTCCGCAACGGCTCCGCGTATCTCACCAAAGCAGAATAACCGCCGTTTCACGTCTCGCGTCCCACGCTGGCGCGTCCCTCCATTAATGAGCATATCCGTCATTAGTGAAGAGATCCCGTCATTCACGCACGCGTAACGTCAGGGGCGTAAACGAAGGCGAAGATCTCATGCCTGCTCGCTCCATACGACCACTATAAAACCCCTCTCTTAGACGACTCAGGTAAGGCAACTGGAATCCAATAAGCCGCTACTATGCTCAAATTTTTCGGCTAACTTGATCGTCGGAGGGTCCTACGGTGGTCACCCACCCCGAGACTTCTTTGCAGGTAGCTCGGATTCCACCTCAAACTCGACCTATTGAGATCCACACTCAAGGAGGCAGCCTCCGAATTCAATTTCAACCGTCCAGCAACGCTCTCGACAGATCGACAGAGGACAGCATCTGAAGGAGATCCAGGCCTCCATCACAAAGATAAAATGCAATCGCGTTTTCCTCGCACATTTGGATACCGTAATTTTTGTTTTTTAACAGACATGCAATATCGTAGAAATGCTTGTCCTGCGTGCTACAAGTCCGACACATATAATTGTTTGAGCATGTATAGCCAAACAGTCAATAAGACAGTTTTTTCTACGGAGAATTTTAACATGGATACAACGTACTAAAAAAACCTCTAGGTAACAAGAAGAGAACCTGATTCCCAAAATCATCAAGAGCACACAAATCAGTGACTCCATCCGCACCAAAATATTCAACAGGGTAAATCACAATCACAGCAGCCATTTGAGAAAAAGAGAAATATCCAACTCGAATTCATTTTCATGTCCTAATTCTATTGACTTCCCCAACCACCCAAAATTTCAGGCACATCACAATATCGACACACACACCTAACATTAACACAACAACAACAGAAACACAACAACAACAAATCTCAGCGGCTCGGTCTCATCGCCAGCTCATCAGATCAACCTCGGCCTCACGATCTCGATCCAAGGCCTCTCCGTTCATCGGCTCGCCGGAGCGGCTCCACATGCATCTCACGTGCAAACTAGAACGGCCTTTGCAGGTACATCATTATGTCGTTCAGCGGGTCGAGCGTGGGCCCGGTCTCCACTGGTGGGAACGGGGCGGCGGCATCGACGTTATTAATCGGAACCCCGAGGGCCCTTTCGAGCTCCCCCCACCTCAGCTGGCTCTGCACCTCCCTCTCGCACGTGAACTCTGGCGACAGCACGTGCTCCGAGCAGCTGGAGTCCGCGTGCAGCCTCGGCAGCGACTCGGACGTGTCGAAGTAGAACCAGTCGTTGTTGTTGTTGAGTGGGATCGTCGGCTGCACGTGAGATACCGCTGGATTCACGTGCTGCATCAAGTCCAGTTTCTGCTCTAGACCGGGCCGGTTCATCCTCGACCCGGCCGGCTTCTTCTCGACTCCGGTCTGTTTCTCTCCGCCGCCTTTCTTTTTGTAGATGCGGCACAGCACCCAATCATCCAGCTGCAAAATGACACGCGTCAAATTATTAATCTTCTATTTTTCACACTAGCACAATTTTTTTAATATAATTTTCTATTAAAAAAAACTCACCCGAAGGCTTTTCTTCTTGCAAGCCGATCGGTCCACATCAGCAAGCCTGTACTCATGCATGATCCAGTTGGTCTTATCGCCCTTCGGGGCTTTCCCGGTGTAAAAGACAAGCGCTTTCTTGATCGCGACCGGTTTCGGTGTACCGACCGGTTTGTCCGCACCGGTCGCCTTCCAGTAACCCGAACCGGCCGCCCGGTTCGGTCTAGACCCGTTAGGGTACTTTCGATCTCTGGGAGAAAAGAAGTACCATTCTTTCTCGCCATACAACGCCATCCCTGTAATTTTTCTCTTACAAATCAGACCACAAGGACTGGAATTGAAAATTCGAAGGACTAGCAATTAATTAAATCAAGAGGTTAATTACCAGGTAGCAGCCATGGATCGACTTTGTAAAGATCGATTTCTGCAATTATGGAAACTGCTAGGGGCAATCCCGCACATTTCCGACACAAATAGTTCATCACCAGCTCCTCATCCGTTGGATGAAATCTGAACCCAGGGGGTAACTGCAAATCTCCGCTGTTCATTTTATTTTTGTTTACTTTTAAACACTTGGCAAATTTTTTCCCAATTTCTTGTATCTGAAGGAAGTTGGAAGCTTGAAACTTCGGATCCAAGAGCAGCTGAAGATTTATAGAGGGGGAGGAACAGAGGATAATGACACGTGTCGGGTAAACGAGGGAACTTCTTGAAGAACACGTGGTCCTAGTTGAGGCGGGCCCCACAGCACGTGTCAGGGATTGCGCGGGCTATGAGATAACGTCGGCTCCTCGATTCTGTCACTGCTTGCGTCAGCATTTTGTCTTGTTCCCCACATGTCCCCGCCTCCAATGGTTTTTACCGCTGCGGGAGGTCCACGTAAGGTGATGACGTCAGTCAAGGATAAGTACGCGCAGGGGACGTACTTTCTATTTTTGATGACACGTGTTGGTGAGGAGCGGATGTTGACCTGCGGAGAACTTCTGGAAAAGGCGTTTGGGTTTTTGTTGCTTTGTGAGCAAAGGTTTTTGGACTGTAGCTGCCATTTTTTTTTTCCAAATAATGAGAGGTTTTTTTCCATTAAAGAATTACTAATTTTATTTGTTTGTGGATAAAGATGGCTTTACCTGCATGGTAAACATTAATGTAATACTTCTATCTATAACACTATTAAAAGTAAATTGAAGTTTTCCTTATGGCCCGTCATATCTCAATTAATTCTCTATCCTAACTAAAACTTCCCGTCCAACTAAAATCTCAATTAATTCTCTATCCTAACTAAAACTTCCCGTCCAACTAAAATCGACGTTTGCTGTCTTCTTAAAATCCTCATTTAGAAATCTATAATTATCTAATGAAATCACCATTAAAAAATTTCTATTCTTATCCCATTATTCTAACTAAATCAAATCCCTATCCTAACTAAAAATCTTAAATTTTTAGCACGCCGAAAAATAAAAATATAAAAAGATTACATACAATCGAAAAGTCTTTTAAATCAAAAGATTAAAAAACTAAAAAACAATTAATATTTATAAGATATGAAATATTTTGTTTATTATATTTTTCTTATAGACCGTATTGAAAGTAATAGTGATAATTTTCAAAAAGGATATATTTTTGATAAATAATTAGAAGAATAAAAATGTCTAAAATTTATTTAAGAAAATATAACTCTTTCTTATTAGTTATGCAACAATGGTGTGTATGGAAAAATTCAAGAATAAAATAAAGTGTTAAAATACTTTAAAAATAAAAGATATGTGCATGAAAAACTTCTAAAATAAAAGAAATAATTAGAATACCTTTACAGATAAAAGATAAATTCAAATGAAAATAAAAATATTTACATGGATTTGATAAATATAAAATTCTAATAAGATTTACAAGATCTAAAATCCTAAAATAAAAACTAAAAAGAGACAGATTTAAGAATATAGTAATAAATTTATGCTAAAATGCTTTAAATATGATTTACTTTTAATATTTATTTTGTCAATAAAATAGTAATATAAGAAGGTTTTAAACACAAGAAAAGATTGCTAAACCCGAAAATAAAGGAAAAGGTTAAATAATTTTTAAAAATCCAAAAATTAAAACTAAAAAGAGATGGATTTATAATAAATATTAATAAATGGAATACATTCTCGTGCCAAGCACGTGCAAAAACCTAGTAAAAAAATGAGATCCCGGACCATAGGTGAAATAAGTTAGCCATCCGCTCATCCCATAGGCCTACTCTAAACCCCACCAATGAGCTACTCCAAGCCCTCGTGCAAAAACCTAGCAGATTAGATATATATGGAATATGATTTTCTAATAAACTGGAAATGCAACATATACAGATATCAACGGATACGTCTTATACGTCAACTCAGGATTCGGCCACTCGAAGCTTAAATTCTTACTTGTTAGTGCTCTTATAGTAATCGACATTGTTTTCCCACTTAAAACTTGCTTGTTTAAAGAACAAAGTCCTTGAAAACAGACATTTGATCAATCTATAAGTCAGCATAATTCACAAATTGTATGATATAAAATTTATCACTAACATTAACATTGATAGAGGAGTCCTCAAGATGTCTCTATTTATCTAGACATGTACCGGTTTTGGCCAAGGCAAAAACCAACCTGATTTCTGGATGCATTCACGTCATTTGGCATTAGACCGCATGTTTTTCCAACTCTTGTAACAGATTGATTCCGAACCAAAATTCATTGACCAGCCAGTGTGCTTGAGTAAAAGGATAGATATAATACGTATATATAGACATAGGTAAGAAATAATTGATCTTTCCTATAGAGGAAACTTGCTCTTTTATATAACTTTTCTAGGGGGGTCATCTAGCACATCTTAAAGAAGCAATTTGTGATAGTTGTTGAAGCCAGCATCAATTATGGTTAAAAAGGTTATTATAAAGAAAAGAAGTGAGACATTAGAGGCAGGGTGGATGGGGGTCTGTGTGGGCAAAGGGAGCAACACATCATCCAAGTGTGGGTGATCATTGATGAGTACGTGGTCATTTCTTTTGATTATTTTAGTGATCATTGATGAGTACGTGGTCATTTCTTTTGATTGTTTTATATTTGAATTCTTTAATATATATATATATATATATATATATATATATTAGTGTTTAATTAAGGTTAAGTTTCACTAAACCCTATGTTTTGATCATGTATCACATAATCCCCCGACGTTTTAAAATGATACAAAATACCTCCATATACTTTCCTAAACCGTTAAAACCCTTAACGAAGAAGAATGAAAAGACAACTTATCCCTTAAATATTTTGGAAAGGAAATAAAAATTATTTTTAGTATTTTTTCCTATCTTTTATCCTTTTGTCATGATATCTTTCCTTCTCTTTTATGAGACCGCCATTTATTTTCTTCATCTTACTCCTATTCTTCTTCTTCTTCAATTTTGTTTACCCTAATTCTTTTACAGTATTTGAAATAACAATCTTTTTTGCACATGCATATAAAAGCAAAGAAGAAATTATTTACTATTTTGAGGGAAATAAGAGAAATATCAAATAAAGAAAGGAGATGAGGAATATATGCAAGGCCTAACAAAATAATGAGAAAATTAGAGAAAAATTGGAATGTGCTTAAATTGTGAGAAAAGCAAAAGAAAGAAATCAAGAATAATAAAAGATATGGTGAAAACAAATTTAACAAATCTTTCCTTTCTTTCCAAAATATCTTAAGGGCTAATTTGTCCTTTCATTTTTCTCGACAAACACCTTTAGGAGTTTTAATGGTTTAGAAAAATATGATGGGATATTTTGTATCGTTTTAAAATGCATGGGTTATGTAATACATGCTCCAAATATAAGGGGTTTAGTGAAATTTAGACTTTAATTAATAAAATCAAGAGCTTACGCGTGGACAAATGGTTTAGACACCACTGTTCAATGAGACACGTTTGCTTGGGGACATGATACAAAAGTCAAGCTTTAGTTTTGTATTGTATTATATTATATTATGTGTAGAGGATGTAACTGTCACATCTGTTGATGTTGGGTTGGTTAAGACTTGGAAGAAATCTAGAGGAGTAATTTATATTTTATGAAAAATTAGATACAAAGTCAATTATGTAAAAGGTAAAGAGCTAAAATAAAGGAAAATTAACAATAAAAAAATAGTACACTATTTTATCATGTAAACTTATAGAACTAAAATTTTAAAATAATTTTCAAGTCGGTGATTGACGAACCCTCTCGGCTCTTCATTTTGACACTCAACGCACGTTATCAATGAAAAGTCGAATGATTTTCTCTCAAGATAGATCACGTACTCTCAGCATCACATGTTAAGCGAGACTCTTCAATCAAGCAACGCATGGCATTGCAAGAGCGAGTTTACAATCCGACACTTTTGGCTTTTGGTCTTCGAACTATCCAACTATTCTTGTTAATTAAATGTATCTCTTTTGATGTAAACTTGAAATGTTTATTTTATAATGAAAGGTTACGGTCAAACTTCCAAAAGAAAGATATGGAAAATTACAAGAAAGCTCTTAAGTTTAATTAGTTTCACATCTTTAACGCACTCTTCGTTTATTATCGTACAAACTTATATATTGTCTGATAAATTTATTCAGCTAAACATTTAAACGAATAAATTTTACTTGGATATGGTTAAACTTATGATATTTGTGCATCGCTGGTGCAAATTGGACATACATAAATAAACTATACATGATAGGATCCCAAAAGCTATACAAAACAAAAAGTTCTTATATATTTTCCTTTCCCTTAAAATACCATATAAATTGAAAATGAATTATTTTTGTTCATTTTGTTCTTTAAAACTGGGCACATCCCATACATATTGTGGATGGATCCAAAGAGGTGGCGCCCAGCTCCATGGAAGCCATTATTGGCATACGTACAGCTCACACAAATATAATTCCTTTCACTTTCACACATGTCACCTACGATATGGATCACATTTTTGCTCTTCATGGAAACGTTGTAGCTCAAGGACACATGCTAAGAAATTGAGATATACATACAACAAAAGGAGGTTATGGCTTTCATTGACTGGTCGAGCTAACCTCCTATGATATATTTATATGAGGGTAGTGGAGGAAGATGCAATAAGATGGAATTTTCTGTTATGGCGTCGAAAAATACACCGTCCATGATTTTCTACGACGATCGACATCCATTATCATCATCCTTATCATGTAAGATGCGGATACGCCAAATTTCATGTGATTTCATCATTTTTTTCTCCGTTGATTTGGTGGGTGCAAAATTAACGGTTTACCGACAATAGAACTTTTAACATTCGCTAATTCAACGGTGAAAAGGTGGTGGGATCATATGAAATTTGGTGCGTCCATATCTTACATGATAAAGATGATGATGATGGGTGTCGATCGTTGAAAGAAATCAGGGAGGAGGTATATTTTTGATGTTACTGAACGAAAAAGTGTCACGTGGCCTCTTTTCTTCGTTATTGGCTGTATATGTTCATTGAACATGTTTATTAAGTTTTTAGCATATTCCTTGACCTCTTTTGTCTCATTATTCATGTCCTTATTGCCTACACGTGGATGCATGTGGCACAACCTCATATGTCGGATATCTTTTCTTTTCTTTTCTTTTCTAGCGAATGCACGATCCTGTAAATTGCTGGATATGTTTTTACTAAGAAAATAAGGATTATTTCATAAAAACCATTTTATGGTGGTTTTTAAAAAAATAGATTAGCTAGAGATTAAAATTAGAAAAATAAGATATTTTAAAATTTAATTAGCAAAATAGGACGGTATAAAACCATATAGGCATGATCCCAAACCCCCTCATCAAAGGAGAACGGGTTCTTAGAAGTCCCCTCCCAATATAGGGATGGCGGGTTCCTCCCCACTAAAAAGTGGAGGACGGGATCTGGGAACCCGCCGTCCCCTATAGGGAGGGGGGAAGGTTCGGGTTTCCAAAGCCTGCCCTCTCTCGTAGGATAGTAAAATTCTTTTTTTTTAACCTTAAATTTTAAAAATTAAAAAATACTATGTTAAAAATACGCATTGAAAAAAATACTTTATTTTTGGGTGGATGCGCTTGCCCAATAACATAGTACCCGAAAGACTGAAATTGCGTCGAGTAACCCGCCCTCCCCAATATAGCAGAGAGCGTGGGTTACTATAACCCGTCCTATGTTAAGGGAAAAAATTTTTAAAAACAAGTTTGCCTCAATTTTTTTCTTTAAAATGTGTTGGAAAAAATTTGGAATTTTCATATTAACCCAAAAATTTGATACGCACAAAAATATCAGATAAATATTAATTTACTCCACAAAAAAAATTACTATGCACATGCGAAACCTTATATCAGGTTTCATCAACACTTTAAACACCTTGACATGTCAATTCTCATCGATACACTGACGTGCAAATATTGGACAAGATTGACAGATAAGAGTTGTTACCGTTTACTGACGTGCAAATATTGGATAAGATTGACAGATAATGGTTGTTACCGTTTCTAGAGGAGAAATCCAATACTTGGATCATACTATAAATATCAATGAAGAACACTTCAGTAACAACATACTACAAATGAAGAAAGCAAAGCAAACGAGTCTAAGATTTTGTTCTGCCCACTCATAAAAAAATTAGAGAAGATACAAAGAATATATCTACACTTTCAATGAAGTTTTTAAGTGGTTACTAAAAGGTGAAAGATATGAGGGTGGAATGACTCAAAATTTCTAAGCGGTTATTAACGTAATTTCTTAATACTTGAAGTCCATTGCATTGCCAATGTAAACCCACAACACTCGTTGAAGATGGCATTATAGTATGCCGTGGAAGCTAGAGGGAGGAAACATGCCCATATAAGAATACACTCTTTTATCCCTTTCAGAGCTGCATTCAATCCAACATCACGGTCTGTGTAGCATCTACTTTTTTTAATATTATTGTATAATATTTAATTGATGTATGTGGCGTAACACAAATTTGTAGTACTGTAATAGAAAATCAGTATGCCGTAGAAGCTATTTCAGTTGAAAACAAGCAAATTCAAGTGTTATTCTTCGCTATCCAATTTACATATTGCAATTTTAACGGTAGTTTACAGTAAATTAGTCTCCAACGAATAATGCAAAAAGATCATAGTAACATTAAAATTGTACGTCTCCTTACAAATAATTATTGATTTTCCTTTCGTTGCTTCTTCTTCACGCCCTTGAAAGTCCCGCCCTTGATAACTGTTATGGGCATCTGGTCTTATAATGACCTGGTTGTTTGTATAAACTAAATCTGCCATGCCTTTGTAGAGGATCAACATTCATTACCATTCATTCTCGACTCATTTTAGGTCTTTCGGGTCTTATATTTTTGTCCGTTGGTAATACTCTCGGCGTTTGTCTGTTCCCAGCATAGTAATGATAATAGAGATTGTCCGGTATATGATGAAATTTTGGATCGTATGCGTCTTAATAACTGAAAACCGTATAGTAACGTGATGGAAAATTGTAATGTGAATTATGCATGCTGCTTACAGCAGCAATTGCATAGGCACATGGTAAATGTTGCTGAAAAACACCGCATGTGCATGAAGAGAGCTTTTCCTCTCTAAAATTAACGGTATATTGATTCCCATTGCTTCCCATAACTTAAAATTCCGCTGCGTCAAACCCTTCAGATCTGTAGTATTGTGATTTTCGCTCTCTTTTCCGAAATATATCTTCATAATATGCGGTGAGTGGAGTCTCCATCGTCAAAGACTTTTCCCATCTTTGCATAAATTAAGTATTCAATTTGAAAAAGATTTGAACAATCAAGCTCTGTATCGGTAAGCCTCTAACACTCTTAAGAACCCCGTTGACACTTTCAGACATATTGATTGATCTGTTTTTGTAAGTAGTGTTTATGAATAAAGTAACCGCAATCAGTAACGGTGTCTCTTGTAGCTAGCCGAGATGAGTACGGGTCGTCCTCAGGGAAATGTCGAACCTTTATCTTGCTTTAGACGAGTTGATTGAAATATGAATGGTTTGTTCTAAATCTATAATATACGGATGTAGATTTTATGAAGAAGTGGCTTGCATGGTTCATAGAATTTTATAGTAATGGATGACTAATTAAAGATGACTCATTTTATGTTATAATAGATTTAAAACTAGATCGATAGTGGTGAATAAAAATTAGGGTTTTTGGAGGGAATATGAATCTTATTCTTAATCCTTATCTTGTCATTGAGCTCTATTCATGTCCAGCCTTTACCAAAACAATTATTAATTTAATCTCAAATCGCGGTTGAGACTATCAATAAATTGGTAGCGCGCCCGACAAGGATGTTAGTATTTATTTTGCTAAAGTTTATAAACTTTAAAAGATATAAAAGAAATTAAGAGATTTTATCATTTATTGATCTACCCTAATCCTATGAACTCTAGCAAGTTAGGAATTACTCGCTCTTGGTTTGAGAAGAAGAAGAAAGGATAGAGAATGGGACCATAATGTAAATGTAGAAAGTAATGCAGAAATTAAATACAGAAAGTATAATGCTAGGAGAATTAAAGCTGAAAATCTACTTTTATTAATCAACTATATCATGTACAAATCTTTTTAAAATAGAGTACAAGAACCCTACATTTTTTCTCCCGATCTCTATCTTGTTGGAAGTAGATAAACAGCTGATGATCAACTCGGATGTGTGGATCGTCTTGGACCTCGTGATCTCTTCGGTTGATAATTTTTGATGTGAAGCTCTCGGTCCCTTAAATAGTCACAGAAGCTAGATACCCTAGTTGCCAGATATTAGGATATGCTGATAAGATCACACCAAAAAAATCCGAAATCCTGCGGCCATAAGGAGTTCGTAGATCCGCGGCATATCATGGGGTTTGGCCGCGGTTTGTCCGCGGTTAGGCGGTTATTTGGTAAGATCAGGGCTTCAAAATTCTTGTGCTATTTGGTGTTGATACTTGGAGATCATTGTGATTTCTGGATTCTTCAAATCTTCCTCTGAGTTTCTGCCGTTTATGATTTTATGATTTGATTTAATTTTATCGACAGATTTGGTTCCCGACATCTCGGATATCTCGATCTTCAGATCTGAGCTCATATATACACAATATCACAATTCATAGTATTAGTAATATTTGTTATTTATTTTGAGATATTATCTTAATCATTAGTATGATATGATATTTTAAGAATACTGATTAGGATTATTTGATATGATATGCATATTTAAATTACCAAAATATCATATAAATATTATATGCATATATTTTCCTTCATAATTTTAATTATAATATATAAAATATGATAAAGAGTATTTTGAAGATAAACCCACATATGTTCCATAATTACAATAAACACCTTTAAATACTTAACAAAAGTAAGGAAAATGTTCCATCAAATGTGCAATATTTTCGACTGAAAAAATACCCCAAACTTAACTTTGATCATCCTAAGCAAATTAGTTATTCAAGAGAAGGAGAAAAAATGAAAAGAAAAACTTAGCACACTTTCGTAGGCAACACGATTGCACTTGGCACATGCAACAAACCTTTAAACCTCTAGGTGTCCCTTGTAGGAGGAGTGTTGTCTCCTGAGGGTTTTCAGCAGATTACACCCATAAAATCACATAATAAAAGAAAGACGGCGAAAGTTATATACAAAGATAAAGATCATATAAAAAAAAGAACTTGAAAATAAGAGTTTCAAACTACACCAGCTTTTCAGTTGCCATGAGCCCTATCTTAATGGTCGTGAAAAGATGTCAGAAATTACATCATTTCTCAATAAAATATCGCCTTTAGTTTTCCTCCCTACCTTTCTTCCAAATATCAATCATATACCCCTACGTGTGTGTAAAAGACATCCCTACACTTAGATAATTCAATTCAAGCCGTCATACTCTTGTCCATCTTACTTAGTACTTTTTAGTCGGTGATATTTTAGATGGAATTGTTCACACATTTTTCATGCGACCGTTAATATTTCTTGAGGTACTAACCAACCGATTACCTAATGTGCTCATTCTTTTAAGCGTAATTAGCAATATGCTCATCTTGCACTACCTAAGGCTTTGCAGTGGCTCTCAAACTAATTGGTCTAAGGCTCTAGATGATAAAACACCCTCGCTATATTTTTTATGCTGCCTTAAATAATTACAAAACCAGTGTTCATTTTTCTTCACCATTTTTTCTTTATATTTTTTTGTTTGTATATTTTTTTCCCTTCATACTAAGATTTTTAGACAAGAGCATTTCAAGGTATCCTCTACTATCCCATGTTTTAGAATGTGAGCAAGTGCGTATAGTAGGGTATCAACGTTCAGATGTTTGGACTTAAGAATAGTGACTATTTTTCAGACTCAATTCTATTATCAGATTAGTGATTCCTTTCATCTTACCGACCCTTGGGACAACAGCTCATGAGTACCTATTACTAGTTTCATTTCAAAAATATCTAATTTTCTTGCTTTTCTTAAACTTTTCCTTCCTATCATATGTATTTTTCACTTTCTAACTTTTATTACCAATTATTTTTTATTCATTCATGTAGCACTGAAAAAATTTATATAGTGCATGTATAAAAAAAATTATATAGTGCTTAGTGCCAAATGATATTTCAGTAAATACAAACCACTCCCCAAACCTATTTTCAGCAGTGTCCTCACTGATATTGTTCTTTGAGCGTATAGACCTGTAGACTTGGGAGGAAAATAATAGGGGTAAAATAATAATGCTGCCCCCAAACTTGTTTTTTGGCACGCAGAGATATTCAGTTATATCTTAGTTCACTCAGATCCATTTTTATATGAAACTGTGTTATTGAAACATGGAGGTGAGGCAGAGAAAAGTTAGTTATGATAACGTGGCTCCTGTAAAAATATGAGCTCCTCTGCTGGGTCAGCGGAAAAGTACGGTTTCAATCTATGCCCATTGACTTTAAAAATAGAATCGTTTTTAGCATTTTCGTTATCCACAGCCCCGTACGGTTACACATACCGCACCACGAAAGGTCATTTCCAACGAGATTTAAGCTTACCCGGATGAAGGTGGAGACGGGAATCGTAAAGAAGGACTTGTTGTCCTAGTGCGAAAGTTTTTCTCAAAAGGTTTTTATCATGGAACACTTTAGTCCGGTTCTTTACTATAATCGCATTATTGTAAGCTTCATCGCGAAGTTCGATAAGCTCATTTAATTGCAGCTTCCGATAGCTGTTAGCTTGATCAAAATCAAAGCTAAGCTCTTTAATAGCCCACATTGCTTTATGTTCGATCTCGACAGGAAGGTGGAAAGCCTTCCGAAACACTAGTCGGTATATAGACATACCAAGATCGGTCTTATAAGCGATACGACCCAAAGAGCATCCGTCAATTTGGTGGACCAATTTTTACTGTTCTTAGAAACCGTTTTCTCCAAAATTTGTTTGATCTGTCTATTGGAGATCTCAGCTTGCTCGCTCGTTTGGGGATGATAGGGCGTTGAAAACTTGTGGTTGATTGAATATTTCCGCATCAAAGGCGTCCCGTTATCATTAATTATAGCGCGATGGTGTCTGAATCGCGAAAAGATATTTTCTTTCAGAAATTTAATAACGACTTTGTTGTCATTAGTGCGACACAGTACTGCTTCCACCCATTTAGAGACATAATCAACCGCAAGTAAGATGTATAAATTCCCAAAAGAGTTGGGAAAAGGGCCTATAAAGTCAAATCCCCAAATATCAAAAATCTCCACAACCAAGATAGGTTGGATCGACATCTCATTTCTCCGTGAAATCCGACCCATGTGTTGAAACCCTGAATAAGTTTTGCAATGATCATATGCATCTTTAAATAATGTTGCCAATAAAAGCCACATTGCAAAACTTTCTCCGCCATTTTTCGTGGATCAAAGTGACCACCACATGCCTGATCATGATAGAAAGACAATACACTCTTGAACTCTTTATTAGGGACATATCAGCGAATGATTTGATCGGGACAATACTTAAACAAATAAAGTTCATCCCAGTAAAAGTGTTTTACTTGGGATAGAAATCGGTGATTGTCTTGTTTCGACCATTCGCTGTATATAAGCCCCGTAGCTAAATAGTTCACAATATTCATGAACCAAGATTCGCAAGATATGGTCAAGAGCTGTTTGTCAGAAAAGGACTTGTTTATTGGCACAGTCAACGTTGGTGAAGAAGAAAGATGTGAAAGATCGTCGGCTACTACGTTTTCACATCCACTATTGTCTCGTATGACAAGATCAAATTCTTGTAACAACAGGATCCAACATATTAGCCTGGTTTTAGCATCCTTCTTCGATAAAAGATGTCTTAGGGCGGAGTGATCGGTGTAAACTACAACTGGAGAGCCAATCAAGTAGGGCCTGAATTTTTCTAATGCAAATACAACTGCCAAGAGTTCTTTCTCGGTAGTCGTATAATTCATTTGGGCATCGTTCAAGGTCCTACTTGCATAGTAAATTATATGTGGCATATTATCAATGCGATGTCCTAAGACTGCACCGATAGCAAAATTGGATGCATCACATGTAAGCTCAAACGAGTGATTCCAGCCCGGAGATGACAGAACGGTGGCTGTAGTGAGGGAGCTTTTAAGTGATTCAAAAGCATCCTCGCAATCCGAATCGAAGCGAAATGTTGTATCTTTGGCCAAGAGAAGAGTTAAGGGTCTAGCAATTTTGCTAAAGTCCTTAATGAATCTCTTATAAAATCCTGCATGATCAAGGAATGATCTTACATCTTTGAAGCGTTTGTGGGGAGGAAGGTTATGGATGATATCTATTTTAGCTATGTTTACTTCCATTCCTTTTTGTGAAATGACATGCCCAAGGACTATACCTTCTTGAACCATGAAATGGCATTTTTCCCAATTCAAAATTAAGTTCTTATCATTACAGCGGGTAAGAACAGCGTCAAGGTGACGAAAGCATTCCTCAAAGGAGTCCCCAAATATGGAGAAATTGTCTATAAATATCTCCATAAAATTCTCGACCATGTCCGAGAATATCCCCATCATGCACCGTTGAAATGTAGCGGGTGCATTGCATAACCTAAAGGGCATGCGTCTGTAAGTAAAAGTACCGAAATGACAAGTAAATGTTGTCTTATCTTGATCCTTTTCGGCGATGGAGGTCTAGTTATATCCGGAGTATCCGTCCAAGAAATAGTAGTATTCATGCCCGGCAAATCGTTCCAACATCTGGTCAATGAAAGGTAGAGAGAAGTGATCTTTTCTCGTTGCGGCGTTAAGTTTTCTATAATCAATACAAACCCGCCATACAGTTTGGGTGCGTGTTTGGATCAACTCATTAGCCTCATTAGTTATGACCGTAATGCCAGACTTTTTAGGGACCGCATGAATAGGACTTACCAATTGGCTATAAGATATTGGGTAAATTATACCACTATTTAGGCATTTGACGATTTCTTTCTTTACCGCCTCCTTCATGACGGGATTTAACCATCTCTGTGGGTCTCAGGTTGGTTTAGCTTTATCCATCAAATTTATATGATGTTTAACAATCAAGAGATTAATCTCTTTGATGTCCGCCATTGTCCAACCAAAAACTTGCCGATTTGATATCAAGACCGACAAAAGAGTGCCCTCTTGCTCTAAAGATAGAGAAGCGGATATGATCACGGGTAAATATTCATTCTCACCTAAATATACATATTTAAGATGAGAAGGTAGCGGCTTGAGATCTAGTATTGGCGGAGAGACGATAGAAGGTAGGGTAGGGGAATTATACTCGGACTCCCTAAGAGGTTCATAGCTAGCATATGATATAGACTCGGAAGGCTCGACTAACTTTTGCGACAAGCCAAAGGATTCGAACTTGTGGTTGGACTTGTCAAAATGGTCCTCACTAGTATAGTAATTTGCAGGATCAAACAACGACGAACTAGTGCCGTCGAGATCATTAATGCAAAGTTCATCAACTTCACAGCTGTTGGAAGTTATCTCGTTGACAGAACAGATATCGATTAGATGAGCGGAAAGTTCAGACGGTTGACTTCCTAACTTATAGATATTAAGCTCAATTGTCATCTTCCCGAAGGATAAGTTCATATAACCATTACGACAATTAATTACAGCATTAGAAGTTGCTAGAAAAGGCCGACCGAGAATCACCGGAATTTGGTTTCGTGGGTTCGCCACAGGCTGTATATCTAAAACAATAAAGTCCACAGGGAATATAAATTCCCCGACTTTGATTAACACGTCCTCTAGCTCACCCCTAGGTTTGGTGATAGATCGATCGGCCATCTGGAGAGTGCTGTGTGCAGGTTTTAACTCTCCAATACCTAGCTGCTCATAGACAGAATACGGGAGCAATTTAACACTAGCGCCTAGGTTAAGTAGAGCACGACTGATGGTTTCCTCCCCAATAGTTATAAATATTGTAGGACAACCGGGGTCCTTACGTTTCTTAGGCAATTGTTGGGTAAAAGCTGTGCTCACATTACTAGTTAAGAACACATTTTTAGGTACTTGAGTTTTCCTTTTCCTAGTGCACAAGTCCTTAAGGATTTTCGCATAAGACGGAACTTGTTGAATAGTATCTAGGAGAGGAATATTTATGTTAACTTGCTTAAACATTACCACAATCTTTTCCATTTATGCATTAGGTTTGTTGGCTCTCAACCTGTTTGAAAATTGCGCTTTATTAATTAGGGTTGAGTCCAATATTGGAGAAGTTTGTAAGGATGGAATGGATCCCATAATTGGAGTTAGGATTGTTTTAGATTGACTCAAGGAAATGGGCTAAGGGTTTGAGCCTAGGGAAGAATGGAGAATAGGCTTGGACGAAAATGGCGGGCTAGACGAATTAGGGTTAGAAGAGGAAGCCAGGGTTTTATCTGATTCAACATCATCAACCTGTTCGCTGACTTGATTGTTCAGCACTCTTCCCGATCTCAACGTGGTTACGACACTCACATTATGACTTTGTGAGTGGCCAGGATTCGGTAGAGCTTGAGATGGGATTTTCCCTTTCCCCCTCTCACTCATCGCGGCATTTAAGTGTGCAAGTCGTGTTTCTATCGATTTTAGGCTTTAACCATAGGAAGCGGTATACTGCACTAAGTTTGGATAGAAGATGTTAAATTAGCTGTCGTTTGTGTGGAATGTTTAATAAACATTTCCAAGCTTCGTTCTAGTGTAGAGGATTTTTCGGTACCGGCCGTTGGGAAAGAATTATTATAAGTTGCAGAGTTGTTGGCCGGATTTTGAAAAGTTTGCGGTTGAAAGGGGTGCTGACTCTGTTGTGGTGGTTGCTGTTGCTATGGAGGAAGACTTTGATAGTTATTTTGGCTTGGGAATGTATATTGAGTTTGAGTTTGGTTTTGGTTCCAAGCAAAATTAGGATGATTCTGCCATCCCTGATTGTATATGGAAGAATAAGGATCGTTTCTAGGTCGTTGCTGAAAAGTAGCATTAGTTTGTTCATGACCTTGAAATGGAGGATTTAAAGAACATTCTTCCGTCAAATGTGATGGGTCAGAATTTCAACCACACACGGTTTTGGGAAGCGTAACTTGGTTTAGGGAGGCTGAAGAGCCTTTGGTTTCTATAGCTTCAAGTTTCCTTTGTATCGCGGCCATTTCGGCTTTTACTGTGAGGGAAACATCAAGCTGATGGATACCTCTCTTAGACGGTATTGGTCTAACGCTTTCCCACTGCAAAGTTTGTTCAGTGAGATCTTCCAGAAATTGCCAAGTTTCATCATCGTCTTTAGATATGAACAACATTGACAAATGGTTTCAAGTATCTGTTTAGTCGCTCGATTAACACCCTCATATATAATTCGGCAAAAATCCCATCTATTAATTTCGTGATGGGGGCATTGTAGAAGATGTTCCTTAAACCGCTCAAAATATTTCCAGAATGGTTCATTAGGAAGCTGGGTAAACTGATTAATCTCGCTTCGAAAATGGGCGGTCTTATGATTTGGATAATTTTTTTAAGAAAAGCTATAACGAATTCATCCCATTTGGCAATAGAGTGTGCAGCAGTGTTATAAAGCCATTTTTCTGCTAGATCGTACAAGGTAAAAGGGAGAAAACGTAATCTCATAGCATCTACAGAAAGTTGTGTAGTGTCCATCATTGTGCATACGTTTTCGAATTTGGTTATAAAAATGTATGCATCTTCGGATTCAAGCCAGTGAAATTTGGACAACAGGTTGATAAAGTGGGGTTTAATTTTGAAATTATCCCCATTGGCTGGTGGAATAGATAGACAAGTAGGAAGGGGACCGCGTATCAGGTAGCATCTTTCTTGAAGAGAGATGCGCGGTGGATTCTGCGCACTTACGGGTGGTGGCAGAGTATTGCTGTGAAAATCTGATGGAGAACCGTCCATCTTGGTCGATGTGGTGGGTGGAGGGGAAATAGATGATGAAGAATTACCGACTTCAAAGTCGATAGCACAGACGCGGACAAGACGAGCACTAGAATCCCGTGTCCAACCGATCATGCACTAAGCGGGTTTAGCGCATGTGGTAGCGTGTGTGAGAACGGTTTTTTTAAAAGGTTTGTTTTGAAAAAGTGTCGGACGTGAGGCTTGACTCAACAAATCACAAAAATGCATAATTAATCCCTAGAACTAGGGCCACCTAGGTCAAGTCACTAGACCGCTCCTAGACTTCCAAAGGACAAGTCGCAGGATCCATCCTCTACCACCTCTTTATCACTCTTGTAGCCAGGTAAGTACCAGGTAAGTGGGAGGTATCTGCTATACGAATCACCGAAAATAGCAGGACTAATTAAGTAACCACTTTCCTTAGTCACACTTGCCTAGACACCACAAGAGAAATGCGGATAAACGATATATTACCCATGACCCCCCCTATCCTAATTGAACGCGACGGTCCTTAGAGGCTCGGTCTAGATTTTTTTTAATTAATGTAGGGTGAAAGTATACTCATTTTGTGATTTGTGGGGCCTAATAAAGGTGATGAAATCCCCATCTAATCTGGATTTGGGTTATTGCCCCTTAAAATCCGGTTAAAATATGCACAAACAAACTAATATCAAAACGCGCAAAAGATTTTTGAGCGGCGATATTTGCAAAGAATCCTGCAGAAAATATCAGATTATTGGATTTTAGAGGAGAGAGAAGAATCGGAGAAAAATACATGAAAATTTTGGGGGCACAACACCCCAAAGCCGCGGCGGTTCCGCGGCCAAGTGCTTACTATTACCGCGGTTCCGCCGCACTTTGGTGTGGTCTTTTGCTGGTTTTTCTGCAGTGCACAGTCTTCAGAGAGAGGGGGTTCGGGGGAGGAGCTCTCGGCCCCTAAGTTCCTCTGGAATATATGGAAAGTCTCTAAATCTCTATTTTCTCGCTCTAGTGACTCCATATTCTCTCGCAAAAGTCACACAATAATCGTTAAATACTCAATATGCGGTTTTGGTTCTCTTTTATGGTTGTTGGATTTAATAAGAATTCAACCCGAATAGCAAGAAAAAAATTACAGCCGTTTCCCCGGCAACGACGCCATTTGACTGATCTGTTTTTGTAAGTAGTGTTTGTGAATAAAGTAACCGCAATCAATAACGGTGTCGCTAGTAGCTAGCCGAGATGAGTACGGGTCGTCCTCAGGGAAACTTCGAATCTTTATCTTGCTTTAGACGAGTTGATTGAAATATGGATGGTTTGTTCTAGATTTACGATATACGGATGTAGATTTTATGAAGAAGAGGCTTATAGGGTTCATAGAATTTGGTAGTAATGGATGACTAATTAAAGATAACTCCTTTTATCTTTTAATAGATTTAAAACTAGATCGATAGTGGTGAATGAAGTTTAGGGTTTTTGGAGGGAATATGGATCTCACTCTTAACCCTTATCTTGCCATTGACCTCTATTCATGTCTAGTCTTTACCAAAACAATTGTTAATCCTACTCTCAAATCGCGGTCAAGCCCAATAAGGATGTTAACATTTATTTTGCTAAAGTTTATGAACATTAAAAGATGTAAAAAAAAGTTAAGAGATTTTATCATCTATTGATCTACCCTAATCTTACGAACCCTAGCAAGCTAGGAATTACTCGCTCATGGTTTGAGAAGAAGAAGAAAGGATAGAGAATGAGATCATAATGTAAATGCAGAAAGTAATGCAAAAATTAAATACAGAAAGTATAATGCTAAGAGAATTAAAGCTAAAAATCTACCTTTATTAATCAACTATATCATGTACAAATCCTTTTAAAGTAGAGTACAAGAATCCAAGTTTTTTGCTCTCGATCTCTATCTTGTTGGAAGTAGATGAACAGCTGATGATCAACTCGGATGTGCGGATCGCCTTGGACCTCGTGATCTTTTAGGTTGATAATTTTTGATGTGAAACTCTCGGTCCCTTAAATAGTCACAGAAGCTAGAAACCCTAGTTGCCAGATGTTAGGATATGCTGATAAGATCACACCAAAAAAATCCCAAATCCTACGGCCATAAGGAGGCCGCAGATCCGTGGCATATCATAGGGTTTTGGCTGCGGTTGGGCGGCTATTTGGTGAGAGCATGGCTTCAAAATTCTTGTGCTATTTGGTGTTGACACTTGGAGATCATTGTGATGTCTAGATTCTTCAAATCTTCCTATGAGTTTCTACTGTTTCTGATTTTATAATTTAATTCAACTTTATCGGCAGATTTGGTTCCCGACATCTCGGATATCTTGATCTCCAGACCTGAGCTCATATCTACACAATATCAAAATTCATAGTATTAGTAATATTTTTTATTTATTTTGAGATATTATCCTAACCATTAGTATGATATGATATTTTAAGAATATTGATTAGGATTATTTGATATGATATGCATATTTAAATTATCAAAATATCATATAAATATTATATGCATATATTTTCCTTTATAATATTAATTATAATATATAAACATATGATAAAGAGTATTTTGCAGATAAACCTACATATGTTCCATAATTACAATAAACACTTTTAAGTACTTAACAAAAGTAAGAAAAATGTTCCATCAAATGTGCAATATTTTCGATTGAACACATATTAGTGGTCATTAGTAAATACATACATCGATTATCATGTGCTTTTGTCTACATACGTGCTGGATACTCATCTAACCACGCTTTCGCTGCTTAACCCATCTCTTTAATTTTCGCCACTTAACCCATCTCTCTAATTTTCGCCATATACATATCATGAATATTAGGGTCAGACGCTTCACCGGTTTTATACATAAGCTTATCTAGATCTGAATTTTTTAATTTCTTATCCAAATTTGGTCTGAAGTGTTGTAAGAAAAACCAATGCGGTGTTGTCGGAAATACAGCTCTCACAGCAGCTAATATTCCAAGATGTTTATCAGATATGATGCATAAATCTGTTTTATCATTAACAGATGAGATGCTTTTGAGTTGACGAAAAACCATGATCAAAATAATGTATTTTCACTTTCGACAATAGAAAATCCCAACGGAAATATACCGTTATTAGTATCAACACCTGTATCAATTAACATGCAATCTCTGTACTTACCATACAAATACGTCCTATCCATGCACAGTACTGCCGACATTATGAGAAACCAGCCGCACAAGGAGCAAAACACCATAAAATTCTTTGAAATCTGACACAGCCATCGACATCTGTTTCTATGGGTTTTAATTGGTATACAGACCCCGTATTTGATGATTTCATCGCTTCCATAAAAGGTACTAGCGAGTTGTATGAGCTTTCCTAATCTCTAAATATCTTGCATTAAATCTACGAGCATCCTATGCTTTTACATACAAAATCTGAATTTTATGCTCTCCACTTATATAGAGCCGTATCTCTCGAGGAGTCATTGCCACACCTGTATGGATAAGTGGTATGATAAGTGAGCAAATGTATGATGAGATGTAATTCCTGTGATCTTTTAACATAATTGATTTGATACAAGTGTGTTCCCGGTTGTATTTCATGACTTTCCATGTTTTAGATCTTTTGGAACAACATGCATGCAATCTCCACTTACATTCCGGAGTTTTCGTACATATCACGTTATAGTACGTCTTATTTGACTCTTCGGTTTTAAACGTGACATTTTTTCAATAGCCCACGACTCCAGTTTACAAATAAGATCTCATTTTTCCGGAAATATATCTTCAACAGTTACGCAATTTTCGCTTGGGTTAATAAGGCCGGAATGATGTGGATGGACAAGTTTGGAATGCACTACTTGGATCGTGTTGGAATGACGCTGAAGGAAAAGATTGAAATGCAGGGGTTTGAGAAAATCTGCATTTAGTATATAAAATTTTATTAACATTTTTGTTTTACAAAGAAAATAAATATAATCACCACTTGTTACAAATAGATTTCCCCTTGGAATGTTGTACATGGTAATCCTTGTTGTTCTTCAGGTATGCATGTCACTACAGCAGTCACTTGGAAAAATTTGTATTTAATATATAAAATGTATTAGAATTTTGGCATTACAAAGAAAATAAATATTTAAACTAATTATAACATATTTACCTTTGAATTTGAAGGTGTGAATAATCATGTGTGTAGTCGTATCCATTGATACTAAAGGTATCATCGTTATCCACGAGACCGTATCCCGAAGGTGTTTCTGGAAGGCCTCTCGGTTGTTGGTGGAGTGGTAAGAAATCATATAAGGATTCTCATTGAGTGCTTAAATATTATAGAGATGAGTTGGATCGAATGGAGGCAATTCATGTAACCATTAATCATGTAATTAAATTTGATTGAAAAATTTAATTGACATTATGTCATATTTCTGTAATATGTTATTTGCGCAGTTCACGTGGACGCTTTATACAGAAGATCGTCTACAAGGATTACCCGGCATCTGTATTGAAGGAGAGCCAATTTGGCAGGCTCAATACCTACCACTATGCACTAACATAGTGGTCATGCACTTACCGGATCAGGTGTTGCGACAGTTTGGTAGATTGCAATATTGTAATATTTCAGAAAATAGAAAATACTATTTTTGAATTTAAATAATACAATAATAAATTTTTTGGATATTATACGAGTATGGATTCGAGTTTTCGTAGATTGGTATAATCATATACCAATATTTTGGGAAAATAATTGGGATTTAAAATGAATTATTATTTATGAAAGCATTTATTTAATTTGGGCTTTTCATAAATTAGTGTATAATTTATCCACATTAGTTGATGTTAAACTTAATTAATATTTTCCTATTTATGCATTAAATCATGCTTGATTTTGTTAAATCATGTTTAGTGTGCATGGCATATTGTGTATATGTTATCTTTTCATTTTTATTTTGGTTTTGCATTTTACAAAAGAAAAGAAAAGAGAAAAAGAAAATGACGGAGGACAAGGAAGCATGGCATGAGAGAGAGAGAGAGAGAGAGAGGGTATGGTTGCTACAACCATGGGCATTTTCTTCATTCCTCATTTATTTCATCATCTTCATCTCCTTCTTCCTCTTCTTCTTCACCTCCTCCACCCCTCTCTACCACCACAAAATACCTCACAATTCTCATCAAAACACCATGAACCTTTTCACTAAAATTGTTCACCATTGTTGGGGTCAAAAATTATACCCAGGTTAACCAAGTCAAACTCAAAGTCAATTCCAACCCAAGTGGGCCCAAGTCCGACCCTAAGTCCAAGCAAACGGGTCCATGCCTAAGTCGAGCCCAAGTATGAAGAGGTCGGCATCCCTATGCCAAAGGAATAATTGTTAAAGCATAAATAGCTTTAATATAATTTCTATGAATAAATGTAATAAAATAGGCAACAAACCCAAATTATATAAAAGCCCATGGATTATTTGCAAAAGAAAAAAAACACATGGCATGGGAAAGGCAGATGTGCCATTTTTAAAATCCCAAGGGGCCATATGTAAAATATAAAACCTATATAAGGTATCATGATGAATGATACCAAATAAGATTCTTCTCATATCAATTTAGGATTTTGTGCCTCCTTCTTTTTTTTTTGGAATTAAATCAAGAGTTTAACTCTTGTTTTTTTCAAAAGGAAATATTTTTCCACCATAAAACTTTTTAAAGGGAGTCTAAATATCCCATTAAATCCGTAGAAGGGGAGATTTTAAATCTCACCATCCTTTTCCAAAATCCAAAAAATAGAGGAGGAAGAAAAAGACTATATCTAAAAAACCCTCACCTTGGGCGGATCCAAAGCTAAAAGAGAAGAAAAGGGCCCCTTCTCATCACCCAAGACATAGATTTTGAAGTTTCAAGAGACGTCTTTTTGGTTTTCTTTTCAAATAAAATTCTTTTAGGAGTTTAACTCCAAAATAAAATATTTTGGAAGTTTAACTTCAAAAAAAATTGTTCTGGGAGTTTAACTCCATCAAAATCCTTTTGGAGTTTTACTCCATTTAAAATCCTTTTAGGAGTTTAACTCTAATTTTTTTTTGGGAGTTTAACTCCAAATAAAATTGTTTTGGGAATTTAACTCCATATAAAAAGTTTTGGGAGTTTAACTCCATCAAAATCCTCTTGGTGTTTAACTCCATTTAAAATCCTTTTAAGAGTTTAACTCCGAAATAAAATCTTTTGGGAGTTTAATTCCATATAAAAACTTTTGGGAGTTTAACTCCAAATAAAATTGTTTTGGGAGTTTAACTCCATATAAAAATTTTGGGAGTTTAACTCCAAATAAAATTGTTTAGGGAGTTTAACTCCATTTTAAATATTTTGGTGTTTAACTCCATAATAATAATAAAAAATATTTAGGAGTTTAACTCCAAATCCGAGGGCTTAACCCCCTTTCTGGTCCGCAGACATACTCCGCTTCCCCCCATGTGAGTCAGGGTTCCCTTCTCCACGTGAGGTGGGATTGGGAGCCCCTACTCCCTCTCATGTGAAGAGGAGGGAAGCTCCCACAAAGTGGGAGCCCCTGCTCCCTCTCACGTGATGGGGAGCTCCCACTCAGTGGGAGCTCCATCCTCCACGTGAGGTGGGAGCTCCCCCCATCACGGAGGGGGAGGCTCCCACTCTCTCTCACGTGAGGGGGGAGGGAAGCTCTCTTCCTTTTTTTGTTTTATAAAAAATATAAAATAAAATAAATACTTCAAAAACAAAAAAAAAATGTTTTTTTGAATAAAAAAATATTTCATCACAAATAGAATAAAAAAATGAATTGGGCACTTCTCAATTGAGTACACATGACCTGTTTGACCTGTTAATCGGAGGTTCTCTCGTTCCAAAAGCGAGAGGTAATTAACGGCCGTTTAGTTCGCGGGTACCGGAGATTTGGATCCCCACAATTTATAAACCCTGGCCTACCTTAGACAGGGGGAATCTGTATAACGCCCGACAAGCGACGCACATTCCTATCTCAATAAGGTGACGAAAAACACTCTACAGATTCTGGCATGCCTGGTGGGACATTTTCTCTCCTCCCATATTTTGGGTTAAACGTTCATGCGACCTCAATCAACATATATATCGATTGTCTTTACTGAAATCATGCTTCTTTTTGCAAGTTAACAGCTCTCAATTGCAATCTCGAACTCAGCAACCATATCACCTAAGACAATCTTCATTTCTGATGCGTCTCCGGTGTCCTATGTAGTCAAGACAAACGCACACGTGATCCTCCCAGCGAGTCTCATAAGGCAGTGGAAGGAGCCTCCATACCAATTCGGTTCCGTCATCATCTACCCTGCCAGAAGTGCTTATCTGGTGGAGACCCCGGCAAACCAAGTGGCCAAACCGACCTCAAGGGGTAGGAGGTCGAATGTGGTGATCGCAAGGGCACTACAACTCAAGTACAAGTCGGTGTTTTAAAGGAATTCCGTGGCTCTAGCTGGTAGCAAAGGTGTCGGAACAAAAGAAGTCGCCGGATGTCGCCGGCAAGCCTAGGCGATGCCTTCGACGGACGCACGAGCAGATGTCTTCTCAAGGCTCCCCATCACATGGCCTACGACAGATTCCCGAAAAGCAGAAGCCCACCAGGTGCTCAAATAGGAAAAGCTGAGGCAGAAGCGGCTCAAATATGGGGCCAACAAAAGAGCCAGGGCTCCGACCAAGTTAAATTTTGTGAAGTTCCAAGGCCCGGACTGCTCAGCGACCACCGCCGTGTCAGCCGTGAAAGCCCACAATTCTTTCGAACCCTTAAAGTGGGTCCAAAAGAATGTGATATCTGCCAAGATTAAGAAGGCCGCAATTCAAAATGTGCTACAAAGAGATATGTCCATGCTCTGGCACAAAAGGCTTGACACCCTCTCTTTAGAAGTCTACCAAGCATTTCGTGCAGCACGAAAGCAGCAGGGAAAAACCAGAAAAGAAGCACCAGCGCCACTCAAGGACCCATCCAGGCCAACCATTTTCAGTCGCTTGTCCTTTCCTAAAGGGGAAGGGCCACAACGGCGGTACAAGAAATCAGTCACCAAAGATAAAGAGATGGCTGGATGTGTGATCCACACTGTCTATATAGCGGGAACACGCAGCAAGAGTAAGGATGGGGCCACCACATCCCAAGCCCAATCTGACTTGAATGTGGCCGCCACTTCCCAAGATAATCCTCTTCCGCAGGATAATGAAAGCCTCTCGATGAAGACAATAAGCAGAATGGCCTCTCTGTCCATGTGGAATCAAGCTCGGATAGTGAAGAAGAGCCGATTGCCTATCCCAGGACTGCAGAACAGGAGCTCCTCTAAGAGCTCCAAAAATAGCTCAGAAGTAAGGACAAGGAACTGGCCAAACTTTACTCCAAAATTGACGACATGACGAATGTCGTGATGCAGATCAAAGCTCAGGTTGTCCGGACACCCTCTAATCAAGTGCAAGTCTCTACTCATGAGCCGTGCGACAACGACTCGAAGCAACTAATGCCTATCCCTTTACATCCAAGTTTGAGCGAGCCACACGAAAGCCGGCCGCATTCCACTTCTGGGGACGCTTTGGCCCCAGACGGAATCGTTCCGTTAACGCGAGAGCAGATAATGGATTTGGCAGATAACGGATATGGTCTCCCACTATGCAAAAGTCAAAAAATTGGAAGCTGAATCTGAAGCTAAAAAAGATATCAGCATCAGTGGAAGACCATATCCTGCTCAGTATGATCTGGTAGAGTTTTCTAATGGCTATGTCATCCCTAAATTTGGAAGGTTTGATGAGATGGGAAATGCGAATCAGCACATCGCCCACTTTAAAGCCTCATGCGGGAATACTGGGGGCAATGATGCGCTTCTCCTTCGCCAGTTTGTTAATAGACTAACCAATGTCGCTTAGACGGTTCTATTATTACTTTCGTCCAAATGGAATTTCTGTTTTGACAAAGATTCATGAGTGTCAGCGATAAGATTACCATTACCGACCTTGTAAGGACCAAACCAAAGAACAACGAAAGCCATACGTATTTTATAACCCGATGGTGCAATCTCTCTGTCAAATGTGAGCCACCATTGGAATAAGACCAATCCGTCAATCTCCTCATCAGAAATCTCGGCATCTGGATGAATCCTTTACTATGCATCGCAGGTCTCAAGACGTTCCAAGAACTGACCAAGAAAGTTCAAATGTTGGAGTGCTTAAAGCAGGAATCTTCTTCGGATTCCTAAAATAACAATAAATCCTGGAGAAACCAAAAGAACGATAATCGCATAGGCAAAAATTCCGACGATGTGGAATCTTTTAAAACTTCGGCTAACCGAAATAAGCGAGAGATGAGTGAGCCTAATGCTAACCAGCCTCGGAAGCCAGTGTTGGGAGAGAGAGAGAGAGAGGAGAATCACCTCTGAAAAAGAAGCTAGATATGGTCTATTCCTTCAGAAGGGATAAAGTCCATAAAATATTCAAAGATGCCCTAAGAAACGGTCTACAATTGCCAGAATCAAAAAGACCATAAGAAGAGAATTTGACCGACGACCCCAAATATTTCCCCTATCACAGTGTGATAGGTCATGCTATTAAGGACTGCTTTGTCTTTAAAGATTGGGTCGAAAAACAATACAAGGAAGGAGAGATAGAATTGTCTAAAGGTGTGTTAGTAAACAATCAAGCTACGACCGTCAATTTCATACAAACAGAGACCGAAGCCCTTCGGGAACCTGCATCTCTCATACGTCTGCCCTTCTCTGGAAAAAACAGACCAAGACAACAAGCCAAAAACCAAAGGAGCAAAATTGCCAATAAAGAAGCAGTAGACGGATACACAACCCATACGGTCTACACGGTGGATTCCAGAGGAACAAGTCTTCCTACACCTCATAGCTATGATAATGACGTGGTTGTTGCCATCCAACACCGACTCGGTTCAGATGATGAAGAGCCTGTAAGTCGATCTTGCACACTCCACAGGGTTTGTAGAGAGGCGGAATTTACAAAAACCAATTTTATAGCAAGCAACATCGACTAAACTTCCAAGATCTACCATAAACCTTAGCTAGCTAAATTAACAAAGGTTATAATCTACTATGAAGTGATTTATACCTTTGTGTTCAAGTCCTTATCCTCTTCTTAAGCTCTTCGTTTGTATGGATCAAGCTTGGTCGTCGGCTTCCTCGTTTTAAAGAAGATCCACCCGAGAGTCTATGGTTCAAGCTTTAACCTCTAAATTGAGGTAACTAAATTACCTAGTTTGCTAATCTAGGTAACTTAGATGATGTAGAGAGTTATAGGATTCTCAACACATGAGAGTGTTAGGGTTTGAGGAGGAAGAAGAGAGAGCAAAGGAGGAAAGAGAGTGTCAAGTGAAGAATGAGAATGAAGAATGGCTAAGTGTTGATAATTATGAAACATATTTTTTCAATAATAATAATAACAATAACACAATCATTCTTCAATAGCTATCCAAAGTGCATGAGCCATCCAAAGTAGCCATACTTCAACCATGCTCTAATAACACCTTATTTCTCCACCTCATTATCCATTTGAATAAATGGATTAATCGCAAATCAGGTGTCTTATTCTAGAAGCGATCTTGTGAAAATACAAGAATAGCTCTCACTGTATATACATACCCGTATTCGTACCACGAATACCAAGAGATGAAAATAATCCAATATTATAATACTAGAATGCGGCTTAATTCTAAGCCGCTGTTGGGGTCGAAAATTGCACCTCGGTTGACCAAGTCAGAGTCAAAGTCAACCACAAGCCAAGTGGGCCCAAGCCCAGGTCAAGTGGGCCCATGCCTGAGTCGAGCCCGAACATGAAGCGGCCGGCCTCCTCCATGCCAAAATAAAAAATCATGTAATAAATAATTTTGATGTATTTTTTTATGAATGAATGGGCATAAATCCAAATTTTTGTAAAGCCCATGGCTTATGTGCAAAAAGAAATAGCACATGAGACATGGGGTGGGCAAAATGCCATTTTGTAAAGCCCAAAAGGCTATATGTAAATGTGTAATCCTATATAAGACAACATGATAATGAATAAAACATACACTTTTAATTCTCCCCAAAAACTTGGGTTTGTGCCTCATTCTTCTCCTTCCTCAAGGTTTTAAACCTTCTCTTTTCTTTTGAATTAAATCAAGAGTTTTACTCTTCCTTTTCAAAAACTAAATAGTTTTCACCACAAAACCCACAAAGGGGATCTCAGATCTTCCATTAGATCTTAAAAGAGGAGATTTTTAAATCTTATGTCCCCTTTTTCTCCAAGATCCGGCCAACAAAGAGGAGGAAGAAGGAGTCACACCTCCAAGAACCCCACTTTGGTGAAGATCCAGGGTTTAAGGGAGAAGCCCCCTTCATCAGATCCAAAATATCTTAGGAGTTCAACTCCTCAAAAATATAAATATTTCCTTTCAAGAGCACAGCTCCTAGTGCAGGGACCAAGTCCCTTTAGCTGCTGGCGCCCAGCGCCCGTGTGCCAGGCACGTGGGGCGCTGGCGCTCTGGGGCCCAGCGCCCGCGTCCAAGGCACGTGGGGCGCTGGCGCTCTGGGGCCCAGCGCCCGTGTGCAAGGCATGTGGGGCGCTGGAGCTCTGGCATGCAGCGCCCGTGTGCCAGGCACGTCGTGCGCTAGTGCTCTGGCGTGCAGCGCCCGCGTGTCTGGCGTGTAGGGTGCTGGCGCCTTCCGCCCACGCATCCTTTGGATGCCCTTTCCATATATATATATATATATATATATATATATATATATATATATATATATATATATGTGTGCGCCCCCCCCCCACATACTCCACCACACTGTTCCCGTTAGAAAAAATTTCTAACGGGGCGCTTCCTCGCACCCCGCAAGGGGGCTGCTAGCCTCCTTGACCTCTAGCCTACTATCCGGGTAGCGGGACCCCCGTAAAAACTCTGCGGGGCCTCCGATATATCCAAAACTCCTTTAAAACATAACACTGCACATTGAGTTCGTATGACCAGTTTAACCCCTTAATCGGAGGCCCCTCGCTCCAAAGGCGATGGGTAATTAACGGCAGCTTAGTCCGCGGCTGCCGGAGATTCGGATCCCCACGATCAATAAACCCCCGCCTACCCTAGGCAGGGGGAATCTATAGTACGTTCGAAAAGTGCGCGCGCATTCCTATCTCAATGGGGTGACAAAAAACACCCTACAGATTCTGGTACGCCTGGTGGGACTCAATCTCTCCTCCCATATTTCGGGTTAAACGTTCATGCGAGCTCAATTAATGTACATATCGATTGTCTATACTGAAATCATGTTTCTATTTGCAGGTTAACAACTCTTAACTGCAATCTTCGAACGCAAGTCGGTATTTGAACGACTTTCCTTGGCCACAGCTGGGGGCAAGGCCATCAACACCGACAAAGTAATAAGCCATCTCGAAAAAGCTCTAGCGGTGCACCTGACAACTGCTCAATCGGGTATCTTCTCTAAGCCTCCAGTCGGATGACCTCTAAGTCGTTAAACTGGAAACAGATGACCACCAAGTCGTTAAACTGGAAACGGATGATCTCTATGTCGTTAAACTGGAAACAGATGACCACCAAGTAGTTAAACTAGAAACGGATGACCTCTATGTCATTAAACTGGAAACAGATGACCTCTAAGTCGTTAAACTGGAAACATATGACAACCAAGTTGTTAAACTGGAAACGGATGGCCTCTACGTCGTTAAACTGGAAACAGATGACCTCTAAGTCGTTAAACTGGAAACAGATGACCACCAAGTCGTTAAACTGGAAACAGATGACCTCTACGTCGTTAAACTGGAAACAGATGATCACCAAGTCGTTAAATTGTAAACAGCTGACCACCACGTCGTTAAACTGGGAATGATAGACCTTTAAGTCTTTAAACTGGGAACCGCTGACCACCATGTCATTAAACCGGGAATAATCGACCTCTAAGTCGTTAAACCGGGGATGTAAAAATATGTAAATAAAACAAAAAATATATATATATATATATATAAATAATATAAAAATCCGAAATGATGGGGCAACTCGCAATAAAAATCAGCGAGTAAAAATAAAAATAAAGTTGAAATCATAGGGCAACCGTGAATAAAATGCCGAAATGATAGGGCAATGGCGACCTTCGCGATAAGAAAAGCTGAAATGATAGAGCAATCGCGGTAAAAAAACGGCGAATGATGAGTCGCTCCTGGTACCATATTCTAGTACAGCGATGCAGACGCCAACCAAACTCTGAATGTCCCAACGGCGAATGATGAGTCGCTTCTGGTACCATATTCCAGTGCAACGATGCAGACGCCAACCAAAATCAATTTCCCAAAATTCTTACAGCCCTACGATTGGTGCCCAAGTTGACTACCATATACAATCCACGGGCTCAAATAATTCTCACCATACCCCTGCCCCTACCGCAATCACCAGTCATGCGGCCGGTCTCCGCCCGTGGAATTATGCTCCATCAGGAAAGACCCACTCATGTGTCCTCACGATACATGAGGAGAATAAAACTTCGTGGGATCCTTACGACTCACAAAGGAAAAACACACTTGGGAGTCCCCACGACTCCTAAGGAGAAAGTACACCTGCGGGATCCTTTCGACTCGTAAGGAGAAATGCTTTTATGGGACCCTTACGGATCATAAAATTGAAAAGTCTTAGGTGATAGGGACCTAAACCTGTCCCCTAATCCATCGCTCCCCAACAGGGAAAGGCAAATGATGAATTGCTCTTGGCACCTGTGCTTCAGTGTTAGCAATGCTGATGCAGACCCCTACCCCAAAATTCCAAACTTCCGATCCAATAGACCCCTAAGTCTTTAAATTGGAAACAGATGACCTCTAAGTTGTTAAACTGGACACGATAGACCCCTAAGTCTTTAAACTGGGAACAGATGACCTCTGAGTCGTTAAACTGGAAACAGAAGACCTCTAAGTCGTTAAACTAGAAAAAGATGACCCCTAAGTCGTTAAACTGGAAACGAGGGAGATTCCCTCACGGCGGATGATGAGTCGCTCCCAATACCATATTCCAACACAGCGATGCAGATGCCAACAAAGTCCCGAAATTCTTCCGGCCCTACGGTCTGGATCATACAACCTGCAAAACCATATACAATCCACGAGCGTAAAACAATCCCAATCTCTCCCAAGTCCTACCGGCGAGACCACATTCAAAGTCCCACCAGCGATGAAGATTCCCAAACAAAAAAATGGTATGTCCATAAGCAAAAAGGGCACGAATGAAAACCCGAAAGGGCTCCGTGATTAAAAACAGCAGGACTGCCTGCGAGTTTGTGAAAACCCGAAAAGGCGCAAACTCGTGAAAAAGAGATGAAATGCACTTGCAAAGTCCGCTCGACTTTGTGAGGAGAAAATTCCCGCATGAGATCCTTACGACTGACAAAGGAGCAACACATTTAGGGGTCCTCACGACTCCTATGGAGAAAATACACCTACGAGATCCTTTCGACTCGTAGGGAGAAAATGCTTTTATGCGACCCTTACTGCTCATAAAATTGAAAAGCCTTAGGGGATATGGATCTAAACCTATCTCCTAAGCCATCGCTTCCCAACAGGGAAAGGCAAATGATGATTCGCTCCTGATACCATATTCCAGTGTAAGCGGTGCTGATGCCAAACCAAAACCAAAATCATAAGTCCTCCCGGAGCAAATTATGAGTTGCTCCTAGCATTATTCCAGTGCAGCAATGCAAATGCCGCCAAAAAAAATAAAAAAATTCCCCAAATCCTCTCATGGCAAATGATGATTCACTTCTGGTACCATATTCCAGTGTAGCGATGCTAATGCCAACCCAAATCAAACCAACAACCTCTGCGGCGGAATCATGCTTCGCCTCGGCGTATCTGCCTTCCCTGTCAGAATTATGCTTCAACTCGGAATCAACCAGTGACACTCCGTGCCGGGGACAAGTCGAACATCAGCGACACTCCGTGCCGGGGACAAGTCGATCAGCGACACTTCGTGCCGGGGACAATTCGAACCTCAGCGACACTCCGTGCTGGGGACAAGTCGAACATCAGCGACACTCCGTGCCGAGGACTAGTTGAACAACCAGCGACACTCCGTACCGGGGACACGTCAACCAACCGACACTCCGTAATGGGGAAACGTTAATCAGACACTCCGTGCCGAGGACACGTCAACCAGCGACACTCCATCTCGGGGAAACGTCCAGCACAGACACTCCGTAACGGGGAAATGTCAAGCAGACACTCCATGCCGGGGAAATGTCAAGCAGACACTTTGTAGTCGGGGACACGTCAACAAGCCGACACTCCGTGCTGGGACACGTCAACCAGCGACACTCCGTCTCGGGAAAACGTCCAGCACAGACACTCCGTAATGGGGAAACGTCAAGCAGACACTCCGTGACGGGGACACGTCAACAAGCAGACACTCCATAACGGAGAAACGTCAAGTAGACACTCCGTGCCGGGGACACATCAACCAACGACACTCCGGGCCAGGGAAACGTCTACCACAGACACTCCGTCTCGGAGACGCGTCAAGCGTCGACCGTCCATGTCGTTAAAAGGGCAGTGCATCCCAAAAGTAGGAACCAAAGCAAGTCGCCTCCACGTGAAAGAAGATCCATCAATTTCATGCACACGACTCACATATGTGGTGTGCATTTATTGATGGGGGGCACTTTGTTGGGGTCGAAAATTGCACCCTGGTTGACCAGGTCAGAGTCAAAGTCAACCCCAAGCCAAGTGGACCCAAGCCCAGGTCAAGTGGGCCTATGCCCAAGTCGAGCCCGAACATGAAGCGGCCGGCCTCCTCCATGCCAAAATAAAAAATCATGTAATAAATATTTTTGATGTAATTTTTTATGCATGAATGGGCATAAATCCAAATTTTTGTAAAGCCCATGGCTTATGTGTAAAAAGAAATAGCACATGAGACAATGGATGGGCAAAATGCCATTTTGTAAAGCCCAATGGACTATATGTAAATGTGTAAGCCTATATAAGGCAATATGATGATGAATAAAACATACACTTTTTATTCTCCCCAAAAACTAGGGTTTGTGCCTCCTTCTTCTCCTTCCTCAAGGTTCTAAACCTTCTCCTTTCCTTTGAATTAAATCAAGAGTTTTTTCCTTCCTTTTCAAAAACTAAATAGTTTTTCACCATAAAACCAACAAAGGGGAACTCAGATCTTCCATTAGATCTCAAAAGAGGATATTTTAAATCTCACGTCCTCTTTTTCTCCAAGATCCGGCCAACAAAGAGAAGGAAGAAGGAGACCCACCTCCAAGAACCCCACTTTAGGGAAGATCCAGGGCTCAAGGAAGAAGCCCCCTTCATCAGATCCAAAATATCATAGGAGTTCAACTCCTCAAAAATATAAATATTTCCTTTCAGGAGCATAGCTCCTAGTGCAGGGACCAAGTCCCTAAAGTTGTTGGCGCCCAGCGCCCGCGTGCCAGGCACGTGGGGCGTTGGCCCTCCGACGCCCGGCGCCCGCATGCAAGGTACGTAGGGCGTTGGCCTTCTGGCGTACAGCGCCCGCGTGCCAGGCACGTCGTGTGCTGGCGCTTGCGTGCTTGGCACGTGGGGCGCTGGCACCTTCTCCCACGCATCCTTTGGATGCCCTTTCCCTTTATACACACACACACACACACATACACACATACACATACTCCATCACACTGTTCCCGTTAGAAAAAATTTCTAACGGGGCGCTGCCCCGCACCCCGCAAGGGGGCTGCTAGCCCCCTTGACCCCCAGCCCGCTATTCGGGTGGTGGGACCCCCGTAAAACTCTGCGGAGTCCCCGATATATCCAAAACCCTTTCAAAACACAACACTGCACATTGTGTTCGCATGACCAGTTTAACCCGTTAATTGGAGGTTCCTTCGCTCCAAAGGCGAGGGGTAATTAACGGCAGCTTAGTCCGCGGCTGCCGGAGATTCGGATCCCCATGATCAATAAACCCCCGCCTACCCTAAGCAGGGGGAATCTGTAGTACGCCCGAAAAGCGCGCACGCATTCCCATCTCAATGGGGTGACGAAAAACACCCTACAGCCGCTAGTATTATCCGTCCGATCAAAAATACGTGTAGCTCGTACACGTATATGATCGAAACCCTGCACGTAAAACCATACAGCCTCTATATCATTTCGCCTGAACCAGTGAAACCCTCTGTGCGGGACTCTAAAGACTCGACAGTACGCTGGCAATGGGTTTAACCACAAGCACGTCAGTGGCACTAGCTGTACATAACGACTGTCCAGGTATCTGTTGAAAAGAAGGCTGACGAGCAAACTCGTCCAAACTCCTACTGAGCCTATCTATTACAATCTCCGTACAGTCTGGTCTGTTTGTCTGAGAGTATCGCATGCTGGGTCTAGGGGGTGGAAAACGTCAAATCTCTAATAACCTGACAAGTCATGCCGATATGGTTTAAGACCATCCAAGAATTTACTGATCTAACTATCAGTAATTCTCAATCCACCCTGGCCACGGACTTATAAAGTTGGCCAACCGAACATAGAGCGATATCGACTCTCTATACCGGGAGAGATGAATCCCCAACAATCGCTCACTGTCTCTTTGTGGCTAGGGACACTGTCTCCTTGTGGCTCGGGACTGTACCCAACTAAAACCTGTTTCCACAACACAGTAGAGACGTGGTAGGGTAGTAATCAGAGCACAGTAGGAACTCATACAAGACAAATGACGACCTCAGGTCGACATACTATCTGTACTCATGTCACCTGAGAACTGCTATCTGACGATAGGTATAATATCATCTAGCTAGTTCTCAGCGAGTCCGTCCAGTGTTCTCACCCCCAGTGAGCACCTGTATACAATCTTAGGTGCACCACTCCAACGGCTGCGGGACTAACCATTGCCCTTAGTCAGAGTCTAGAAATCTATAACTAGTCTACTCTGGAGTATCGATGCCCAGTCTTGATACTCCCACGACTAGGGACATTTAAGGATGTGCTTATCGACTACCCATCTCCCATAAGTATGATTGCTATCATAACGCTAGTAGTCAAGCAAGGATCCTAAGGGCTTTATCAACATGTATAAGCGATATGAAATAAAAAGTAAAACATATCACGTGTTAAGATAAAGGCAAACCAAGTAGCATTACTTTCATATTGAGCAAGATTATCCTGTACATACATATCCCTAACATCCTATAAAATGAAGGCCTCTAGGGCATACATATCCTACAATCTCCCACTTGCACTAAGGCCTGTTATTAGCATATTGAGTACCCAACTTCTACACCAGAGCCAGTTGTTGGCATACCGAATACCCAACATCTCGAACAGTCTCTCGAACTAGAATTGAGGGATGGCTTTAGTGAATAGATCTGCCGTGTTGTCCTTTGTATCCACTCTTCGCACCTTGATCTCCTGACGATCCACGATCTCCTGACGATCAGGTGATATTGCCTTAAGATATGTCTGGATTTCTGATGGGACCGTGGTTCCTTTACTAAACCCATGGCTCCATTGTTATTGTAATACAAAGGTATTTAATCAGCAATGGATGGAACCACCTGAGATTCAGAAATGAACTTTCTCATCCAGACTGCCTCTTTTGCGGCATTGTTAGCAGTGATGTACTCAGCCTCCATCGTCGAGTCTGCTACGGTGTCATGTTTGGAGCTCTTTCAATAGACCGCCCCTCCATTGAGGGTAAACACATAACCCGAGACGGATTTAGAGTCATCCTTGTCACTTTGGAAGCCAAAGTCGGTAAAAGCCTCGATCTGGAGGTCCCCATTATCGCACACCAAGAACATCTCCTTAGTCCTTCTCTGGTACTTAAGAATGTTATTTACCGCTATCCAATGTTTCTCACTTGGGTTGGACCGATACCAGCTAACGACACTGAGTGCGTAAGCTACATCTAGTCTGGTACAAAACATCACATATATTATCGACCCCCCCGCCGAAGCATATGATACAATGCTCATACGATCCCTCTCCTCATCAGTCTTAGGAGACATATCTTTGGAGAGGGTTATTCCGTGACAAGCTGGTAAATTACCGTGCTTGGAATTTTCTATACTAATCCTCTTCGGTAAGGTGTCTATGTACCTCGACTGTGAAAGTCCCAACATTCTTTTAGATCTGTCATGATAGATCTTAATCTACAGAATGTACGAGACATCACCTAGGTCTTTCATAAAGAACTTTTGTGATAAGAACAGCTTGGCCGATTGTAGCATAGGAATTTCATTTCCTATTAGGAAAATGCCATCTACTTATAAAACGAGAAATACCACAATTCTCCCTACAATTTTCTTATAAATATAAGGTTTATCTGCATTTTTGATACAGTTAAATTTCTTGACCGTCTTATCAAAGCAGATGTTCCAACTCTGTGATGCCTGCTTTAATTCATAAATGGATTTAAGCAACTTGCACACCTTTCCGCTGCTCCCACTCCATGAAACCCTCTGGTTGATCTATGTAAACATACTCTTCTAAATTTCCATTTAGAAAAGCGGTTTTAACATCCATCTACCAAATGTCATAGTCATGGAATGCAGCGATGGCAAGTAGGATCCGAATGGATTTAAGCATCGCCACCGATGAAAAAGTTTCATCATAGTTCAATATTGGTCTTTGACGAAAACCTTTAGCAACAAGTCAAGCTTTGTAGGTTTCTAACTATCCATCTACACCAATTTTATTTTTAAAGATCCATTTGCATCCAACGGGTTTTATCTCAGGAGGAGCAACATCCAAAGTCCATACTTTATTTGTGTACATGGATTCCACCTCGGATCGCATAGCATCCAGCCACTTCACTGAGTCTCTACTCGTGATGGCTTGCTAAAAACTAGTCGGCTCATCATCATCGATGATGTAATCCTCTCGATCTCCATCTATGATAAAACGGTAGTATCTCTCGGGTGGATAAGACTGCCTACTAGATCTGCGGAATGGCGTAGGTACGTCCGGTTCTATGGAAACTTCATGTTCTACTAAATTTTCAGTAATAATTTGTAGTTCTGTAATTTCTTCCAGCTCTATTGCGCTCCCACTAATTTCATTTTCAAGAAATTGAGTTTTCATAAAGCGGGCATGATGAGAAACAAAGTCCTTTTGTTCCTCAGCGTATTAGAAATAATACCCCTAGAATTATTAGGGTATCCCACAAACTTACACAATACTGAATATGCCCCGAGCTTGTCCGGATGAACCTTTTTGACAAAAGCAGGACAACCCATATCTTAAGATACTTGAGACGTGGTTTCTTCCCACTTCACCTTTCATATGGAGTGGTAGGAAAAGACATAGTTGGAACATTATTCAATAGGTACGTAGAAGATTCTAGTGCATAACCCTAGAAAGATGGCGGCAACTCAGTATTACTCATCATGGAACGCACCATATCAAGCAAGGTGCGATTCCATCTTTCTGATATACCGTTGTGTTTTGGTGTGTATGGAGGAGTAAGCTGAGATAGAATTCCATTCTATTTTAGATATATCAGGAACTCGGCACTTAAGTATTCACCACCCTGATCAGATAGGAACATCTTGATAGTTTTGCTAGTTTGCTTTTCCGCTTCATTCTTATACTCCTGTAATTTCTCAAAGGCCTTGGATTTATACTTCATCAAGAATACATGTCCATACCTTGAGAAATCATCGGTAAAATTAAAGAAGTAGGAATAGTTACTTCTTGCATGCGTAGACATTGGCCCACACACGTCGCTGTATATGAGTCCCAGGAGCTCAGTGGCTCTTTCTCCGTTTCCAGTGAACGGAATTTTGGTCATCTTTTCTCTGATACATGTTTGACAAGTTGCATATGATTGATATCCAAACGGATCTAAATATCCATATTTATATAACTTAGTTAATCGTATTTCAATGATATGAACAAGTCTACAATACCATAAGAAAGCTTGATTTGATTCTGGAGCCTTTCTTTTTAGCGTGTTTTGGACATCGAAAACTTGATGTTGATTGAGAATGTCTATTCCGTTATTCATATCCGACCCAATCATTTCATGATTTAGGTGAATGTTTATGATAATGATTTCAAGTGCAAAATTATATCCTTCATTAGATAACAAAGATATAGATATAATATTACACATCATACTGGGTACACAAAAACAGTTACCTTTGTCAAGAGACAGGGCTCTTGCTCTTGGTTTGCAATAACAAAATATGTCCACTCGCCAATCTTAGGTGATATTCTCCCACTGCAACAGCATCTACACTGGTTCCATTGCCAACCCTGAATGTCACATCACCTTTCCTCAAAACTCTACGGCTTCTCAGCACCTGCAAAGAATTACAGATGTGAGATCTTGATCTGGTATCCAATACCTAGAAAGTAGAGCTAATAGAGAAACAATTTTTCATCACGGACACATCTGAAGACGAAACCACAACTTACTTTGTGTCCTAATTCTTGGCTTTTACATCTCGGCAATCCTTCTTCCAATGTTCCTTCTTGTGACAGTAGAAACACTCTTTCTTTGTGGCTGCTCCTTCAATCTTTTCCTTTCCCATGCCATGCACCTTCTGCACATCACCTCTCGGTTTGGTGGGGGCTTTATTCTTCTTCCCCTTTGTAGAGTGTTCACCCCATTGAGATGGGAATACACATCGCTTTTCAGGCGTACTACAGATTCCCCCTGTCAAGGTAGGTGCAGGTTTATTGATTGTGGGGATCCAAATATCCAGCAGCCACGAACAAAGCTGCCGTTAATTACCCATCGCCTTTGGAGCGAAAGAACCTCCGATTGACGGGTCAAACTGGTTATGCGAATTCAATGTGCATTGTGTGTGTGTTTTGTTTTGAGGGGTCTTGGGTATATCGGGGGCTTCGCAGAGTTTACGGGGTCCCACTACCCGGATAGAGGGTTAGGGGTCAAGGGGGCTAGCAGCCCCCTTGCGGGGTGTAGGGCACCGCCCCGTTAGAATTTTTTCTAACGGAGAAAGTGTTGTTGAGTTTTTATGTATGTAAAAAAAGGTGAATAGCGTCCAAAGGACGCGTGGACGCCAGTGCCTCATGTGCCGAGCACGCGGGCGCTAGGCGTTGGGTACTAGGAGCTGGGCGCTAGCACCATACGTGCCCGGCACGTGGGTGCCGGACGCCAGCGGTGCCCGCGGAAAAAAGGGGCTTAGCCCCTATACTGAGAGTTGTACTCCCAATTGACTTTTGGAGTTAAACTCTTAAAAGAAGGACAATGGGGCTTAGCCCATGTAGCAGGAGTTGTACTCCTAATTAACTTTTGGAGTTGAACTCCTAAAAAAAGATTTATTATTTTATATATATATATATATATATATATATATATATATATATATATATATATATATATTTGGAGTTAAACTCCTAAGAGATTTTCGGAGATGATGAAAGGGGGCCCTTTTCATCTCTCTTGAGCCCAGGGTTTTCTCTTGAGCCTTGAATCTTTCCTAAAGTGGGATTTTTAGAGATGAGTCTCCTTCTCCCTCCTCTCTGTTGGCTGGATCTTGGAGGAAAGGAGGGAAGAGGCTTAAAAATCATCCATTTTGGGGATTTGATGGGAGATCTGAGTTCCCCTTCAAGGGTTTTATGGTGAAAAACTATTTTTTTTGGAAAAAAAAGTTAAACTCTTGATTTAATTCAAAAATAAGGGAAGAAGGTTTAGAACCTTGAGGAAGGAGAAGAAGGCACATAAACCCTAGATTTTGAGGGGAATGAATTATTCTTTCATTTCATTATCATGTTGCCTTATATAGGCTTACAAATTTACACATAACCTCTTGGGCTTTACAAAATGGCATTTTTCCAATCCCATACCTCATGTGCTTTACAAAATGGCATTTTCCAATCCCATACCTCATGTGCTCATTTCTTTTGCATATGAACCAAAAAATTTGGTTTTACGCCCATTTTTCTTACATTTATTCATAAAAATTACATCAAAATTATTTATTACATAATTTTCATATTGGCATGGGGGAAGCTGGCCGCGGAGCTCGACTTGGGCATGGGCCCACTTGACCTGGGCTTGGGCCTGTTTACTTGGGGTTAACTTTTACTTTGACTTGGTCAACCGGGTATAATTTTTGACCCTAACACCCTTGGCCTTATCCTTGGATTTAGCGAAAGAAGATTCCCCGACAAACAGAGCGAGTGTTTTCTTGGATTTTTTCAAGGTGCCCTCTTCCAGCCACAACATGTTGAGGAGCTCAGGAAGTATGACTTCCAGTTTTTGCATATTGAAATTCAATATAAATTGAGCCTAGGTAGAGAAAAAGGACTGTTGAATTAAGTTGGTACAAAACTCATTCTCCAACGTAGTTCCCAGGTCTGCAAACTCTTCGATGAGAGAAATTATCTTTAGGACGTGGTCCCCAACAGATGATCGGATAGCCAACCTCGCTTGAAATAATTTCTTCGAGATCTCATATCTTATGATACGAGATTGCTCTCCATATAAATCTTTGGTATGGAGGAAGATAGAAGTAAGGTCCATCTTCTCGTGTTGCCTTTAATGCTCATTATCCATGGAGGCCAGCACGAGGCACTTGGCTTTCGTGCAATCCAGATCTCAAGTCTTACGGATCTCAATGTCTACAACTGAGGATGTTGGACCTGGAACAAGGGGCTATAGCCGTGAAGACGTATGCAACCTTATCATAAGCAAGGGCCATTTAGACGTTCCTCAGCCAGTCTTTATAGTTTGGCCCAGTCAATTTGTTTTTATCTAGTATAAACTTAAGTCTCGTCATGGTCGCTGCAATTAGGGGAGAGAGAGAGAGAAAACACTCAGCATATACTCTTATAAGTTTAGATTGGCTATTAGTTTATCTAAACAGGATGGCTCCCAATGTTTCCTCAAATTCTCCTTCAAATCCTAAAAGATGAATTAGTCAGGATTAATCGCACCCTACAAGTTCGCTTATCTTTCGGCCAGGCCAGTGTTGGTACTTCGGAGGGAGGTTCTCTGTGCTTTCATATGGATCTAATTAAATAACCTCGTTTTCTCAGAGGCGTAGCCCCATTAACTCCTTTCTAGACACGTACTTAATTAGCTAATTGCAAAGTGAAAAATTCTCCCGAAGAGTAGTGGATACTCAGAGTAGGGCCGGGACTTAACTATCATCGTATGATAATTTTGAAGGAAGCCTACCAAAATTACCACACTCCAGAATGTATGCAACATCAGAAAGTTTCACGTATGTTTGAAACTCCAGATATGGTTTTTTCCCAGATCGCTTATAACCTTGACGAAGGTAAAAACATTATAAGTCGCAAGTTAAGTTCATCCCGTCATTGTCAAGATTAATCTAGATCCATTCGTACAATCTCTTAAAAAGGCCAAAACAGCTGTACATCTGTCCTAGATTAATGCATCTATTTATGATACAGATAAGCACCCACTAGCTACCAAACACTATGCCTTGGCGAAGGTCAAAACACATAGTTTGAATACTAGTAGATACTTATCTGAAATGACAGAGGGCTATGGCCGGTTTTGGCAAAAACCGTTAACGTAATGAACTTGATATAGTCGAAGGAACCGGATAGGTTTTGAAGTTTAAGCTCCGCTTTTAAAAGTTGTTTTTGAAGAAAACTGAGTGGTTTTGCAATTGTTCCAACGATGTCAGATTTTAGGTTTATTACTTTGCATTAAGTGATATTAATGCGGTCCCATCAATTAACCTTATCACACCACAACAAGAACGAAAATAGAATGTACGTATATGCCACCCGCATTCGCCACGGGACCTCGTCATGCACTGTTAGGTTACTTAACTAATGGCAGAGAGTGGGCAGGACTAGTGCGGATGCAAAACATATACTTTATACATACATACATACATACAATATATATATATATATATATATATATATATATATATATATATATATATATATATATATATATATATATATATATATATATGATAAGTAACACAGGCAGATATGAGTATCATAGAGAATGGGAAAATGGATCAAGTAAGACATTTGCATTTCAATGATCTACTTATGAAACACAGTCCTCCACGGTATGTGAATAGCCAAGTGTGAATAATCCTAGAACCCGGTAGTTTGTGCACTCATCCGTGGGTCAAACCTAGATGCGGAAATGAAAAATAATCTACAGCTAGTGACTACATCCTTAACCCGGATGCGCCCCAATAAAAGAATATACAAGAATTATTACATGAATTACAAAAAATCCACTCACATCTAGAATCACACCGGGCCATTCACATGACGATCTATGAAACGATTCGCCTCCGAACATCACAAGATATGTGCAACCCCTTCTAATCGACGTATAGCGATTAGAAGACGTTTAAGAACACATATACATATAAAAAAAAGGTAAAGAAAACTATGACGTTAGAATTCTGCGCACAATTAGCGAACTAACCCATTTTCCAAGTCTTGAAAAAACTGTCTACTAAAGTCCCAAAAAACTCGTTTTAAGTCATTCCGGGAGTCGAAACGAACTCGAAACCCGTTCGAATCTTCACGGAGGCAAAGGGACTAAAATTAACTATTATTCCAGAGGCATCGGGGAAGGGGGTTACCCACCCCAGGGGGCCACCATGAGGTGGCCCCCAAACGGAGGTAGACCCGAGAGCACCCTTTTAGGGTGCTCTCGGGTCACCACCTCCAAGGACGCCTTTTGGTGGTCTTGGGGGGAGGGCCCGGCCTTTGGTACCCCTTGGGGTATCCCCGAGGTGCCCATGCTTCACCCCGAGCCTTCTTGGTTCAAACCGTGAGCCCGCGGGATGTGCAAACATCTCAAAATTCCAATTTTATGGTCCGTTTTTGTCGGCTGTTCGTGCGTAACAAAACGGCGGATTTCAAACGTCGCTAAGAGTTATCTAAGGCTTATGGAGTGTCTTTAATACCATGTAAGTCGATGTCACACACTCCACAGGGTTTGTAAAGAGGCAGAATTTACAAAAAACAATTTTATAGTAAGCAGCATCGACTAAACTTCCAAGATCTACCATAAGCCCTAGCTAGCTAAACTAACAATGGTTCTAATATACTATGATGTGATTTATATCTTTGTGTTCAAGCCCTTCGGGTCTTCTTATCATCTTCTTAATCTCCTTGTTTGTATGGATCAAGCTTGGTTGTCGGCTTCCTCGTGTCAAAGAAGATCCACCCGAGAGTCTACGGTTCAAGCTCTAACCTCTAAATTAAGGTAACTAAATTACCTAGTTTGCTAATCTAGGAAACTTTGAAGATTTAGAGAGTTAATTGGACTAATTTATCTTAATCGCCCTAGGATTCTCAACACATGAGAGTGTTTAGGGTTTAAGGAAGAAGAAGAAAGAGCAGAGGAGGAAAGAGAGTGTCAAGTGAATAATGAGAATGAAGAATGGCTAAATGTTGATAACTATGAAGCATATCTTTTCAATAATAATAATAAAAATAATACAACTATGCTTCAATAATCATCCAAAGTAGCCATGCTTCAACCATGCTCTATTAACAACTCATTTCTCTACTTATTATCAATGGATTAATCACAAATGAGGTGTCTTCTTCTAGAAGCACTCTTGTGAAAATACAAGAATACCCCTCACCGTATATACATACCCGTATTCGTGCCACGCATACCAAGAGATGAAAATAATCTAATATTACAATACTAGAATGCAGCTTAATTCTCAACCCGCTAGTATTATCCGTTCGATCAAAAATTCGTATAGCTGGTACACGTATATGATCAAAACCCTGCATGTAAAACTATACAGTCTCTACATCGTTTCTCCTTAACCAGGAAAACCCTCTGTGTGGGACTCTAAAGACTCGACAGTACGCTGGAAGTGAGTTTAACAATAAGCACGTCAATAGCACTAGCTGTACGTAACGGCTACCCAGGTATCTGTTGAAAAGAAGACTGATGAGCAAAATCGTTTGAATTCCTACCGAGCCTATCCGTGAAAATCTCCGTATAGTCCGGTCTGTTTGTCTGAGAGTATTGCATGCCGGGTCTAGGGGTGGAAACGTCAGACCCCTAATTACCTGACAAGTCATGCCGATGTGGCTCATGACCATCCGAGAATATACTGATTTAACTATCAGTAATTCTCAATCCGCCTTGGTCAGGAAATTATGATGTTGGCCAACCGAACATAGCACGATATTAACTCTCTATACCGGGAGAGAAAAAACCCTAACAATCGTTCATTCCCTCCATGTGGCTCAGGACTGTACCCAACTAAAAACTGTTTGAACGACTCAGTAGAGTCATGGTAGGGTAGTAATCAAAGCACGGTAGGAACTCACATGAGACAAATGTCAATCTCAGGTCGACAGACTATCTGTACTCATGTCATCTGAGAACTGCTATCTGACGATAGGTATAATACCATCTAGCTAGTTCTTGGTGTTAGGAATATGTATGCCCTAGAGGCCATTATTGTACATGCGATGTATATAGTGGATGCTTGGACATATATATAGAGGACTTTCTTACTCGACATGATAGTATGCTATCTGGTTACTCTTTATCTTAACATGTTGACTGGTATTCTTTGCTGTCTTGCTCTCATATGTTGATAAAACCCTTATAATATATACTTGACTGCCAGGATTATGATGAGATCATACTAGTGGGGCCAAGGTGGTCCAAAAGTACATCCTTTAATCAGTTTCTAGTTGTGGGAATATCGAGTCCAAAGTATCGATATTCCAGAGTAGACTAGTGTGTACGTTTCTTGTCCCTTAGAGGGCGATGGTTGATCCCACAACCATTGGTGTGTGACATCAAAGATTGTACATAGGTGCTCATTGGAGAATAGGTATACCGAACAGAACTCGCCGAGGACTCCTAGTTGGTAGTATACTGATTTGTTCAAAAAGAGAATACAGGTAGTAATAGTAACCGCAATCAATAACGGTGTCGCGTGTAGAAAGCGTTAGTGAGCACGGGTCGTCCTCTGGGATTCGAGAAATTCGTAAATTCTTGCTTTAATTGAGTTGAAAGAACTAGTAAAGAAATTCAAGAAATTGTTTAAGATTTGGTTGAATTAATATTTTCAAGAAAATTACGAAATCGTTTTCAAGAAAGGAAATCAAGAAAATGTTCAAGATCCAATTATCAAGAAAATATGAAGAAGTCTTGTAAGATTCGATCGGATTTAGTAGCCATGGATGACTAATAAATGTAACTCATCTTTTCTATTAACAGTTTAACGCTAGATTGATGGCGATAAATGTGGATTAGGTTTTTTTTTAAGAAACTAGGGTTTCTTCACTATAGTCCCTTGTCCTTTCATTGATCCCATTCATTTTCTAGTTCACAAAAAGATCGTCAATCTTATCTCAAATCGTGGTCAAGATAATCAATAATTTGATATCATACCCAATGAGGATGTTAACGATTCTTTTGCGAAGGTTTGTAAACTTCATAAGACTAAATAAAAGTATATAATTCTATCATCCATCGATCTACCCTAATCCTACGGATCCTAGCAAGCGGAGATTTACTCGCGCATCCTGAAAATAGAAGAAAGATTAGAAAATGAACTCATAAGGCGAAATTTTTAAAAGAAAGCGAAAATGAAACTAATTATCACCTTTATTATTCAACTTCAAATTACAACTTCTTCAATCCGAGATTACAAGAAGAATTGCTCTCGATCACTCCCTTGAAGAGGTAATTTTTCCATTGATCTTTACATTGCTCGATCACCGTGAGTCTTGGACCTGTCGTGGATCGCGTGCTCGATGATGAAGATCGGCTTCGTATAAATGATCTTTTGTTGAATCGCTTGATGAACTTCTGAATGATTCTTGATTTTAGATCTTGTATTTTAAGTTGTTATAGATAAGTTTTCAGAACAAGGTTGTTACAACAAGGCTTCCACAGCAAGTTAGGACGTTGAGAAGAAGTTTCCAGAGAGTTCCTAACCCCTAAGCCATGACTCGACCTCGGATCCGCGGCGACTCGGCCTGACTCGGCCGCAGTTCTGCGGCCAATTAGTGGCTTCATTGCTTCTAAATTCTGTGGTCTTTTTCTGTTGATCTATGGGTCTTTATGTGATATCTTGAATCTTTTTATCTCTTCTGAATTTCTGCCAGTATTTGATTCTTCGACTTTCTTGTATTTTATCGGCAGATTCCTGATTCCCGATATCTGACTTGAGCTAATCTTGCACAAGATCTCAATGAAGAATGTGAGATACAAAATATTATGCGTAAAAATATTAAACATGCAATTTTCTTCATAATGTTGATTATAATGTATAATACATGGTAAATGATATTTTGCAGATAAACTTCTAATATGTGTTATATTTATCGCAAATACCTTTAGATGATTAAGAAAAGTAAGCAAAATGTTATGTTAAAAGTGCATTATTTTCGACTGAACATATACCTATTGTCAGATAGAAGTCCTCTGGTGACACTGGTACAGGTTAGTCTGTAGACCCGAGATCGTCATAGAGTCTTGTGTGGCTCCCACTGTGCTTTGATTTCCTCCCTACCATGGCTCAAAGGAGTCGCACAAACAGGTGGATTTTGGGTACAGTCCCGAGTCACATGGAGGTAATGAGCGATAGGAGGGGTTTCGTTTCTCCCGGTATTAGGGGTTGATATTGCGCTATGCTCGATTGGCTATAACCGGAAGTCCCTGGCCAGGGCTGCTGCAGAGATTTACTGATAAGTGTTATCGGTAGTTTCTCGAACCGTTATAGGCCAGACATCAGCATGACTTATCATATTACCGGGGTCTGACGTTTACCACCCCTAGACATGATATGCGACATATTAGACGAAGAGACCGGACTGTACGGTAGTGTTACTGATAGGCTTCATGGAGAGTATGGACGAGCTTGCTTATTGATCTTCATATCGCTCAATACCCGGGTAGCCGTTACGTACAGCTAGTACCACTAACGGCTTGTAGGTGATTGATATGATCATCACCTACTGCTGGCGTATTGACGAGTCTTTAGAGTCCCATACAGAAGTTTCCTGGCTCGAGCGAAAAGAAGTAGGGCACATATGTTGATATGTGTGTGGGTTTGATTAAATATGAGTATGTGATACCGTATTATAATCTGGCAGTTATCTGATATCGGTCAGGTTATATGTGATATAACCGGATTATCGAATCAAGTGTTGGTTTGATAATGTGATATTCGGATTAATGATATTAGTCGGTTATATGAGATGTAACCAGATTATTAAATCAAGTGTTGATTTAATAATGTGATATATTATATATGATATAATTATATCTTGACTAATATTATTAGCTCACTAATTATGTTTTTTAATATATATTAATATATGTATATTTGATATATGTATGTATGTTTGTGTGTGTGTGTGTATAATAAGAAGCATGGCATCTATTTTCTATTTTTTAGAAAATTCAAAATGAGGTGTAAATTATGGAGATATTTGTAGAATGGGTAAGGCATGGGTTTTTATCATATTATATTGGTCTTGACTCACTATTCAAGCATGGTTGCCATTTAGAATTGCAATTTATTCCATGCTTGAATAAGTGAGGAAAGAGAGAGCCATTTGAATTTACTCTCATCATTTTTCATTCTTCACGCCTTAGCCATTTTTATGAGCTCTTGCTCTCTACAATTTTCTTTACCTTACTTCCAAGTTCAAACCCTCATATGTGATGTGAATCATTGAACTTGTGAGAACCCCAGTGAGCAAATTAAACCCCTACTTCACCATCTCACATTAGATCAGCAATTTGATGTGGAGTGTTGCCTTCACTAATGAGATTAGTGAAGGGTTAGTTTGAGCTAGTGGATTTCGGGTGGATCTTCTTTGGCGCGAAGATCATGAAGGGGGTTCTTTTATCTTGAAGAGGAGCCTAGTGGAGTCGCGTGGACCACAACCCGAAGCTAGAGAAGAGAAGGACTCGATCTACAAGGGTATAACCTTCTTTCACTTCTCATTAAACCCTAATATTCTAGCAAAGATGTTGGTTTGTCTAGCTTAGCACCAATAAAATTTTGAATTTGGCATGCTTGATGCTACTAAAAACTCATGGTGGTGCTAGGTTTTACATTCACTTGGCGAGTCCGTCCAGTGTACTCACCCCCAGTGAGCACCTGTATGCAATCTTAGGTGCATCACACCAATGGCCGCGGGACCAACCATTGCCCCTCGTCAAGGTTTAGAAATGTATACACTAGTCTACTCTGGAGTATCGATGCCCAGTCTCGATACTCCCATGACTAGGGACATTTAAGGATGTGCTTATTGACTACCCAGCTCCCATAAGTATGATTGCCATCATAACGCTGGTAGTCAAGCACGGATCCTAAGGGCTTTATCAACATATATAAGCGATATGAAATAACAAGTAAAACATATCAGATGTTAAGATAAAAGCAAACCAAATAGTATACTATTATATTAAGCAAGATTGTCCTGTACATACATATCCCTAGCATTCTATACAATGATGGACTCTAGGGCATACATATCCAACAGAGCCTGCTCAGGCCATTAAGTTAAAGGAGCCCGTGGTTCCTGCGAAATCGAGCTCAGATAGTAAAGATGACCTAGTTATCATATCTGGAACTATAAAGCAAGCATTATTTGAATGGCTTCAAAAGCAGCTTCAGGACAGGGACGAGAAGTTAGCTAAGGTCCATTCCAAAATCGACGAGTTGGCAATCGTCGTTGTAGATCTCACGACCTAAGTCGCCCGATTGCAATTACAACAAAATCAAAATTTGGTTCATGAGCTAAGAATTGATATCTTGAAACAACCAACCGATACTTCCTTTAGCCCAAGGGCGGAACACCGTTGTGAAAAACGGCCGCAATTAGCTTCCAATCCCTCCGATACGTACACTGAACGGGGTAAGCGGACAACAGGCAAATCAAAGACTGATCGGCCTCGAGGACCAGCATCAGGAAAGGCACTGACTCTAATGGAGAAAAAGAAGAAAGTATACTCCTTCAGGAGGGATGAATTTCATAAAATATTCAAGGATGCCTTGAACAATGATCTGCAACTGCCTATTCCAAAGAGGCCACATGAAATGAACAAGACCGACAATCCCATATATTGCCCATATCATAGAATGGTGAGTCATACCATCGAAGACTACTATGTTTTCAAACATTGGGTGGAGAACCAATACAAGGTTAGGAAAATCTTACTGTCCTCGGATGTACCGGCAAGCCAAAAAATTACGGTCATCAACTCAGCTTCGCTAAGACCAAAGTTCGAGAAGCTCGGATAAGTAAACACAGTTGACCATCATGTCATTAAACTAGAAACAAACGATCCCTATGTCATTAAACTGGGAACAGTCGATCCTTAGGTTGTTAAACTGGGAGTGTAAAAAAACTTGTGTAAATAAATAAATAAATAAATGGCCAAAATGATGGGGCAATCTGCAATAAAAATCAGCGAGAAAAAAATGAAAATAAAGCCGAAATGATGGGGCAACAGTGAATAAATAGTCGAAATGATAAGGAAATCACGACTTTCGCGATAAGATAAGTTGAAATGATGGAGCAATCGCGGTAAATTTTTTTGTATATAAATGAATATTTCAAACACCCCCAAAGGCGAATGATGAGTCGCTCCTGAAACCATACTTCAGTATTAGCGATACAAACGTCAACAAAAATTTCAAATGCTCAAAGGTCCCAACGGCAAATGATGAGTCACTCCTGACACCATCCCTGTGTAGCGATGCAGACACCGAACAAGAAACCAAGATCCAAATTCCCTAAATTCTTCCGGCCCTACGGCCGGTCCCTAAATTGACCACCATATACAACCTACAGGCATAAATTATCCCCATCCCAACCAAATTCTACTATGCTAGCCCTACGGCTAGTCCCTAAATTGACTACCGTATACAATCCATGGGCATAAACAAGCTAGATCATACCCATGCCCCACCGCGACGACCGGTCCCGTGGCCGGTCTCCAACTTTGGAATTATGCTTCATTTGGAAAGACCCACTCATGTGTTCTCACGATGCATGAGGAGAAAAAATCTTACGAGATCCTCTCGACTTGTAAGAAAACACATTCGTGGGATCCTTATGACTCACAAAGAAAAAACACGCTTGGGGGTCCTCACGACTCCTAAGAAGAAAATACACCTAGAGATCCTTTCGACTCGTTGAGAGAAAATACTTTTATGAGACTCTTACGGTTTATAAAATTGAAAGTCTTAGGTGACAGGGACCTAAAACTGTCTTCTAAACCATTGCTCCCCAATAGGCAAAGACAAATGATGAATCGCTTCTGGCCTCCGTGCTCCAGTGTTAGCAACGCTGATGCCGAATGTAACCCAAAAATTCTAAACTTTCGATCTAATGGACTCCTAAGTCGTTAAACTGGGAACATATGACTTCTAAATCATTAAACTGGGAACAAATGACCCCTAAGTCGTTAAACTAGGAACGAGGGAAATTCTTTCATGGAAAATGATGATTCGCTCCTGGTACCATATTCCAGTGTAGCGATGCTGATGCCAACCCAAATCCCAAGTTCTCCACGGCAAATGATGATTCTCTCCTGGTACCATATTCCAGTGTAGCGATGCTGGCAACAAAAAAACCCAAATTCCAAGTTCCAGGCACAAAAGCCCCAATGGACGGATTAGAAACTCCCAAATCGAATCAAATCAATAAGTCAACTAACGACCTCCCAGTCGGAATCGAGCTCCATCTCGGAATCAAGTCAACCAATAATCTCTGCGTCAGAATCATGCTTTGTCTCAGAATTTGCCCTATGTCGGAATCATGCTTCACCTTGGAATATCCACCTTCCCTGTCGGAATTATGCTTCGCCTTTGAATCAACCTCTGCATCAGAACTATATTTTGTTTAGAATGTCTACCTCTGCATCGGAATCATACTTTGTCTCCGAATATACCCCGCCTCGGAAGTATCCTTCACCTCGGAGTATCTACCTTCCATGTCAAAATTATGCTACGCCTTAGAATTAATCTCTGCATCGGAACTATACTTCATTCAGAATGTCTACTCTTCTTCTCAGGATACACCTGACCCGTGTCGGAATTATGTTTCGTCCCGAAACCCTGCATCGGAAATATACTTCATCTCAGGATATACCTGTCCCATGTCGGAATGATGCTCCGACCCCCGAAATTATGCTCCGCACCTCGGAATGATGCTTCGACCCCCGGAATTATACTCATCGCCTCGGAATGATGCTCTGACCTACAGAATTATTCTCCGCGTCTTGGAATAATGCATCGACCCCGGAATTATGCTCCACACCTCGAAATGATGCTCCAATACCTGGAATTATGCTCTGCGCCTCGGAATTATGCTCTGATCCCCAGAATTATGCTCCTGGAATGATACTTTGCCCCCGGAATGATGTTCCACCTCGAAGTCAAACTCCCCATGGAAGAAGATCCATCAATTTTATGCACATGGCCCATGTACGCAGTGTGCATTCATTGATGGGGACACTTTGTTGGGGTCAAAAATTACACCCCGATTGACCAAGTCAAAGTCAAAGTCAAAGTCAATCCCAAGCTAAGTGGGCCCAAACCCGAATCCAAATCTAAGCAAGTGGGCCTATGCCCAAGTCGAGCCCAAGTATGAAAAGGCTGGCCTCCCTATGCCAAAGGAATAATTGTTAAAGCATAAATAGGCTTAATATAATTTCTATGAATAAATATAATAAAATGGGCAAAAAATTCAAATTATGTAAAAGCCCATGACTTATGTGCAAAAGAAATAAAGCACAAGGCATGGGAAAGGCACATATGCCATTTTGAAAACCCTATGTAAAATGTAAAGCTTATATAAGACATTATGATGAATGATAATAAACAAAATTCTTCCCATATCAATTTAGGGTTTTGTGCCTTCTTCTTCTTCAAGGTTCAAAGACACCTTTATTTTTTTTGAATTAAACCAAGAGTTTAACTCTTGTTTTCTCAAAAGGAAATAGTTTTCCACCTAAAAGCTTTGAAAGGGAGTCCAAATATTCCATCAAATCCCTAGTAGGTTTAAACCCACCTTCTTTCTCCAAGATCCAAAAAAAGAGGCGAAAGAAGAAGACCATCTCTAAAAAAACCTCACCTTGGGCGGTGTTCCCCTCCGAAGGACGGCGCACAAGACCGCGATGGCCTGACGCTGGGGTTCGGGGCAGATGCTATATGGTTTTATCCGTCCACCTCTCCGAAGATGCTAAGTTGATTTATGGCACCGTGTATCGGAGGTTTAGACGGATGTGGTCGATGTAGCAGACTTCGTCAGATTCCCCCTCGCTTGAGGGGGTTTTGATTGTGGGGACGCTCTTCCCTACAGGCGCAAGCCTCTGCAGTTAATTACGCTACCGCATCGCGGTAACAACTTTCTCCTTCTTCAGAATTTCACTTCGTGTCGTGTGTGTTTGTTTTGTTTATAGTTGCCCGTGGATTGTATACGGAGACTGAGTAATGCCGTCGCCTGTAGGACGTGGATTAGTCCAAATCCGTATTTACTTAGATTTGGGTTTGGTGTTTTTTAGTTTAAGGATACATTAGCCGTGTTGCGGCTAAGATCAACTTAAACGTTCGTTAAGGATACGTTAGCCCTGTTTGAGACTAAGATCAACTTAACGTGGTGATCCATTTAATATATGGCCGTCGGGACTCGTCACCTCTCTGACGTCGTTGAAGGATTACAACGACAGGTGTCAGAGGAGTTCAGATATGTACTCTTGAACCAAAGTTGATTTGGAGTTTTATAGTCAATTTGAATGTTTAAGGATGCGTTAGCCGTGTTTGGGGCTAAGATCGACTTAAACGGGATCGTTTAGATCCGGCAAAAGAGCATTCGGGGGCTCTATTGTTCCAGTTTAGGGACGTAGTGGTCCATAGGTAGTTTAAGGACGTTGCGGTCCATTGCCAGTTTAGGGACGCGGTGGTCTATGTTCCAGTTTAGAGACGTGGTGGTCCGCATTCCAGTTTAGGGACGTGGTGGTCTGTATTCCAGTTTAGGGACGTGGTGGTCCGTATTCCAGTTTAGGGACGTGGTGGTCTGTGTTCCAGTTTAAAGACGTGGTGGTCCGCATTCCAGTTTAGGTACGTGGTGGTCTGTATTCTAGTTTAGGGACATGGTGGTCCGTATTAATTCCAGTTTGAGGACATGGTGGTCTATGTTCCAGTTTAGAGACGTGGTGGTCCGCATTCCAGTTTAGGGAAGTGGTGGTCTGTACTCCAGTTTAGGGACATGGTGGTCCATATTAATTCCAGTTTAAGGACATGGTGGTCCATATTCCAGTTTAGAGACGTGGTGGTCCATTATTAGTTTAAGGACGTTTCGGTCCAACATTAGTTTAAGGACGTTTCGGTCCGACATTAGTTTAAGGACGTTTCGGTCCAACATTAGTTTAAGGACGTTTCGGTCCACGAGTTTAAGGATCCCACAGTCCATATTGATGTGTGGTCGTCGGGACACGTCACCTCTCTGACGTCGTTGAAGGATTACAACGATGGGTGTCAGAGGAGTTCATAGATGTACCCTCGAACCGGTCGTAAATTGATTTAAGGAGCAGCCGTGCTCAGTCAATTTAATTTGAGGACTTACGACCACGATTGGGCTAAGTCCAGTTGAAAAAGTTCAACATTTTATTTGCATTTGGCTTATTAGGCCTATGCCAGGGCTCTACCCTTTTTAAATAATGCACTGCATTTATTCTGGCCTGCTAGGCCTTTTTGATTTGGGCATCTGTTTGGACTCTGCCCTGCATTGCATTTAATTTGGCCTGCTAGGCTTTTTTTTGAATTGGGCTTGGCCCTTCTCTTAATAATGCGGAGCATTAGATACTCTGACAGTGCCCCACATGGCCTGTCAGGCGCTTTGCGCAATTAATGAGCGCAAGCACTCGTGGAGGTGACACGTGTCACGTTCTGGTGAGCGCAAGCGCAACAGCGCAGTGCGCTGCGTTAGTGTGCAGTGCTGTTGCGCTGCTGACACGTGGCGCTTCCTAGTGGCTTGCACAATAGTGCAGCTTTGGCAAGTGCTGGGCACTGTTCTTATTCTTTTGGATCAATTTCAGATTAAAGAAAATAAGTTTTTTTTCTTGTTTTTTGAAGAAACAGTGGTTCATAAAATGTGCAAGGCACTGTTATCTTGAGAATCTTTTGGATTCAGAACCAATGGTTCATAAAAAGAAGTGCAAAGCTCTGTTTTTTTTAATTATTTTTCTTTTCGTTAGAGATCCTTGATCTTGTTCTCAGATCAATGATCTGTTCATAAGAGAATTTTCTCTTTTTCTAAAGGTTTTTACCTTTTTCGTTGTTCTTGAGGATTTCTCTCCAATTCTTAAGAGTTCTCTCTGTTTAATTTTTCACAAAAATGTTGATCCCTTTGAATTGAGGTCTGGGGTCCTTTTTATAGTGCCCACAAATTAGTTAAATTTGTTGAAGAGATCTTTCTCTGAGTGATTTGGGGAATTTTCCCCACCGCTGGATCTTTGATCCAAAGGCCTCTGTTTTACAGAAGAAAATCTTCTTGTTTTAACAAGAACAGAAAAGATTTCTTTAAAATTTCAATTCTGTTTTGCGCAAACGCTCCAGCGCGTGACACGTGTCGTGCAGTGCAGTGCTTGCACAGCTGTGCTTGCGCAACTGCGCAGACACGTGTCGTGCAGCGCATCGCTTGCGCAGCTGTGCTTGCGCAGTTGTGCATGCGCAACCGCGCAGACACGCGTCATGCAGCGTTGCACAACTGCGCAGACACGTGTCGCGCAGCGCAGCTGTGCTTGCGCAACTACGTAGATACGTGTCGCGCAGCGCAGCGCTTGCGCAACTGAAGCGTTGCTTCCTTTACTTTTTGTTTTAAAAGAGCCTTGCTCTGATTGGACGCAGTGCTTCGGGTGCTGTGCTGACGCATCAACTTCTGACATGTGGTGCTTTGCGCGCAGTGCAGAGGATCTGAAGCGTTGCTTCAAAATTTGAATTTTTAAAATTCAAACAGAGCCTTGCTCTGATTGGGGGAAACAATGCCCCCATACCGTTGCGCTCACGTGGTGCGGACGTGAGTGCAGCGGTGGCAAGATCTCAGCCTTCAGATCAACTGAGGAGTTGAAGGGGCATAAGCGCCTATAAATAGGACCCTTGGTCCTTAGAAAATTCTTTACAACTTTCAAGAATTTTGATTCTCAGAGCCTTGCTCTTGCTTAAGAACTTTCAGAGCCTTGCTCTTGTTCTTTCCCCAAGAACTTCAAAGTTCAGAACTGAGAATCACTCTAGGTAATTTAAATTAAAGTAAATTTAATTAACAGAGCCTTGCTCTTATAGATCTTTGATCTAAAGAAAACCCCTTTAGGGTTTCATCAACAGAGCCTTGCTCTCAAAAACTTACAGATCTACAGAGATCTTGTCCATGGGTTTTGACCCATGAACAGAGCTTTTCTCTTGGATCAAATGTAGATCTTTTTAGATCTGAAAAAATGAAGATTTTTTTTATAAGTTTTCATGGATTTTTCAAGATTCCAAAATTTTAATTCTCTTAAGTGTTAAAAAATTTTTTGATGGATCTTTCCATTATTACCACAGAGCTATGCTCTTTTGAGGAATCTTGTTCCTCTGAGACCAGAGTTTCACAAATGTCACTTTGTGATAGAGCTTTGCTCTAAAAGAGGAGATTTTCTCCTTGTCTCTAGGGATTTCCCATCAGTGAGGATATTCTCTTGGGGATGAATTGACAGTCTCATCTAATGATGGGATTGTCTTATTAAATGATGCACCGTCATCCAGATTTTGTGGGTCCCCGTTTGGTCCCCTACCCACTGCATTGCAGTGTAGTGTAAAATTTTAAAATGCCAAGCGTTGGAACACTAACGGTTATTTTTGTCTTTCTACAGGAAACATGTCTGCCAACCTGTCTTTCCCATTTGTTCGCTCGGAGGGAGGGTTTCCTCATGCACCAGTGGACCGGGTGGTGTTCGCTCTTATCATGACCCCGAGCGCAAAAATCTTCACTTATGGGGAAAGTGGTACAATGAAATCATCCAGGGTCGTCGCAGTTTCAGTTTCGCCAAGCTGTCTGAGCCCATAACTTCAATCTCCTATGCAGACAAACCCCCGGTGAAGTATGCCGTGGAGGTTAAAAATTGGAACTCGGATGACCTCCTCCAACCCGCAATTGGTGCTATTCCCGTGCAGCCGCCGCCGGCAATAGATATTTTAGGGAGGCGAATCTGTTAGGGTGAAGCACGCTCTTGGGGACAGGCCTACAATATTGGATTGGTGCCGCGACCGCCCGCCAGATACTTGCAGTGGGCCCGATACATCTTATCGGCTAAAAGGACTCATTTGATGAAGATCGGTTTGTATTCGGACATCTACGTTTCGCTCTTCGAATATCCTTCCCCTCCAACGTGGTGGATTAAGGCTTTTATCGAGCAGTGGAATATCCCCACTCACACTTTCTTGATGACGGATAGGGAGGTCTCTATTTCTTTAGAGGAGTTTGCCGAACTCTCGGGTTTGCCGATGAGGGGGGAGCATTACGAGGAGTTGCTCCCTTCTGATGAATACGTCTTTGCTACCAAGCCGCTGGTGTTTGACTTGACTCCGGAGAACGCCATTCAGCATCAGTATCCAGGCTTGGTGAAGGTGTTGGAGCTCTATGAAGGACTCCATCTGGAATCGGGCGACCGGGGCGTCAGTTTCGCAGATTTTATTGCTCGCTTCGTTCGCCCGGAGTTCCTATCGGAGCAGGGCGAGAAGTTCGCCCGGCTCGACGACCCTTTTGGATTCGGTTTGGATCGCCGACCCACATCGGAGGATGACCACCAAGACTTTTACCTCCCCAGTGCCGCAGTCATCCCCTTTTCAGAAATTGCCGTCCCGGGCTTGGATTAGGAGACCTTTTTTATAGGGTTCCTGGGCTTGTGGCTGTGCAGCTTTGCGCTCCCTATGAACCCACGCCACATGCGGCCCTCCGTATTTTACCCAGCGCATCGGATGGTGGCTGGTTTGCAGTTATCGGTAGGAATCGCTGGGCTGGCTTATCTTTATAATGGATTTAGCGTAGCGGTGGACGCTAGTGAGCCTTGGGTGCAGCCTGCTAACTTCCCGATGCACTATTTCACCTCCTGGATGGAGATGCACGTGCAAGGGGTGTTCGGTGCCCATAAGATTCCTCCGTTCTTTGAGAAATACAGACTCCCGAGAGTCATGCGGTTGGTCAACGCTTCAATTGTGGTTGCACCCCCGCGGGAGTCTAGGGGGCCGCTCCTTCATCCACATCTGGTCGGGGCGAAGGTTTCCTTTGTGGATAAGGTCATAACAATAGGCTCGGAGACCACCAAGTCAGTAGTGTCGCTACGCGATGATTTTAAAGATGGGGCTTCCATATTGAAGGATCGGGAAATCCTCCATCTCTATTCCATTCGGCCGGGCAACTTGGTGTTCAAGCAGAGTGAGACTGCACTTTTTATGAGGTACAACCCATACCGGTTTGCTCAGCAATCGAGCTACAACCAAGGGGTTCCGATGGAAGCTTTCTTGGAAAAGCCCGTGCTCAGCCGAGAGGGGATAAAGAATGCAATGCACCACTTCACACGGCTTAACACGGGTTCCTATTTCTTTATCAGCGAACCCAGCCGTGTCCCTAAGATGCTCAACACATAATGCACATGCGATGGGCCCAGTTATCTTAACGGAAAAGCGCATGCTGGTTGACCGTAGGGGTGCACTTCCTGGCAGTGATCACAAGGCCTCCTTGAAGCCAAGGATTCCGGTCATTCCTACGCTAAAAGATGCCGGAGTCGAACAACCACGCGTGTTGAGCCCCCCGCGTGGATTGCTGCTGCCTGTTATGGTGAATGCACCACCGGCGCCCCGTGCTCCCACGAAGACGGTTAATGTAATATCGCCAGAGTCCGGCGCAGGAGCGGATATCGGGACCCGCCGCCCCGAGGTGACTGCCAAGCGCAAATCAATTCCAGGTGCATCTAGAGCTGGCGGGCAAAAGAAGAAGAAGTCGATCTTTTCCCTCGACGCGATCCTCAGTTTAGAGCCTGAGGCCCTTCTTACCGAAGGAATAAGTGAATATGGCAGCAATAAGGGCTTCTTAATAGACCCCGCAGACACCAATTGGCGGCCGCTATTGCAGCTTCTGAGCGGCCAGCAAGGCTCGAAGCGATGTTGAGCAAACTCGCTGAGTCAGGTAACCATTAGCTGCTTTCTTCGTCACTTTATCGCACTTTTTATCATTATTTTTAACTAATACTTTCCCCCATTTTCGACAGGTGTCTCTACCGAAGAAGCTATTGCTGTCTCTTTGAAAACCTTCCAAGAGGAGGAGGAGAAACGCGCTCTAGCGGGCGTTGGTACATCCCACTCCCTTTTCTTTTATAAAAAAAAATTGTTATCTTTTCTGATGGTCAACCTAACCTTTTTCCTTTGTTTCTTCGCAGGGGCTATACCAGTCGATGCGGGGATCCTCCCCAAGCCTGTTACTGAAGTCCCGGTCTCGTCGGGGCTGCTGCAAGAGCCTCAACTTGACAAAACGACGAGGGATGCCTTGAAAAATTTGGAGGCATCCATATTCACGGACGAAGACACCTCAATTAAAGAGGCTTTGGTGGCATCCGTCTCAACGGCTCGGGAGGAGAGGAAGCGATTGAGACACGAAGCAAAGGTGCGCAGGGCTGCTTTGGCTACGGGAGCGGGCCCTAGCACAATCCCTCGTGCTGATACTCCCTCCGAAGAGGCCCCTGTCGCCCTATCTACTGCTCGTAGGCAAGTAGCGCGCGCGGTTCGGAGTGCAAATGATAAATCCTCTTCAGGTAACATTTCTTTCAGAATCTTATTGTAAGAATTATAAAACCATCGGTTCTTATGTATTCTATCTTGCAGGGCCAAGTCCGACCGAGGGGGAGGCGCAGACCGTTGAACCCAGGGAAACAGAGGAGGTGGTACCCGCCGAACCCGAGCTGACAGTGGGCAACGTCGTTGGGGCTACGGAGCCTGAAGCAGAGGTTGAGGGATCTGCAGCCGAGAGGGTCATTGATGCTGAGCCTGAAGTGGCGGCAGATGAAATGATTGTTATAACCGAGCCGAGGGTAGTGGTGGGCAAGGTGCTTGAGGCTGGCGACCTCGTGGCGGCGGTGGATAAGCTGATGGAGACGGCGGAGCCCGAAGAAGTAGCGGGTGAGATGGGCACGAATCTTGGGGAAGAGTCAGCCGCTTTCTTCCAAGAGTCTGGAAACACTCCAATCATTGCCCTCCCCGCCTACGACCTTCTACCGTCTCCTGGTCGCGCGAGCACGACGGCGGTCCCTATCAAGTCGGGTGATGAGGTCACGGGCGGTGGCCTCATGTCAATGGAGGAGGGAGTCGCCTCCATTTCAGCCGGCAGCTCATCAGGTAAATCCCAAGTTGCTGTCTTTCTTTACCTTACAATCCTTTCTGACAAGTTCACTTTTTTCGTAACGCAGGTGCAGCCAACGCCGATGCCCCACTGCTTGAGGGAGCGCCTTCAACGACTGCCTTGGCGGTGGTCACTTCTCAACCCTCTCTTATACCATCTAAGATGTTGGAAGGTATGAGTTTGCAATCTACTGATCCTATCTTCCAGTCGTATAATTTGTATACTAAAGTCGTATTGTTGTGTCTTTTCAGGAGTGCTCTTTGATCATCTATATCAAGTGTTGCTCCCACACTTCTCCTTCCCATCTGAACTCGCTTCTCCCTCGGGCGGTGCTGGTGAGTATAGTTCCCGACTGATACCTTTCTTTTTTGGTGATGGAATTATTTCTAACTCTCTTTTGTCCTGACTGCAGTGTTACAAATCGAAGGGGGAGAAGAAAGATCGGTCGCGCCGCCGGCCCTTCCGGCCTTGCCACCTGCTTCAACCGATATAGTAAACTATCTTATCAATGACTTTTTCCATATCTATTGAATCATCATTTAATCACATTTTGTCTTTTCAGCTGTCGTTCCGGCTCCGGTCTCTCTTGAGTCTCGCGTCCTTTCACCGGCATGCCCTTTCTTGAAACGTCCATCTTCAAAGGGTGCCGTGATGAGTTTGGGCATGTTGAGCGGGTATATCAAAGAGCTTAACGTGGACGCTCTCCCCTCTGCTGCAGATTTCGCTATGGAGGTTAACCCAATGTTGGCAGCGCTCGTAAACTTTCACAATGAAGGCGTCGTTGAATCTTGGGTTAACCACTGCAGGGAGATCGAGGCCTGCCTTCATCGGTTGGAGTCGATGCGTCCTTCCCCTGAAGTTTTGGCCATAAGCACCCAACGGATAGCCTGGCTCGAGCAAAGCACTTCTTATTTCCGCCATTTGGAGCAAGAAGCAGCTTTACGGTTGAAAGAACGTCAGGAGTCCTCAAGCGCAACTGCTCGCCTGCGCGCTGAAGTTAGGACGAATGCTGCCGAGGTGAAAGCGGTCTTTGAAGGCCTCCTGGAGCGTATCTCTAATGGGCTAGCACTGAAGCGGAAGCTTGATGCTACCGAGCGTGACACCCGAGTCCGTGAAGAAGCGCAACAGGTCGTTGGGGAACAGCTTGCATCCTTCATGCAGCAGCGGGCTCAGGTAGAGGACGAACTGGCGGTGGTAGCCGATCGGGAAAAAGCATGGAAGGAAGTGTGCGAACAAATGATGAAGCTACTTAAGACGCTTCCTTCTCAGTAACTCTCCTTGTATCGTTTGTACTTGTAAATAAAAAATGTATATAGCTATTTTTTATTTTTTAGCACAATGTATCCTGTACTCAATCAAGTTTATAAATAAAAGGTACATATTTTCTGTAATGTCTTCTGTCATTTCTCTGCCTTTTCTTTCTTTTATTATCAGCATGCCACCTTAGTGAACATGGTCAACAGATAATAGAGTACGCATCTCGACTTTCTTAAGAAATAGGGATGGCTTAGGTCGCAGGTTCAGATCTGCTGCCTAAGACTTTTCAACTCTATGAGCCGTGAGGGTCTCGTAGAGACTTTTCTCCCAACGGATCGAGAGGATCTCGTAGGTGGGTTTTTCTCCTTAGGAGTCGTGAGGATTCCTAAGTGTGTTTTCTCTTATAGGTCGTAAGGATCCTGTAAGAGAATTTTTCCCTCTTACGAGTCGAGAGGACTCATAAGCGGTTGTTTCCCTCCTTGTCGAAACTCGACTTCGGAAAGTGAGACCCGTGAATAGTATGCAAGAGATCGTTTTTTTTAGATCGACTTGCAGGGTCCCATTGTTCAGGAAGCAAGTTTTTTAGTCCCTGCTGCCTGAGGCTTCATCTTGTAAGTTGAGATGAATTGGAAATTTTCCCGCGGAGACACTGGTTTCTCTACGAGCCGACGCAAATCAGGAGGCTCTCGTGAAGGATTGTTTGTTTCCCCGAGTTAAGGTATTTGCTAAGGATTATTTGTTTCCCTAGCGCCAAGGATTATTTGTTTCCGTGGGGTTTGAAACGAGTCGAGAATTTCCCACGGAGGCACTGGTTGCTCTGCGAGTCGACGCGGATCATGAGGCTCTCGTTAAGGATTGTTTGTTTACTTGATTAGAGATATTTGCTAAGGATTATTTGTTTCCCTAGCGCCAAGGATTATTTATTTCCTTGGTGTTGAAACGGATCGAGAATTTCCCACGGAGGCACTGGTTGCTCTGCGAGTCGACGCGAATCAGGAGGCTCTCGTCAAGGAGTGTTTGTTTCCTTGAGTTGAGGTATTTGCTAAGGATTATTTGTTTCCCTAGTGCCAAGGATTATTTGTTTCCTTGGTGTTGAAACGGATCGAGAATTTCCCACGGAGGCACTGGTTGCTCTGCGAGTCGACGCGAATCAGGAGGCTCTCGTCAAGGATTGTTTGTTTCCTTGAGTTGAGGAATTTGCTAAGGATTATTTGTTTCCCTAGCGCCAAGGATTATTTGTTTCCTTGGTGTTGAAACGAGTCGAGAATTTCCCACGAAGGCACCGGTTGCTCTGCGAGTCGACGCGAATCAGGATGCTCTCGTCAAGGAGTGTTTGTTTCCTTGAGTTGAGGTGTCTGCTGAAGACACTGGTTTCTTCGGAATTGGAATGAACCGTCGAGATTTGGCTTCGTTTTCTTGCGGAGCCTGTTAGGAGAGTATGGTTCCCTCTTTGTTTACGCCCTTGGATTGTATACAGGGATCGATGTGATCTTAACTGTAGGGCTAAAGTTTTATCATCTTTTTTTTATTTCCGCGATGCTCTATCATTTCAGCTTTTATATCGCGAAGGTCGCGATTGCCCAATCATTTCGGCTATTTTTCGCGGTGCCCAATCATTTCGGCTATTTATTTTGTTTTCACCCGCTGCTTTTTATTGCGAGTTGCCCAATCATTTCGGCTGTTTATTTTGTTTTCACTCGCTGCTTTTTATTGCGAGTTGCCCCATCATTTCGGCTATTTTGCATGCATACATTTTTACTTGCTGCTTTTTATTGCAAGTTGCTCTATCATTTCGGCTATTTCGTATGCATGTGCGGCCCGCTGGCTTTCCGCCGTAAACCTGGAATTAGACACCGATCTCGGCATCAGCACCGCTACAACTGGGATATTGCCAGGAGCGAATCATCATTTGCCTCCGTCGATGTCGAACAAAGGTGGCTTAGCGAACAGGGTTAAGGTCCTGTCGACTAAGGCTTTTAACTTCATGAGCCGTAAGGGTCTCACAAAGGTATTTCTCCCTACAAGTCGTGAGGATCTTGCAGGTGTATTTTCTCCTTAGAAATCGTGAGGGTTTCTAAGCGCGTTTTCTCTTATAAGTAGTAAGGATCCTACAAGAGGGTTTTCTCCTTGTAAGTCGAGAGGACCTACAAGGGTCGTTCATCATATGAACATATCCCTAGTCACGGATGGGATTTCGTTAGGAAAATGTTTATTCGCGCCCGTGGATTGTATACAAGGGTCAGTATTGAACCACTTGTAGGGCAATATCAGAAGTTGTGGGGGTTGCTTAAGCACAGGTTTAGGCCTCTGTAACTTAAGACTTTCAACTCTTATGAGCCGTGAGGGTCCCATAAGAGAGTTCTCCTCACGAGTCGTGAGGATCTCGCAAGTGTATTTTCTCCTTAGGAATCGTGGGGATCCCTAAGTGTACTGCTCCCTTGTGAGTCGTAAGGATCTCACGTGGGTGATTTCTCCTTACAAGGTCGAGAGGACCCTGCAAGTGTTTTTTAACGAGGTTGCGCCCTTTCAGGTTTTCACAAACACTCGCCGGTAGTCCTGCTGTTTTTACTCACGGAGCCCTTTCGTGTTTTCGTCCGTGCCCATTTTGCTTATGGACATACCGTTTTTATTTTATATTTTTTATTTATTTATTTTCTTCTTCTCTCTATTTTTTTAACGAGGTCGCGCCTTTTCGGGTTTTCACGAACACTCGCCGATAGCCCTGCTGTTTTTACTCACGGAGCCCTTTCGAGTTTTCATCTGTGCCCTTTTTGCTTATGGACATACCGTTTTTATTTTATTTTATTTTTATTTTCTTCTTCTCTTTTTTTCTCTTCTTTTTTCTTTATCTCGTCACCCTAAGGATGCGCGGTAGTAGTTTAAAGACGTTTCGGTCTGCTATTAGTTTAAGGACTTTTCGGTCCGGCATTAGTTTAAGGACGTTTCGGTCCGCTATTAGTTTAAGGACGTTTCGGTCCGCTATTAGTTTAGGGACGTTTCGGTCCGGCATTAGTTTAAGGACGTTTCGGTCCGCTATTAGTTTAGGGACGTTTCGGTCCGGCATTAGTTTAAGGACGTTTTGGTCCGCTATTAGTTTAAGGACGTTTCGGTCTGTCATGGAGAAGGCCGGCTACTGCTTATAAAGCTTGAGCTTAGGAAGATAGCGAGCGGACATAGTCATCGTCATCTACCATTGACCTAGGCTGTGGCTCATTAAGCGTAGTATTTCTTTAGGAAGCGACCGTTTATTGGCCTGAAAGGCCTTTCACCGTGCAGATCCATGAGTAGATAGGCCCCACCCTGGTAAACTTTATCTATGATGTACGGGCATTCATAGTTTGGCTCAAACTTTCCCCGCTTGGCGCGATTGGGAATCATAGGCCTTTTGACCACTAACATGAGTTCACCTTGGCGGAATGTCCTCGGTCGGGTCAATCTTTCATATGAGCGCGTCATCTTTGCTTTATAGGCCTCCAGATTTTGTTGCGCTATGAGTCGGGTTTCATTGAGGGCATCAAGCTCCTCTGTACCGGACACCAACGCGTACGGCGTTGTGTTCGTGGCCATCTTGAACGTAGTTCGATACGCCCAAAGAGCCTCTTGCAATCTCTCGTGCCAGTCTTTCTTATTTCGGGACACCGTTTTCTTCATGATTTTTGTCAGGGTCTTGTTGAAGGCTTCAGCTAGACCATTAGCTCGCGGATTATAAACCGAGGAATATCTCCAGTCTATATTGTGCTGTTGCGCGAAGCGGCTGATCTTGTGGCTTCTGTAAGCTGGCCCGTTATCGGAGATGATCCGTCGTGGAGTTCCAAACCGATATATAACATGCGTCTTGAAGAAATGGAGGATATTCTCCGTCTTCACTTCCCTCAGTGGTACCGCTTCTGCCCATTTGGAGAAGTAGTCAGTCGTCGCCAGGATGAAACGATGTCCTCTAGACGATGCTGGTTCGATGGGGCCGACTATATCAGTTCCCCACATTTCGAATGACCAGCTAGCCACCGTTGGATGCAGTGGATTTGGATGTTGGTGGATGAAGTCCCCATGGACCTGGCATGAGTGACATTGCTTCGCATACTCAAGGCAGCCTTGGATCATCATGAGCCAGTAGTAGCCCATCCGTTTGATCTCCAACTTCATCTTTGGGCCTGCTTGGTGAGAACCGTAGAGTCCGTCATAAACTTCCTGGACGACCCTTCTCGCTTCGTCAGGCCCTAAGCATCTCAGCCACAGAGAATCAAATGACCTCTTGTACAGAGTATCGTTGACGAAGGCGAAAGACAGAGCTCGTTTTATGAGCTGATGTCTTGTGGACGCTTCTTTAGGCATTCGGTGGGACTTAAAGTAGTCTATAAAGACTTCCCTCTAATCCTCGGTATTTTCCCAATTTTTTACTTACAGGGTCGTCTGTTCACTCGCTCCTTTTTCTTCGGATGACTCCGGAGATATTTTTGCTGGGGCAAGCACCCGACGGTTTCGTACCACGATTCTAACGTCATCGAGGTTCTCGTCAGCCAGTTCTTTAGCAAGTTTGGCCAACGCGTCTGCTTTGCTGTTTTCCGCGCGCGGTATGTTCTCCACAGTATAGGAGGGAATTTGGGTCAACAGTTGTTGCACTTTTTTGCCATACTTCACCAGCTCTGGCTTGCACGTTTGGTAGTCGCCGTTTACTTGACTAACGACCAGTTGAGAATCCCCGTATATGAGGAGGTCTTCAATTCCCATGTCGATGGCGATCTCGAGGCCTGCTATCAAAGCTTCGTATTCGGCTTCATTGTTTGTCCTCGGCTCTGTTAGGGAGAAGGCAAAACGTATTATCCCTCCTTGTGGAGTTACAAAGATGAGTCCTGCCCCCGATTTGATTATAGGGGTACTTTGTTTGCGCTTCTTCACGGAGGATGCTCCATCAAAATAAAGCTCCCATCGGGTATCACCACCGTCGATCGCATCAAACGCATGTTCATCTGGAAGATCATAATTCAAAGGAGAATCGGCGGGTATCGGATGCTCAGCGAGGAAGTCGGCGATGGCCTGGCCTTTCACCGCCTTGAGAGGTTGATACGTTATCGAGAACTCCATCAAGAGCAGGGCCCATTTAGCGAGTCGTCCCGTCAATATGGCCTTCGCCATCAAGTATTTAAGGGGGTCTACTTTTGAAATGAGACGGATTTCATGTGCCAATGCATAGTGTCTATGCTTTGTTATCGCGAAGATCAACGCCAGGCAGTTTTTTTCAAAGGGGGAGTAGTTGCTTTCTGCCCCCAGTAGAACTCGACTTAAGTAGTAGAGTGCTCTTTCTTTCCCTTGATCGTTCTCTTGTGCCCATAATGCGCCTAAGGAACCTTCGAAGGCGGTTGTATAAAGAATGAGAGGTTTTCCCTTGACCGGAGCAGCCAATACCGGCGGATTCTGCAGGTATTGTTTGATCTCGTCTAGCGCGCTTTGGCATTTTTGGTCCCAGACGAACGGGGTTCCCTTCTTCATCAGGTGGCTGTAAGGACGACACTTGCCTGAAAGGTTGGCTATAAATCGCCGTATATACGCGAGCTTCCCTTGGAGAGACTGCAACTGTTTGAGAGTCCTTGGCGGAGGCATTTTCATGATCGCCTTGATCTTTGACGGATCTATTTCGATACCCCGATGTCGGACGATGAATCCCAGGAATTTGCCCGAAGAAACTCCAAATGCACACTTGAGAGGGTTCATCTTCAAGTTGTATTGCCGAAGGCGTTGAAATACGGTCTTCAGATGCTCGAGATGTTCCTCGTATGATTTGCTTTTAACCACGAGGTCGTCGATATAGCATTCGACAATTTCGTGTATAAGGTCATCGAAGATCTTCGTCATGGCCCTTTGGTAGGTGGCACCGGCATTCTTTAAACCGAAGGGCATCACCTTGTAGCAAAATATACCCAGAGGAGTCCTGAAGGTGGTGTGCTTCTGGTCTTCTGGATGCATTTTTATCTGATTATATCCTGACGAGCCGTCCATGAAGGAGAAAACCTCGTGAGTGGACGTATTGTCTATCATCAGTTCGGTGACTGGCACTGGGAAATCGTCCTTCGGGCAAGCTTTATTAAGATCCCGGAAGTCTACACATATGCGCACTGTCCCATTTTTCTTCATCACCAGGACGATGTTGGCGATCCATTCAGGGTGTTGAACTTCCTGGATGAAGCCAGAGTCGATCAGCCTCTTAACCTCGGCGTTGATACCCATCTCAAGCTCGAGCCGCATTCTCCTCGGCGCTTGTTTGACTGGCTTGATGTCCGGGGATATCGCCAATCTGTGCACAGCAATTTCTGGATCTAGTCCCGGCATTTCGGAATAGTTCCACGCAAAGCAATCTCTATGCTGTAGAAGCACGTCTTTTAACGCAGCCACCCTTTCTTCAGATAGCAGCTCGCTGATGAATGTCGGTCGCGGATCATTCGCTGTTCCCAACTCAATTTTCTTGAGGTTATCTGCAGTGGTATGGATTCCATCTTCCAGCTCTTTTGGCGCTGGTGGAAATTCTGAGATTATTTCGTCGTTGTTGTTTTTGAAGCACCAGGGAAGGTCATCCATGTTCTCGGGCTTTTCTTTTAATATTGTTATCACGTGACAAGTACGAATTCGCTTCTAATCCCAACGTGGAACTGGTTCTTCTTTCGTGGCCTTGGGCTTGTGCTTCTGTGGCGGCGCTACCCTCCAGTTGTCAGATAGAGTGAATTTGCAAAGCTGATACTGATCTTCAACCCAATTCTTGAAGGTGAAGCAATCTTCAAGAGGATGCCCTATTACTCGATGGTAAGAGCAATAGTCCGGGTGTGAGACTTCCCCCTCTTGTTCGGGGTGTTTAGACTCCGGCAGTGTAAGCATTTGATGTTTTAGAGCAAGATCAAGTATCGTCTTCGTCTTATACCGAGGAAAAGAGTATGCTCGACCCATTTTATTCATGAGGGATAGATCAATAACGCTCGACTCCCGTTTGCGTGGCTTCTTAGCCCTGCTTTGTTGCTTTTGAGCGCCTTTTTGGCCTTTCGACTTATTTCTGCTTTTGCGTCGAGCCTTCTTTATAACAGGTTGACAAGGAGCGGCATTTTCATCTTTCACGGCCTGTTGGAGGAAGCGTTGCGTTTTGGCTTTCTCATAGATGACCATTTCACGGTTATGATCGTTCTGGACTTTTTTAACCGCTTCCTTTACAAGCTTGTCCATTTGTTCTTCGAACGACGGACTGGGCTCTTTTGCATCTGGAACTTTCACCGTCTCAGGATTAGCGTCCTCCCATTGAGCATCCGCTTCTTCATCGAAGTCATACATGACATAGCAGCTGTTTAGTAGCTCTCGTTTCATTGACTGGGTGTATCCAAGTGCTTTTGTCTCCATTCTCCCATTAGGCAGTTTGCGTTGAGTCCTGAGAACGTTCCAGACTTCGTCAAAGAACTTGGCTTTTCGAACGGTCTGCTTGAAGGATATCCCCTGGCGTTTCAGTAGCTTTTTCAGACCTTCCGTATAATATCTGGGGAGACGGATAGGCTGATGCCTGTCGAGTGTAGGATCCGCGCCATGCCAGATTTCTTTTTCCACCTTGGTTTCTTCAGAGCGGTAGAACAGAATTGCTTTTTCGCTTTCTCACCTGGGAGGGATATAGAATGTTTGCAGCTCTTCTACATTGTAAATATTAAGTGCATCCAGTTCTTTATGGTGTTTGAGCGGCACTATGGCGACTTGTAGATTTTGCTCTTCGTCAGCGGACGTTCGTATTGAAGGTCGAGCAGAGAATACAGCATGGATCTCATCTTCCGAGTCGCTACCAAAGAACAACGTAGGAGCGAACGGCCCTGGCTTATTGTGTTGGGGTGGACCTGAATAAACTATCTCCTCTTCCTCCTCGGTATCACTGCCGAAGACAGGGATGGTGGCATTAGCTTTATTCTCCGGCTTGTGACACTTCTCCGTATCTTCGAAATCCGGTAAGAAGTATTTGGCATCTTCGTATTTGCAAACCTCGTTCACAGAGAACGGGTTCAGTTCTCCCGTCACGGTATACTCGAAACCATCCTTAAAATACTTCATACACTGATGTTGCGTAGAAGGGATGATGTTGTACTCATGTAACCATGGTCGGCCGAGCAAAGCGTTGTAGCATGTCTTGGCGTCTATGACGTGGAACTTAATGTCCGTGACGAGTAGCCCGAAGCGTAGCGTCATTATTACAGACCCAAGAGTTCTTGATGACTGGGAGTCGAACCCGGAAATGGTAATCTTGTCCCGAGCAAGGTGCTGGACGCTCATGCAGATTTCTTTTAAGACCCGCACATTAAGGAGATTAACGGAGGATCCATTGTTGATCAGGATTTTGCCTATCTTTATATCGTGACAGTATCCTAAGACATAGAGGGGGCGATTGTGTTCGCACGTCCCAAGGAGAAGGTCCTCGTCGCCGAAAGTGACATCGGCCGTGTGCACTTCCTCCAATTCATCCTTCATCTTTTCCTCGGCCAGGCAAGCTTGGAATTTTTCCGGATCTTGTAGTTCCTTGATCAACGAATCTCTCGCCTCCTTTGATAGCAAAAGGGCGTCGAGAATGCTGAGCTGTGAGGGTAGTTTCCTCAGGTGCGCTAGAACGTTGTAATCCACCTTATTCTTCTTCGGCGGGTCCTTGGCGCTTAGCTCCTCCAGAACTTGGTCATCTAAAACGATATCTTCAGAGACCTTTTCTTTCCCTTTATCTTTTTTGTTTAAGGGTCCGAGATTCTTTTCAGGCAGCGTCCGATTCCGCAGCCGAATATTTTCGCAAACCTTTGGCTCTTCTTCTTTTTCCGAAGTGGACTCTTTAAAGAGAGGGCCAAGTTCCAGCTCCTCATCAGAATCGCTCCCGAATGTAGTCACTTGTGACCCGCCGGTGCTAACCATGCGACAATCGCCGGTGGTTCTTTTAAGCTCTTCGGTCGTATTTTTCCCCTCCCAACGAGTTTTGCGCTTTTTCCGCTTAAAGCGTTGTTGATGAGCAACGTATCCTTGCCACCATCTATCGAAAGCTTTACAATCTTGAGTGGGGTGCGAAACCTTCTGATGATAGAAGCAATAGGAGGGGTGCATTTCTATTTCACCAGTAATTTTTCCTTCGGAGGATGGTAGCTTCATGCCCATTGATATGGCCTTAGCGACCCTTTTCCTCATCTTGAATTGGCTTTTGTCAGTAGTGGAGGTATTTTGCTCCAGCGGGATCATTTCAGCTCTTTCATCAAGTCGTTGGCGCTTGGCCCTTTCAAAGATGGCCGTCTCGCGTTCTCGATCAGCTTTACTTTTCAATCGAGCTTCATTAAGGAATGCGTCAATTACTTCATCTGATAGCCCCAGAATTTTTGGTTCAGGATCTGCCCCCAGCGTTTCAGTACAAGAAGTCTCCTTATTGTTTGTGAGTGAATGGGAAATCACATGACAGCTCGCCACGTGTTCTTCAGATTCATCAGATGAACTTTCTCTCTCACCTTCCTCTTGAAAGACGTGGTTGAGAAACTCTTGGAGTGTAATGGGAGTCCGTACTTTCTGGTTGTATTCCTCCAGCGTGTCAATTTGTTTTTGCAAGTCCGTGCGCTTGTCGCTAGGCTTCACGGGCTTCTTTGATTTCTTCTTCTTCTTTTTCGAAGATTTTGACGGCTGGTTGCGAGTGCTTGGGCCACTACCATCGGTCTTTGGAGTTGGACGTGGTTTCAACATCCCTTCAATGACCTGCAGTTCCAACGGGCTATTCCACTTGATTGCTGGACATGTCTGAAGATCGTTTAGCATCCTCTTTGTCTTGGCTGATAATACAACCTCCCAAGGGGCTTCTTCAACGACGGAGCATGTTGCCCCCGGCGTATTCGTCCCCTTAGAGGTGTGGGGCTGCGGGGGATTCATCTTCCATTTGTCAGATAACGCGAATTTGCCCTGTCGGTACTGGTTTTTAAGCCAATTTTTGAAAACGTAGCAATCTTCGATCGGATGGCCCAGTACTCGATGATAAGGACAATAGTTGGGCTCATTGACATCACTTGGTTGCAACGGACGTTTTGGATCCGGCAGATTTATGAGTCGGTTGCGCAACGCTAGCTCGAATAACCTTCTCGTTTTATCGGGGGAAATGAGTAAGGACGCCCTAGCCTCTCCTCAAGGTCTACGTACGGGTGCATATTATTTTGACGCACAACCGGCTTTGAGTTGCTCGGTTGTTGTTGAGCATTAGCGACGACTATCGCTTTTCCCTTCCCTTTGTCATTTCGGGAGTCCGGCTTCGGAAGAGGGGGTTTATGGCCCATCTGATCCATTTGCGCTAGCTTGTCAATCAAGGCCTGGAAGGTAGTTGGCTTGAAAAACATCATAAATTGTGAGATGGTTGCCTGCGGGTCAAGGGTTCCCACAAACATACCCACCGCGGGAGCCTCTTCAATGCGCTGCTCGCACTTCGACTATAGGCTCCGCCACCGTATAGCATATTGAACCCACGTCTCGCCTGGCTTTACCCTGGCGGTAATCAGTGCCGTCATCGGAGTGCGTTCATTGGCGCTTGCAAAACGCTGAGTAAACACCAGCTCCATCTCCACGAAGGTCTTAACAGAGTCGTTCGGGAGCTCAGAGTACCACTCGAACGCCTTATCTGATAAGCTTCCAACAAACTGGCGAAGCAACAGCTTGTCGTCACCGCCGGTGTTGCCGCAGAGTGCTCTGAACTGGGCGACGTGCTGGTGAGGATTGCCCGTCCCCTTATAGACATAGAACTTGGGAATTGTGTAACCTGGCGGGTACTTGATTTGGTCGTACCAACTCGGATATAGCCGTCCCGTTTTTACGACCTGGCCAGCTGCTTCGGTTTCATGATGAACCCATATTTGTTGGGCGATGTACTCGTCCAAATCAGCTTTAGAGATTGTATCCTCCTTAGCAGTTGACAGAGCTGGCGGAGGATTTGATATCTCTCTCCTATCGTCTCCAAGGACGATCGGGGGCTCTTCAGCCGGAGGATCTTGTTGTATCATCATCCCTATCATGTCTTGGAAGAGGAGGCCCATACGCTGTATGTTGGCTGCTTGTTCAGCAGCCTCTTTATCCTTCTTCTTCAATATTCGACGAAGGAATTCGGCGTCGGTTTCTTCCTCCTGGCGTTCATCCGAGGACGTTTCAGGGTTTTCTTTTGGCCCCGTAAGTGCGGCATAGCGTTCATCATCTCTTGGAGCTTCTGCTGCTGCTCCTACGCTTTGGTCACTGATCGCGTAAGCGGTCGATGACCCGTAGATATGCGACTGTCCTCTTTACCAGACGCCACATAGACGGTATGAACTACAATGCCCCCTGACTTAGGGCGTTTGGGTTCACCACCTCTGATATTTGTCGCCGGCGTGGGGGTTTTCTCCGGCCTCCTTCTTTTGTGGGTCGTTGAAGTTGAAGGGGCCGTTGCAGTGGGCACCCTAGCGATCGTTGTCCCCTGCTGTTTAATAGGACGGTCTTTTTCTTTTTGCACCTTCGTCTTCTTTTGTTGACGAGAGTGATCTGGGTCGATCACGGAGTCTTGAACCCTTCGCCAAACCTTGTATATTTTTTAGGATAGCCGTTGAGGGGGCTGTTCTTGCTTTGTTTCCGGAACTCTCTCTCCGCGGGTGGAGGAGATCTTTTCAGTGTAGCGGTTGGAGAGTTCTTACGTACCTTCCTCAGCAGTTCAAAACTGTTCCCAGTTGGAACAGCAGCGTTGACTTCCACCACTGGAGCCGGTGGAGTTAGCCCTGAGGGGGAGTTTCCCCCTGCCTTCCTTACTCGTCGCCAATGGCGACGTCGAGAATGACGAGCCGTTGGGACTGGCTCGGAGATTGAGACAACTTCTTTTTTCCCCCTGTCTGAATGAGGCGCTGCTGGGGTTAACCTCTTAAAGACTGAAGTTGTCTTTTGAGGGATGATATTCAACCTGTCGAAGACAGATCCTCGAGCAGGGGCAGGAGCATGAATCGTCAGTCTTGAAAAGACTGACTCTTTGACAGGGAAAGCCGCCTTGACGACTTCTGGAGCAGCAGTTGTTACCTTCCTTGGGACAGCCAATTTAGAGCTCTGATCCAGCCTGGCGAAAACAGAGGCTGTTGGTTTGGTAGTGGGCGACCCGTTGATAGGGGCCGTCGTAGCAGTGTGCTGGTCGAAAACCGACTTCTTGTTCACTTCCAATGCAGGTATTGGCATAGAGAAGCTTGTAGGTGGGATCATGGTCCCGAAAAACAGGCCGGTGGTGGCCTGGGTCACCTGTTCTACCGGCAGAGAGAGGAAGGAAGCCGCTTGGGGCCCATATGCTACACCTCCGGGGGAGGTGGAGCGTCCGTTGCAGTGGCACTTCGAGCAGTTGGTGCAGTTAGAGGCCATTGATGCTTGAGTTCTGCGCAAGGCAAAACACCAAATCTTAGTAACTTGAAATCCAAAGGAAACCGTTAACAAACCGCGATTGGTTCGCGAAGACGACACACGAAGTGTGGAGTGGAAAGAGGAAAAGGTCCCACCGGGCGTGCCAGAATCTGTTCCCCTCCGAAGGACGGCGCACAAGACCGCGATGGCCTGACGCTGGGGTTCGGGGCAGATGCTATATAGTTTTATCCGTCCACCTCTCCGAAGATGCCAAGTTGATTTATGGCACCGTGTATCGGAGGTTTAGACGGATGCGGCCGATGTAGCAGACTTCGTCAGATTCCCCCTCGCTTGAGGGGTTTTTGATTGTGGGGACGCTCTTCCCTGCAGGCGCAAGCTCCTGCAGTTAATTACGCTACCGCATCGCGGTAACAACTTTCTCCTTCTCCAGAATTTCACTTCGTGTCGTGTGTGTTTGTTTTGTTTATGGTTGCCCGTGGATTGTATACGGAGACTGAGTAATGCCGTCGCCCGTAGGACGTGGATTAGTCCAAATCCGTATTTACTTAGATTTGGGTTTGGTGTTTTTTAGTTTAAGGATACATTAGCCGTGTTGCGGCTAAGATCAACTTAAACGTTCGTTAAGGATAGGTTAGCCCTGTTTGAGACTAAGATCAACTTAACGTGGTGATCCATTTAATATATGGCCGTTGGGACTCGTCACCTCTCTGACGTCGTTGAAGGATTACAACGACAGGTGTCAGAGGAGTTCAGAGATGTACCCTTGAACCAAAGTTGATTTGGAGTTTTATAGTCCATTTGAATGTTTAAGGATGCGTTAGCCGTGTTTGGGGCTAAGATCGACTTAAACGAGATCGTTTAGATCCGGCAAAAGAGCATTTGGGGGCTCTATTGTTCCAGTTTAGGGACGTAGTGGACCATAGGTAGTTTAAGGAAGTTGCGGTCCATTGCCAGTTTAGGGACGTGGTGGTCTATGTTCCAGTTTAGAGACGTGGTGGTCCGCATTCCATTTTAGGGACATGGTGGTTTGTATTCCAGTTTAGGGACGTGGTGGTCCGTATTCCAGTTTAGGGACGTGGTGGTCCGTTTTCCAGTTTAGAGACGTGGTGGTCCGCATTCCAGTTTAGGGACATGGTGGTCTGTATTCCAGTTTAGGGACGTGGTGGTCCGTATTAATTCCAGTTTAAGGACATGGTGGTCTATGTTCCAATTTAGAGACATGGTGGTCTATGTTCCAGTTTAGAGACGTGGTGATCCGCATTCCAGTTTAGGGACGCGGTGGTCTGTATTCCAGTTTAGGGACGTGGTGGTCCATATTAATTCCAGTTTAAGGACATGGTGGTCTATGTTCCAGTTTAGAGACGTGGTGGTCCATTATTAGTTTAAGGACGTTTCGGTCCGACATTAGTTTAAGGACGTTTCGGTCCACGAGTTTAAGGACCCCGCAGTCCATATTGATGTGTGGTCATCGGGACCCGTCACCTCTCTGATGTCGTTGAAGGATTACAATGATGGGTGTCAGAGGAGTTCAGAGATGTACCTTCGAACCGGTCGTAAATTGATTTAAGGAGCAGCCGTGCTCAGTCAATTTAATTTGAGGACTTATGACCATGATTGGGCTAAGTCTAGTTGAAAAAGTTCAACATTTTATTTTCTTTTGGCTTATTAGGCCTATGCCAGGGCTCTACCCTTTTTAAATAATGCACTGCATTTATTCTGGCCTGCTAGGCCTTTTTGATTTGGGCATATGTTTGGACTCTGCCCTGCATTGCATTTAATTTGTCCTGCTAGGCTTTTTTTTGAATTGGGCTTGGCCCTTCTCTTAATAATGCGGAGCATTAGATACTCTGACAGTGCCCCACATGGCCTATCAGGCGCTTTGCGGAATTAATGAGCGCAAGCGCTCGTGGAGGTGACACGTGTCACGTTCTGGTGAGCGCAAGCGCAACAGCGCAGTGCGCTGCGTCAGTGCGCTGTGCTGTTGCGCTGCTGACACGTGGCGCTTCCTAGCGGCTTGCGCAATAGTGCAGTTTTGGCAAGTGCTGGGCACTGTTCTTATTCTTTTGGATCAATTTCAGATCAAAGAAAACAAGTTTTTTTTCTTCTTGTTTTTAAAGAAACAGTGGTTCATAAAATGTGCAAGGCACTGTTATCTTGAGAATCTTTTGGATTCAGAACCAATGGTTCATAAAAAGAAGTGCAAGGCACTATTTTTTTTATTTATTATTTTTCTTTTCATTAGAGATCCTTGATCTTGTTCTCAGATCAATGATCTGTTCATAAGAGAATTTTCTCTTTTTCTAAAGGTTTTTACCTTTTTCTTTATTCTTGAGGATTTCTCTCCAATTCTTCATAGTTCTCTCTGTTTAATTTTTCACAAAAATATTGATCCCTTTGAATTGAGGTCTAGAGTCCTTTTTATATTACCCATAAATTAGTTAAATTTGTTGAAGAGATCTTTCTCTGAGTGATTTGGGGAATTTTCCCCACCGCTGGATCTTTGATCCAAAGGCCTCTGTTTTACAGAAGAAAATCTTCTTGTTTTAACAAGAACAGAAAAGATTTCTTTAAAATTTCAATTCTGTTTTGCGCAAACGCCCCAGCGCGTAACACGTGTCGCGCAGCGCAGCTGTGCTTGCGCAACTGCGCAGACACGTGTCGTGCAGCGCATCGCTTGCGCAGCTGTGCTTGCGCAACTGCACAGACACGCGTCGTGCAGCGGAGCGCTTGCGCAGCTGTGCTTGCGCAACTACGCAGACACGTGTCGCGCAGCGCAGCTGAAGCGTTGCTTCCTTTACTTTTTGTTTTAAAAGAGCCTTGCTCTGATTGGACGCAGTGCCTCGGGTGCTGTGCTGACGCATCAACTTCTGACCCGTGGCGCTTTGCGCGCAGCGCAGAGGATCTGAAGCGTTGCTTCAAAAGTTGAATTTTTGAAATTCAAACAGAGCCTTGCTCTGATTGGAGGAAACAGGCGGATTCAAGGCTCAAAGAGAAGAAAAGGGTCCCTTCTCATCACCCCAGATATAGATCTTAAAATTTCAAGAAACCCCTTTTTGATTTTCTTTTGAAATAAAATTCTTTTAGGAGTTTAACTTCAAAATAAATTGTTTTGGGAGTTTAACTCCAAATAAAATTGTTTTGGGAGTTTAACTCCATCAAAATCCTCTTAGAGTTTAACTCCATTTAAAATTGTTTTGGTAGTTTAACTCCAAATAAATAGTTTTGGGTGTTTAACTCCAAATAAAAACTTTTGGGAGTTTAACTTCAACTACAATTGTTTTGGGAGTTTAACTTCCTCAAAATTCTCTTGGAGTTTAACTCTATTTAAAATCCTTTTAAGAGTTTAACTCCGAAATAAAATCTTTTGGGAGTTCAACTCCAAATAAAATTGTTTTGGGAGTTTAACTCCATATAAAATCTTTTGGGAGTTCAACTCCAAATAAAATTGTTTTGGGTATTTAACTCCAAATAAAATTGTTTAGAGAGTTTAAATCCATCTAAAATCTTTTGGATTTTAACTTTATAATAATAATAATAATCTTTTGGAGTTTAACTCCTAATCCGAGGGCTTAGCCTCCTTTCTGGTCTCGGACACCATACGCTTCCCTCCACGTGAGTAGGGTTCCCTTCCCTACGTGAGGGGGAGGGTCCCACTTAGTGGAAGCCCCTGCTCCTTTACGTGAGGGGGAGGGAAGCTCCCAATAAGTGGGAGCCTCCTGCGCCCGAATCACGTGAGGGGAGCTCCCACTCCCCCTCCTCATCATGTGAGGGGGACCTCTCACGTGGGGGGAGGGAAGCTCCCACAAAGTGGGAGCTCCCCCCATCACATAAGGGGGTGGCCCCCACAAAGTGGGAGCCCCTTGCACCCTCTTACATGAGGGGGGAGGGTAGCTCCCTTCCTTTTTTAAGTTTTAAAAAAAAATTAAAAATATATAAAAACAAATAAAAAATATATAAAATAAAATAAATTCTTAAATATCAAGAAAATGTTTGTTTGAATAAAAAAAATCCTTCATCATAAATAGCATAAAAAAATGAAATGGACACTTCGCAATTAGGTTCGCATGACCCGTTTGACCTATTAATTGGAGGTTCTCTCGCTCCAAAAACGAGGGGTAATTAACTGCAGTTTAGTCAGCGGCTGCCAGAGATTTAAATCTCCACAATCAATAAACCCCACCTTACCCTAGGCAGGGGGAATCTGTACGACGCCTGACAAGTGACGCGCATTCTTATCTTAATAGGGTGACAAAAAACACTCTACAACCACCTCATCCTAAGTATCTTGGTGGGATCTAGTCTCCATTTTGAAGATCTTTGGCCATCTTGGAATTTTCTGTAGTTTCCATCTTGAGGCAAAACTCTCACTTGTAATAAAGTTTCTAGATTTCTTGCTTTCACAAACTGGTTTAGAGCCAAAAATTCATGTTTTATAAACTTAAGTTTTTCAAAAGTGAGTTATGGTGGATAGAACTTGTAGTAGTGGTTTAGTAGAAATTTAGTGAGTGAATACAAGCTCATTAGTGATAGATGGAGGCATTTAGGTGATTTTATCCTTAGTTTAAATGAGTTTTGAAGATTCAAACATGAATTTAGAATTTCAAATGTCGGTTTTCTTGAGTTCTTGATGATCAATTAGAATCTGGAGCAATTAGGGTTCTCTGAAAATTTAATAAAGGATACAGTGAGATGCTTAAACTAGTAGAAGACCACCGTAGAAGCCCGAATCCCCAATTCATAACTGTGGCCGCAAATTAATCCATTTTGGCCACAATTTTCGGGTCAATTTTTGAGTTAGGGTTCTAAGTTTATTCTGTAGCACACTCATTAGATAACTAAGTCTATCCTATATGCTAAAAAGTCCACCCTATATGCTAAAAAGTCCCAGATCACCCGAAGAAAAATCTGGAGTTGTTTTACTTGATTTTAGTGATATTTTACGATATTTGAAAACTTGGTTTTTGGATTTTCATGTTGTGACTTGGTCATTCGACATTCGTATGTCGACACCAGGGAGTATTTGTCGTTTCAGCACGTGTTGACTATAGGTTCTAATTTATGTGCGCTTCGCTCGTGATTTCAAATTCGATTCGGGTTTTTATGCGATTTTGGTTATGGTTTCGATTGTAGGTACGATCGCGGGAGCTTCCGAGATGATGGAGGAGGATGAGGCATCCGTCGGAATCGACTAGGATAAAGCATGTTGAGGTGAATAGATGTATATCTACGGGAAAAGTCGGGTGGATGGCGTATAGCACCCCCGCAACTGTAGAAATAGGATATTTAGAATTATTAGAATACCTTATGCGGATATTCGTATACTTAGTAGAATGATATATTCGTAGTTTCTATATCTTAGCCGTTGAACTATATCTACTTATGTAAATATATATCTATATGTGCATTATTACGATATGATATGAGATGAGATGAGATGACATGAGATAAGGTGATATGATATGAGATGAGATGATGTACGTGACTATAGATCCGTACCATATTGATGGATGATGTGGTATGATAGATATTCCGTACGTGATATGATGAGGATGAATCGCCGACTTTTATTTCGACTAGAGGAGTCTTGTTTAAAATCATTAAAGTAGATATTATGAGATATTTAGAGCCATACTTATTTTCAAAACTAACGTATCGTTATGTACTTTTAAAATGATACTTCAAGGGTATGCAATGGACTTTCAATTGATATCTTTTTCTGAAAAATCCTAGCCCGTATTTCTAAACACCGTCTCGTACTATTTTAACTATAACCGTATGGTTCATACGTAAATATTTTTATACTTGTTTACGTTACGATTTCTTTATTCCGCTTACGCTTGCATTTCGATTTCTTATTTCTTCATACGCTCGCGCTTCGATCATTTACGATACATAATACGTTTATACTTTTATCTTACGTGACTTCGTCGGTAGGAAACGCTCACCACTACCGATGACTTACATGTTGCACATACACATACTCATATACTCACACACATATCATCGGTAATTGCCATCCCACGTACACATGTAGATTACTGTTTAGTACCCAGCACCACGTACTGTTTCAGATATCGCACTTTCTTTACATCGCTATACGACACACTTATATGAACGCACTTGCTATGCATTACAGTATTGTTCTATGCCTGTACATATTATTTCATTATTGCCATATTCTTATGAGATTCTGCTTTCATGAGATTTCTGGATTTGAGAAACCGCAAATATAATTTAAAAACTTATGAAAGTTTTAAAAACACGGTTTTCTCTTGATGTGATATTTCGACCTCCACCATGAGATTTATTAGTTCTGATCTATGATTACTACCCGATTCGAGAAGTGAGGAGTCACTTTCTGCGGGTGCATGGTGGACCCGATACGGTACCCAGGGCAAGAAGATCATATAGAAAGGCGTTAAGCCTGGCTGGAAACACTACCTACCGGTGACAGTATGAGACTCGGCGGATATCCGGAAGATATCGACCGGAGTGATATAAGACAGATGGATATGAGGACCGATCTGATGAGACGGTGCCTGAGATATGAGGACCGATGAGACGGTGCCTAAGATATGAGGATTTACGTGTCGATGCTGGACGCGGGATTTATGATGTTTCGAGTGTCGATACTGGACACTCAGGGTTTACGATGATTTCGAATGTCGTTTATGGACACTCATCGGATGATACATATATATACATGCTATGGATGACATGTTACCACGTATTGATACAAGCACGATATTATATATATAAATATATACACGTTCATTTCGTTACCACACGATACAATATCATTATTACAGTATGACCTAGGTAGATCGTTATGCATTCGATTTCTACCTAATGATTTTGCTACTCATGAGTCGGCAACTCACCCCCGTTATGCCATAGTTTTCTTGCAGGACCGACCGCTCAGATCAGTAGCAGCTTGCTGGCACATTTCTTTTTCGGGTGATTGCTTGGTAGGTGGGTTACACTACAGATCGTACCACCGTTTGTATATTTTATATTCAGTTGTATCTAGTCAAAAATTCCATCAACCAGACTATATATATTTGTGGACTTAGAAACCAGAGACTTGTATATTCTTTCAGACTTAGAGTCGTGACTTGTATATATTCCTTATATTTGAGTTGATGATGTCTTTGGTATTTCTTTTATTTCTTTTCTTGTGATGATCTTCGCTTTCGGCGTCGTATATACTTATTTGCGTGGTTATGATTCCGCCGATTGGCGCTGAGTTAGCTCCCGCTTATTATTGTTTATGTGCTGGTTTTGACCAAAATTTATGAAGGAGGTGCTGCCTAAATTTAAAATGACGAAAACGTTTTTAAACTTAGTATTCATTCCGCTTGTATTTCTAACGAACCTTATTTATACTTTAAAAAGGGAAATTGATTTCATTTATACCCATTTTTCCGAAACTTCACCTCCACAATTTTCTTAAAAAGTTTTAGATTCCTGGTTTTTCGACTTACTTGGGTTATGGTGGGGATATATAGGATTCACGTGATTCATGTGCCGGTCACGTGCCATTTTCAGGTCGTGACAAATATATTCCTGGTCCATCGTCTGTGCCTATGACAATAGAGCGAAACATGCGAGGAGAAAAGGCGGAGCGTGATTGGAGGGAGTATCATCATCAATATTTGCTGAGATGAGAAGATAGGCTTCGTAATATTGCGTTATAGAAAGTAGGTGACCAAACACCCACCAGCGCTATAGAAATATACCTGCAATGGTATAAGTGTGTCACCGTAAGATATCTTTCTGCTCCTCCTACTGACTTTTCAATTGTCCAGCAGTACGAGCCTAAAGGAAACGTGGAACGAGAAATGGTAAGTTAAAAATTTTTAAAATTAAATTTGTTTTTAACATAAAATAGTATGAGCCTATAATTATATATAATTTTTATTTAACTACAGGCTCGTGGGTTGCATCAATACAATCATTGATATAAGATTCATATCCGGCTAATACTGGTCCAGATAATCAGATTTTATTTTCTACCATAACTCATATATTGGTGGTATATTCATTTCATATCATATTATTTCTAATTTGTTGCCATCGATAGAGCCAAACTATGAGTCGGAACTAGGGCCGCAGCATGAGCCAGAACCAGAGCAGCAACATCAGTCAGAACCAGTGCCCTAGTATCTGTGGTTCGGAGCACCATACGGTCAGCAGAAACCCTGGTATAGTTAGTGGTATCGACAAACGTCAGGGGACTATGAACAAGCGCAACAATCACAGCAACAATAGTCTTGGGGGACAGGTTTTGCGCAACAACAACAGTTCTGGGGGGGGGGTAGATTTTGCTCAACAACAACGGTCTTGGGGGACAGATTTTATGTAGTCTTAGATGACTAGTTTTGTGCAACAACAGCACCAAGAAACAGGGACAGGTTTGTTGGGGTCAAAATTTACACCCCGGTTGACCAAGTCAAAATCAAAGTCAACCGCAAGCCAAGTGGGCCCAGGCCCAGGTCAAGTGGGCCAATGCCCGGGTCGAGCCCGAACATGAAGCCGCCGGCCTCCCTCATGCCAAAATAAAAATTTTGTAATAAATAATTTTGGAGTATTTTTTTTTTTTTGAATAAATGTAAGAAAAATGGGTATAAAGCCAAATTTTTGTAAAACACATGGCTCATGTGCAAAAGAAATGAGCACATGAGACATGGTGTGGGCAAAATGCCATTTTGTAAAGCCCAAGGGGCTATATGTAAAGTTTGAAGCCTATAAAGGCAAACATGATGAAAATATCTATGAGAAAATTTTCATTCTCTAAAAAATTCTAGGGTTTATGCCTCCTTCTCCTTTCTCAAGGTTCTAAAAACCTTCTTCTATTTTTAAATTAAATCAAGAGTTTAACTCTTCCCTTTTCCAAAAAGAAATAGATTTTCACCACAAAACACACAAAGATGAGCTCAGATCTTCCATCAGATCTCAAAAATGAGAGATCTTTAAATTTCACCCCTTTCTCTAAGATCCGGCCACCGAGAGGAAGAAGAAGGAGACCCATCTCCAAAAATCCCATCTTGGGAAAATCCAAGGCCAAAAGGGGAGAGAAAAAAAGGGGGCCCTTTGATCATTTCTAAAAATTCCTAAGAGTTTAACTCCATTCAAGATCTGTTGGAGTTCAACTCCATAAATTAATCTCTTTTTAGGAGTTTAACTCCAGAGGTCAAATAGGGAGCACAACTCCCAGTGTAGGGACAAAGTCTCTTTTCCTGCTGACGCTCAGCGCCCGCGTGCCAAGTACGTGGTGCGCCGGCGCCCGGCGCTCAGCTCCCGCGTGCTAGGCACGTGAGGCGCTGACACTCATGCGTCTTTTGGACGCTATTCTCCTTTTTTTCATACACACACTCCACGTCTCCGCGCTTTCAAGAAAGGAGAATTGGTGTTGGTCCTCAAAAGGCCGATCATCCCTGATTGTAACTATTTTCCGGTGTGTAGTTAGAAAATTGTATAGAAATCACAAACAAAAATATTTTGACCGCAATCAATAACGGTGTCAATTGTAGCGCGTTAGTAAGTGCGGATCGTCCACAGGGAAAGTGTAATCGTTCGTGTTTCGAATTAGATGAGTCTAAAATTTAAAGAGAAGAAAAGAAACAACAATTCATGATTTGTAAATTGAATTTCAAGAATTAGAAAAATCTAGATCTAAGAAAACATTAAAATCAAGAATTGAGATGTGATGATTTCCAAATCAAATATCAAAAATCGAAGTGAGGCTCGTAGGAATCGATCGGATCTATAGATGTGATGAAATCTAGCGATTACATATTCTTATCGATCGATGAATTGATACTAGATCGATGATGATCGACGAGAATTAGGGATTTCTTATGAAACTAGGGTTTCATCTTCTATCCCTTGTTCCTTCGTCGATATCATTCACATTCTAGCCTCTAGTAAATTCAAGAATCGATCGTGGATCCCTAATTTCGAGCGATCACAATCAAGAAAGTATCACAACGAAACTAGGTCGTCGATTCTTCAATTTGCTAGGGTTTACAAAACTCGTAGGACTTAAGAATCGTTTTAAGATTTGTTACATCATCATTCTATTGATCGTCTCGACTCCTTTACGAGCGGAGTTTTACTCAAACATCACAACAAGAACGACAATCACAAATTGAGATCGAATCATGATGCAAGAATTTAAAGAAAGCAAGATTAAAGAATTTCACCTTTTATTTATCAACAATTCCGTTACAATTCTCTCAAGAACTACAATGAGGAATGAACTCGATCGTCGATTTGGCTTCGCTCGTCTCCTTGAGTTGCGGATCGGCTTGGATCACTTGCTCGATTGAAGATTGGCTCCGCTCCTAAATGGTTGAAGGCTTCTCGCTTGATTTGGTACTCGGGATCTTGAATTTGGCTTTGGAATTTGGATTAGGGTTAGGGTTTTGAGGCACAAGTTGTGTCACTCAACTTGTGGGTGGAAGATGAAGAGAGAAGAAGAAGAAGGATTGGTGAAGAATGAACAACCATTAACCCTAGATCTAGGCTCCCTTTTATAGACCTTCATAACCCTAGATCTAGGATTCAAAATTTGAATTTCCCTCCAAAAGTTTGTTGGCTAGAGAGGCTTCTAGAAGTAGTTAGTTGGAGGGAGCTTCTAGAACTAGTTTGTTAGGCCGAGCCTTCTAGATGAAGCCACGTGGAGGTTCTGGAGAGTTCTGGAAGCTTGGCCAATAGAAATAAGGCACGTGCAGAAATTTGATGCAATGAAGCCATGAAGCCGCCGCGGATCCGCGGCGGGAAGCACCCATTGGCCGCGGATCCGCGGCCCATTTGAAGTCTTGGGGCTTGAGTCTTCTGTGATGAATTAGGGCTGACCTTTTGGTCTTTTTCTGATATGTTGAATTTTATATTTCCCTCTAGATTGCTACCAGCTCTCAAGTCTTTGAGTTGGCGTAATTTTTGATCAACACTATGACAATTTTGGCTCGGTTCCTAAAATTTCCTGCACAGACTTCGAAACAAGTGTTGCGCTATACAAGAATGATGCAATGCCATGATAAACAGTCAATTTTCCTCGAAATGCCGGTTTTAGTATACAACACAGGTAATCTGGTATTTTACAGCTGTTTTGCTAATATGTGTAATATGCAAACCGAACACTACTAGATGAGTGCAAATGATAGGGAAATTGACGTGTTAAAAATACATTATTTTCGACTGATCAATCCCCAATCGACATGCAAAAGGAAAATTCAAGCCAAACTGGAAAGGACCATACGTCATCGAGAAAGTATTTGATGGAAGATCCTACCAGCTGATAAATGCCAAGAGAGAAAGGCCTATGCCACCTATCAATGGCTGATATCTCAAGAAATATTACGCGTGAATGCTCCAAGTCGTAGGCAAATTGAGCACACTGGCCCTACGGTTTGGATCATGCATCCTGTAAAACCGTATATAATCTACGAGCGTAAACAACCCCTATCTCTCCAAAGTCCTATCGGTGAGACTATTTTTAAAGTCCCACCGGTGCAAAAAAAGGAAGAAAAAGAAAAAGAAAAAAATGGTATGTCCACAATCAAAACGGGCAAGGATGAAAACCCGAAAGGGCTCCGTGAGTAAAAACAGCAGGACTGCCGGCGAGTTTGTGAAAACCCGAAAGGGCGCAAACTCGTGAAAAGAGATAAAATACACTCGCAAATTTCTCTCGACCTTGTAAGGAGAAAATCCCTGCGTAAGATCCTTACGACTCACAAAGGAGCAACACACTTAGGAATACCTACGATTCCTAAGGAGAAAATACACCTGCAAGATCCTCTCGACTCGTAGGGAGAAAGTGCTTTTATGAGACCCTTACGGCTCATAAAATTGAAAATCCTTAAGTGATAGAGATCTAAACCTTTCTCCTAAGCCATCGCTTCCTAACGGGAAATGGAAAATGATGAGTCGCTCCAGGCGTTACGCTTCAGTGTTAGCGGTGCTGATGCCGACCCAAAAACCAAATCCTAAGTCCTCCCGGGGCAAATGATGAGTTGCTCATGGCATTATTCCAGTGCAGCAATACTGTTGCCAAACAAGATCCAAATTCCAAGTCTCCAAACGGCGAATGATGAGTCGCTCCTGATATCATATTCCATTGCAGCGATACAGACGCCAACCAAAATCCAATTTCCCAAAATTCTTCCAGCCCTACGGCCAGTCCCTAAATTGACTACCGTATACAATCCACGGGCTCAAATAATTCTCATCACACGCAGGCCCCACGGCGATCACAAGCCTCATGGTCGGTCTCCACCGTTGGAATTATGCTCCATTTGGGAAGACCCACTCATGTGTCCTCACGATGCATGGGGAGAACAAAACTTACGAGGTCCTCTCGACTCGTAAGAAAACACCTTCGTAGGATCCTTACGACTCACAAAGGAATAACACACTTGGGAGTCCCCACGACCCCTAAGGAGAAAGTACACCTACGAGATCCTTTTGACTCGTAGGGAGAAAATACTTTTATGGGACCCTTACTGCTCATAAAATTGAAAAGCCTTAGGTGATAAGGACCTAAACCTGTCTCCTAAGCCATTGCTCCCCAACAGGAAAAGGCAAATGATGAATTGCTCAAGGCACATGTGCTTCAGTGTTAGCAATGTTGATGCCTACCCTAACCCCAAAATTCCAAACTCCAATCCAATAGACCCTAAAGTCTTTAAACTGGGAACAGATGACCCCTAAGTCGTTAAAACTAGGAACAGATGACCCCTAAGTCGTTAAACTAGGAACGAGGGAAATCCTCTCATGGCAAATAATGATTCTCTCTTGGTACCATATTCCAGTGTAGTGATACTGATGTCAACCCAATTTACATCAAATTAGTAAGACAACCAACGACCTCCCTGGCAGAATCAAGCTCCACCTCGGAAACAAGTCAAATCCTGACACGCAGAAAGCAGAGCAAGTCAAATCCAATCCCTGACACCGCAAGAAGTGGAGCAAGTCAAATCAAGCACCGACCGTCCAAGTCGCAAAAAGGGCAGCACCGACCGTCCAAGTCGCTAAAAGGGCAGCACCGACCGTCCAAGTCGCAAAAAGGGCAGAACCGACCATCCATGTCGCTAAAATGGCAGAAACGGCCTCCACGTCGTCAAAACGGAAACCAAATTAAATCAACCTCCATGCGAAAGAAGATCCATCAATTTCATGCACACAACCCACATATGTGGTGTGCATTTATTGATGGGGGCAATTTGTTGGGGTCAAAATTTACACCCCGATTGGCCAAATCAAAATCAAAGTCAACCCCAAGCCAAATGGGCCCAAGCCCAGGTCAAGTGGGCCAATGCCTAGGTCGAGCCTGAACATGAAACCGCCGGCCTCCCCCATGCCAAAATAAAAATTTTGTAATAAATAATTTTGGTGTATTTTTTTATAAATAAATGTAAGAAAAATGGGCATAAAGCCAAATTTTTGTAAAACACATGGCTCATGTGCAAAAGAAATAAGCACATGAGCCATAGGGTGGGAAAAATGCCATTTTGTAAAGCCTAAGGTGCTATATGTAAAGTTTGTAGCCTATAAAGGCAAACATGATGAAAATATCTATGAGAACTTTTTCATTCTCTAAAAAATTCTAGGGTTTGTGCCTCCTCCTTTCTCAAGGTTCTAAAAACCTTCCCCCCTTTTAAAATTAAATCAAGATTTTAACTTTTCCCTTTTCCAAAAAGAAATAGATTTTCACCACAAAACCCACAAAGAGGAGCTCAGATCTTCTATCAGATCTCAAAAAGGGGAGATTTTTAAATCTCACCCCCTTTCTCCATGATCCAGCCACCGAGAGGAAGAAGAAGGAGACCCATCTCCAAAAATCCCATCTTGGGAAGATTCAGGGCCAAAAGGGGAGAGAAACAAAAGGGGCCCTTTGATCATTTCTAAAGATTCATAGGAGTTTAACTCCATTCAAGATCTGTTGGAGTTAAACTCTATAAATTAATCCCTTTTTAGGAGTTTAACTCCAGAAATCAAATCGGGAGCACAGCTCCCAGTGTAGGGACAAAGTCCCTAATTCCGACTGACGCCCAGCGCTCGCGTGCCAAGCACGTGGGGCGCCGGCGCCCGGCGCCCATCGCCTAGCACCCATGTGCCAAGCGCGTGAGGCGCCAGCGCCCATGTGCCAAGCGCGTGAGGTGCCAGCGCCCAGCGCCCGCATGCTAGGCACGTGAGGCGCTGACACTCACGCGTCCTTTTGACACTATTCTCCTTTTTTTCATATACACACACACTCCACGACACTGAATCTGTTCAAAAATTATGTAGGCCCCCCGATATATCCAAAACTCTTTCAAAACACAATACTGCACATTGAGTTCGCATGATCGGTCTGACCCGTCAATCAGAGGTTCTCTCGCTCCAAAGGCGAGGGATAATTAACGGCAGTTTAGTCCGCGGTCGCCGGAGATTCGGATACCCACAATCAATAAACCCCCACTTTCACTAGGCAGGGGGGATCTGTAGTATTCCTGACAAGCGCGCGCGTATTCCCATCTCAATTGGGTGACGAAAAACACTCTACAAGGTTTTTCACAACAATAGCCCAATTGGGGGACAGATTTTGCGTTCTACATACAGTTGTTGGGAGGCAGCACATATTCGGAACCTGTCCCACATATTAGATTTGCACAACAATAGCAACATCCTGTCCAAAATGAAACTGATGACGAAGCAGAAGAGCAGGCGGAAGAACAGGAAGAAAAGCAGACACCATCGCCACATACACAGGATACATAAGGGTCGTTGAGTCAGCCCAAGAGGCATTTGCTTATGTTAAGCCTTCTCGGTTTGGGAAAGGGGAAGGGAAAGAGAAAGCGTTGAGTGTATGCTTTTAATTTGGATGTCGAAAATGTTAGATTCATGTGTTATTCTTCGTTGCCAATTTTTTTTTATTTTAATATCAACTTACATATTAATTTAGGTTCGTCTTGTTTTTTGATAAATTGTCAGAATATTGAATTACAGGGGAAAAGATGAAAATTATGGTAAAAATATTAATTTTTTTAATTAATGATATATATATTATTTTTTAATGGAGTTTTTTTTGCCCTTAAAGATGACGGGTTATGTGAACCCGCCCTCTCAGCTATATAGGGGAGGGCGGGTTCCTCGAACCCATCTTTACTCGATGCAATTAGGTCTTTCGGATCATATGTTATTGGGCTAGCTCATCCATCCAAAAAGAAAGTATTTTTTCAATGACTTTTTTTTTAAAAATAGTGTTTTTTTAATTTTTAAAAATTTGGGATTTTTAATTTTTTTTTACTACCCCTACAGGAGAGTGCGGGTTTTGGGAACCCGCCCTCCACTAATAGGAGGCGGGTTCCCAGAACCCGCCCTCCACTTAGGGGGGTTCCTATAACCCACCCTTCACTTTTTAGTGGGGAGGGCGGGTTCTTTGATCCCCCCTTCTTTGATGAGGAGGCTTGGCGGCTCCAAACCGTCATATTCTGTTAATTAAATTATAAAATATCCTATTATACTTATTTTATTCTTTAACTATCCTATTTTGAAAAAAAATCCTTTTATGGTTTACTCGATTTTCCAAAATCACCATGTATTTTAAACTCATTACGAAAACCGCTCGAACTTTTATTTTATTGTACATAAATCTCACGCGGTTATTATTACCACTACTAAAGTGTATGTATATGGTAACGGTTGGAATCTTCACCGAAAGAAATATTGGTAACGGTTCCAACCGTTACACAGCCGCTACGATAACCCGTAACGACCCTATGGTATGGATATACCATCGCTTTTGTTTTAGTTCATAACAGAGAATGTATTTAGTTTTGATTTCAAGTTATAAAAAAATTCTTGTGAAATAAGTGCAAGAAACTCCTTGCAGTTCACTTGTTAAGACTCTTCGTTGCTATTTCATAGCCTGCGTGTTCGAATCCCATCGGCCTCAATATTTTATATTATTTTTCTTTTAACGTTTCGGAAGCCCAAGAGTTTACACGAGTATTACATGGAGATACCAAACGTTGCAACAAAAACAAATTATATAAATGATATATCAAACCCAATTAAAACTATGGCACGAACCAGAGGAATTTGGCCACAACTTGGCCGCCACTTTTTCAAAACCGGCAGCCCATCTTGCCCCAAAACCCTCCATCTTTTGCACATGCATCCCTTCATCTTCCCTCAACCCTTTTTGATACTTTAAAACTCCTGAATATAACCAGAGAGCAGCAGTCTCTTCCCTTACCCTTCTCCTATAAATACCCTCGCCTATTCCCATGTTCTTCCCTTCTAAAATATTCAGAAAAATATTCTAAAATTATATGAAGAAATTGCCAAAGTCCGCGACGTCACTAGCCAAAGGAAGTCAAGTTTTCTTAACTCTTTCCTCTTTCTACGTTGTTCTACATATTTTATATAGAACGCCGAAAACTCAAGCTCTCTATCCTCCGTATATCATCGGTCTCGGTTCTTCAAACCGAGGTTTCTTTTTCTTCTTATTTCGCATGTATTCGTACTAGCGGTTATCAGGTAAGTCTCCCCTCCCCCACTTTCTTCTCACTTTGAATCCAACTCTTGTCATCAAACTATGTAAATAAATTCCAACTCTTTTTTCTTTTGCTCATCACCGATTGAAATCAAGATTTAACTTGTACAAATTTCTAAAATCTTATAACTTCATTATCATGACACAGTACCCTACGACTCTCCATTCGATGACATTACTAAATATTGTTAAATAGAATTTCAATACATGTTAATAAAAACCTCTTTAATCGTTATATGCCAATTTACGTTTTAATACTATGCTACTAGATATAATTCATTCTTGTGACATGATAACTTAGTACAGGGTAATAACCTACACCACACACATACACCTTTGAACATAGCACGATATCATGTTTTGCAGCGTTTTACTAAAGAATTTAATTACATTAAAATACCCTCAAGTTAAAATATGGTTTTATCGATAACTTTCTTTTGCAAAAATGCCTCTACAACCCTCTTTAGGGGATCCGTTTATGGATAATATGGATTATCCCACATCCTGTAGATAGTAGAGTAAGATGCAGAACTCCTTACAGAGAATTCGGTCTGGAAAGAGATAAAAATATGGTTTTAGAGAAAATACAAATTTTAAAGCAAAATTAAATAAAATGAAAATAACTTAAATCCTATATTCGCAAATTCAAAGAAAAACAAATTTGTGAAAATTACAGTTCATAAATACTCGAAAATGAAAAGATAAAAGTTTTCAAGAAAATACCCGCAAGTTTCCAAAAGATAGATTTTTTCATTAAAATACCATAAACTTTAAAAACATGTTTTTATCACTAAAATACCAATCAATTTAAAATATATTTTTATTAAAATCTCAACTTTCTAAATTAACACATTTTTACTAAAAACACCCTCAAGCCTATTTTGAAAATAAAACATTTTACATAAAACCCCATAGAGTTTTCAAATAAGATATTTACACAAGTTCACCAAAATATCTAAAATACATTTCTAATGCATTTAGATAAATGATTTTAAGTGGTATCATTTTTCTTAAGCCTCGGGGAACCGGAGAAGGTGAGTGCTTGTCTATCTAGTTTAGATAAAACAAACTGAAGGAATTATTGTTGGCAATCTTCTTGAACAGATCACAAATGTTTCCTGCCATGTACAGCAGTTGCCATATCAAATCAAATCAAACTCAAACACGAACTTAAACTTGAACTCGAATTTGACTTGAACCAAAACCCGAATTAAAATTAAATTTGATTTGAACCTGAGCTGTCTACTTGAAACTTGACATGAATACACGAACTCAACTAATATACCTGAAACTAACTTGATTCAAACCATGAATACAAATGACATGACTTAAACTTGACATGACTACATGAACTCAATCTTGATATTACATAACCTTTTGTATTCATGGACTCGATCAAGTCTTGTAACCTTAATATAGATTAAATATACATGGGGTGTTGGGGTAGTTTAAGTATGAATACAACGAAATCTTAGGAGTCCCTCTAGATCATGAATCCATGTCTACTAACACAAGCAATAGGGCTCGTGTTTCCTTGCTCTTTGATTATAATCTGTTGAGTTTGGAATACTTCAACACCAGGTTGAAGTCTCGTTACTAACACTTGATTCGGATCCATGGTTTCTTGTGCTTGGATTATAGCCGTTGGTTCGAGAAGACTCTTAAAATTGGTTGACATTTACACTTGAGCTGACGTTAAATTAGATTACCTCTGTAGAGACCTCTCAGGATACTTACACTTCATGTTCACTATACCTACACTACATAGCCATACTATATTTGGTTGCTATGCTCACGATACATTACCATGCTTATATACTTTCATTTACATTATTATGTTATATTAATTGTTATGCTTAATTACCATATTATTTTGTATATCCTTCTATTTTGTCATTATACTTTTATACTTCCCACCTTTTCTTGGAGACTTACCGAGTGCAAGTTCACTGACGGGCATCCACCCATCTCTTTCTTACTCTTAGATGTTCGTCAGGTGATCTAGAACCGAGGAGATAGAAGCGACTGCAGGGGATTACGACTAGCTAGCTTCACAGGCTGATCTATAGTTTTCTTTTCAGCTCTAGTTTCAGTATGCCACCTGTGTAGGTATTTCATGTTATTGTACTTTGTTTTCAGTTATCTTGTATCTCAACTATGTGAGAATTATGAATATAAATAAAATTGTTGAAGTTTCAATTCACTTGTTTAAATTTTCTTATATGTTATATTGCTTATTTTATACTTAGTATATTTATTTTGGGAAATGACATTCTCGAAATAAATACGTTGCGAGTCTCATTACGTTTCTGCTCTCGTCTTTTGGGAAGCGGGATATGGCATAACCCCCGCCATCAGAAGCCTGGTAACGGTTTAAACAGTTGCGATAGACCTAATTTGGTAACGGTTAAAACCGATACCATATAGGTTTCCGTTACCAATATCCAGCAGATATCTGAAACATATCAGATATCTGCTACCTCTATGGTAATAGTTTCAGCCATAACCATAAATATAGTAACGGTTCCAACCGTTACTATATACAACATTTAGTAACGGTTGGAACTGTTACCATACAGTTTTCCATTACAAAATGTAGCAGATATCTGATATGTTTCAGATATTATTACCCAGATAATTGTTACCAAATGTTATGGTAACGGTTTTAACCGTTACCACATAGGTTTGATAACGGTTAGAACCGTTACTAATTTGTTCACATATTTTTTTTAAATCTGAAAAGCTCCGCGCCCCATGCGCGCTGATTTCATTTACAACCAGCAATAGAAAATATTAATATCACCAAATCTCATGCAATTATAATAATCAATAAGTAATATGATTCGATTGCACGCAATTATAATAATCAACAAAGAATATAATCAATAAACCACACATGATTATAAACAAAATATATACAAAAATATAATCAATAAATCTACAGAAAAAATGTTTATATCGATGGTCATTGGGACGATTCACCTCCATCGTCCCGTGACCTGAAGATACTCCTTATCTCGTCTCGTAACACCTGCCGGATGAACTCATCATTCGTCTGCGTCAGCTCTACGACCCGTGCCGTAAGCGTCTGTTGTTGCTGTTGCGTCTGCTGATGAACCTGCTGTTGCTGCGCCATCTACTCGTGGAGCTGACGAATGTTCTCTGCTGATGCAGCTGCCACATCTTCTCGTGTCTGGGTCACGGCGTAATCGTGGACGGCCGCAGGCCTGGCAAAAAGTTAATGGGCCCCCAGAACTAATCCCGTGCTTATACCTACCGTGATGGCCGCCGAATAGCTCGTCGAGCATAGGGACAATGACGGTAATTAGGTCGTCGGGGCCAAGTCCTAATGCGTTCGTCTTCTCTTGAAACTGTCTTTGTAAAGAATACAAACACACACACACACATGTTAACGTAAAATACAGAATCAACATGATTATATGAAATTTACCATGTACTCGTCAGTGCCTTAGTGTAATACGGTCTATCCCTTAACAGCAGTGTAGTTAGCGGGGTCTTTCTGTTTCTGCGATAAAATTAGGATTTATTTGAATAAGTAATTTGCGAAAAAGAAAACATATATTCTTAAACATCGAAGTACTCACGAGGAGGTACTGTGCACTGACATGCATGCGCTTTCCTTGGATTGGGATGGCGCTGCCTCTCACACTGTTGTTCCTGTTCTGTGTGTTGTGAACCGCCACCGCCTTGCAAATATAAAAAAGAATACATTATATTTCATAATATTATTTCATTTATATTGCTATAATCTTAAAAATTAAATTTATACCCAAACATCGGCGCACTCATAATACTCGACCAGCCACGGCCAATCGGGTCTCGGGACATCTAACACTATGATATCCATTATCGCCCTTTTCTCCTCCATAGTCGCCGCTACCCAGGCATTATAATGCTCCTTTACCTTATTTCGGCGTCTTCTCTTGATGTTCTGACACGCCTCTATGACCCAGGCAAGGGCGCGATGTGCATCGAATAGACGGGGCACTCCATTCTTGCCGGGAACGCCGATGGATATGTAATGTCGCCAGGTCTAAAATTAAAATTTTAAATAAATATATATATATATATATAAATATATATATATATATATAAATATATATATATATATATATATATATATATATATATATATAACGAAAATTGAAATTTAAATATTTAAAAGGATATGTGATACCGTGTTCGACAAAAAAAAACTGGTGAACATTGGCGGTCTGGTGTGTGTCCCATCTAAGATAGAGTCGGTATTTCATGTATGTACGGATCTTGGATCCCATATAATCCCTACTTGGTCGAGTTAGGACCAACATGCACACCATCCTTTTTGAACATTAGTGTTCATGCGGGCCCAATACAACCCCTTTTCTTACCACAGCTGGAGCCTGCAAACACACACACACACACACAAATTATAATATTCAGAGTATGTATATAGCAATTGACAAATTTAAATTACAATCGTTATTTAAAAGTTTTAATCCATAATGTTTATACCTGCGGTTTATTATAGGGCCTTCAAGGCAACTATTATAATTGCAGGAAGGAAATTATGGTAATTGAAGTAGGACCTGTACAGTTTCTATTGTACTTTGATTACTACTCTACCACGACTTTAAAGAGTTATGCAAACAGGTTTTAGTAGAGTACAGTTCCGAGCCACATGGAGGCAGTGAGCGATCGGAAGGGATTCGTCTCTTCTGGTATAGAAAGTTGATGTTGTGCTATGTTCGATTGGCCATCACCATAAGTCCCTGGTCAGGACGGATGGTATTTACTAATAGAAGATCGGTAGTTTCTCGGTTGGTCATGAGCCTGATATCGGCACAAATTATCTGGTTATCATGGGTCTGATGGTTTCCACCCCCTAAACCCGGCATGCTACACTCTTAGACGAAGAGACCGGACTGTACAGAGATTGCCATTTATAGGCATAGTAGGGTACGGACGGACTTGATTGTCGACCTCCTCTTCGACAGATATCTGGGTAGCCGTTACGTACAGCTAGTAGCACTGACATGCTTTTGATTATAAATTTTATTCAGTAACTCACTGCCAGCGTATTGTCGAGTCTTTAGAGTCCCATACAAAGGGTTTTTCTGGTTCAGAGGAAACGGTGTAGATGCCGTATTTTGATGCGTGCAGAAATCCGATTAAATATGTGTACTAGCTACACAAACTTTAATCGGACGTTTGATAATACTAGCCGGCTTATGTTTAAGCCGGATTACTAATCAAGTATCGATTTAATTATATATATATATATATATATATATATATATATATATATATATATATATATATATATTCTAGTATTATGTCCACTTCAATTTCTCTCTCTTGGTTATTCATATTTTTATATGGATAGACGTATATGTATACTATACATATACCAGGGTTGTGTTTTGTATTTATACAAAATACTTCTGGAAGATGACACCTCATTTGCCTATTTTCTTTAAAAATAAAAGAAAGAAATGAGGTGGTATGATGAGGTGGAAAGGAGGTATGGTTGAGAGGGTTAGCCTTTAATTTGTTCATTTAGAAATGGTTTTTAAAATGATGCATGGTTAGAAAATCCTTCTCACTCTCTCATGGGTATTCTCTCTCTCTCCTCCTCCTCCTCCTCCTTCTTCCTCTTGAGATGGTACTCTCTTGAGAATGGAAAAGAGATCGAAAATGAAAGTGTAAAATTCCTACATCACCAACACTCTTCTCCTAGCAAACCTAAATTGTCAGTTGCTTCCTCAAAATTCACTCTGGAGTGAAGCTGAAGCTTGGATCAGAATCCCTCGCATGGATCATATTTTCAAGGGCGATTGACTCTCAAGCTCATTCCGAACGGCTTAAGAGCCTAGAAGTGGTTTTCCACGATTGGGTGGACACGCTATAAAGGTTGTATGTTCATAACCTGGTAGATAGTTCATTAGTTTTGTTGCTGGTTTAGTGTTTAGAACGATTTCTAGGGTATTTAGTTTCTAATGCTTGCTTAAAAATCATTGTTTTTGCTTCCGCCTTGGCCGTGTGTCTAGTGGCGTGAACACTAGGAACTTACACATGCCGTCCCTGGAGTGGTGCTAGAACCGGCGCTAGACGCCATCTCACCAGTAGAATGCAGATTTACAAATAATAAACTGCTAGATGATTCAATAGATTTTAATAGATAACTAAAAATTCAATAGATAACAAATTGTAATGATGTATTAAATTTTAAATGAGTAAACTATATACCATGTGTAGGAGTGACTAAGATGCCCGGATCTTCTACCGAGCTAATATGGGTAGGCGGAGCTGCTGCGGCTGCTGGGGTCTTGTAGTGCTAGTATGGGACGTTGGTAAGGATAGGTGGGGCTGCTGTGGCTGCTGGATGATGGGGATTTTATTAGTCTCCAAATTTAACCGCAAGTATTACAGCTTATCGCAGTCGTACTTGAGTATCGTTCCCACATAGAGGCGTGTTAACTACTTTTAAACTAAGTTAAACTTAAGATTTGATTTTTTTTATCAATATCTAAAGCAAGAAAGTTTAAAAGGTTGGTTAGAATAATAAAAAGAGATCTAGGGTTTTACTTTGCATTTGCATATGTGGTAGTTTATATGATAACGCTTTATCCTTTTATCATAGGTTTAATTAACGATCTATTAATAACATAAAATTATAGAATAAATTATTTAATTTAATTTTATCCTATCAATTATATTATATCATTTTGATTTAATTAAAACCCTAATTTTAGTTTACTAGATTTAACCTAGATTTAACCGTTTATGCGCATTTGTAGGTCTAAAAACTACAACTATCACATTCTAGGTTTTTTCCTACATCAAATCGCTTTTGACCACTCGGCTACTCTCCCTTTCCCGGGCTAATTAATAATCAGTTTGAATATCTTTTGATCTATAATTTGTTTCTTACCATCCCAAATTAGGTTTCTAAGTGTCTACTATCATGAACCTAATTAGTTTTTAGGTATTCTTTTCTATCTATAATTTTACTAAAGACGTCAACTTTTTATCATAAAATTACTTTTTCTAGATTAAGAACAATGAGAATCATATATCGATCAAAAGAGATTCATATCAAAGTAAGAAATAAAGCGTTTATAAAACATCCACCATACATATAAGCAAACAAAAATCTAGATTGTGTTTAGTCACGCATATTCAAAGAGAATACAATATCTTTATTGAGAATTTAAAGTACTTACAATGGTTGACCCCTCTCTTGAAAACCCTAGCTTTTGAATAATGAGAGAGATATGAAATCCTAAAGCTATACAAGTGTTTATATAGGGCTAAGAAAGATTAGAGAACAAATAATAAAAAATACAAGAGAATCTACTTGCTAAAAAATATGGTAATCTAATCTAATTACTCTATTAGATACTGTTGCGAGCCTTTAGAATTTTTGAAAAATAAAAAGACGTATCTCAAAACAATATACGTGCCAAGACGCTCATGCCCATAAAAATTGGTGATGAACGGCCCAGATGGCGTGGCTGAACAACCGCGTATATGCTCGTTTTGTGGCTGATCCGTGGCCTTCTGGTTGTTTTGTGGCACGGATTTTTTGTGCTTGATTCTCTTGATTTGTTGAACTCATTTTAGTTGTCAGAACATGAAAATTATTCTCGTAGCTCAGCAGTTGCGTGGATTTCCGAATTGTTCTCAAATTTAGCTTATAATTAGGGAGATTTATTTGTTGCTTTTGATTTGATTTGATCTCTCTATCTGATTTGTTGTTGTGATGTTTAATTCACCTCTATTTTTTGCAACCTTTAATGATATTCCAAAATTTATTCCAAATTTGCAAATTATTCTTTTGATTTCCTATATAATTCTTTTAATTTCCATTATACGCACGTAATCCTTCTTTTAGGTCATTTTTTCAGGTTTTTGCATCCTAGCCATGTTATCTGTAATAATTCACAAAAGATAACTGGACAAGCATAAAATATGACAATAAAATGATAAATGGGTTAGAAAAATTTGCAATAAATTACACCGATCAAATATCCCCACACTTATCTTTTGCTAGTTCTCGAGAAAATTTAGGGTTTCAAACTCTAAACGAAACTAAATTACTATCTAACTAAATCCTACACCTACTCCTATAACAGAAAATAAAGGAAACAAAAATAAGAAAATAAAAACTATATATGAAGATAGGAATTGATAAGAAAAATACGAAAAAAGAGTTTAAACTTCACTAGATTTTCAGTCGTCATGAACCATGTCTTAATAAACTTTGATCTATACCAAAAATTACTTTCTCATCATTCTTCCAATCTTTCCTACCTATCTTACTTTCAAACATGATCATATACTCCTACATGTGTGAAAAATCATCCCTACACTCGGAGAATTCAATTCAAGCTCCCATACCTTTTCCTTTATCTCCCTATTACTTTTTTAATCGGCAGATCAAATTGATGGATTTGTTCTCACATTTTTCATGCGACTGTTAATATTTTGTGGTGCACTAACTAACTGTTCATAACATAATATTGCATTTTGTATTCCCCATTCTTACGCATTTTACAATGAAAACAGGTGCTTTTGACCCATGTCTGCTACATGTTACAGGTTATAGGTTATGGGAGCAAAAACAGTGAAAAACACAAAAGGCAACACAAAAGAAGGATTTTTGACCAACAAATAGGAGGATCTTAGTCAAGCCTAAAAACGAAGAATAGTTCTCAATCAATAAGGCAACTCAAGGTCCAAATTGTCATGGCAAACGGTTAAAGGATCGGTACAAGTGTTCACTGAAGATCTGGAATCACTGCAGAAGCCCAAATGGAAAAATAAATGAATAAATGAAAATCCCAATGAAACCTGAAGCAGGACAGAAAAGCCCATCAGATGACCTAACTAAAGGGCCGCGGAACCGCGGCCCAAGCACGCCCATGCCGCGGTTCCGCGGCCGTTTGAAGCCCTAATGTGCATAAAATTTTGCCAAAATTCTGTGGCGGCTCTAAAAAGATTTCCTGAGGGTATATTTGTAATTGTAGACATGCGAATCAGCTGTAACCCTAGGGTTTCTATGTCCTATAAATAGAACCCAAGTCCTTGTATTTTTTATGCCTCTACTCATGAATAAAATTCTGTTTTCTTGAAGTTAGAGCGCATCAACAGTAAGTAGGTTATTTTCCTTGCAGTAGTTGTAGTTTTTCATATCTGCTCTTATTTTCTCGCCTTAGTTTAAGTTAGTTAGTTTTTATTAAACTTGCAGTAAATGTTTTCTCTCTTTAATAAAATCATGTCTTTTTTCATCCCCTCAATGAGCGAGTAGTTTCCTCGCTTGTTAGGGTTAGGAATAGGGAAGGATTTGAGAGATGAAGATCTCTCATCTCTTTTCGTTGCCAAACTTTTAAGAACATTAGAACTCCATGCATAACTTCTTATTCCGCTCCCTACGGCACTTTTACCCTCGAGGTAACGGTGAATTCTGTAGTCTAAAGGCCCGGATTTTAAGGTTTTCCATGGAGGTTAGGGAAAAGATTAATAAAGGAAGGACCAGGATCTAGAGGAAGAATCAATCATCCCAATCATCCTAATCCCCTTTATAAATATTTACCATAACACTAATATGATAGATTTAATTAATGGCAATGGAAAGAGATGTAGATCTTTGTTTACCAAATTTTCCCTAGACCTAATCCTAGCAAGTTTCTAATCCTAGTCTCATACAACTTCAATTTTTAGGTTTATTTATAGATCCAAACACCTTTTGGAATTAACTCGTAAGAACTTAAAGGAGATTTACACATCCCTGTGGACCGACCTGTATTCACCGGCTAGCTTCATGCGACGCCGTTCTTGATTGCGGTAAATATTTTTGATCGACAAATCCTCTCTTAATCACTAACCAATTACCGAATGTGATCACTTATTATGCATAAATAGCAGTATCCTAATCTAGCAACACCTAAGGCACGACAAATGATTCCAAACCAGTTGGTCTAAATCACTAGGTGATGAAGCACCCTCGCTGAATTTTTTATGTTATCTTGATAATTGCAAGACAGTGTTCATTTTTTGATATATTTTTTTTCTTTGTATTAGGGCATTATAAACAAGAGCATGGCATGTCTCTTCTACTATCCCAAGCTTCAAGATATGTGCATATGCGTATAGTATGGTATCAACGTTCAAATATTTGGACTCAAAAATAGGCTCCACTTACATTTTCTTAGATCCAGTAACTCCTTCATGATAATTGCCTTTAGGGAATGGGTTCATGACAACTTATTACTAGATTCATTTAATCATCTATTTTTCTTATTTTTCTTAAAATCTTCCGCTCTCTCTTTTATATATATTTTTCACGTTTTCATTTCTATTTTCAAAATTTTCTATCAATTTTTAAATTTTTTTATTTTGAAAACTAAAAAATATGTACAAAACCATTCCGCCGCACTTAAACTTGACAGTGCCCTCAATGTCTGCCGTGACTCTTCCTTTAAAAAACTAATAAACTAATGATATAGATATGCTACAAATGAGGGGTTAAAATATTTTCATGTGTATTCCGGTTCGTGAAGATCTATAAGCTTCGCTTTATTATCCGCAGAAAATTCTAAAAACGGTTTTAATGTTGACCATTAACTTTGAACACCTTGCCGTTTTTAGGATTTTCAATCTCGATAGCTCCATGTGAAAAAACGTTTTTAATAATAAAAGGTTCGTTCCATCGCGATTTTAATTTTCCAGGAAATGGATGCAATCGCGAATCATAAAATAAAACTTTTTGGCCCATTTGAAAATCTTTTCGTAAAATGGTTTTATCATGGAAAATTTTCGTTTTTTCTTAAAAAATCTTAGCATTGTCATAAGCATCGTTCCTAATTTTCTCTAATTCATTTAGTTGGAGCTTTCTATACTAACCAGCTTCTTCAATATCCATATTTAACTGTTTTATAGCCCACATAGCGCGGTGTTCCAACTTCACTGGTAAGTGGCAAGGTGTCACGCCCCACTTCCCAGAGTACGCTAAAATGGGCACGTGGCATAGCCAACCATGCTACCTGTGGGAAGGAAGTATCCATCCACAGTCACATTACGGCTGCAGAGATATCAAGAACAAAATAAAACTATCTAAAACATGTCCATAATCCAAAATAACAGGAGTCAATAATAAATAAATGCGGAAGCAAATGATCCAATATAAATAACTGAAATGTATGTCCCATAATGCGGGCTCACATCTGGAAGTAAATGCAGGAAATAAAACTAACTACTACTAAACTCACAGCTCAGCCTGCTGGCTGAAGTACTCCTGCTCGGACTGCGACAGCGGTACAGAATCTGGGCCATGCAAAACCCAGACGTCAGCGCGTCATGTCATCAAGTAATATAATATGAACAGTGTAACAGGCAATGCAATATCAACATGAATAAAACGAGAGTAGCAATAATGTGAATCAAGCAGTGCAGGGTAGTGTGCAGTGGGTAACTAAACTGTTCTATCAAGTTTTCGATTCTAGAGTCTTTGAAACCAAATTGATGAATCGTCGATGTAACTCAATAGTATCCCGTGCATGCCCGGGACTACGGTCAAGACCCTCGGGCTGAATCTGAGACGTGCCGCTAGGCAGTAACAGGTAGCAGGATGGGCGAGTGATGTCAGCATCATCACTCCGGGGCTAGCCTAGCCCGTAAGACTGATCAGAACAGGTATCGAACTGTTGAGTTACAAGTCAGGTTTCACCTTTGATTTTCCCATACCCCCAAGTTATGTATGTCAAGTCAGGTATTCAGTAGTCAAGCACTAATGCCAACACAGGATCAGGTAAGAGCAGGTTTGTCTGGATAGACAACAGAAACGGTCCATGAGGACTACATGTCAGGTTTGTTGGCATTAGACACAAGATCAGGTAACGGGTCAGGTCATGGTACATCATGTCAAGTCAACAGTGTACGGTACCATATCAGATATATCAATATATATATGTAGCAAGTCAGGTCAAGATGTAAACAATATCGTGGGTGTGCTCACAATCAGTTATATAATCTAGCATGGGTATCAACAACATGAGATAAGCAATGAATTAAGTAATAAGCAGTTTCATTCAATTTGCAATACAATTATCAATTGTGTCACAGAGATGATTACAAGAGTGCAGTAAGACAATTATAGCCGTTTAGTCATGTTATCAAGTTAAGATTTCATGGATGCAACGATACCTATCTATATAGGTTCCAAGTTCGAAAGATAAAAATGTTATATAACAATACTGAACATGAAAATGAGAAATGATTGTACCAAAGTTAAATTTACAGGTTTAGGGTGTCATAATATATATGTAAATATTGTATAGCATGTAGCAAGGGGTACTTGGCTTGACGGGTCGTGAACCGGGGAAAACGGAACGTAACGTCGGTGGGGAAACTCGCGACGGACGCACGGTTCACGGATTGAGCCCAAACAACGAACAGCGGAACCACACGGATCGGGGGTACCTCGCTGGATTGTCAGGTCACGTCGTCGGCACGGCCGGATTCCGGCGAGAAGGTGAACAGTGAATCGGTCAAGACATGAAATCAAGAAAAGAAGAGAAACAAGGAAGGAGCGAAGGCTTACAAAGGTTCTGAAATCACAGAGAAGAGACGTGAGAACGACGACGACGTCGACGGCTCCGGCGGTGGCCAACAGTGACCGCGGGGAGATCTGCAGTCCAGAAATGCATTAGCAGAGAAGGGAAGAAGAAAGGGAGAGAGGAGGGAAGTGATCTCACCGAGGGTTGCTTGCGAGGCCGGGGACACGGGAACGTGGTCGTCGGCGGCGACAGACGGCGGTCCGACGGTGCACAGGGGGGTTGCAGGTGGCTGTAGCGCTGGTCGGGGTGAGCAAGCGCTCGGGAGTCGATGAGAGAGAGGGCGAGGATGGTGAGGGAACGATGAGGACGATGGCGGAGGCGACGACGAGGTGATCGTCGGAGGCGAGACGCAGTAACGGGTGCAGGGAACTGCAGGCGGCCACGGCGGGGTGTGCAGGTGGCTCGAAGAAGGAGGGAGAGGGGCTTTGCGAGGTGAGGATGAGGAGGTGATGCTGGCGCTGGCGTCGGGGCTGCGGCGGCGAGGGGACGGGGCTAGGGCAGCGCGACGACGGGGCTCGGATAAGTTCGCATGAGAAAAATATGGAGGAAGGAAAAAGTATTTTAAAAAAAATATAAGGGAGAGAGAGAGATTTGAGAGAGAGATTTGAGGGAGAGAGAGAGAGGAGAGAAAGAGAGAGAGACGGGGAGATAGAGAGAAAATGGGAATGGGGCCCACGCAAAAGGGGTGCTGATTGGCTGAGGAAAAAAATGTTTAGTGAGGAAAAAAGATTTATAGGAAACAGTAATATATTATAAGTTAAGGAAAAATTCGAATATTAAATTTGGGGTCTTGGCGCCAAATAAAACATTTCCAAATCGCGCCCGGGTCGGTTCCAAAAATTTGAAATTGAAATAATAGGATTTTAAGCCGGTTCCAAAATTTAAAATTAAGTGTTTTATGATTAAAAAGCATACCCCCAAAACGGACACACGTACGCGCACGTAGCCATCCAAACTCGCCCGTTTCACTGAACGAGACGAGAACAAGATGCACGGACGCTACAACGGGGTTAGGGGTGTCAAGTAGGCCAAGATGAATATTTTTAATTTTACTTTAGATGCTATAATTTTTTATATGCAGAAATGAATTTACCGGGTAGAATTTTACAGTAAGCAACAAACAAGCAAGCTAAATGAAATGAGTACCACATTATGCTCAACAGTAACTGAAAATAGTAGTATTGGGCTCGGGTGTTACATTATACCCAACTACAGAAAGAATTTCGTCCCCGAAATTCCAAGAATACAAAGATAGATAACTATAAGAAAAGGTGAGGATACTTCTGCCGTATTTCATCTTCTCGTTCCCAAGTGGACTCTCCATACGAGCGATTACCCAAGTGTCACGACCCGAAAGTACGGAACATGACCGGCACTTAAACTACGAACGTCTCGAGACGTACATAATCTAAGTATACCGAAAACCCAGAAATCCAAACCAAGAAGAGTAGTAGAGAGTAGGAAAAACCAATTTAAATCAAGTATTTTTAATAGCATAAGCCGAATTATGCGGGTTTCTAAAAACATCAAAAATTTACTGAAAATTTCGGCAGAGTCTCCTTTGTAAATACTGGCCCCCAAACGGGATACAACATGAATAGTATACGAAATTAAGAAAAAAAAAGCCTTTTTTCTTCAATAATTTCTAAACCGTTTTGGCAAATGATTTCGTTCCAAAAACCATATGATAAATTTTTATTTAATGTTTTATGATGCACAAAATTTGTTTCAACTCATTCCAATTTGTAATTTTCCCTAATTAAATGTATTAGTGACGGCTTAAAATAATAATAAAATAATATTTTTTTCAGAAAATTTGAAATTTCACCAGCGGCTCAATAAACACCAAATAATAGCAATTACATAGCTAGAATATGTATATTTAATTTTTATAATAAGATATTTGCATTTTGACATTTTACAGAAAACCCCCTTATTTTACCGATTTTTCGAAATTTCACCGAAACGATTTTCAAAGCGTTACAATCTTCCCCCCTTAAAGAAATTCGGTCCCCGAATTTAAATTCAAACTCCCCCAAATACTAAAACATATAAGAAAAACCATCAAGTCGTCGGGGCTCCGAAATTGTAACTACATAAAACAATTCGTAGCGCAGCGCATGCGCTTGAAAAATGAGTATATAACTCAAATCAAAACTCCGTCAAGCATCCCTCAATCATCGGAGTCATGGAGAAGACATCAATGCCAAATCCAAATCAAAACCAATATGATATAACTCGAAACTATACATGTAAATATCGAATCTATATATGTAAGTATCTGAAGGAAATGCATGCCAAATCTCTTTAAGTAGCTGTGCACGCGTATAACACTGCACAGTGGCGGACGTCTATCATAAGGAAATAACTATATACATATATACCTTTGTTTGAAATGTACGTTCCGCCGCTTTGGAAACGATTTAGAAGGGTCTCCTTGTTTTAAACATTTCGTGTCATATCAGACACGTAGGTAAATACTGAGATTATAGCTCTCTTTTTGGAAATCCCTTCAATAACTATCAATGCATGCAAAATATATTCAGGTACTGTCCTCTGACTAGTCCTGCTCAGTACGAAAACATGTAGCAATAACATAAAAGCGTACTACTCTATAAGAAATCAATCCCAAAATATGCACATGAATACTACGTGCGTCTGGTGCGCACGGAAATCAAAATCCATGAATGTGCCATACATGCGCACAGAAACAACATCTAAGTGCATCGGGTGTGCACGAAACATCTGTCGTAGGCAACATGTGTGCCTGACAGCAAAATCAGGTGCATCTGACATGCGCGAAAAATCTCGATTTAGTGCATCTGGTGTGCACCAAAATCGCATCTCAAGACATGCGCTCAACATGCGCGAAAATCTAAATCAGGTGCATCCATCGTGCACGAAATCATGAAATCCAATATCAAGCGCCGAACGTGCGCAAAATCAATCAGGTGCATAAGGTGCACAAAACAAATATCGAGTATCACAATCGAAATCGAAGTCCAGTGCATCTAAGTGCACAAAAGGCGTATCACTGCACTGCAAGCATATATAAACTATACAGAGTGCAGGAACCAAATCGTGTGCGTGCATATGCACAAAATCAACTCAAATGTCTAAAACCGTAAAATCACAAACATGTGAAACTAAAGAACGAAAACGATATCAAGTGCAACACTATGCAAAGATCGTAAATCCTCAATCATCAAAATCAAATCATACGAATAAATCACCCAAAACATCGGAATCAATAATGGCGGAATAGTACCGCTCAAGTGCATCCTCTAAGAATCTCGGCCAACTGTCGCGGTCACTAGTGGGACGTCTCATATATGATCATGAACTCTGTCCTGCTGGTGTGCGTAACCATGACCACTCCTGGGTCAAGGTCTTCACTGTGAATTACCAATCTTTCGGTCCATCGGCTTATCGGCCCTGTCGGGTGTGCTAACGGGGATGATCCGGTTCTGGCAGTTCTATGGTCATCTCTCGGTCAATTATCGCGACCACTCATAAGACAGCATATCACTGGCGTCGGCCTCTGGCTCTCTGAATGTACGTGACACATCTGATCCTGAGTGCAAGTATCATTGCAGCAGTGTCCTGGAAGGAATCCTGCTCACGGTCTCTTCCATGTCTCGTCTCTGCCAACTGTCTGGAAGTCATTGTCCTTTCCTATATCTGCTTCTTGCTCAGGAACGACTGCATACTCATCGCGACTCCTTCTGGAAGGTAAGTCCAAGTACCATGCCTCTGCATGCGCATCGCCTCTCTGATGTCGGCGGAGTGGAACGGCATCTCATCTAGATCTGGTACGAACCTCTTACTTCACTTTTCTCTAATGTCGTCTGCTTTGGACTCGTCTCGTCGCGGCTGCATGGATTGAGCTCCAACGACTATCCTCGTATCTGGAGTCTCCCAAGAATGCATCTCACCACCTAGCATCTGAATTAAGTCGAGTCATCCGATCGAGTCGTCAAAACCTCATAATTCCCCCAAGAGCTCAACCTCTTGGGCACAGTTTAATAGTATCGAGTACATACCACAGCATCGGTGGTCCAGCCGTAGAAGGGCAAACCCAAGCCTCACTAATGGCGCCGTAGAACTGCCGCAAACCCGAAGGTTCAAAGGCTTTCATACGGTCATTAAGTCGAGTTAGGGTTTCATTCTTCTAGAGGGACCATAGAATTGCCTGCATGTCTTTCCGACTACTTTAAACTTAGAATAATAGGTTTCCGACATTGGATCGTCTCTGTCGACCCTCACGTCTCTGCGTGAAGTCGTCTCTAGCTGGAATCAATCTATCTGATGACCTCGCATCGGGGTAAGCGAACGATCCACATGTCCTAGTCATTCATCCTAGATGACTAGCGACCTCCTATCATGTCTTAGTACAACTTATACTGCAATAGCTCCAACATCTGGGGCGATATCTCGTCGTTTGAAGCAATAACTGGCTCACTCGTCTGCATGCTGAACCGTGCCTCAATCATCAGGAGTAAGCAACACACCAACGGTCATCAAAATCTGGCTGGCCTCTATCATTGGCTCAATTCTCTAGTGCCGATCAGCACCTCCGAGTAACCTCATAAAGGCGATCCGCCAAACGCTCGTGGCGCGGAAACATAGTAAAAAGATACATCTCTGCAATCGTGTGTCGCCGGAATTCGCCCTGGTCAGTCCTCGTTCGTGACGAGCTTGTGCTGACCGTAACTCTAGCCGTAGCTCTCCCTACCGTAACCGTAGCAGCAAGGCCAAACTGGTACCGATGAGGCTAAATCAGGAAGGAATATAATACTGAACAAGGAAATGTACATCCTAAGGCTTCATAAGTGGAGTGGCGTGTCGTAAATATGCCGCGGAACATACCAACGGTACGTCACTCTACTTTAGTCACCTATTCCATCAACCAAGGGTCATCCTACGCTCCGAAGGTAAAACCTAACGCTCTGATACCAACTTTATCAAAGATCATAGTCTAAGGTACTGACCTATGTCTAGTACAATACTAATATCATCAATATAGTCATGATCTGACTACTGATTGACAGTCTCGTACAAACCGATATCATCAGCACATATCATCATCAAGGGGTATACATCGCCCAATACAGCCTAGGACCAATATCCTAGCATAACACATCTCCTATCACGATCACATGTCGACCACCTATTTATGATACTATTCATCCGTATCGTCGCCCCAAGATTTTCTATAACACCAGGACGTACCTCAAGTACGAATCCTGCCATATCACCGATATCACAATCTCAACATAAATCTCATCGACTCATCTCAATCCCAAGTATCATCCCCAAATCCGTATGTGAACACATAGTCCTATACCTATGTGAACACATAACTATATAGAATCCCATGAGCACATATCAATAGGAATGTATGCAAGTATGTATGTGTGTATGTGTGTGTAACACTACCCTAGGGTTCGCAACACTAAAGTAATCCAATACACCAATATTCATCCTAAGCAACGTTATTAATCCCAAATAACATATAATAAATGTTGGTGTGTATACGCATCCGTATACACCACCACGGACTGCGGGGGTGCTATACGCCATCCACCCGACTTCTCCCCGTAGATATAAATCTACTCACCTGAACCTCGCTCGCCGGTGCCGACGTCGCCACGCGCTTTCTTGTGTCTCGAAGTCCACATGGGGTACCTACATATCATAACGCATCGTATCGCATTAAAACCAAATTCGAAATCGAAACGGCACACGAAAATCAAATCGTCACGCGTATCACGCATAGGTCAAAACCTATTGCCTACGCATGCCAAAATAGCCAAACCAACCCTCGATTTCGATGTACAAACATCAATCAATCGAGAAAAACCCAACATACCAATCACGCGTTCATAACGCACTAGAACTTAATTGAAAATATGGTTCAATTCATAAAAACCTTAAATTTGCTCAAATCAATTTATTTCACAAAACCTAGAAAGCACTTAATTACCGTTTTAATTCGAAACTTGATGTTTTAACCCAACTAATAGCCATAATATTCACTAAGTATCATAACTAATTCATACAAATCAAATTCATAAATTAATTTCATCAATTTGTATAAATTCCAAATTTCCTAGTTTGCAAAAATACCGATTTTAACTCTTTTTAAAGTAAAATTCACAATTTATCAATTAAGCATGGTTTTGCATGATTTAAGTTGCTAAACAACAATTAAAATGTTAATAAATTCATCAAAACCTTAATTAGATTTTAAATCACCCATTTGCAACTAAAAGCTAAAAACTAGTTTGCAATTTATATATACTTATTACAATTTAAATTAACAAAATGCGAACTAGCGACTAGATTTGATTTAACAAGTCTTAAGATCTCAATTACAACATACAATCCATGATCCAAATACCCAAAACCCTAATTTGATCACAACCCATTATCTTTAATTTCCTAAATTAACAACTAGAACCAATTTAACACTTAAATATGCTAGATTGAAACAATTTAAACAACGATTTAAACATGGGTTGGGATTTATACCTCACAACCATGAGATCAACATGCAAACTAAGCCTCCAAAATTCCAACTTTTTCCCAAGATCCATACTAGATAGGCCAATGAGAAATGGGTAGGGATTAGATTTTGATTTTGTGGGATTTTTAGTGCATTTTTGAGTGAGATTTGATGATTTTAGCACAAGAAATGAGGGGGGACAAATGGGGGAGCTGCTGCTGCAGCAAGGGGAAGAGGTTTCGGCCACTTTTTGGTGGGGGGAGAGAGAGAGAGATTATGTGGTGTTGGAAAAGTCACAAGTCAACAATTACATCCATACCTCCTTTAATTAATACATTCTTTATTCTATTCTTTTCTTTTCTTCTTTGAAATCCAAGTGGGGAAAAAGGGTGGGGGCTGCTGAAATCAGCCAAGGGGAGAAGTGAATGGGTGTGTGTGGGTGTGGGTACGGGTGTGGGGTGATGAAAAATGATAAATACAATACCCCAAACATCCATTTACGCTAAAAAAAAGCCTTTCAACTTTGTCACGACCCGAAAGTACGGAACATGACCGACACTTAAACTACGAACGTCTCGAGACGTACATAATCTAAGTAAACCGAAAACCCAGAAATCCAAACCAAGAAGAGTAGTAGAGAGTAGGAAAAACCAATTTAAATCAAGTATTTTTAATAGCATAAGCCGAATTATGCGGGTTTCTAAAAACATCAAAAATTTACTGAAAATTTCGGCAGAGTCTCCTTTGTAAATACTGGCCCCCAAACGGGATACAACATGAATAGTATACGAAATTAAGAAAAAAAAAGCCTTTTTTCTTCAATAATTTCTAAACCGTTTTGGCAAATGATTTCGTTCCAAAAACCATATGATAAATTTTTATTTAATGTTTTATGATGCACAAAATTTGTTTCAACTCATTCCAATTTGTAATTTTCCCTAATTAAATGTATTAGTGACGGCTTAAAATAATAATAAAATAATATTTTTTTCAGAAAATTTGAAATTTCACCAGCGGCTCAATAAACACCAAATAATAGCAATTACATAGCTAGAATATGTATATTTAATTTTTATAATAAGATATTTGCATTTTGACATTTTACAGAAAACCCCCTTATTTTACCGATTTTTCGAAATTTCACCGAAACGATTTTCAAAGCGTTACACCAAGAAACAAGCACAAGGGGGATAACCTTGTTCTTAAGAACCTTTTCTCTTCGATCCACAATTTCAATTGGTCGCTCCTCAAAAGTCAAGTCTTCTCGTACTGTTAGCTCCGAATGATCCAATACGTGCGTTTCATCTCGAACATACCTTCGTAGTTGAGATACATGAAACACATCGTGCACACTTGCCAAGGACTGCGGTAACGCCAAACGGTACGCTACCTCACCAACACGCTCCAAGATCTCAAAGGGTCCAACGAATCGAGGACTATGCTTTCCTCGACTCCCAAAACGAATCACCCCTCTAGTCGGTGATATCTTCAAGAATACCAAATCACCCACGGCGAACTCTAGAGGTCTTCTTGACGTGTCAGCCCAACTCTTCTGTCGGTCTTGAGCTGCCTTCATATGATTTCGGATAGTGTTAACCTTCTCAACTGTCTGCACAACCAAATCTGGTCCCAACAATCTTTGTTCACCGACATCGTCCCAACAAACAGGTGAACGGCACCTACGACCATACAAAGCTTCAAACGGAGCCATCTGGATAGTTGCCTGAAAACTGTTGTTGTAAGAAAACTCCACCAAATGTAGATGATCCTCCCACGAATTCTTGAAGTCCAACATGAATGCTCTCAACATATCTTCAAGAGTTTGGATCGTTCTCTCTGACTGACCATCAGTTTGAGGATGATAAGCTGTGCTAAACTTCAATCGAGTCCCCAAACTTTCCTGTAAACTCCGCCAAAAGTGTGATAAGAACCGGGTGTCCCGATCGGACACGATGCTCACCGGTACTCCATGCAGTCTTACAATCTCCTGCATGTACCGCTCCGCCAAGGTCTCTGTTGATTGACCGACCCGAAAAGGAATGAAATAGGCTGCCTTGGTCAACCGATCAACAATTACCCATACAACATTGTTGCCTTTTGGACTCCGCGGCAAAACCGTCACGAAATCCATGGTTATATGTTCCCACTTCCACTGAGGAATCGGAAGTGGTTGCAATAAACCATCAACCCTTTGATGTTCAACCTTAACTTGCTGATACACCAAGCACTTAGCCACAAAGCGAGCAATCTCCCGTTTCATGCGTTCCCACCAGAAATGCTGTCGAATATCTCGGTACATCTTGGTGCCTCCTGGATGTACAGAATAAGCTGAACTGTGTGCCTCCTTCATAAGCTTTTCACGAACATCTCCCCTTGGCACACATAAACGGCTACCATAACTCAACGAACCATCTTCGTGGATCAATAAATCTGTTCGTAGTCCGGCTTCAACCTGTCCTCGAAACTTTTGCAGTCTAGGGTCCTGCGATTGTGTTGCTTTAATATTCTCGATCAATGATGACTGTACTTGTAGCTGCATCAACTGTGCCGTAGAATGTGGTAGCACAACCTCCAAGTCAAATCTTCGAAAGTCTGCAACGATCTCCTTCTGCGTAGTCAACACCTGAATTGCTGCTAACCGACTAAGCGCATCCGGCACGACATTGACCTTCCTCGGATGGTACTTAAGATCAAGATCGTAGTCAGCCATCAGCTCCAACCATCTACGTTGCCTCATATTCAGCTCCTTCTGTGTGAACACATACTTCAAGCTCTTATGATCTGTAAAAACTTTGACCCTTTCGCCTAAAAGGTAGTGTCTCCAAATCTTCAAAGTGAAAATCACAGCCGCAAGCTCCAAGTCATGATTTGGATAATTCTTCTCATGGGTCTTCAATTGTCTCGATGTGTACGCTACAACCTTCCCATGCTGCATCAAAACACATCCCAATCCTTTCCCAGATGCGTCGCTGTGAATCACCAATCCTCCGGAATTGTCTGGCACGATCAGAATAGGGGCGGTTATCAACTTCTGCTTCAACGTCTCGAAAGCTAACGCACATCCGTCCGTCCATACAAAAGGTACCTCCTTGCGCGTAAGCTTGGTTAACGGCTCTGCCAGACGAACAAAGTTCTCCACAAGTCTTTTGTAATATCCGGCCAATCCAAGGAAACTTCTTATCTCCGCAACATTCTTTGGAATCGGCGAATCTCGAACCGCTGCAATCTTTTCTGGATCGACGGCAATTCCATCGCCAGATATAACATGCCCCAAAAACTTCACTTCCTCCAGCCAAAACTCGCACTTACTCATCTTCGCATAAAGCTTCTCCCGTCTCAACGTCTGCAGTGCGATCTTCAAATGCTCAGCATGCTCCTCAAAACTCTTCGAGTATACCAGAATATCGTCAATGAATACCACAATGAACTGATCCAAGAACGGTGAAAAGATTCGGTTCATCAAGTCCATGAATATTGCCGGCGCATTCGTTACTCCGAAGGGCATCACTAAGTACTCGTAATGTCCATACCGAGTTCGGAACGCCGTCTTGCAAATATCTTCTGCTTTCACTCGAACCTGATGATATCCGGATCGAAAATCCAGCTTCGAGAATACCCTCGCGCCACTAAGCTGCTCAAAAAGTTCTCCAATGCGAGGGATAGGGTACTTGTTCTTAATAGTCACCCGGTTTAATTCTCGATAGTCGATGTACATTCTTCTTGTGCCATCCTTCTTCTTTACTGCTTCGAATCCAACCCTTCTCAAGCAATTCAGCAACCTGTTTCTTAACTTCTTCCAACTCTACTAGTGCCATTGGATAATAAGCTTTGGATACTGGCGCTGCACCAGGAATAAGATCAATTGCGAACTCCACGTCTCGCTTCGTCGGTAAACCCGATATATCTTCAAACACGTCCATAAAATCACGAACAACAGCCGGCTCTTCACTTTCATCAACTTCCATTGCTGCAAGAATATTGTTTGTCGGCCTAGCCCTAAACTCGACTGGCCCGACAGAACTGCTTCCTCCAGTGAAGGTAAACTCGGGATGTCCGGGAATCTGGAAAATTACTTTCTTTGCCCTACAATCAATGTGAGTGTGGAAAGTGCCAAGAAAATCCATTTCCAAGACGATTTCATAGCTGCCCGTATTAATTACCAAGAAATCTGCAAAAAGCTCCCGTCCGCACACAACAACTGTACAATCTTTACACTCCCTACTAGATATGATTTTCCCATTCCCAGTGTGTATGTCCCAGAAACTAGACAGGGTCGTGCAGGCAATCGAGTGTGTAGCTAAAAACTTGGATGACATAAAACTGTGGGATGCACCAGAATCAAATAATGCCAATGCGGGAAAACCATGAACGAGTAATGTACCTGAAACAACTTCTCCTGATACCTTAGCTTCCTCAGCTGTCAAGGTAAAAGCTCGAGCCTGATTAGGTCCTTGAGTCAGCTGTTTCTGCCCTTGGAATGGTTTCTGCGGAGGCTTCTGAATATCATCCCTCGCATGAAGCTTTGACGGACAAGCACCAACTGCGTGATCAGCCGCTCCACAAACCAAACAAAGTCCAGCCTCCTTCGACACTCCTTCTGCATGTGCCCAGGTAAACGGCAGTAGTCACAAATCACGCTCTTTCTTCGATCAACGACCACAGGCTTCTTCATGGGTCCTACACCTCGACGGTCCACTGGAATACCTCTGCGACCATGGGCTCGGTTAGGTACAAATGCGGGCTTCCTTGCCGCAACTGCTGTCTGCTGCAAACACCCTTTCATCCCAGATAAACTCTGCTGTTCCCGAGCTGCCGTAAGAACCTGTGAGAAGGTGGTCAAACCCAGGGAGACAATCTGCCTCTGGATGTCCACATCCAAGCTGCGCATGAACCTTCGTTCCCTGTCTGCATCGTTGGAAACTAAAGGTCCAGCGAATCTGCTGAGTCTCGTCCATTCTGCTGCATGCACATCCACGGGTGCTCCATTCTGCCTTAGCCCAATAAACTTCTGTTCCATTTCCTCCCGTGCAGTCCGCGGGAAGAACTTCTCTAGGAAACTCTTAGAAAAATCTGCCCACTTGTTCGGCTTGGGCAAGCGGGTCTCCTCCACAAGCCACCATTCTCGGGCGTAGTCCACTAGCTGAATGCGTACCACATCAACCCTTTTGTCATCTGGAATCTATGCCGCAATCAGCAAATTCTCCATGTCAACTAGCCACTGCTCGGCTGGCAACGACTCCTCCAAACCAGTAAATGTAGACGGACCCAAACGCCTGAAATCTGCCACGGTCCCTACTCGGTCGACTGGTTTAGCTTCTACCCTGTCTACGGACTGCTGAACGGTCCGCAAACCTTCCTGGAATGATTCTGCTTGCTGCTGGATCAGCTCGGTCTGTCTCTTTTGATTCTCCAGCATTCCCCTTATCACTCCAAGCATGGCGGCTTCGTCCACACGCCTCTGGTACGTCTTCAAATTCTTATATGCCATATTCCTGAAATCAAAACACCCAACATTAGTATGATGATAGATTCAATATATAGATCAAGGCTAGAACTCCAAGATACTTAAATAGAGTACCGCATTGTAACTATGCCGCGGTATCATAGCCACAATTACTTAACTCTACCTAAGTCGCCTAAGTCCTAGAGATAACAAGAAATCATGTTTTTCGAGTCGATATGCAAAGGAAGTTTGCACATCGTAAAAAATATAATCAGGAAGAATGTGATTCAAGAATGGTAAACGGCAAAGTGGCAGGACATGTTTCCTAAACACGGGTATTCTGATTCGTGTATTGGGTACAATACCCAACCACAAAAGAATCAACCCAACTAACCTATGGCTCTGATACCAAAAGAACCATGTCACGCCCCGCTTCCCAGAGTAAGCTAAAATGGGCACGTGACATAGCTAACCATACTACCTGTGGGTAGGAAGTATCCATCCACAGTCACATTACGGCTGTAGAGATATCAAGAACAAAATAAAACTATCTAAAACATGTACATAATCCAAAATAGCAGGAGCCAATAATAAATAAATGCGGAAGCAAATGATCCAATACAAATAACTGAAATGTATGTCCCATAATGCGGGCTCACATCTGGAAGTAAATGCAGGAAATAAAACTAACTACTACTGAACTCACAGCTCAGCCTGCTGGCTGAAGTACTCCTGCTCGGACTGCGACAGCGGTACAGAATCTGGGCCATGCAAAACCCATACGTCAGCGCGTCATGTCATCAAGTAATATAATATGAACAGTGTAACATGCAATGCAATATCAACATGAATAAAACAAGAGTAGCAATAATGTGAATCAAGCAGTGCAGGGTAGTGTGCAGTGGGTAACTAAACTGTTCTATCAGGTTTTCTATTCTAGAGTCTTTGAAACCAAATTGATGAATCGTCGATGTAACTCAATAGTATCCCGTGCATGCCCGGGACCACGGTCAAGGCCCTCGGGCTAAATCCAAGACGTGCCGCTAGGCAGTAACAGGTAGCATGATGGGCGAGTGATGTCGGCATCATCACTCCGGGGCTGGCCTAGCCCGTAAGACTTATCAGAACAGGTATCGAACTGTTGAGTTACAAGTCAGGTTTCACCTTTGATTTTCCCATACCCCCAAGTTATGTATGTCAAGTCAGGTATTCAGTAGTCAAGCATTAATGCCAACACAGGATCAGGTAAGAGCAGGTTTGTCTGGATAGACAACAGAAACGGTCCATGAGGACTACATGTCAGGTTTGTTGGCATTAGACACAAGATCAGGTAACGGGTCAGGTCATGGTACATCATGTCAAGTCAACAGTGTACGGTACCATGTCAGATATATCAATATATATATGTAGCAAGTCAGGTCAAGATGTAAACAATATCGTGGGTGTGCTCACAATCAGTTATATAATCTAGCATGGGTATCAACAACATGAGATAAGCAATGAATTAAGTAATAAGCAGTTTCATTCAATTTGCAATACAATTATCAATTGTGTCACAGAGATGATTACAAGAGTGCAGTAAGACAATTATAGCCGTTTAGTCATGTTATCAAGTTAAGATTTCATGGATGCAACGATATCTATCTATATAGGTTCCAAGTTCGAAAGATAAAAATGTTATATAACAATACTGAACATGAAAATGAGAAATGATTGTACCAAAGTTAAATTTACAGGTTTAGGGTGTCATAATATATATGTAAATATTGTATAGCATGTAGAAAGGGGTACTTGGCTTGACGGGTCGTGAACCGGGGAAAACGAAACGTAACGTCGGCGGGGAAACTCGCGACGGACGCACGGTTCACGGATTGAACCCAAACAACGAACAGCGGAACCACACGGATCGGGGGTACCTCGCTGGAATGTCGGGTCATGTCGTCGGCACGTTCGAATTCCGGCGAGAAGGTGAACAGTGAATCGGTCAAGACTTGAAATCAAGAAAAGAAGAGAAACAAGGAAGGAGCGAAGGATTACAAAGGTTCTGAAATCACAGAGAGGAGACGTGAGAACGACGACGAGGTCGACGGCTCCGGCGGTGGCCAACAGTGACCGCGGGGAGATTTGCAGTCCAAAAATGCATTAGCGGAGAAGGGAAGAAGAAAGGGAGAGAGGAGGGAAGTGGTCTCACCGAGGGTTGCTTGCGAGGCCGGGGACACGGGAACGGGGTCGTCGGCGGCGACAGACGGCGGTCCAACGGTGCACAGGGAGGTTGCAGGTGGCTGTAGCGCTGGTCGGGGTGAGCAAGCGCTCGGGAGTCGATGAGAGAGAGGGCGAGGATGGTGAGGGAACGACGAGGACGATGGCGGAGGCGACGACGAGGTGATCGTCGGCGGCGAGACGCAGTAACGGGTGCATGGAACTGCAGGCGGCCGCGGCGGGGTGTGCAGGTGGCTCGAAGATGGAGGGAGAGGGGCTTGGCGAGGTGAGGATGAAGAGGTGATGCTGGCGCCGGCGTCGGGGCTACGGCGGCAAGCGGACAAGGCTAGGGCAGCGCGACGACGGGGCTCGGATGGGTTCGCGTGAGAAAAATGTGGAGGAGAGAAAAAGTATTTTTAGAAAAATATAAGGGGGAGGGAGAGATTTGAGGGAGAGAGAGCGATTAGAGAGAGAGATTTGAGGGGGAGAGAGAGAGAGAGAGGAGAGAAAGAGAGAGAGACGGAGTGAGAGAGAGAAAATGGGAATGGGGCCCACGCAAAAGGGGTGCTGATTGGCTGAGGAAAAAAATGTTTAGTTAGGAAAAAAGATTTATAGGAAACAGTAATATATTACAAGTTAAGGAAAAATTTGAATATTTAATTTGGGGTCTTGGCGCCAAATAAAACATTTCCAAATCGCGCCCGGGTCGGTTCCAAAAATTTGAAATTGAAATAGTAGTATTTTAAGCGGGTTCCAAATTTTAAAATTAAGTGTTTTATGATTAAAAAGCATATCCCCAAAACGGACACACGTACGCGCACGTAGCCATCCAAACTCCCCCGGTTCACTGAACGAGACGAGAACACGATGCACGGACGCTACAACGGGGTTAGGGGTGTCAAGTAGGCCAATATGAATATTTTTAATTTTACTTTAGATGCTATAATTTGTTATATGCAGAAATGAATTTACCGGGTAGAATTTTACAGTAAGCAACAAACAAGCAAGCTAAATGAAATGAGTACCACATTATGCTCAACAGTAACTGAAAATGATAGTATTGGGCTCGGGTGTTATACAAGGTTTCCCAAATATAATCTTATAAGGAGACATAACAAGGATGGTCTTGTATGCGGTTCAGTAAGCCCATAATTTGTCAACAACCTTAAGTGATCAATCCTTGCGGTTCTTATTAACTGTCTTTTTCAATATTTGGTTAATTTGTCTATTTGATATCTCAACTTGCCCATTAATTTACGGATGATATGGGGTGGATAACATGTGGTGGATCGAGTATTTTCTCATAAGAAATTCAAAAGATCGGTTGCAAAAATGGGTCTCGTGATCACTAATAATGGAGCGTAGAATGTGATTGTTGCAGAAAGCATAGCGATATGTTATGCGTTCTACTTGTTCTACTTACCGCAATCAAGTTGGGTTCGCTTGTCGCGAGCCGATGAGTACGAGTCGTCCATTGGGAGATGGTTCGTATTTTCGTTCTTATTTTAGACGAGTCAAGTAAAAATGTACAAGTTTTTTCAATTCTATCCTAAGTGTTTGTATTTTATGTTCAAGAGAACTTGTTAGGGTTAGGGTTGGTTAGTAGAGTTAGGAATTAATCTTTTATTTGTCTAGTACCATCTTTATAATAAAGTTGGGATAAACGGAAGTAGTGGAGATTAGGAGGACATAGGAATGAGATTTGCGAGTTTAAGCAAGTTTTCCAATACTAAATCCATTTCTAGTGCTCATTGTCCGTCCGTTCCGTACTCTTATTTCCAACCCTATGCCAAACACACACAATCAAGTCTCCAATTAGTTCACAACTACATGTCACATTGTAGTGCGCCTAAAGGAATTCTCAACTTAGATCGCGGCTATAGGTCACTTATAACATGCCTAAGAGAAGGGGTTGTGTTTGTTTGGTCTATGTTTCCCCCAATCAGAGCAAGGCTCTATTTGAATTTCAAAAATTCAAAATTTTGAAGCAACACTTTAAATCCCGTGCGCTACGCGCAATGCGTCACTTGTCAAAAGCTGATACGGCAGCGCAGCGCCCAAGGCAGCACACCCAATCAGAGCGAAGCTCTGTTTAAAACAAAAAAGTAAAGGAAGCAACGATTCAGTTGCGCAAACGCTGCGCTGCATGACACGTGTCTGCGCAGTTGCGCAAGCACAGCTGCTCAAACGCTGCACTACGCGACACGTGTCGGCGCAGTTGCGCAAGCACAACTACGCAAGCACAGTTGCGCAAGCGCTGCGCTGCACGACACGTGTCTGCGCAGTTGCGCAAGCACAACTGCGCAAGCGCTGCAGTGCACGACACGTGTCTGCGCAGTTGCGCAAGCACAGCTGCGCAAGCGCTGCGCTGCGCGACACGTGTCACGCGCTGGGGAGTTGCGCAAAACAGAATGGAGATTTAAAGAAATCTTTTCTGTTCTTGTTAAAACTAGAAGATTTTCTTCTGTAAAACAGAGGCCTTTGGATCAAAGATCCAACGGTGGGGAAAATTCCCCAAATCACTCAGAGAAAGATCTCTTCAACAAATTTAACTAATTTATGAGCACTACAAAAAGGACCCTAGACCTCAATTCAAAGGCATCAACATTTGGTGAGAAATCAAGAACTTCAAACAGAGAGAACTCTGAAGAAATTTCAAAAGAAGAAAAGGTAAAAACCTTTCGGATAGAAGAATTTCTTCTAATAAAACTAGATCAATGATCTCCAATAAAAAAAACAAATAATAATAGGGCTTTGCACTTGTGAACCATTGGTTCTCTGAGATCAAGAAAAAAACAAGAAATACTTATTTTCTTTGATTCTAATTAGATCAGAGAAAACAAATAGTGCTTTGCACTTGCTTATGAACCATTGGTTCCTTGAAAACAAGAAAAACTTGTTTTCTTTGATTTAAAATCGATCAAAAGATAAAAACAGTGCCCTGCACTTACTGCGCTCCTGCGCTGGCGCAAGCCACCAGGGAGTGCCACGTGTCGGTAGCGCAGCAGCGCAGCGCACTGACACAGCGCAGTGCGCTGTTGCGCTTGCGCTGACCAGAGCGTGACACGTGTCACCACCACATGCATTTGCGCTCATTAATTGGCGCAAAGCGCCTGACAACCCACGTGAGGCACTGTCAGAGTATTTAGTGCTCTGCATTATTAAAGAAAAGGGGACAGAGCCCAATTAAAAGGCCTAACAGGCCCAATCAAAAATGCTATGCATTTTTTTAAAAAAAAGGGGGCAGAGCCCAAACAAAATAGATGCTCTGCATCATTTATAAAAGAGCAGAGCCCAACCAAAACAGGAATAATGCAGTGCATTACTAAAAAGGAGGCAAAGCCCTAGCACTGGCCAAAGGCAAAAGATGTTGAAACTGGACTTAGCCCAGTCATGGCCGTAAGTCCTCAAACTAAATTGACTGAGCACAGCTGCTCTCCTAAATCAATTTACATCCGGTTCGAGGGTACATCTCCGAATTCCTTTGACACCTATCGTTGTAATTCCTCAACGACGTCAGAGAGGTGACGGGTCCCAACAACCACACATGAATATGGACTGCGGGGTCCTTAAACTCGTGGACCGAAACGTCCTTAAACTAATATTGGACCGAGACATCCTTAAACTAATATTGGACCGAAACATACTTAAACTAATATTGGACCGAAACGTCCTTAAACTAATATCGGACCACCACGTCTCTAAACTGGAATATGGACCATCACGTCCCTAAATTGAAATGCGGACCACCATGTCCCTAAACTGGAAAATGGACCACTACGTCCCTAAACTGGATCAATAGGGCCTCCAAACGCTCTTTTGCCGGATCTAAACGGTCCCGTTTAAGTTGATCTTAGCTCCAAACACGGCTAACATATCCTTAAACATTCAAATGGACTATAAAACTCTAAATCAACTTTGGTTCAAGGGTACATCTCTGAACTCCTCTGACACTTATCGTTGTAATCCTTTAATGACGTCAGAGAGGTGATGAGTCATGACGGCCATATATTAAATGGATCCAGACGATCCGGTTAAGTTGATCTTAGTCTCAAAGAGGACTATCGTATCCTTAACGAACGTTTAAGTTGATCTTAGCCGCAACGCGACTAATGCATCCTTAAACTAAAAACACCAAACCCAAATCTAAGTAAATACGGATTTGGACTAATCCACGTCCTACGGGCGACGGCATTACTCAGTCTCCGTATACAATCCACGGGCAACCACAAACAAAACAAACACACACGACACGAAGTGAAATTCTGGAGAAGGAGAAAGTTGGTACCGCGATACGGTAGCGTAATTAACTGCAGGGGCTTGCGCCTGCAGGGAAGAGCGTCCCCACAATAAAAAAAAACCCTCAAGCGAGGGGGAATCTGACGAAGTCTGCTACATTGGCCGCATCCGTCTAAACCTCCGATACACGGTGCCATAAATCAACTTGGCATCTTCGGAGAGGTGGACGGATAAAACCAAATTGCATCTGCCCCGAATCTCAGTGTCAGGACATCGCAGTCTTGTGCGCCGCCGTTCGGAGGGGAACAGTCTATATTCACTTTAAATTGTTTGGCGAAGAGGAACACAATGGATTTTTCTATCCCTCATACCAACCTTCCTTAGCCCTGACAAGTGAGTAAATTATTCACACATTAAAAGAAAAATAAAACAAGAAAGAAGAGAAGAATGAATGGAAAAATACGGTTTTAACAAGTGATAACAAGCTAACTACTTGGGCCTCACCTAAGCAAGGGACTCCATTGAGTATCATAGCTTGAAAATAAAGTTTAGAAGAGAAGAAAAGAGAACAATAAAACCAACAACTATTTTAACAACAAATAATAAAAGTTCAGCTAGGAATTAAAATGCAATGTAAGAAAATAAAGATACAAGATATAAAAAACCACCATCTTCATTAATTTTCCACTCAAAATGTAGGGTTCCTAGGCACACAAATGAGGTCTCACAAGGCATCAACCATGCTAACTTTAAATATTACGATGCCGAGAAACCCTAGACTAGATCGTTAACTAGATATTTTAGGCGACAAATGCGAATAGTTAACAACTTAACTACAAGAACGGAAATACAACCTTTGTAGATCCGGTCCACCACCTCCATAGCTCCGTGATGATGTCCCTCCGCTGTCCAAATTGGATTCCGGACTCTAGCATCGGCTTCATCGGAAAAATGGGCGGGCTAGGTCATCGACAACGATGCCGAAGATGATCTACGTCGAGGCATCACAAGATCAAGCTCCCACTTCACCAAGTCATGAAACTTGTGAAGAAAACACCCTATACTACTTGGCAAGAGGTAGAGGATGAAGAAATAGGAGGTGGGTTCACTTTAGAATTGGATTTCTCACTCTTTACATCAAGTTGCCATTGATGAAGCAAGGTTTTCTTCAAGTGAAGAAGAAGAAGATAAAAGATAGAATATGATAAAAAGTATTTTCATAATAGAAAATAAATCAATACTTATCATATCCTAACTAAGGTCAAGTGTAGAGAATAGACCATGGTAAGTGGGAATGGTTAGGGTTAAGCATGAAGGCAAAATTGTCTCTTTAGTCAAAACTTCATGAAGCTTCAACAAGCTTCATAAAAAGAAACCATTTTATTTTCTTTTATCCATTTAAATAAATAAAGAATGGATAGATAAATGAGTGAATAAATCAAAACCCTAACCATTATCATAACCATGGTACAATTCTTTACACAAAGCCAATATTCATGCATCGTCAAACATGATACAATCAAGTGCACAAAAGTATATCACATATACAACTTGTGAACTTTAAGTGAGAAAATCCATTTAAAGTGAACCGATACTAGTTAGTGCAAAGTAATATATCAAATATATAATTATACATTAAATCATTAAATCAACACTTGATTTAACGATCCGGTCATATCGCATATAACCGACTAGTATCCTATGTATCGGCTTATCGAATCAATCCTTGATTCGATAACTAGGTTATATCGCATACAACCAATCGATACATTCATCGCGAGAATAGAATACGGTATCACATACTCGCATTATTCTCAGTCCCGCACATATCTCATATGCGCTCCTATTTCGTTTCGCTTGAGCCAGGAAACCTCTGTGTAAGACTCTAAAGACTCGTCAATACGCCGGCAGCAGGTGATGATCATATCAAGCACCCACAAGCCGCAAGCGGTCTGCTAAACGTAACGGCCACCCGGGTATTGAGCGATCAGAAGATCGACGAGCAAGCCCGCTCATACTCCTGTGAATCCAACCAGTAACACTTACCGTACAGTCCGGTCTGATCGTCTGATATGTCGCATATCTCACCTAGGGGTGGTAAACGTCAGACCCCAATAGCTCGATAAGTCGTGTCGATCTGAGGTCTATAACAATTTGAGAAACTACTGGTAACACTTACCAGTAAATCTCAGCAACCCTGGCCAGGGATTTCCGGTTATAGCCAATCGAACACAGCGCAACATCAACTCCCTATACCGGGAGAGACGAATCCCCTCCTATCGCTCATTGCCTCCATGTGACTCGGGACTGTACCCAAAAACCACCATTTTGCACGCCCTCTTGGACGTGGTAAGGTGGAAATCAAAGCACAGTGGGAACCACACAAGACTCTATGACGATCTCGGGTCAACAGACTACTCTGTACCAGTGTCACCAGAGAACTGCCATCTGACGTAAGGTATTATACCATCTGGGAGTTCTCGGCGAGTCCGTCCAGTATACCCAGTCTCTACTGAGCACCCGTATATCTCCTCTGATGTCAAACACCAATGGATATGGGATCATCCATCACTCATCTGTATGGGTCGAGAAGGTACATGCTAGTCTACTCTGGTATATCGATGCCCTGTCTCGATACACCCACGACTAGGGACTTTGAAGGATGTACTTATGGACTACCATGTCCCCATTAGTATGATCCGCATCATAGTCTAGGTAGTCAAGCACACATCCTAAGGGCTTTACCAACATGTAACAGAGAGACGATCAATGTACACGTTAAGGTAAAGAGTAACCAGATAGCATGCTATCATGTCGAGCAAGAAAGTCCTCTCTATATATGTCCCAGCATCCACTACAATATACATCCAATGTACAGTAATGGCCTCTAGGGCATACATATAACTAACATAAAAACCCTCGCTACATTTTCACAGAGAATAGATGAAGAAGAAGAAGAAAACTACACTAAATTATACTAATCCTAAGGAAAGAAAAGCATCCTTAACTTGGCTCAAATCTGGAGTGTATATAGGTAGAGGAGTGAAACCCCAGGGCTATATTCTGAGCCCATACAAAGTTACAAAACTACCCCTAAAATTTGGTCGTGGGACATGATGGTCAGACCGCGGATCCGCCATCAATAGGGGCCAAACTTTGCGGATTCACTGTCGTTTGGTTGAGTTGGAGCCCCATTTTTTCTGTGCTTCTTCGTGATGTTTTGTTCTTCTGTTTAACATGTTCAAAATTATAAATTGTTTCCAAAATATTCTCAGATTTTTAATGGTCTAAAATGGCAACAATATTGGATTTTTTGCCTTGATCTCCCTTGAGCTCCGCGTTACAATTTATTTCTTATGCTGTCTTCCTCATGCTCTGTGCTTGTCCGAGACATGAATGACCACTGTATTCGTCTTGTCTCTTGAACTGGTAGACAACACTTGACGGTGTGGATGACCGGAACCCGGATTTTATCTGTTTTTGGCAGTTGTTATGAACATTTTCATAACTGTAGAGATTTTGCGTGATTTGCGTTATTATGGACTGAGAACTTGTAACATGTAATCATGTAGCAAACACGGATCAAAACCTTTACCTACCTACAAATGAGCATAAGAATGAGCAGTATTAAATGCAATATTCTGGTGTGAACAAATACCCCCAAACTTATCTTTTGCTCGTCCCGAACAAAACCATTTATTTTCAAAATATTCTAAGCTCACTTTCGTAGGCATCACAGTTGCACTTAGCATGTGCAACAATCCGTTAAACCAATAGGTGTCCCTAATAGGAGGAATGTCGTCTCCTGAGGGTTTTCAGCGGATACTATCCACAAAATTCCGTCAAGCTGGTTTCATAAGTTAACCTTGATTCTAATCCTACGGATTAATATCTAAGTTATAAACTCTATCATCCTAAATTAGAAATATCCACCCCTTATTCTTCACACCTCCTATTCATTAAATCTAAGATTATATACATTTTGTCAATTTATAAAGACCTCAGTATTGTTTCCCCCAATTAGAGCAAACCACTGTTTAAATTTTAAAATTTGAAATGAAGCAGCGCCTCATAGCAGCGCCAGCGCTGAGAGTCAAAGACTCTGAGGCAGCACTCACGTGCAAAGCACGTGAGCGCTAGCGCCAAGTGCGCTGCATTCTAAGCAGCGCACCACGTGCAAAGCACGTGAGCGCTAGCACTAAGAGCGCTGCACTCTAAGCAGTATACCACGTGCAAAGCACGTGAGCGCTAGCGATAGAACAAAATGTTCTCGGCCCTTGAATCAAAGATCCAACGAACATGATTAAAAATCATCAATTGACCAGAATAAAATTCTGTTAAGGAAACATTCTTCAGAATCTTTTCAAACAGGAAAGATTGTGCTCTGAAAATCAAAGCACCGTTGGATCAATGATCCAGTGGTGATTAAAATTCACCAAAATACAGAATAAATTCTGTATGGAAAAAATTTCCTAATCTTGTTAAAAACAAGAAGATTGCCTTCTGTAAATCGGAAGCCCTTGGATCAAAGATCCAACGGGGGAAACATCCCCAAATCAATTAGAGAAAAGATCTCCTTAACCAATTCAACAAATCAGCATTCACTATATAAAGACCCAAGACTTCAAGTCTTAGAGGGAGAGACCTCCCCATAAGCTTTCAAATCAAAAGAGAAAATACAGAGGAACCCCCCCTCCCACAAACTTTGAGAAATTTCAGAAAGAAGAGCAAGCTCTCGGCAGAAGAAGAATTTCTTCAAGGTAAAAACAGAGAGATAAAAAACATCTCGTCAGAAAAAGAACTTAGTTCTTATGCTAGATCATAGATCTATAAGAAAAATTGTCTTTCACAAAAGAGATCATAACATCTCATTATAAAGGGGGGAGGAGGAATAATTCAATTCTCTTAGGATCATAGATTCATAAAGGTAAGGCCTTTCACTAAAAACCTAAGAGATTGAAACATCTCCTATAAAATAAGAACATTGTTCTTAGATCCATGAGACAAAGTCTCGTATAAGAGAGAATTTAATTCTCAGAGCGCAAAGCTGCCTAAAAAGAGCCTTAGCACTCCAATTAAAATAAGATCTCCAGTGCTCCAAATCTAGCGCACAGCGCTGCAGAGCCTTAGCGCTCCAAATTTAAAGAAGCGTTCTGCACTCATTGACTGGCGCACAGCGCCAAGCGCGCCACGTGCTCTTCACGTGTGCGCTATTTCACAAGAAGCGCTTTGCGCTCATTAATTGGCGCACAGCGCCAAGCGTGCCACGTGCTCCTCATGTGTGCGCTATTTCACAAGAAGCGCTCTGCGCTCATTGACTGGCGCACAGCGCCAAGCGCGCCACGTGCTCCTCAAGCGTACGCTATTCCATAAGAAACGCTCTGGGCTCATTAACTGGCGCACAGCGCCAAGCGCACCACGTGCTCCTAACGTGTGCGCCAAGAGAACATAAACCGTTCTTTAAATAAAGCCCCAGAGCCATAATAAGTGCTCAGCACTCAATAGAAGGCAAAAAGGCTGTCAGAACCCAAACCAATGCTCAGTATTGTTAAATGTTCAACATTTTAACTAAATGGACCGAGCCCAAGTTGGCCACAGATCCCTAATTCAGATTAATTGAGCCCATATGCTCATAAATCTTTGATCTTAGTCCCAAATTGGACTACAGATCTCCCAACCAATATTGGTTCAAGGGTACATCTCTTCACTCCTCTGATATGTGTCGTTGTAATCCTTCAACGTCTTCAGAGAGGTAACGGGTCCCGACAACCAAACATTCCACGGACTGTGGGGTCCTTAAACTCATGGACTATGATGTCCTTAAACTTTACGGACTGTGGGGTCCTTAAACTCATTGACTATGATGTCCTTAAACTTTACAGACTATGATGTCTCTAAACTACCATGGACTATGATGTCCTTAAACCCACTGGACCGCAATGTCCCTAAACTAAAACAATAGAGCCCAAATGCTCTTTTGTTGGATCTATATGATTCTGTTAAGTAGATCTTAGTCTAAAATGAGACTAACGTATCCTTAACAACCATTTAAGTTGATCTTAATCTCAAAAGAGATTAACGATCTTTAAATCAATCCAACTACAGATTCTTAAACTGACATTGGTTCAAGGGTACATCTCATCACACCTCTGATACACGTCGTTGTAACTCTTCAACGTCTTCAGAGAGATGGCGGGTCCCGACAATCAATAAATCCAATGGGCCGCAATGTCCCTAAACTAAAACAATAGAGTCCAAATGCTCTTTTGTTGGATCTAAATGATCCCGTTGAGTAGATCTTAGTCTAAAATTAAACTAACGTATCCTCAACAAACGTTTGAGTTGATCTTAGTCTAAAACAAGACCAACGATCCTTAAACCCAACCCAAACCCAAATCTATGAAAATACGGATTTGGACTAATTCACGCCCTACGGGCGACAACATAAATTAGTCCCTGTATACAATCCACGGGCAACCAAAAATAAAACAAACACACTCGACACGAACTGACCATCTAAAGAAGGAGAAAGTGGTTACCGCGATGCGGTAGCGTAATTAACTGCAGGGGCTTGCACCTGTAGGGAAGAGCGTCCCCACAATCAAAAACCCCTCAAAAGAGGGGGAATCTGACGAAGTCTTCTACATCGGTCGCATCCGTCTAAACCTCCGATATACGGTGCCATAAATCAACTTAGCATCTTCGGAGAGGTAGACGGATAAAACCAAATAGCATCTTCCCCCAAAACTCAGGCCCGGATGTCCTAACGTCCCGGTCACGTCTTTTCGGTGGAGAACATATTCTGGCATGCCCGGTGGGACCTTTTCCTCTTTCCACTCCACACTTCGTGTGTCGTGTTTCACGAACAAGTCGCGGTTTGACCTGGTTGCTTTGGGATGTGAAGTACTAAGATTTGGTATTTTCACCGTGCAGAAAAACAGAAGATCAATGGCTTCAAACTGCACTAATTGCAACAACTCACACTCCGTCCTCGCCAGAGGAGTGACCTACGGGCCTCAAGCGGCCTCCCTTTTTACGATGCCAGTAGACCAGGTGACGCAAGCCACCACAAGGCTATTCCTTGGGACCATTCTCCTACCAATGAGCTTCAAATCCCCTGTACCATCGCAAGAAGTTCAGAAAAATTCGGTCTTTGATCGGCTCACAACTATTGTGGCCCCTCTCAACGGGTCGCCCAAATTCAGCGCCTCAGTCTTTGACAGACTAGGCCAAATCTTAAATGGGCCCGTGAAGAAGCCCGCGATGCCTGAGGCGGCCATCCCGAAGCGGATAGCCATTCCTACTCCTGAAGTCTTCAAAATGGATAGTCCTGTTAAGGGGTCGGTCTTTGCAAGACTGGCCATTTCAGCTCCCACTCCAGGCGAAGCCATCAAAACTGATTCCCTTGCGCGAAAGTCTGCCTTCGACAGATTGGTCATCCCTTCTCAGCGGACGTCGGTCTTTGATCGGCTAACCATAACAACAGCCCCTCATCAGAGCGGGGGGCATGAAGAAGCTCACCCAACAGCAAAAGTGATCCCGGCCGCTCGACATGCTCGCCGTCGTCACTAGCGCCGAGTAAGAAAGGCTGGGGGCAGCTCTCCTTCTGGACTAACTCTGCCAGCTCCAATGGTGGAAACTGATACTGCCGTTCCAACTGGGAACAACTTTGAACCACTCAGGAGGGTGCGCAAGAACTCTCCGACGGCCGTACTGAAAAGATCTCCTCCACCTATGGAGAACGTTACAAAGGTGAAGCCAGAGCAGCCTCCTCAGCGGCTGTCCTCTAAAATTCACAAGATTTGGCATCAGGTCCATAACTCGGTGATCAACCAAGACTACTCCCGCCAATCGAAGAAGATGAAAGTTCGGCAAGAGAGGGATCACCCTGTCATGCCATATGAGATGTCATCTATTTGGGTGCCCGCAGCAACAGCTCCCTTAACTTCGACCGCCCACCAAAGGAGGCCAGAGAAAATCCCCGTATCTACAATGATTCTCAAAGGCACTGAATCTAAACGCCCCAAGTCTGGGGGCATGGTGGTGCACACTATTTATATGGCATCCGGGAAAGAGGATAGCCGTATCTCTAAGGGTCATCGACCACTCACTCGATCTGTGACAAAAGACCAGGAGCAACAGAAAAAGCTCTAGGAAATGTTAACACAGATGGGCGCACTCACTGGGCTAAAAGAAAGCCCGGAGACATCGTTAGAGCAGCGTCATGAACAAGAAAGTGATGCTGAGTTCCTCCACAGAATCCTCGAGAAGAAAGACAAAGAGGCAGCGGAACAAGCTGCCAACATAAAATGAATGGCGCTTTTATTCCAAGACATGGTCGGGATAATATTACAGCCGGATCCTCCAGCTGAAGACCCTCTGATTATCCTTGAAGACGACAGAGGGGAGACATCGAATTCTCTTCCGGCTTGTTCAGCAGCCAAGGAAGAGACCATTTCTAAAGCCGCCCTGGATGAATATATCACTCAATAGATACGAGTTCATCAGGCGAGCAAAGCGACCGGTCAAATTGTTAAGACTGGACGACCCTATCCGAGTTGGTACAATCAAATAAAGTACCCGCCAGGATATACGATCCCTAAATTCCACATATATAAAGGGACGGGAAATCCACACCAACATAGTGCTCAATTTAGGGCTCTGTGCGGAAAAACCGGAGGTGACAACAAACTGCTGCTTCGCCAATTTTTTGGCAGCTTGTCGGAGACATCGTTTGAATGGTACTCCGAGCTCCTGAACGACTCCATTAAGACATTTGTAGAAATGGAGTTACTGTTTACGCAGAGGTTCGCAAGCGCTAGCGTGCGCACCCCGATCACCGCATTAATTAACACCAGAGTGAAGCCAGGCGAAACATGGGTGCAGTACGCGATACGGTGGCGGAATCTATGGTCGAAGTGCGAGCAGCGCATCGAAGAAGCGCCTGCAATAGGCATGTTCGTGGGTACTCTTGATCCGCAGACGGCCATATCCCAGTTCATGATGTTCTTCAAGCCGACCACCTTTCAGACCTTGATTGATAAGCTGACCCAAATGGACCAGATGGGTCATAAGCCTTCCTTTTCAAAGACAGGACCGCGGAATGAAAATGGCAAAGGGAATGCGACCTTTGTTGCCAATGCTCAACAACAGCCGAGCGACTTAAAACCGGTTGTTCTCCAAAGCAACGTGCGTCCAAGCTAATCCTTCAAGGAGAGACTGGAACGTCCTTACTCATTTCCCTGGGATAAAACGAGGAGACTGTTCGAGCTGGCAGTGCGCAACAGGCTCATCAGTCTGCCAAACCCAAGACGTCCGCTGCAGCCATGCGATTCCAACAATCCTAATTACTTCCCCTACCACCGAGCAGTATGCCATTTAATTGAAGATTGCTTCGTCTTCAAAGGCTGGATTGAGGACCAATACCAACAGGATTCGCACTGTCCGAGAATTAGAAAATAAGCCCACCTCAGCCGCACGCTCTTAAAAGGGAGGACACACCGGGGGCATCGTGCTCTTTTATAGAAGAAACTCCATGGGAGGTCTCTCTTTCAGCCAAGACAAAAAGAATGCTGAAAGATCTTCACACATGCCAGGAAATCAGGTGGAAAAGCCCGCTAGAGCCTGAGATCATTGAGGGAATGCTGAAGCCGCGCCTGGCACCGAGAGTTGGTAACAATGGGCAAAATACCTAAGCCCAGCCGTTGAAGTATTCGAAAAAGAAGAAGGAGGCTAAAAAGCCCGTGAAGCCTGATGACAAGCGCACGGACCTGGAAAAATATATTGACGCGCTGGAAGAATAAAACCAGAAGGCGCGAACTCCGGTCACACTCCAAGAATTCCTCAACCACATCCTTGAAGATGGAGATGGGAATGATGAGGGAGAAGACTCGTCATATGAGCCTGAAGATTATGTGGTGAGCTGCCACGTAATCTCTCATTCGTCAATGAAGGGTGAAGAAGCTCGTGATATAGAGAAACTGGGGGCAGATCCCGAACTGTAACTCCTAGGAACGTCAGACGAGATGATTTACGTATTCCTGAATGAAGCCCGTCAGAAAAGCAAAGCCAATCGAGAGAGCGAACTGGCCATATTCGAAAAAGCTAAACGCCGACGACTGAATGAAAAGGTTGAAGCACTCCAACCAGATCGAAGCATGTCTGCCGCAGACAAAAGAGAACTTAAGACAAGGAAACGATTCGCTAGAGCCCTGTCAATGGGAATGAAGTTGCCCTATTTCAGTGGGAATCCTCCTGGCAGTATACATTCTGATGAAGGGGGCGTGCATCCTAACTTCTGCTTATACCATCAGAGGATTGCACACCCTACCGAAGAGTGCATGGCCTTTAAAAACTGGTGGCAAGGATATGTTACCCATCGGCAACATTTCAAGCGGATGAAGCGTAAAACCCGTCGAGAGTAGGAGAGCACGACAGATGAGCATAAAAGAACTGCCAGCAACTGTCACATGGTTGATTCCAGAGGATTGCAAGTTCTCACCTTCGGGAGCGATTCGGATGAAGAAATAGCCATCGTCCCTCTTTTCAAGGAATCCATCTCTGAAACAGAAGAGATGAAGACCTGCGAGAACATTCAGCTGCGCAATCGTACGCTGCCTGAAAAGAATCTTGGACGTGAAAATAAGGGATTGAACAAAAAGGATAAAGGGAAAGAAAAGGTCCCTGAGGATATCACCCTCGATGACCGCGTCGTCGAAGAGTTGGCAGCCAAGGACCCGCCTAAGAAAAACAAGATGGATTACAACGTTCTGGCACACCTGAGGAAGATACTCTCGCAGCTAAGCATTCTCGACACCCTATTGCTATCCAAAGAGGCGAGAGATTCTTTGATCAAGGCACTACAAGAGCCCAAGCAGTTTCAAGCTTTCCTTGCCGAAGAAAAGATGAAGGGCGAGATGGAAGAAGTACACACTGCTGACGTCACTTTCGGTGATGAAGACCTCCTCCTCGGGACGTGCGAGCACAACCGTCCCCTGTAATGTCTATGGGTATTGCCATGACATCAAAATAGGGAAGATCCTAATTGACAACGGGTCTTCTGTCAGTCTCCTAAATGTGAGGGTGCTAAAAGAAATCTGTATGAGCGTTCAACATCTCGCTCGGGATAAAATCTCTATCTCCGGGTTCGACTCCCAGTCATCACGGACGCTCGAGTCTGTGATACTGACGTTACGTTTTGGGCTGCTCGTCACTGATATCAAGTTCCACGTCATTGACACTAAGACTTCCTACAACACTTTGCTCGGCCGATCTTGGTTACACGAGTACAACATTATCCCTTCTACACAACATCAGTGTATGAAGTACTTCAAAGATGGTCTCGAATACACCGTGAAGTGGGAACTAAACGCATTCTCCATGAACGAAGTCCGCAAATATGAAGATGCCAAGTACTTCCTGCCAGACTTTGAAGACACAGAAAGATGTCGCAAATCGGAGAGCAAGCAAAAAGCTATCACCACCATTCTGGTCTTCGGAAGCGATACCGAGGAGGAGGAAGAGATAGTCTATTCGGGAACTCCCCGATACAACAAACCGGGACCGTCTACCCCTATTCTGATATTTGTAAGTGACTCTGAAGACGAGGTCAACGCAGTATTTTCAGCTCCTCCATCAGTGCAAGCCTTCATTGGAGATGATCAGAGTTTGCAGATCGCCATGGTTCCGCAAGAGCATTACAAAGAGCTCGACGCACTTGATACCTATAGTGTGGAAGAACTGCAGATGTCTACGTCCCTCCCAGGCGAAGAGATGAAAATCCGATCCTCTTTTATCGATCCACGTAAACCAAAGTGGAGAAAGAGTTCTGGCATGGTGCTAATTCTACGCTTGACAGGCTTCAGCCCATCCGTTTGCCAAGATACTACACAGAAGGATTAAAAAGGCTGTTGAGGCGCTAAGGCGTACCCTTGAAGCAGACCGCGCGACAAGCCCAGTTCTTCAATAGGATCTGGAACTTCCCTGGAGCTCAGTGAAAATTTCCCAATGGGAGAATGGAAACGATTTGGCGATGATATGTTCCATCCAAGAAACGGGAACGATTTCAGGGCTGCTACGTCATACATGACTTCGATGAAGAAGGAGATGCTCTGTTAGAAGACGGTAACCCTGAACCAAAATGAGTTCCCACCATGAAAGTGCCAAGTCCGTCGTTCGAAGAACAGATGGACAAGTTAATAAGGGAAGCGAGTCAAAAGGCCCGAGATGACCATAGTCGCGAAATGGCCATCTACGAGAAAGCCAGGACGCAACGCCTCCTTCAGCAGGCTATAGAGAATGACGATGTTCTTCGTCGCCAACCCGTCACAAAGAAGACTCGATGCGAAGGAAAAAACAAACTGAAGAACGGAAAAAACGTTCGACAGAAACAAAGCGGGTACAAGAAGTCACACGATCGAAAATTGAGCAGCCGGGATCCGTCTCTTATAAGAAGATGGATCGAGCATATTCTTTTCTCCCAAGACAAGACAAGAAAGATATTCAGTCTTGTCATGAAACATCAGATGATTACCCTCCCGGAGTCCAAGAACCCTGAACAAGCAAGTAAGGTTCATCACCCGGAGTATTGCTCTTATCACAGAGCGATAGGACATCCTATTGAATATTGCTTCACCTTCAAGAATTGGGTCGAAGACCAGTACCAACTCGGCGGGTTTGCTCTACCCAACAGTTGGAGGGTAGCCCCACCGCAGAAGCATGAACCGAAAGCCACATATGCAGTAAGAGTAGAGCCGGATCAACATCGGTCTTGGAAGCGATCTCGTACATGCCACGTGATAACGCTGTCAGAAGAAGGACAGCACGACAATGTGGATGGCATCTTCTGGTGCTTCGAAAATAACGATGATGATGAAGTGATCTCAGAGTTTCCACCAGCGCCAAAAGAGCTGGAAGATGGGATACATACTGCTGCAGATAACCTCAGAAAATCGACTTGGGAATGGTAAATGACCCACGGCCGACGTTCGTCGGTAAGCAGTTGACTAAAGAAAAGGTGGCTACGCTCAAAGACGTGCTCATGCAGTATAAAGACTGCTTCACATGGAACTACTCCGAGATGCCAGGACTAGATCCAGAAATAGCTGTGCACAAATTGGTGATATCTCCGAACATCAAGCCAGTCAAACAAGCGCCGAGAAGGATGCGGCTTGAAATTGAAATGAGTATCAACGCCGAAGTTAAGAAGCTGATCGATTCCGGCTTCATCTAAGAGGTTCAGTACCCTGACTGGATCGCCAACATCGTCCCAGCGATGAAGAAAAATGGGACGGTATGCATCTGCGTAGACTTTCGGAACCTCAACAAAGCATATCCAAAGGATGACTTTCCCATACCAGTCACCGAGCTAATGATAGACAACACGTCCACTCACGAAGGTTTCTCCTTCATGGACGGCTCATTAGGATACAATCAAATAAAGATGCATCCCGAAGACCAGAAGCATACCGCTTTCCGGACTCCTCTGGGCATATTCTGCTACAAAGTGATGCCTTTAGGCTTGAAGAATGCCGACGCTACCTATCAGAGGCCCATGACGAAGATTTTCGATGACCTCATACATGAAGTCATCGAATGCTATATCGATGACCTTGTGGTGAAAAGCAAATTGCACGAGGAATATAGGGAGCATCTGAAGATAGTGTTCCAATGTCTTCGGAAATACAACTTGAAGATGAACCCTCTGAAATGCGCATTCGGAGTTTCTTCGGGCAAATTCTTAGGATTCATTATACGACATCGAGGCATCGAAATAGACCCGTCGAAGATCAAGGCGATCATGGAAATGCCCCCGCTAAGAACTCTCAAGCAACTGCGGTCTCTCCAAGGGAAGCTCGCGTATATTCGGCGGTTCATAGCCAATCTTTCTGGCAAATGTCATCCCTACAGCCACTTGATGAAGAAGGGAACCCGTTCTTTTGGGATCGCAAATGACAAAGCGCACTGGACGAAATCAAGCAATACCTGCAGAATCCGCCAGTATTGACCGCTCCGGTCAAAGGAAAGCCCCTCATTCTGTACACAATCGACCTTGAGGGTTCCTTAGGCGCGCTATGGGCATGGGAGAACGACCAATGGAAGGAGAGAGCCCTTTACTATTTGAGTCGAGTTCTCTTGGGGGCAGAAATCAATTACTCTCCCATTCAAAAACATTGCCTGGCGTTGATCTTCGCGATAACGAAGCTCAGGCACTATGTGTTGGCACACAAGGTCCATCTCATATAAAAGGTAGATCCTCTCAAATATTTGATGTCAAGAGCCATACTAACGGGACGGCTCGCTAAACGGGCCCTCCTCTTGATGGAGTTCTTGATAACTTATCGATCTCTCAAGGCAGTGAAAGGCCAGGTCATCGCCGACTTCCTCGTCGAGCATCCGATACCTGCCGATTCACTCCTAAATTGCGAATTGCCAGACGAGCATGCGTTTGACACGATCGACAAGGAGAAAGGAGGGAGTGATACCAGATGGGAACTCTACTTTGATGGAGTATCTTCCATGAAGAAGTGAAAGCACAGCTCCCCCATAATCAAATCTGGGGTAGACATCATCTTCGTGACTCCACAAGGAGGGATAATGCGCTTTGCTTTCTCCCTAACAGAGCTGAGGACAAATAATGAAACCGAGTATGAAGCTTTGATAGCAGGTCTCGAGATCGCTGTCGACATGGGAATTGAAAACCTCCTCATATACAGAGACTCCCAGCTGGTCATTAGTCAAGTAAATGGCGACTATCAAACGTGCAAAGCAGAGTTGGTAAAGTACGGTGAGAGAGTGCAGCGATTGCTGACTCAAATCCTTTCCTACGCTCTGGAAAGCATATTATGCACGGAAAATAGCAAGGCGGATGCATTAGCCAAGCTCGCTAAAGAACTGGCTGACGAGAACCTCGATGACATAAGGATCGTTGTGCAAAGCCGTCGGGTTCTTGCACCGACAGAAATATCTCCGGAATCGTCCGAAGAAAAGGGAGCGACCAAGAAAATGACCCTACAAATAAAGGACCAGGAAAAGGATAAGGATTGGAGAGAAGTCTTTATAGACTACTTCAAATCCCGTCGAACACCTGAAGATGCGTCCTTAAGACATCAGCTCATGAAACGAGCTCTATCCTTCGCCTTCACCAATGACACTCTATATAAGAGATCATTTGGTTATCTATGGCTAAGATGCCCAGGACCTGAAGAGGCAAGGAGAGTCATCCAAGAAATTCACGATGGACTCTACGGTTCTCATCAAGCCGGGTCGAAGATGAAGCTGAAGATCAAAAGGATGGGCTACTATTGGCCCACGATGATCCAAGACTGCCTCGAATATGCGAAGCAGTGCCATTCATGCCAGATTCATGGAGACTTAATCCACCAGCATCCAAACCCGCTACACCTAACGGTGGCGAGCTGGCCGTTCGAAATGTGGGGAACCGACATAATTGGGCCTATCGAACCAGCATCATCAAGAGGACATCGGTTCATATTGGCGACAACCGATTACTTCTTTAAGTGGGCAGAAGAAGTGCCGTTAAGAGAAGTGAAGATGAAGAATATCCCCCATTTCTTCAAGACACATGCCATTTATCGGTTCGGCACTCCACAATAGATTATCTCTGATAACGGGCCGGCCTACAGAAGCCATAAAATCAGCCGCTTCGCACAACAACATAACATAGACTGGAGATACTCTTCAGTCTATAATCCCCGAGCTAACGGTCTGGCTGAGGCTTTCAACAGTACCTTGAAGAAGATCGTGAAAAAGACGGTGTCCAAAAATAAGAAGGACTGACATGAGAGACTGTATAAAGCTCTCTGAGCGTATCGAACTACATTCAAAATGGCCACAAACACAACGCCGTATGCATTGGTATTCGGCAATGAAGTAGTACTTCCCTTGGAGATAGAGTTACCCTCTCTATGAGCGGCAGTTCATTACAAACTAACGGACGAAGAGAATGCTCATCTTCGGTTTGAGGAGCTCGACGCCCTTGACGAAACCCGGCTCATGGCGCAGCAAAACTTGGAATCTTACAAAGCAAAAATGACGCGGTCATATGAGAGATTGGCTAGGCCGAGAACATTCCGCCAAGGCGAACTCGTGCTAGTGGTCAAGAGACCTATGATCCCCAATCGTGCCAAACGGGGGAAATTCGAGCCGAACTATGAAGGCCCGTACATCATAGACAAAGTCTACCAGGGTGGGGCTTACTTGCTCATGGAGAAAGACCCTTCAGGCCAATAAACGACCGTTTCTTGAAGAAATACTACGCTTGACCGAGACGTCTATAAACTACTACGGACCGCAGCATCCCAAGGCTGACACATAAAAAATGGTGCGTCCATAAGCAAGATGGGCACAGATGAAAACCCGAAAGGGCTCCGTGAGTAAAAACAGTAGGGCTACCGGCGAGTTTGTGAAAATCCAAAAGGGCGCTATCTCGTTAAAAAACACTTGCAAGGTCCTCTCGACTTTGTGAGGAGAAAATACCTGCATGAGATCCTTACGATTCACAAGGGAGAAACACACTTAGGGATCCCCACGATTCCTAAGGAGAACTTACACTTACGAGATCCTCACGACTCGTAAGGAGAATTCCCCTTTGAGACCCTCACGGCTCATAAGATTCAAAAGCCTTAAGCTACATGGATCTGAACCTGTTCTTAAGCTGTCATACACTCCAATTCTGCCCTACAAGCATTTCAATATTGACCCTTGTATACAATCCACGGGCACGAATAAACATTTCCCTGACAAAGTCCCACCAGCGACTAGGGATATGCTCACACGGTAAACGAGCCTTGTAAGTCCTCTCGACTTGTAAGGAGAAAACACTCTTGTAGGATCCTTACGACCTATAAGAGAGCATACACTTAAGAATCCTCACGATTCTTAAGGAGAAAAGACACCTACGAGATCCTCATGACTCGTTGGGAGAAACACCTTTATGAGACCCTTACGGCTCATGAAGTCAAAATCCTTAGTCGACAGGATCTTAACCCTGTTTGCTAAGCCACCTTTGTTTGAATCGACGAAGCCAAATGATAATTCGCTCCTTGCAATATCCCAGTTGTAGCGATGCTGATGCCTGAATCGGAATAAAATTCCAAGTCCTTTCAAGGCAAACGATGATTCGCTCCTGGAAATATCCTAGTTGTAGCAATGCTGATGCCTGAATCAGAATCAAATTCTAATTCCTTTAACGGAAAATGATGATTCGCTACTGACAATATCTCAGTTGTAGCGATGATGATGCCTAAATTGGTATCAGATCCCGAGTTCCATACTCGCGGCAAAGGTCAGCGAGCCATAAATGCATATGAAATAGCCGAAATGATAGGGCAACTTGCAACAAAATCAGCATGTAAAATAAATGCATACAAAATAGCCGAAATGATTGGGCACCAGGAAAAATAGCCGAAATGATGGGGCAATCGCTACTTTCGCGATACAAAAAGCTGAAATGATAGAGTATCGCGGAAAGAAAACAAAAAAAAGTAATACATTTAACATGAAACTTATCCCCTATAGATGAGATCACATCGATCCCTGTATACAATCCAGTAGCACAAACAAAGAGGGAACCATATCATCCCACCATGCTCCATCAGAAAGGGAGCCAAATCTTGACGGTTCACAAACAACCTAGAGACCATCTCGACATTCGTCTCGTTACAGCAGGCACAACGTCAGCAAAACGGAGCCACGACAAAGTCCCTAGTTCCAAATCTCGACGGTTCAAAGACAACCTAGAGACCACCTTAACATTCATTTCGTTACAACAGGCACAATGTCAGCAAAGCGGAGCCACGGCATACCCCTAGCTCCAAATCTCGACGGTTCACAGACAACCTAGAGACCACCTCGACATTCATCTCGTTACAGCAGACGCAACGTCAGCAAAGCGGAGCCATGGCAAAATCCCTAGTTCCAAATCTCGACGGTTCACAAACAACCCAGAAACCACCTTGACATTCGTCTCGTTACAGCAGGTGCAACGTCAGTAAAGCGGAGCCACAACATACCCCTAGCTCCAAATCTCGACGGTTCACAGACAACCTAGAGACCACCCCGACATTCGTCTCGTTACAGCAGACGCAACATCAGCAAAGCGGAGCCACGGTAAAGTCCCTAGTTCCAAATCTCGACGGTTCACAGACAACTTAGAGACCACCTCGACATTCGTCTTGTTATAGCAGACGCAACGTCAGCAAAGCGGAGATACGGCAAAGTCCCTAGTTCCAAATCTCGACGGTTCACAGACAACCTAGAGACCACCTCGACATTCGTCTCGTTACAGCAGGCGCAACATCAGCAAAGCGAAGCCACGGCATACCCCTAGCTCCAAATCTCGATGGTTCACAGACAACCTAGAGACCACCTCGACATTCGTCTCATTACAGCAGGCACAATGCCAGCAAAGTGGAGCCACGACAAAGTCCCTAGTTCCAAATCTCGACGGTTCACAGACAACCTAGACACCACCTCGACATTCATCTCGTTACAGCAGACACAACGTCAGCAAAGCGGAGCTACGGCAAAGTCCCTAGATCCAAATCTTAACGGTTCACAGACAACCTAGAGACCACCTCGACATTCGTCTCGTTATAGCAGGCACAACGTCAGCAAAGCGGAGCCACGGCATACCCCTATCTCCAAATCTCGACGGTTCACAGACAACCTAGAGACCACCTCGACATTCGTCTCGTTAAAGCAGACGCAACGTCAGTAAAGTGGAGCCATGGCAAAATCCCTAGTTCCAAATCTCGACGGTTCACAAACAACCCAGAGACCACCTCAACATTCGTCTCGTTACAGCAGGCGCAACGTCAGCAAAGCGGAGCCATAGCATACCCTTAGCTCCAAATCTCGACGGTTCATAAACAACATAGAGACCATCATGACATTCTTCTCGTTACAGCAGATGCAACGTCAGCAAAGCGAAGCTACGGCAAAGTCCCTAGTTCCAAATCTTGACGGTTCACAAACAACCTAAAGACTACCTCAACATTCATCTCGTTACAGCAGACGCAACGTCAGCAAAGCAGAACCATGGAAAAATCCCTAGTTCCAAGCCTCGACGGTTCACACGCAACCTAGAGACAACCGCGACATTCGTCTCGTTACAGTAGACGCAATGCCAGCAAACAAAGCAAAGGAAAATCCCTATCTTCAGGGTCTTGACGGAAACTCAAATAAAACCTGAAAGACCATCGGAGATCATCCCACACCAGCGCGGAGTGGTTATGACTCATCGGGGCTCCCAAACCGAGCCTAAGCTCAAGTAAAAAGCGACATGGAATATCCCTAACGTGTACTCTTTCGACGGTAATTCTACCTAGAAGATTTCTTGAAGACGTCTTGTCCAGCCCCCGAAGGGATCAGAGACACGACAGTCGCGGGGATGCTCGAACAGCAAGATTGCCTATCGAGGAATACATCAGCCAACGTGACGGTACGACGGACAAAACCCTAGTACCATAGACCTAACAGACCTTTGTCGTAAAGAGCTGAGGTTAACTGTGACGTTAGGACATTCTTGCGAGAACTTCTCGATTCGTTTCGACTCGTAGGGAAAAGCCTTAGGCAGTAAAAAAACTGTTTCCTAAGCACCGGGGCCCTGCAAGTCATTCTAAGATGGGCGCTTGCATACTATTTATGGGCCACACTCTCCGAAGCCGAACATTGACAAGGAGGGAAACAACCACTTACGAGTCCTCAAGACTTGTAAGTGGGAAAAATTCTCTTGTGAGATCCTTACGACTCTCAACAGAAAACGCACTTAGGAGTCCTCACGACTCTTAAAGAGAAAATACACCTACGAGATCCTCTCTACTCGTAGGGAGGAAAATCTATATGAGACCCTCACGGCTCATAAAGTTGGAAAGCCTCAGGCAGCAGACCTGAACCTGTTTCCTAAGCCATCGCTACCCTGCAAAGAGTCCAAGATGGACAGCTACCTATTATCTACAAGCCACACTTGCTAAAATCACATGGCGACAACACAGCAAAAGGAAGAAAGCAACAGTGGGAGATAAAAAAATGTGTATCTTTTATTCATGAATTCAATTGAGTACAAGACGAATCATATAAAAGAATTAAAAAAATGCATACATGTTATTCAAAGATTACAAATGTTTAATTGATACAAAGGCAGCTATTGAGAAGGAGGCATTTTCAATAAGTCAGTCAATTGCTCGCGCGCTCCTCTCAACTCCTTTTCATGGTCAGCCGCTGCGGCCAGCTCCGCTTTGACTCGAGCCCGTTGCTGTAAGCCAGACGAAAGTTTCTCATCGATTTCCTGTAACAACCCTAATTTTCCTATACAAATTTTTTCAAATATTTTTTCAGAAATCCATAAAGGGGTATTTCTGTAGGGTTCCTAGGCACGCTAACGAGGTCTCACAAGGCATCAACCATGCCAATTTCAAATTTTACGGGTGCCGAGAAACCCTAATACGGATCGTTGACTAGAATTTTAGGCGACAAAAGGAAGCTAGTTAACAACTTAACTAAAAGAACGGAAATACAACCTTTGTAGATCCGGTCCTTCACCTCCATAGCTCCGCAATGAAGTCTCCTCGCTGTCCAAATCGAATCCCGGGCTCTAGCGTCGGCTTCATCGGAAAAATGGACGGGCTAGGTCGTCGACTTCGATGCCGAAGATGATCTACGTCGAGGCATCACAAGATCAAGCTCCCACTTCACCAAGTCATGAAACTTGTGAAGAAAACACCCTATACTACTTGGCATGAGGTAGAGGATGAAGAAATTGGAGGTGGGTTCACTTTAGAATTGGATTTCTCACTCATTTGCTCAAGTTGCCATTAATGGAGCAAGGTTTCTTCATGTTGATGATGAAGAAGAAGAAAAATGTTATGATAAGTATTTCTCAAAAAGAAATTAAAATGAATACTTATCATAATCAAACCATGGTCAAGTGTAGAGAATAAACTGGGGTTAGGTCAATGGTTAGGGTTAAGCATGAAGACAAAAATGGTGACTTAGTCAAAGCTTCATGAAGCTTCAACATGCATCCAAATAAAGCCACCATTTTTCTTTTCTTTTGCCAAAAAGAAATAAATAAGTAAATGAATAAATAGCTATGAAAAACAAAACCCTAACCATTTAAATAACCATGGTTTAATCTTTACACAAACTCAAGTAAGCATGCATCATCAAACATGATACAAACTTGTGCACAAAAATATATCACATATACAATGTGCACAAACAAGTGAGAAAAAACCATTTAAAGTGAACCAATACTAGTTAATGCAAAGTAATATATCAAATATATAATTATGCATTAAATCATTAAATCAACACTTGATTTAACGATCCGGTCATATCGCATACAACCGACTAATATCCAATGTATCGGCTTATCGAATCAACCCTTGATTCGATAACTAGGTTATATCGCATACAACCAATCGATACATTCATCGCGAGAATGAAATACGGTATCACATACACGCATTATTCTCGGTCCCGCACATATCTCATATGCGCTCCTATTTCGTTTCGCTTGAGCCAGGAAACCTCTGTGTAGGACTCTAAAGACTCGTCAATACGCCGGCAACAGATGATGATCATATCAAACACCCACAAGCCGCAAGCGGTCTGCTAAACGTAACGGCCACCCGGGTATTGAGCGATCATAAGATCGACGAGCAAGCCCGCTCACACTCCTGTGAATCTAACCTGTAACACTTACCGTACAGTCCGGTCTCGTCGTATGATATGTCGCATATCTCGCCTAGGGGTGGTAAAACGTCAGACCACAATAGCTCGATAAGTCGTGTCGATATGAGGTCTATAACAATTCGAGAAACTACTGGTAACACTTACCAGTAAATCTCAGCAACCATGGCTAGGGATTTCCGGTTATAGCCAATCGAACACAGCGCAACATCAACTCCCTATACCGGGAGAGACGAATCCCCTCCTATCGCTCATTGCCTCCATGTGATTCGGGACTGTACCCAAAAGCCACCGTTTTGCACGCCCTCTTGGACGTGGTAAGGTGGAAATCAAAGCACAGTGGGAACCACACAAGACTCTATGACGATCTCGGGTCAACAGATTACTCTGTACCAGTGTCACCAGAGAACTGCCATCTGACGTAAGGTATAATACCATCTGGGAGTTCTCGGCGAGTCCGTCCAGTGTACCCAGTCTCTACTGAGCACCCGTATATCATCTCTGATGTCAAACACCAATGGATATGGGATCATCCATCGCCCATCTGTATGGGTCGAGAAGGTATACGCTAGTCTACTCTGGTATATCGATGCCCCGTCTCGATATACCCACGACTAGGGACTTTGAAGGATGTACTTATGGACTACCATGTCCCCACTAGTATGATCCGCATCATAGTCCAGGTAGTCAAGTACACATCCTAAGGGCTTTACTAACATGTAATAGAGAGACAATCTGTGTACACGTTAAGCTAAAGAGCAACCAGATAGCATACTATCATGTCGAGCAAGAAAGTCCTCCCTATATATGTCCCAGCATCCACTACAATATACATCCTATGTATAGCAATGGCCTCTAGTGCAAACATATAACTAACAATCTCCCACTTGCACTAGGGCCATCTGATAGCAGTGGTTGTAGTATCTCATACTCAACCATCCCATAAGAGTCTCTCTCTGGGAATAGGCCTTTGTGAGTGGATCCGCCGTGTTATCCTCTGAGTCTACTCTCCTAACCTCGATCCCTTAGAGATCAACCAGCTCCATGATCAGGTGATACTGCCTTAGAATATGTCTAGATCACTGATGGGACCTGCGTTCCTTAGCACAAGCCACAACTCCATTGTCTCACAATGGTAGGAACGTAGTTCATCTCATGAACTAATATACACCCAAACAGCCTCTTTGGTAGCATCTTAAGTAGCGATGTATCAGCCTTTATCGTCTAGTAAGGAGAATTCCCCTTTGAGACCCTCACGGCTCATAAGATTCAAAAGCCTTAAGCTACATGGATCTGAACCTGTTCTTAAGCTGTCATACACTCCAATTCTGCCCTACAAGCATTTCAATATTGACCCTTGTATACAATCCACGGGCACGAATAAACATTTCCCTGACAAAGTCCCACCAGCGACTAGGGATATGCTCACACGGTAAACGAGCCTTGTAAGTCCTCTCGACTTGTAAGGAGAAAACACTCTTGTAGGATCCTTACGACCTATAAGAGAGCATACACTTAAGAATCCTCACGATTCTTAAGGAGAAAAGACACCTACGAGATCCTCATGACTCGTTGGGAGAAACACCTTTATGAGACCCTTACGGCTCATGAAGTCAAAATCCTTAGTCGACAGGATCTTAACCCTGTTTGCTAAGCCACCTTTGTTTGAATCGACGAAGCCAAATGATAATTCGCTCCTTGCAATATCCCAGTTGTAGCGATGCTGATGCCTGAATCGGAATAAAATTCCAAGTCCTTTCAAGGCAAACGATGATTCGCTCCTGGAAATATCCTAGTTGTAGCAATGCTGATGCCTGAATCAGAATCAAATTCTAATTCCTTTAACGGAAAATGATGATTCGCTACTGACAATATCTCAGTTGTAGCGATGATGATGCCTAAATTGGTATCAGATCCCGAGTTCCATACTCGCGGCAAAGGTCAGCGAGCCATAAATGCATATGAAATAGCCGAAATGATAGGGCAACTTGCAACAAAATCAGCATGTAAAATAAATGCATACAAAATAGCCGAAATGATTGGGCACCAGGAAAAATAGCCGAAATGATGGGGCAATCGCTACTTTCGCGATACAAAAAGCTGAAATGATAGAGTATCGCGGAAAGAAAACAAAAAAAAGTAATACATTTAACATGAAACTTATCCCCTATAGATGAGATCACATCGATCCCTGTATACAATCCAGTAGCACAAACAAAGAGGGAACCATATCATCCCACCATGCTCCATCAGAAAGGGAGCCAAATCTTGACGGTTCACAAACAACCTAGAGACCATCTCGACATTCGTCTCGTTACAGCAGGCACAACGTCAGCAAAACGGAGCCACGACAAAGTCCCTAGTTCCAAATCTCGACGGTTCAAAGACAACCTAGAGACCACCTTAACATTCATTTCGTTACAACAGGCACAATGTCAGCAAAGCGGAGCCACGGCATACCCCTAGCTCCAAATCTCGACGGTTCACAGACAACCTAGAGACCACCTCGACATTCATCTCGTTACAGCAGACGCAACGTCAGCAAAGCGGAGCCATGGCAAAATCCCTAGTTCCAAATCTCGACGGTTCACAAACAACCCAGAAACCACCTTGACATTCGTCTCGTTACAGCAGGTGCAACGTCAGTAAAGCGGAGCCACAACATACCCCTAGCTCCAAATCTCGACGGTTCACAGACAACCTAGAGACCACCCCGACATTCGTCTCGTTACAGCAGACGCAACATCAGCAAAGCGGAGCCACGGTAAAGTCCCTAGTTCCAAATCTCGACGGTTCACAGACAACTTAGAGACCACCTCGACATTCGTCTTGTTATAGCAGACGCAACGTCAGCAAAGCGGAGATACGGCAAAGTCCCTAGTTCCAAATCTCGACGGTTCACAGACAACCTAGAGACCACCTCGACATTCGTCTCGTTACAGCAGGCGCAACATCAGCAAAGCGAAGCCACGGCATACCCCTAGCTCCAAATCTCGATGGTTCACAGACAACCTAGAGACCACCTCGACATTCGTCTCATTACAGCAGGCACAATGCCAGCAAAGTGGAGCCACGACAAAGTCCCTAGTTCCAAATCTCGACGGTTCACAGACAACCTAGACACCACCTCGACATTCATCTCGTTACAGCAGACACAACGTCAGCAAAGCGGAGCTACGGCAAAGTCCCTAGATCCAAATCTTAACGGTTCACAGACAACCTAGAGACCACCTCGACATTCGTCTCGTTATAGCAGGCACAACGTCAGCAAAGCGGAGCCACGGCATACCCCTATCTCCAAATCTCGACGGTTCACAGACAACCTAGAGACCACCTCGACATTCGGCTCGTTAAAGCAGACGCAACGTCAGTAAAGTGGAGCCATGGCAAAATCCCTAGTTCCAAATCTCGACGGTTCACAAACAACCCAGAGACCACCTCAACATTCGTCTCGTTACAGCAGGCGCAACGTCAGCAAAGCGGAGCCATAGCATACCCTTAGCTCCAAATCTCGACGGTTCACAAACAACATAGAGACCATCATGACATTCTTCTCGTTACAGCAGACGCAACGTCAGCAAAGCGGAGCTACGGCAAAGTCCCTAGTTCCAAATCTTGACGGTTCACAAACAACCTAAAGACTACCTCAACATTCATCTCGTTACAGCAGACGCAACGTCAGCAAAGCAGAACCATGGAAAAATCCCTAGTTCCGAGCCTCGACGGTTCACACGCAACCTAGAGACAACCGCGACATTCGTCTCGTTACAGTAGACGTAATGCCAGCAAACAAAGCAAAGGAAAATCCCTATCTTCAGGGTCTTGACGGAAACTCAAATAAAACCTGAAAGACCATCGGAGATCATCCCACACCAGCGCGGAGTGGTTATGACTCATCGGGGCTCCCAAACCGAGCCTAAGCTCAAGTAAAAAGCGACATGGAATATCCCTAACGTGTACTCTTTCGACGGTAATGCTACCTAGAAGATTTCTTGAAGACGTCTTGTCCAGCCCCCGAAGGGATCAGAGACACGACAGTCGCGGGGATGCTCGAACAGCAAGATTGCCTATCGAGGAATACATCAGCCAACGTGACGGTACGACGGACAAAACCCTAGTACCATAGACCTAACAGACCTTTGTCGTAAAGAGCTGAGGTTAACTGTGACGTTAGGACATTCTTGCGAGAACTTCTCGATTCGTTTCGACTTGTAGGGAAAAGCCTTAGGCAGTAAAAAAACTGTTTCCTAAGCACCGGGGCCCTGCAAGTCATTCTAAGATGGGCGCTTGCATACTATTTATGGGCCACACTCTCCGAAGCCGAACATTGACAAGGAGGGAAACAACCACTTACGAGTCCTCAAGACTTGTAAGTGGGAAAAATTCTCTTGTGAGATCCTTACGACTCTCAACAGAAAACGCACTTAGGAGTCCTCACGACTCTTAAAGAGAAAATACACCAACGAGATCCTCTCTACTCGTAGGGAGGAAAATCTATATGAGACCCTCACGGCTCATAAAGTTGGAAAGCCTCAGGCAGCAGACCTGAACCTGTTTCCTAAGCCATCGCTACCCTGCAAAGAGTCCAAGATGGACAGCTACCTATTATCTACAAGCCACACTTGCTAAAATCACATGGCGACAACACAGCAAAAGGAAGAAAGCAACAGTGGGAGATAAAAAAATGTGTATCTTTTATTCATGAATTCAATTGAGTACAAGACGAATCATATAAAAGAATTAAAAAAATGCATACATGTTATTCAAAGATTACAAATGTTTAATTGATACAAAGGCAGCTATTGAGAAGGAGGCATTTTCAATAAGTCAGTCAATTGCTCGCGCGCTCCTCTCAACTCCTTTTCATGGTCAGCCGCTGCAGCCAGCTCCGCTTTGACTCGAGCCCGTTGCTGTAAGCCAGACGAAAGTTTCTCATCGATTTCCTGTAACAACCCTAATTTTCCTATACAAATTTTTTCAAATATTTTTTCAGAAATCCATAAAGGGGTATTTCTGTAGGGTTCCTAGGCACGCTAACGAGGTCTCACAAGGCATCAACCATGCCAATTTCAAATTTTACGGGTGCCGAGAAACCCTAATACGGATCGTTGACTAGAATTTTAGGCGACAAAAGGAAGCTAGTTAACAATTTAACTAAAAGAACGGAAATACAACCTTTGTAGATCCGGTCCTTCACCTCCATAGCTCCGCAATGAAGTCTCCTCGCTGTCCAAATCGAATCCCGGGCTCTAGCGTCGGCTTCATCGGAAAAATGGGCGGGCTAGGTCGTCGACTTCGATGCCGAAGATGATCTACGTCGAGGCATCACAAGATCAAGCTCCCACTTCACCAAGTCATGAAACTTGTGAAGAAAACACCCTATACTACTTGGCAAGAGGTAGAGGATGAAGAAATTGGAGGTGGGTTCACTTTAGAATTGGATTTCTCACTCATTTGCTCAAGTTGCCATTAATGGAGCAAGGTTTCTTCATGTTGATGATGAAGAAGAAGAAAAATGTTATGATAAGTATTTCTCAAAAAGAAATTAAAATGAATACTTATCATAATCAAACCATGGTCAAGTGTAGAGAATAAACTGGGGTTAGGTCAATGGTTAGGGTTAAGCATGAAGACAAAAATGGTGACTTAGTCAAAGCTTCATGAAGCTTCAACATGCATCCAAATAAAGCCACCATTTTTCTTTTCTTTTGCCAAAAAGAAATAAATAAGTAAATGAATAAATAGATATGAAAAACAAAACCCTAACCATTTAAATAACCATGGTTTAATCTTTACACAAACTCAAGTAAGCATGCATCATCAAACATGATACAAACTTGTGCACAAAAATATATCACATATACAATGTGCACAAACAAGTGAGAAAAAACCATTTAAAGTGAACCAATACTAGTTAATGCAAAGTAATATATCAAATATATAATTATGCATTAAATCATTAAATCAACACTTGATTTAACGATCCGGTCATATCGCATACAACCGACTAATATCCAATGTATCGGCTTATCGAATCAACCCTTGATTCGATAACTAGGTTATATCGCATACAACCAATCGATACATTCATCGCGAGAATGAAATACGGTATCACATACACGCATTATTCTCGGTCCCGCACATATCTCATATGCGCTCCTATTTCGTTTCGCTTGAGCCAGGAAACCTCTGTGTAGGACTCTAAAGACTCGTCAATACGCCGGCAACAGATGATGATCATATCAAACACCCACAAGCCGCAAGCGGTCTGCTAAACGTAACGGCCACCCGGGTATTGAGCGATCATAAGATCGACGAGCAAGCCCGCTCACACTCCTGTGAATCTAACCAGTAACACTTACCGTACAGTCCGGTCTCGTCGTCTGATATGTCGCATATCTCGCCTAGGGGTGGTAAAACGTCAAACCACAATAGCTCGATAAGTCGCGTCGATATGAGGTCATAACAATTCGAGAAACTACTGGTAACACTTACCAGTAAATCTCAGCAACCATGGCTAGGGATTTCCGGTTATAGCCAATCGAACACAGCGCAACATCAACTCCCTATACCGGGAGAGACGAATCCCCTCCTATCGCTCATTGCCTCCATGTGATTCGGGACTGTACCCAAAAGCCACCGTTTTGCACGCCCTCTTGGACGTGGTAAGGTGGAAATCAAAGCACAGTGGGAACCACACAAGACTCTATGACGATCTCGGGTCAACAGATTACTCTGTACCAGTGTCACCAGAGAACTGCCATCTGACGTAAGGTATAATACCATCTGGGAGTTCTCGGCGAGTCCGTCCAGTGTACCCAGTCTCTACTGAGCACCCGTATATCATCTCTGATGTCAAACACCAATGGATATGGGATCATCCATCGCCCATCTGTATGGGTCGAGAAGGTATACGCTAGTCTACTCTGGTATATCGATGCCCCGTCTCGATATACCCACGACTAGGGACTTTGAAGGATGTACTTATGGACTACCATATCCCCACTAGTATGATCCGCATCATAGTCCAGGTAGTCAAGTACACATCCTAAGGGCTTTACTAACATGTAATAGAGAGACAATCTGTGTACACGTTAAGCTAAAGAGCAACCAGATAGCATACTATCATGTCGAGCAAGAAAGTCCTCCCTATATATGTCCCAGCATCCACTACAATATACATCCTATGTATAGCAATGGCCTCTAGGGCAAACATATAACTAACAATCTCCCACTTGCACTAGGGCCATCTGATAGCAGTGGTTGTAGTATCTCATACTCAACCATCCCATAAGAGTCTCTCTCTGGGAATAGGCCTTTGTGAGTGGATCCGCCGTGTTGTCCTCTGAGTCTACTCTCCTAACCTCGATCCCTTAGAGATCAACCATCTCCATGATCAGGTGATACTGCCTTAGAATATGTCTAGATCACTGATGGGACCTGCGTTCCTTAGCACAAGCCACAACTCCATTGTCTCACAATGGTAGGAACGTAGTTCATTTCATGAACTAATATACACCCAAACAGCCTCTTTGGTAGCATCTTAAGTAGCGATGTATCAGCCTTTATCGTCTAGTATGTCTCGGTATCTAGCTTGGAACTCTTCCAACATACCGTCCCTCGATAGAGGGTAAAGACAATGCCTGTGACTGACATTCAGTCGTCTTTATCACCCTGGAACTCTTCCAGTGACTCTCCCCAGGACCAATTGATACCATCTCACTACAACTAGTGAGTCTCCTAACATCCAATTAGATCTATCTCATAGATCCAAAATCCAGGATTTAGGAGGTATCATTATGATCCTTTATGGAGAATCATTGTGATAAGTGGAGATTGATCGAGCGTAGCATAGGAAACTCCTTCCCTATCAAGAGTATGTCATCCATGTACTCTACGAGGATCGACACCATACTCCCTACTACCTTTTTGTTTATACAAGGTTCATCTACCATTTTGATGATGTCAACTTCTTTGACTAATCCATCAAAACAGATGTTCCAACTCCGCGATGCCTGCTTTATCCTTTAAAGCATCTTGCATACGTTTCCGCTGCTCCCACTGTCTACGAGGCCCTCTGGCTGTGTACTTATAGACTCTCTCTTCTAAAACATCATTTAGAAAAGCTGTCATGATACCCAACCACCAGATATCGTAGTCATGGTATGTAGCCGTGACAAGTAGGATCCGGATGGACTTAAGCATAGCCACTTGAAAAGGTTTCATCATCATCCACGCCTGGTCGATGACAAAAACCTTTAACTAGTCTAGCTTTGAAAGTCTCAACCTTTCCATCTACACCAAGTAATCTTCTCAAGATATACTTGCTCCTGATGGGGATTTAACCCTTCAGATATAGCAACCAAAGTCCATACTTTGTTGGTGTATATGGATTCCATCTCAGATCACTAAGCATCCAGCCATTCTTACAGAGTCTTACTCCTGATGGCCAGCTCGAAGCTAGTTGGGTCATCATCTCATGATGCAATCCTCGCTCCCACTGTCATAGAGAAACAGAAGTATCTCTCAGGTGGGTGAGGAACCCTACTAGATCGGCAGAGAGGCTGAGGTTCGTTGGTAACTATTGAATCGTTTGGTTCTTTCAAATCATCTGCTGTAGTTTGTATAGCTGGAACCATTCCAGTTCTACATAACAGATCTTGCCTCGAGCTTATCCGGATTTTGTTTTTAGACATAGGCCGGTCAACCCCAAATCTTAACTAGCTTAAGACATGGGCTCTTCCCTTTCCATATCACATATGAAATGGTAGGCAACTGATTTGATCCGAACCCAATTCAATAGGTATGCAGCTTCATAAGTGCATAACTCCCAAAAGGAAAAAGGTAACTCAGTAGTACTCATCATAGAGCACACCTTATCATATAGGGTGTGATTGCTCTGCCCCGATACACCAACGTGCTATGGTGTATACAGAGGAGTAATGCCGAGAGAGAATCTCATTCTCCTTTAGAATAGTCCAAGAATTCCGTGCTCAAATATTCTCCTCCTTGATCTCATCAAAGGACATAATACTTATACCCATATTGGTTCTCTACTTCTAACTTATATTCTGTGAATATCTCAAAAGGTTCTGACTTGTGTTTCAACAGGAACATAGGTCTGAATCTCGAAAGATCATCAGAGAATGTAATGAAGTAAAAAGAATTGTTCTTGGTATGTATAGACTGGGGACCTTCATACATCAACATGTATCATCCCAAGAGTTCAACTAACTCTTTCTCTGTTTCCAGTAAACGGAGCTATGGTCATCTTATCTTTGTGACATGACTGGCAAGTTTCAGAAGTTGTAAATTCAAACTGATTTAAATATACATCTAAATGTAACTTCAGCCAGTCGGGTCGCATTGATATGACCTAGTCTACAATACCTCAAGAAGAATTCGTTCATTTCTGAACTCTTCCTCTTTTGTGTGTTCTTTATACTAAGAACTGTAGTTTGATTTAGAACATCAATGCTTTTAGATAACGTGCCTGAACCGATCAACTTTTGATATAGGAAATGTTCAAAACATTATCCAACAATACAAAATTTTACTGTATCTTTACTAATAAAGAGACGGATATGATTTTGTATATCAGGTTCGGTATCTAATAACATTCGTTCAGAATCAATGTATTGGTAATACAGGGTGACAGTGACCAACAGACTTGGCTGCAACACTTGCCCCGTTTTCTGCCTCATGAAACTTATCACCCGTTCTCAGTTTTTCTACCCTTTTGTAGCCCTATGTAACAGATTACATATCTGGGATCCTGATCCGGTATCATATACCCAGGATTCAGAGGATACTGAGAAACAGTTCTTTGTAATGAACACACCCGAAGATGATGCATCAACATGCACTCTCTTCGTTTGGGCGGCACGTGAATTCTGGTAATCCCCAATTTCCTGCTATGTCTTATAACAATTATAAGTTGGAGCGGGACCAACGTTCCCCAGCTCAGTATAATAAGCAGGTTCGGTCAATATTCCGTATTATTATCTTGATTAAGGCGTGACATGGTCGCTACCTGAAGAGAGAGAGAGAAGAAAACACTCAGCGTGCGCTCTTGCAAGAATAGATTGGTTATTATTTTATCTAATCAGGATGGCTCCCACTGTTTTTATCAAATCTTCCTTCAAACCCTAAAAGGAAAGACTAGCCGGGATTAATTACACACTACAAGTTCGCCAATCTTTCAGCCAGGCCAGTGTCGGTACTTTGAGGGAGGTCCCCCGTGCTTTCGCACGAACCTAATTAATGTAAACCTCGTTTTCCCAGAGGCGTAACCTCGTTAACACCTTTCTAGACACCTACTTGATCGGCTAATTGTAATGTATAAAACTCTCCCAGGAGTAACTCTTACTCGCAGCGGGTATCGGGATCCAACTATCTCATAGAAGGTATGCAATCTCATTGCAAATTTCAACACTTGAAATTTCCGATAATATTTTTCCCCTAGCGTGCTATGACCTTGACGCATGCCAAACAACCCATAGTCCGCTAGTCAAGTTCAAACCGTACATTTCTTGATTGAATTAAACCCACCCGCACGACCCTTGACGCATGCCAAACAACGCCGTACGAATACCCTAATCCAATCGCATCGTATGCTAGCAGATAGCACTAGTTAGCTACCGTACACTACGCCTTGACGCATGCCAAACAACCGCAGCACGAATATTAACTAGTACTTATCTGAAATGACGGAGGGCTACGACAGGTTTTTCTGAAAACCTATTGCGTAATGAACTTGATATTGTTGTAGAATCAAATGATTTTGAAATGGAGTGCTTTTGAGGCTTTTCTAGTTTTGCTAAAAGAGTCACTCCCGGTGAAGGGATCGTCGGTCCTTTCCTCGTCGAATGAGGTGCGGGATATATCATATATATCTCTGTGCAAAGCAAAAACACTTAAAAGCAATCAAAAGACAAACCGAGTGTGTAGCATCTGCCAGCTATTGCTAAAGGAGTCACTCCCGGTGAAGGGATCTCGGTCCTTTCCTTATCGAATAAGGTGCAGGATATATCACATATACCTCTGTGCAAAGCAAGAACTGTAGCTACCTGTTTTAATTTTGAAATTCGATTCTACAACATCTTAGGTTTCTTTTATTTCATTAATCTCATTAATGAAGTCCCATCATTTAAGTACCTAAACATCACAGATAAATACGACGTACACTTATGCCATCCGCATTCGCCTCGATGTCCCCTCGTGCACCGTTAGGTTAGGTAACTAACGACAGAGCGGGGCAGGGCTAGCGCGGGTGTCAAACATAAGTAACGCCTATATAATATATCATATATACTATATACTGTATCTATCACAGAGCATCACATGATCACATCACAAATATCGCAGCAGAAGAAACATATGAAATATTGGATATACTAGGACGTCCGTGTTTTCAATACGAGCCAGTATAAAACACGGATTCCACGGTCGCGATGAATAGCCAAACCCACACCCCTAGACCCCTACGAGAGCGGCAAGCAACCCTACCAATTCTAGAGTTAGGAGACCCGGACTCGACTCCTCGAGTTGGTCTCCCACTGGACTCCAGAACCCGGTTACTTGTGCCCTCCTCCTTGGGTCTATCCTAGTGCGGAAAAGTAAATAATATACAAACGGTGACACCTTCCGCAACCTGGAAGTGCCCCAATAAAAGAATATTACATACAAGTTTTTACATGAATGAAAATGAAAAACACTCATCTCACATAAAAACCCCCGGCTATTCGAACACGACGATCCAATATAACATATCCAGCAACACATAACATCACATGTCATCAACGTAAGTAAATATGCGCATCCCAATTGTCGTTGACATATAGCAACGAAACCGGGGATATCACATATTACACTTACGGTCACAGAAAAGAAAGTGTAAAACTACAACAGTTGGAATCCGCAATCTCCTCAGACATCGCATGCCTGACCAAATGAATTCCTTAGACATCGCATGCCTAACAATTATAAACCCCGCATTTTAGTCTCATTATCGAAAACACTTTTCAATATCAAGTCGGGCAATTCAACAAGATTCCCGACATTTTTATCGAATGCTCGTCGCAAACTTTAGTAGACGGTCGCACCCCCGATGCCGTCGACGAAGTGCACCAAGGCGGAACACCGCTACCTGGAGCACCCGAACGGATGCTTTCGGCGACGGGGTTCTCCTACAGTCACTTGGTCGGGGCTATGGGGTGTAGCTGTCTATTAAGTTTACCCGGCGAGTATCCGCGTACGCTACGTGATTGCGACGGACTTTTGATCTCATCAAAATTCCGTGGCAACCGATCAAGTGAGACTAAACCGCTAGATTTATAACATTCATTCAGTTATCTCATAACTACTTGTGAATTCCAATTATTGTATCACATTCCGGATAAATAGAAAATGTTAAACTTTCCGATCGAACAATCGAACACCCAAGTTTTCCCGATACAGATCAACACATGAAACAAGTCTAAAAACATTCAGTTCGTGCCTCAGTACCAACGGTCCAGTCGTAGAAGGGTCAAGCCAACGCCTCACATGTGGCACGCCGTACTGCCCCAAACCCGAAGGTTCAAAGGGCAGTTCAAGACGGTCACATAATCGAGTTAAGGTTTGTTGTCTTCTAGAGGGTCCATCGCGTTACTTGCACTACTTAGAACGTCTTTAAACCACGGAAAAATCCAACACTTGGAAATTTCCCGGCAGGGGAAAATTTGGGTATTTATATCCGGTCGAACTTTTTAACATATTCTAAAAATACCCGGAAAAACACAGACAAGATTAGACGATCCGATCGAATCACCGAAGTCCCAATACAACCCCAGAAAACTCAACTGTTGAGTGCAGATTAAAACTTTCTAGAGAACACAGGAAACAGATACGGGCATTACTGTATCAAAACGACTCCCCAATCATTACAGACGGCCGCGAAACCGCCGCAAAAGGAGGCTATTGCCGCGGTTCCGCAGCGCTTTAGTGGAGTTAGGGGTTCGTTTTCTACAGTAACTCTTAGAATTTCCTGCTCTATTTTCTGAGAATTTTTAATTCACAAAAATCCCTATTTTAGAAAAAAGTCCAGAGAGCATGTAAAATTGGGGTTTCGGGTTCGATCGGGTTTCTAACATCGTCTACGCATCGCCTAAGGCTCTAGCTTGGCTTTGATACCACTGTAGGTCAGGCAGCCACCCCATCCAATGGGGTCGCCGTGGCACCAACAGGTCCCTCAGCCGCTACTTTTTACGCATGCCCCCTCGTGAGGACTACAACCCGCCGGAACACCTTCCGGTCTCGGGACACCCTGGGGGTAAGAGCCTATGCTTCGCCACACTGTCACACAGTGAGAACCCCCCATAGGTCGACTTCCAATGCCTAGTAGCTTTGATACCACTGTAGGGTTCCTAGGCACGCTAACGAGGTCTCACAAGGCATCAACCATGCCAATTTCAAATTTTACGGGTGCCGAGAAACCCTAATACAGATCGTTAACTAGAAATTTAGGCGACAAAAGGAAGCTAGTTAACAATTTAACTAAAAGAACGGAAATACAACCTTTGTAGATCCGGTCCTCCACCTCCATAGCTCCGCAATGAAGTCTCCTCGCTGTCCAAATCGAATCCCGGGCTCTAGCGTCGGCTTCATCGGAAAAATGGGCGGGCTAGGTCGTCGACTTCGATGCCGAAGATGATCTACGTCGAGGCATCACAAGATCAAGCTCTCACTTCACCAAGTCATGAAACTTGTGAAGAAAACACCCTATACTACTTGGCAAGAGGTAGAGGATGAAGAAATAGGAGGTGGGTTCACTTTAGAATTGGATTTCTCACTCATTTGCTCAAGTTGCCATTAATGGAGCAAGGTTTCTTCATGTTGATGATGAAGAAGAAGAAGAAGAAAAATGTTATGATAAGTATTTCTCAAAAAGAAATTAAAATGAATACTTATCATAATCAAACCATGGTCAAGTGTAAAGAATAAACTAGGGTTAGGTCAATTGTTAGGGTTAAGCATGAAGACAAAAATGGTGACTTAGTCAAAGCTTCATGAAGCTTCAACATGCATCCAAATAAAGCCACCATTTTTCTTTTCTTTTGCCAAAAAGAAATAAATAAGTAAATGAATAAATAGCTATGAAAAACAAAACCCTAACCATTTAAATAACCATGGTTTAATCTTTACACAAACTCAAGTAAGCATGCATCATCAAACATGATACAAACTTGTGCACAAAAATATATCACATATACAATGTGCACAAACAAGTGAGAAAAAACCATTTAAAGTGAACCAATACTAGTTAATGCAAAGTAATATATCAAATATATAATTATGCATTAAATCATTAAATCAACACTTGATTTAACGATCCGGTCATATCGCATACAACCGACTAATATCCAATGTATCGGCTTATCGAATCAACCCTTGATTCGATAACTAGGTTATATCGCATACAACCAATCGATACATTCATCGCGAGAATGAAATACGGTATCACATACACGCATTATTCTCGGTCCCGCACATATCTCATAAGCGCTCCTATTTCGTTTCGCTTGAGCCAAGAAACCTCTGTGTAGGACTCTAAAGACTCGTCAATACGCCGGCAGCAGATGATGATCATATCAAACACCCACAAGCCGCAAGCGGTCTGCTAAACGTAACGGCCACCCGGGTATTGAGCGATCAGAAGATCGACGAGCAAGCCCGCTCACACTCCTGTGAATCCAATCAGTAGCACTTACCGTACAGTCCGGTCTCGTCGTCTAATATGTCGCATATCTCGCCTAGGGGTGGTAAAACGTCAGACCCCAATAGCTCGATAAGTCGTGTCGATATGAGGTCTATAACAATTCGAGAAACTACTGGTAACACTTACCAGTAAATCTCAGCAACCCTGGCCAGGGATTTCTGGTTATAGCCAATCGAACACAGCGCAACATCAACTCCCTATACCGGGAGAGACGAATCCCCTCCTATCGCTCATTGCCTCCATGTGATTCGGGACTGTACCCAAAAGCCACCGTTTTGCACGCCCTCTTGGACGTGGTAAGGTGGAAATCAAAGCACAGTGGGAACCACACAAGGCTCTATGACGATCTCGGGTCAACAGACTACTCTGTACCAGTGTCACCAGAGAACTGCCATCTGACGTAAGGTATAATACCATCTGGGAGTTCTCGGCGAGTCCGTCCAGTGTACCCAGTCTCTACTGAGCACCCGTATATCATCTCTGATGTCAAACACCAATGGATATGGGATCATCCATCGCCCATCTGTATGGGTCGAGAAGGTATACGCTAGTCTACTCTGGTATATCGATGCCCCGTCTCGATATACCCACGACTAGGGACTTTGAAGGATGTACTTATGGACTACCATGTCCCCACTAGTATGATCCGCATCATAGTCCAGGTAGTCAAGTACACATCCTAAGGGCTTTACCAACATGTAATAGAGAGACAATCTGTGTACACGTTAAGGTAAAGAGCAACCAGATAGCATACTATCATGTCGAGCAAGAAAGTCCTCCCTATATATGTCCCAGCATCCACTACAATATACATCCTATGTATAGCAATGGCCTCTAGGGCATACATATAACTAACAATTTTAGCCTGAGCACAAAATATAAGTAATTATTTTGCTTTTTAATTTCAAGTTAAAAGAATGTAACAACTCCATTTTTAGTGTACAAAAATTTGCTTTAAAATTAATGTACACTTGGAGTATTTACATTTTCTGTGACTATTTTACGTAATTAAATAGCTCCATAATTACAAGAAGGAGCTTGTAGCCCATTAGTAATACCTTGCACTGCTGAACCAAGCCACCAGAGTTCAAATCCCATACCCCACATTATTTTTAATATTGATTTTTTTAAAACCTTTAGAATACCAAGGGTTTACACGTGCATATCTCACAAAAACCCCACTACACCCAAAAATGTAACATTGCCAGAGGATAGATGAACCGTCAGGGGGGATTCCGGCCGCCGGACTCGGCCGAAAATCGGCCAACTCGGCCTCGACTCGGCCGACTCAGTCCTCCGACCGAGTCACGGCCGAGTCACCCCCGAGTCGGCCGATTCCGACGACGACCCCAACATGAAAATTGTGTCTTTTCACATTCCCTATACATCTGCAAAATTTTATCCTCAGATAATTTCTAGAGCTCTTTTAAAACCCCAATTACTCCACTTTTAGTACATTTTTTAATACATTTTATCACATTTTTCATTTTAACCTTTCACTTACCCTAACCCTATAAATACCACCCCTACCCTCTACCTTCTCACCCCAAAAACTGAGCCAACTCTCTAAAATTCTCAAGAACTTTTGTGTGCAATCGAATTGAGCGAAATGTTAAGCTCCGGCGAATTCTTCGGCGGAATTTCCGGCAACGACCGTAAGAACTCCCGGAGACGAAACGACCCACCGGCGACTCCTCCCGATCCACCTTACTCTTATCTTTGATCAAAACCCGTAAGTCCCCATTTCTATCTTTCTTTTCTTTCAAAAAAATACGGAATTACAAAACCCGACGGAATCCGAACAAATCCGATTTCCGATTCGATTTCTTTATAAAAATTCACTTCTCGTTAATACAGTTACGCTTAAACTCTCTCATGTTGACTATTAAACAATAATCAACCAAATTGATCAAGTTTCATATCATAAAATAATGACTATTTCATTTTACCGTATTTTCATTTAAATACCACATAGTTTCGATTCTACATTCAATATCATAAAACATGTTATACCTTTAAGTAGATCAAGAGATAACGACCTACCTCCTCACACACTCATATGCAACATAGCACGATACCCTCAGGAATTTAGAATACGGGAAAACGACAATTTTCATTTAAATACCATTTACTTAATAAAACCGTTTTCTAATGATTAGTATTTATACAAATCTTTGCAAAGAACCGCTACAACCCATTTTGGGAACCCGTTCGGGATGGTGTGGATTATCGCACATTCTCCGGCTTAGTAGTGCGAGATTCAGACCGCCGCAAGGAGCATTCGGTCTCGAAAGATTTAAATACGACATCTTAAGAAAAACGAGATTTCTAGAATATAATAAATATATTAAAATTTATTTTCATATAAATATATGTATATGTAATTCAAAAATATCTAATTTGAATTATTATAAATATTCTATCTTTTTCTAAAAATGTCACAAGAATCAGTTTACACTAAAATACCATGAATTCCATATAATCAATATTACAAATAAATACCATTTATTATGGAATTAGGATATTTTCACTAGAAATATCACAATATAAAATCTACATTCATTACAACTCTAAAGACGATTAATAAATACTTGGGGTGTATTTTGAAAACTATACAAATGTATTTTTACAAAAAACCACCTCAAGTTCTATAAATTACCCTAAGGAACCTAGTAAATATAGGTTTAAGCGGGACCAATCTCTTGAGCCTCAGGGAGCCAGAGAAGTGGGTGCTTTCCTATCTAAGGTAGACAACTTAATAACGGTGTTATCAATACAGTAATCGTCTTTGAAAAGACACAAATTCTGCCGCCCATGTGCAGCGGTTACCGATAATATCAAAACAATTAGGACTTCAATTTACTTTTCTAATTGTCTGACCCAGATTGAGTCTCTCTATAATCCGACTTGAATATGATTCAAGTACATTCTACAATTTACAATTTACAATATTACAATTCAACATGAATCCATGAATCCATTATTCCATATATTCAATCTATCAACTTGACTGAACCGAACCATGGATATACATTCCATTTACATGCTTCTCCAGTTATTCCATTTACATGATTCTACAGTTACATCCGTTTACAGATATCATGGTTTTGATCAGTCATCCAAATATACAATCAATACAAGTTACAATACAATACAATCAAAACACTACGGGTTAAAGGGGTAGACTGGTACGGAAGGTGTTAAAAGTGGCACGAGATTGCAAGATTTAAAACACCTAACCTTATTCAATTGCCGTTGTTCCGGGTTGTATAACGGAGCCTTGTACTCTATATTCCGTTTGTTAGATATGTATGCCCTAGAGGCCATTATTGTATAGTACTGGTTTGTATAATACATTTTGGAAGCTTGGGATATATATATGGTTTTACGACAGTCTTGCTCGATATAGTAGTATGCTACTTGGTTTGTTTCTATCTTAATATGTGTATATGTTTCTTTTAACATATCGCTAAAAACATGTTGGTAGATCCCTTAGGATCTTTGCTTGACTTCCGGCGTTGTGATGACGATCACACTAGTGGGGGCTGGGTAGTCTATAAGTACATCCTTATTTTGGTCCCTAGTCGTAGGATTATCGAGATAGGGCATCGATACTCCAGAGTAGACTAGTGCATACGCTTCTCTTCCCAGCAGTGGAGATGGTCTGTCCCACAGCCATCAGTACGTCGTACTGGAGATAGTATGCAAGTGCTCATTAGGTTACGAGTACACTGGACAGGACTCATCGGGAACCGTTGATTGGTATTATACTTATCGTCAGTTAACAGTTCCCAGGTGACATGAGTACAGCTTAGTCCGCTGACTTGACACTGTCACTTCACCTCAAGTGTGTTCCCATTGTTCTTAGATAACTACCCTACCACGGCTCTACTGAGTCATGCAAACAGGTAGTAGTTGGGTGCAGTCCCGAAGCACTTGGAGGCAGTGACGGTTAGACAGGATTCGTCTTTCCCGGTATTGGGGGTTGATATCATGCTGTGTCTAGGAGAGCCATTACAAAAAGTCCCTGGCCAGGGCAAGCGAGAATTGCTGGTAGGTTTTCCAGTAGATTCTTAGGGTGTTTTGGGCTACACTCCGACACGACTTGTACCGCTATTAGGGGACTGACGTTTACCACCCCCCTAGGCCCGCCATGCGATATTCTCAGACGAACAGACCGGACTGTACGGAGATTGTCACATTCAGGCTCAGTAGGAGTTCGATGGGTTCACCTCATCAGTCTTCTTATCGGCATCTACCTGGGGACCGTTACGTACAGCTAGTACCACTTGCGGCCTGTAGTTAAACCCACTGCCAGCGTAGTGTCGAGCCTTTAGAGTCCCACACAGAGGGTTACTCGCCTTTGGGCAAAACAGAGTAGAGGTTGCATGGTTTTGCGACGGGGTTCGTTCACATCCGCCCACTTGTGCACGTTTGGTGTCCGGATAGTAGTTACTAGCGGGCTTTGGTTTAAGCCGGATCCTAGTAACTGTTTTGGGATTGGTTTTGTCTCAGTGTATTCGTGTTTCTTGGAGCACGGATGCGGGTGTGTATGTACAGTTGACAGAGGCAGAGGCAGAGGATTCTCATTAGGGTTGTTGACCATTTGGCTATGGTTGACTTGTTGACCGTTGACTTTTCTTTAAACCCTAATGAGAATATGATATATGATTAATAATATTAATTAAGTATTATTGTGCCATGGTTGAGTTGAAAGTTTGACTTTTGTTGACTTGTTGACTTTGGTGACTGGTTGACCATTTTGGACTTGTTGACCATCATCATTTCATGGCTATCATTTTATGGGTATGACTTTTGCTTGCTTGTTGTTTGCAAAATGCCATGATAGCATGAAATGATAATAGTCATTGAAACTAACCATCACCATATACTCAATTATTATTATTATTATCATTATTCTCACTTTTGTGAGAAGGGTTAGATTATGAGAGCTCATTGTATCATTCTCTTTCTCTCTCCTAGAAAGAAAGCTCCCCCTCTTCCTCTTCCTCTCTCAAGGTTCAAGTGTTCCATGAGTTGGAAATCATGAACCTTTGAGATAAAATCACCATCACTCTTCTCTACTCAATCTAAGGTATTAGGTTTAGCAAACCAAACACCTTAGTCATCTCTAAGTTGAGATAGGAGCCCAATTTCGAGACCCTCCGGTGGATCCATCTATGGCAAAGAGGAGAAGACAAGGAGGATCCGTTCAAGCGACTACGAGGAGCAAGAAAGTGGAAGAACCACATCAAGAAGAGAAGGAGTTCAAGACCAAGGTATAGCCATTCTACATAGTAGTTAGAACTTGTAGAATTTTGTTAGTTTTTGTTTAGCAACGATCCTTAATGAAACAGTCCATGTTACCTAGCTTGGGAAAAATTTTCGTTTTACGTATTCCGCCTTCCCGAAAGGACCGGGGTGGGTAACGTGGACCTAACATTGGTATCAGAGCCTAGCTAAACACTATCTAACATATTAGCAAAGTAACTAGAAGTTCGATCGGAGAAAAAAATCACAAAACATGCCCGAGATATCAACTTTCTGCCGATTTTATTTTCTGTTCAAAAAATAATAAATCATGTACTAAAAATCGGCTCAAGGTTTTTTAAGAACAAGCAAGAAAAATGGTCCACTGACTCGGTCAAAGAGCCGCGGAACCGCGGCGGGAGCGTGCTCCCACCGCGGATCCGTTGCCGAGTTGACTCGGTCGTGGGAAATTTTTCCTGCAGTATGTTCAGAAGGGTGTTTTGGGATTTTTACAATATGTTTTTTCTGCCCAGATTTTACAGAAAGCAAAACTTGTTTTTGGGGTGGTTTAAAATCCGTATTTTGATCGAACTTCTAAAGACTTTAGCTAACGGGTTATATCTGTGATGTGATATATGTATTGAACGTCTGCTAATCGCTATACGTCGATTAGTGGGGGTTATACATATCTGTGATCTGTAATGTTGATGGTATGTGTATATGAATTCATTGGATTGTCGCGGATGAATAGCCGGGGGGTTGTGAGATGAGAGTTTTCTTTTCTATCAATTCATGTAATTTGTAATTGATGTAATATTATTTATATGGCCGCACAACCAAGATGGGGTTGTAGCCGTCATTGTATAATTTCTTTTACTGTTTTTGCTCCTCAACATGTTGAGGGTAGCAGAGACCTCCTTGAAAAAGGAGAAGACCCCCGTTCTGTATGTTGGCCAATCATCCTCTTCTAAATCTAAAACGAAAGCTAAAGGGAAGAAGAAGATGAAAGCCACCAAACCGAAGGGTGGGGTCAAGAATGTGCAGGGAAAGAACAAGGCAGGAAGGGTGAAAGCGGATATAAACGAATGCCATTATTGTCACAAGCAAGGGCACTGGAAGAAGGACTGTATGGCCTTCAAGGCAAAGGACACGAAGCAAGCGGTTGCTTCTGCTTTAGGTGTGTTCGTAATCGAATATTGTCTTTCAGTAAACTCTACTTCATGGGTACTTGATACGGTTCTGGTTCTCACATCTGTAATTCATTGCAGGATCTGAGAAATAGTAGAGTTCTGGGGGCAGGTGATATGACTCTCCGGATGGGCAATGGAATGCATGTAGATGCTGTTGCAATAGGGGAGTATCACCTAGGGTTGACTAGTGGACACGTTTTGGTGTTGTACAGCTGTTTTTGTATTCCCAGTATGCTGTGTAATATTATATCAGTATCTTTGTTGTCTAATAAAGGATATAATTTTGCGCTTGAAAGTAATGTCATGAACATTCTCCTAAATCAAGAACTGATTGGGTATGGCACACTGGAAAACGGCATATACATACTTAATCAACCTCGAATTTTCAATATTCAAAACACACATAAAAGAAAGGCTCCAGATTCAAATCAAGCCTTGTTATGGCATTGCAGACTTGGTCATATAAACGAAATAAGGTTGACTAAATTACATAAAGATGGATATCTAGATCCATTTACATATTCATCATATGCAACTTGTCAATCATGTATCAAAGGAAAAATGACCAAATCTCCGTTCTCCGGACACGGAGCAAGAGCTGTTGAACTCTTGGGACTTGTACACAGTGATGTATGTGGTCCAATGTCTACGCATGCACGAAGCGGTCATTCCTACTTCATCACTTTTACTGATGACTTCTCCAGGTATGGACATGTGTTCTTAATGAAACATAAATCAGAGACCTTTGAGAAGTTTAAGGAGTATAAAAATGAAGTAGAGAAACAAACTGGTAAAAGCATCAAGGCACTTCGATCTGATCGAGGTGGAGAATACTTAAGTACCAGTTTCCTTGAATACTTAAAAGAGAATGGAATTCTCTCTCAGCTTACTCCACCTTATACACCTCAGCATAATGGTGTATCAGAAAGGAGGAATCGCACGCTATTAGATATGGTGCGTTCAATGATGAGTAGTGCTGAGTTACCACTTTCTTTCTGGGGATTTGCTCTAGAATCAGCGGCATACTTATTGAATAGAGTTCCAACTAAGTCTGTGCCTACCACTCCATATGAAATGTGGAGCGGGAAGAGACCATATCTCAAGTATATTAAGATATGGGGGTGCCCGGCATATGTTAAAAAGCATAAACCGGACAAGCTCGAGTCACACACTGAAGAAAAAAAGGTGTTTGTCGCTCGCCACATTGTCTTCTTAGAGAGCGAATTTCTTGCAAAAGAAATTAGTGGGAGCGCGGTAGAGCTGGAAGAAATTCCAGAACCTCAAACTGCTACCGAGGACTTAGAAGAGCCTCAGATTTCAATAGAACATGACGAACCAACGCCACTCCGCAGATCTAGTAGGCTTTCTCATCCTCCATAGAGATACTATGGTTTTCTTCTAGATGGGGATCGAGAGGATTGCATCATCGACGATGATGAGCCTACTAGTTTTCAGCAGGCTATCACGAGTATTGACTCGATGAAGTGGCTGGATGCTATGAGATCCGAAATGGAATCCATGTACACAAATAAAGTATGGACTTTAGAAGTTGCTCCTCCTGGGGTTAAACCAATTGGATCCAAATGGATCTTCAAAAAGAAGATTGGTGCACTTGGACAAGTGGAAACCTACAAAGCTAGACTCGTTGCAAAAGGTTTTCGTCAAAGACCAGGACTGGACTATGATGAAACCTTTTCACCTGTAGCTATGCTTAAATCCATTCGGATCCTGCTTGCCATTGCTGCCTTCCATGACTATGAAATCTGGCAGATGGATGTAAAAACAGCTTTTCTAAATGGACATTTAGAAGAGAGTGTTTACATGGATCAACCAGAAGGTTTCTTAGACAGTGGGAGCAACGGAAGGGTGTGCAGGTTGCTTAAATCCATTTATGGATTAAAGCAAGCATCGCGAAGTTGGAACATCTGCTTTGATAAGACAGTCAAAGAGTTTGACTTTATCAAAAATATAGATGAACCATGTATTTATAGGAAGATTGTAGAAGGAGCAGTAGTCTTCCTCGTTTTATACGTCGACGACATACTACTGATAGGGAATGATATCCCTATGCTACAATCAGTAAAACTCTTCTTGTCACAGAAATTCTCCATGAAAGACTTGGGTGATGCAACCTACATTTTGGGCATTAAGATCTATCGTGATAGATCTAATAGAATGTTGGGACTTTCACAATCCAGGTATATTGACACTATACTAAAGAGATTTAGTATGGAAGATTCTAAGAGCGGTAACATGCCCGCTTGTCACGGGATCACCCTCTCCAAAGAGATGTCTCCCAAGACTGATGAAGAGAGGGATCGCATGAGCATTTTACCCTACGCTTCGGCGATAGGATCTATAATGTATGCGATCTTATGTATAAGACCGGATGTAGCTTACGCACTTGGTATGGTAAGCAGGTATCAGTCTGACCCAGGTGAGAAACATTGGATAGCGGTAAAGAACATTCTCAAGTACCTGAGAAGGACTAAGGAGATGTTCTTGATTTACGGTAATGGAGACCTCCAGGTAGAGGCTTTTACCGACTCCGGCTTCCAAAGTGACAAAGATGATTCTAAATCCATTTCGGGTTTTCTGTTTACCCTCAATAGAGGGGCGGTATGTTGGAAGAGTTCCAAACAGGATACCGTCGCAGACTCAACTATGGAGGCTGAGTATATAGCTGCTAGTGAAGCCGCAAAAGAGGTTGTCTGGATGAGGAAGTTCATTTTTGAACTTCAGGTGGTTCCGTCCATTGCAAATCCAATACCTTTGTATTGTAATAACAATGGGGCCATAGCACTGGCAAAGGAACCCAGGTCCCATCAGAAATCCAGGCATATCTTAAGGCGTTTTCACCTGATCGGGGAGATCGTTGATCGTCGGGAGATCGAGGTACGGAGAGTGGATACAAAAGAAAACACGGTAGATCCATTCACAAAGGCCATTCCTCAAGTTCAGTTCGAGAGGCTGTTTGAGATGTTGGGCATGCGGTACTCCAGCAACTGGATATAGTGAAGACAGTGGGTACTCATTGCGCCAATTATAGGCCCTAGTGCAAGTGGGAGATTGTTGGATATATATGCCCTAGACGCCTTCATTGTATAGGATACTGGGATATGTATGTACATAACAGTCTTGCTTAATATGATAGTACGCTATTTGGTTTGTCTTTATCTTAACGTATGATATATTTTGCGTAGTATTCATATATATATATATATATATATATATATACACACACACACACACATATTGATAAAGCCCTTAGGATGTTTGCCTGACTTCCGGCGTTATGATGACAGTCATACTAGTGGGAGCTGGATAGTCAATAGGCACATCCTTAGATGTCCCTGGTCGCAGGAGTATCGAGACTGGGCATCGATACTCCGGAGTAGACTGGTGTATACTTATCTAGACCCCGAGGAAGGGCGATGGATTGGTCCCGCAGCCATTGGTGGAGTGCACCTAAGATTGTATACAGATGCTCACCAGGTGTGAGTACACCGGACAGGACTCGCCGAGAACTGACTGGATGGTATTTATACCTAACGTCAGATAGCAGTTCTCAGGTGACATGTGTGCAGATAGTCCGTTGACTTAAAGTCGTCATTTGTCTCGTGTGAGTTCCCACTGTGCTTTGATTACTACCCTACCACGGTTCAAAGAAGTCGTGCAAACAGGTTTTAGTTGGGCACAGTCCCGAGCCACATGGAGGCAGTGAGTGACTGTTAGGGATTTGTCTCTCCCGGTATAGGGAGTTGATATCGCACAGTGATCGGTTGGTCATTACCATAAGTCCCTGGCCAGGGCTGATTGAGAATTACTGATAAATTGATCGGTAGATTCTCGGATGGTGATAGAGCCATACCGACACGACTTGTACGATTATTAGGGGTCTGACGTTCACCGCCTCCCTAGACCATACATGCGATACTCTTAAACGAACAGATCGGACTGCATGGATATTGTCACGCACAGGCTCAGTAGGAGTTCGGATGGGTATCCTCACCGGCCTTCTTATCGACATCTACCTGGGACCGTTATGTACAGCTAGTGCCGCTTGCGGTCTGTAGTTAAACCCACTGCCAGCGTAGTAGTCGCGTCTTTAGAGTCCCACACAAAGTTTTCCCAACTCCAGGTGAAATGATATAGAAGTCGTACGGTTTTACGACAAGGGTTCGGACGAATACGTGTTTAAACGCACGTACGACATTCGGACAGTTTTTACTAGACGGCTTTGGTTTAAGACAGATTCTAGTATCAGGTTATTGGATTTATACAATGTTTAGTTTTTCCGTGTTTTCACGGATGCGAAGGGCGTTCTCGTAATTATTCGAGAAGCTTCTAGAAGGAGGATGACTAAGGAGGTTAAGATGGCATTTTCATTAATTGCTTTGTGTGACTCATTTATATGATTCATCATATCATTAATGCTTCATTAATGATCTAATGAATCACTCTCTTTGAATAAATGAAACACGGTGAATAATCATTTAATTGATATTATTTGATAATTCATTATGTATAATATATTCAAGTGAGAAGGATTTTATTCTCATTATTCTCTCCACATTCTCTCTCCTCAAGCTCTCTCTCCTTCTCCAAACCCTAATCCTACCACTCATGAGTTGAGTACAAGGATTAGTAAAGACTAAACACTCCATAACCTAACTCTACATCATCTTAGTTACTTTGGTTAGCAACTAGAGAAACAAAGTTACCTCAAGTCTTGAGGTGTAGCTTGGATTAGGGTAATCGGGTGGATCATCTATCACGGATAAAAGGCCAAGGAGGACATAGAGATCACAAAGACGAAGGACTAGAATCGTTTGGTATAATCTCTTCACATAGTAGCTTAGAACTTTATGTTTATCGTTAAGTATTGTTTAGAAAAGATTTTCGGTTAGTCGATGTATGCTACCAAACAAGATTGTTTTTCATATTTCCGCCTCCCCGCAACTCGTGGGGTGTTGCACATCGACTTACAGGATATCCTAAAGACTCACTAGGATATCTGTTCTACCACACTGAGGATCAGAAGGTGTTTGTATCTCGTCACGCTACCTTTTTAGAAAGGGAGTTTCTTGCAAAAGAAACTAGTGAGAGTTCGGTAGAACTGGAAGAAATTCAGCGACCACAAAATAGAACTGAAAACTTGGAGGAACCACAAGATTCAATAACCCCAAACGAACCTCAGCCACTCCGTAGATCTGGTAGGATTTCTCATCCGCTCGAGAGATACTACGGTTTTCTCTTAGACGGGGATCGAGAGGATTGCATCTTGGAAGAAGATGACCCTACCAGTTTCAGGCAGGCTATTATCAGTAGGGACTCTGACAAGTGGCTGGAAGCAATGCAATCCGAAATGGAGTCCATGTACACCAATAAAGTGTGGACCTTGGATATTGCTCCACCTGGGCTAAAACCCGTTGGATGCAAATGGATCTACAAAAGGAAACTTGGTGTAGATGGGCAGGTGGAAACCTATAAGGCTAGACTCGTTGCAAAAGGTTTTCGTCAAAGACCTGGTTTGGACTATGACGAAACTTTTTCTCCAGTGGCTATGCTCAAATCCATTCGGATCCTACTTGCCATTGCTGCCTTCCATGACTATGAAATCTGGCAGATGGACGTTAAAACGGCTTTTCTAAACGGTTGTTTAGACGAGTGCGTTTACATGGATCAACCAGAAGGTTTCGTAGACGGTGGGAGCAGCGGGAAGGTGTGCAAGTTGCTTAAATCCATTTATGGATTAAAGCAGGCATCGTTGAGCTGGAACATCTGTTTTGATGAGGCAATCAAGGAATTTGATTTCATCAAGAACGAAGATGAACCTTGTGTCTATAAGAAGATTGTAGGAAGAGTTGTCGTGTTCCTAGTCTTGTACGTGGTCGACATTCTTTTGATAGAAAATGACATTCCTATGCTACAATCGGTCAAGCTATTCTTGTCACAACGGTTCTCCATGAAGGACCTGGGTGATGCCTCATACATTCTAGGGATCAAGATCTACAGAGATAGATCCAAGATACAACTGGGACTTTCGCAGTCCACGTACATAGAGACCGTACTAAAGAGATTTAGTATGGAGGATTCCAAGCGCGGTAACATACCCGCATTGCACGAAATTTCCCTCTCCAAGAAGATGTCTCTTAAGACTGACGAGGAGAGGGTTCGCATGAGCACTATACCCTACGCTTCGGCGGTAGGATCTATAATGTATGCGATGCTATATACAAGACCAAATGTAGCTTACGCGCTGAGCGTGGTGAGCCGGTATCAGTCAGACCCAGGTGAGGACCACTGGACGGCAGTGAGGAACATTCTCAAGTACCTGAGAAGGACTAAGGAGATGTTCCTGATTTACGGTAATGGAGACCTCAGGGTCGAGTCCTTTACCGATTCAAGCTTCCAGAGTGACAAAGATGACAGCAAGTCTGTCTCGGGTTTTGTGTTTACCCTCACCGGAGGGGCAGTATGTTGGAGGAGTTCCAAACAGGATACCATCGCAGACTCAACGATGGAGGCTGAATACATTGCTGCAAGCGATGCCGCAAAAGAGGCAGTCTGGATGAAGAAGTTCATTAGTGAACTTCAGGTGGTTCCGTCCATTGTTGACCCAATACCTTTGTATTGCGATAATAATGGGGCTATAGCTTTAGCGAAGGAACCAAGGTCCCATCAGAAATCCAGAAACATCTTAAGGCGGTATCACCTGATCAGGGAGATCATTGATCGCCAGGAGATCGAGGTACGGAGAGTGGACACAAAAGACAACACAGCGGATCCATTCACGAAGGCCCTCCCTCAAACGCAGTTCGAGCGACTTTTTGAGCTATTGGGTATGCGGTACGCCGGCAGCTGGCCTTAATGCAGACGTTGGGTATGCGGTACACCAATTACTGGCCTTTAGTGCAAGTGGGAGATTGTTAGATATGTATGCCCTAGAGGCCATTATTGTATAGTACTGGTTTGTATAATACATTTTGGAAGCTTGGGATATATATATGGCTTTACGACAGTCTTACTCGATATAGTAGTATGCAACTTGGTTTGTTTCTATCTTAATATGTGTATATGTTTCTTTTAACATATCGCTAAAATCATGTTGGTAGAGCCCTTAGGATCTTTGCTTGACTACCGGCGTTGTGATGGCGATCACACTAGTGGGGGCTGGGTAGTCTATAAGCACATCCTTATTTTGGTCCCTAGTCGTAGGATTATCGAGACAATGCATCGATACTCCAGAGTAGACTAGTGCATACTCTTCTCTTCCCAGCAGGGGAGATGGTCTGTCCCACAGCCATCAGTACGTCGTACTGGAGATAGTATGTAGGTGCTCGTTAGGTTACGAGTACACTGGACAGGACTCGTCGGGAACTGTTGGTTGGTATTATACCTATCGTCAGTTAACAGTTCCCAGTGACATGAGTACAGCTTAGTCCGCTGACTTGACACTGTCACTTCGCCTCGAGTGTGTTCTCACTGTTCTTAGATTACTATCCTACCACGGCTTTACTGAGTCGTGCAAACAGGTAGTAGTTGGGTGCAGTCCCGAAGCACTTGGAGGCAGTGACGGTTAGACATGATTCGTCTCTCCCGGTATTGGGGGTTGATATCGCGCTGTGTCTAGGAGAGCCATTACACAAAGTCCCTGGCCAGGGCAAGCGAGAATTGCTGGTAGGTTTTCCAGTAGATTCTCAGGGTGTTTTGGGCTACACTCCGACACGACTTGTACCTCTATTAGGGAACTGACGTTTACCGCCCCCTAGGCCCGCCATGCGATATTCTCAGACGAACAGACCGGACTGTACGGAGATTTTCACATTCAGGCTTAGTAGGAGTTCGATGGGTTCACCTCATCAGTCTTCTTATCGGCATCTACCTGGGGACTGTTACGTACAGCTAGTACCACTTGCGGCCTGTTGTTAAACCCACTGCCAGCGTAGTGTCGAGCCTTTAGAGTCCCACACAGAGGGTTACTCGCCTTTGGGCAAAACAGAGTAGAGGTTGCATGGTTTTGCAACGGGGTTCGTTCACATCCGTGCTCTTATGCACGTTTGGTGTCCGGACAGTAGTTACTAGCGGGCTTTGGTTTAAGCCGGATCCTAGTAACTGTTTTGGGATTGGTTTTGTCTCAGTGTATTCATTTTCCTTGGAGCACGGATGCAGGTTTGTATGCACAGTTGACAGAGGCAGAGGCAGAGGATTCTCATTAGGGTTGTTGACCATTTGGCTATGGTTGACTTGTTGACCGTTGACTTTTCTTTAAACCCTAATGAGAATATGATATATGATTAATAATATTAACTAAGTATTATTGTGCCATGGTTGAGTTGAAAGTTTGACTTTTGTTGACTTGTTGACTTTGTTGACCGGTTGACCATTTTGGACTTGTTGACCATCATCATATCATGGCTATCATTTCATGGTTATGAATTTTGCTTGCTTGTTGTTTGCAAAATGCCATGATAGCATGAAATGATAATGGTCATTGAAACTAACCATCACCATATACTCAATTATTATTATTATCATTATTCTCACTTTTGTGAGAAGGGTTGGATTATGAGAGCTCATTGTATCATTCTCTTTCTCTCTCCTAGAAAGAAAGCTCTCCCTCTTCCTCTCTCAAGATTCAAGTGTTCCATGAGTTGGAAATCATGAACCTTTGAGATAAAACCACCATCACTTTTCTCTACTCAATCTAAGGTATTAGGTTTAGCAAACCAAACACCTTAGTCATCTCTAGGTTGAGATAGGAGCCCAATTTCGAGACCCTCGGGTGGATCCATCTATGGCAAAGAGGAGAAGATAAGGAGGATCCGTTCAAGCGACTACGAGGAGCTAGAAAGTGGAAGAACCACATCAAGAAGAGAAGGAGTTCAAGACCAAGGTATAACCATTCTACATAGTAGTTAGAACTTGTAGAATTTTGTTAGTTTTTATTTAGCAACGATCCTTAATGAAACGGTCCATGTTACCTAGCTAGGGAAAAATTTTCGTTTTACCTATTCCGCCTCCCCGAAAGGACCGGGGTGGGTAACGTGGACCTAACACCGTTTGCCCTGGTCTCTAGCATACTGAGACCCTTCTCGTATACACTGGCATCCTTCTGTACCAAGCTACAAACAACAGCGTTAACACAACATTATAACAATATAATACAATTTTAAAAGCTATCTTCTTATTCTGTCTATTCTATTTCTCCCTTCTCTTTAGGACTTTCCGAGCGACCTGTTCGCTGACGACATTCTCTTTCTTTCTTCTTTGAATGTCGTCAGGTGATCTGGACATTCCTGAGATCGAGCCCACTACAGAAGACTTAGACCAGTTTAGTGAAGACCCCGAGCTCTAGTCATTGTACACTTTCCATTCAGTACTTTTCATTTCTGTTATTCCATTGTTTAGGCATTGCTTTATTTTAGTGTATTTACTTTCCATGTATTGTACAGAAAGAATGTGAATAAATAAAGTTGCTGTTTTTATTATATCTTGTCTCTTGTGCCTTACTTTTATATTGCTTAGATACGCTTAGCGTATTTACTTCACAATAAATACGTAGTGGACCAGTCGCGTCCTCTGCCCGTATACCGGGAAGCGGGGCGTGACATTTCCCATTGAGCAACTTCGCGATTCCGCGTAACCCGCTCCAGACAGTCGATCTTTTGCCTTAGTGCTAGTCCGTCCGAAATGCATTGTCGTAAATTTTCAAAGACAGCCCTCAATTGCGCAGTGTTTTCTTCAACTTGGGCGCGCAGCCGGGCGGATTCACATAAAGCCTCCTCGCGTTCCTTCCGCCTCAAGGTCGCTTCTTGTTCGAAATGGCGGAAGAAGAGAACGCTGTGCTCAACCCATGTAGCCCGTTGAGAATTCAAAGCCAACATTTCTGGAACGGGTCGCCTGAGCTCGATCTTATGCATACAGGCCTCGATCTTCCTGCAGTAGTTAACCCAAGACTTGACGACACCCTCACTATGTAAGTTCATGAGCATTGCCAATATGAGATTAACTTCGGCGGCAAAATCTGCAGCAGATGCAAAGGCCTCGGCATTAAGGTCCTCGATGAACTCGCTTAACATCCGCAGGCTATTCACAGCACCCCTGGAAGAAGGGCGTCTAGAAAAAGGCCCTGCCGGCATAGGAATCTGAGACTCGAAGGGAGCTGGAGTCGGTGTGATTGCTGCAAAACAAATCATAGTCAGATATCGGCTTAAAAGATAAAGAAGATGCAAGAGAGATGAAGGCTACTATACCGGCGACGACAGGTGGCAGAGCTGGGAGTACTGGTGGCGTGACAATTCTCTCGTCCACTCCTTCAATTTGCAGTGCTGTAAATTAGCAACGCCAGGGTCATCCGTTAAAGAAAAGAAAGGACGTCGGTTAGAAAAGATATTCACCGGCACCAGTAGGCAAAGCAACTTCCGACTGGAAAGAGAAATGTGGGTTCAACACCTGATAAAGATGATCAAAGAGAACTCCTGTAAGGTTGTGACGATGCATGGTCAGTACAAAGGAGATGGCATCCACAATTTAAATTAGACAAAAGTCAAACCTATACCTTCCAGCATTTGAAAGGACACAAGAGAAGGCGAAAGGTCGGCGACCGTCAGAGCAGCAACCGGTGACGCTTCTTCGGGTGGCACGACCTCAATGCTCACCACACCTGCATTAAAAACAAAAGAAATGCCGTTAGAAAGGATTGAAAGGGATTGCAGAAAACAATGACCCAAGACCAACCTGATGAGTCGCCGATTGAAACCGCGACAAGAGCATCACTAGGCGCAGCGATTGCTTCGCTCTCCTCTATTGGAAGGGTTTCTCCGCGCGTGGCTTCATCCCCTGATTCTATGAGAGCCATCGTAACACGCGCGATACCAGCCGACAGTCTGGAACTGCAAGGAGAAAGAGCGGCAATTGGGGCAGTCCCGGACTCCTGAGAAAGAGTGGCCACTTCGGGCTCGATGGTTACCATCATCCCACCTACCACCCCCTCACCAGGACATGGCCCTGCAGGGTATGATATATGAGAATCTGAAGATCAAACTCTAATAATAGGACCCAGTGTTACGATACCTTGGGACGGCTTTACAATGGCCTCCCGAGCCGCGCGTACCGCCTGTCTATGAGCAGTAGACAGGTCGGCCGGAGCACCCTCTGGAGAAATAGGGACAGGGGAAGCAGTGCTCAAGCCTGTACCTACAGCTAAGGCAGCATTGCGTTCTTTCACTGAGCGCCTCTTGCGCTTCCTTTCAGCCTGAGTCGCGAGAGCTGACCTCCTCAGGACTTCCGATAAAGGTAGACCATCATCTGAACCAAGTTCTGCCTCCAGCACCGTTACGACGTCCATCATCGGCTACTTCTGCGAGACCCCTAGGGGCAACTTAGGGATAGTCGTGGCTGCAGTGGCCGGCGCTAACGATGCAGCTACGTCACCACTCGTGATCGGCACTGCACTTGGGACAACCCGAGTCAAGGTAGTCCCTGCAATAAAATGAAAAATAAGAGTTAGTTTGTCCATAAAGAAAAAGGGAATGAAGGCACAATAAACCGAAAGATACCGAGGCCCAAGGAAGCACGAAGCCTTTCCTCCTCTTCGAAAGTCTTGAGGGAAGCTGCAAGAGCCTCTTCGGCGGAGATACCTGTTGAAGAAGAAAGCGTTAGTCAAAGCATAGTAATTGAAATGACTACGAAAATATATGACTAAAGTATACCTGATTGAGCAATGGTGATTAGCGTTGCCTCATTGCGAGCCAATTTCGCTGAAACCGCGATAGCAGCCTCCAAATCAGTATCATCCGGCGCCATGAATAAACCTTCATTGGTCCCGTATTTGCTCAAGCCCTAGTTGTAAGGAGCATGGGGTTCCTGGTCGAGTACGACGTCGACAAAAAACATCGACTTCTTCTTTTTCTGTGAGCGAGTGCTAGCAGCTGACAACACGAGCTTGCGCTTGGCGGGAAATTTGGGGCGACGAGTCCCAATCTCAGTACCCACACCAGATTTGGGAGCCACCACAGCTACCGCTTCTACAGGTACGCGGGGTAGGGGTAGCTCAGGCATAACATGTGGTACCACAACCACAGCTGCTTCCCTCAAGGGAGGACGGACAATGGTCCGTCGCTTCAAGGGAACGGCTGGATTACCAGCCAGGGCAGCACCCTTACGATCAAGCAGCAATCGCTTTTCTTCCCTAATAACGGCACCCATCGAATGTTGATACCACGCCACATATACGTTCAGGGCTTTCGGAACACAACTCGGCTCACTGATGAAGAAATTGGACCCTGTGTTTAGGCGCATGAAGTGGTGCAAAGCGCTCCGGATGCCCTCTTCAGAAGCTACCGGCTCCATCAAGAAGGCCTCGAGCGGGACGCCCTGATTATAACTTGATTGCTGGGCAAAACGGTGGGGGTTATATCTCATAAACAAAGCCGAGTCATTCTACCTGAACACCAAATAGCCCGGTCTGATCGAATATAAATAGAGAATCTCCCGAGCTTTCAAGGTAGAAGCTCCGTCCTTAAAGGTGTCCCGCAGGGGCTGCACCATCTTGGTGGATTCCTTACCGATAGTCATGACCTTATCAACAAAGGTCATGCCATCACCGACTATACGCGGGAGAAGAATCAGACCCCGAACCTCTCGTTGATTTGGCTCCAAAGCAGAAGCATCGACTAGCCGCATGACCCGGGGAAAGTTGCAAGTTTCATAAAAATGGGGCCTCTTGTGAATTCCAAAAGCGCCAAGCACATTCATCTCGAGCCATGAAATAAAATAATGCATCAGGAAGTTCACGGGATGCACCCCCGGTTGAGTAGTGTCGGCCGCCAAACTAAGGCTATGATACAAATAAGCTAGCCCAGCAATCCCAACGACAACATGAGTCCCTTCGACCATTCGGTGAGCCAGGTAGAAAACTGACGGCCTCATGTAACGAGCGTGCATGGGGAGCGAGAACCAGATTAGCCATAAACCAAGAAACCCTAGAAAAAACACCTCTTCATCGATGTCCTGAGCGGTGAGTTCTGAAAAGGGGATGACCGCGGCATTCGGTAGGAAGAAACTCTTCTGATCTGCTTCCGCTATCGGCCGGCTATTCAAGCTAAAACCGAAAGGATCGTCGAGTTTGGCGAACTTCTCACCTTGTTGTGACAAAGCTTCTGGAACCGGGCGATGAAGTCCGCAAAGCTGACCCCGCGGCTTCCAGATTCGAGAAATAAGCCATCGTAAATATTTAGCACCTTGATTAAGCTTGGGAACCAGTGGTGAATAGCATTCTCTGGGGTCAGACCCATCATTACCGATCGAGCGGCAAAAATATACTCGTCGGGGGGTAAGATCTCCTCGTAGTGCTCCCCCCTGACAGGCAAGCCGGAAATCTCCACAAATACTTCCAAAGAAATCGAAACTTCCCGATCTAGTAGAAGAAAAGTATGAGTTGGAACGTTCCATTGTTCCAAAAAGGCTTTGACCCACCATGCAGGAGGTATGGAATACTGGAACAAAGAAGTATAGATCGCGGGGTACAACCCGAGCCTTAGCAGCTGTGACTTCTTTGCCGATAAGATGTATCGGGCCCACTGCAGATATCCAGCTGGGTGACGGGGAGTTAAGCCTATATCGTATGGCTGTCCCTAAGGGCGCGACTCGCCCTGATATATACGCCGCCCCCAAGATATCCAAAGCCATCGGCGGCTGCACGGGTATCGCGGCCATAGAAGGTTGGAGATAGCCCTCTGATGTCCAGTTGACCTCCTCCACGGCATAGTTCACCGGAGGTGCGTCAGCATAATGGATCGCCGAAATGGGCTCCGAAGGTGCTGCGCAAGAAAAGCTACGCCGACCCCTGATGATCTGATTGTACCACGTTCCCCATAGATGAAGGTTCTTCCGCTCTGGGTCATAATCCTTGATCAGTGCAAAAACTTCCCGGTCTACTGGCGCGTCAGCAAATGCGCTCTCCGGACGAACAAAGGGGAATGCAGTGTCGAAAGACATAGTGCCTGAATGAAAAAGAACAAAAAAAATTTATTAGCCGTCGATGCTACAGCTCAAGTTCTTGCACTTGGTACTTTAATTTCGTACCACACTGCAATGCAATGAAAAGGGATCAAAGGGGACCCACACAATCTAGATGACAGTTCGTCATTAATAAAACAGTCTCATCATTTGATTAGACTGTCATTAAATAAGGAAATCCTCAAAGGATTCTCATTTAATGAAGGCCCCTCGGGCCAATGAGTAAATCTCCCATTGAGAGCAGCGTTCTACAACAGAGTGACATCTGTCAGCTCTGATGATGAAAGGAATAAAAATTCCTCACGAAAAATTCTGAAGAGCCATGCTCTGTAAAAATGATGGAATACCCATCAGAAAACTTAAAGTAAAGCCTTTAATGAATTAAAAATTCCGAGATCTTCAAGATCTATGAACAAACTCTAAGAGTTCTTCATAAAAGATTAACAAATCTACATGATTTGAAAGAGCAAAGATCTGTTAATAGGTTAAGAAACCCTGAGAAAGATCTTTTTAAATCTATGAAGGGCAAAGCTCTATTGAGAAATCCTAAAAATCTATATGATTTGAAAAGAGCAAAGCTCTGTTAATGGGTAAAACCCTAGATTATTAACTAATCTCTTCAAAGATTTAATCTTTACTTAAATTTTTAACAGAGTTCTGTCCCTAAGAAAATTCTTAAGACGAAGAGCTATGCTTTGAAGGAGAAATAATTCTCAGAAAAAGAAGTAAGAAGATGAACAAAGATTATCTCAAGGGCCAAGGGTCCTATTTATAGGCACTGAGAGCAGTTTCAACTTCCAAGTTGATCTAATAGCAGATATGCTGCCACCGCTGCACCCACGTGTAGGCCACGTGAGCGCAACGGTGGTGGGGCATTTGTTTCCTTCAATCAGAGCAATGCTCATTTCAAATTTTAAAATTTGAAATGAAGCAGCGTTTCATAGCAGCGCTCACGTGCAAAGCACATGAGTGCTAGCGCCAAGTGCGCTACACTCTAAGCAGCACACCACGTGCAAAGCACGTGGACGCTAGTGCTAAGAGCGCTGCACTCTAAGCAGTGCACCACGTGCAAAGCATGTAAGCGCTAGCGATAGAACAAAATGTTCTCGGCCCTTGAATCAAAGATCTAACGAACATGATTAAAAATCATCAATTAACCAGAATAAAATTCTGTTAAGGAAATATTCCTCAGAATCTTTCCAAACAGGAAAGATTGTGCTCTGAAAATCAGAGCACCGTTGGATCAATGATCCAGTGGTGATTAAAAATCACCAAAATACAGAATAAATTATGTATGGAAAAATTTCCCAATATTGTTAAAAACAAGAAGATTGCCTTCTATAAATCAAAAGCCTTTAGATCAAAGATCCAATGGGGGAAACATCCCCACATCAATTAGAGAAATGATCTCGTTAACTGATTCAACAAATCAGCCTTCACTATATAAAGGACCCAAGCCTTCAAGTCTTAGAGGGAGAGACCTCCCCATAAGCTTTCAAATCAAAAGAGAAAATACAGAGGAACCTCGCACAAACTTTGAGAAATTTCAGAGAGAAGAGCAAGCTCTCGGCAGAAGAAGAATTTCTTCAAGGTAAAAACAGAGAGATAAAAAACATCTCATCAGAAAAAGAACTTAGTTCTTATGCTAGAAAATAGATCAATAAGACAAATTGTCTTTCACAAAAGAGATCATAACATCCATTATAAAGGGGGGAGAATAATTCAATTCTCTTAGGATCACAAATCCATAAAGGCAAGGCATTTCACCAAAAACCTAAGAGATTGAAACATCTCCTATAAAATAAGAACTTTGTTCTTAGATCCATGAGACAAAGTCTCGTATAAGAGAGAATTTAATTGTCAGAGCGCAAAGCTGCCTAAAAAGAGCCTTAGCGCTCTAATTAAAATAAGCACTCCAGCGCTCTAAATCTAGCGCACAGCGCTGCAGAGCTTTAGCGCTCTAAATTTAAAGAAGCGTTCTGCGCTCACTGATTGGCGCACAGCGCCAAGCGTGCCACGTGCTCTTCACGTGTGCGCTATTTCACAAGAAGCGCTTTGCGTTCATTGACTGGCGCACAGCGCCAAGCGCGCCACGTGCTCCTCACGTGTGCGCTATTTCACAAGAAGTGCTCTGAACTCATTGACTGGCGCACAGCGCCAAGCGCGCCACGTGCTCCCCACGCATGCGATATTTCACAAGAAGTGCTTTGTGCTCATTAACTAGCGCACAGCGCCAAGCGCACTACGTGCTCCTCACATTTGTGCCAAGAGAACATATACTGTTATTTAAATAAAGCCCCAAAGCCATAATAAGTGCTCAACACTCAATATAAGACAAAAGGGCTGTCAGAACCCAAACCAATGCTCAGCATTGTTAAATGTTCAACATTTTAACTAAATGGACCGAGCCCAAGTTGGCCACAGATCCCTAATTCAGATTAATTGAGCCCATATGCTCATAAATCTTTGATCTTAGTCCTAAATTGGACTACAGATCTCCCAACCAATATTGGTTCAAGGGTACATCTCTTCACTCCTCTGATATGTGTCGTTGTAATCCTTCAACGTTTTCAGAGAGGTGACGGGTCCCGACAACCAGACATTCCACGGACTGTGGGGTCCTTAAACTCATGGACTATGATGTTCTTAAACTTTACGGACTGTGGGGTCCTTATACTCATTGACTATGATGTCCTTAAACTTTACAGACTATGATGTCTCTAAACTACTATGGACTATGATGTCCTTAAACCCACTGGACCGCAATGTCCCTAAACTAAAACAATAGAGCCCAAATGCTCTTTTGTTGGATCTATATGATCCTGTTAAGTAGATCTTAGTCTAAAATGAGACTAACATATCCTTAACAACCATTTAAGTTGATCTTAATCTCAAAAGAGATTAACGATCTTTAAATCAATCCAACTACAGATTCTAAAACTGACATTGGTTCAAGGGTATATCTCATCACACCTCTGAAACACGTCGTTGTAACTCTTCAACGTCTTCAGAGAGGTGGCGGGTCCCGACAATCAATAAATCCAATGGACCGCAATGTCCCTAAACTAAAACAATAGAGTCCAAATGCTCTTTTGTTAGATCTAAATGATCCTGTTGAGTAGATCTTAGTTTAAAATTAGACTAACGTATCCTCAACAAACGTTTGAGTTGATCTTAGTCTAAATCAAGACTAACGATCCTTAAACCCAACCCAAATCCAAATCTAAGAAAATACGGATTTGGACTAATCTACGTCCTACGGGCGAGAACATAAATTAGTCTCCATATACAATCCATGGGCAACCAAAAATAAAACAAACACACACGACACGACGTGACCATATGAAGAAGGAGAAAGTAGTTACCGCGATGCGGTAGCGTAATTAACTGCAGGGGCTTGCGCACGCAGGGAAGAGCGTCCCCACAATCAAAAACCCCTCAAACGAGGGGGAATCTGATGAAGTCTGCTACATCGGCCGCATCCACTGGTAACCTGACTCTGTTGAAGTTTCTAAACCTTCGATACACGGTGTCATAAATCAACTTAGCATCTTCAGAGATGTGGACGGATAAAACCAAATAGCATCTGCCCCCAAAACTCAGGCCCGGACGTCCCAACGTCCCTGTCGCGTCTTTTCGGCGGAGAACAAGTATCTCTTGAGTTTTCCTTCTAAAGCGCAGTCTCCAATCCGAAATTTTTACCATCTTTACGGAAAATGTAAGACTTTTTCTCTGTTCCTACTTCTCCTTTAAACATCGATCGTATACCCCTACGTGTGTGTGTAAATTTCACCCCTACACTCAAGAATTCAATTCAAGTTATAGTACTCTTGTCCTAATACCTAGTACTACTTCTTTTTATTAATGATGGACGGATTCGCTCACACACGTTTCATGCGACTACTACTGCTTCGTGAGGCACTAATCAGCCGATTGCTGAATGTGTGAGCTTATTAAGGCGTAAATAGCAGTTTCCAGGTCTTGCAATATATATTTTTCTTCTTCTTCTTTTTTAAGACCAGATATTTTTTTTCAGTGACGCTTTTATGGTGGTTGGCTACAAATACCGTTTTTTCCTTTTATACTAGGCTTTCAGGCAAGAGTATTTTTAGGTATGCTCTACTATCCCAAGTATATGCGTGTAAATGCAGTTTGTAGGGTATATACTTTCTGAATTTGGACTCAAGAATAGAAACTATTTTTCAGACTTATCCTTCAATGATGCATTCAATACTTTCTATTCATCTCAATTTAACTCAAGAACTGAACTCAAAATTACTCACTTTTAAAAAAACTACAAAAATGTATATTTTCCACGGTTAAACTCAAGGAGGGTTATTTTTAGGGTTTTCAATTCCTAAGCCTAGCATTAGTTATTTCTAACCTATCAAGCTAAATTTTCGGAATAAAATCTAAGTTACCCTGGTAGCTAATTTGACGACAAAGTTTTTATGTTTTGGAAAACTTTTCAGTTTTTATGGATTTCCAAATAAGTATGCAAATGCAAAATATACACATGAATACAAAAATAGAAAGCTTACGTAGCACACCCTCGAACTTAAACTTGACAATGCTCTCATTATCATGCTACACAAAGAGGGTCAAAATTGTTGAAAGGGTCAAAATTTGTCATTTTTTTTAATACAAGAAAAAGCAAAAAATATATATACTCACAAAAAGGTTCCTCCCAAACTTAAGTAAAACAGTGTTTCCACTATTTAAGTTTTGACTTTCAAAGTTAGGGGGCACATCATCAATCTATACAAGGCCTTACACAGACCAAAAGTTAACACAAACCATTCAAAATTTTTATCGTGATGATACCATGGTTGGAGAAAGAACGTGTAGAGCAAAGAAATGAAGAATACACGAGAACGTATGTGGATGGAAGTGGTATACGGTCTCGATGAATGAGAAGACGAATGAAGGGGATAAAGAAATGGAATACAAACTTGAGGTTGTAAATTGACTGAATGAATTAGTACAGTTTGTAATGATGTGAAACTGGAATTTTCTAACTGAACTATTTTATCAATCCGTTGAGAAATAGGGTCAAACCTTTCAAGATTCGTAAGAAAACATGGGCCAGCTGAACTTGGTAAACTAGACGTAGGAGATGAAGGAGACAGGTTGTCTTGCGGTTTGGTAACGATGGAACAAGTGGAGGGAAGTGATTTAGGAATGATATCAGTTAAAAGTTCAGGAGGATGTTCACAGTCGATGGAAGGGACATGATGAATCGGAAAATCCGACTCATCCAATAAAACAGGCTCATCCTCAACGTTATCCTCCAAAATCTCCTCAAAATTCAGCTTATCCATGCATTCATCATCATCAATAACATCCAGAAGCAAATGGGGTTATGAAAAAACAGTGAAAGGTTCGGGATGATGTCTACACGCGTCTGAAGGAAAGTGTTGAATTGGTGAGAAAAACTCATCCAAGACTGTGGTTTCATAATCAAAATTATCCTCAATATCAATATTCTCAATCAAGTCAAACTTTAATTTCTCAAACATCTCATCAAAAGTATGGTTGTCAATTGATTGTTTTCAAGATCGGAGATATAGAGATCAAAAGGAGTGGTGGTGGTTTCACTAGAAAAGGCTCATTCAAAATTGGGTAAATCAAACACACAGTAGTTGCACAACTCATCAAACATACTATCCTCAATTGGTTAATCATTTGGTATACTCGATAGATTTTCGAAACCGGAGCTGTGTAATTCAATTGGGAATGGGTAGATTTGATTTTGAAGGGTGGATTGCTCACTTTCACTACTCAAATCATCAAATTGTCCTATCGCCTCGTCATACATTATAAAATTTTGAGCTAGTTGGGAACTAGCTGCTAGTTCGTTAGGTTGTATGAGTGTGATCATGGATTCATTCAATTCCACAATTTTTCGACACGAAACTACCCGAAATTCTTCTAATATTCTTTCAAGACTAGATATGGGTTGTGAAAAGGTTTCAGTAAAAAATTTGAATTCGTTTGGATACGTGAAACTCCCAAATGGATGTTCAGAAGAAATGTTTATAGAAGGTGTAAAAGTCGGGTAAGATTGATAGAAATTGAAAGGATGCGCAGAATGGACATGATTAAGATCAACACTTTGATAAGTAGGTGATTGGAATTGTTATTCTAAAGAATTTAGAGTGGTGAAAGGAGTGAAAGATCAGTTACGGAATTGTTCAATATGTACGGCAATGGATATGGATTTAAGAGTAGCCACATTACTCTCAGAAGCGGTATCAATATAAGAAAGGGTGAAAGTTTGAAATGGTTGATATGACGTGGATTGTGGTGTCCGATTGGTGTTTCTAGAAGCGTCTATCCGATCTTTCAAAGAAATTTTGGGTATGGATGGATCATTAGAAGTTCTACCAAAACAAGAACTGTATAAAAAAATATATGGTTGAGGATACTAAAGTTCGGTAAGAGTTGGACGTTTTGGGGTGCCCATGATATGAAAAGAGAGAGAGAGAGAGTGGAAAGTGGGCGAATTTTTATAAATTTTTGAAATTCTTGAATTTTTTGGAGTTCTAGGATTTTTGAAATTTTTGTTTGGTTTCTTTTTTGAAAAATTCGGAACTACAGAATTAAACAATCACAAAATGCACAATAAACACCCAGAGCTAGAGTCTTTAAAGTCCAACCAAACCGCTCCTAGACTTCCAAGTGACAAGTTACAGGATAACTCTCGAATTGTCTCTTCACTACCAATTGTGGCCAGGTAAGCGCATGTGAGGTAAGGAGGGCTCCGCTTACGAATTGTCGGGAGATGAGCCTTTTAAAATTACCTTATCACTTGTCTAGCCTAGACACCACAAAATGAACTTTAAATAAATAATCGATTCCCCGCAATCTTCACTTATCCAAAATTAGCGCGACAAGTCCTTATAGGTTTGGTCTAGATATTTTTTATTAACTCAAGCTAATACGTATGCCTTTTGTGATTTGTGGGGTCTTAAAAAGGGTGATGAAATCCCCATCCAATCTGAATTGGTGTTCAAGCCCCTTAATGTCCATATTATTGTATGCAAAGTGATAAAACAATCAAAATCTAAAACAACAAAAAAAATTATTTAGCGGTGGTGCAAAGAATCCTGCACAAAAACAGTTTTTTGTAAAGGGAGAGAGAGTTTGCGCAAAAAATACTGCAGAAAAGGCAATTTATTGGAGCTTAGAGGGGGATTCCGGAGAAGAGATGGACTCACAAGAAAATTGGGGCTCTGAAGCCAAATTTCGGCCGTGGAACCGCGAAAAATTGAACTTCACGACCGCGGAACCGCGGTGTGATTTTTGAGTTTGTTCTTCAAATTTCTTTAGTGCACTCCTCTCTTTCTACTCTTCTGGTTTTCAGCCTCTGTTTTTTTATCGGATCACTATATTTGCTCCAGATTTTGGTATGATTTAGCCGCGTTTTCGCCTTAGTGTGGCTGCGAAATGTGGGTCAAACTTCTTACGATTTTGACACTGAACTTGCTTTTTTTCCTATCCTGCACACTCGCACAAAAAAAAATCAAAAAATAACAAGACGATGTTTATGGTTTTTTTGTTTTTGTTTTTGTTTTTTTATATACACATATTAACCTGAATAACAAGAAAGAAATATGTTACCGTCTCTCTGGCAACGGCGCCATTTGATTGTTGCAGAAAGCGTAGCGATATGTTATGTGTTCTACTTGTTCTACTTACCGCAATCAAGTCGGGTTCTCTTATAGCGAGCCGGTTGAGTAGGAGTCATCCACTGGGAGATGGTTTGTATTTTCGTTCTTATTTTAGACGAGTCAAGTAAAAATGTACATGTTTATTCAATTCTATCCTAAGTGTTTGTATTTTTTGTTCAAGAGAACTTATTAAGGTTAGGATTGGTTGGTAGAATTAGGAATTAGTCTTATACTTGTCATGTGTCGTCCTTGAAATGAAGTCGGGATAATCGGAAGTAGCGGGTTAGGAGGATATAGGAATGGGATTTATGAGTTTAAGCAAGATTTCCAATGCTAAATCCATTCCTAATTCCTCTTGTCCGTTCGTTCCATGCTCTTATTTCCAATCATAAGCCAAACATACACAACCAAATCTCCAATTAGGTCACAACTACATGTCACGTTGTAATGCTCCTAAAGAAATTCTCGACTTAGGTCGCGGCTATATGTCACTTATAACGCGCCTAACAGAGGGGGTTGTGTTTGTTTGGTCTAAATTCACTTCAAGTTATTTGGCGAAAAGAAGCACAATGGATTTTTCCATCCCTCATACCAACCTTCCTTAGCCTTAACAAGTGAGAAAATTATTCACACATTAAAATAAAAATAAAACAAGAAAGAAGAGAAGAAAGAATGAACCGAGAACCCAGATTTTATCTGTTTTGGCAGTTATTCTGAACTTTGTCATAACTGTAGAGATTTTGCGTGATTTGCGTTATTCTGGACTGAGAACCTATAACATGTAATCATGTAGCAAACACAGATCAAAAGCACCTACCTATATACAAATGAGCATAAGAATGAGCGGTATTAAATGCAATATTCTGGTGTGAACAGAATGCCAAACCGAGAAATAATATTATTTTTCAAAAACATGACAACAACCTTATTGTCATTGGTTTTGCATGCCATTACTTTCATCCATTTCGATACGTAATCGACTTCTAAAATATAAATGTTCTCAAATGAATTTGGGAATGGCCCCATAAAACGATGCCTCATACATCAAAGAGCTCAACTATAAGGATAGAATTGAGAGACATCATGTTCTGCCTAGTGATTTTACCTAAGTGTTGACAGCGTTTATAAGTTTTACAGAATTCATATGCATTTTTAAATAACGTGGCCCAATAAAACTCACTTTGTAAAAAAATTTATGCCATCTTTTTAACCCCAAAATGCCCCCCCCCCCACTTGCATGATCGTGACAAAATGAAAGAACACTCCTAATTTCATCATTAGGTACACACCGCCAAATGATTTGGCCATTATACTATTTAAACAAATAACGATCATCCCAAAAGAAATATTTAACTTAGGAGTGAAACTTATATCGATCTTGTTTAGACCAATCGGGCGGTGTTATTTTTGTGACAAGAAAGTTAACTATATCTGCGAACCATGGTTTGCTAGCAGCTGTATATAACTGTTCGTCGGGAAAATGGTCATTTATAAGAAGTTCTTATGTAGGTGCAAGTAGTAGACGTGATAAGTGATCGGCCACAACATTTTCAGACCCCTTTCTGTCTTTTGTTTCAAGGTCAAACTCTTGCAATAAAAGAATCTATCTCAGCATTCGGGCTTTAGCATCTTCTTAGAAATATGATGTCTAATTGCCGAATGATCCGTATATATATCGTAATGTGTGAACCGACAAGATATGACATAAACTTTTCAAGTGCATATACAACAGCTAAAAATTCTTTTTTGGTGGTGGAATAGTTTAACTGTGTATCATTTAGGATCCTACTCGCATAATGGATGACATATGGGATGTTGTTAATTCGTGTCCTAAAACGGCTCTAATTGCAAAATCCAATACATCACACATAATCTCAAAGGGCTCACTCCAATTAGGAGTGTGAATAATAGGAGCGGATGTAATCCCCTTCTTCAATTGCTCGAATGGTTTGAGTCAATCAGAACCAAATTCAAAAGGTGTATTCTTGACAAGAAGTGAAGTCAAGGGTCTAGCAACCTTACTATAATCCTTGAGAAAGCATCTATAAAATCCCGCTTGCCCAAGAAATGATCTAATGTCCTTAACGGTTTTGGGAGGGGTAGATTAGATATTATATTTACTTTATATTTATCCACCTCAATGCTTTTGCGTGAAATAATGTGGCCTAGCACAATGCCTTGCTTGACCATAAAGTGACGTTTCTCCCAATTGAATGTTAAATTCTTTTCTTTGCACCTTTGGAGCACTAAATCCAAGTGGTGTAAACACTCATCAAATGTATCCCTAAAGATTGAAAAATCGTCCATAAAAACCTTAAGAAAACGTTCTACCATGTCGGAAAATAGACTCATCATGAACAGCTGAAAAGTAGCGAGTGCATTACATAACCCAAAGGGCATCCGTCTATTTACAAAGGTGCCAAATGGACATGTGAAGGTGGTCTTATCTTGTTCTTCGGGTGCAACGGGTATTTGATTATAACCGGAGTATCCATCTAGGAAACAATAGTACTCATGACCGGCTAACTTTTCTAGCATTTGATTGATAAAAGGCAATGAAAAGTGATCTTTTCTAATTGCGGCTTTAAGCTTATGGTAGTAAATGCATATACACCACCCGGTTTGCGTGCGAATAGAGACTAACTCATTCATGTAGTTTTCAATGACAGCAATACCCAACTTTGTAGATACCACATGAATTGGGCTACCCCACATGCTATCAGAAATAGGGTATACTATATCACTATCAAGACATTTAATTATGTCTTTCCTCACTTCCACTTTCATAATAGAATTCAAACGGCATTCAGGATCTCAAACTGACTTGGTGTTGTCTATCAAGTGAATTATATGTTGTACCATTAGGGCTAATTCCTTTAATATCCGCCATAGTCCATCCAATAGCCTCCTTATTATTCTTATGAATAGATAGTAAAGCCTCCTCATGCTCCTTAATAAGATCAGCAAAAATTATAACTGGGAGAGTGTTATTCAAACCTAAATAGGAATATTTTAGGTTTGATGGGAGGGGCTTGAGCTCTAACTATAGGGCATCTTCTATCGATGGGTGAAAAAGAGGCCTAGGTTCAAAAAAAAGTGGCTCAAGTGGGGCCCTTCCCATATAGACTATTGGGAGAGAATCATCAAAAGTAACAATTTCTTTGTCACTAAGTTCCTTCTCTATGCAATTTTCTATAAAACAGTTATCTAAGTCTACTTCTTCATCATTAGGAATATCATTAATTAAGTTGATTTCGAAGGGCTTATAGGGATCACTTGGCTGATTTTTTAGGTTAAAAATATTAAGATCAATTGTCATGTTCCCAAATAATAGTTTTATAAAACCATTGCGACAATTGATCAATACATTCGAAGTGGCTAGAAAGGGCAGACCTAGTATGACAGGAATTTGATTCCTAGGGTTAGTGACGGGTTATGTTTCTATCACGATAAAATCTATGGGGAATATAAATTCCCTAATTTTAATCAACACGCCATTGATCTCACCTATAGAAGTCTTAATAGGTCGGTCGGCTAATTGAAAAGTGATCTTGGTGGGCTTAAGCTCACCTAACCTTAACTGCTCATATACAGAATATGGCAAAAGATTAACACTTGCGTCCAAATCCAATAAAGTTCTATTTATAACCTTTTCGCTTATAATGCAAGATATAGTAGGACTACCGGCTCCTTATACTTAACGAGCATAACATTTATTAGGACGTCACAAATATTGCCTGCTAAAAAGACTTTCTTAGGCACTTCAGTTTGTCTCTTCTTCGTACATAAATCTTTGAGATATTTTGAATACGAAGGAACTTGGTCAATTATATCTAAAAGAGAGACGTTGGCCATCACTTGTTTAAACATCTCCACCATCTTTTCTACCTTAGCAGCTTACTTCTTGGCCTTTAAACGTTTTGGATATGGTACTTTAGGCTCAAGAGGGGTATCTATAGAAAATGGGTGAGGTGGAGATGTGGGTGTATCAATAGATGTCGGCTGTGTAAGCGTGGTAAGAGGCCGCTGCTTCTCATTAGCTGGGATCTCTTCCGAATCATCGGGCATTCTAACATGATTATCAACCTGTTTACCCGATCGCAAGGTAGTTATGGCATTTGCTTGCACTGGATTTGTACGTGTATCTTTAGGATTCGTAACAGGTTGACTAGGTAGGGTTCCTTGCTCACGTCCTCCTAATGCAGCAGCTAACTGACCAATTTGCCTTTCAATATTAGAGATAGATTGTTTAATTAGCATTATCTCATTCTGAAAATTGATGGCCATTTGCTTCTCAATGTTAATATAATTATTCTCATTCCCATCACTTTGATAAGCATTAGGTTGGGTAGAATTGGATGGAGGACCTTGTCTTTGATTTTGGAATTGTTGGCTAGTGTTGCCTTGATTCCATTACAAGTTAGGGCGGTTCCTCCATCCTTGGTTTTAGCTTTGAGAATAAGAATTATTATTGTTATTACGTTGATAGATAGCATTAGTGGTCTCTTAACCTTGAGGTCCATTTAAAAGAGAACATTTTTCCGAATGGTGGAAAAAGTCTTAACAGTTAAGATAAGGAAAGGATTAACTGACTTGAGCAACGAAGGTGGGGGTAATTGATAGTTTTTCTATTGATTTCTGAATGGTAGCCAGCTGGGCTTGCATTCCAAATATAGATTCAACCGTGTAGATCCCACCCTTAGAATTAGTTGACTCTCTCTCACTAGAACTCTCCCACCGCATGGTCTTATCGAACAATTCTTCTAAAAAGTCTCATGCCTCATCCTCTTTCTTCATCATAAAATCCCCTTGACATATGGACTCAATCATAAACTTGGATTCCAGGCCTTTGTAGACTATTTTACATAGCTCCCCTTAGCTATACCATGATGGAGGCATTTTATGAGAAAATCCTTGAAATGTTCGAAATACTTCCAGAAAGATTCTCCCTGTTTTTACAAAAAAGTCCTAATTTCATTTCGAAATTTGGTGGTTTTAAAATGTGGTTGAACTTTTTCAGAAATATCTTCGTAAACTTATCCCATGTCCTGATTGTATTGGCTGGCACACTATAAAGCCAATACTTAGCTAAATCAGTGAGGACAAAAGGAATAAGTCTAAGCTAAACTGTATTTTGGTTCAACTTCTTAAGTTTAAATATTTGACATAAATTCTCAAACTCCTTTATGAAGACATAGGCGTTTTCGGATTTTAAACTATGAAACTTAAGAATTGATTTTATGAAAGTAGGTTTTATTTCATAGTCATCGGCTGCTAACGGTAATACTATCCAAGATGGCAGTGATATGCGGACATGATAACATCTATTCTTTAGTGTAGGTGAAGCAGGGACAAGCTCATCCACTGGATCTGCAAAATCGTAACGAGTCAAACGGTTTGTTTCGTCTCGACCCCACACGTGCATATACCGTACACAATTTTTTTTTTTTGATTTTTTATGCAAAACTAAACTAGAGATTCTAACAAATCACCAACACAGTGCACAAACAAACCTAGATCTAAAGTTATCTAGGTCAAGTTTTTAGATCCGCTCCTAACTGCCAAAAGACAAATTGTGGTATAAATCCTCTAACATCTCTTTAATAACCTTGAGCCCAAATCATTGCTAGTTAAGTGGGAGGGTTCCGCTATACGAATCACCGAAATAGCGGGTCTTAATTAAATAACCACAACTAGTCACACATTATTAGACATCTCAAGATTGAATCGGATAACTGTTAGATTACTTACAACCTCCTCTTATCCTGTTGAGCTCGATATGTCCTTAGGGCTAAAGTCTAGATATTTTTTAAATTACTGTAGGTTAATGCGGATGCTCGGTGGTAATTTGTAGGGTCTAGAAAGGGTGATGAAATTCCCACCTAATCTGGATTTGGGTTATTGCTCCTTAAAATCTTTTTAAATATGCAATGCAATCTAAAACAATCATAGATCTAAAATCTAAACTAATTTTTTTTAGCGCTAAGAATTCTGCAAAAATCTATTAGTTGGAATCAAATCGAGATTTTAAGAAGAACGAGATCTTACCTAGATTTGTCTCTGTTCGTCTTGATTTTCTCTTCTAGTAAGTTTGTCTCGATTCCTGAAATATAAAACAGAGAATTCGCAGAATTAAGTAAACTAAATATAATTTAATCTACAACTAAAATCTAAAACTTAAATTTAAATGTAATTAAACCACACCTCCCTGGCAACGGCGTCAAAAACTTGATGGGTTTTTTATTAGTCTCCAAATTTAACCGCAAATATACAGCTTATCGCAGTCGTACTTGAGGATCGTTCCCACAGAGAGGTGTGTTAACTAATTTTAAACTAAGTTAAAGTTAAGATTTGTTTTTTTTTTTATCAATATCTAAAGCAAGAAAATTTAAAAGGTTGGTTTGAATAATAAAAAGAGATGTAGGTTTTTGTTTTGCTTTATCATATGTAGTAGTTTATATGATAACACTTTATCTTTTTTTCATAGGTTTAATTAACGATCTATTAATAACATAAAATTATAAAATAAATTATTTGATTTAATCTTATCCTATCAATTATATTATATCATTTAGATTTAATTAAAACCCTAATTCTAGTTTACTAGATTTAACCTAGGTTTAACAGTCTATGCGTATTTGTAGGTCTAGAAACTACAACTACCATATTCTAAGTTTTCTCTTAGATCAAATTAATAACTAGTTTGACTATGTTTTGATCTATACTTTGTTTCTTACCATCCCTAATTAGGTTTCTTGGTGTCTACTATCATGAACCTAATTAGTTTTTAGGTATTCTTTTCTATCCATAATTTTACTAAAGGCGTCAACTTTTTATCATAAAATTACCTTTTCTAGATTAAGAACAATGAGAACCATATATCGATCAAAAGAGATTCATATCAAAGCAAGAAATAAAGCGTTTATAAAACATCCACCACACATATAAGCAAAACAAAAATCTAGACTGTGTTTAGCCACGCATATTCAAAGAGAAAACAATATCTTTTTTGAGAATTTAAAGTACTTATAATGGTTGACCCCTCTCTTGAAAACCCTAGTTCTTGAATAATGAGAGAGATATGAAAGCCTAAGGCTATACAGGTGCTTATATAGGGCTAAAAAAGATTGGAGAACAAGTAATATAACGTACAAGAGAATCTACTTGCTAACAACTATGATAATCTAATTTAATTGCTCTGTTAAATGTTGTTGCAAGCTTTTAGAATCTTCGAAAAATAAAAAGATGTATCTCGAAACAATATACGTGCCAAGGCGATGATACCCATAAAAATTGGTGATGAACGGCCCAGATTGCCTGGCTGAACCGCCGCGTATATGGTCATTCTATAGATGATCTGCAGCTGTTGGTGGCTTCGTGGCACGAATTTTTTTGTGCTTAATTCTTTTGATTTGTTGAACTATTTTTAATTGTCAGATCATGAAAATTATTGTCATAGCTCTGCAGTTGCGTGGATCTCCGAATTTTTCCCAAATTTAGCATATAATTAGGGAAATTTATTTGTTACTTTTGATTTGATTTGGTCTCTCCATCTGATTTTTTTGTGATATTTGACTCACTTCTATTAGTTGCAACATTTAATGATATTCTCAAATTTATTCCAAATTTTCAAATTATCCAATTGATTTCCGTTTTTTGCATCCAAGCCATATTATCTGTAATAATTCGAAAAAGATACCCAGACAAGTATAAAATATAACAATAAAATGATAAATGCGTTAGAAAAATATGCAATAAATTACACCTATCACTGGGGCTGTTGTGGCGCTAGTAGGGGGTGCTGGTAAGGATAGATGGGGCTATTGTGGAAGTCTCATTGGTGGGCCTTGAGCTCTGGTCAAGTTCGTCTAGATGTTTTTTCTTATGACATTTAGGGCATGAGCCTGCGCGTGCCATCAGATCCTACATATATATCCAAATATTATTTCATTAGTTATAATCATTATATAATTTAAAACATTTATTTCAATTTTATTACATAACATGTTTCTTTGGTACATTAGCTGAAGATTTGTTAGGTGGATTTCAAAATCTTGATCTGTGATAATCAATTAGCTGATATCACGTCTTATTAACGTATTGATGGACAACACATAATAGTTTGGATCCTTGGTACGTTGAATAGAAGGACTGAGACGTGTTAGTACCTCTTCCTTATCATTCTCATCTTTAGAGTCATTCAACTTCAGAAAATTATAATAATCTCTCGGTTTCCAACGACAAACAACACCCCAGCTAATCTTCTTCAAGTCCCGAGAATAATATATTTGTGTTTCCATTGAGGGAAAGATAAAGTTATCGTATTCTTAGGCTATCCGTTTGGTGTTTACCAAAGTGAGACCGTATTCATCGGTCTTCATGACCGTATTCATCGGTCTTCATACCACGTTTAGACTTAGTATCGTACCATCTGTATTGGAATATATAAAATGGGACAGTCTTACGCATGTATGAGACCACTATAACTTCCCCAAGAACACTGTAGCAGGGATTTCCTTTGTCGCTGACGATTGCGATGCCGCTATTTTGTGTAACTCTAATACGTTCTGTCCTTTTGATCTCAAATTTATAGCTAGAAACCCCGTACCCATTGTAAAACATAGCTGCAATCATTGGACCGTTTAAAAGGTCATGAACGTCTCTATCAATCTGCTCTACATGATTCAATTGTCCATCGACTTCTTGTCTACATCAAGCGTCGAAAACGCGCCACTGTTCTTCTTCGATTCTATCGGCCGACCATCTAGGATTTGATCGCTTGAGTTTAGTTTTCTACGAGTTGTTCGTTAATTTACATAAGTTAGATCAGTTAGATTAAATTTAATTTCGAACATTTAAATGGATGAAATTATTACTTACTCTGTATATTTAGCAAAACATTCACTGTTTAGCAAGATGTACGCATGTACGCTGGCCATGAGATCGTAAGACAAATTTTTTAATTTTCCTGCTCCACTTGGACCGTTAGGCACACACGACGGTTTGTTCAGTTTCGTCCTAATATCGTCGTTTAGGAAACGAGCACAGAAAGGCGCGACTTCTTCCAAAAGATAACCTTCCGCAATTGAACCTTCAGGACGATACTTGTTGCAGGTATAATTTTATAAACTTAATAGATATCTGTTGAAAGATTATAGATGTTAATTTACCGCGATAATCTTTTACAATTTAAATGATGATTAGTAAAAAAATTTATGCATCTCGATGGGATACATCCAACGGTAATACACCAGACCGCCAATCTTAATCTCGGTTGCCAGATGGACGGAAAGATGAACAATAATGTCAAAAAAGGAAGGTAGAAACATAGTTTCAAGCTTGCAGAGGATCAAATGAATATGATTTTCGAGTTGTACTATCTCACCGACGTCTACATTTTTGGAAACAATTAGCGAAAATACATGCAAAAGTCATTAAGCACGAGACCAACTTCTGATTTTATTAATATTCTGAGACATAAAGGAAAAAGATGTTGCATTAGTATGTGGTAATTGTGGCTCTTAATGTATGGTTCCCTAGTGCCCAAAAAGCACGAATGGCGAATTTCAAGCAAACACGAAAGAACCTCGAACCTAGAATTGATCCAAACGCCTAAACTAGCAAACCAAGATTGGATTAATATCTGCTTACTACAGTAAGTGCATAAGCAACATCTGGTTTTTGTACAAAACATTACATGATTGACTCAATTGCCTAAGCAAATGATCTGTCATTCATGTCAGGCCCTCTTCTCATAATTCTAGAAGACATCTCTTTAGAGAGGGTGACTCCATCACCTGCGGGTACACCACCACGCTAGGAGTCGTCTATTCTAAAATACTTTTAGAATATTGTCTAAGTACCCGGATTGGGGCACCTCCCAAATCAGATTAAAAACCATAGATCTAGTCACCAGAATCCCTGATATATTATCTATATCCAACTTGGAGAAAACACTATGTGACAACCAAAGTTTGACTGATTGTAGTATAGGAACATCACTTCCTATTACGAGTATGTCATCCAAATCTCAGGACAGTACTCCCTACACCCTTCTTACTAGGTCCATCTGTTGTTTTGATGAAGTCAATCACCTTGACTTTCATATCAAAATAGATGACCCATCTCCGCTATCCATGCTTTAGTCAACGAATAGACACAAGAAATTTGCACACCTTCCGCTGCTCCCACTGACTACGATAACCCTCTGGCAGAGTCATATACACGTGCACTTCTAAATTCCGATTTGGAAAGACGTTATAGTCATCCACTTATTAGATATCATAGCCTTGAATAGCAAGAGGCAAGTCATATTTATATAGACTTTAGCGTAGACACTGAATTAAAAGTCTCACCACAATCCATAAGGGGTATTTGATGAGAATATTTACAACAACTCTAGCCTTATTAGGTTAATACCTTTCCACCTGCACAGATATGGCAAGATCTACTTGCTCCTAATGGGTTTTACCCCTTCAGGAGCACCCAGCAAAGTCCAAAATCCATAATTTGCTGAAGTGCGTAGAATCTATCTTGGATATAAAGTATCTGGTTATCTGGAAGTTACCACTACCTATGACATACAGATAACTAATAGGGCTATTATAACCATGATGCCGACCTTCTTATCACCGTCTCCAAGAAAACCGAAGTATCTCTTGGATGGCTGAGGTCACCTACTAAAATTTACAGAGTAGTTAATGGATTGTCAAGTACAATTGAATTCTTAGGTTCTATTGAATTTTCGGTAACCGTTTGTCGTTCTGGAATCACTTCCAGTTCTACCATACTCCCACTGGTTTCTTTTGCAAAAAGATTCATTTTATAAAAAGGTGGTGAGTCAAGAACAATATAATTATTGATCTTGAAAATGGTAGAAACAAAACCCTAGCGAATGCTTGGGATAATCCATAAACAGCAATTACCGAAGCATGCCTTGAGATTGTCTGGATTCTGCTTTTAAATAGAAATCGGATAACTCCATATCTTTATAATCTCAAGATATGTAACCAATCTATATCCATATAGAATCAAAGAAATTAATTTATATGGAACCGGATTCAAATATCATGCATCTTTTTCCAGTGCATATCACCTAAATGGAGAAAGATCAATACAACATTACTCATCAAGGAGCAAACCTGCGGATGAGTAACTTGAGAGAGAATCAAGTTCTCAATATTACTATGATGGAATAACTAGCATAAGTATCTATATCTTCGATCATTTTGAAGAATTCTTATACTTCCAACGTATGATTCTCTAATTTATTCTGATACCTATAAAATTCTCAAAATCTTTGGACCTTGCATTACAACGAATGCATGTCTAAAATAAGAGAACTCATAGGTAAATCTGAATGAAGTAAGAGTACCAACCCCTTATCCCGAAGGAAACTGGACAACATATATTTTCATGTATATGTCCCAAGAGTATACTAACTCAAATTCCGTGTTTTGTAATTTGAAAACTGTATTTTGGTCGGGAATGTCTAACACCGTTATTGAATGCACCTTACCTTATCCTCAACTGATAAAGGTAAATGTTTGGAATATAATTTTCAAAATTTATATCTCACTTTATAAAATAAAGATACAGATATTTCATTTTAAAAATTGGTGCATAACAACGGTTATTCAAAACCAAATATTTTGCCATCAGGCAAAACCAGGCGATTCAATCCAATATCACCAATTGCAACGAATTCTGATATTGACGATCAGATCGCCCATTTCCCAATATTCTACTCTTTCTCAGCATCTGTAACATCATACAGACGTGAGATCTAAATCCAGTAAATACATATCCTGAAGTCAGAATTAATTAGAAAACAGTTCTCATTTACAAGTACACAGAAAATCTGAAATATAAATATTTCAAGGGGGGTGGCCGGGTATTCCTAATAATGACTTTTTCCCTATCCAGATTCATGACAGTAGTCGCAATTTATTTTGCCCTCACTTCAATCCCTTTATATGTCTCTATATCTTACTTTCTGTATACCACACTTACGTTAACTGGTTTTCTTCTTTCCCTACTTTTCGGCACCTGCCTAAGATTTAGAAGAAGACTATTCCATAAGTGCAATAGGTGTACTCTCCTAATACAAGGAGCTCTCGCAACCTGAGAGAAGGTAAAAAGAAGAGACAACCGAATACTACAATCTAAATTCTCCAGAACCAGTGACCATTCTCTACTGAAATAATCTCTTCGAGTTCATATGTAACTATACAACGGCCATTTTCAAGCAATATGGATCATCATAGTGATACAGAGTGTTCTAGAGAAATGCAAAAGGAAAGTAGGAGCATCAAGGATATTTGCGACTTTGTCGTGAATCGTGACAATCCAAAACCAACGTGTGTAAGAAGGTTCGGTTAACTTGGTTAATGAGTTTTAGGTAAGTCATGGGTCGCTGTACCAGAGAGAGAGAGAGAGAGAGAGAAAAGAAACACTCAACGTGCACTCTATCAAGATTAGATTGGTTATTAGTTTAATTAATCAGGATGGCTCCCACTGTTTTCTCAAATTCTTCTTCAAGCCGTAAAAGGAGAGCTAGTCGGGATCATATACACCTTATAAGCTCGCTAACCGTTCAGCCAGGTCAGTGTTGGTACTCCGAGGGAGGTCTCCCATGCTTTCGTGCGGACCCAATTAATAACCCAGTTTCCGCAGAAGCGTAACCTCGTTTACACTTTCTAGACACCTAATAGGTTAGCTAATTGTGAAGTGAAAATCTCCCGAGGAGTAATGCATACTCATCAGTGGGAATTGGGACCCAACTATCATCGTGTGATAACCTGACGGAATCCACTCAAGTCACCACACTCCATAAAGTATGTGCATGCCTGGAAAGTTTCATTTATATTTGAAACTCTCGATATGGTTTTTGTCCCTAGGACCCAAGTGACCTTGACACAGTCAACAAATCAAAAAGTCCTAGTCAAGTTCAACCTGTCATTATCTTGATTGCATTAAACCCACCCGCACGAGCCCTTGACACAGTCAACAAGGCCGCACGATTTTCCTAACCAATCGCATTATTTGCTACAAACAAGCACTACTTAGCTACTGCACACTACATCTTGACACAATCAATAAACGCAACATGAATACTAAGTACTGCTCATAGGAAATGACAGAGAGCTATGGCTGGTTTTGGCAAAAAACTTTTAACGTAATGAACTTGATATCATTGAAGGAACTCAAGTTGCTTTGAAATGGAGTGGTTTAAGCTCCGCGTTTTAAAACTAGTAACATAAATCTTTGTTTAAAAGCGAATTCCCTGTGAAGGGATCAAGACTCTTCCCTCATAGAATGATGTGCTAGATATTTCTAGCCGAATACCTCTATACAAAGAAAAAGAATATGACAGTTGTTTTTAAGAAAACCGAGTAGTTTTAAAAATTGGTTCTGACAACATCAATTAGGTTTGTTTTCTTTTTCATTAAAGATATAATGCAGTGCCAGCAAATCTAGTTTCTAAGCCACAACAGAAATAACCAAAATAATATGCTTTTATATGCCATCTGCATTCACCACGGGGTCCCGGGTCTTCACCGTAAGGTTACTTAACTTACGGCAAGACGAGGACGGGGCTAGCACGGATGCAAAACATATAGAAGCATATATATATATAAACATCGGAGGCAGATAATAGTCATCACAGGAAGATAAGAATCATCACAGGCATGTGAACAACAATATGGAATAGCGGATAAACTTGGAGCCCTACGTTTCATCTGAGCCGCAAATGCAACGCGACGTTCCCTGGCCATGTGGATAGCCTATAGATAGTACATCCTAGACCCCTACGAGTGCAGCAAGCCACGTGCCAATTTTAGAAACTGGGTAACACGCCCTCAATGAAATGAGTCGATCACCCGCCGCTTTCTAGAATTCGGCAACTTGTGCACCCTTCCGTAGGTCGAATCCTATAACCCCTACAAGCGCAGCGAGCAACTCACCAATTCTAGAGCGAGGCGGCCCGGTCTCAACTCCATGAGATGGCCACCTGCTGCACTCTAGAACCCCGCTACTCAGCACTTCTCCTGGGTTAATCATAGTACAAAAATGAAATATATACAAGGATGACATCGATCGCATCTTGGTCGAGCCCCAATAAAAAATATACATAATATGGAAACGGCGGCCATAAGTTGGAGCTCGTCCCGAATAAATAAATACAACATAATAAATCAAAACTGTACAAGCAACGCACGAGGGGCTATCCGACACGACAATCTGACTAAGCCATAAACAAGATATATATCCACAGAAATAAGTAACCGAAATAAGTGTGCAATCCTGTCTAATTGAGTGTATATCAATTAGATGACATTCAAAAACACATCCATGACGCAAACAAAGTCACGACATTAGAATTCCAAAACACAATTAGCGCACATCCCAAGTATACTAAAGGATCAAAAACCAAATGCACTAAACATCCAAAAAATTGAGTTTTGAGCCAATTCGGAAGTCCGAATTAAAAAGAAATGCGTCTGAACCTTTGCATGGAGTTAGAGCATGAAATTAACTTTCAATCATGGGTCCTATGGGGGTACCCCACCCCAGAGGCCACCATGAGGTGGCCATGGAGTGGGGCAGACCCGAAATTGCCTATGGGGGCAGTTTCGGGTCTATACCCCCATGACCACCTTGTGATGATCTTGGGGAGTGCGCCCAGCACTTTGGTCCCCCACGAAGGTCTCCTCGGGGTGTCCACACACCACCCCGCGGCTTCTCGGTTCAAACTGTGAGCCCGCCTGGTGTGTAAAGATCTCAAAACTCAAAAATTTGAGACTGTCTTTTCGACAGTTTTTTATGCCCGAAAAAACGTGAATTCTTATGTCGTAACTAGCTAGTTTAAGGTGTTTGGAAGTTTCTGATACCACTGTATGGTTCCTTAGTGTCTGTGGCACAGAGGAAGTGCGAATGGCGAACAAAAAATTTCAAGCAAATACGAAGGAACCCCGAACCTAGAATCGATCCAAACGCCTAAACTAGCAAACCAAGCATGCAAAGATACGGAATACTACCTTAGAAGCGTGTCTACCCAATCGTAGAAGACCCCTCCAAGCTCCGTGTATGCTATCCGGATCGTACTTGAATGGCAACCGCCCTTGCCGAAGAAGATCCACTTGAGAGAAACCGATCCAAGCTCTGGCTTCACCTAATGAAGCGACCAACGCTCCAAGCTCGCTACGAATGGAGAGTGGGGATGTAGGAATATTTTCCCTATCTTTTCTCTCTTTTCTAAGCTCATATGAGCTATATAGAAGAAGGAGGAAGATGTGAAAATGAAGAAACCGCGGAGAAAATGGCTAAGTATTTTGTGAAGAGCTAGTAGCAAAAGGTAGCAAAGCGATGGCTAAGTATTTTAGCAACCATCTAAGAATAGTATTCACAAATGAAAATACTATATAATAACCAACCCATACCTCCCTACCATGCTACAAAACACTTCATCATCCACCTCTTTTTTGATTTTCTATAAAAGAAAAATCAATAAACGAAGTGTCAATTTTCTAGAATAAATTCCGTATAAATATGGAATAAAACCGGGTATACGTACCGAAATACATATACGCGTATTCGTACAAAAATATGAATAGCCAAGAGAGAGAAAATGAATAGTGAACAATAATACTAGAATATACATATTATATATATATATATATATAAATTATTAAATCAAAACCTGATTTAATAATCTGGCTTAATCCTAAATCGCTAGTAGTATGAACCGTCCGATTAAAGTCTGTGTATCTTGTACACGTATTTAATCGAACACCCTGTATATAGCAACATACGTCTTCTACATCATATCGCCTGAACCTGGAAAACCCTCTGTGTGGGACTCTAAAGACTTGACAATATGCTGGCAGTGATTTAATGGATAAATCCAAAAACCACAAGCATGTCAGCGGTACTAGCTGTACGTAACGGCTGCTCAGGTATCTGTTGAAAAGGAGGTCAACAATCAAGTCCGTCCAAACCCTATTGAGCTTGAATGTGACAATTCCCATATAGTCCTGTCTCTTCGTCTGAGAATATCGCATACCGGGACTAAGGGGTGGAAACGTCAGACCCCTAATAACCCGATAAGTCGTGTCGGGGTCAAGCTGATCACCAACCGAGAAACTACTGAACTCATTTTAGTAAATCCCATCTACCGTGGCCACAGATTTGAGGTGATAACCTACCGAACACAACACGACATCGACTCCTGATACCAGGAGAGACGAATCCCCGACAATCGCTCACTGCTTCCATATGACTCGGGACTATGCCCAACGAAAACCTGTTTGCATAACTCTTTTGACCCGTGGTAGGGTAGTAATAAAAGTACAATGGGAACTCACACAAGACAAATGACGATCTCAGGTCAAAAGACTAACATGTACTAATGCCACTCGAGAACTTCCATCTGACGATAGATATAATACCATCTAGAAGTTCTCGGCGAGTTCGTCCAATGTACTCACCTACAGTGAACACCTGTATACTATCTTAGGTGTCATAACACCAATAGCTTGTGAGACCGACCATCACCCATTGTCGGGGTCTTGAAACGTATACACTAGTCTACTCCGGAATATCGATGTCCAGTCTCGATACTCCCACGACTAGGGAAATTTAAGGATGTGCTTATGGATTAACCATCTTTCACGTATATGATTGCCATCATAATGCTGGTTGTAAAGTAAGAATCCTACGGGTTTTATCATTATATATTAGCGACACGTAATAACAAGTAAAACGTATACACATCAATAATAAAAACAAATCAGATAGCATATTATCATCTTGAGTAAGATTGTTCTATCTGTATAGGTCCTCCCTTAATTATCATAATCGCGTGCCTGCAATTACAATAATTGCCTTGAAGGCACCATATCCAACACTTAAGTCTTACGATTTTTCCGTTTTCTACCTGTACTTGTTTGGTAATGTTTGATGAGAAACTGTCGGGGATTTTTAATTCTTTCTACACTCGTAAGAACCGCCGCTTCTCCTCTTTGTCAAGGTTGTAGATTGCCGTGGAATATCGTAATAACCCGGTTACCGGACATAGGCCGAGATTACAATTCATCTCTAATAGACAAACCATCCAAATCCGTCAAATCACGACGGGTGTTGAGATTTTTCTTCATTTTTCCATCCTTACACAGCAGAAAATTGATGACGTGCTTAGAGACATCTGTAACGACTCTGAATTTTCTGTACAAAATTTTTCTTTTTAAAAGTACAGAAAGGAGTTTGCAATCCTGAGCATAATTTAAAAGTTGTTTTTGTTTAAAAACAATAAGAAAATAACTTGTAGCTCATTGGTAAAGTCTTGCACTGTTGTGATGTGTCCCTTGTGTGTTCGAATTCCATCAGCCGCATATTTTTTTTACTGATTTTTCTTTTTAAATTTTTGGAAATCCAAAAGTTTACACGTGCATTGTACACAAAAATAAAAATTCTGAGAAAACAAACATGTATAAAATGATATATATACTGAAGTGAACAAGTGGCAAAGATCCAACGGGCCCCCTCCTCAATTGGATCGGCGAGATCATGTTTGGGGCCGGCGCCGACGGTCGTCCGTAGGGGAAAAGTCCCCGTGTTTTGCCCCCAAACCCTTTGGCCTACCCCTTAACTCCTGCACTGTTTGTTTTCTCTGCAATTTAAAAGAGAATTCAATTTCCTAATTAATCTATTTTTAATGCATTTTAATAAAATCTTTCAATTCCAAAACCCTAATTCCACACTATAAATACAACTTCATACCCTAGCCCTTCCTCATTCTGAAATGCCTAGCCAAAATTATCAGATTTTTCTAAGTACAAGTGGAGCAGAAGTGGAGTTAGCCCAAGGTCAAAATCCGGCGAGGAAACGAAGCAATTCCGGCGACTCTGAGACGCCAAGGCGACTACACAATCTTCTTCGATCTCATTTTCACACTTCTAGCTAGTAAATCCCCTCTCATCATCCCCCTTCTTCTCTAAAATATATTTTCAAAACAAATATCGGTAAGTAGAGTTAGTACCGATGTAAATCTTCTAAACTATAAAAATCTCACTTTTTAATTACATATTATTCATCCAACTTTTACATAATATTTATAACAATATTATAAATATTTAGAACCAACTTTCACTCTAACACATCATGCTAAATAATTTTAATTTAACTTTTACATTTAAATACTTTGAACTTTGTATCTACCGTATTTTATTGCTTTGCTCAATCATACCTCGATAAAAATTCACGAGGTAATGACCTATCCCTCACATACACATATATTGATATAGAACGATACTCTTGGAAATCTATTTTTGTGGCGATTACAACTTTTCATCAAAATACTATGAACTATAAAAACCCGGTTTTCATTAGAATTGTATTTCAAACTCTTTGCGATTATGCCTCTACAACCCATTTGGGGAACTCGCTATTGGATGGTGAGGATTATCGTACATTCTCGGGCAAGTAGAGCGAGATGCAGATCTCTTCATGGAGCATTCGGTCTCGAAAGAATTTTAATACGATTTTTAAGAAAAACGGCATTTTCTACTTTAATAATAAAATTAATTTTTATAAATATATAAATATTATTAAAACCATATATTTTCAAGATATAATAAAAATCCATATTTTCTAAAAAGATAAAAGAATGATAAGTTTCACCAAAATACCCTCAAATTATCCAAAAGATAAGTTTTACACTTAAATATAATAAGCTACTCAAGCTAAGTTAATATTCACTAAAATACCACAAATTTAAAAAGTTACATCTATAAAAACCTTAAAGAACATAAATAAATACTCGAGATTTAGTTTGAACGTATATAAAATATTTTTCATAAAACCCTTTCGAGTTATATAAAATTACATTAAGAACCTTAGTAAGTATAGGTTTAAACGGGATCAATTCTTTTGAGCTTCACGAAGCCGGAGAAAATGAGTGCTTGCCTATTTAAAGTAGTAAAACTTAACGGGGTTATCAATGGTAATTGTCTTGGAAAAATACACAAATCCTGCCATCCATATGCAGCAGTTACCGATAACACCCGAACCTAATTCAGGATCCAAATCTGTTTAAAGTGTCTGACTCAAGTATGAGTCTAAATCAATCTGAGTCTAACTCAATCTGAATCCAACCAGAATCCAATCCAAACATGAATCAAATTCAGCATCAATCTAAACTATAACATGTATACCTGAACCTGAATCTGAATTCCAGAACATTACCAATATGTAAATACAACTTGATTTGACCGAACTATGGTTATAACTTAAGTTGATTACATGCCTACTTGCTTACCTCCTGAACCATTTACATGAACAACGTATATCCATGGTTTCGGCAAGTCTGATAAACTACAATTTATACAATATACATTATAGGATTTAACGGGGTAGATTGTTACGGAATGTATTAGAAGTGGCACGATGATTGACATTAAAAGACACCTACAGAACATTTGTTGGCATTTTGAATAAATAAAACTAGTAAATTGTTCATTGCTTAAACGAAGATTGTGTATTATCGAGTGTGTATATAGAGTATTAAATCATTACATCATCATCACATCAGTGTTTTTTATTGTCCGTTAGTTAATATATAGTCCAAGTTCCATGGCGATTGAGCTCAACAGTACTCAATGCGTACAGTGGGAAATATTAGTAGATATTTGTTAAAGTCAATTTAATTAGCACAAATCTATAGGATGATGATGAAGACTATATTGTGGAAACATTGAATATATAGCATTAAAAAGTCTAATTATAAGGGAAATAGAAACTTTAGGCATAGGAGTTGATTAGTTATGATATGGTTGGCTTGTTAATTTCCACCAAAATTTCTCAACCTTCTCTGAATATTATTGGGCGTCTAATGATACTCTAAATGGTCCAAAGCATTCTGTTGAATATGGAACTTGTGCACAGAAACTTTCATACACACAAACATATATATAGAGAGAGAGAGATGGAGAGAATAAAGGAGGAAAGATACCACAGGAGGGAATTTCCTTCTATAGCGTCGAAAAAATACAATCTCTATCGTGTTTTCCGACGATCGGCACCCATCATCTTCATTGTTATAATCTAAGATATCCGTACACCAAATTTCATGTGATTCTATAACATTTTCACCGTTAAATTAGTGGATTCAAAATTAAGGGTTCACCGACAATAGAACATTTTACATTACAAAATCAACGGTGAAAAAGTTATAGAATCACATGAAATTTGGCATACCCACATCTTAGATGATAGCGATGAAGATGGTGGATTCTGATCGTAGAAAAACAAGATGGAGGACGTATTTTTTCGACGTCATATGAGGGAATTCTCTCCTACATCCTCTTTCCTCCATTATTCTCATATATATATATATATATATATGAGAATAATGAAGAAAAGAGGTCATAGGAGGAAATTTAAAAAATACAACCTCCATCAATTTTTTGGACGATCGGCCTTCATCATCTTCATCGTTATCATCTAAGATGTGGGTACACCAAATTTCATATGATTCTACAACTTTTTCACCGTTGATTTAGCAATGTAAAATGTTCTATTGTCGGTAAACCGTTAATTTTGAACCCAATAAATCAACGGTGAAAAGTTGTGGAATCACATGAAATTTGGTGTATGCATATCTTAGATGATAACGATGATGATGATGGGTGCCGATCGTCGGAAAAAATGGTGGAGGTTGTATTTTTTCCACGCCATAGGAGGAAATCCCCTCATATCGCCTCTCTCTCTCTCTCTCTATATATATATATAGGAAAGGTGCCATGGTGGAACTTGTGCAGAGAAACTCACACACACACACATATAAAGGTTAATGGAGGAAAAGTGCTATAAGAGGGGATTTCCTCCTATGGCAACGGAAAAATGCACCCTCCATGATTTTTTTCGACGATTGGCATGCATCACATCCATCTTTATCATCTAACCTGTGGATACACCAAATTTCATGTGATTATACTATTTTTTCACCGTTGATTTAGTTGGTGCAAAATTAATGGTTTACCGACAATAGAACTTTGTACATTGCTAATTCAACGGTGAAAATATGGTGGAATCACATGAAATTTGGTATATGCACATCTTAGATGATAACGATGATGATGATGGATACCGATCGTCGGGAAAAAATGGTGGGGGTTGTATTTTTTCGACGCCATAGGAGAAAGCCTATCCTCTCTCCCTCCCTCCCCCCCCCCCCCCCCCCACACCTTCTCTCTCTCTCTCTCTCTCTCTCTCTCTATATATATATATATATATATATATATATATATATATATATAAAGCAGTAGGGATCCGTTAGGGCAGGTTCGTGTCTTTTCAAATTCACGAACATTTTTGCATGGCGTCCTACGAACGATCCGTTTTGTTTACACGTCATATATAGTGAATGGATGCAAAATCGAGTCAATCGGAAGTATTTTGCATGTATAAAAATATGTTGATTTATTTCAGCCGTAAAGTTTTTAAAATTTTAAAACTAGTTTCCATACATGCAAAACACTTCCGATCAACGCGATTATACATACATTCCCTATATACAATGTGCAGAACAATTTAAATGGAACGGATCATTTGTAACACGTCGCAGGAAAAAGTAAGTGAATTTGAAATCATGAACCCATCCAAACAAATCCGCGCTCATAAGTTAAAATTTATTTGAACATGATATGATATACATCATTAGGCCACTAGCTAGGTAGCAAGCTATCAAGTAAAACAGTTATTAATATGATATCAGTATATACAGCTTCCTCAATTTAATCCTGGTTTTCTCACTTAAGAGTTAGTCTTTTTATTAATTGAAAAGAATAACTAATGTCTGTTTATAAGCTTATTTACCAAGAACAGCCCAAAGTTTCCACCTTTTTTTATGGAGGTCCTTTTCGGGTCTCCGTCAGATATTGTCTTCCGTTGATCTTCCGGTGGATTTTGACGGTTATCTTCTGTTGCGTGTGGCTCTCAATGGGTTTTGGTGGGAGAGATGGTATGAGATGCCGAGTACCTGCAAAGAAGTCCCGGGGTGCTTTGGTACCACCAAGGACCCTCCGACGATCAAGTTAGTGATGGGATCCGAGCAGAGTAACAGCTTAGAAGAGTAAATAATGGCTTACTTGACCCTTCTGTGATGGGGATTTATATAACGGTGGTGGCACGCAGCAGCAGGCGCGAGAATCTCGCCGGTAGTTATGCTCCCGACGTCACGCCCGCGTAGAGAGCGGATCGCCCATTAATGGGGATTGTGATGGCGTGGAACGTGGGATGTTGCTGGCGTAAAATCCGTGCATGGTGAGATTCGCGGAGCGGCGGTTACGCCTGTGAGTGGTGGAGTTAGTCGGAGGGCCGAGGAAGACGGCCTCGGCGGGAGCTTGGGGACGAGCGAGGAGGCCGAGGAGTCTTGGCCCTGTGGCAGCTCGCGGCGAACTGAGGGGCCGAGGAGGCTAATTTGCAGGAGGCCCCGAGAAGGGCCGGCTTATGCTTACAGTTCGGGCACAGGGCGGCCTGGCCGGCCCCTGTGGGCCCTTTCTTCTGAGTCTTGGGACACGTCATCTGCCACATGTCCTGATCTTAGAGATCGCCAATATTGAGCATCATCATTAGCCCCCCCCCACTCTTTTCCCAACCAGCTAGCGGGTCGGGCCAGGAGTGGACTACCAGGTCTCCCGGGGTGAGCTCCTTTCTCGGGCTTAGTCGGGACGAGTCCTCGGGCCGTCGGTTGTCTTTTCCGCTAACGAACCAAGGCGGGATCTCTGCATTTAAAGAAGGTGCACCGGTTCTTGCACTCTGCAACTGAAGCGATGGTCCACGCGTCAAGCGTCGATTGGCTGACGCGACGTATGCAGGCCTGCGGCGTCAGATGGGACGCGGTCCAGCGCAGGGTCGACACGGGGAGCGATCGGAGCAGCTGATTGAGGGGATTGTTTCGGCGGGAGATGACGGTCGTCGTTGGATGAGGCCGTATGCAGCAATAAACAGGGGTGGGGCCCGTCCCAGGGCCCCTGATCTTTCATTTTTCCTTCTTCCTTAAGTCGTTGCTGCTCGGCGTTCTTCTCCCTTTTGAATACATGGTTCGCTCCCACTCTTCGGGCTGCCCACGCCAGAAGGAGGCTAGTGGCGTGGCCGAGCCCCCGGCTAGCTCATGCCCTCCGCTGGATCCTCTGCCGGCGGTAGGGCCGTCTGCTTCGTCGACAGCATCTGGTGGTTTCTCCGGCGGCGGCCAAAGACGTCCACAGTTACCCGAGCCCCAGACGGGGGGCAGAGGGAAGGGTGAGGGTGTAAGTCCATGCTACCTCTCCCGGTACTTTCGGGCATGCGGAATTTGGTGAAAAACAATTTTTTCTAGAGGTGGTAACATGGACTCAAAACCGGATCTTTGTTAAACATCTAACTAACAACCTAACTAGGAGTTGTTAACTACTCGGTTAGGGGGTTATACCTTTCTTTCTTGAACTCCTTCTTCTTTGACTCTCGATGGTTGTCCGGATCGGCTTCACTCCGTCGTCTCCTTGCGCCGAAGATAGATCCACCTCGAAAGCTTCCACCTTTGGCTTTTTCTTCGGTCTTTGAAGAAACTAGTTCACTTGGTTTACTAAACCTTGTGAACTAGAGTGAGTAGAGAAGAGTGTGTAGGGATTTTCTCTATGGTTCTTGGTTCTCAACTCATGAGACAAGTGAACCATAGACTAAAAAGAGGGAGAGCAAGAGGAAGGAGATGAGAGCTCAAGAACAAGAAAGAGAATGAGAATGATAGAATGATAGAAGACTTTTCTCTCTTGGCTCTCATAATCCATAACCATCATCACAAAATAGTAATCAAGTATTGTGTAAATGGTTTAAGCTACAATAGCCATATCATTTCATGCACTCATTTCTCATAAGAGAAACAAGCAAGTAAAAAGTCTTTGCCATGAAATGATAGCCATTGTCATCATGATGGTCAACTAGTCCAACCTAGTCAACCGGTCAACAAAGTCAAGAAGTCAACAAAGTCAACCCCTCATCAACCATGTCACCACAATACTTAATTAATATTATTGTTAATCATATATCATATTCTCATTAGGGTTGAGCAAAAAGTCAATAGTCAACAGTCAACGGTCAACAACCTTAATGAGAATCCTTCGCCTCTGTCTCTCCGTCAACTGTGCATACACACCCGCATCCGCGTTCCGAGGAACACGAATACATACTGGATAAATCCAATCCCAATATGTACACTAGGGTCTGGCTTAAACCAAAGCCCGCTAGTGTTAACTGTCCGGACACTGTACGTGCATAAGTGCACGGATGTGACCGAACCCTGTCGCAAAACCATGCGACCTGTCGCAAAACCATGCGACCTCTACTCTTTTGCCTAAAGGCGAATAGCTCTCTGTGTGGGACTCTAAAGACTCGACACTACGCTGGCAGTGGGTTTAACCACAGACCGCAAGCGGCACTAGCTGTGCGTAACGGTCCCCAGGTAGATGCCGACAAGAAGACTGACGAGGTGAAACCCATCTGAACTCCTACTGAGCCTGAATGTGACAATCTCCGTACAGTCCGGTCTGTTCGTCTGATACATCGCATGGCGGGCCTAGGGGGGCGGTAAACGTCAATCCCCTAATAGCGGTACAAGTCGTGTCGGAGTGAAGCCCAAAACACCCTGAGATAACACTAGAAGCCTACCAGTATATCTCAATTGCCCTGGCCAGGGACTACTCGTGTAATGGCTCTCCTAGACACAGCGCGATGTCAACCCCTAATACCGGGAGAGACGAATCCTGTCTAACCGTCACTGCCTCCAAGTGCTTCGGGACTGTACCCAACCACTACCTGTTTGTACAACTCCTTTGAGCCATGGTAGGGTAGTAATCAAAGTACAGTGGGAACACACTCGAGGCGAAGTGACAGTGTCAAGTCAGCGGACTAAGCTGTACTCATGTCACCTGGGAACTGATAACTGACGATAGGTATAATACCAACCGGTCAGTTCCCGACGAGTCCTGTCCAGTGTACTCGTAACCTAACGAGCACCCGTATACTATCTCCAGTACGACGTACTGATGGCTGTGGGACAGACCACCTCCCACTCTGGGATGAGAAGCGCATACGCTAGTCTACTCCGGAGTATCGATGCCCTGTCTCTATAGTCCTGCGACTAGGGACCTGCATAAGGATGTGCTTATAGATTACCCAGCCCCCACTAGTGTGACTGCTATCACAACGCTGGTAATCAAGCAAAGATCATAAGGGCTCCACTAATGTGCATAGGTGATATACTAAAATAAACACATGTACACATTGAAGTAGAAACAAACCAAGTAGCATACTGCTATTTTGAGCAAGATTGTATATACAAGGTGAATATCCCAAGCTTCCATTAAGTAATATACAAACTAGTATGATACAGTAATGGCCTCTACGGCATATACACTAACAGAGGGCAGGCTCCCTCTCAAGAGGAAGAGGACGGTTTCTCGCGCGTCGTCGTCGAGGGTCCCTGAGGGAATTTCCGTGCAGGAGGGGGCGCCGTCTTCACGGTTCCGTCTGGACTTTCCGTTGCCGCCGGGATGGAGGAGTGGGCTGGGGGAAAGCTTCCGCACGGCTCCCTGAGGGATCAATTGGAGGCCATGGCCCAGGAGGCGGTCCAGGTACGAACCCCTTTACGTTTATTTTTCTTGGTATACCTTTCCTTGGCTCGGGGCCTCCTGGTTTCTCATCGGTTTTCCATCAGGTTCTTCAACACTGCGCCCTTGCCACTCGTATGGAGGCCGAGGGGACGTTCCACACCCCGAGGCCAGTGGAAGCGTTCCCTTCAGAGGTCGATTTTTTGCGACGTGACCTGCGCCTGGAAAGGGCAAGGGCCGACGTCTTGGCGGGCCGGGCGGAGGTTGCGGAACTTGTCAATTCAGCGAATCGGGGTGTCCTTCGTCATCTGAATACGTCCCTCCAGGTTGCCGATAGGAAGCTGGCAGATCTGGTCGAACGCTTCGCGGCCCTGGAAAAAGAGAGGGACGCAAGCAGGGGAGATGCTGAGGCGGCGCTTCCGGAGGCCCAGGTTGCCGAGGCTCGGGCTAAGAAAGCTGTGGCCGATTATAAGGCGTCAGAGCAGTTTTACGCCGAGCTCGGGGAGTATTCTGCCGTCGCATGGAACAAGGCCCTGGACACCGTGAAGGAACAGCTTCCTGAGTTCGATGATGGTGAGCTCCGCGCTCGGGCTCCGCTTCCAGCGGTGAGGCCTCCGGTGGGAGATGGCGAGGGGAGCAGGGCGCGCCCCTGGTGGCAAAATCTCCGGTGGTAGAGCCCCCGGCAGGCCGTGATGCCAGTGATGAAGGGACCGAAGTAAGCCTCTGGGCAATTTGTAGGACTGGGGAGCCCCAGAATACCCTTTGTAAAAACTTTGCTTTTGGTAATAAAAGAAAATCCTTGTTTCGTCGGTTTGCATTTCATCTTCTGTGTGTGAAGGATGTTCGTAGGATATCTTTGCTTGTACCGTTGTGTTTTCATGTCAGGTTGGCCATCTGCCTGGCGATCTTCCGTCGAGTTGACTTCAATCACTAGCCGACGAGCATGTCAAGCGCTGCCGAGGAGGTATCCCCATGGGCCCCAGAGTCGAGGGGAGATCGTCTAGACTTGGACAAACCAGACGTCCCTCCCTGGTGTCTCAGATCCTTCGCGGGCCACAGGGCATCTTTGACTTCGAGCATCGACCACCAGCCGGGGGTGATTGGGCAGGGTAGCTGCGCAGTAGCCTCTTGCAAGGGATTACCGATCCCTGGCGTTGTGGTAGGGAAGCTACCCGCCAGGGAAGACCGAGCAGTGAAGCTGCGCGGTTGCCTCCTGGCGAGGGCTTTGATTCCTGTCGGTTGTGGTAAGAAGCTACCAGCCGAGGATAGCCGAGCAAGGACTCGACTGCCTCTTGGAGGACTTTGGTCCTAAGCACTGGAGGGGCTGTAAGAAGCCCGCTAAGGATGACCGGGAAGTGAAGCTACGCGGTTGCCTCTTGGCGAGGGCTTTGATCTCTGGCGTCGAGGGTAGGCAACTACCAGCCTGGGATGGACGAGCGGGGTAGCCGCTCTGGTGCCTCTTCCGAGGGCATTCTGATCCCTGGCGTCGTGGGTAGGGAGCTACCAGCCGGAGTAGACCGAGCAGAGTAGCTACTCGGTTGCCTCTTGCGAGGGCTTTGATCCTTCGGGACGGGAACTGAGCAGGGTTACTGCCCAGTGCCTCTTGGCGAGGACTTTGATCCTTGTCGGTTGTGGTAGGAAGCTACCAGCCGGGGATAGCCGAGCAAGGACTCGACTGCCTCTGGGAGGACTTTGGTCCTTAGCGTGGGAGGGGCTGTAGAAGCCTACTAAGGACCCTTGGACGGGCAGGGTTACTTCCCGGTGCCTCTTGGCGAGGGCTTTTGTCCAGAAGGATAGCCGAGTGAGGGATCCTCGGGCTCGACTGCTTCTGGGAGGGCTTTTTGATCCCCGACATTGTGGCAGGGAAGCTGCCCGCTGGGAATAGCCGAGCGAGGGATTCTCGGGCTCGACTGCCTTTGTGAGGGCTTTTTGATCCCCGGCGTTGTGGCAGGGAAGCTGCCCGCTGGGGATAGCCGAGCGAGGGATTCTCAGACTCGACTACCTTTGGGAGGGCCTTTTGGTCTGGTCAGTGGGGTGCACGGTCGCACCGTGGCGAGTTCCCGTGGGTTTCACAGCCGCCTTGTGGCGAGGGCCTTGAGTTGTAAAGGAGGAACTCTACTGGGAAAAAAGATCCGACGTTTCTTTTTTTCGTATGGACAGGAATTTCGGAGAACGCTTTACACCATCTTTGTGAAACGGAAATCTCGAGGGGGGTGGCGACACTCGCTGACTTTGACCTCATTGGTATAGCTTGAGCTTCTCGGCGTTGTAAGGCCGCGGTAGCTTTCGTCCGTCCGCGTCTTGTAGGCGGTAGGCTCCGCCGGGGGGCACTTCAGAGACGAGGAAAGGACCCTCCCACTTTGGGGAGAACTTGTGAAGCATGCCTTGGTCGATGAACTCGTTCCTTCGTAGGACCAGGTCCCCAGTCTTGAAGGAGCGGCGTTTGACCCGAGCGTTGTAGTATCAGGCCGTTTGTTGCTGATAGGCGGTGGCTCTGATCTGGGCCCGATCCCTTTTCTCCAACAATATGTCGAGGTTAGTCCGTAGCGCCATGGTGTATGCGTCATCATCGAAGTGCTCGACCCGGTGACTGGGTAGCCCGATCTCCGCTGGGACCATCGCTTTGGTCCCGTAGCAGAGGCTGAAGGGGGTCTCCCCGGTGGGAGTCTTTTTTGACGTGCGCAGGGCCCATAAGACCCGGGGCAGCTCTTCGACCCAACTGCCTTGTCTCCCTTCTAGGCGGGTTCGGAGACCCCGGAGGACGTCTCGGTTAGCGACCTCATCCTGCCCGTTAGATTGGGCCTGCGCGACCACGGCGAACTTCATGAGGATATGGTACTCTTTGCAGAAGTCCTTCACTTTCTCGTTCTCGAAGTTCATCCCGTGGTCGGTGATGATGCACCTCGGGATGCCAAACCGGAGTATCAGGTTGTTTTGCAGGAACTTGATGGTTGTGGCGGCGTCCGGTTTCCTGATGGGGACGGCCTCGATCCACTCGGTGAAGTAGTCCACCGCAACGAGGACGTATTTGTGCCCGCCTGTTCCGGTAGGGAACTGGCCGATCATATCCAGTCCCCACTGGGCGAACGGCCATGGGGACGTCAGGGCGGTTAGCTCGGTAGCCGGGAGGCGGGGAATGCTGCCGTGGAGCTGGCAGCTCTTGCACCTTCTGACCAGCTTCAGGGCGTCCTCATGCATGGTGGGCCAGTAGTACTTTTGGAGTAACGCCTTTTGGATCAAGGTTCGAGCCCCCTGGTGCGCGATGGATTTCTCGAAGGACGTAGTCGGCCTCTTGGGGGTCAACGCATCGGAGCAGGGGCTGAGTGAAGGCCTTCTTGTAGAGGTTCCCGTTGCTCCAGAAGAAGTGGCGGGCTTTGGCCCAGAGACGGTGGGCGGCCGCCCGGTCCTCCGGGAGCATGTCGTCCTTCAGGAACTCCACAAGGGGCTTCCTCCAATCCTGGTCGCTCTTCTGCACCGCGTACACGTGGAGTGTCGTCGCTTCGTCTCCCACGCTGGGTCGAGGCAAGGTTTCGAAGAGGATTGACCGCCTATTGTTGGCCGAGTATGACGAAGCTAGCTTACTCAGGGTGTCTGCTTGGGCATTCAGCAATCTGGGTATTTTTTCTACCTGGACCTCGTCGAAGTTTTTTCGGAGTTTCCTTACCTCGTCTAGGTACTTCTTCATTAGAGGCTCTCGAGCTTCGAAGCGACCGGTCACTTGGCCGACAATAAGGGCCGAGTTGCTGCGGATTCAAATTATCTTCAGCCCCAGCCCGACGGCCATGCGCAGCCCGGCCAGGAGGGCCTCGTATTCTGTCACATTGTTCGACGCTTTGAAACCGAGCCTCAAGGAGTACTCCATCTCAGCTTCGTTTGGTCCTCGGATGATGAGGCCGGCACCGCAGCCTTCCTCGGTAGAAGGCCCGTCGACATAGATGACCCACTCCGGAACTGAGGTAGGGCCTTCCGGGACGGGACACCGGGTTGCGGGGGGCGGCGCGGACTCCGGCTTCCTGCTAGGGATGGTGCATTCGACGATGAAATCGGTCAGGGCCTGCGCCTTGATGGCTTGCCTCGGGCGATACCTTATGTCGAATTGAGATAGCTCCCATCTCCATTTTTCCAGGCGGCCTGAAGATTCCGGTGATACCAGGATAGCTCCCAACGGGCGCTCGGTGAGGACGATGATGGCGTGTGCTTGGAAGTAGTGCCGCAGCTTCCGCGAGGTTACCACGAGGGCCGAGATAATCTTCTCTATGGCGGGGTACCTCATTTCCGCGTCCTTAAACACGTGGCTCACATAGTACACCGTCTTCTGCGCACATTCGTCCTTTCGGACGAGCACCGAGCCTGCTGCTTGGTCGGATACTGCCAGTTACAGCGACAGCTCGTCCCCTTCTACTGGCCGGGTGAGCAGCAGCGGTGTTGCGAGGTGCTTCTTCAATTGGTCGAAGGCGGCTTGGCATTCCTCCGACCACTCGAACCTCGAAATTTTCCTCAGCGCCTTAAAGAACGGAAAGCACTTCTCTCCCGACCTGGACATGAAACGGCTCAGAGCGGCGACCCGCCCCGTGAGCCACATAATATCGACGTTGGTCTTGGGTGAGGCCATGCTCAGGATAGCGTCGATCTTCTCCAGGTTAGCTTCGATTCCGCGGTGAGTGACCATGAACCCGAGGAACTTTCCTCCGGTGACTCCGAATGCGCACTTGGCGGGGTTTAATTTCATGTTGAATTTGCGGAGCACTCCGAATGCCTCGCCCAGGTCCTTGGCATGGTCGGCCGACGAGGTGGACTTGACGAGCATGCCGTCAACGTAGACTTCCATGTTCCTGCCGATCTGTGGTTTCAACATGCAATTGACCAGCCTTTGGTATGTGGCTCCGGCGTTCTTGAGGCCGAAGGGCATCACCCTGTAGCAGTACACCCCCCGGTCCATTGTGAATGCGGTCAGGTCTTCGTCTTCAGGGTTCATACGGATTTGGTTGTAGCAGGAGAAAACATCCATGAAGCTTAGTTGCTCGTGACCGGCCGAGCTGTCGACGAGCTGGTCTATGCGAGGGAGCGGGAAGTTGTCCTTGGGGCAGGCCTTATTAAGGTCGGTGAAGTCGATGCACATACGCCATTTCCCGCTCGACTTCTTGACCAGGACTACGTTTGAAAACCACACTGAGTAGGGCACATTCCTGATGAAGTTGGCGGCGAGGAGCCGATCAACCTCCTCTTCAATCACCTTCTGGTTAACCGGGGCGAAGCTTCTTTTCTTCTGTCTGACGGGTCGGGCCGTAGGATCAACTCCGAGCCTGTGGGAGATGATTTTGGGGTCGATCCCGGGCATGTCAGCATGCGCCCAGGAGAAAATGTCGGAGTTTCTTCTGAGGAACTTGATCAGGTCATCCCACTGGGTCCCCGTCAGGAGCGACCCTACCTAGACGGTCTTTCCTTGGTCTCCTTCTACTAAGGGCACCTCAGTAAGAGGTTCGACCGGCGCCCCACGGACCTCCTTCCGCTCGTCCCGGGTGTCCAGGGATCCTTTGATGTCGCTGCATGCATCGGCGTCGTCAGCGTGCTGCTCAGGCGAAGACGTCTCTGTAAGGCCTATCCTCGCGACCCGCTGGCTCCTGTATGCCCGACCTATCCTGCCCCAATCGGGGGGAATTTTATCGCCAGGCGGTATGTCGAGATCTGGGCCTGGAGGGAGCTCAGCGTCGGGCGGCCGAGGAGGACGTTGTAGGCCGACGGAACATTCGCTACGATGAAGTCCACAGGCAGCGTGAGCGTGCGGCCGGGCTCCCCGATCGTGAACTGCAGGGTGACCACCCCTTGTGCCGGGATAGAGTGGTTGGTGAACCCCGAAAGGATGTGGGAGGTCGGTCTCAGGTTTGCTAGGGCGAGCCCCATACGTAGGAAGCAGTCGTGGAAGAGGATGTCCGCCGAGCTGCCCGAATCGATGAGTATCCGGTGGATCTTGGACCGGTGAATTTGGGCTATGATCACCAGCGAGTTACTATGGGGCATAGATATGCCGTGGAGATCCTCGTCGCTAAAGGTGATGGGCTCTCGACCCCTGGCCCTTTTGCTCGGGCGATCGCAGGGGCCTATGAGACAACAGCCATCGGGGAGGCCGGCGACATTGGGTGAAGGTCCGTCTGCGTCTCCGTTCTGAGGGAGGCGACAGCGGGTGTTTGGATCTTCAAGGGGATCGATTGCCATATGGGCGGAGATCGGAAGGCCAACTTTTGTTTTTGTGGATTTTTTTTATTTCCCACAGACGACGCCAACTGATGGAGGTCCTTTTCGGGTCTCCGTCAGATGTTGTCTTCCGTTGATCTCCCGGTGGATTTTGACGGTTATCTTCTGTTGCGTGTGGGTCTCAATGGGTTTTGGTGAGAGAGGTGGTATGCGGTGCCGAGTACCTGCAAAGAAGTCCGGGGGTGGTTTGGTACCACCAAGGACCCTCCGACGATTAAGTTAGTGATGGGATCCGAGCAGAGTAACGGCTTAGAAGAGTAAAGAATGACTTACTTGACCCTTCTGTGATGGGGGTTTATATAACAGTGGTGGCACGCAGCAGCAGGCGCGAGAATCTCGCCGGCAGTTACGCTCCCAACATCTCGCCCGCGTAGAGAGCGGATCATCCATTAATGGGGATCGTGATGGCGTGGAACGTGGGATGTTGCTGGCGTAAAATCCGCGCATGGCGAGATTCGCGGAGCGGCGGTTACGCCTGTGAGTGGCGGAGTTGGTCGGAGGGCCGATGAAGACGGCCTCGGTGGGAGCTCGTGGACGAGCGAGAAGGCCGAGGAGTCTTGGTCCTGTGGCAGCTCGCGGCGAACTGAGGGGCCGAGGAGGATAATTCACAGGGGCCCCGAGGAGGGCCAGTTTGTGCTTATAGTTCGGGCACAGGGTGGCCAGGCCGGCCCCTTTGGGCCCTTTCTTCTGAGTCTTGGGACACATCATCTGCTACGTGTCCTGATCTTGGAGATCGCCAATATTGAGCATCATCACTTTTCGAATAACTATCCTAAAATTTCAAAACGACGGATAACCCTCATTTTTAACGACCAAATTTAACACTGTTTGTACCACGTCGGCAAAAAAATTTAAAAAATACAAAAATAACCTCATCTAACCTAAAACAATTTCTAAAAAAATTAAAAATCAATTTTTTATAAAAAAAACTCTTCGCCGGCAACGGCGTTGTATCCGACGCCACATCACCCTGCTCCATCGCCCCTACCCTCTTCTCCCGCCCCTCGTCATCGCCCTTCCGCCACCGCCAAAATCACCGCCACCGCAATCATCACCGTCACCACCATAACCATCTTCTTCTTCCTCACACCCCTTCTCCTTTGTCGCCATCCCCCGACCACCACCACCATCATCAAAATCATCGCCATCACCACCACTACCACCATCTTCTTCATCAACACCCACCTCCTCACCATCACTGCTACAACCATCACCATCACCCTACCCTACCTTATCACCCCTTCCCTCTTCTACATCACCATCAGAATCATCCTTCACCATCACCACTACCATCATCAAATTTTCTTCTTCTTCTTCCTCCTTCCCCATGCCCTCCTTCCGATCATAGTCACAAATTCGTCGTTCGGGAATTATTCGGCAAGGTCGAAAATTCGGATTCGGGGGACTCTCCGGAAAAAATCGGCAGGTATTCGGGAAAGATTCGGCAAGTATGCGGGAATTGTTCAGGAAGGATTTTGAGCAAGAAATTAATATATGAGGCGCTGTGTTTTGATATTGCGAATTATTTGCTGTTTTTGTGAATTATTCGCTGTTTTATTTGAATTATTCCCGAATAATTCGCGAATTATTCGAACCGTTCGTTAGTGGCGATTAAATCGGAGAATTAATCGGCCTATCAAAAATTCACGAATTCACCGAATTGTTCGCGAATTATGTGACTTTGCTTCCGACCCCCAGCCCCACCATCCGCCACCTCACCCCCGCCTCCTCCCTCCGCCGCCCTAACACGGCCTCCTCCTCCCTCGGTCGCCCCCCACCCCCTTATCTCATCCCCAAACTAATAATCCTTTATTTAATTAATATTAAATTAATAATTTATAATTGTTAATAATGTATTATGAGAGGGGCAAAATGGTCTTTTGATATGGAATTTAACAGTGTTAAATTTGACCGTAAAAAAAGGGTTATTCTCAATTTTGAAACTTTAAGGTGGTTATTTGAAAAAGGTAGAAACTTTATGGCAGTTTTTGGTAAATAAGTATTGTTTAAATTGAAGGAAAAAAGAGAGGTTGAGAGATAACCTACACAACTATTTATTTAAAAATAATAATTGAAGCAACACAGGAAGGTTAGACCGAAATTTTTTCTGGTAGAAGCATGATTGTTATAATTGCCAAAACTTTTTGGGGAGTAACTATATGATAGCTCAGATGGTCAGTGAAGTCAAACTTGGATCGTTCGGTTATAATGACAGGCTTCAACACCAGAGCCGAATTTTCAATTTTCCGATTCACTTTCCATTTACCAAATAAATCCTAAAAGTCCAACAAGTACCGTGCTAGGCCCAAATATGCAATGTTTGGGCCTGGACCAATTTGCTATAAAATTCACAAGGCCTATGATGTATGCATATATCATTCACCTGAAATCAAAGCTGGTTATATACCTGAGAAATTATGTACTATTTATATAAGGGTAGATAACATTCGGATTAGACGATGCAGCGGTGCAATCCTGATAATTAGTATCTATATCTATCGCCGAATTTTACAATATTTATAGTCAACTCTACTAACCCTTTCCTTATCATCATTAACCTACTATTCTTCTTCTTCTCCTCTTTAAACGGCAACTTAAACCGTGTCCTTATCATCATTAGCCTACTATTCTTTTTCATCTTAAACGCAACTGAAATCGTGTCCTTATCATCATTAACCTATTATTCATTTCATCTTCCCTTTAAACGCAAACCGAAATCGGTCACAATGCCAGTTTTCTCTCTTCTTCTTCTTCCTCTTTTTTAACTACCCCTTCAACCTCTTGAAAACTGAAATTATAAACGTGGGATAATACATTACTTGATTTTTTTGGGTTTGAATCCGATAATTACGAATATGTTTGAAACATATATAGTTGTTTTCTGATTTGAAATCTGCTGGAAAAATAAAAGGTTTCAGCAACATAAAATAAAAGGTTTCAGCAACATAGCTGTGAATCAAAACAAAAACAAAAGCTAGTCTCATGGTATTTTAATATAATTTAGCCTAATTGACACGATTCATGAATGCATAAAATTAGAATATATAATAACTTGAATAAATAGTCTAGAGATAATATTAGACAATGAATTGTCATTAAAAGAGATGAACTCAAACCAATGAAATATATAATGGACCAAGATATGGAACAAAATCACAAGGCCCCTGCCCAACTCTAATACCTAGCTATGTCACATTCCTATTAAATTTCTGTATTTTTATGTGTAGCCATCTATTCATTTTTTGGCATTTTCTCTTTTCTCACACAAGAAATGGGTAAATTTTTGAAAAATCCCTGGCCCAGGCAAGAAAAGATTTAAAGTCCCGTATTTTAAAAATAGGGAAGGGGACCTACTTTTTAAAATTCTTTATCAAAACACCCCTCGGTCCGTTACAAAGTAGGTCTGGGATGATTTATTTTCTAGAGTGACCAAAATACCCCTCTTCAAATCTCTGTTCAAAATCTCTCTCTTTCTCTATCTTTCTCTTGCTCTTTCTCAGAAATCCCCATCGCCATTATCATCCTTGTCGTCGTCTTTGCTGGACCCCTCGTTTTCCTCATTCTCGCCATCGCACGCCAGGTCCCAGCCCTTCCTCTTCGACCCTACATCAAACCCTTCCTCGGCCTTCTCTCCTTGATTAATGAGATCCCCGTTCCTCATCGATCTCCTCCCCTTCAATCTCTACCGCTCAGATCTCAACGTCCCTGTCGGCTTCACCATCTTCGAGTACGAGAAGTTCGTGTACCGCGACGACAAGGCCACGGGGCCGAGGTATAGGAACCTCTTCGACAAGATGGAGGATTCGAAGCTCAGAGCACTGGTGGCTGCGGGACACTGGAAGATGCTGGTGTGGTGGCAGGAACGGGCTGGTCGACTGGCGGCGGCGCCATGATGACGGTGGACCTCGCGGAGAAGTACAACCGAGGTTTTTTGAAGAATAATAGGGTTTTATTGAAAGTTTAGGGATTGGTTGTTTTTGTGATGATGTTGATTTGAGATAGATAGGTAAGTGGCAGTGACTATCTGGTTACAAATTCTTTGATTTGTGAATTCTTATGATAAATTTGTTGAGAAAAATTCTAGGTAGAAGAGAGAAGATATAAACATCATTCCACAATGAATTGTATTTGTAATACTTGCTGAAGAGTCCAGTAATACACAGATAAGATGAATAGATCAATAGTTTTCATTATACATTTTCAAATGTTTTTCCTTTAATTTTAATATATTCATCACCTGCGTCCGACACCTATTGGGATAAGGAGTTAGGCTATATTTGTAGTACCTACTCAATTTTGAAGTGAAGAAATTCGACAAGCATAAAGGCTTCAACGAAATTTCCTTTACCAATGTCCCTTGCCCGTTACAAAAGAATTCGTAAGCAATGTTTTATTTATTTAAACTTCTAACTTCTATGTTTAGAGATTTTTTTACCTCTTGAATATGCTAGGGGTTATAATTATATGTGATTATTAACCGTGTTGTTTAACAGTGTGGATTGCGGAGTATTCGTGTACTTATTCATGAAGGTCTTGATTGAGGGCTGGAAGAAAGCGGATGCCCTGGAAGAAAAAGGTTTACTGCAGTGACGGACGATAATTGCGGCGCAAATTCTATTGTCGAACGAGCAAGAACCTTCTTGATATTGCTTGATTTAAGTTTAAACTTTTTGTTGATTCGTACATGTATTGATCAAATTTTATTTGGTCGATATTGGCTGGTATTGTTAATTGTTTTATGAATGACGACAAATTGATGATGTTACTGATTTTATTTCGTCGATATTGGTTGATATTGTTAATTGTTTTAGGAATGACGACAGATTGATGATATTTCTGGTTTTATATCGCTGATATTGGCCGTTGCTGTGTACTGTCTAATGAATGACATAAATTGTTGATGTATTACTTTAATATCACCAATGTTGGTGTATACTGTCGGTTGTGTTATGACTGACTGTTTTGTTAATATATATACTTTTATTTTATCAATGGTTGCCGATACAATTACTGTGGAATGTATTATGCATTATTTTTGTTCAGATGATGCACACTTAGTTGTTACAGGAAACTGCTTAGATATTACAGGCAACTTAGTAGATATTACGGGCAATTGCTTAAATATTACAAGCAACTTTTTTAGATGTCATAGACAACTGCCTAGAAATTACAGGCAAGTGATTATATATTACAAGCAATTTTTTTATATGTTACAGGCAAGTGCTTAGATATTATAAACAACTTTTATATATATTTCAGGCAACTGCTTAGATATTGCATGCAAGTGTATAGATGTTACATAAAAGTGGTTAGATGTTACATAAAAGTGGTTAGAAGTTATAAGAAACTGCTTAGAAATGACAAACAAATGGTTCGATATACAGGCAACTGCTTAGAAGTTACATGAAAGTGGCCAAAAGTTACAGGCAACTGCTTTGAAGTTACAGGCAGGTGGTTAAACGTTACAAGCAACTACTTAGAAATTACAGGCAAAGAGTTAGAAGGTACAGGGAACTGCTAAGAGATTACATGCAATTGCTTAGAAATTACAGGTAATTGGTTAGATGTTACAGGCTTAGAAATTATAGGCAAGTGGTTAGAAATTACAGGCAACTGCTTATATGTTACAGGCAAGTGGTTAGATATTAGATGCAACTTTTTAGATATTACAGCCAAGTGTTTTGATATTACAGGAAACTTTCATAGATATTACAGGCAAGTATATAGATGTTACATGTTGATATGCCAAATTCAACCAAATCGGGTTGTTTTTCATACTATATAGCACTATGGAAAACTGAGTGATTTCAAGTTTTAAAAATAATTTTGAGTGCCGAAAACCCAATTTCTGAGAAAATGATTGAAAACCCTATTTTACATATTTTTCAGGAATTCTACCAAAATTTTAGGGCATTTTTATCAAAAATCCAATTAACAGTTCACCATGCATGTGGTGACCACACGCATAGAGAGCTGTTGCGATTTAAAACCCTAAATTAGATTTTAAACGAATTAAAATGTTTCTAAAAGCAAAATTCTTTGTATAGTTCACCATGCATGTGCCTATCCAACGCATGGTGAGTTGGAACAATATTTTACTGTTTTTAAAACGATAAAGTTGTTGAAATTTGAGTACAACAAAATTTTCAAAGCTGTAGCTCACCATGTATTGGGTCATCACACACATGAAAAATCACAGCAATAAATCTGAACAGTAAAATGTTTGCATCGATTTTAAAAAAAATTATAAATGTTGTAGTTCACCAAGCGTTGGATGACAACACGCGTGGAGAACTACAACGATAAATCCAAATGATTCGAGGGTTTTCTCGTTTTAAAAACTAATTTTCAAAAGGTGCAGTTCATCATGCGTTGGATGTTGGGTGACAGCACACATGGTGAACTGTTGTCCTATTTTCAGCGTTTTCTCAACAATTTTCAACGGTTTTCGACGAGAACTTCGTTTCTTCTCTCCATGCGTATTAAGACACAACGCATTGAGACCTATATGGCTAAAACAGCCCAAAACAACCAGATTTTCAGTTATTTAACCTCAAATGCTATAAATAGAGCCCGGAGCCCTCATTTCTTCTCATCCCGAAATCAAAAACTCTAGAACTCATTTCAGAAGTTAGAGAATGGCTCCAATGTTCTCAACGCACAGCGGCGAAGTTCTGGCAATCCGGAGGAGGCGCAATATGACGGTCTTCTTCAAAACAGTATTTCTCTATCCTCTATCATTTTTTTATTATTATCTTGCATCTAGAATGGCTATTATCTTTATTATGCATATATTACCTTAGACCCATTGGGGTAGGGATAAGTCATTTCCCCAGCCGTTAGACTGGTAAGTTTTTTTTTATCTCCATTCCTCTTCTTTTATGCGTCATTTACCTAAATCTAATACTACACTACCGTTTATCTTATAAATCTTAGTTATTTATGACAGGGAAAACAGAGAAAGTGCTGATAAGAACTAAAACCTCTTTGAAGCGCGGGCGCTTGCAAAGAGAATTACCGAACCACTCAACATAATCTCCTGTACCAAAGGGTGTCCGGCAGGCCCAAGATAAAATCCACAGGTGGCGATCGTGATCATCAATAGAACAAAAAGAAGTAAACGTGCCGTGAGAGGACACCGGGGATTTTCGATACCCTCAACATATCCGCATGGCGATTGCAATAGGACCGCTGAACGTTGTTGCTCTGTCAGTATAACTTCGCACTTCTCCTTTCCCTTTACGCAAATTTAAATTCGATTTTCTGTATGATTTTAGAAACCGCGTGCTTGCTCCAACGCTAGAATAGGAAACTCCTTGTTTAAGGGTCGAAGTTTTAGGTCCCTATCTATTCTCGGTGAATAGGGGTTACCGACCTGGGTTTCGAACTTGCAAGGCTTCCACTTATAGGGTGAGAGTAGCCTCCCTAATGGTGGTAAGACTTGTCCATGAAGCAGTTGAACATACACCTAAGTTAGAAAAGGAGAATGGGTGTCACTACTAGTAGAACCAAAAACCCGAATTCAGACACTGTGCATGCTTGTGTGGCATATGGTACTAATGACATTTTCATGCAGAAAGAACCCAATTTCCTAGGGTTTAATGAGATGAGTGATGAGGTGTGTTTCCAGTGTAATGTACATGAATATAAGTGTAATTTGTGTGAACAAGTGAGCTGTGTGATCTGTAAAGCATGTGATTATAAGTGCTCAAGTTTTGAGAGAATTTCTAGATTTATAAAAGAATTTGAATTGCAGATTGACGGTTGTGTCTCCCCTGTTGAAACTAGAGGTCAAAAGAAGGAAAGATTAGCAAAAGAAAATACTGTTCAAACCCCACTCAAAGGGGACGGTATTCGATCTCTACATAAGGATGCCCCAGTTTGCATGAATTATTGTGAACCTCACGAAACCGGTAAAAAAACGACTCCTTCCAAAAGTTCGAAAGAGAATGAGAACGATGATGATAGCGATGGCGATGGCGATGGCGATGGTGAATTCAATGAAGAACACCTCATCCGGGATGAGCCAAATGATTTTATATCGCAACAGTATCCCGATCTCTCTTATGAGCTTAGGTGTCGTTTACGACGCACCTTTGCTAAATAGACTAGTCCAACCACCCAGGCTTGACCATCCTTCAATGTACCTCACAATAGCACTCCATAAGAGTTCAACATGAATTCTAAGACAGCAAATGTCAGTTTCGCAAAAGAACAACCCTTAAAGGGTTACTTTCAGAATAATGTTCTTGGAACTCAATAACAAGCACATTCAAATACGCCTAACACTTATCCTGTGGCGTCTGACCTTACCCAACCTGGGATAGGGTCAAACACTAATTATCTAAGCCGTGAAAATGCTCTAGATCTTATACAGGAACACATAGAAAATAAGACGTACATGTATAAGATATTCAATGATTTCTGCAGGACGTTGACTTTTATTCTGCCGATCGGTTTCAAGTACCCGCGCATACCAGGATATAAACAAGAGTCAGATCCAAATATTTGGCTGAGTACCTTTTGTGAAATGTATATACTTTATCACCCGAACAACAGTTTAGTCATTCACTTGTTTCAAGAGGTTATGGAAGGAAACAAGCTCAAGTGGTTCTCAAGTATGGACCATCACATACTATCAACTATCGATGTCATAATGAATGCATTACGCCCGAGGTTTTGAAGGCATGTCGACTACGTACCTATGCTGGTTGATGTCACTGAAACCAAGATGAATCCAAACGAAGATTTCATGGCCTATATTACAAGATGGCGAGATGTATATTTAAGATCCAGCCTGGAAATTCCTGAAAGTCAAGCGGTGAATATGATTATCAGCAATTCCGATCATCACTCCTCAAGGCATGGTTCACCAAAAGAAGCCATACCGAGGCAAGAAAAATGACAAAAGGTACCGATCATATCTCGGCCTATGATCAATCTCGAAGAACAATCTACGACAAGCTGTTGATTTCCATCACTTTGGGACCCAAATACGTTCTCACTGATTTTTCCATCATTGGCGCTCTTTCGCAATTTTAACTTATCTTAGGGCGCAAATGGATAAATATATGGATGCAGTCTCTTCAAATCGTCATCAAGCAATCAAGTTTGAACACGAAGGTAAAATAGTGATGGTGGTAGGCTTGCCGTACTTTATTTCTACCATCCAAAGAGAACAGGTGCCGCAGGCAGATGAAAGCAATCCTTCGGTTGCTCTAAACAAGGAGAATATGCAAATAGAGAGGATGATAAAGACGTAGATACCGATGATCAGTATACCGAGTCTAATATAGAAAATGAAAGAGCAAGGCAAGCCGCTCTAATAAACGAATCTGAGAAAATGCAAGGTTCCGGATGTCATTGGAAAATCGTAGAACCTAATGAAGGTCTACAACATGATGAGCTTCTGCTCGAAACCGATAGCGACTACAGCGAAAATGATTTTTACTATAACCCCGATGATGATCCCGATATACAAGAACTCGCTTTCAAGAACAAGAACGAAGAGGATCGAGGGTCCAAGAGTCATTGGAGGCTCAAAAGGCCTGACGAACCAGATCCCCATGGGGGATTTTTATACCCGAAACTGACGATGAGCACCTGTCAGGATACATCGATTGTTCCGATGACGATACGTCCTTTGAAGAACAACCAGTCGACCACTTTGAGCGACCGTTTGAAAGTAAAAGAATCAAGATGAAGAGAGCCTTCAAGGATGTCGTCAAAGCTGCAAATTAAAGGATAAAACCGTCTTCCAAAGATCCATTCATCCAAGAATCTAAAAGGGAAAAGCAGCCCAAGAACCGTATTCTGAAGAATCTCATGTCAGCCAAGGAGATCGATGGTTGGATCTGTTACGACCCGTAATTTGGTATGTGACCGGCACTTAAATCACACAACGTCTAAAGGCGTAACAAAATTCAAGTAAACCGAAGCCTAGAAATCTAAACCTTTTTGCGGAAAATAGTGGAGGTGCGGTTTTGAAATAAAGGTATAATGAAATCAAATTCTTCTTTAAATGCATAAATAATGATATATAAAAATACAAGTGGATTATACACTGTAGTTGAAAACATTTTCGTCCTTTAAAATTTGGGCAGCACCTCCCTTGTATATTTTGATCCAAAACCACATACATGCAATAAAAAGGCATCCTCAAGCGGGAGCTAGCTCTTCGCCAATTGGCGAAATCACAACCACGCAATGAGCATATATACGACGCCCTACGGCAAAGATCCATCACAGAAAAAATAATAAGTAAAGCAAAATATCATCAGCTCAAATAGCGAACATACACCCATCCCGCTCTAAGTCTCGTAAATACACAAGTCTTTCTAGATCTACCAATATACAAAGTCTAGTTTCCGATTGATGGAGCGTATCTAGATACAATGGAAATAATAGGTACAAGAGTGATCACGATCCAAAAGTGTATCCCACCTATCAAAGCAAAACACCCTGAAGAAAGCTGTGTGCCAGCGATACCGCTACTGATCCGAACGGTCGAACCTACAAGAAAACTGTGGTACAACGGGGGTGAGTTGTCAACTCGTGAGTAGAAAAATATCAGCAGGTAGAAATTGAATAGATTACGATCCCTAGGTCCTACTGTATCATGAAGGTAATACTATGTGGTATCTAGGGTGATCATGTATGCATATGTATCAACAATAGGGTCATACCAATAACAACATGTAATGATAGTCATCTGAAATGTATGCATGTATGCATGTGTACCATCCAACGTGTGTCCATGAACGACACATCAATCATCAATAGCAGTATGTAAAGATAGTCATCTGAATGTAAATGCATGTATGCATATGTACCAACCAACGTGTGTCCATCAACGACACATAAATCATCAAGAAACATGAGTGCCCAATATCGACAATCGAAAATATCATAAAACCCGTGTCCAGCGTCGACACGTAAATCCTCATATCTTAGGCGCCGCATCCTCAAATTGGCCCTCATATCCATATGATCTCATGACTCTGGTCGGTATCCTCCCGATAACCGCTGAGCCTAAACTATCACCGGTAGGTAGTACATCCCTAGCCAGGCTCATTGTCTACTCCGCGATCTTCTTTCCCCGGGTACCTTACCGGTTCCACTATGTACCCGCAGACGGTTCCTCCTCACTCCTCGAATCGGGTATCACTTAGCTCAGAACTGAGAAAACTCATGGTGGACACAAAATATCATATCACGAGAAACTGCGTTTTTAAAACAATCATAATTCTTTTGAAATATATCAGCAGTTCTCAAATCCAGAGATCTCATGAAAACAGCATCTCATATGCATGCAACCATAAAATGCAGTATATGCAAATATAGAACAGTACTGTAAGTATCTCAAGTATTATCATGTAAGCATGTCATGTGATAATTACTGAACAATGATTTTACTTTACTGTTAAGAGTAATACCGTGATATAGCAGTTCTACTGTGTAAGTGGCATGGCAATTACCGATGATGAGTGTGTGAGCCGGCAAATCTGTGTAAGTGTAACATGCGCATCATCGGTAATAGTGCAGGTGTCCTAGTAGACAAAGCCATATACAGGTGATGCTAGGAACATAGTACGTATGTCACGTGGAATAATACAGCATAACATGAACGGTAATAAGATATGCAACTACCCCTGAATACATCAAATATAACCCATTATCCACTAAGGTGTTTAGCAGCAAAGATTCTCCGAATCAGCCTCATAGTATCAGATGTGATATAATCCTCGTACATCATCCTTGAGTCGAGAGTGCAGATCAATCATCCGGTATCCTATCACGTACGGTATAATCCATCGCACAATGTCATCAAATCAGAATAAGGATCTATCGTCCTATACATAAACGAGGGTATGGATCTATGGTCTCGTACGTCATATCACCTTTCATTCTCATATATACGTACATATATATATCTCATGTCATATCTATATCAATCTCGTATCATATCTCATCAATCTCACATCATATCTCATCAATTTCATAACATATCTTGGCATAAGTATCTATATTTTCATATCGCCTCACATTCTCATATCAAGCATATCCGCTCATGTTATGTGATTGTTTGAATTTAAAAATATAGGTTCATATATTTAAATATTTTATTAGTTGTGGATATGAATAATGACTTTTTATATTTATTCGAATAGTATCCGTATCCGATTTTAGTGGGTATGGTTTCTACAATATCATATCCGTATCCGTATTCGATTTGCAGTGGATGCGGATAGTAAAATTTTGTTACCGACAACTATATGTATGCGCGTTTGCATCCGTAAATAGGTGCCGGATACGGATATGATAATGCCTGTATCCGATCCGTATCTGATCCATTTACATCCCTCGCATTAGATGAAGCATGTATGGTATTGCGATAATTCTTGTAAAATCCCAACTCTTTTCTTTTATATTTCCCTTTTCTTTCCTCGTTGTAAATATCTGGAAGCTACTCTGTTTTATTTTCCTTTTTCTGCTCTTCTTGAAAAGTCTTGTATGCATTGTAATAAACCTTTTTAGTATATCTCTACTGTTAGAAATTTAGAAGTATAATTCAAGAAATACATATGGCATTTTCTCATTTTTCCAGACAGTTGGTAAAAAAAGCTCAAATACCTTTCTTCACTTTTTCTAAACCATTAAACAAGATTCAAATCTCACAAATCAATCCATAAATATCAAGAAATCAAGCATCTATGCCTATCAAATTCAGAGATTCTCAAATAGTAGTAAAGCGAGCCTTATCCAAGGGTTTAGTAAAAATATCTGCCAATTGAAATTCAGTTGGCACATATTCAAGAATAATATCACCCTTGTGATAATGATCGCGCAAGAAATGATAGCGAATATTAATATGATTAGTTTTGAGTGTTGGTCCGCGTTTTTAGTCATATGCACAGTATTATTGTTGTCACACAAAATTGGAATTTTTAAAAAAATGTTCATCATAATCATTTAAAGTATATTTCATCCAAAATGTTTGTGCGCAACAAGCACCGGTAGCGATGTATTCTGTATTGGCTGTTGATAAAGAAACTGAATTCTGTTTCTTTGAAATCCATGAGACAAGATAATTGCCTAATAGATGACAAGTGCCACTAGTGCTCTTGCGATCTACTTGACTACCCGCATAATCAACTTCCAAATAACAAGTCAAAGAAAAGTTATTGTTCTTCGGATACTAAAATCCAAAATTAATCGTACCTTTCAAATATTTGAAAATACGTTTAACAGCAGAAATATGTGATTCTTTAGGATCAGACTGAAAAAACGAACACAGACATACACTAAACATAATATCCGGCCTACTCGCCGTTAAATAAAGCAAGTTATCTATCATATCTCGGTATAGAGTCTTATCTATACTATTACCATTCTCATCCTTTGATATCTTAATGTTGTAAGCATAAGCATGTCGTACGTTCGCGAGCATTTTAAACCGAACTTCTTGATTAACTCCTTTGTGTACTTCACTTGGTTTATGAAAACTCCGCCTTTAGTTTTCCTTATTTGGAGTCCAAGAAATTAGCTTAATCCGTCCATCTTGCTCATCTCGAACTCATCCTGCATGATCTTGGCAAACTCTTAACAAAGATCTTCATTAGTGGATCCAAAAATAATATCATCCACCTAAATTTGGATTAACCAAATATCTTTATCAAGATATTTTGTAAAGAGCGGTTTATCAACAATCCCTTTTGAAAAACCGATATTTAGTAAAAATGCACTTAGACACTCATACCAAGCTCCAGGGGCTTGTTTGAGACCATATAAGGTTTTATGGAGTTTAAACACATAATTTGGTTATTGATAATTTTCAAAACCGGAAAGTTGTTTCACATACACTTCCTCCTCTGTTTTACCATTCAAAAACACACTCTTTACATCCGTTTGAAAAAGATTAAAATTCTTGTAACAAGCATAAATCAATAGAATTCGAATAGCTTCTACTAGGGCTACGGAAGTATAAGTCTCCTTGTAATCAATTTCTTCAACCTGGTTATTATCTTGCGCAACCAACCGCGTTTTATTTCTAACCACGCTGCCGCAATCATCAAACTTGTTCCTAATCACCCATATAGTACCAATAACTGGTCTATCGTCGGGTTTAGACACAAGTTATCAAAGTTTGTTCATTTCGAATTGTACTAACTCTTCTTGTATAACAAAAATCCAATCACTTTCTAACTCTACTTCTTTAAAAGTTTTAGGTTTAATATTGGAAATAAAAGCCAATTTTAGACAGCTAAGAAAATTTGAAGAACATGTAATAAATGCCTATTCTATGTTACCAATAATTTGCTCTTTCAGATGATCTTTCTTAAAACGCCAATCCCTAAGAACTTCTTGATGTACATCAACAGTTTATTCGTCTTCCTTTGGATTCTCTATAGCATCATCTTTTAAGTTCATCTCTTATAGTTCTTCTCCTATATCTATATCTGTATCATCAAAACTAGCACAATCCTTGATATGCATGTTAGACTCATCAAAGTTCACATGAACACTTTCTACAATATTTTGAGTCCTTTTGTTAAATATTGTGTAAGTTTTACTAGTTAACGAATATTCAAGAAAGATGCCTTCATCACTTCAAAATCGAATTTTCCCAAATTATCCAAAGTATTTGCAGCCAAACACTTTAAAATATTTTATGGTTGGTTTATTTCCAAAAACAATTCTTAGGCCGTTTTCTTTACAAACTTTCGCGATAAAATTCGATTCAAAATGTAACAAGCAGTGTTACTGCTTCAGCCTAAAAATATTTAGGTAAAGAATTTTCTTTTAACATAGTTCTTGTCATTTCTTGTAAAGATCGATTTTTTCTCTCCACAACACCGTTTTGTTGTCGTGTCCTGGACAAGAGAACTCATGTTTAAAACCAATATCTTCGCAAAATTCTTTAAATAAGACATTTTCAAACTCTCCTCCGTGATCAATACGGATCTTGGAGATTTTCAAAACCATTTCGTTTTGGATACGTTTTGAAAAGATTTTAAAAGTAGTAAACGCGGCATTTTTACTTGCAAGAAAGAATATCCAACAGAAATGAGAATAGTCATCAACTATTATATATACATATGATTTTTTGCCTAGACTCAAAGTTCTAGATGAACCAAATAAATCCATATATAATAGTTGAAGAGGTTTTGAAGAAATTGTCTCATTTTCATCTTGAATGAAGATTTTACCTGTTTACCCAATTGACAAGTATCGCACAACTTATCCATTTCAATCTTCACTTTTGGGATTCCTCTTACATGGTCACTATTCGCAATTTTGTTCAATAAGCCCATTGAAGTGTGACCAAGCCTACGATACCAAAGCCATGTATCTGTATCGTCTGCAATTAAACACTTAACCTTAATGCTAACAAAGTCATTTGAGTCAATAATATAAGTATTATAGTGCATTTTGCCTAAAAGAATACACTTTTCATCTTTAAAAATTTTGCAACGGGTTTTATCAAAGACAACAGTGTATCCATTATCGCAAAATTGACTAATGCTAAGCAAGTTATGTTTTAGATTATCTACTAATAAAACTTCATCACTATTGGTAGAATTGATTACTACGATTTTACCCATACTCTTTATATACCCTTTCTTATTATCTCAGAAGGTGACGCTGCCATCTTTTTCTCTTAATAGTGAGTTGAAGTTAGATATATCTCCGGTCATGTGACTCGAACATCCACTATCAAGGTACCATGTGGTTCTACGTTGTTGTGATTGGGGTACCTAAAATAGATGATTTTCGTGTGACCTTTGGTACCCAAATCATCTTAGGTTCTTAGGGGTTAGTAGCATGCAAATGTGATCTAGAAGTAGTTGAACTTATGTTACCTTTAGGCACACTACACCTAGGCACAAAATGATATTTATATGTTGAATTGTTCTTGATAAGACAATATCTAACGGTATGGCCAAGAGTGAGACAATAGTGACAAGTTTTCAAAGTATATTTATGGCCATATTGATAAGTAGTGCCCCTAAGAAATCTATAAGTTGAAGTACTAGCTGAAGTGTTAGGATCAAAACCAAGACCAAAAGATTTGCGGTTCCCCTGCTAAATGCACTAAGTGCGATATCCAACTTATTCTTGCCTTGGGTGAACTTAACTAGAGCCTCTTCAAACTTCGTGATCTTCATTTTGGTACTAACAAGCTCGTGTTCTAATTTAGTATTTGAAGTTTGTAAATATTTAAGAGAATATGCTAAATTTTCACGCTCAACAGTGATAGTTTCAAGCTTGGTATTCAAGTCAGAAATTTCATAACATCATTTTCATTCTTGAGAATAATACAAGAATTACAAAAAATAGAAGACGAATTCTTTTTCAAACCCTTGTACTTTGAAAACAACTTTTGAAAGTTATCATGAAGTTCAACATATAAATCGATCAATTCATTTCTATCTAAATCGTCATCGCATACCTCGTCGGTGTTCTCATGTGCTATAAAGCACATGTTGGCAACGAGCTTTTATTTATTGTTCGAAGTGTCTAAATCGGATTCGTCCCATTTTACTTAGAACGCTCTTCTCTTTTCATGTTTGTCTTTTCCATCCTTAAACTTTTTCTTGCCTTTGTTCAATATTTAGCAATCATCTTTCATGTGGCCCTGCTTGTAGCATTCATAACAACTAGAATTAGTATTAGAGCATGAACTCTTATTACGTTGGTAGTTTTCTCTTTTCTTGAAGTTTCGGAACTTTATAAATCACATGAATTGTTTAGCGAGCGCCGCCATATCATCTTCATTTCCACTTTGGTCTCTTTCGCTTTCCGGTTCTTCTTGTGGAGTGTTCTTTGCCTTTAGAACTAGGCTTCTTTTCTTGGAAGGCTCTTCATCCTTTTGCCTTACCCTAATGTCGTTGAGCTTCATCTTGTGCGTCTTGAGTTTCCCAACAAGGTTCTCCAAGATTAGTTCATCTACATTATTCGCTTCTTCAATAACTGTAACCTTAGATTGCCATTCTTCCATGAGAATCCTCAAAATCTTCAAGAACTTCTCCTTTTCTATAAAAGTTTTACCATAGTTTAAATGTTCGGTAATGATCTTATTAAATTTAGATACATTACATCAATCGTTCCATCAGTGCTCATTCTAAATTGTTCATATTCACTCATGAGCCGATTGATTTTAGTTTTTTTTCACCTAACTCGTCCCTTCGTGAGAAGTTTCGAGAGTTTTTTAAATCTCATGTGCGGTAGTGCACATGGAGATTTGGTTGACCTCGTCGGGTGAAACAGAGTAATGTAATGTATTCATCACTTTAATATTCAAAACAATATCTTTCCGTACACTCTCACTGTAAGGTCTAGCCGGTATAACGAATTTATCCTCTACAACGTCTAGAATATCAAGATCGATACGTTGAAGGAAAATTTGCATCTTGATTTTCCAGAAGTTGTAGTTAGTTCCATTAAAGAGTAGTGGCATATTTGTAGCTTGACCTTCCAGTGATCTATTATTTTGAGTAATATTATTATGGTGAGCCATAGGATCTAAACTCTGGGGTTTTAAGTCAAAAAGAGAGCTGACCGCTCTCATACCAATTGAAAAATTTCCTAAAGGGGGGTGGATAGGACAATGGCTAACAATTAAAATTTTATTGCTCAAATCAATAAATGTTGTGGAAAATAATAATAATAATAATAATAAACATAACAATAACAATAGATATGAAGAGTTAGGAAAGACAAACTCAGTGGAATGTCGGTGATTGGTAACGAAGTTCGATACCGCATTATCTAGTCTCCGTCTAGGTCTTTCTCTAGGAACTATCCTCTAATCAACTCATCTTAAGGTAAAAAAACCTTTACAACTTGATGGAACGGGTAATCTTTTCTAAAGCTCAAATCAAATCTTTACAACTCAAACTTTAATATAACCAAAGTAAAATAAAAAGACTCATAATCTCATATTTGGATCAACACAATTTTTAATCAAGAGATTTAAGGTTTTAGATATTTCACAAGATAAGACCCTTTTCATCTCAAAAATAATTGGTAAAATTTTCAGAACAAGCGATCAAGATTTTGCAAAGGCACAAGATTTAAATCGGTTTAGAAAAATCCTTTGCAAAAAGTAAAATTGAAAGCTTTCACAAAACCCAAAAGGAAAAATAAACCTGGCGACGATCAAAGGTTTCGACCAAGGCATTATTTAAAACATTGGGAAAGAATCCCACAAATCTGAAAACAAATTGGTCAAGAGAAAATCAGAGATTTCCAATGTTCTGATAGTAAGCTGGCTTAATAAATGAATGAGTCGTCTTATACCAACAGTATAAAAATTAACAAGTGCAGGTAAAGGTTGAGCCTGCTAAAAAAGAACATGTGTTGTCTCTTGAACAAGATTGAGCCGGTTTAAAATACCATAAGACATCTCTTGCCAACAGTGTAAAAATGAAGATTCAGGAAATCTCTATGAGACGACTCAAAAATGTATGAGACGGCTCAAGGCAATAATATGAAAATAAATGTTCAGGAAAACATTATGAGATGGCTCAAAGAAGACATGAGCCGGCTTAAGAAGACAAGAAGTGAAATAAAGGATCAAAGGACATTTGAGACGACTTAAGATGACATGAGACGGTTCAAGAACAGATACATGTAATATTTGGGAGATTTTGAAGACTTTAAAACCGTGTGACTCATACGAGATAACCTACGACTCAATAAAAAAGAAAACACATGATTTACACATTTGTAGCATGTTTTCTAAGTCGCTTTGAGTATTCATCTCTAAACCCATGTCCCTTTGATTCTTTACCTCTTCTTCTTGATAATCCATTGTTGACATGTCCTTTTGCTCTTTATCTCTACGTCTTGTTAATTCATATCACCATGTCCTTTTGCTCTTCAATATCGTTATACATGTTCTTTTTCTTCGATATTGTTATACCTGTTATGTCTCTCACACTGAAAACATATAACTCAACTACATATATCATCAGTGTGTAAAATAGTTAAAGAGTGTTTTATCTAATATCAAAACCAAGGTAAGTGGATGATATCCAACAAGGTCAACATTCACCATGTGTGTCCTTATCCAACGCATGGTAAGTTGGAACAATATTTTATTGTTTTTAAAACGATAAAGTTATTGAAATTCGATTTTTTTCCAAAGATGTAGTTCAACATCCATTGGGTCATCACACACATGGAGAATTACAACAATAAATCTGAACAGTAAAATGTCTGCAAACATATTTCAAAAGCTGTAGTTCATCATGAGTTGGATGACAACACGCATGGTGAACTGTTGCTCTCTTTTCAGCGTTTTCTTAACAATTTTCAACAGTTTTCAACGAGAACTTCATTCCTTTTCTCCATGCGTGTTGGGACCCAACGCATGGAGACCTATACGGCTGAAACAGCCCAAAATGATTAAATTTTTAGTTATTTGACCATAACTGCTATAAATAGATCCCCGGAGCCCTAATTTCTTCTCATCCCCGAAATCAAAAGCCCCAGAGCTCATTTCAGAAGTCAGAGAACGGATCCAAAGATCTCAACGCACAACATCAAAGTTCTGGAGGTCCAGAAAAGGCATAACGCGACGGCCTTCTTCGAAATAGGATTCTTCTTCCCGCTCTCATTTTTTATTATAATCTTGCATCTAGGATAGCTATTAACTTTATTACGCATATATAACCTTAGACCCATAGGGATAAAGATAAGTCATTTTCCCGGCCGTCAGGCTGGTAAGTTATTTATTTCCATTTCTTACCTTTTATGCGCGATTTTCCCAAATCTGATACTACACTGCCGTTTATCTTATAAATCTTGCTTATTTGTGATAGGGAAAGTTCTGACAAGGACCAAAACATCTTTGAAGTGCAGGCACTTGCAGAGAGAGTTACCAAACCACTCAACATAATCTCCTGTACCAAAGGGTGTCCGGAGGGCCCAAGATAAAATCTGCAGGTGGCGATCATGATCATGAACAGAACAAAAAGAAGCGAACGCACCATGAAAGGGCACCGGGGATTTTCGAAACTCTCGACATATCCACATTACAGGTAAGTGGTTAGATATTACAGGAAATTGTTTAAAAGTTACAGGAAACCGCTTAGAAATTATAGGCAAGTGGTCAGAAGTTACAGGAAACCGCTTAGAAGTTACAAGCAAGTGGTTAGAGATTACATGCAGTTGTTTAGAAGTTATAGGAAAGTAATTAGAAGTTACAGGCAACCGCTTAGAAGTTACAGGCAACCGGTTAGATGTTATAGGCTTAGAAGTTATAGGAAAGTGGTTAGAAGTTACAGACAACTGCTTAGATATTACATGCAAGTGTTAGATGTTACAGGCCTGGATATTCTTCTAATAAAAAAACAAGTCCACTAAAGATCAAACCTGCTCATAATGGCTTGGGTATCAACAGAGGTTTGCATATAGATGACCTTTTCGTTAGTCTCTTGATGGATACAGACCATATTTATATTGTCATCTTCAATTATCATCCTAACCATATAATCTCCACATTTCTCCATTTTATATGAAATTTTTAACTTATCAACTGGTATGTCAAGTTAAAACGAGATTACTCTTTCAATTCAAACCATGTTGTCTCCTCCGAGATAGTCAAGACCGCACCTTTACCATTGGATCCACTCAGAAAACACATTAATGTCCAAATTTGGGTCATCATCAATCATCAATATATTAAATGAAGATTTAATTTGTAGGGGTAGTAAATGAAAGTGGAGTAAATTAGAGAAGAAAATGGATAATGGAGAAAATGAAAGGGATAATTCTTGTTCTGGTGGCAAATAGGGGTTTGGTGAGAAAAGTAGTGAATTTGGAGGGAAATGGATTAGTTGGAGCATTTAATGCTCAGTTCTTTAAGCAAAAATCAATTCAGGATAGAACTTACAGGCAAGCCCTCAGAAGTTACGGATAACTCAACTGCAAATTTTTTGCAAAGAAAATGGCGGTTGTCCTGTTCTACTTGTGCACATGGGTTACAAGGGACAGTTTTGGGATGTACCAAAATACCCAAAGCTTTGAGTATTTTAGGAAATAATTTATGGGCCTAGGGGTTTTCTACATGTTGGAAAATCCCAGAGATTTTGTTATAAGTTTTAAAAGGGCCGAGGGTGTTTCAATAACTTACCCTTCCTAATTTATGACGCGTCACATTTGTAACAGAACCAGCAAAATTCCATTTTTTTTTGGTTGAAGTTGAAATATGGATCTTTCTCTTTTGGTTTCAAGAAAAAGAAAAAGCATATAGGATGGAAAGTGTCACACCCCGCTTCTTAAAAGAACAGTAACAAGTACATGACGAGCCCCGCGTTATATTTATTTCGAAAAGATCATTTCTCACAACAAATACACTAAGCGTTTATAAGCAACGTAAAATACGACAAGAAAAACAATAGAGTGAAAATCTAACAACTAGCTATTACATTCAAAGTTCCACGGGGTTCAACAGTTGATAAAATATCTGAATATAAGATACAATAACATGATAAGCCTTAATAAGGGGCGTACTGAAAATAAAGCTGAAAGGAAACTAGTCGTCTGCTTGTGATGAAAGCTGGTTGTACTTCTCTTTCGTCGCTTTTATCTCCTCCATCCCTAAATCACCTGATGAACATTTCGAGGATAGAAAAAAAATGTGGAAGGCCTGTCAGGGACTTATGCTCGGTAAGTCCCCAAAAGATGTGTGAATTATATAAATGAAGTGCAAGGCGGCATGTAATATAGCATGAATGGAAATCATGAATAAGTGAACAAGCATAACATGGTAATGTATATGGAAACTATATGATACATGAGCATGGAAATATAGTATAACATGTGTTGGTCAATATAAGCATGTACTAAGTGTATATGGTAAACATGAAGTGAATGTCAATGTGTATTAAAGGGTCTCTACAAGGTAATCTAAGTAACGTAAATTCAATTATGAGTGTTAACCAATCTCAAGAGTATTCTCGAACCCAATGTTATAATCCAGGGGCAAGGAATCAAGGGCCCTCAAGAGTGTTATTGTTTTAGTATTCATGTCGTTAGTATGAGACTCCTGAGATTATATTGAACTCACGACTCCAACTACCCCAACACCCCACGTATTTTAATCTACAGTTAATATAACAAGTCTTGATTGAACCATTAATATATGAGAGAGTGTACGAGTTCAATGTCAAGTTGATTTCATGTCAATTGCTTGTATTCATTTCAAGTTCAAGTATTCATGTGATATTCAAGTATTCGTATCAGGTTGTAATCATGGTTCGAGTCAAGTCAAGTCAAGTTTAGCATGTGATATATTTATTCATGTAAAACATGTAGATATAATAACTTGGAGATCGGGAATAAAGTACATATGTTCGCAATCTTGATATGAGGTATTTATGATATTCAGGAAACAATTAACAATAACATAGTTACATGAAACTGTTGGGGTTAAAATTTACACCTGTCACGACCCGAAATAGCATGTGACTGGCCCTTGAATCATATGAAGTCTATATGACCCCATCTAATTCAATTAAGCCAAAAGCCCAGAAATCTAAAACCATTTGAAGAAATGTTTTATTAAAATAAGCCGAATATGCATTTTAAAATCACAAGTCTTTTCTGAAAATTTCGGCAAAGTTCCCTTTGTAAATACTGGCCCCGAACGGGGTACAACATGATAAATATATACATCAATGATAAAAGGTGTCCTCAAGCGGGAGCTATCTCTTCGTCAATCGACGGCCACAACCACGCAAGCATATAATATACAACGCTGAAGGACGAGGATCAAAACTCAAAAGGAAACTCAAAACAGCATGAAATCCATAATAATACAACGCGCGACTCTAGGTCGAAAGAATATACAACTAGTCTCTAAGTCTGAAATAAATATACATGTCTGGTTGATGGAGTTTACTAGATACAATGAATAAAATAAAGTACAATGGTGGTCACGATACAAATGAACCCACCTACCAAGCAAATCACCCGGAATGGAAGCAGTGTTCCAGCAAAGCCGTAACGAAACCTGCACGGCAAAACCTGCAAGAAACTGTGGCACAACGGGGGTGAGTTGCCAACTCGTGAGTAGAAAACATCACCGAGCAGAAATCGCATGTATGACACAATCCTAGGTCAATACGATCAAGTATATATAACCTCAAAATGATAAGTCTGAAGCATGAAAAGGTGGCAAGGGTAAACATATATACATAAGTGTAATCCCATGTGCTCGTGTCAGTGCCTCAGGTAGCAATGTATCATGTGTATGAGGTATGAATGTAATGTAATGAAATGAGTGAGACAACTGTTTTCTTTATTTAATGGGATTTCTGTATGTATATAAATCGAGTATCATCAATGAAATCAATAGAGAAATCCGTGTCAAGTATCGACACAAAACATAAATCCCAATATCTCAATATCTCAGACTCCGGCTACCCGGACTGGCCTGCATCATTAAATCTCAAAATCTCAGCGTCTCAAATCTCAATGTCTTAAAATCTCAAAATCTCAAAATCTCAGGCATCCGTATCATCTGTGGGATCGACCCGCGGGCTCCGGCAGAACGGATCAGCCTATAACCATCTCATGACTCCGGTCGGTATTCTCCGGATAACCAACGAGTCCAAAAATATCACTGGTAGGTAGTGCCCCCTGCCAGGATCATCATCCGCCATGAAATCACTCTCGCCTTGGGGTACCTTACCGGGTCCACCATGTACCCGAGACGGTTCATACGTCTCCTCGAATCGGGTCTCGAAATCCATCTCATAACCGAGAAAACATCATGGTGGATGACTCATACATCACGAGAAAACCGCACTTTTCATTTTAAAGAGAGAGAGAGAGAGAAGTTTATATATATTCTTGCGGTTTTCCCCCAAATCCAGGAAATCTCATGAAAATCCGAAATCCAATCATCAATAGCAAGTAAACAGTGAATATCGGCATAAAACTCCATAATACTCCATAACAGTGAATAATAATATGCATGAAGTAGCAAGTAATAACTGTAATGTCTAAACTAGCATATAAAGACGAGTACGCTAATACCATGTCGAACTATCAGTTACAAGCTATACCAATGAGTAATATTCTCTAAAGTGTACGTGACATGGCAATTACCGATGATGATGTGTGTGAGCCGGTAAGTAAGTGTATGTGGAACATACGCATCGTCGGTAATGGTGCTGGTGTCCCGACAGCATGATCTCAATAATGGCACATGAAAAACACAATATAAGCATGAGATGCGATGCAAACTACAATAATATGCGGGAGCTGAATATCAAATACAATGATAACAAATCTGCATATTTCTAAGTATGAGTCATACAGTTTTGCCATTTGAAATAACACGAATCGTGTTGTTTTGAAAATAAGGGCTACAGTGTTTTTAAGAAAAGATACGTCCTTTGAAATATCCGTAGAATCCCCTGGCTTGTCTTTAAAATACACACAATTCGTTAGTTTTGAAATAGGTATGACTCGAGTCTAATCTATCACTTATAAGTAAACTACCGGACTAAACTAATCAGGCTGATCGAAAGGTAAGGAAACCGCCTAACATCTGAGTCGATATATATATATATAACAGTCGATGATCCCGCCTCAAAAGTATCCCATACGATCCAATATCTATAATATGACATCCTCAAGTCAAGAGTGCGGATCTATCATCAATATATAGCTCGTACGGTAAATCCGCCATACGGCCTCCCAAATCTGGGTACGGGTCAAATGTCACATCTATCACATTATTCATCTGGTATCCTCTTTATTCAAATATCATGATCCGAGGTACAGATCTACGTCTAGTACAACACTGATACCACATATGTATGCATGCGTGTGTATGAAAACACCACGTCAAAGGACCCGCTAAAACATCATGTCGTATCTCAAATACGAACCATGTCACATCACCGATCTCACGGCCTCAAGCCCAATCTCATCGACTCATCTCCAATCCCAAGTACTATCCTCATCATCCGTGTATATGTATATGTATATATAAATATATATACATAGTCCCATATCCATGTGTGTGTGTGTGTATACATATCCCCATATACGCACAAGTAAAATAAATGCATGCAAGTATGTGTGTGCGTATGGGTGTAACAACTATTCTAGGGTTCGCGACTAAGAAGCTAAACTATGTTACTTCTAACTACCCTAAAGCCAAACCATGAACACATAACCATATCTTGAATATCCATGTCTCACATAAAAGATATCATATATATAGTATATATATAGCATACTATACATCGAACTGCGGGGGTGCTATACGCCATCCTCCCGACTTCCCCCGTAGATATATATCTACTCACCTGCTCTTGCTTGCCGATGTCAATGTCGCCATGCCCCTCCTTGTTGCTCCGAACCCACTCGAGGGTACCTACATGTATACCACAAAACAACGTAAGTGGAAATAGCGCACGAAAACCAAATCGGCACGCGTATCGTTCATAGGTCAAAACCCATAGCCTCGCATGCAAAACACGATCAGTAACCCTAGTCGTTGACGTTCAAACGCCACACGACGGAAACACAATATCAAATACCAAATCCAAATTCATTAAAAGCCTCAAAACGAATTCAGAAACTTAGAAAACATGCTCCAGATTTTGTTCCAGGTGAAATTAGGTAATTATGCATATGGGGTATGTCTAATTTGACTAAAATGAAGCCATGGACCAAGCACGGAATGATTCCAATGTACCATGGCCGTAAATTGTGGCCAAAAAGAGAAAAAAGTCGGCCAAAATGAAGAGATATGGTCTCGGGTCTTGGGAATAGCTTCTAGGTTGCCTGCATGACTCACAGTCTTCGCTAAATATTTTTCAGGTGTCCCGGGTGATAGCAGATTTCATATTCCCTACAGAATTCCACAAAAATACGGATATCGGGGATTTCTAAGTTCGCTAATAGGGGCTTAAATCTTAGGTTTAGGTCTCCAATCAATCACTACAGGGGTTTAAGGTTAATATTAAGTCTCAATTACACTATCTCAATTCAGTTCAAACATTAATTCCCACTTGGAATATCAAAGTTCACTAAACTTTGCCAAATCGATTTCAAACTTGAAGAGAGGCTTAAGCAAATGAAATACTATACTATTTATGAAGGGATTACCTCATTTGGCAACTCAATAAAATTCTTGAGTTTCCCAAGTGTCCAAAATGCAAGCTTTCTTGGTCCAAAGTGTAGCTAGTGAGCTCATGCACATTTTTTGTGAAGTGGGGATGGACTTTTAGGGTTGTTTTGATGATGAAGTGAGGGGGTGAAGGTGGTAGAGGATAGGGGGCTGCCATGGGCTTGAGGAGAGGAAAACAAAAGATGAAGATGATGAAGGAAGTGAAGAGAGAAGACAATGGTCAAAGGTCAAGGAACCCCTCTCCTTCTCTCTCTTGCCCATACCATTCACTATGCAACATTTTCTAATTCTTTTCTTTTCTATTCTTTTCTCTTCTCATTTAAATTCAACAACCATGCTAAAAATAATGAAGAGAAGGCCATGAAGAAAATGTAACAAGTGCTAAAAAAATGACATGTGCCCAAAACACGCTTAAAGTCCGATTAGCGATATTTAATCGCGATTAGCACTAAAATAGTGTCAAATAAATCATAAACTTTCATAATTTGCATGAATCACATAAAGCACCCTCATTTCAGTAATTTCCATAATTTTCCAAATTTTTCCCAATTTATCGGTATTTAATTATACCGCCTTATTAATATATTCAATATATTATTATTTAATTATAAAAATTCCCAAAAATAATATTTTATTTTTCTGAAATGTTACAATCTTCTCCCCTTAAAGAAATTCGGTCCCCGAATTTAAATTTAAACTCCCCCAATTTTTAAAACATTTCAGTAAAAAGATCAAGTCGTCGGGGTCCCGAGATCATAAATGCACAAAACACATCGTAGCGCAATGCATGCGCATAAACAATGAGCAGATAACTCAAAATCAAAACTCCGTCAAGCATCCCGCAATCATTGGAGTCATGGTGAAGACACCAATGTCAAATTCAACACGAAAACCAACATGATATATATCAACACTATACATGTAAACATCAAATCTATACATGTAAATATCTGAAGGAAATGCATGCCAAACCGTTTTAAATCGCCGTGTGATGCGCATATCGCGGCACAGTGGCGGACGTCTATTATAAGAAAATAACTATATATATATATACATATCCTTTGTTTAAAAATGTATGTCCCGCTATTTTGAAAACATTTAGAAGGGTTTTCTTATTTTAAACGCTTCGTGTCATATCAGACACGTAGGTAAATACTGAGACTATAGCTCCCTTTTTCAATATCCCTTCGATAACTATCAATGCATGCAAAAGATATCCAGGTACTGTTCTCTGACTAGTCCTGCTCAGTACGAAAACAAATAGTAATATCATAAAATCGTATTGCTCCATAAGAAATAAATTCCCAAAATGTGCATATGAATACTACGTGCGTCTGGTGCGCACGAAAATCAAAATCCATGAATGTGCCATACATGTGCACAGAAACAACATCTAAGGGCAACGGGTGTGCACGAAACATCTGTCAAGGGCAACGGTGTCCCTGACAGCAATATCAGGTGCATCTGATATGCACAAAGAATCCCGATTTAGTGCATCTGGTGTGCACCAAAATTGCATCTCAATCATGCGCCCAACATGCGCGAAAATCCAAATCAGGTGCATCCATCATGCACGAATAAAAATCTAAATCATGTACATCCAACATGCATGAAATCACGAAATCCAATATCAAGCGCCGAACATGCGCAAAAATCCAATCCAAGCGCGTCAAATATGCGCAAGAATCCAATCAGGTGCACAAGGTGCACAAAACCAATATCGAGTATCAACGGTATACGGCATACCTCAATCCAAATCCAAATCAGGTATACCGTGGTATCTAATCTCACAACCATGTGCATCAGCGTGCACAAAATCTAATCAAAACTCTTAAAGTGCATGAAAACTATGCCGTAAGCATAAGTCAAATTATACACATGCCCTAGGCACGAAGTCAAAATCAATACCTCCAATAACATCAAATCGAAGTCATGTGCAACTGTAGTGCACAAAATACGTATCACTGCACTGCCAGCATATGTGAACTTTACCGAGTGCAAAACCAAATCGTGTGCGTACCATATGCACAAAATCAACTCGACTGTATGAAAACCATAAAATCATAAACATGTGCAGCCACGGCACAAAACGATATCAGGTGCAATAACTGTGCACAAATCAAAAATCAACACAACGGTGTATAAAGCGTATCTCAAGTGCAATACTATGCACAAAATATAAATACCCAGTAGGTGCAACCATGGTGCATAAAAACAAATATCATGAAACTCAATCATGCGAATAGATCGCCCAAAAATACTGAAACCAAGTATGGCGGAATAGTCCCGCTCAAGCACATCCTCTAAAAATCTCTGGCCAACTGTCATGGTCACTCATAATATGTCTCGTCGACAATTCCGAACTCTGGCCTGCTGGGTGTGCGTAAAATGACCACTCTGGGTCCAAGTCTTCTCGTAAAATATTCCAGAAAGGTATTGTCGAGGTCTCTCCCAATCTCATTTCTGCCGAACTTCCCGGAGGTTATCACCCTTCACTAAATCTGTTTCTTGTTCCGGAACGGCCGCATACTCATCGCGACTCCTTCTGGAAGATATATCCATATGTAATGCCTCTGCATGCGTATCACATCTCTGATGTCGGCGGAGTGGAACGTCATCTCATCAAGATCTCGTACGAACCTCTTACTCCTCTTTTGTTTCTAATTTCGACTGCTTCAGACTCGTCTCCTCGTGGCTGCATGGACTGTACTTCAACTGCTATACTCGTATCTGGAGTCTCCCAAGCAATGCATCCCATCACATGATATCCGAAAGATGTCGAACCATTCGATCGATTCGTCAAAACCTCACAATCCCCTAAGTGATCAACATCTTGAGTACAGTTTAATAATATCGAGTACATGCCACAACACCTATGGACCAATCGTAGAAGGGCAAACCTAAGCCTCATTAATGGCACCGCGGGACTGCCGCAAACCCGAAGGTTCGAAGGCTTTCACATGGTCATTATGTCTAGTTAGGGTTTCATTCTTCTAGAGGGTCCGTAGAGTTACTTGCATGTTTTCTTCAAATACTTTAAACTTGGAAAAATGGGTTTCTGACATTCGATCGTCTCTATCGACTCCCAACGTATCTGTGTGAAGCATCCTCAAGCTGGAATCAATCAATCTGATGACCTCGCATCGGGGTAAGCGAACTAACCATATGTCCTAGTTATTCATCCTCGGATGACTAGCGACCGTCTATCATATCTTTGTGTATAACTCGTACTGCGATAGCTCCAACATCTGGGATGATATCTCATCGTTCGCAGCAACAACCGGCTCATCGTCTGCACGCTGAACAGTGCCTCGATCATTATGAACAAGCGACACATCAATGGTCATCATATTCTGGCTGGCCTCTATCAGTGGCTCAATCCTCTAGTGCTGATCTGCATGTCCGAGAAATCTCATAACAACGATCCATCAAACACTCATGGCACGAAAACACAATAAAACAACGCCTCTCAATGCAATCGTATGTCCCTGGAATCACGCCCTGGTCAGTTCTCGTCTGTGACGAGCTCATGCTGACCGCAACTCTTGCCGTAGCTCTCTCTGCCCGTGCAATCGTGGCAGCAAAACCATCAGCCGATATCGATGAGGATAGATCATGAATGAATCTAATGTTGTGCAAGGAAATGTACATCTAAAGGCTCAATAACCGGAGTAGCGTATCGTAAGTATATCGTAGAACATACACACGGTACGTCACTCTCCTTAAGTCACTTACTCCATCAACCAAGGTCAACCTGCGCGACGAAAGTTCGGGTCTAATACCCCCTCGACTAAGTCTAAGTTCCGTAAGGTCAAGCCTAGATTCTGTATATATACAAATACCCTAAGCTCCGCATAGTCAAACTTAGACTCGAACCAAGGTTAACCTAACGCTCTGATACCAACTTTGTCACGACCCGAAATAGCACGTGACTGGCCCTTGAATCATATGAAGTCTATTAGACCCCATCTAATTCAATTAAGCCAAAAGCCCAGAAATCTAAAACCATTTGAAGAAATGTTTTATTAAAATAAGCCGAATATGCATTTTAAAATCACAAGTCTTTTCTGAAAATTTCGGCAGAGTTTCCTTTGTAAATACTGGCCCCGAACGGGGTACAACATGATAAATATATACATCAATGATAAAAGGCGTCCCCAAGCGGGAGCTAGCTCTTCGTCAATCGATGACCACAACCACGCAAGCATATAATATACAACGCCGAAGGGCGAGGATCAAAACTCAAAAAGAAACTCAAAACAACATGAAATCCATAATAATACAACGCGTGACTCTAGGTCGAAAGAATATACAACTGGTCTCTAAGTCTGAAATAAATATACATGCCTGGTTGATGGAGTTTACTAGATACAATGAATAAAATAAAATACAATGGTGGTCACGATACAAGTGAACCCACCTACTAAGAAAATCATCCGGAATGGAAGCAGTGTGCCAGTAAAGCCATAACGAAACCTGTACGGCAAAACCTGCAAGAAACTATGGCACAATGGGGGTGAGTTGCCAACTCGTGAGTAGAAAACATCATCGAGCAGAAATCGCATGTATGACACAATCCTAGGTCAATACGATCAAGTATATATAACCTCAAAATGATAAGTCTGAAGCATGAAAAGGTGACAAGGGTAAACATCTATACATAAGTATAATCCCATGTGCTCGTGTCAGTGCCTCAGGCAGCAATGTATCATGTGTATGAGGTATGAATGTAATGTAATGAAATGAGTGAGACAACTGTTTTCTTTATTTAATGGGATTTCTGTATGTATATAAATCGAGTATCATCAATGAAATCAATAGAAAAAACCGAGTCAAGTATCGACACAAAACATAAATCCTAATATCTCAATATCTCAGGCTCCGGCTACCCGGACTGGCCTGTATCATCAAATCTCAAAATCTCAGTGTCTCAAATCTCAATGTCTCAAAATCTCAAAATCCCAAAATCCGTATCATCTGCGGGATCGGCCCGCGGGCTCCGGCAGAACGGATCAGCTTATAACCATCTCATGACTCCGGTCGGTATCCTCTTGATAACCGACAAGTCCAAAAATATCACCGGTAGGTAGTGCCCCCTGCCAGGCTCATCATCCGCAATGAAATCACTCTCGCCTCGGGGTACCTCACCGGGTCCACCATGTACCCGAGACGGTTCATACGTCTCCTCGAATCGGGTCTCGAAATCCATCTCATAACAGAGAAAACATCATGGTGGACGACTCATACATTACGAGAAAACTGCACTTTTCATTTTAAAAAGAGAGAGATAGAGAAGTTTATATATATTCTTGCGGTTTTCCCCCAAATCCAGGAAATCTCATGAAAATCCGAAATCCAATCATCAATAGAAAGTAAACAGTGAATATCGGTATAAAACTCCATAATACTGCATAACAATGAATAATAATATGCATGAAGTAGCAAGTAATAACTGCAATGTCTAAACTAGCATATAAAGACGAGTACGTTAATACCGTGTCGAACTATCAGTTACAAGCTATGCAATGAGTAATATTTTCTAAAGTGTAGGTGACATGGCAATTACCGATGATGATGTGTGTGAGCCGGCAAGTAAGTGTATGTGGAACATACGCATCATCGGTAATGGTGCTGGTGTTCTGACAGCATGATCTCAATAATGGCACATGAAAAACACAATATAAGCATGCGATGCGATGCGAACTGCAATAATATGCGGGAGCCGAATATCAAATACAATGATAACGAATCTGCATATTTCTAAGTATGAGTCGTGCAGTTTTGCCATTTGAAATAACACGAATCGTGGTGTTTTGAAAATAAGGGCTACGGTGTTTTTAAGAAAAGAAACGTCCTTTGAAATATCTGTAGAATCTCTTGACCTGTCTTTAAAATACTCACGATTCGTTTGTTTTGAAATAGGTATGACTCGAGTTTAATCTATCACTCACAAGTAAACTACCGACTAAACTAAACAGGCTGATCGAAAGGTAAGGAAACCGCCTAACATCTGAGTCGATACATACATAGATACACACACACACATACACATACATACATCCATACACATATATATATATATATATATATATATATATATATATATATATATATATATATATATATATATATATATATATATATATAACAGTCGGTGATCTCGCCTCAAAAGTATCCCATACGATCCAATATCTATAATATGACATTCTCAAGTCAAGAGTGCGGATCTATCATCAATATATAGCTCGCACGGTAAATCCGTCGTACGGCCTCCCAAATCTGGCTATGGGTCAAATGTCACATCTATCACATTATTCATCTGGTATCCTCTTTATTCAAATATCATGATCCGGGGTACTGATCTACGTCCAGTACAACACTGATACCACATATGTATGCATGCGTGTGTATGAAAACACCACGTCAAAGGACCCGCTAAAACATCATGTCGTATCTCAAATACGAACCATGTCACATCACCGATCTCACGGCCTCAAGCCCAATCTCATCGACTCATCTCCAATCCCAAGCTCTATCCTCATCATCCGTGTATATATATATATATATATATATATATATATATATATATATATATATATATATATATATATATATATATACACACATACATAGTCCCATATCCATGTGTGTGTGTGTGTATACATATCCCCATATACGCACAAGTAAAATAAATGCATGCAAGTATGTGTGTGCGTGTGGGTGTAACAACTATTCTAGGGTTCGCGACTAAGAAGCTAAACTAAGTTACTTCTAACTACCCTAAAGCTAAACCATGAACACATAACCATATCTTGAATATCCATGTCTCACATAAAAGATATCATATATATAGTATATATATAGCATACTATACATCGAACTGCGGGGGTGCTATACGCCATCCTCCCGACTTCCCCCGTAGATATATATCTACTCACCTGCTCTTGCTTGCTGATGTCAATGTCGCCATGCCCCTCCTTGTTGCTCCGAACCCACTCGAGGGTACCTACATGTATACCACAAAACAACGTAAGTGGAAATAGCGCACGAAAACCAAATCGGCACGCGTATCGTTCATAGGTCAAAACCTATAGCCTCGCATGCAAAACACGATCAGTAACCCTAGTCATTGACGTTCAAACGCCACACGACGGAAACACAATATCAAATACCAAATCCAAATTCATTAAAAGCCGCAAAACGAATTCAGAAACTTAGAAAACATGCTCCAGATTTTGTTCCAGGTGAAATTAGGCAATTCTACATATGGGGTATGTCTAATTTGATTAAAATGAAGCCATGGACCAAGCACGGAATGATTCCAATGTACCATGGCCGTAAATTGCGGCCAAAAAGAGAAAAAAGTCGGCCAAAATGAAGAGATATGGTATCGGGTCTTGGGAATAGCTTTTAGGTTGCCTGCATAACTCACAGTCTTCGCTAAATATTTTTCAGGTGTCCCGGGTGATAGCAGATTTCATATTCCCTACAGAATTCCACAAAAATACGGATATCGGGGATTTCTAAGTTCTCTAATAGGGGCTTAAATTTTAGGTTTAGGTCTCCAATCAATCACCACAGGGGTTTAAGGTCAATATTAAGTCTCAATTACACTATCTCAATTCAATTCAAACCCTAATTCCCACTTGGAATATCAAAGTTCACTAAACTTTGCCAAATCGATTTCAAACTTGAAGAGAGGCTTAAGCAAATGAAATACTATACTATTTGTGAAGGGATTACCTCATTTGGCAACTCAAGAAAATTCTTGAGTTGCCCAAGTGTCCAAAATGCAAGCTTTCTTGGTCCAAAGTGTAGCCAGTGAGCTCATGCACATTTTTTGTGAAGTGGGGATGGACTTTTGGGGTTGTTTTGATGATGAAGTGAGGGGGTGAAGGTGGTGGAGGATAGGGGGCTGCCATGGGCTTGAGGAGAGGAAAACAAAAGATGAAGATGATGAAGGAAGTGAAGAGAGAAGACAATGGTCAAAGGTCAAGGAACCCCTTTCCTTCTCTCTCTTGCCCATACCATTCACTATGCAACATTTTCTATTTCTTTTCTTTTCTATTCTTTTCTCTTCTCATTTAAATTCAACAACCATGCTAAAAATAATGAAGAGAAGGCCATGAAGAAAATGTAACAAGTGCTAAAAAAATGACATGTGCCCAAAACACGCTTAAAGTCCGATTAGCGATATTTAATCGCGATTAGCACTAAAATAGTGTCAAATAAATCATAAACTTTCATAATTTGTATGAATCACATAAAGCACCCTCATTTCAGTAATTTTCATAATTTTCCAATTTTTTCCCAATTTATCGGTATTTAATTATACCGCCTTATTAAAATATTCAATATATTATTATTTAATTATAAAAATTCCCAAAAATAATATTTTATTTTTCTGAAATGTTACAACACCCCACAGATCAAAAGTCAAAATCAAATTCAAACCGCGGACATGTAGGCCCAAACCAAAGCAAACAGACCCTACTGTCGAATCCAAGCCGGGTCTACGCCCAAACACATATCGGGCTCACTCCCGAACCCAAGTCCAAGCAAGTGGGACCAAGCCCGGACCAGCTCTATGCCAAGAAAGTAAAACAAATAAATGTAATATTTAAATAAATGTACCAAATGTGAAATAAATGGGCAAAAAGCCAAATTTTTGTAAATCCCATGGCTCATGTGCACAAAGAAATAAGCACATAAGGTATGTGATAGGCAAAATGCAATTTTGTAAAGCTCAAAGCGCTATGTGTAAATTTGTAAGCCAATACAAGGCAACATTATAAAGAAATGAAATATTACTGATTCCTCTAAAAAAATTTAGTGTTTGTGCTTCCATCTTCTCTCTCTCAAGTTCTTCCACTTTATTTCAATTAAATCAAGAGCTTAGCTCTTTTTTCTCAAAACTAAATAAAGTTTCACCATAAAACCCTTGAATAGGAATTCAAATCTCTCATCAAATCTCTAAAAAGGGAGATCATTAAATCTCACTATCCTTTTTTCTTCAAGATCCAACAAAAGAAAGGAGGAAGAAGGAGACCTATCTCCGAAAATCCCACTTTGGGAGGATCCAAGGCTCGAGGGAGAAGAAAGGGTTCCCCTTTCATCGTCTCCGAAAATCTTTTCCTCAGGAGTTTAACTACTCCGAATTCCGAAAAATAAAAATCCTTCCTTTTCAAGGAGTTCAATTCCAAAGTTGCTCGAGAGTTTAACTCCCAGTCCAGAGGCTAAGCCCCTTCTTCCGCTGGTGTTTCCAGCAGGCACGTGTTGCTCATATAGCCCGTTGTACCCAACGGACGTGTGTCGCGCACGTAGTCCGCTGGCGCCCAACGGCCGTGTGCCGCTTGTTTACCGCCGAAGACTGGACTGAGATGCGGAGGACGTCTAGCCTGAATTTGGGGGCAGATGCTATATGAACATATCCATCCACCTCTCTGAAAATACCAAGTTGATTTATGACATTGTATATCAAAGGTTTAGATAGATGCGACCGATATAGCAGACTTATCAGACCCCCCTCATTTGTGAGGGGTTTTTGATTATGGGGACGCTCTTCCCTACAGGCGTAAGCCTTTTCAGTTAATTACGTTATCGCAACACGATAAAAACTTTCACCTGCTCCAGTAGGTCATTTCATGTCGTGTTATATATTGTTTATTATGGGGTTGCCCTTAAACTGTATACGGAGACTAATCTTGTCATACCCGTAGGGCGCGAATTAGTCCAAATCCGTATATTAGGGTTTTGAACTTAGAACACAGATCTCATATAAATGAGGTCCATCAGTTCATGAGATATATATATTTGATCTAAGGATCGTTAGCCATATATCGGACTAAGATCGACTTTGGAACGGTGAGCATATAGGCTCAACTGATCATCAAATCATATATGAATATATAGCCTATAGCCTATATACGGTCTCATATAAATCATCGGTCCATCTTTCATTTTACGCGCACGTGTATATATTACATGGCAAAGTGAACGATGGTAATATGGGATGCACACAATATTGGGTGTAATCCAATTTGAAGGTATTTATATTTCCTTTATATATATATATATATATATGTATGTATGTATGTATGTATGTATGTATAAAGCCGGAGCTCAATATGAGATGCGTGTCTATATGGGATGCGTGTCAGTATGAGGTGTGCACATCAATATGGAAGTGTATAAATATGGGGTGTATCGATATGAGGGTGCACATCTTTATGGGATGCGTAAAGTGTTCCCTGTCTCGATGAAATTTCATATTTTTCATCAAGTAGGGACGAGAAATGAGTTGTTGGTTGTTGGTACCCGCCACCTCTCTGAAGACGTTAAGGAATTACAACCACATATTGTCATGCCCCGCTTCCCGGTGTACGGAAGTGGAGACGTGGCAGGCAGGCGACGTATTTACTAAGAAATAAATACGTTAAGCGTAATTAAGCAATATATACAATTCACAAGAAATAACAAGTGATATAAAATGAACAGAAAATTTTATTAACATTCATCTTTACAATACAACTGATTTGAAAAGGAAAAGTACAATGATAAAAGCAATGCCTAAACAGCGGCATACAAACTGGAATGTAAGTACAAGTAAAGCTGGTAGTCCGGCTGTGCCTCTATCTGATCCAAGAACTCCTGACTTGGCTCGGTCTCTTGAGGGTCCTATCCTCCTGACGAACATTCCAAGAAAGAAAATATACAGGAATTTCATCAGCGAACTAGCGCCCGGTAAGTCCCAAAAGACAGGAAGGAATACAACAAGTGATGTGGAAATAAACTGTTAAGTTATATAGGTATAAGATTATTATTCTAACGTAGTTGTTTATAGCTTGGTACAGAAGGTATCAGTGTATACGAAAGGAGTCCAACTTACTCCGTGGACTAAGGTAATATGTAGTACAAGGCCCCGTCAAAACCCACAGGACAACGGCATGAGAGTTCATATAGGTGTCTTTTAGTGACCATCTCGTGCCACTTCTAATGCATTCTATACCAATCTACCCCGTTAAACCCGTGTAATGTTTTATATAGATTATAATTATCAGATTTGCCGAGACCATGCATATAAGTTGTTCAAGTAGTCAGGTTCAGGATGTAAACAAGTAGTCATGTAGTCAAGTCAAGTTATAGCAATGGTTCGGTCAAGTCAAGCATGTTTGCATGTTTGATATTGTTGTTTGATTCGAGTATTCAGGTTCAAGTATTCAGGTTTGGTATATTGGATTCATGTTTGATTAGACTCTGATTGGATTCGGATTTGAGTTAGACTCAGACTGAGTCAAACACTTATAAACTGATTTGGATTCTGAATTAGATTCGGGAGTCATCGGTAACTGCTACATATGGACGACAGAATTTGTGTTTTTTTCCAAGACAATTACCATTGATAACTCCGTTACGTTTTTCTACCTTAAATAGTGTCACGACCCGAAAGTACGGAACGTGACCGGCACTTAGATTACGAAGCGTCTAGAGGCGCCACGTGACCTAAGTAAGCCGAAGCCCAGAAATCTAAACCATAAAAGAAGAAAAAGAAGAAAAGAAAATAAAACAAGTATATAAAAAAAATATCAGCAAATTTTACCAAAAATTTCGGCAGAGTCTCCTCTGTAAAACTGGCCCCCAAACGGGTACAACAAGTATAATATGAATAAACAATAAAAAGCATCCCTAAACGGGTGCTCGCTCAACGCCAACAGGCGGAGACAACCACAACAATCACAATAATATACAACGCCAAAGGGCGAGGCTCAAATCTCAAAAGAAAACAAAAACCACCAGATCAGAATAACACATGCGCGACTCTAAGGTCGAAATAAACAACTGGTCCAAAAAAAAAACTTATCAAGTAATACAAATATGGTTGATGGAGCTTTCTAGATACAAATGAAATAATAAAAATACAACGGCGGTTCAGATACAAATGAACCAACCTACCGTGCAAATCACCCGAAAAGAAAATGATGTGCCAGCAACTGCCAAGGGAAACCTGTACATCGCACCTGAAAAGAATTTGGCACAACGGGGGTGAGTTGCCAACTCGTGAGTAGAAGACATCTACGAAAAGAAATCGAATGCACGACGCTATCCTAGGTCATAATAATACACTACTATATCCTAAACATCTAGTAATAGCAGGGTAATACTATGTATAAGTGCAGATAAACCGTGTTCGTGTCAGTGCTTAATATAATACTATGTCATATGAAATGAAATGCATGCACCATGAATGTAAAGTAACAAATCCTGAAATCCAGATATACATGAATAAGAACTCTTTAGCTATTATCATAGTAAAGTGTGTGTAAGCATCTAAAATCTCAACAATGAAATCCATAGAAATCTGTGTCAAGCATCGACACAACACATGTAATCTCAAGTCTCAATATGTCGGGCTCCGTCAGTCCGGATCGGCCCATATCATCAAATCCCACGACAACGGTCGGTATCCTCCGGATATCCGCCGCGCCAGACATCACCGGTAGGTAGCCTTCCCCTGTCAGGCTCATCGTCTACAACTCGATCTTCTTGCCCCGGGGTACCATACCGGGCCCACCATGTACCCGAGACGGTTCATCCACTCCTCGAATCGGGTCTCGAAATCCAACAGAAAACATGAAATACTCATGGTGGACGACCCATACATCACGAGAAAACCGCATCTTATTGAAAAAGAGGAGGAGAGAGAGAAGTTTTTATATATATTTTTGCGGTTTCCCCTAAAAATCCAGAAATCTCATAGAAATCCAAATCTCAAAATCAGGAGTAACTATATGATAAGTGTCGGCATATGCCCATAATACTGCATGTTAACATGAAAATATGAATGCATGAATGTCTAAGTAATGAATATCATGTCTTAAACTAACATCAGAGAGTGATCATAATATTATATCGGTTTGGTTGTTAACTGATTCTATCAATAAAAGATAATATGATCTAAAGTGCACATGACATAGCAATTACCGATGATGATGTGTATGAGCCGGCAAAAAAGTGTGCGTGGAATATGCGCATCATCGGTAATGGTGCTGGTGTCCTAACAGGTATAGTTTATACTGATTATAGCAATATATGTAATAACATGCAACATTATGATTACAGTGTGAAAGTAAAGACGAATGTGCGTTATCCACTCATTTAATATACTAATACTACTACCACTATGAGAGTCGAACCTAAACCAGTGTCCATCTAACATCCTAAGGAACTAAACCCAATAGACTAGTCAGTAAGAAACTAGAGTCTACCTAAGGTCTGAATCATTATCTCTAATAGTCGGCGATTCCGCCTCAATAGCATCACGTACGTAGTACGGCTTCCTCGAATCAAGAGTGCGGATCAATCATCATATCTAAGCCTCGTACGGAAAATCCATCGTACGGCATCCCTGTATCGGGGTACGGGTCAAGTATTTCCTAGGTGTCTCATTATTCGTAATGTGTCATCATCAATACATCTCATGATCAAGGTTCTAAACTGTGATCGCACACATCAATCATATATCATTGTCATCATGATAAGCATCATTAGGTTATCCTCAGAAATATCATATCATATGTATCATATTGATTAAGTCATACTTATATGATATCGGCATCAGGTCATACCAATATAATGTCGTAATCAAGTTATACATATATCATATAGTGATCAGTCACAAGTTACAGTCCAGGTACTATTCTAGCGTCCCATGTACATCAATATCACCACCACTCCTTATAACTTATATATTCATGTTCATTATCTCATTCTCTAATGATCCGCTAACACTTTATTACGACTGTATAGTCAAGAATCACGGCATCAAGCCCAGTTATACTGTTTCATCATACCTCAGATATCATATCACCTCAATGAATCACCTATACGTGATGTATATGTATGTATATACCTATACCTAGTTCTATATATATACACATACACGTACCCTATGTCGAGTTTCAGTGTGTGCGTGGGTGTGTTTCTATCTGAAACCTACGAACCTCTTCCAAGGTACTCATCCTCTGATATGGTTTTCCTAAATCAGTCTAGTCCAGCCTAGGGTCAATACTAGGGTCCTACTAGGGTCACGTCTGGTTTCCTAATGTCAATAAGAACTATTCCTATTCTACGTTGCGGGGGTGTTAAACGCCATCCACCCGACTTCCCCCCCCCGTAGATATGCATCTACTCACCTGGTCCATGTCTGCCGAAGACGGTGTCGCCATCCTCTTCTTCATCGCCCGCAGTCCATGTGAGGGGTACCTATATGCAAATATATGTAGTATTGTAAACTAAATCACATACAAAAGTCAAAACGACGCAAGGAACAAGCATAGGTTAAAACCTATGTCCCGTCCACGCAAAAGAACCAAATACCGCTCGATATCGGCGTACAAACTCCGATGGATCGAGATAACATCATCGAACAACTTGTAGTTTTAAAACACATTACCTATATTATAAAACATGATCAAATTCATCGAAACACTGAAATCGATCAAATCGTCCGTTTTCGAAAAACTCGAAAATGCCAATTTACCGTTTTTCATCGAAACTTGACATTTAATTGAAACCAATGGTCATAAAACTCATTAAATAGTATAACTAGACTATATAAACCACTATTATATTTTTAGCACCCTAATTATATTAGTTTGTAAATTCTAGTTTGCAAACTTGCCCGATTTCGGTATTTTTAAGCAAAACTTCACAATTTCACTTACAAACTTGATTTTGCATAACTTAAATCGTTAAACCACTCCTTGAAACCTTAAGGATTTTCTAAAAACCTAACTTTAGTTTTAATTCCTCATTTTAAACTAATTAACAAAACCTAGTTTAATAACATAGCAATATTATGACAATTTTTTAAGGTGGAAGCTAGAAATTGCAACTAGATTATATTTCACTCTCATTTAACATGTTAATCCACACACTAATTCCACAACTAATAATAAAACCCAAATTCTAATTTTATCTAACTTATTTACATGTTTTCTAAAAATCTAGTTTACAAAAATAACCTATTAAACAATTAAAATGCAACAACTATCAATTTTTTGCTAAAAAATTAGGTTAACCATTTCCTAGTATGTTAAACTAAAGTTTTAGATCAAAACCTAAGAATCAAAACCCTAATAATGATTTAGTAACCATATTCTAGAAATTTAAATCTTGAAACAAAACCATAATTAAACATTTAGTTTGATTAGGTTGAAGTAAAATAGCAACAAATGAGACATGGGTTTAGAATTATACCACTAAAATTTGAGATTACACATGCTTCATGACCTCCATGATGGATCTCTTGCTTTCAAATTCCAAGCCAAATAGAAGCAAAGAAAATTGGATAAGGTTGAATGATGAATTTGTGATAAATTGGTATTGATTTTGGATTGATTTTGGAGACTTTTTGATAAAAAATTGAAGAAGGAGGAATTTTGGGAAGGGGGAGTGCTGGTTCGGCAGCAGCACTTTGAGGGGAAAAGAGAGGAAGTGAGGTGTGTGGTGCTATGTAGAATGTTCCACCATAATGTCTTTCTTTAAGTCTTTTCATATTTCACTCATTTTCCTTCATTTTTCCATTTAACCTACACTCTAGAAGCATCTTGTGAACCAAATGAGAGGGGGGCTGTCCAAGGCCGGCCACACATGATGAGAGGGAGAGTGTGTGTGTGGGGTTTGTGGGTGAGTGTGTGGAGACTATCAAATAATCACCTCTTTTAATTAATTAACTTATTTATTCCCTTTTTCCAATAACCCATTCTCTAATTATCTAAAAACCTCATGACAACTCCAACTCAAATCAAGGCAACATAAAACATTTTGTTTAATGTATTTTGATGCACAAAATTTGTTTCAACTCATTCCGGTTTGTAATTTTCCCTAATTAAATTTATTAGTGACGGCTTAAAATAATATTAAAAATAATTAATTTCGGAAAATTTTCAGAAATTTTGAAATCTCACCGGTGGCTCAATAAACACCAAATACTAGCAATTACATATCTAGAATATTTATATTAAATTTTAAAAAAAAGATATTTGTATTTTGACTTTTTACAGAAAACCCCCTAATTTTGCCGATTTTCCGAAATTTCACCAAAACGATTTTCACAACGTTACAATCTTCCCCCCTTAAAGAAATTCGGTCCCCGAATTTAAATTAAAACTCCCCCTCCAAATACTAAAACATTTATCAAAATACTCAAATCGTCGGGGCTCCGAAATCATCAATACATAACTAAAATTAACTCCGTCAAGCATAACGCAATCATCGGAGTTACGGCGAAGATAACATATCAAACCCAATACGAAAACCAACATAATATATATCAAAACTATAACTTATATATAGTGTGCATCATAGTGAAACCATACAAATATCCGGATAAGGAAATATGCAAACCCCTTTTTGGAAATTGCCGTGTGATGCACGTGTCACGGCATAAGTAGCGGACGTTTATTTAAAAAAATAACTATATATATATATCTTTTATTTAACATACACGTCCCGCCTGGTTACTAAATCAAATAATAATCATTATGAAAATATACTGCTCAAACTGAAATCAATCCCAATCACATCAATAAAATATCATGTGCGTCCGGTGCGCACTGAAATCGAAACCAAATACAGATACCATGAATACACACAACAACAAAACTAAGTGCAACAGGGGTGCACCAAAAACATCTGTCAAGTGCAACGGGCGTGCACGACTCAATATCAGGTGCATCTAATCTGCACAAAACCCCGATTTAGTGCATCTGGTGTGCACAAAATCGCATCAAGTGCGCCAAGTATGCGCAAGAACCCTAATCAAGTGCACATGGTGCACGAAAACATACATTGAATATCAAAATCGAATCACAGCACAAAAATGCAGAAAAACTAGGTCGAAACATATGTCAAAATCACGTGTAACCCACAAGCACGAAATCAAATCGAAATCTCAAAATGTATAAAACCAAATCGAGTGTACTGGGTGCGTACTAAACCACATCAATACAACTGATATATGGAACTCAGATAGAATGAAGGTACACACAGGAAATACCAATCGTAGAACAAAGTCCTCAAAATACAAAAATCCAATCAACGAAAATAGGAAATTCAATTCACTAAATCACAATCGTAAACACTATCGTCAATGTGCGCCTCTTTCCTCTGATGTCGACCGCTTCGAACTCGTCTCTTCGTAGCTGTGCTGACTGCGCTACCAACGGCAATACTCATATCTAGAGTCTCCCACGTAGTCGATCCCTTCACTTGATATCCGGACTACATTAAACTTTTCGATCGATCCATCAAAATCCCATAAATCCCCGAGAGCTCAAAACTCAAGTACAGTTTAAAAATATCCGGTACATACCCCAGCATCGATGATCCAGCTGTAGAAGGGCAAACCCAAGCCTCACTAATGGCACAGCGGAACTGCCGTAAACCCTAAGGTTCAAGGGCGTTCTCGTGGTCATTATGTCGAGTTAGGGTTTCATTCTTCTAGAGGGTCCATCGAATACCTGCATGTTCTTCCGAATACTTTAAACTTAGGAAAAAATGGTTTTCTGATAATCGTTCGAACCCTTTAACTTCATCCGGACGGCATGTGAATACCCTTCGTCCGCACGTTAAGCAATGCTTCAATCCTCAAGAATAACCGATACTCTAATGTTTATCGCATACGAGCCGCAACTTCCTCTGCCCGCGCGCTCGTGGTAACAGAACCACCCTCCGACATCGACGAAGATAGATCAAAGGAGCGAATGAAATACGGTGCAAGCAAATGTACATCCTAAGGCTCCTTAAGCAGAGTAGCGTATCGTAAATATGCCGCGGACCATACCCACGGTACGTTACTCTACCTAAATCGCCTACTCCATCAACCAAGGGTCACCTAGACTTATACAGGGTTAAACCTAGCGCTCTGATACCAACTTTGTCACGACCCGAAAGTACGGAACGTGACCGGCACTTAGATTACGAAGCGTCTAGAGGCGCCACGTGACCTAAGTAAGCCGAAGCCCAGAAATCTAAACCATAAAAGAAGAAAAAGAAGAAAAGAAAATAAAACAAGTATATAAAAAAAATATCAGCAAATTTTACCAAAAATTTCGGCAGAGTCTCCTCTGTAAAACTGGCCCCCAAACGGGTACAACAAGTATAATATGAATAAACAATAAAAAGCATCCCTAAACGGGTGCTCGCTCAACGCCAACAGGCGGAGACAACCACAACAATCACAATAATATACAACGCCAAAGGGCGAGGCTCAAATCTCAAAAGAAAACAAAAACCACCAGATCAGAATAACACATGCGCGACTCTAAGGTCGAAATAAACAACTGGTCCAAAAAAAAAACTTATCAAGTAATACAAATATGGTTGATGGAGCTTTCTAGATACAAATGAAATAATAAAAATACAACGGCGGTTCAGATACAAATGAACCAACCTACCGTGCAAATCACCCGAAAAGAAAATGATGTGCCAGCAACTGCCAAGGGAAACCTGTACATCGCACCTGAAAAGAATTTGGCACAACGGGGGTGAGTTGCCAACTCGTGAGTAGAAGACATCTACGAAAAGAAATCGAATGCACGACGCTATCCTAGGTCATAATAATACACTACTATATCCTAAACATCTAGTAATAGCAGGGTAATACTATGTATAAGTGCAGATAAACCGTGTTCGTGTCAGTGCTTAATATAATACTATGTCATATGAAATGAAATGCATGCACCATGAATGTAAAGTAACAAATCCTGAAATCCAGATATACATGAATAAGAACTCTTTAGCTATTATCATAGTAAAGTGTGTGTAAGCATCTAAAATCTCAACAATGAAATCCATAGAAATCTGTGTCAAGCATCGACACAACACATGTAATCTCAAGTCTCAATATGTCGGGCTCCGTCAGTCCGGATCGGCCCATATCATCAAATCCCACGACAACGGTCGGTATCCTCCGGATATCCGCCGCGCCAGACATCACCGGTAGGTAGCCTTCCCCTGTCAGGCTCATCGTCTACAACTCGATCTTCTTGCCCCGGGGTACCATACCGGGCCCACCATGTACCCGAGACGGTTCATCCACTCCTCGAATCGGGTCTCGAAATCCAACAGAAAACATGAAATACTCATGGTGGACGACCCATACATCACGAGAAAACCGCATCTTATTGAAAAAGAGGAGGAGAGAGAGAAGTTTTTATATATATTTTTGCGGTTTCCCCTAAAAATCCAGAAATCTCATAGAAATCCAAATCTCAAAATCAGGAGTAACTATATGATAAGTGTCGGCATATGCCCATAATACTGCATGTTAACATGAAAATATGAATGCATGAATGTCTAAGTAATGAATATCATGTCTTAAACTAACATCAGAGAGTGATCATAATATTATATCGGTTTGGTTGTTAACTGATTCTATCAATAAAAGATAATATGATCTAAAGTGCACATGACATAGCAATTACCGATGATGATGTGTATGAGCCGGCAAAAAAGTGTGCGTGGAATATGCGCATCATCGGTAATGGTGCTGGTGTCCTAACAGGTATAGTTTATACTGATTATAGCAATATATGTAATAACATGCAACATTATGATTACAGTGTGAAAGTAAAGACGAATGTGCGTTATCCACTCATTTAATATACTAATACTACTACCACTATGAGAGTCGAACCTAAACCAGTGTCCATCTAACATCCTAAGGAACTAAACCCAATAGACTAGTCAGTAAGAAACTAGAGTCTACCTAAGGTCTGAATCATTATCTCTAATAGTCGGCGATTCCGCCTCAATAGCATCACGTACGTAGTACGGCTTCCTCGAATCAAGAGTGCGGATCAATCATCATATCTAAGCCTCGTACGGAAAATCCATCGTACGGCATCCCTGTATCGGGGTACGGGTCAAGTATTTCCTAGGTGTCTCATTATTCGTAATGTGTCATCATCAATACATCTCATGATCAAGGTTCTAAACTGTGATCGCACACATCAATCATATATCATTGTCATCATGATAAGCATCATTAGGTTATCCTCAGAAATATCATATCATATGTATCATATTGATTAAGTCATACTTATATGATATCGGCATCAGGTCATACCAATATAATGTCGTAATCAAGTTATACATATATCATATAGTGATCAGTCACAAGTTACAGTCCAGGTACTATTCTAGCGTCCCATGTACATCAATATCACCACCACTCCTTATAACTTATATATTCATGTTCATTATCTCATTCTCTAATGATCCGCTAACACTTTATTACGACTGTATAGTCAAGAATCACGGCATCAAGCCCAGTTATACTGTTTCATCATACCTCAGATATCATATCACCTCAATGAATCACCTATACGTGATGTATATGTATGTATATACCTATACCTAGTTCTATATATATACACATACACGTACCCTATGTCGAGTTTCAGTGTGTGCGTGGGTGTGTTTCTATCTGAAACCTACGAACCTCTTCCAAGGTACTCATCCTCTGATATGGTTTTCCTAAATCAGTCTAGTCCAGCCTAGGGTCAATACTAGGGTCCTACTAGGGTCACGTCTGGTTTCCTAATGTCAATAAGAACTATTCCTATTCTACGTTGCGGGGGTGTTAAACGCCATCCACCCGACTTCCCCCCCCCGTAGATATGCATCTACTCACCTGGTCCATGTCTGCCGAAGACGGTGTCGCCATCCTCTTCTTCATCGCCCGCAGTCCATGTGAGGGGTACCTATATGCAAATATATGTAGTATTGTAAACTAAATCACATACAAAAGTCAAAACGACGCAAGGAACAAGCATAGGTTAAAACCTATGTCCCGTCCACGCAAAAGAACCAAATACCGCTCGATATCGGCGTACAAACTCCGATGGATCGAGATAACATCATCGAACAACTTGTAGTTTTAAAACACATTACCTATATTATAAAACATGATCAAATTCATCGAAACACTGAAATCGATCAAATCGTCCGTTTTCGAAAAACTCGAAAATGCCAATTTACCGTTTTTCATCGAAACTTGACATTTAATTGAAACCAATGGTCATAAAACTCATTAAATAGTATAACTAGACTATATAAACCACTATTATATTTTTAGCACCCTAATTATATTAGTTTGTAAATTCTAGTTTGCAAACTTGCCCGATTTCGGTATTTTTAAGCAAAACTTCACAATTTCACTTACAAACTTGATTTTGCATAACTTAAATCGTTAAACCACTCCTTGAAACCTTAAGGATTTTCTAAAAACCTAACTTTAGTTTTAATTCCTCATTTTAAACTAATTAACAAAACCTAGTTTAATAACATAGCAATATTATGACAATTTTTTAAGGTGGAAGCTAGAAATTGCAACTAGATTATATTTCACTCTCATTTAACATGTTAATCCACACACTAATTCCACAACTAATAATAAAACCCAAATTCTAATTTTATCTAACTTATTTACATGTTTTCTAAAAATCTAGTTTACAAAAATAACCTATTAAACAATTAAAATGCAACAACTATCAATTTTTTGCTAAAAAATTAGGTTAACCATTTCCTAGTATGTTAAACTAAAGTTTTAGATCAAAACCTAAGAATCAAAACCCTAATAATGATTTAGTAACCATATTCTAGAAATTTAAATCTTGAAACAAAACCATAATTAAACATTTAGTTTGATTAGGTTGAAGTAAAATAGCAACAAATGAGACATGGGTTTAGAATTATACCACTAAAATTTGAGATTACACATGCTTCATGACCTCCATGATGGATCTCTTGCTTTCAAATTCCAAGCCAAATAGAAGCAAAGAAAATTGGATAAGGTTGAATGATGAATTTGTGATAAATTGGTATTGATTTTGGATTGATTTTGGAGACTTTTTGATAAAAAATTGAAGAAGGAGGAATTTTGGGAAGGGGGAGTGCTGGTTCGGCAGCAGCACTTTGAGGGGAAAAGAGAGGAAGTGAGGTGTGTGGTGCTATGTAGAATGTTCCACCATAATGTCTTTCTTTAAGTCTTTTCATATTTCACTCATTTTCCTTCATTTTTCCATTTAACCTACACTCTAGAAGCATCTTGTGAACCAAATGAGAGGGGGGCTGTCCAAGGCCGGCCACACATGATGAGAGGGAGAGTGTGTGTGTGGGGTTTGTGGGTGAGTGTGTGGAGACTATCAAATAATCACCTCTTTTAATTAATTAACTTATTTATTCCCTTTTTCCAATAACCCATTCTCTAATTATCTAAAAACCTCATGACAACTCCAACTCAAATCAAGGCAACATAAAACATTTTGTTTAATGTATTTTGATGCACAAAATTTGTTTCAACTCATTCCGGTTTGTAATTTTCCCTAATTAAATTTATTAGTGACGGCTTAAAATAATATTAAAAATAATTAATTTCGGAAAATTTTCAGAAATTTTGAAATCTCACCGGTGGCTCAATAAACACCAAATACTAGCAATTACATATCTAGAATATTTATATTAAATTTTAAAAAAAAGATATTTGTATTTTGACTTTTTACAGAAAACCCCCTAATTTTGCCGATTTTCCGAAATTTCACCAAAACGATTTTCACAACGTTACAAATAGGCAAGCACTCACTTTCTTCTGCTCCCTGGGCTCAAGAGAATTGATCCTGCTTAAACCTGTATTTACTAAAATCCTTAAATTGTTTCATATAACTCGAGGGGGTTTTGTGAAAAATATTTTAAATAAAATTTCAAAATAAACCTTAAGAATTTATTTATATTATTTAAGGTTTCATAGATGTGAATTTTAAGGATTTTTGATATTTTAGTGATAATTACATTTCTTGGAAAGTTCATGGTATTTTAGTGTAAAACTTGTCTTTTGGATAACTTGATGGTATTTTGGTGAAACTTGTCATTATTTTATTTTTTAGAAAACATGGAATTTTATTATATCTTGAAAATATGTGGGATGATAACAAATATATATAATTACTAGAAATAAATTTTATTATGTAGAAAAATGCGTTTTTCTTAAAAACAGTATTAAAAACCTTTTGAGACCGAATGCTCCATGAGGAGATCTGTATCTCGCTCTACTAGCACACAAATGTGCGATAATCTGTACTATCCAATAGCGGGTCCCCTAAAAAGGGTTGTAGAGGCTTATTTGCAAAGGAATTTTAAAATTCAATTTTAAGAGAAAACCGTTTTTATAATACATGGTATTTTAATGAAATATTGCAATCGTAACCAAAAATATGCACAAATGTTATCGTGCTATGGAAACATGTGTGTATGTGAGGGGTAGTTCATTACCCCGTGAAGTTTTCTAAAGGTATGTTTAAGCAAAGGAATATAAGATGACATATATAAAGTTCATGGTATTTTAATGTAAAGGTTAAATTAAACTTTCTTTTCATGATATTTTTTAGTGAAAGTTGGTTCTAGATATTAGTTTTATGGTTATAAACATAGGGTAAGAATATGGATGCCAAATATGTAAGAAAAAGTGGATTTTATATAGAATAGAAGAAAATGTCGTATTAACTCCATTTCCGACATAGGTTTTGAAAAAGAACTTTTAGAGAAGGAGATTAAGGATTAGAAGGGATTTACGAGTGAATTAGTTTAAGGAGAGATAGAAGAAGATAGATTGGTAGTCGTGGCGTCGCAGGATTGCCGGAAAAGCTTCGATTCCTCGCCGGAACTTGATCGTTGGCTAACTCCTCTTCTACTCCACTTATACTTGAGAAAATTTGAGAGTTTTGGCTAGAATTTTCAGAATAAGGAAGGGCTAGGGCATGAGGTAGTATTTATAGTGTGGAATTAGGGTTTTTGGAATTAAAATGCATTAAAAAGGTGATAAATGAGGAATTGAGGGGTCCCTGTTTGATTGCAGAGTAATCAAACAGTGCAGGGGAGTTAGGGGGTAGGGGAAACAACTAGTGTGCAAAGCTCGGGCATCATTGCCTATGGGGGACCCGACGGCGCCGGCCAAAATGGCGATCTCGCCGATCGAGTAGGTGAGGGGGGCCGTCGGATTGGTGCCACATGTTCCTCTCTGTATTTAAATCATTGTGCATATGTTTATTTCTTCAGACTTTTTATTTTTATGTGCATTGCACGTGCAGACTTTTGGGCTTCCAAAAAGTTTACAAATAAAATCAGAAAAATATAACGTGTCTAATGGGAATCGAACACAGAGGCTACGTCACAACAGTGCAAGGCTTTACCGGTGAGCTACAAGTTGCTTCTTGCTGCTCTCAAACAAAATTTATTTATAACTTGTACTCAGGCATGTAAACTCCATTCCGTACATTAAATTAAAAATTTTTGTAAAGTAAATTCAGAGTCGTTACACATGTATCAGAGGTATGGAGAGATATACCCTTGAACAAAATCCCGTGTATGAGGGAAAAGATCATGTTGGAACAGAGGATCGTTAGTCTTATATGAGATTAAGATCAATTTAGACGGATATGGGTAAAAGATCGATGAAACATCGTTAGTCGTATATGAGACTAAGATCAATATGGATGAACGATCAATAGTCATATATGAGACTAAGATCAATTTGGACATCATTGATATGTTTCAATGGATCATGTATGAGAAGCAAAAACTTCAATACTCAGATTATTTTAACTAAGTAATCAAGCAAAGGCTTGTTGTCTAAGTGCGCAAGTTCATATGACACACATGCGAATTTGTTTTGATTTGAAAAGGGAGTGTGCACGTGCTTTGCATATGGTTACGCACTTGTTTCAAGACTGTGTTGCACACATGTATATTACGTGGCTCACACTTACTTCAGAATCATATGCGCGCAAGTGTATATATGCGCATGCGTTTAAAGGTCAACGTGCATATCACATGACACTTGCACATCTATGGTTAACACTCAACAAGCGCGCACATACTTCATATTGAATTTGCATGACCGGTTTGATATGTTAATCGAAGGTTCCCTTGCTCCAAAGGTGAGGGGTAATTAACGGCAGCTTAGTCCACGGCTGCCGGAAATTCAGATCTCCATAATTAATAAACCTCAGCCTACTATAGACAGGGGGAATCTGTACATGCCTAACTAGCGTGCGCATTCCTATCTCAATAGGATAACGAAAACACTCTACAGTTTCTGGCACGCCTGGTAGGACCTATCTCTCCTTCCATATTTCGGGTCAAATGTTCATACGAACTCATTTAAATCGCTATTTCTATTGAAGTCATGTTTCTTTATGCAGGGGTTAACAACTTTCAACCGCAATCCCAAATTCAACGACTATGTTTCCAGCAGCCGAATCGCTTCACATGCATGCTCTATCAAGTTCGTGTCCTCATTAGACTAAAATTTCTCAAATTTTCAAGTTGCGTCTGAAATGACGTTAAACTAAGATTGACCCCTAGGTCATTAAACTAGGAGTGTAAAAAATGTGTAAATAAATAAATAAAAAGCCGGAATGATGGGGAATCCGTGAATAAATAGTCGAAATGATAGGGCAATCGCGACCTTTGCGATAAGAAAACCTGAAATGATAAAGCAATCGCGACCAGAAAAAAAGGGCTCCATAATTTCGTGTCCGAAATGACATTAAACTAAAATTTCTCAAGCTTTCAAGTTCATATACGAAATGACTCTAAACTATTGCTTATGTCCGAAATAACTCTAAAATACCGCTTACGTCCGAAATGACTTTAAATTAATGTATGCTAAATTGCCGGGAAAACATGCTCAGCTTCCAACGTGACCACCGTCGTATACAAAATCAAGACTACTACCAAAGTGAGTCTCCCGTCAAGCCTCGTGCAGCAGGATATAGGACATCGAATCCAATTCGAGTTCAACATATTCTCTTCGGTCTTCGTCAGTGCTCCTGCCGTGAAAGCTTCAATGAGCCAAATCGATCAACAAGCCAGCCTCAAGGGAAAAAGGGCCTAACATCATAACCGTAGGGGTGCCCAAACCAAAGCACAAATCGGTGTTCAAGTGGTTTTCCATCTCCCCATCTGGGGGAAAAGCCGTTAACTTACAGAGGGTAACAAGACGCTCTAGACCAGCCCAGGCAATGCCCATGACGACCGCAAATGTAAATGTCTACATTATACTATCGGTCAGCCCAAAACGGCCATCGAGGATGCAGATGCCTGCCAAGCCTTTAAAACTGAAGAGTTGAAGAAGAAACGACTCATAGATAGAGCCAATAAGAGGGCTAAGGTTCCTGCTAAATGAGATATCATCGAGTTCCGAGAACACAGTTACCCTGTGACAAAAGCCAATTCTGCCGTGAAAATCAACGATACTTCCGAACAGTTCAAATCGGTGCAGAAGCATGCTACGACCTCAAAGGTCAAGAAAATGACAATTCAAAGAATTCTGTGAAGAGGCGTGTCTAAGATCCAGAATTAAAAGCATAACACGACCTCATCAAGGGCATGCCAAACTCCACTCACTGAGCAAAATCAAAAGAAGAACTCAAGCAGAGTGTACCAGCTATATCCAAGACCCTGGTCGAACCGGCTATCCTCGGTCGTTTGTCATTCCCTGAAAGGAGCGGACCATGGCAACAATCTAAAAGCCTAGCAAATGGTATCACCAGCGAGGAGGCAACGGGCGGATACACAATCCATACGGTCTACAAGGTAGGACTCGGAAGAACAAATCCTCCTATGCTTCACAGTCATGATAATGGTATGGTTGCAGCTGCCCAACCTTGGCTCGATTCAGATGATGATAAATGCTCTGCGCGGATTGCTAAACTAAGAAAGCTGACAGCTTCTAAAAAAACAGATGACGGTGATAGCCCAGTCAATCGACCCCTACATCGTTAAACTAGAAATAGACGACCCCTAAATCGTTAAACTGGGAATAATCGATCCCTAAGTCGTTAAACTGAGAATAATTGATCTCTAAGTCGTTAAACTGGGAAATAAAAAAGAAAAAAGGGTCAGCCCACAAGCAAAAAGGGCACGAATGAAAACCTGAAAAGGTTTCGTGAATAAAAACGGCGAGACTTCCCGCGAGCTTGTGAAAACCCGCAAGGGCGCAAACTCATTCAGAAAAAAACCTTCGACGACGAATGATGAGTTGCTCCTGGTACCATATTCCAGTATAGCGATGCTGACGCTAACGAAAATTTCAAATCCCTAAATGCCCAAACTGCGAATGATGAGTTTCTCCTGGTACCATATTCTAGTATAGCAATACAGATGCTGTTCAGATTCATATCCAAATTCAAATCATCCAATGACAAATAATGATTCGCTCCTGAAACCATGTTTCAGCGTTAATGATGTTAATATCAACCAAAATTTCAAATCCCCAATGCCCCAACACCGAATGATGAGTCACTCCTGGCACTACGCTTCAGTGTTAGCGGTGCTGATGCCAACCCAAAATCCAAATCCTTTAAATTCTCTCAGCCCTATGGCCAGTCCCCAAATTGACTACTGTATACATTCCACAGGCTCAAATAATCCCCATCACACCCATGTCCCACCACAATCACCAGCCTTGTGTTCGGTCTCAGCCTTTAGAATTATGCTCCATTTGAGAAGACCCACTCATGTGTCCTCGTGATATATAAGGAGAAAAGAGCTTACGTGATCCTTTCGACTCGTAAGAAAACACCTTCGTTGGATCCTTATGACTCACAAGGGAAAAACACCCTTGGGGTCCTCATGACTCCTAAAGAGAAAATACACCTACCAGATGCTCTTGACTCGTAGGGAGAAAATACTTCTATAAGACCCTTACGGCTTATAAAATTGAAAAGGCTAAGGCGACGAGGACATGAACCTGTCTCCTAAACCGTCGCTCCCCAACAGGCAAAGTCAAATGATGAATTGCTCCTGGCACCTGTGCTCCAGTGTTGCAACGCTGATACCAGCCCCAACCCCAAAATTCCAAATCTTCAATCCAAGGGACCCCTAAGTCGTTAAACTGGGAACGGATGACCCCTAAGTCGTTAAACTGGAAACAAAGGGAATCCCCTCATAGCAAATGATGATTCGCTCCTGGTACCATATCCCGGTGTAGCGATATTGATGCCAAAAAAAATTCCAAATTCTAAATCTTACACTGCAATGCCTCAAATTCAAAGGTCCCGCCAAATAAGACAGGAATCGGATAAATCAAACTAAAGTCCCACCCAGAAGTGTTTCCAAGCTCAGAAGTCCCGCCCGACAGATTGGAACCTCCAAAAAAAAAAAAATCAAATAATTCCAACAACGACCTCTACGTCAAAAACAGTGACACTCCGTCTTGGGGAAACGTCAACCAGCGACACTCCATCTCAGGGAAACGTCACCCAGTGACACTCCGTCTCTGAGAAACGTCAAACAAACACTTTGTGCCGGGGATACATCATACAACGACACTCCATCTCGAGAGCGCATCAGAAACAAACACTTCGTCTTGGGGAAACATCAACCAGCAACACTCCGTCTTGTGGATACGTCAAACAGACACTCCGTCTTAGGGAAATATCAACCAGCGACACTTCATGCCGGAGATATGTCATACTCAGACACTACGTCTTAGGAAAACGTCAAACAGACACTTCGTCTCGGAGATACGTTATACGCCGACACTTTGTCTCGGGGAAACGTCAGACGGTGACACTCCTTCTCGAGGAAACGTCAGACGGTGACACCCCGCCTCGGGGATACATCATATGCTGACACTCCATCTTAGAGAAATGTCACACAGAGACACACTATCTCGGGGAAACGTCAAACGGTGACACTCCGCCTCGGGAATACGTCATACGCCAACACTCTATCTCGGGGAAACGTCAGAAACGGACACTCCATCTCGGGGATACGTCATATACAGAGACTCCGCCTAGGGGAAACGTCAAACAGTAACACTCCGCATCTAGGATATGTCATACACCGACACTCCGTCTTGGGGAAACATCAAATCGACACTTCGCCTCGGGGATCATCATACAGCGACACTCCGTGCTGGGGATATGTCAACCAGCGACACTCCATCTCGGGAAAACATCAGACAGTGACACTCCGTCTCAGGGAAACGTCAAATAGACACTCCGTGCTGGGGATATGTCAAACAGCAGACACTCCATCTTAGAGATATGTCAAGCATCAACCGTTTACGTCGTAAAAAGGGCAGTAGCCAAATCAAGTCAATCTCCACGCCAAAGAAAATCCATTAATTTCACGTACACGTGCATTCATTGATGGGAGGAACATTGTTGGGGTTAAAATTTAACCCTCATTGACCAAAGGTCAAGGTCAAAGTCAAAGTCAAATTGCGGACAAGTAGGTCCAAGCCAAAGAAAACCGGCCCTACCATCGAATCCAAACCGGGCCCATGTCACGCCCCGCTTTCCCGGTGTACGGAGAAGTAGACGTGACGGGCCGCGACATATTTACTCAGAAGTAAACACGTTAAGCTTAAATATGCAATATAAATAAATGCACAAGAATGATAAGAGATGTAATATAAACAAAAACTTTTATTAAAATTCAACTTTACATTACAACTGCTTTTGAAAAGGAAAAAATACAATGATGAAAGTAATGCCTAAACAGTGGGATATGAAATGGAAAAAAGTACAAGTAAAAGCTAAAAGTCAGGCTCCTCCGTGAACTGATCCAAGTCCTCCTGGCTGGGCTCGGTCTCCTGAGAGTCGGGTCCTCCTGACGAACATTCCAAAGAAAGAAGAGACATGAATGTCGTCTACGAACTAGCGCTCGGTAAGTCCCAAAAGTAAGAGTGGAACAGATCAAGTAAAGAGGAGAGAACTGGTAATATAAACAGTTATATGTTTATTATGCTAACGTAGTTGTTTGTAGCTTGGTACAGAATGTATCAGTGTATGCGAGAGGAGTCTAACTATCCCGTGGACTATGGTGCCATGTAAGTACAAGGCCCCATCAAAACCCATGGGACAACGGCACAGGATGTTTAAGTAGGTGTCTTTTAGTGTCCATCATCGTGCCACTTTTAACACATTCCGTACCAGTCTACCCCTTTAAAACCCCGTAATGTATATTGTATAAATTTTAGTTATCAGACTTGCCGAAACCATGGATATAAGTTGTCCATGTAAACGGTTTCAGGATGTATCAAGTAGGCATGTAATCAAGTCAAGTTATAGCCATGGTTCGGTCAAGTTAAGTCATGTTTGCATGTTGATACTGTAATGGTATTCAGGTTCAAGTTCAAGTATACATGTTAGATTCATGTTAGATTTGGATTCATGTTTGGATTGGATTCATATTAGACTTAGACTCAGACTCAGACTTGAGTCAAACACTTTAAAATAGATTTGGATCCTGAATAAGGTTTAGGAATTATCGATAATTGCTGTACATGGACGGCAGGATTTGTGTGTTTTTCCAAGACAACTACCATTGATAACTCCGTAAAGTTTTTTCTACCTTAAATAGGCAAGCACTTACTTTCTCCGACTTCCTGAGGCTCAAGAGAATTGATCCCGCTTAAACCCATATTTACTAAAGTCCTTAATTGTAATTTTATATAACTCGAGGGGTTTTATGAAAAATATTTTATATACTTTCAAAATAAACCTCGAGTAATTATTTATTTTATTTAGGGTTTTCATGGATGTAACTTTTAAGATTTGATATATTTTAGTGAATATTAACTTAGCTTGAATAGTTCATAGTATTTAAGTGAAATACATATCTTGTATTGATCCTTGATGGTATTTTAGTGAAACTTGACATTCTTTTATTTTTTGAAAAACATAGAATCTTATTATAACTTGAAAATATGCGGTTTGATAATATTTATATATTTATAAAAATTAATTTTTATTATTAAATAGAAAATCTCATTTTTCTTAAAAATCGTATTAAAATTCTTTCGAGACCGGATGCTCCGTGAGGAGGTCTGCATCTCGCTCTACTAACCCGAGAATATGTGATAATCCGCACCATCCAAAAGAGGGTTTCCCAAAATAGGTTGTAGAGGCATAATCGCAAAGAGTTTGAAATACAATTCTAAAGAAAACCAGATTTTTTTTTTATAATTCAAGGTATTTTACTGAAATGTATTACTCGCCACAAAAATTATGTTGCAAAGAGAATCTTGCTATGGAATTATATGTGTTGTGAAGGGTAGGTCATTACCCCGTGATGTTTTCTAAAGGTAATAGCAGGCAAAACAAATAAATACGGTCGATACAAAGTTCATGGTATTTAAAGGTAAACTCAATTTAAAGTTGTTTAGCATGATAATTTAGGGTGAAAGTTGTTCTAAACTTTAGTTTTATGATTAACAAGCATTGCATAGAAATATGAATGAGCAATTCTTAAGAAAAATTGTAGTTTCAAAGATTTTAGAAACAAATGTCGGTATAACTTTACTTACCGACATGTTTTATAAAAATAGACTTTTTATGTAGAAAAAGAAGAAGGGGGTGGGACTTACTAGCTAGAAGGATCAAGATGAGGTAGAAGAAGAGGGTGTAGTTTTTGTGGAGTCACGGGGTCGCCGTAACTTGTTCGATTCCTCGCCGGAAGTTGGTTTTAGGCTAACTCCACTTCTACTTCACTTATACTTGGAAAAATTTAATAATTTTGGTTAGGGATTTCAGAATGAGAAGGGGCTAGGGTATGAGGTTTTATTTATAACGTGGAATTAGAGTTTTGGAATTAAAAGATTGAATTAAAAAGTATTTAAAATTGGATTAATCGGGAAAATTAACTCGCTGTTAAATTGCAGAAAAAACAAACAGTACAGGGATAATGGGGGTAGGCCAAAGGTTTTGTGGGCAAAACACGGGGGCTTTTACCTATGGACCGACCAGCATCACCGGCCCAAAGCTTAATCTCGCCAACCAAGTATGGGTGTTGGGGGGTTGGATGCTTGCCATGTGTCCTACTCGCTGTTAATATAATTTTGCACATGTTAGATTTTTCTGACTTTTCATTTTTACGTGTATTGCACGTGTAAACTTTTGGGCTTCTAAAAAGTTTAAAAGAAAAATCAGTAAAAATAATATGTGGCTGATGGGATTCAAACACAGGGCTACGTCACAGTAGTGCAAGGTTTTACCAATGAGCTATAAGTTATTTCTTGCTGTTCTTAAACAAATTTAATTTATAACTTGTATTCAGGCTAAGCAACTCCTTTCTGTATATTAACTTAAAAATTTTCGTACAGTAAAATTAGAGTCGTTTCAGCCCACATCCGAACTCAAGCTGGGACCACGCTCAAAACCATGTTGGGCCCACGCCTGAACCCAAGTCCAAGCAGGTGGGCCCAAGCCCAAACCGGCCTCATACCAAGAAAGTACAACAAATAAATATGAAAAATGTGAAATAAATAGTCAAAACGCCAAATTTTTGTAAAACTCATGGCTCATGTGCAAATAAAAATAAGCACATGAAGCATGTGATGGGCAGAATGCCATTTTGTAAAGCCTAAGGAGCTATGTGTAAATTTGTAAGCTTATATATGACAACATTATGAAGAAATGAAATATTATTGATTCCCCTCAAAAAAATCTAGAGTTTGTGCCTCCATCTTTTTTCTCTCAAGTTCTTCCTCTTCATTTCTAATTAAATCAAGTGCTTAGCTTTCTTTTTCTCAAAACTAAATAAAGTTTCACCATAAAACTCTTTAAAGAGAGTTCAAATATCCTACCAAATATCTAAAAAAGGGAGATTTTTAATTCTCACAACCCTTTTTCTCCAAGATCTAACAAAAGAGAGGAAGAAGAACGAGATCCATCTTCAAAAATTCCACTTTGAGAGGATCTAAGACTTAAGGGAGAAGAAAAGGGTCCACTTTTATCATCTCCGAAAATCTTTTCTTTAGGAGTGTAACTCCTCCGAATTCCGAAACATAAAAATAAAAATCATTCATTTTCTAAGAGTTTAACTTCAAAATCTCTCGAGAGTTCAACTCTCAGCCGAGGGCCTAAGCCCTTTCTTCTGCTGGTGTTTCCAGCATGCATGTATTTCTTACGTGGCCCGCTGGCGCCCAGCGGCCATTGATTTATCTTTATTTTATGTGTAGTAGTTAACTGCAATCAATAACGGTGTCACACGTAGCTAGACCGAGGTAAGTACGGGTCGTCCTCAGGGAAACGTGGAACCTTTCATTCTTAGTTTAGATGTGTTGAGAAGGGGTAAGAATAAAGAATGGTGAAGAATGGTTGTAGGATCTAGATCTACGTTAAACACGGATGCAAAATATAGATCTAGATTAACTACGGAGGTAAGTTTAATATTAAAAGGGGGCTTGTAGGGTTCATTGGGATTTAGTAGTTATGGATGATTAATTAAAGATTACTCTTTTTATCTTTTAATAGATTTAAAACTAGAACGACAGTGGTGCATGTAGATTAGGGTTTCTGGAGGGAAAAAGGGGTTCCCTACTCTTAACCCCTATCTCGACATGGAACTCCGTTCATATCTAGCCTTTACCAAAATAATAGTTAATCTAATCTCTAATCGTGGTCGCGATTATCAATGAATTGATAGCGCGCCCAATTAGGATGTTAACTATTCTTTTGATAAAGTTTATAAACTTTATAGGACTTAAAAAGAGTTTAAGGATCTTCATCATCCATTAACCTACTCTAATCCCATGAACCCTAACAAGCGAAGAATTACTCGCGCATGTTGGGAGAAGAAGAGATGGAGAGAGAAATCATATTAAAAACTACAAAGAGATAGAATAAGAAAACAACTACCTTTATTAATCAACAAAATTCATTTACACTTTGTTCCCTAAGAAAATGATTACAAAATGCTAGTTTGCTTCTCGATCTCTTCTAAGGAGGTAGATGAACCGTTGATGATCAGCCTGGATGCGTGAGCATGTCGTGGACTTCGTGATCTCTTCAGCTTGATAATTTTTCCAAGAGCCTCTCGGTCCTTATTTATAGTCCCAGAGCCAGAACCCTAGCTTCCTAATTCGGAAACCAGTAGTTAAGATTCAAACAGCAAAATCCCAACTCCCACATACTCCAATACGCGGCGGATCTGCGGCCAATAGGTGGGTTTGGCCGCGGATCCGCGGCCTTGTAGGGAGATCGCTTGATTTGGTCTTCTGGAGCTTTATCTTTATGGCACGTGGTGATCTTTTTAATCTCTGGAAACTGAAAATCTTTTCTACGTCACTGCCAGACTTGATTTCTTTAGTTTACTTTCTTAATTAGGCAGGTTTGTTCTAACAACTTTGATTTTCTTGATTTCAGTCCTGAAAATTCTGCACAACAACTCAACAAATAATATTAGTAGAGTTTGTTTTATTGAGATATTAACTTAACCATTAAGAATTGGTCAAAGGTATTTAATAAGGTAAGCATATTTAAATGGGCCAAATGTTACATGGATATTATATGCTTACTTTTTCCTACCAAATGTTAATTATAATATATAAACACATGAAAATGGTATTTTTACAGATAAACCCTCATATGTATCATATATTATAATAAACACTTTTCTTTATATAGAAATAGTAAGAAAAATATCTTATTAAATGTGCAGTTTTATCAACTGAACAAATACCCCCAAATTTATCTTTGATCATCCCGAGTAAACTAGTTTATTTAAGAGAAGGAGAAAAAGAAAGGAGAAAGCTAAGCACACTTTCGTAGGCAACACGATTGCACTGAGCACGTGCAACAAGCCGTTAAACCTCTAGGTGTCCCTATTAGGAGGAGTGTTATCTCCTGAGGATTTTTAGCGGATTACACCCACAAAATCCTATAATAAAAGAGAGATGGTGAAAGTTATATGTAAAGATAAGAACTATAAAAGAAAGAACTTGAATATAAGAGTTTCCAACTAATACTAGCTTTTCGGTTGTCATGAGCCCTATCTTAATAGTCATGAAAAGATGTTAGAAATCACATCATCCCTCAATAAAATATTGTCTTTAATCTTCATTCCTATTTTTTTTCCAAACATCGATCATATAACCCTACGTGTGTGTAAAAGATATCCTTACACTCAGAGAATTCAATTCAAGCTATCATACTCTTGTCCATCTACCTCAGTACTTTTTAATTGATATTTAGATGGAATTTTCTCACACATTTTTCATGCGACCGTTAATACTTTTTGAGGTACTAACCGACTGATTACTCATGTGATCGCTTATACGGTGTATTTAGTATTTTCCTCGTCTTGCACCACCTAAGGCTTAGCAGTGACTCCCAAACCAGTTGGTCTAAGGCACTAGGTAATGAAGCACCCTCGCTATATTTTTTATTGCTGTCTTGGCGATAACAAAACCAGTGTTCATTTTTCTCACCATTTTATCTTTTATTTTCCATTTATTATTTCCTTCATACTTTGGCTTTTAGACAAGAGCATTTCAAGGTATCCTCTACTATCCCGAGTTTCAAGATGTGTGTAAGTGCATATAGTTGGGTATCAACATTCAAATGTTTGGCTTCCAGAAGAGAAACTATTTTTCAGACTTATTTTTATCCTCAGATTAGTGACTTCCTTCATCTTACTAACCCTTGGAACAACGGCTCATAACTACTTATTACTAGTTTCGTTTAAGAAAACTTCTAACTTTCTTGGTTTTCTTAAATTTTTCTAATCTTTTGGATGTAATTTTTCACTATCTAATCTTTTGTTATATAAAAAATTTTGAATGCCCAGTGTCAAAGATAATTCAGTGAATACAAATCTCCCCCCAAACCTGTTTTCAGCAGTGTCCTCACTGATGTTGTCTTTTGAGAGCATGGACCTGTATACTTGGGGAGAGACAAAAAAGGGTAAAATAATAGTTAAATGAAAACTACCCCCAAACTTGTTCTTCGGCATGCACAGATATTCAGTTAAGTCTATTTTCACTCACCTCCATTCTTGAAACGAGAAAATGTTGCCGAAACATGGAGGTGAGGCGGAGGAAATTCAGTTATGATAAATCGACTCCTATAAAAACAGGAGCTCCTCCGCTGGGTCAGCAGAGAAATACGGTTTTAATCTATGCCCATTTACTTTAAAAATTGAACCGTTTTTCAAATTTGCAACTTCTACTGCCCCATGTGGGTGTACATACCGCACCACAAAAGGTCCTTTCCAACGAGATTTAAGCTTACCCGGATGAAGATGGAGACGGGAATCGTAAAGAAGGACTTGTTGCCCCGATGTGAAAGTTTTTCTAAAAAGGTTTTTATCGTTGAACACTTTAGTCCGGTTCTTTACTATCACCGCATTATCGTAAGCTTCATCGCGGAGTTCGCTTAGCTCATTCAATTGCAGCTTCCGATAGCTGCTCGCTTGATCAAAATCAAAGTTAAGCTTTTTAGTAGCCCACATTGCTTTATGTTCGATCTCGACAGGAAGGTGGCATGCCTTCCCAAACACAAGGCGGTATGGAGACATACCAAGATCGGTCTTATAAGCGGTGCGAAATGCCTAAAGAGCATCCGTCAATTTGGTTGACCAATCTTTACGATTTTTAGAAACCGTCTTCTCCAAAATTTGTATGATCTGCCTATTTGAGATCTCAGCTTGCCCGCTTGTTTGGGGATGATAGGGCGTAGAAAGTTTGTGAGTGATTGAATATTTCCGCATCAAAGCCTCGAAAGACCGATTACATAAATGTGTCCCGTTGTCGCTAATTACAGCGTGAGGGTGTCCGAATCGCGAAAAGATATTTTCTTTAAGGAACTTAATGACAACTTTGTTGTCACTAGCGTGAAACAGTATTGCTTCCACCCATTTCGAGACGTAATCAACCGCTAACAAGATATATAGATTCCCAAAAGTGTTGGGAAAAGGGCCCATAAAATCAATACCCCAAATATCGAATATTTCCACAACCAATATAGGTTGGAGCGGCATCTCGTTTCTTCGTGAAATCCGACCTAAGTGCTAACACCGCGGACAAGTTTTGCAATATTCATATGCATCTTTAAATAATGTTGGCTAATAAAAGCCATATTGCAAAACTTTCTCCGCCGTTTTTCGAGGACCAAAATGACCGCCGCATGTCTGATCATGACAAAATAATAACACACTCTTGAATTCATCGTTAGAGACACACCTGCGAATGATTTGATCGGAACAATATTTAAACAGATAAGGTTCATCCCGGTAAAAGTATTTTACTTGGGATAGAAATCGAAGTTTGTCTTGTTTTGACCAATCGCTAGGAATAAGTCCCGTCGCAAGATAGTTCACAATATCCACGAACCAAGGTTCGTGGGATATTGTCAAGAGCTGTTCGTCAGGAAATGAGTCATTTATCGGCACAGTCAATGTTGGTGAAGAAGTGATGCGTGAGAGATGGTCGGCTACAACGTTTTCACATCCACTCTTGTCTCGGATGACAAGATCAAATTCTTGTAACAATAGGATCCAACGTATTAGCCTAGCTTTAGCATCCTTCTTCGATAAAAGGTGTCGTAGGGCGGAGTGATCAGTGTAAACCACAATTGGCGAGCCAATCAAGTAGGGCCTGAATTTTTCTAATGCAAATACAACTGCCAATAGTTATTTCTCGGTAGTTGTGTAATTTTTTTGTGCATCATTCAAGGTCCTATTTGCATAGTAAATTACATATGGCATCTTATCAATGTGCTGTCCTAAAACCGCACCAATAGCAAAATCTGATGCATCACACATAAGCTCGAACAGGTGGTTCCAATCAGGAGATGATAGAACGGGAGCCATAGTGAGCGATCCTTTAAGCGATTCAAAAGCAGCCTCACAATCCGAATCGAAGTGAAATGTAGTATCCTTGGCCAATAGAAGAGTTAAGGGTCTAGCAATTTTGCTAAAGTCCTTAATGAATCTCCTATAAAATCCTGCATGACCAAGGAAGGATCGTATATCTTTGACGCATTTGGGACGAGAGAGGTTATGGATGACATCAATTTTTGCTCTGTCAACCTCAATGCCTTTTCGTGAAATTATATGTCCAAGGACAATACCTTCTTGGACCATAAAATGACATTTTCCCCAATTTAAAGTCAAGTTCTTATCCTTACAGCGGGTAAGAACCGCGTCAAGATTACGAAGGCAGTCCTCAAAGGAGTCCCCAAAAATAGAGAAATCGTCCATAAAAATTTCCAGAAAATTCTCAACCATATCTGAGAATATCCCCATCATACACCGCTGAAATGTAGCGGGAGCGTTGCATAACCCAAAGGGCATCCGTTTATAAGCAAAAGTACCAAAAGGACAAGTAAATATGGTTTTATCTTGATCCTTTTCGGCGATGGGGACCTGGTTATAGTCAGAGTATCCGTCCAAGAAACAATAGTATTCATGTCCAGCTAATCGTTCTAACATCTGGTCAATGAAAGGTAGAGGGAAGTGATCTTTCCTCGTCGCGGCATTGAGTTTTCTGTAATCAATACATACACGCCACCCAGTTTGAGTGCGTGTTTGGATTAACTTATTAGCCTTATTAGTTATGACCGTGATGCCAGACTTTTTAGGGACTACATGAATTGGACTTACCCATTGGCTATCAGATATAGGGTAAATTATACCACTATCAAGGCACTTGACGATTTCTTTCTTTACCGCCTCCTTCATAATGGGATTTAACCGTCTTTGTGGGTCTTGGGTTGGTTTGGTTTCATCCATCAGATGTATATAATGTTCAACAATTAAGGGACTAACCCCTTTGATGTCAGCCATTGTCCAACCAAATGCTTGCCGATTTACTCTCAACACTGCTAAAAGTGCGTTCTCTTGCTCTAAGGCTAGAGAAGCGGACATGATCACTGGAAAAGTCTCATTCTCACCTAAATATGCATATTTAAGATGAGAAGGTAGCGGTTTGAAATCAAGTATTGACAGAGAGACAATAGAAGGTGGGGGTAAGGGAATGATATTCGAACTCCCTAAGAGGTTCAAAACTTGCATAGGATATTGACTCGGAAAGTGTTACTGACTTTTGCGACGAGTCAATGGATTGAAACTCTGGAATGGACTTATTGAACATATCCTCACTATGAAGTTGTGCAAGATCAAACGATATCTCACTAGTGTTGTCGAGATCATCAAAGCAAAGTTTCTCATCTATGCAGCTTTCGGGAGCTATCTCATGGATGGAACAAACATCAAGCAAATGAGCAGAAGGTTCAGATAGTTGACTTCCTAGCTTGTAAATATTATGATCAATTGTCATCTTCCCGAAGGATAAGTTCATAGAACCGTTACGACAATTAATTACAGCGTTAGAAGTTGCTAGGAAGGGTCGACCGAGTATCACCGGGATTTGATTGCGTGGGTTTGCCACAGGCTGTGTATCTAAAACAATGAAGTCCATGGGAAATATGAATTCCCCGACTTTAATTAAAACATCCTCAAGTTCACCCCGAGATTTGGTGATTGATCGGTCTGCCATCTGGAGAGTACAATGGGCGGGTTTCAACTCTCCAATCCCTAACTGCTCGTATACTGAATAAGGAAGCAAGTTAATGCTAGCGCCAAGGTCGAGTAAAGCACGATTAATATTTTTACCCCCAATAGAAATAGAGATGGTAGGACAGCCAGGGTCCTTACGTTTCTTTGGTAATTGCTGGGTAAAAGCTGTGCTAACATTACTCGGCATGAAAACTTTTTTAGGCACTTGAGTTTTTCTCTTCCTAGTGCACAAGTCGTTAAGGATTCTTGCATAAGATGGGACTTGTTGAATAGCATCTAGGAGAAGAATATTTATGTTAACTTGCTTAAACATTTCCACAATCTTCTCCATTTGTGGGTTAGGTCTGTTGGCCCTTAATCTGTTTGGAAATGGAGCTTGATCAATAAGTTTTGGGTCCAACAATTGTGGAGAAGATTGTGGGGACGGATTCGATCCCAAAATTGGAGTGGGAATCGTCTTAGATAGATTCGAGAAAGTGTTCGAGCCTTGGGGAAAACGGAGAATAGGCTCGGATGAAGGTGGGAGACTAGACGAATTAGGGGAAGAAGTAAAAGCCGGGGTATCATTGGTATCACTAACATTATCAACTTGCTTACCCACTCGGTTATTTAGCACTTTTTCCGATCTCAACGTGGTAACGGCGCTCACGTTATGATTTTGTGAGTGGCCAGGATTCGGTAGGGGTTGAGATGGGAGTTTCCCTTTCTCTCTCGCACTCATTGCGGCGTTCAACTGTACAATTTGGTTTTCTATTGATTTAATACTCTCACCGTGGGAGGCGGTATCTTTCTTTATGGTATCAATAGAAGACCTCATATTAGCCGACATTTGAATGGAATGTTTCAGAAACAAATTCAAAGTTTGTGCGAGTGAAGAGTTATCAGTACCGGCCAATTGTGGTGTAGAAGTGTTGGCCGGATTTTGAAAATTTTGTGACTGAAAGGGGTGCTGACTTTGTGGTTGTGGCTGCTGTGGCTGTGGAGGAGGTCTTTGGTAATTTCTTTGGAACTGGTTTTGATTTTGGGGTTGGTTTTGGTTCCAAGCAAAGTTAGGATGATTCCTCCATCCTTGATTGTACGTGGAAGAATAAGGATCGTTTCTAGGTCGCTGCTGAAAAGTAGCATTAGTTTGCTCGTGACCTTGAAACGATACATTCATAGGACATTCTTCCGTCAAGTGTGAAGGATCTGAACAGCAACCACACACAGTCTTGGGTAGTGTGACCTGATTTAGGGAGACTGATGAGAATTTGTTCTCAATAGCGTCGAGTTTCTTCTGCATCGCTTCCATTTCGGCTTTTACTGCGATAGAAATATCGAGCTGATGAATACCTCCCCTAGATGAAGGTGGTCTTACGCTTTCCCACTGCAAAGTGTTTTCAGCGAGGTCTTCCAGATATTTCCAAGCTTCACCATCATCTTTAGACATGAAATTGCATTGACAATTTGTTTCAAGCATCTGCTTTGTCGCTGGATTAATGCCCTCATATATAATTCGGCACAAATCCCATCTATTTATTCCATGATGAGGACATTGGACAAGCAGATCCTTGAAATGTTCAAAGCACTTCCAAAATGGTTCATTGGGAAGCTGGGTGAACTGGTTGATTTCGTTCCTAACACGGGCGGTCTTATAGTTTGGGTAAAACTTCTTAAGAAATGCTATTAAGAATTCATCCCAATTAGTGATAGAGTGTGCGGCAGTATTATAAAGCCATTTTTCTGCCAAGTCGTACAAAGTGAATGGGAGAAGACGCAAGCGCATAGCATCCACAGTCAGTTGTGAAGTACCCATCATTGTGCATACGTTTTCGAATTTAGTGATGAAAATGTACGCGTCTTCAGACTCAAGCCCGTGAAATTTGGGCAACAGATTGATGTAGTGGGGTTTAATTTCAAAATTATCCCCGTTGGCTGGTGGAATAAATAAGCAAGTAGGAAGTGGACCACAGATAGGATAGCATCTCTCTTGAAGAGAGATGCGCGGTGGATTCTGCTCACCTACGGGCGGTGGCAGCGTGGTGTTATAATTTGATGGAGTACCGTCCATCTCGGTCGATGTGGTGTGTGGTGGGGGAAAAGAAGATGAAGAAGTACCGACCTCAGAGTCGATAGCAGGAACGCGGACAAGACGGGCACTAGAATCCCGTGTCCAGCCAAGCATGCACTAAGCGGGTTTAGCGCAAGTGGCAGCATGTGTACTTTTAAAAATGGTCTGTTTTGAAAAGTGTGTCGGACTTAGACAAATCACACAAAAATGCACAAACAACCCTAGAACTAAGTTTACCTAGGTCAAGTCTCTAGACAGCTCCTAGACTTCCAAAGGACAAGCCGTAGGATCAATCCTCTACCACCTCTTTAACACTCTTGTGGCCAGGTAAGTGCCAGGTAAGTGGGAGGTATCCGCTATACGAATCACCGAAAATAGCGGGCCTAATTAAGTAACCACTTGCCTTAGACACACTTGCCTAGGCACCACAAAAGTAATGCGGATAAGCGATAGATTACCCACGACCTTCCTCTGTCCTTATTGAGCGCGACAGTCCTTAGAGTCTTGTCTAGATATTTTTTAAATTAATGTAGGGTTGATGCAGATGCTTGGTTTGTGATTTGTGGGGCTTAGGAAGGGTGATAAAATCCCCACCTAATCTGAATTGTGGTCTAGCCCCTTAAAAATCCGTATTAAAATATGAATTAACAAACCAATTACAAAACTTTGCAAAAAGATTTTTGAGCGACAAAATTTTGCAAAGAATCCTGCAGAAAAAATATTTTATTGGATTTCAGAGGAGAGAGAATGAGTTGAAAATTTCACCAGAGAAGTTTGGAACCCTAATTTCTCACTTAAGCCGCGGATCCGCCGCTAAAATAACCTTTCTGCCGCACTTCCGCCGTGCTTTGAGGGAATCTTTTGATGATTTTTTCTATGTGGCTTCATGTGCTCCTCTGGATCTTGATGAATGTCTTTGGCTCTCTGTTTCCTCAAGTCTGCGACTCCAGATCTCCTTGCAAAATTCACACACAAATCGTTAAATATACAATTTGCAGTTTTGTTTTAATTATGATATAGATCGAATAAGAATTCAACATGAATAGTAAGAATAAAAAATTACGCACGTATCCTCGGCAACGGCGCCATTTGATTTATCTTTATTTTATGTGTAGTAGTTAACCGCAATCAATAACGGTATCGCGCATAGCTAGACCGAGGTGAGTACGGGTCTTCCTCAGGGAAATGTGGAACCTTTCATTCTTAGTTTAGATGTGTTGAGAAGGGGTAAGAATAAAGAATGGTGAAGAATGGTTGTAGGATCTAGATCTACGTTAAACACGGATGCAAAATATAGATCTAGATTAACTACGGAGGTAAGTTTAATATTAAAAGGGGGCTTGTAGGGTTCATTGGGATTTAGTAGTTATGGATGATTAATTAAAGATTACTCTTTTTATCCTTTAATAGATTTAAAACTAGAACGACAGTGATGCATGTAGATTAGGGTTTCTGGAGGGAAAAAGGGGTTCCCTACTCTTAACCCCTATCTCGACATGGAACTCCGTTCATATCTAGCCTTTACCAAAACAATAGTTAATCTATTCTCTAATCGTGGTCGCGATTATCAATGAATTGATAGCGCGCCCAATTAGGATGTTAACTATTCTTTTGATAAAGTTTATAAACATTATAGGACTTAAAAAGAGTTTAAGGATCTTCATCATCCATTAACCTACCCTAATCCCATGAACCCTAACAAGCGAAGAATTACTCGCGCATGTTAGGAGAAGAAGAGATGGAGAGAGAAATCATATTAAAAACTACAAAGAGATAGAATAAGAAAACAACTATCTTTATTAATCAACAAAATTCATTTACTCTTTGTTCCCTTAGAAAATGATTACAAAATGCTAGTTTGCTTCTCGATCTCTTCTAAGGAGGTAGATGAACCGTTGATGATCAGCCTGGATGCGTGAGCATGTCGTGGACTTCGTGATCTCTTCAGCTTGATAATTTTTCCAAGAGCCTCTCGGTCTTTATTATAGTCCCAAAGCCAGAACCCTAGCTTCCTAATTCGGAAACCAGTAGTTAAGATTCAAACAGCAAAATCCCAACTCCCACATACTCCAATACGCGGTGGATCCGCGGCCAATAGGTGGGTTTGGCCGCGGATCCGCGGCCTTGTAGGGAGATCGCTTGATTTGGTCTTCTAGAGCTTTATCTTTATGGCACGTGGTGATCTTTTTAATCTCTGGAAACTGAAAATCTTTTCTACGTCACTGCCAGACTTGATTTCTTTAGTTTACTTTCTTAATTAGGCAGGTTTGTTCTAACAACTTTGATTTCCTTGATTTCAGCCCTAAAAATTCTGCACAACAACTCAACAAATAATATTAGTAGAGTTTGTTTTATTGAGATATTAACTTAACCATTAAGAATTGGTCAAAGGTATTTAATAAGGTAAGCATATTTAAATGGGCCAAATGTTACATGGATATTATATGCTTACTTTTTCCTACCAAATGTTAATTATAATATATAAACTCATGAAAATGGTATTTTTACAGATAAACCCTCATATGTATCATATATTATAATAATCACTTTTCTTTATATAGAAATAGTAGGAAAAATGTCTTATTAAATGTGCAGTTTTATCAACTGAACAGCCATGCACGTGGCCACTGACCACGTATCGTCTCACGCGTCCTTAGGACACTCCTCACCCCTCTTTTCCCACACATTCCACACTCAAAATACTTCTCCCGTAAACTCTGTGAGGCCCTCGATATGTCCAAAACAGCTTCAAAATTCAACACACGCATACTGCATATTGAGTTCGCAAGACCAATTTGATCCGTTAATCAAAGGTCCCCTCGCTCTATAGGTGAAGCGTAATTAACGGCAATTTAGTCCACGGCTGCTGGAGATTCGGATCCCCACAATCAATAAACCCCAGCCTACCCTAATTAGGGAAAATCTGTACATGCCTGACTAGCGCGCACATTCCTATCTCAATAGGATGACGAAAAACACTCTACAGAAACGTATCATAAAACTAGCAGAGTAAAGAGTAGCATGATCAAACAATTAATATATCCACATTCTATCATATTATGTCAATTAACATGTTTAAGCAATATGACTTATGTGTATGGATCAAATTATCATATATGATTCCATTTCAGGTTTCGTATCTATTTGAGACGGCTCAAGTATGCTTGAGCCGGTTCACAAATATTCTCTAATTATGATTTTGTTCTCTGATGGTATGGGACGGCTCAGAAAGTTATTGAGATAGCTCGACTCCCAATATGAGACGGCTTAACAATCACTGAAATATCATATTTTTCTCTCTAGGTTTAAAAGACGGCTTACTGTATGGTTGAGCCAGCTCGACCAAGACTTGAAATGGCTCAAGTCCAAACTTGATACGGTTTACGACATGTCGAAAGATGGGTTTTCCTCTCTATGGGTATGAGATGGCTCATTTTCTTTTGAACCGGCTCAAGGCATGTTCGTTTAGATGATCAGTTTTAAGGTATCATATATTTAAAACGTATGAGATGCGGTACTGGTTTTATGTTCAAACCGTAATGTCGCTAATTAGTGTTAACTAGGTTTAAGGCATATTGGAGTTATCATTAGGCATGGAAAACAATAAGCGATCATGGTGTTTTAAATAAGAAGCACAACGACGTTTAGAAAACCGAATATAACTAGTTCTACGCATCTACAAATTTATTTACTTGGGGATTACAACGAGACAAGAACAATAATTTTGTGGAGACGACAAGACAAAGGAAAGAGAGAGAATTGAAGAGAAAAAAGGAGAGATCAAGAAAGGAAGGGATGGGAACTTACTCGCGATACGATACACAACCGTATTGTCGTTTTCTAAAGGAAGAAGAATTTTGATTTGGCGCTTTGACGTCTTGTAATAGGCTCGTCGAAAGGGTTAGAAGATGCTTTGAGTAGGATTTCAGGTTTGATATTTTCAGAGGTTTTTCAGATAAGAATTTTCAGAGGAAAAGATCGCTTTTTGGGCAGCAAGAGTGAAGAAAAAGGAGAAATTAAAAGGATTTTATAGTAAAAGGAAATAAATGGCATTAAATAGAGAATTTATGGATGAAAATGAAGGGTTAGAGGTTTATAGAATTAATTTGGGCGTTTTGGAGAGGATACAAACAATTACGAGTCCCATAAGCTCGTCAAATGGATGTCTGGAATGTTTTAGGACCGGAAGAGTGCATGAGACAGCTCAAAATCCTCATGAGCTGTCTCATAAGAACAGAGCACAAAAATAGCTTCCCAAACAAGTCTTGAGACGGCTCAAGTATCCTTGAGCCGGCTCAAGGGGTCAGAAACAGAATTTGGCAGGTTGGCATGTGAAACGAATCGTCTTGTGGATCAAGAGACTCATGCTCACTGGATAGGCACGTGCGGGGCCTACCAGACCGCCTGAAGCACGCATGGGGGCACCCGGGGCGGGTCGAGCTTAAGCAATGGGCACGAGTCTAGAACCCAAGGCTCATGTCGTCGTTGGCGGTTCAAAAATAAATTTTATGTCTTCTATAAATTTTCAGAACTCCGTGTATCGCTCGTGAAAGTTCCAAGACTCGAAAATGACAAAAATAAAATAAAATAAAGGAATTGGACATGTAAGGATTCGAACATGCTGACTGAAGAACTGCAGTTTTAAAACTTAACCAATAGGCTAAAAGTTGATTCATACATATATTCAACAAGTATTAACTATATATCATATTTCCAAAGAAAAATAATGTTTTATTAAGGTATAGCAATTTTGAGGTCGTTACAGAAAGCGAAGACAAAATTAGATCTGTTAGAATTGGTTTCCCCCCCTTTTATCTTGAGGTTCTTATAAGAACTTACTTCCCTTGGATTGAAGATTTTTTATGTGCCATATAAGCTCCCTTGTATCTTGGTTTGCTAGAAATGTTCATCTATATATCATTTGAGGTTGACGCACGAAAAAAACAAGATAGTGATATATCTCGACTCAATCCTTTAATTATACATCGATGCTTCATTAGACAGACATGCATAAACGACTGACAGTGTTTGCTACCCCATGTTTAAAAGGTCTCACATTATATTAGGAAATTTTGAGAGTCGATTTACTAATACATCACACGAATTGGGGATTCACATCATTTCTATCGCTCATGTGACAATGGAGAGTCCATTGGATACTCCTCCACCGTTGGTTTTAATTGAAAGTCTGAGATCAGTTCGACAAATAATAACAAAGGGCCCACATGATAACTTCCGGGTTTGCGCTCTTCCGGGTTTTCATAAGCTCGCCGGCAGTCCTGCTGTTTTTACTCACGGCGCCCTTTCGGGTTTTCATCCGTGCCCATTTTGCTTGTGGACGTACCGTTTTTTTTGTTTTTTTAGCGGGGTATTCCACTAGATCGCATGACCTGTTTGTAGGCCCCTTAAAATCCTTCCTGTCCTTTGAGAAGAAAGGACCATTCTACATAGAGATTCATCCGCCGGTGAGAAATATGCCCCCTGTGTATATCTCGGGGGAAACGAGTACCCACACTGTTGCTATTTTGGCGACAGGTTGCTTCAGATTCGCTTATTTTTGTTGAGCGTAGGCGACAAACGCCGTCTTGCCTCCGCTTTTCACTCGTTATCATCGGATGAGAAAGTGTCTTGACTTATTTGATCCAATCGAGCCATTTTATCCATGAGTTCTTGGAAGGTCGTCGGTTTGAAGAGGGCTGTAAATGGGAACACCTTTTGAATTTGGTTCAAGGGTGGCTATGAACATTCCCACAGTTGCATCTTCGTCGATACGTTGAGATTTCGCCATCGGGTAACATATTAAACCCAGGTCTCATTCGGTTTAACCCTTTCATTGACCAACGTCTTTACGGTAGTGCGTTTATTCCCACCAGCGAATCTCTAACAGAAGAGCATCTCCATCTCGTCGAAGATATTCACGGAGTCATTCGGGGGTTCCGCATACCATTCGAAGGCAATGCCCGCCAGACGGCTGGCGAACTGTCAGAGGAGAAGTATATCATTCTCTCCAGTGTTACCGCATATGGATTTAAATCGCGCGATGTGCCGGTGAGGATTCCTGATTCCTTTGTATATGTGGAGTTAGAAGTATGTATTCTGGCGGGTACTGTATTTGATCATAGCACGTCGGATACGGTCGACCAGTCTTGATTGGCCTATTTGATACTTCACTGGCATAGTGAGTTTTGACTTGCTGGGCGATATATGTGTCCATCTTTTCATTTAGGAATCATTTCCTCCTCAGCCATTGATGAGATTTGCAGAAGATTTGAAATGTTATCCTTATCTTTAAGACCGACTACCGGTGGTTCATCTGCCAGTGGTTCTGAATGGACTATCATTCCAGCCATATTCTAAATCAGAAGGGCCATCTGGTTCATTTTAGTGGACATTTCTGCCGCTTCTTTTTCTCTCTTTTTCATAGCGCGCTTTAGGAAATCAATATCCGACCCCTTCTCTACTCTTTCTTTGGGTGCGTCTTCGGGATTTTCCTTAGGCGATAGATTAGAGTTTGCTGCCGCCTGAGCGAGCATCTCCTGCAGTTTTTCACGTTGCAATTGAACTTTTGTCAGGGACCGAGTTTGAGATCGGTTACTAGTAGAAGCTCGAACTTCGTCTTTGGAATTCACCACATAGACTATGTGAACAACCATACCCCCAAGCTTGGGGTGCTTGGAGTTTTGTCCTTTGGAGTTTGCTTCGGGCATTTGAGCTTTATTAGGCCTCTCTTTTTTTTGGTGAAAAGATGCTTTGGTTTTGGGAGGAACCGCTACATCAGGATCCGTCTTGGGATGAGTCCCCTTGTATTTGAAAGGGAATTTGTCAGAATTTGGCTGACGTCTAGGGAAAGAGCTGCGGTTAACGATAGAGACCTTCACTTGCTTCCACACCTTATATATAGATGAGGAAAGTTGTCTTAGGGAGAAAACTGGTTTCTTCTCTCGTGAGATCTCCATGGGCTGCGGAGACTTCTTCAATATTGCGGTGGGAGAATTTTTTCTGACCCTTCGCAACAGTTCGAAGCTGTTCCCGGTTGGAACAACAACATTCACCTCTGGAGTTAAAACAGGACCATACGGAGAACTGCCCCTAGCTCGTTTTGTATGATGCCGATATCGACGTCGACCGTTTCTTGCGGTCATGATTTGATTAGCCTCAGGATTTTTCCGAGCCTGCCCCCTGTTTCCTTTGAGAGCTTAATATTCTGCCCCCTGCGTCGACCTTGGTCCTTGGCAGGTGTCAGTTGTTTGAGGACTGATTCCGTCGGCAAAACTGCATCTTGGGGAACCAGCATGTGGAAGACAGACTTCCTCTGGGCTTCCTCCATCGGCATTGAGGCACCGAGGGTGGGAGGTGGGAGCATCGACCTAAAGAGAAGCCCATTGATTTCTTGAAGAGCCGGATTGCAGAGATTTGAGGCTGCAAGTGGCCCATACTTGACTCCACCATATTGATAAAGCCTGAGTTGCTAGGGTGGAAGCAAACTCCATTCTTCATAAAGACGAAACACCGACTTCAGTATTCCATCACCCAAGGGCAAACATAAACATATACACCGTGATTATCAGATCGCGGGAAGAACACGACACACGAAGTGTGGAGTGGAAAGAGGAATGGGTCCCACCGGGCGTGCCAGAATCTTTTTACCGCCGAAAATAGGAAAAACACCGGGATAGATCGTCTTGCCTGAATTTGGGGGCAGATGCTATTTGGGTTTATCCGTCCACCTCTCCGAAGATGCCAAGTTGATTTATGACACCGTGCATCGGAGGTTTGGACGGATGCGGCCGTTGTAGCAGACTTCGTCAGATTCCCCCTCGTTGTGAGGGTTTTTGATTGTGGGGATGCTCTTCCTTGCAGGCGCAAGCCCCTGCAGTTAATCACGTTACCGCGTAGCGATGACCACTTTCTCTTGCTTCAGATGTTCACTTCGTGTCGTGTGTGTTTGTTTTATTTTTGGTTGCCCGTAGACTGTATACGTAGACTAATTTATGTTGCCGCCCGTAGGGCGTGGATTAGTCCAAATCCGTATATCTTTAGATTTGGGTTTGGGTTGATTTTAAGGATCGTTAATCTCGTTTGAGATTAAGATCAACTTAAATGTTTTTTGAGGATACGTTAGTCTAATTTTAGACTAAGATCTACTAAACAGGGTTTTAGGATCATTCAGATCCAACAAAAGAGCATTTGGGCTCTATTGTTTTAGTTTAAGGACGTTTCGGTCCGTAGCTAGTTTAAGGACGTTGCGGTCCGTTGTAGTTTAAGAACGTTACAGTCCATAGATCGCCATTTTTGGGGTGAGGGTTTAGTTTAAGGACGTTGCGGTCTACAGCTAGTTTAAGGACATTGCGGTCCATAGATCACCATTTGGCGGTGAGGTCATAGTTTAAGAACATTGCGGTCCACAACTAGTTTAAGGACATTGAGGTCCATAGCGATGTGCTCATGGGTTTGAGAGTGCGCCAAAGAGCTGTTGGTTGTCGGGACCCTCCACCTCTCTGACGACATTGAAGAATTACAACGACATGTATCACATGTGTGGAGAGATGTACCCTTGAACCAAATTCCAGATTTGAGGGGAAAGATCACAGTGGCCCGTCCAAGAATCATTAGTCATTTTTGAGAGACTAAGATTAACTTGGGAGATTGAGGAATCATCAGTTTAGGAAGTCATGAGCATAGTGGCTCGGTTTATTAGGAAATCCAAGATGTTTTAACCTCAGGGAGACTTAGCCAATTTGGAGTTGGAGTTGGCTTCCTATAGTATTAAACACTAATGTATACTCAGTGCTCACGTGCTCCCACGTGAGACTCCAAGGCAGTGTTAAACACTGAAATTTAGGGGAGGCTCAAGTGTGTCACGTGAGGCTCTTGAAAGTTGGAGTTGTTCACTTGGGTTTATTCCCTTTTTCTTTTGTAAGTGCTAAGCACTATTAGGTGGTCACGTGGGAACACGTGAGGCGCCCCAAAATGGGATCTATCTTTGATTTATTCCCCTTTTTCTTTTGAAAGTGCTAAGCACTATTAGGAGGTCACGTGGGATCATATGAGGCGCACCAAAATGGGAACTGTCTTTGGTTTATTCCCCTTTTCCTTTTGAAAGTGCTAAGATCTATTAGGGGGTCACGTGGGATCACGTGACTCGATGTCATTTGTTCCTTTTTGTTCCTCAGAGGTGCTCACGTGGGAACACGTGATCTGTTACATAGCGTTGAACGTTAATGAATCATCAGGCTGTTCTTTTATGGTTCTGAGGAATCAAGTTCTCCATTTGTTCTTTGCAGGGATTAAATTCTTTTTAAAAGGTTAAACCCTAGTTTCAGAGGAATTAAATTCCCATATGTTTTGTAAGAGTTAAACTCTTTTGAACTTAGTTCTTTCCCCTAGGTTTTGAATCTACATGACAGAATCTCCCCGATGAGAATTAAATTCTCAACTTGTGGAGAGATCTGCTTCTGCGGATCTTAACCAGAAGAAGAACTAAGTTCTTTGAGAAGAGTTAAACTCTTGGTTTGAGAATTAAATTCTCCTTTTGTTTTGTGGGAGTTTTTGGGAGGGGTTCCTCTTCTTTATAGAGAATTAAATTCTCTCTCTATTTTTCTTCCTCTCTCCCCCTCTCTGTGTACGTGTATATCTCTCCTCCTCTTTTTTTTCTCCTCTCCTTGCTCCTATTTATATGAGAAGAAAAAGAATCAATTTGTTAAGAAAATCCCTCATTGAGAGATCATGATTGATTCTATGATCTTTTAGATCAATCGGTGAATTTTATTCACCGTTGAATTTTTAATCCAAAGGCTCTCTGTTTAACAGAGAAGATTTCTTGTTTGTTTAGCAAGATTGTGAGTATCTTGTTAGTTTTAAGAAGATCAGAATTTTATTCTATCATATCTTTTAGTTTAACAAGATCAGAAATATATTTTCTTAATATAGAATTTAATTATATCATATGGATATCTCGTTAGTTTAACATAGAATTTTATTCTTATCATATGAATATCTTGTTAGTTTAATAAGATTAGGAAAATATTTTTCTGTGATAGAATTTTATTCTACCAGATGATCACCGTTGGATCTTTGATCCAAAGGTCCTCTGTTTAAGAGAGAAGATCTTTCTAGTTTGAGAAAGATTGGGAAAATATTTCCCTAATATAATTTTAATCCTAGAATTTGATAGGAGCATTTTAAATTGGGGCGCTCACATGCTTTGCATGTGAGCGACAAGAGAACTCACGTGTTTAACACGTGACCCCTAGTGTGGGTTTTAGCCTGTTCATTTTCAGCGCCCATATGCTTTACATATGAGCGCTCACGTGTTTTGCACGTGAGGCCTGTTTGGCCATTGGTGATTTATGTTCAGCGCTTATATGCTTTGCATATGAGCGCTCACGTGTTTTACACGTGAGGCCTGTTTGGCCCTTAGTTATTTTCTTTCAGCGCTCATATGCATATGAGCGCCCATGTGTTTCACACGTGAGGCCAAATTTTGAGGACTCCCCCCTTTTTTATAAGGGAACAAGTAGCTCTTGGCCGAAAATTTTGGTGGAAACAAATGCCCCCCACTAGTTTGCCCACGTAAGTATGTACATGGGTGAAGTAGTGCAGAGTCATTCATGACTATAGAATTGATAACTTAGGAGACAAGTTTAGGGTTTTTATAGCCTAAGACTTTTTTTTTATCTTCATAGGCCGTAAGTTCTCGCAGGAACATTGTTTTCCCTACGAGTCGAGACGAATTGAGAAGTTCTCGCAGGAACATTGTTTTCCCTACGAGTCGAGACGTTCAAAAAGTTCTCGCAAGGACACTGTTTTCCCTACGAGTCGATACGAATCGAGAATTTCTCCCAAGGACACTAATTTCCTTACGAGTCAAAACGAATCGAAGAGTTCTCGCAAGGACACTAATTTCCTTACGAGTCGAGACGAATCGAGGAGTTCTCGCAAGGACACTAATTTCCTTACGTGTCGAGACGAATCGAGAAGTTCTCCTAAGGACACTAATTTCCTTACGAGTCGAGACGAATCGAGAATTTCTCGCAAGGACACTAATTTCCTTACGAGTCGTGAGGATCTCATAGAGACTTTTCTCCTTACGAGTTGAGAGAATCCCGTAGGTGTATTTTCTCCTTAAGAGTCGTGAGGATTCCAAAGTGTGTTTTCTCTTGAGAGTCATAAGGATCCCACAAGAGAATTTTCCCCCTTACGAGTCGTAAGTGGTTGTTTCCCTCCTTGTCGATATTCGACTTTGGAGAATGTGGCCCATGGATAGTATGTAATAGTCCATCTTAGACCGACTTGCAGGGCCCCAGTGCTTAGGAAACATGTCCTTATCCCCAGTGCCTAAGGCTTTTCCCTATGAGTCGAGACGAGTAGAGAAGTTCTCGCAGGAACATTATTTTCCCCACGAGTTGAGACGAATCGAGAAGTTCTCACAAGAATGTCCTAACGTCACAGTTAACTCCTGCTAATAGAAGTCCGTTAGGGTCTGTGGTACTAAGGTTTTGTACCTGTCGTGCCGTCGCGTTGGCCGGTGTATTCCTCGATACGCAATCTTGATGTTCGAGTAGCCCCACAACTGTCGTGTCTCTGATCCTTTCGGGGGTTGGACAAGACATCTTCAAGTAATCTTCCAGGTAATATTACCGTCGAAAGAGCAAGTGTTAGGGATATTCCATGTCGCTTTTTACTTGAGGTTAGGCTCAGTTTGGGAGCACCGATGAGTCATGACCACTCTGCGCTGGAGTGGGATGATCTTCGATAGTCTTTCAGGTCTCATTTGAGTTGCCGTCAAGACCCTGAAGCTAGGGATCTTCCTTTGCTTCGTTTGTTGACATTGTGTCTACAATATTGCGACTAATGTCGAGGTTGTCTCTGGGTTGTCTATGAACGATCGAGATTTGGAACTAGGGGACTTTGCCGTGGCTCCATTTGTTGATGTCGCGTCTGCATCTGGTTGGAACGAGAAGGAACGTCGTTGTTGCTCTCTAGGCTGTAGATGTAGCCATCGAGACTTGGAACTAGGGACTCTGCCATGGTTCCGAGGTAGTCTCTAGGTTGTTCGTGAACCGTCGAGATTTGGAACAAGGGGACTTTGCCGTCGATGAAGAGCACTTAGGCGGAACACCGCGGCCGCGAGCACCCGGACGGATGCTTTTAGCAACGGGGTTCTCCTACAGTCACTTGGTCGGGGCTATGGGGTGTGGTTATCTAATGAGGTTACCCGGCGAGTATCCGCGTACGCTACGTGATTGCGAAGGACTTTTGATCGCATCAAAATTCTGTGGTAACCGATCAAATGAGACTAAATTGCTAGATTTATAAAATTCAAATTAGTTTTCTTGTGGATTTCAAGTATTGTATCCCATCACATGATACCCGGACGACGTTAAACTTTTCGATCGATTCATCAAAGTCCCACAATTCCCCAAGATCTCAACACTTGAGCACAGTTTAGTAATACCCAGAATATGCCACAGTACCTATGGACCAGCCGTAGAAGGGCAGACCCAAGCCTCATTAATGGCACCGCGGAACTGCCGCAAACCCTAAGGTTCGAAAGCAGTTCTATGGTGATTATGTCGAGTTAGGGTTTCATTCTTCTAGAGGGTTCACAGAATTACTTGCATGTTTTTCCGAATACGTTAAACTTGGAAAAATGGGTTTTTGATATTCGTTCGAACTTTTTAACTTCTCCTAGACAACATGTGAATCCCCGAAACAATGTTAAAACTACGAATACGAAACACTCCGGATTGCCTATACTGTAAGATTATATCACATGCAAACTTAGCAAAAACTAGCAACACCTGAAACACCAACACCCAGAGACTGGAACACAGAAAAAATTTGAAGCCAAAATTCCAAAATTGACCTGAGGTGGCCGGTTTTTGTGCCTATGTGTCCGGCCATATCATGCCCAAATTGCTTTAAATTTTTGCAGTGTTCATGTTATATCTCATACAACATTCTGCAGCTGTTTAAAAAAAAAAATTGAAGACTTTTTAAATTCGACAGAAACTGGGTTGCAATGCATCAAGTTTCGGAATCGTTATGGTTTCGTAATCTAACAAACATCGTCTAATTTTCTAGCATGGCTCTGATACCACTGCAGGGTTGTATAGCACGGCAGCAAGGTTTCGGGAGGCATCGTCCATGCCAATTTAAAAAAATTTCCGTTCTAGCTATCCCTAACCCTAAAATCTTTACTAGAAAATCCGAAAATACGATATGTAAACTACTTTACATACAAGTGAATGAGGAATACAATCTTTGTATATCGGTCCTTTACTTCTAATGCTCCGTGTAGTAGTCCATTCGCTGCAAATCATGAACACCCGAATTCTTGAAAGAGTTCTCCTGAAGAAATGAGCAGGCTTGCACGAAGTCTTCGAGGCCGAAGATGATCTACGTCGAGGAGACACTAACCCAAGCTACCCCTTCACTAATTTGGAATTAGTGAAGCAAACACCTTATACTAAATGGAAAGTAGTAGAAGATGATGAAGTAGGATTTTTTCTCACTTTAGAAATAATTTTCTCACTCATTTTTCTTCATTTCCATTGAAGCTAGAAAGCTTGAGGAAGGAGATGAAGAAAATTCTCATGATAAAAATCAAGTAGAGAATGGCAACCCTAGGTGAGTTAGTATCATATACTAACCTTTGTAAAGACTTAACCAGGGCTAACTAAAATGGTTGGGTTTCTAAATATCTTAGGCAAAACAAAACTAGTTGACTTGGTCAATGGAAATCCAAGCTTCTCAAAGCTTCATCCATTAATCAATTTCCAACCAATTTTGAATTACCTAGAAAATTAAAAACCCTAAATTATATCTAGCATGGTGTAAGTCACACACACACCCATGAAGCATGTATCATCTAGCATGACACAAAATCATGTACACAAATATATATCACATATATACAATGTGCACAAATCAAGTGAGAAAAGAAATCTTAAGTGAGCTAATACTAGTTAATGTAAATCTATATATCACATATATAATTATATATTAAATCATAAAATCAACACTTGATTTAATAATCCGGCTATATCACATATAACCGACTAATATCAAATGTAACAACTTATCGAATCAACACTTGATCCGATAACCCGGCTATATCTCATATAACCGACCGATGTCATATATCGCGAGAATAGAATGCGGTATCACACACGCGCATTGATCTCGGTCCCGCACATATCACATATGTGCTCCTACTCCGTTTCGCTTGAGCCAGGAAACCTCTGTGTAGGACTCTAAAGACTCGTCAATATGCCGGCAGTAAGTGATGATCATATCAAACACCCACAAGCCGCAAGCGGTCTGCTAAACGTAACGGCCACCCGAGTATTGAGCGATCAGAAGATCAACAAGCATGCCTGCTCATACTCCTGCGAATCCAATCAGTAACACTACCGTACAGTCTGGTCTCTTTGTCTGATATGTCGCATATCTCGTCTAGGGGTGGTAAACGTCAGACCCCAGTAACTCGATAAGTCATGCCGATGTGAGGCTCATAACGGGTCGAGAAACTAATGATAACACTTACCAGTATATCTCCTAATCAGCCCTGGCCTGGGACTTCCTGTTATAGCCAATCGAGCACAGCGCAACATCAACTCCCTATACCGGGAGAGACGAATCCGCTCCCATCGCTCATTACCTCCATGTGACTCGGGACTGTACCCAAAATCCACATTTTTGCACGATCTCTTGACTGTGGTATGGTGGAAATCAAAGCACAGTGGGAATCACACAAGACTTTATGACGATCTCGGGTCGACAAACTAACCTGTACCAGTGTCACCAGAGAACTGCCATCTGACGTAAGGTATATTACCATCTGGGAGTTCTCGGCGAGTCCGTCCAGTGTACCCAGTCTCCATTGAGCACCCGTATATCATCTTTGATGTCAAACACCAATGGATATGCGATCATCTATCGCCCATCTATATGGGTCGAGAAGCTATACGCTAGTCTACGCTGGTATATCGATGCCCCGTCTCGATACACCCACGACTAGGGACATTTGAAGTATGTACTTACCGACTACTCTGTCCCCACTAGTATGATCTGCATCATAATCCTTGTAGTCAAGTACTCATCCTAAGGGCTTTATCAACATGTAACATAGAGACAATCAGTGTAGATGTTATGATAAAGAGTAACCAGATAGCATACTATCATGTTGAGCAAGAAAGTCCTTCCTATATATGTCCAAGCATCCACTAAAATATACATCATATGTACAGTCATCGCCTCTAGGGCATACATATAACTAACAATCTCCCACTTGCAATAGGGCCATCATATAGTAGTGGTTGTAGTATCTCATACTCAACCATCCCATAAAAGTCTCTTTTGGGAAAAGGCCTTTGTGAGTGGATCCGACGTATTGTCCTCTGAGTCTACTCTCCTAACCTCGATACCCTGGAGATCAACCATCTCCATGATCAGGTGATACTGCCTTAGAATATATCTGGATCACTGATGGGACGGGGGTTCCTAGGCATAAGCCACAACTCCATTGTGACACAATGGTAGGAACGAAGTTCATCTCATGAATTAATATACACCCAGACTGCCTCTTTGATAGCATTGTTGGTAGCGATGTATCCAGCCTTTATCGTCTAGTTTGCCATGGTATCTAGCTTGGAACTCTTCCAACATACCATCCCTTCTCTAAGGGTAAAGACAATGCCTGTGACTGACATTCAGTCGACCTTACCACCCTGGAAGCTATCCAGTGATTCTCCCCAGGATCGATCGATACCATCTTACTACATCTAGTGAGAATCCTAACATCCACTTAGATCCATCTCATAGATCCAAAACCCAGGATTTTAGGAGGTATCACCTTGATCCTACATGGAGAATCTATGTGATAAGAGGAGATTGACCGAGTGTAGCATAGGAAACTCCTTTCCTATCAAGAGTATGTTATCCACGTACATTACGAGGAAGACCACCTTACTCTCTACAACCTTTTTGTATATACAAGGTTCATCTACCATTTTGATGAAGTCAAACACTTTAACTACCACATCAAAATAGATGTTCCAACTCTGCGATGCCTGCTTTAACCCGTAAAGCAACTTCCACATGTTTCCGCTACTCCCACTATCTATGAAGCCCTCTGGCTATGTACTTATAGACGCTTTCTTCTAAATCACTATTTAGAAAAGCAGTCATGACACCCAACCACCAGATATCGTAGTCATGGTATGTAGCAATGGTAAGTAGGATCCGGATAGACTTAAGCATAGCCACTGGAGAAAAAGTTTCATCATTATCCACACCTGGTCGATGACGAGAACATTTTGCAACAAGTCTTAGCTTTGAAAGTCTCAACTTTTCCATGTACACCAAGTAATATTCTCAAGACATACTTGCTCCTGATGTGGATTTAACCCTTCAAATAAAGCAACCAAAGTCCATACTTTGTTGGTATATATGGATTCCATCTCAGATCGCTTAGCATCCAGCCATTCTTACAGATTCCCCACTCTTGATGGCCTGCTCGAAACTGGTTGGGTCATCATCTCATGATGCAATCTTCGCTTCCACTGTCATAGATAAAACCGAAGTATCTCTCAGGTGGATGAGGAATCCTACCAGATCGGTGGAGTGGCTGAGGTCCGTCGGGAACTATTGAATCCTCCGGTTTTACCAAATCATCAGCTGTAGTTTGTATAGCTGAAACTCCTTCCAGTTCTACCTCATGACCACAAATTTCTTTCCAAAATAAATTTCTTTTCTAAAATGGTGGCATGCCGAGAAATAAAACACCTTTTGTTCTTCGGTGCGGTAGAAGATATTCCCCTGCGAATGCTTGGGATATCCAACAAACTTCCACAGAACTGACCTTGCCTCAAGTTTGTCCGGATTTTGCTTTTGACATAGGCCGGACAACCCTAAATCTTAACTTACTTAAGAGATGGGCTCTTCCCATTCCATATCATATATGGAGTGGTAGGCATTGATTTGGTTAGAACGCAATTCAATAGGTATGCAGCTTCTCAAGTGCATAACCCCCAAAAGAAATAGGCAACTCGGTAGTACACATCATAGAGCGCACCATATCTAATAGGATGCGATTGCTCCGCCCTGATACACCTATGTGTTATGGTGTATACGGAAGAGTAATGCTGAGAGAGAATCCCATTCTCCTTTAGAATAGTCCAGGATCTCCATGCTCAAGTATTCTCCTCCTCAATCGCATCAAAGGACATAATACTTATACCCGTTTGGTTCTTTACTTCGCACTTATATTCATTGAATTTCTCAAAAGTTTCAGACTCGTGTTTCAATAGGAACACTTGTCCGAATCTTGAGGGATCATCAGTTAATGTAATGAAGTACAAAGAACCGGTCTTAGCATTTGTAGACAGGGGACTTATATACATCATCATGTATCAGTCCCAAGAGTTCACTAACTCTTTCTCTGTTTTCAATAAACGGAGCTGTGGTCATTTTATCTTTGTGACATGACTGGCAAGTTTCACAAGATGTAAATTCAAACTAATTTAAATATGCATCTTAATGTAACTTCGCTAGTCGGGTCACATTGATATGACCTAGTCTACAATGCCTCAAGTAGAATTCGTTCATTTCTGAACTCTTTCTCTTGTGTGTGTTCTGTACGTTAAGAACTGTGGTTTGATTTAGAACGTATATGCCATTAAATAACATGCCTGAACCGATCAACTCTTGATATATGAAATATTCAAAACATTATCCAATAATACAAAATTATATCCTTCTTTACTAAATAAAGAGACTGATATGATGTTGTATATCAGGTTCGGTATCTAACAACATTCGTTCAGAATCAATGTACTTGATAATACATGGTGATAACCGCCAACAGCTTGGCTGCAACAATTGCACTATTTCCAACTCTTAAAACTTTATCACCCATTCTCAGTTCTCTATCTATCTGTAGCCCATGTAACATATTACATATGCGGGATCCTGATCTGGTATCATATACCCAGGACGTAGAGGATACTCAAAAACAGTTCTCAGTAATGAACACACCCGAAGAAGATGCATCAACATGCACTTTCTTCGTTTGGGCGGCACGGGAATTTTGGTATTCCCCTATTTCCTACTCGGTCTTATAACAATTATAAGGTAGAGCGGTACCAACGTTCCCCAGCACAGTATAACAAGCGGGTTCGGTAAATAAATCTATATTATTATCTTGACTAAGGCGTGACATGGTCGCTACCTGGATAGAGAAAAGAAAACACTCAGTGTTGTTTCCCCAATCAGAGCAAAGCTCTGTTCAACTTCCAAGATCTGAAATGAAGCGATGCTTCCTTTCCCCAATCAGAGCAAGGCTCTGTATAAAAATTCAAATTTTAAAGTGAAGCAACGCTTCAGATTCTGTGCGCTGCGCGCCGTGCGCCACGTGGCAAACATAGGTGCGCTAGTGCAGTTGTTCTGTACGCTGTGCGTTGCGCGCCACATGTCAGACACAGGTGCGCTAGCACAGTTGCGCTGCGCTCTGCGCTGCGTGCCACGTGTCAAACACGGGTGTGCTAGCGCAGTTGCGCTGCGCGCCACGTGTCGAATGTATGAGCGCCCGCGCAAGGTGCGCCCGCGCAAAGATTAAAAATCCCCCACCGTCAGATCTAAAGATCTACTAATAATAAATTATTAATTAATCAGAATTAAAATTCTGTTATGAGAAGATTTTTCAATCTTATTAAAACAAGAAGATTATCTTCTGTAAAGCAGAAGCCTTAAGATCAAAGATCCAACGGTGGGAAATATTCCCAAATCAATCAGAGAAAGATCTCTTAAAACTGATTTAACAAATCATTTGGCCCTATATAAAGGCCCCAAGACTTCAAGTCTGATATAGAGGAACCCCCCATAAACTTTGAGAAAATCTCAGAAAGAAGAGCCAAGCTCTCGACAAAAGAACATCTTTTCTTCAAGGTAAAACAACAGAGAGATGAAATCATCTCGTAATTAACAGAAGTATCTACTTCTTTCACAGATCATAGATCTATAAGACAAATTGTCTTTCACAAAGGAGATTATGAACATCTCATTATAAAGGGGGGAGAATTATTCAATTCTCTTAGGATCACAGATCCATAAAGGCAAAGCCCTTCATCAAAAAGAGATTGAAACATCTCCTATAAATTAAGAACTGTTGTTCTTGAATCTTGAGACAAAGTCTCTTTTAAAAGAACATAAATTTGTTCACAGATCATAAATTTGATCAAATGCGTTTTGCGCTATTGAAAAGTGCCTTGCACTCATGAACTGCGCCTTTGCGCTCCTTAGATCGGCGCTCAACGCCAAAACGTGCCACGTGTCAACCATAGACACCACTTGCGCTTTGCGCTTTTAAAACAGAGCGATGTGCTCATAGACTGGCGCTCAGCGCCAAGCATGCCACGTGTCAACCATAGACACCACTTGCGCTTTGCTCATTTAAAACAGAGCGCTGCGCTCATAGACCGGCGCTCAGCGCCAAACGCGCCACGTGTCGCTCGTTGGCACGCCAACAGACTAGCGCAAAGCGCTCATAAATGGAAAGCGCAATGCGCTAATGAATCAGCGCTTAGCGCTAAGCGCGACACGTGTCATCTTCGTGTGCGCTAGCGCAACGCGCTCTTTAATTGGCGCAAAGCGCCTGGCGCGCCATGTGGCGTACTTTCAGAACAAACTTTGTTTCTGATAAATGCTATGCATTCAATACAAGACAAAAATGTCAGAGCCCAATGCCTGGCATAATTAAAAGGGCTGAGCCCAAATAAAGGCTTAATAGCCAGAAATAAAAAAATAAAATGTTAAAACATTTTAATTGGACTTAGCCCAATTTTGGTCATAAGTCCTCAACTTGTTTTGAATTGAGCACATCTGCTCTTTCAACCAACTCGCCTTAGTTCAAGGGTACATCTCTTCACTCCTTTAATATTCGTCGTTGTAATTCCTCAACGTCTTCAAAGAGGTGACGGGTCCCGACAACCACACATTTCATAGACTATGACGTCTTTAAACTGGACTGTGGAGTCCTTAAACCCATGGACTATGATGTTCTTAACCTCGACCGTGATTTCTTAAAACTAACGTTGGACTGTGGAGTCCTTAAACCCATGGACTATGATGTCCTTAACCTAGACCGTGATGTCTTAAAACTAACATTGGACTGTGGGGTCCTTAAACTCATGGACTATGATGTCCTTAACCTCGACCGTGATGTCTTAAAACTAACATTGGACTGTGAGGTTCTTAAACTCATGGACTATGATGTCCTTAACCTCGACCGTGATGCCATAAAACTAACGTTGGACTATGAGGTCCTTAAACTCATGGACTATGATGTCCTTAATCTCGACCGCAATGTCTTAAAACTAACATTGGACCGTAATGTCCTTAAACTAATTATCGACCGCAATGTCATTAAACTAAACAACAGAGCCCAATTGCTCTCTTGTCGGATCTAAATGATCCCATTAAGTTGATCTTAGTCTAAAATTAGACTAACGTATCCTTAACAAACGTTTAAGTTGATCTTAGTCTTAAATGAGGTTAAAGTATCCTTAAACTCAACCCCCCCAAACCCAAATCTAAGAAAGATACGGATTTGGAATAGTCCACGCCCTACGGACGACAACATAACTTAGTCTCCGTATACAATCCATGGGAAACCAAACATAAAACAAACACCCACGACACGAAGTGACCATATGTAGAAGGAGAAAGTTGTTACCGCGATGCGGTAGCGTAATTAACTGCAGGGGCTTGCGCCTGCAGGGAAGAGCGTTCCCACAATCAAAAAACCCCTCAACGAGGGGGAATCTGACGAAGTCTGCTACATCGGTCACATCCGTTTAAACCTTCGATACATGGTGCCATAAATCAACTTGGCATCTTCGGAGAGGTGGACGGATAGCACCAAATAGCATCTGCCACCGAATTTCAGGCAAGACGTCAGTCATCCCGGTTTTCGGCAGTAAACAGATTCTGGTATGCCCGGTGGGACCTTTTCCTCTTTCCGCTCCACACTTCGTGTGTCGTGTTCGCGAACCAATTGCGTTTTGCTAATGGTTGCCCTTGGGTTTCGAGGTACTAAGATTTGGCGTTTGCTTGGTGCAAAAAGCGAAACAACAATGGCATCTACTTGCGTAAAGTGCTCCAACTGCAGCTGTAACTCGCGCTCCGCCTCATCTGGAGGAATAGTTTACGGGCCCCAAGCGGCTTCCCTGTTCACGATGCCGGTGGAACAGGTCACTCAAGCCACCACAGGGTTGTTTTTCGGGACCATGTTCCCGCCAGCAAGCTTCAGCAGTCCTGTACCAACACCAGAATCTCCTAAGAAGTCGGTCATTGATCGGCTTGCTACTATCGTGGCCCCTCTCAACGGGTCGTCCAGCTCCAACACCTCGGTCTTCTCCAGATTGGGCCAAAGTTCAGGTGGGCCCATGATGAAGCCTGCACCTCAAGAAAAGGTTATTCCGAAAAGAGTGACCAACCCTGCTCCCGAAATCGTCAAGGCGGCTTCTCCAACCAAAGGGTCAGTTTTTACAAGACTGGTTGTTCCTGTTCCCACTATGGTTCCTGTCCCTGCTCAGAAGTCTATTTTTGACCGGTTGGATACCGCTTCTCAACGGACATCAGTCTTCAAGAGGATGACGCCAGCAAAAACCACTCACCTGGAAAGGGGGCAAGACAAAGCCATTCCCATCGCTGAACCAACACCAATTGCTCGACACGCTCGACGTCGCCACTGGCGCCGAGTAAGGAAGGCTGGGGGCAACTCCTCCTCTGGGCTAACTCCACCAGCCCCAATAGTGGAAGTCAATGCTGTTGTTCCAACTGGGAACAACTTTGAATTGCTGAACAGGGTGCGCAGGAACTCTCCTACCGCCGTACTGAAAAGATCTCCTCCTCCGGTGGAGAATGTTACAGAATTAAAGCTGGACCAGCCCCCTAAACGGCTGTCCTCCAAAGTTTACAAAGTCTGGCGACGGGTCCAGGAGTCGGTGATCGATCAGGACTATCTCCGCCGACAGAAGAAGCTGAAGGTTCAGAAGGAAGGGAACCGTCGTAGCAAGCCACAAGGGACAACAACCACCTGGGTGCCCACTGCAACGGCCCCCTCAACGTCAAATACTCAAAAGAGAAGGAGGCCAGAGAAAGCCCCTGTGACTATGGCAGATCACAAAGACGCTGAGCCCAAACACCCCAAGTCTGGGGGCATAACGGTGCATACTGTCTACATGGCTTCCGGAAAAGAAGAAAGCCGCGCTTCGAAGGGTCACCGACCGCTCACCTGATCAATAACAAGGGCTCAAGAACAACAGCAGCAGAAGCTTCAGGAGATGCTGACTGCAATGGCTGCACTCACCGGACCAAAAGAAAGCCCGGAGGCGTCATCAGAACAGCGTCATGAGCAAGAAACCGATGCTGACTTCCTTCACAGAGTCCTCGAAAAGAAGCCATAGAACAAGCGGATAATATAAAGAGAATGTCCCTTCTATTCCAAGATATGGTGGGCATGATGATCCAGCCGGACCCTCCAGCCGAAGATCCTCCAGTAATAATTGAAGACGATAAAGGAGAGACATCAAATCCACTGCCGGCTCTTTCAGCAGCCAAAGAGTAGACCATCTCAAAAGCCGGCCTAGATGACTATATTGCTCAGCAAATAAGAGTTCACCAGGCAAATGAATCGGCCGGCCAAGTCGTCAAAACTGGGCGACCGTATCCAGGCTGGTATGATCAAATAAAGTACCCGCCCGGATACACGATTCCCAAATTCCATGTGTACAAAGGGACGGGGAATCCTCACCAGCATGTCGCCCAGTTCACGGCTCTATGTGGCAACACCGGAGGTGATGATAAATTGCCACTTCGCTAGTTCGTCGGCAGCTTGTCGGAGACGGCATTCGAGTGGTACTCCGAACTTCCAAACAACTCCGTCAAAACTTTCGCAGAAATGGAGTTATTGTTCACCCAGCAATTCGCAAGTGCTAGTGAACGCACTCCGATAATGGCCTTGATCAATGCCAGGGTGAAGCCGGGCGAGACTTGGGTTCAATACGCAATCCGATGGCGAAATCTGTGGTCAAAGTGCGAACAGCGTATCGAGGAAGCGCCAGCGGTGAGCATGTTCGTGGGCACTCTAGACCCTCATGCAACTATTTCACAGTTCATGATGTTCTTCAAACCGACCACGTTTCAGGCTTTAATCGATAAGCTAGCCCAGATGGGTCACAGACCGTCTCCTCCGAAGCCGGAGCCGCGAAACGAAAAAGGTAAAGGGAAGGCGACCTTCGTTGCGAACACCCAACAGCAGCCCAGTGCTCCAAGACTAGCGGATCAATTAGAAGAGAGACGGTGCTATTACAATGAGATCAATTAGAAGATAAACTAGCGGATCAATTAGAGGATGAACAATGAAGCCGAGTATGAAGCTTTGATAGCAGGTCTCGAGATCGCCATCGACATGGGAATTGAAGACCTCCTCATATACGGAGACTCCTAGCTGGTCGTTAGTCAAATAAACGACGACTATTAAACGTGCAAGCCAGAATTGGTTAAGTACGGCGAGAGAGTACAGCAGCTGCTGACTCAAATTCCTTCCTACACTTTGGAAAGCATACCGCGTGCGGAAAATAGCAAGGCGGATGCATTAGCCAAACTCGCTAAAGAACTGGCCGACGAGAACCTCGATGACGTAAGAATCGTGGTACAAAGCCGTCGGGTTCTTGCACCGGCAGAAATATCTCTAAAATCCTCCGAAGAAAAAGGAGCGACTGAGCAAGCGACCCTACAAATAAAAGACCAGGAAGATGCTAAGGATTGGAGAGAAGTCTTTATAGACTACTTCAAATCCCGTCGAACGCCTGAAGATGCGTCCTCGAAACATCAGCTCATGAAGCGAGCCCTATCTTTTGCCTTCGTCAATGATACTCTGTACAAGAGGTCATTTGATTCTTTATGGCTGAGATGCCTGGGACCTGAAGAAGCAAAAAGAGTCATCCAAGAAACTCACGACAGACTCTGCGGTTCTCACCAAGCCGGGCCGGAGATAAAGTTGAAGATCAAACGGATGGGCTACTATTGGCCCACGATAATTCAGGACTGCCTCGAGTATGCAAAGCAATGCCACTCGTGCTAGATCCATGGGGACTTTATCCATCAGCATCCAAATCCGTTACATCCGACAATGGCTAGCTGGCCGTTCGAAATGTGGGGGACCGACATAATCGGCTTCATCGAACCAGCATCGTCCAGAGGACATCGATTCATTTTGGAAACAACTGATTACTTCTCCAAATGGGCAGAAGCAGTACCACTGAGGGAAGTGAAGATGGAGATAATCCTCCATTTCTTCAAGACACACGTCATTTATCGGTTTGGAACTCCGAGACGGATCATCTCCGATAACGGGCCAGCCTACAGAAGCCACAAGATCAGCCGCTTCGCATAACAGCATAACATAGACTGGAGGTACTCCTCAGTCTATAATCCCCGAGCTAACGGTCTAGCTGAGGCTTTTAACAAGACCTTGACGATGATCATAAAAAAGACAGTGTCGCGAAATAAGAAGGACTGGCATGAACGGCTGCACGAACCTCTCTGGGCATATCGAACTGCGTTTAAAACGGCCACGAACACAACGCCGTACGCATTGGTATTCGGCACAGAAGCGGTACTCCCCCTCGAGATAGAGTTACCCTCTCTACGAGTGGCAGTTCATTATGAGCTAATGGACAAAGAGAATGCTCATCTTCGGCTTGAGGAGCTCTATGCCCTCGATGAAACCCGGCTCATAGCGCAACAAAATCTGGAGGCTTATAAAGAAAAGATGACGCGCTCATACGAAATATTGACTAGGCCGAGGACATTCCGCCAAGGCGAACTCGTGCTAGTGGTCAAAAGACCTATGATCCCCAATCACGCCAAGCGGGGGAAATTCGAGCCGAACTATGAAGGCCCGTACATCATAGACAAGGTCTACCAGGGTGGGGCCTATCTACTCATGGACAAGCATGGCGAAAGACCCTTCATGCCAATAAATGGTCGCTTCCTAAAGAAATACTACGTCTAACGAGTCACGGCCTTGGTCAATGATAGATGACGACGACTATATCCGCTCGCTATCTTCCTAAGCCCAAACTCTATAAGTAGTAGCCGGATTTCTTTTCTCGGACCGAAACGTCCTTAAACTAACAACGGACCGAAACGTCCTTAAACTAACGACGGACCGAAACGTTCTTAAACTAACAACGGACCACTATGTCCTAAAACTAGCCGTTGACCGAGATGTTGATAAACTACGGTGGATTGCAGCATCCCGAAGTTGATACAAAAAGAAAAGAATAAAAAAAAAGAGAAAAAAAAGAAAACGGTATGTCCATAAGCAAAATGGGCACGGATGAAAACCCGAAAGGGCTCCGTGAGTAAAAACAGCAGGGCTACCGGCGAGTCTTGTGAAAACCCGAAAGGGCGAAATCTCGTTAGAATAAAAAAAAGAGAAGAAAATAAAATAAAAACGGTATGTCCATAAGCAAAACAGGCACGGATGAAAACCCGAAAGGGCTCCGTGAGTAAAAAACAGTAGGGCTACCGGCGGGTGTTTGTGAAAACCCGAAAGGGCGCAATCTCGTTAAAAGACACTTGCAAGGTCCTCTCGACTTTGTAAGGAGAAACCACCTGCGTGAGATCCTTACGACTCATAAGGGAGCAACACACTTAGGGATCCCCACAATTCCTAAGGAGAAATTACATTTGCGAGATCCTCACGACTCGTAAGGAGAATCCTCTTATGAGACCCTCACGGCTTATAAGATTCAAAAGTCTTAAGCTACAGGGATCTGAACCTGTTCTTAAGCAGCCCCCACAACCTCCAATACAGCCCTACAAGCGGCTCAATACTGGCCCTTTTATACAAACATGGGCGCGAATAAACATTTCCCTAACAAAGTCCCATCCGTGACTAGGGATATGTCTACACGGTGAACAACCCTTGTAGATCCTCTCGACTTATAAGGAGAAAACACTCTTGTAAGATCCTTACGACTTATAAGGGAATATGCACTTAGGAATCCTCACAATTCCTAGGGAGAAAACGCACCTACGAGATCCTCACAACTCGCAGAGAGAAATACCTTTATCAGACCCTTACGGCTCATGAAGTCAAAAGCCTTAGTCGACAGGATCTTAACCCTGTTTACTAAGCCACCTTTGTCTGACATCGACAGAGGCAAATGATGATTCGCTCCTGGCAACATTCCAGTTGTAGTGATGCTGATGCCGAAATCGGTGTCTAATCCCAAGCTTGCAGCGAAAAGCCAGCAAGCCATACATGCGTACGAAATAGCCGAAATGATGGGGCAGCTTGCAACAAAATCAGCAAGTAAAAAATGTATGCATGCAAAAGAGCCGAAATGATTGGGCAACTCGCAATAAAAAGCAGCGAGTAAAAAATAAAAAAATATAGCCGAAATGATTGGGCACTACGAAAAATAGCCGAAATGATTGGGCAATCGCAACCTTCGCGATATAAAAGCTGAAATGATAGAGCATCGCGGAATGAAATATAAAAAAAATGAAATTTATGCCCTACAGGTGATATCACATCAATCCCTGTATACAATACAGGGGCGCAAACAAAGAAGGAATCACACCTTTTCTCCCCAGGCTTCATCAAAAGAAGAAGCCAAATCTCAACGGTTCACAGATAGCCTGGAGATCATCTCAACATTTGTCTCATTACAATAGACACAACATCAAGCAAAGCGGAACAGCGGTAACCCTCAGTTCCATGACTCGGTGGTGCACAGATAACCAAGAGTCAAACCCCGACTCCGTAAAATGCGGATAAAGTCAACCCTTCCTGGTTACGGGGAACGCGGCTTACGTCAATCCTGACCCGGTGGGAAACGTCCAGAGCGAATCATGGTCCTCGCAGAGCACGGCAACGACCCCGTGTGAAGCATCCAGAGCGGAGCCCGGTCCTCTCCGAACACGGCAATGAACCCATGGGAAGAATCCAGAGCAAACTTCGTGGCTACGTGAAACGCGGATTATATCACTCCTGACCCCGTGGGAAACGTCCAGAGCGGATCCTGGTCCTCGCAGAGCACGGCAGTGAACCCATGTGAAGCATCCAGAGCGGAGCCTGGTCCTCGCAGAACACGGCAGTGAACCCGTGGGAAGCATCCAGTGCAAAATTCCTGGCTACGTGAAACACGGATTATATCACTCCTAACCCCGTGGGAAACTTCCAGAGCGGATCCTGGTCCTCGCAGAGCACTGCAGTGAACCCGTATGAAGCATCCAGAGCGGAGCCTGGTCCTCGCAGAACACGGCAGTGAACCCGTGGGAAGCATCCAGAGCAAAATTCATGGTTACGTGGAACGCGGCTTATGTCAATCCTGACCCTGTGGGAAACATCCAGAGCGGATCCTGGTCCTCGCAGAGCACGGCAATGACCCCGTGTGAAGCATCCAGAGCGGAGCCTGGTCCTCACCGAACACGGCAGTAAACCCGTGGGAAGCATCCAGAGCAAAAATTGGACTGTGAGGTCCTTAAACTCACTGACTATGATATCCTTAACCTCGACCGTGAAGTCTTAAAACTAACATTAGACTGTGAGGTCCTTAAACTCATGGACTATGATTTCCTTAACCTCGACCGTGATGTCTTAAAACTAACATTGGGCTGTGAGGTCCTTAAACTCATGGACTATGATGTCCTTAACCTCGACCGTGATGTCTTAAAACTAACAACGGACTGTGTGGTCCTTAAACCCATAGACTATGATGTCCTTAACCTTGACCGTGATGTCTTAAAACTAACAACGGACTGTGGAGTCCTTAAATCCACGAACTATGATGTCCTTAACCTCGACCGCGATGTCTTTAAACTATGGTATCCTAGAAAAATGTCCAGAGCGGAGCCTGGTCCTCGCAGAACACGACAGTGAACCCGTGAGAAGCATCCAGAGCAATCCCTGACTCCGTGAAATGCGGATAAGGGCAACTTCACCCATCACTTACGGGTCCTCATGACTCGTAAGGGAATAAATTCTCTTGTGAGATCCTTATGACTTTCAAGAGAAAACACACTTAGGAATCCTCACGATTCTTAAGGAGAAATTACACCTACGGGATCCTCTCGACCGGTAGGGAGAAAATTCTTTATGAGACCCTCACGGCTCATAAAGTTGAAAATTCTTAGGTGACAGATCCTAACCCTGTTTTCTAAGCCATCACCACCCAACAAAAAGCCCAAGACTGACAGCTACATACTATCTACAGACCACACTTGCTAAAATCACATGGCAACAACACAGAAAAGAGAAGAAAGTGACAAGGAGAACACTTGATTTGCATTTGATTAAGCGTTCGAAGCATACCAGTCCATGCATGTGCAAAGATTTAGTACATAAAATAAAACACGCTGAAATGAGAAATTTATCATTCATACTTCAAAAAGAAAAGTTCTTACAATCATAAAAACAATAAACAAAAACATCATCAAGATGGTTACAATAGCAAAACCTCAGATCCAGGGCACGGATTGAGGAACTCAAAAGTGACTTTGTCTAGAATCTTCCAGGCATTTCGAACCATCCTAGTATGCTTTCTTTCGCGATCACAAGCGTCAGGATCCTCACGGATGTCCTCCACCCTCCGATAGGCAGCAAGTATGGTCGATTGTTGAAATGCCAGATGCAAGAGATCGATAAGATTGTCTCGCCTTCTCTTTGAGATTAGGCTCATCAGATACACCGAGTGCACCTTATCCTCGGCGGCATCCAATGCCCTAAGCGGCATGCCGGTGCAGAATAAAGTAAGTGCTTCCCAGATCGCTCCCACAATAAGCTTCAGAAGAGAGGAACGTCGAGGAAGCAGTTGGCCATTGTATGCATCAAAGCGACTCATGATTTCGGCACATTCGGCGTTTGTGAATTCTCGATTCTGAGAACGCCCGAGTGAGCGAATGTCTCCGTAAGAGATAATCTCATCGAGGTCATACATATGAGCGTCCATTACTCCTGAAAAAGAAAATCAACAAAAATTAGCGGACAGACTGATTAAGTGAATTCTTACTAAAAACAAGCACAGGGATTTAAACCCCTTGAGAGCAATGCTCTGCATATAGGAGTGACACCTGTCAAAATCAATTATGAGGGGAATTTAAAGAAATTCCCCGAGAACAGTGAGAGCCTTGCTCTGAGAAGATGATATAATTCATCAAAAATAAAATTCCATTTGTTTAATCTTCAAGATCCATGAAAAACTCTCAAGAGTTCTTCTATATGACTTGAAAGGAGCAAAGCTCCATTAATGAATTAAGAAATTATAAGTAAAATCCTTTTAGAGAGCAAAGCTCTATTAATGGAACCCTAAAAGGGTTCTCTTTAGATCTCTTTAGATCTATGGAGCAAAGCTCTGCTAGTGAAACCCTAAATGGGTTTTCTGAGGATCAAAGATCTATGGAGCAAAGCTCTTCTAGTGAAACCCTAAAAGGGTTTTCTTTAGATCAAAGATCTATGAAGAGCAAGGCTCTGTTAATGGGTAAAAACCCTAATTTATTAAAATTAATTTAATTTTACCTAAGTTTGGTAGAGTTCTAACTCTTGAAAGTTCTTGAACAGAAGAGCAATGCTCTGAATAAAAATTCTGAAAAAGATGATAATCATCTGAGGACCAAAGGTCCTATTTATAGGCGCTAAGCCGCCTCTTCGACTTCTGAGTCGATCCGAGGACTCAGATGTTGCCACCGCTGCGCTTACGTGTGGGCCACGTAAGCGCAACGGTGGGGGGGCATTTGTTTCCCCAATCAGAGCAAAGCTCTGTTCAACTTCCAAGATCTGAAATGAAGCGACGCTTCCTTTCCCCAATCAGAGTAAGGATCTGTATAAAAGTTCAAAATTTAAAGTGAAGCAGTGCTTCAGATTCTGTGCGCTGCGCGCCGTGCGCCATGTGGCAAACATAGGTGCGCTAGTGCAGTTGTTCTGTGCGCTGCGCGCCACGTGTCAGACACAGGTGCGCTAGCACAGTTGCGCTGCGCTCTGCGCTGCGTGACACGTGTCAAACACGGGTGCGCTAGCGCAGTTGCGCTGCGCGCCACGAGTCGAATGTATGTGCGCTCGCGCAAGGTGCGCCAGTGCTGGGATTAAAAATCCCCCACCGTCAGATCTAAAGATCTACTAATAATAAATTATTAATTAATCAGAATTAAAATTCTGTTATGAGAAGATTTTCCAATCTTATTAAAACAAGAAGATTATCTTCTGTAAAGCAGAAGCCTTAGGATCAAAGATCCAATGGTGGAAAATATTCCCAAATCAATCAGAGAAAGATCTCTTAAAACTGATTTAACAAATCATTTGGCCCTATATAAAGGCCCCAAGACTTCAAGTCTCATATAGAGGAAGCCCCCCATAAACTTTGAGAAAATCTCAGAAAGAAGAGCCAAGCTCTCGACAGAAGAACTTCTTTTCTTCAAGGTAAAACAACAGAGAGATGAAATCATCTCGTATTTAACAGAAGTATCTACTTCTTTCACAGATCATAGATCTATAAGATAAATTGTCTTTCACAAAGAAGATTATGAACATCTCATTATAAAGGAGGGGAGAATTATTCAATTCTCTTAGGATCACAGATCCATAAAGGCAAAGCCCTTCATCAAAAAGAGATTGAAACATCTCCTATAAATTAAGAACTGTTGTTCTTGAATCTTGAGACAAAGTCTCTTTTAAAAGAACATAAATTTGTTCACAGATCATAAATTTGATCAAATGCGCTTTGCGCTATTGAAAAGTGCCTTGCACTCATGAACTGCGCCTTTGCGCTCCTTGGATCGACGCTCAGCGCCAAAACGTGTCACGTGTCAACCATAGACACCACTTGCGCTTTGCGCTTTTAAAACAGAGCGCTGCACTCATAGACTGGCGCTCAGTGCCAAGCATGCCACGTGTCAACCATAGATACCACTTGCGCTTTGCGCTTTTAAAACAGAGCGCTGCGCTCATAGACCGGCGCTCAGCGCCAAGCGCGCCACGTGTCGTTCTTTGGCGCGCCAACAGACTAGCGCAAAGCGCTCATAAATGGAAAGCGCAATGCGCTAATGAATCAATGCTTAGCGCTAAGCGCGACACGTGTCATCTTCGTGTGTGCTAGCGCAACGCGCTCTTTAATTGGCGCAAAGCGCCTGGCGCGCCACGTGGCGTACTTTCAGAACAAACTTTGTTTCTGATAAATGCTATGCATTCAATACAGGACAAAAATATCAGAGCCCAATGCCTGGCATTATTAAAAGGGCTGAGCCCAAATAAAGGCTTAATAGCCAGAACAAAAAAATAAAATGTTAAAATATTTTAATTGGACTTAGCCCAATTTTGGCCATAAGTCCTCAACTTGTTTTAAATTGAGCACATCTGTTCTTTCAACCAACTCACCTTGGTTCAAGGGTACATCTCTTCACTCCTTTGATATTCATCGTTGTAATTCATCAACGTCTTCGAAAAGGTGACGGGTCCTGACAACCACACATTTCATAGACTATGACGTCTTTAAACTGGACCGTGGAGTCCTTTAACCCATGGAC